>CM057089.1:11967500-13205000 GCA_029959045.1 Taenioides sp. WSHXM2023
CTCTGGGACACATTGTGTTTGGCAGTTCTTTGTGCCCGTTGACTACCAGCTTGTTCTGGAGATATTTGACTTTGACGTATTTGAAAGCCATGATGCCCCCAGTCAGTACACGAATATGGCTAATTTTGATGACGAAGATGCAGATGAAGAAGTGATGTTTAGCCAAGGGAGTTCGTTGGATGAAACGTCAAAAGAGGCGATCCAACAGCGCGAAAGGGATGTCACTAAGAATCAGGAGCTTTTCCGAGGTGAACAAGTCAAGCAGGTAGTTGTCCAAGAGCAATCTACTAAAATGGAGCTCACGAAAGTTTCAAATTCTGCCAAAAGATCTGCTGATTTAAGTTCAAACTCTGCACCCCCACCATCTCTTGTTGTAATACCTGATAGTCTATCTCCTGACAGCAAACCCTCAAACGCTCCCATGACAACAACGGAAACTACAACAATTTTATCAACCCTTTTTACCGAAACTTCATCCATCACTCCAGAAACACAGCAGTCTGTCCTGGACGCTTGCCCGCACGATGTCTTGTACATTTCGGATCTTATTACTTTCTCCTCTCGATTCTGTGGCTCAAACAGGCCTCCAAGCAGCCAGTTGGTTTTCGGCTCAAATCAGGAAATGGTGGAAGTTATTATGGAGCTGATCACAACAACGCACTGGGGTCGCGGTTTTGCTCTGCTCTTTCATTATCACAACCGGACGGAAGAAGCGGACACGAGGAGGAATGTGGCGTTCGCGTCCAACAAGGTGGACTCTTTGCTGGCTGCTGTGAGTGGAGCGGCGTTCCTGGCCATGATCCTGACCAGTGCCCTTTGCATCATATTCAGGTGAGTACGTTTATTTGGGCATAGTTGAGCAGTGACCAGACTCTGTGTATACAATATGCAGAGAGCTCCAGTCTGGCTGCCAGGCTTACTTATGTTTATATACTGACTGAGTTATATGTCATGTCTTTGAGTTTTATTTTTTTAATTTTTAAACATTTTTTAACTTAATACAGTTCACTACCATTTGCAAAAGCTTTAAACTTCACATGAAAATGTTTATGCTGTTGCCAAAAATAGATGGGATAAAAGTATTCTTTTGTTTGGTTTTTTTTGGGTGTGTTTATTGCATTGAAAAACTTACAAAAGCTTGATCTGCTCAAACCTAACTCTTATTGAGCGCTTTGAGAAAATCTCCATGAAAAATGAATTGTGATTTTAATTTTCTATTTCCATGGAATCATGCAGGTAATGTGCCACCACCAGAAATGTTCATACTGTACCTTATAATATTTCAGTTTTACAGTCAATAAAAGTGATTAAGAGTGTGTTTTATATAGTCTATAACCAGTTCTTGGGCCACATGGTAAGCCTATACCATTTAAGGCCCATAGTTTCTGGTTGTAGACAGAGTTGAGCCCTAACATCCTGATCACTATAAATGGTAGTGATGCAGTAATGTAGCCTAAGTTTAACATTTCGCCTGTTAACTGTCCACATTAAGAGAGGGTACAGTAAATATTCCCTGTGAATGACTCTAAATGCCCACATTAGTGTCCACATGCGTGTCCACACTCACCCCTCTGTGATGTTGACACAGCTGGAGGCCTCTGTGCTTGAAGTGGTCACCCTCCACGGTGAGTTGGGCTTGGCTGTGACCACCAGGCTTCCTTCATGTGGCCTGTTCTCACCAAACACAGTGGGGCATTCAAGGTGCAGCAGCTGGCATTGAGTCTACACAAAATACAAGCCTGGACAGGGCATAGATCAGTCTGTGAGATGGGTTATTTAGACTACTGGCTCTGGTCTTAACATGATTCACATAAAAGCAATGTAAACCACAAGCACAGAACATGTTTTTGTAATATTGTCCTACTAAATAACATGAAGACACATCTAGATGTTTTATTATAAATATCCATATGTTGAGTTTTGAGCATCTGCTGGTACTGGACCTGCTACAGTTTTTCAACTGGTGAACATGCATATACATTTAAAAGAACTGCATCCTTAATATCCAGTATTATTCGTGAAATCTTGCCTTTTTATAGATCTTGGGATGGGAAAAAAAATGTCCGTTACCATGAAAATCCACCATGCTTGTGACGGTAGTGCAAAATGTCTAAATAAATAGATACATTAGCCAAAACAGTGGTAAAAAAAGTAAATGAACGCGTGGTGGAACAATCGGATAAACTGCTAGGTCACACCGGTAAAAACATTTATGGTTTACATTTACTGTCAGAATACTTTTGATAAACTCTAAACTCTGTATTTAGCATCTTAAAATCTCCATTGATTTAACATTAAGCTTAATGAAAATTCTGTCAGCTCTGTTGAGGACTATGACACATACACACAACTTCTGAACCGTTTACAATAACTGAAAAGTGATGCTTACAAATAATAATGAATGAATGATTGTGTAGAAAAAAAAAACTAATTTCTCGCCAAAATGTTTTAAAATATATATATTTACTATATTCTAAAGCCCTACCAATGAACTAAATTCTAATAGCAAAATCATAGCTGCAATACATTGTTACGCATTTTATTTGATATTACATTTTTAATAAACTTTCCTTTTGAACCAGAAAAGTAAGCAGCCCAAATAGACGCATCATTAAAAAACGCTTTGAGTTTGTGACAGGCTGTGTTCCTCATGCTGTGGGAACCACCACAGTTTATTATGATTTGTGTTAATTTCCATTGCAGCTCAGTGTCTCCAGCCAATCCGACAGGCACAATAACTCCACGGGTTCTCACTCTTAATGACGGGGAAATTGGAAGCATGTGTTCAATAAAACGAAAGTGCAATTGGCAAGAACAACAACACAAGTCATTTGGAAGCCAGGAAACACATTACCATGAAACGTCAAACCCTGGAAAAGTCTTTGTACTTTTTTTCTCTTTACATATTAATTTAGTTGACTGAAAACATTGAGAAACAACTGAGTGGGTAAACTAGAGCAAACTTTTCCAGTAAGACCCTAGACCCTAGTGAGATTAACTTCCACATTCAGTACGATCCAAAAATCTGCCAAAGGTGGCTAGGAGTCGCAGCGGGGGATGCCCTCATTTGACCAGCTTGTTATGTACTCATTCATGTAAGATTAATGTTTAAATACTTAATAATAAGTGAATATTTCAAGTATTTTAACACGCTTCATTGAGTCATATAACTTAATCTGATAAGGTGAAAATGCATGGATGAACAGATATTATAGAATGAACAATTACAGGATTTATTAACATCACTTAATCTGCCTTCTGTTGAAATTTGAAACTGTTTTTTGTATTACTGCCCATTTGAAGCCTAATGACCTGAACAATGGACACGCACTTAACAGAATTTGAAATTACAGATTTCCATTACAGGGAAATAAACATGGGCTGAATAGAAACCACAATGTTAGCCCATGTACAGTGGAGGAAATAAGTATTTGATCCCTTGCTGATTTTGTAGGTTTGCCTACTGACAAAGAAATGAACAGTCTATAATTTTAATGGTAGGTTTATTTTAACATTGAGATATAGAATATCAAAAAGAAAATCCAAAAAATAACTTTAAAGAAAATATATAAACTGATTTGCATTTCATTGAGTGAAATAAGCATTTGAACCCTTTAGCCAAAAAAGACTTAGTACTTGGTGGCAAACCCTTGTTTGCAGCACAGAGGTCAGATGTTTCTTGTAGTTGATGACCAGGTTTGCGCACATATGAGATGTAATTTTAGTCCACTCTTCTTTGCAGATCATCTCTAAATCATTAAGGTTTTGTGGCTGTTGCTTGGCAACTCGGAGCTTCATCTCCCTCCATAGGTTTTCTATAAGGTTAAGGTCTGGAGACTGGCTGGGTCACTCATGACCTTAATGTGCTTCTTCTTGAGCCACTCCTTCGTTACCTTGGCTGTATGTTTTGGGTCATTGTCGTATTGGAAGACCCATCCACGACCCATTTTCAGTTTTCTGGAGGAGGGAAGGAGGTCATCACTCAGGATTTTAATGGTACATGGCTCCATCCATCCTCCTGTTGACGTGGTGAAGTTGTCCTGTGCCCATGGCAGAAAAACACCCCCATAGCATAATGTTTCCACCTCCATGCTTGACGGTGGGGATGGTGTTCTTGGGGTTATAGTCAGCTTTTCTCTTCCTCCAAACACGGCGAGTTGAGTTAATGCCAAAGAGCTCGATTTTGGTCTCATCTAACCACAGCACCTTCTCCCATTCAGGTGTTCATTGGCAAACTTCAGGTGCACATGTGCCTTCTTAAGCAGGGGAGCTTGCGAGCACGGCAGGATTTTAATCCACTGCTGCGTAAAGTGTTACCAATGGTTTTCTTAGTGACTGTGGTCCCAGCTGCCTTGAGATCATTGACTAGCTCCTCCCGTATAGTTCTAGGCTGATTTCTCACTGTTCTCATGATCAGTGAAACCCAACAAGGTGAGATCTTGTGTGGAGCCCCAGTCTGAGGTTGGTTGATGGTCATTTTGTATTTCTTAAATTTTCAAACAATTGCACCAGCAGTTGTCTCCTTAACACCCAGCTTCTTGCTTATGGTTTTGTAGCCCATTCCAGCCTTGTGCAGGTCTACAATCTTGTCCCTGACATCCTTTGACAGCTCTTTGGTCTTTCCCATGTTGGAGAGTTTGGAGTCTGGTTGACTGATTCTGTGGACAGGCGTCTTTTATACAAGTGACTAGTGACTAAAACATGTGTCTAATTCAGGTGACAAGTTGATTAGGAGAGTCTAACTGGTCTGTGGGAGCCTGAACTCTTAATGGTTGGTAGGGGATCAAATACTTATTTCACACAATGAAATGCAAATCAATTAATATATTTTCTATAATGTGATTTTCTGGATTTTCTTTTTGATATTGTATTTCTCAATGTTAAAATACACCTACCATTACAATTACAGACTGTTCATTTCTTTGTCAGTGTGCAAACCTACAAAATCAGCAAGGGATCAAATACTTATTTCCTCCACTGTAGTTGTGGTATTTTTTATTTATTTATTTAGTTTTATTTATGAGACAGAGAGGGTGCACAATCTACATTAACCTTAACAGGAGAGATGCATTGTGCCAGGTTGTAGCACTAGAGCTAATTTCCACCTGTAGTCCCTGGTGCATGTTTTTTAGATTTAAGTGTGAATGTGAGAAGTGTGTCTCCAAATAATCCATTGGGTCTTTTTTAAAGAGGAGAATGACCACTGGTATTTTGGACTTCTGTACTATTCCTGAGCTTGTGGTTTGTTTAATGAATCAAATTTCAGTGTAGTCATTGAGTCATTGAGATACGTGTATTCATTCCCTGAAGCGGAGTCTGCATTATAGTTAAGTGACACTGTAAAGAAATCGTAAAGAAGTAATCATTGGCAGTTGCCAGCGAACAGATTGTTTGTGCGGAGAATTTACATCCTTTGGAGCACAAATGTGATGGGAAATGAGAATATTTAAAAATTAGTCTGACTCGTCTTGTACAACATAATAACTTATTTCATTTATGTTTTTTACACTGAAGTAAAGTACATACTATTATGATGTGTCGGCATGGCCAAAGTTGTCTTTAATTGCTCTCTGATTTTATGTTTTTGTTGGTTTTTTTTTGTTTTTGTTTTGTAGACCAAAATTGTGTCCAAAAAGAGCCAATTCCAGCACAACTAACAGCCATGAGGTAAAAAGACTTTTCCTCCAAGATTGTGAAGCATACCTCTATTTCTCCTTCTACTTTGACACTCTTTGTTCTTGCATTTGTCGTGCCGCCTTCCTCATCTATTCACCTACTTACTCACTTTTAGGATCACGTGAATGAATACACTATACTGTAGATGTGGAACAGGTTGATCAAGCTGTGAGGTTAACTAGGTGAAAACTCATGCCACAGTTTGTGCTTCAAGTTTATAACCGGTTTATTTAGTCAAGCACATGATTTAACATGCACCTAGTATTATATGATTAGGGATAACTATTGTTGTTATCATATTGTTTTGGACATTCCCACTGTGGATAGATATTGTCCAAGGATTTGATGTTATTGGTCAACATATATTTATTTCTGACCTTAAATGGCTAGGGTTTACAAAAAACAGGGGTGGAAGTAACTAATTACAAATACTCACTTCACTGTAAATATAAAATACTGATCTAAAATGCTACAAAAAATCTGTTAAAAAGTAACTAGTACTCTGAGTAGACCACCAACTGAAAATTTACACAGTGCACCTTTAAGTTGCTGTAAACTACTGCAAGCAGTGACATTTCTTTTAAAATTAATTAGTAAAAGTTAGTGAATAAATACTAACCTTCACCAACCCAGTTTATTGTGCCTGTAAACATCTTTAGTATGTTTTATTTTGAAGGTACCAGAGGGAGTCCCTAACATTGTGTCCGAGGTGAGTGAGCTGCAGCTGATCACAGAGAATCAGTCCAACCTGGAGACCACCAGAGCACAAGAAAACAAGAAGGATACCCCACCTCACACAGGTGCATAACACTCTACACAATGTACAAATAATAGAGAACTACTTTTCATAACAAAATCTATGGCCATTTGTTTTACCAAAAGGACTAAATTTTACCCAGTGGTCTGTTTTTAGCAGTGTTGAACTCAAGTTTGTTACTTAAGTAAAAGTACAAATACTAGAGCAAAAATACTCAAGTAGAAGTAAAAGTATCACATGAAAAAAATCTACTTAAGTACAAGTATTTAAGTAGTAGGTAAAAGTATTTTGTGCAGATTTTGAGGTCTTATATGCCTTAAAAAGCAGTGATTTTAATAAAGATTTGTGTTGAATTTTGATCAACAGAAACAATTGAATTTATCTTTATAGCTGTTTTTCTAGTATTTATATGTTTGCTTAAATTACAAATGTGATAAAAAAATGAACCCCTTGGCCTTTTCAGTAGGTCTCAGATTATAATAAAAAATACTTTTTTTTTTACTTTATACTTTTTTTTTCAGTTCTGTTAGAAAATATAGTGGTATAGAAAGTACAAATACCTGCTCTCAAATGTAGTGATATAAAAGTAAAAAGTATCCACTTGTACTTAAGTAAAGTACAGATACCTTAAATGTTTACTTAAGTACTTTTACTTTGTTACATTCCATCACTGGCTTTTAGATGGCTTTATTATTATTTTTTTTTTATACACAGGTATTTTTTTCATTTTTTTGGAGAGGCTAAGGGAGTATTAAATTCTAAGGGGGTTCCCACATAACATAGTAATTAGAGATTTTTTTATTTGGGAAACTGGATTACCCATGCAAACTTCTCAGCAAAAGGCTCAACTTATTATTATTGTACATCCTGTATAATCCATCAAATGTGTTCATAGATGAAAAAACATTATCCCCTTTGCTTTTGACTCTTTGTGTAGTCAGTGCAGGTGGAGACCTGTCCCAGAGCGCAGAGGTGGATCTTTCCAGTGGTCTGATGGAGCTCGACCTTGGACCAGACGAAGTGTTCCTCACATCTCCAGCACCCAGCGCCATCAGCAGCCGTCTCCCACTCACTCCACATACAGTAAGAAGTCTGCTTTTGTCATAATCAATATCAACAATATTTATCTGGAAATCCACACAGGTATACACATTAGGAATGTCAAAAGTATTGAAAATCAGATACTAATCAATACTAAATTGTTTTATAGTTTAGTATATATAGACACTTATTTGAGCAGGTAAAATCAGCTAAAAAGCCACATTCACAGGACAAAAATGAACCTTTCTTGGATAGCTTTAGAATGATCTTGAGTATCAAAACAAGTATAAAACCACATACTGTAGATGGACCACTATGAAACCTACCTGGACGACTGAGGGATTACATAGATATAAGACTGAATGGTAATATGAAAGAAAGTACTATTATTTATCCATCATCCATGTTCTTTTGCTTATCCGGGGCCAGGTTGCGGGGACAACAGTCTAAGCAGGGACTCCCAGACTTCCTTCACCCCGGACACTTTCAGCTGGCCTGGGAACGCTCCTCCGGGGGGACCCCAAGGCGTTCCCAGGCCAGCTGAGAGACATAGTCCCTCCAGCGTGTCCTGGGTCTTCCCCGGGGCCTCCTCCCAGTGGGACATGCCCGGAACACCTCCCGAGGGAGATGTCCAGGAAGCATCCGGAACAGATGGCCGAGCTACCTCAGCTGGCTCCTCTGGACGTGGAGGAGCAGCGGGTCTACACTAAGCTCCTCCTGTGTGACTGAGCTCCTCACCCTATCTCTAAGGGAACGCCCAACCACCCTGCGGAGGAAACTCATGTCTGCCGCTTATATCCACAATCTTGTCCTTTCGGTCATTACCCAAAGCTCATGACCATAGGTGAGGGTAGGAACGCAGACTGACTGGTAAATCGAGAGCTTTGCCTTTCGGCTCAGCTCCCTCTTCACCACAACGGTCTGATATAGCGACTGCATCACTGCCGACGCTGCAATGATCCGCCTGTCAATCTCACGCTCCATCCTCTCCTCACTCGTGAACAAGACCCCGAGATACTTGAACTCCTCCACTTGAGACAAGGACTCTCCACCCACCCGGAGAGGGCAAGCCACCTTTTTCCGGTCAAGAACCATGGCCTCGGATTTGGAGGAGCTGATCCTCATCCCAGCCGCTTCACACCCAGGTGTAAACCGCCCCGGTGCACATTGGAGGTCCCGGTCCGATGAAGCCATCAGGACAACATCATCTGCAAATAGCAGAGATTACATCCTATGGTCCCCAAACCAGACCCCCTCCGGCCCCTGACTGCACCTAGAAATTCTGTCCATAAATACAACAGAACCGGTGACAAAGGGCAGCCCTGGCGGAGTCCAACATGCACGGAAACAGGTCCGACTTATTACCGGCAATGCGAACACAGCTCCTGCTCTGGTCATACAGGGACCGGACAGCTCTTAGCAAAGAGCCCTGGACCCCGTGCTCCCAGAGCACTCCCCACAGGACACCACAAGGGACATGGTCGAATGCCTTCTCCAGATCCACGAAGCACATGTGGACTGGTTGGGCAAACTCCCATGAACCCTCACGCACCCAATGGAGAGTATAGAGCTGGTCTAGTGTTCCGCGGCCGGGACGAAAACCACACTGCTCCTTCTGAATCCTTACCGGGGAGGGAGGGACTGTGATACCCCTGTAGTTGGAACACACTCTCTGGTCCCCCTTCCACACCCTCCAGTCCCCTTCTGGGGGAAGGCCTGGCCACCAGACGCTCGCTGTCGAGCACCTATCCCAGGCCTGGCTCCAGGGTGGGGCCCCAGTAACGCCAATCCGGGCAACGTAACTGGCCTTGCTGTGTTTCTCATCATAAGGACTTCCTTCTACTATTATTTAATCACAATCTATTGTGTTAGTGTGTGTTTTTAATTATCTTTGTGGTATTGGATTCGGTATAGAGTATCAAGTCTATTCCTTAGTATTGAGTTTGGAATTTTAGTATCGTCACACTGATACACATGGTTTTTTACAACTCATGTGAATGCCACTGAACTGTAGGGATGTAATGGAACATTGTAAAGCACAAAGCAATAAGATCTCCGTGGAGATAAGCAGTTGCCAGACCCCTAACAAAAAATGACATAGTGGACCTATAAATTACACAGTATACAGTACAATTTTGTAATTGGAATAACAAGGCATAAATGCATTTTGCTGTTCCCATGTTTCCATGTTTCATGGTCTTTGTATTGGGTTAAGGTTTGGGTTACATTTAAACACATTACCATGAAATAAATTAGAATGATGCACGTGTCCAGTAGTTACCATGTAATTGTCATAATTAGACTTTAGCAATTACACACCAATCTACACAGTGCACTAAATCACTGCAGAGGAATACAATTAAAGACATTACTGTATAGGCCTTTAGACCTCAGTAACTGTGTGTGACTCTTCATATTGAATTATTATATGACCATTATATTTACATTGCCACTAAAAAGTGTTGATGTTACAGATAGGACACATAGTTCTCATTGGGTTATCTTCCCACCCACGAGAGATGCTCCCTCCTGAACATCTGAGGTGACAGCGCTTTGAATGGCTTGAATTGACCCAGTGTTCGTAATAGGCCTGACACCATTCTGCCAGCAAACGCGTGGTACAGACTGTAGCTATGAAATGTACGAGGACATAACTTGAAAACAGGGATAATTAAAAGATGGGAGGAAAGTTGGGGAGGAAGCGTCTCGACTAAGTATTTTCTCTGCTCTCTTTTGTATTCCCTCAGAGAGTTGGCATCAAACCGCTCTGGCAGCTTTTTGAAGGACTGGCAAGCGTTTGTGCTGCCTAGGCTAATGGAGAATTATCTACAGCGCCAGATTCCCAGCTCCAATTGTGCGTCTGTTTGTGTGTGTTATGCACACTTTGGCACTCACCGTGTGGTCTGCCTGTGTGTGTCCTCCATACAGACTTTCATGTACATAATTATTGACAAATGGGCTAATGGCGGGCAATAGCAATCAGAGGATCAAACATTACAGCCAAGCTTCATATCTCTAAAACATGTTTGATAAGAAATTGTTGCTATAGACCATTTTAAAGAGGCTTAATCTATGCCAGTGAGATTTCCAAATTTGAGGTTAAGATTAGAAAATTGTGAACAAAAGTGAAGAGTGACTATTCTTTGTGACACAACAGGACCACTGTTACTAAGAGCCGTGCTGGGTGGCTCATATCAAACCGCGTGTGTCCGCTCTCAAAGTTGCCATTGTGCTTTTGGGCTTTAAATAACGAAAGGAACACTTTTATTTAAACCCCTTTTAATTCTTGTCTAGACAAAGTTAGCTGCTAGTGACTCTCTGAGGAGGATTATCTGGTTCTCACTCTCCCTGATGGGTGCAACCCCTAAAACCTTCACACGTCCCACCTGCCATGTACGATTAGTGCCAGAATACTGTTAACCATTTCCTTACCTAGTGAAAATTCACACCTTTTGCCATGACCCAATGCAATGCCACTTTCAATTTCGGCCAATGTTGTTCACAGTTCCTTTAAAGGGCCCATATTATGCTATTTTCTGATCTATGTTAAAATGTTTCCTTATCACTAACATACCTGGAGTTGTGTTTCAAATCCTGCATATTTAGGCTGAGTTCTTCTCTCAAACTGAAAACACTCAGTTCCACCTTGTGATGTCATATGGTAATACAGGAAGTGCTCTACTGTGTTTTTAAACTCCATACATCTTCAGTAGAATCATTTGGATAATTTCAGCCCTGGAATTGCCAATCAAAAGGTAAAAGGTAGCTGCTAACTTGAAAACTACTATCAAAAGGTGGAACAGAACATTTTGAGCTTTGGAGATGTAGACGGGCTAATAAACAAGGGTTACTCCAACATGTGTGAATAAAACAAACTTAACTCCAGGTATGTTTTTGAGAAGGTTAAGCTTTCTAACATGGCTTAAAGCTCAAAAGAATCCATTTTGTGTAATCTAGGACCTTTAAAAAAATCTTGGGTCTCTTTGCCATTTGCATTACTACTTGGTACTGTCTATTAATGACATTGTTAATATGCTATTGATCAGTGGAGTGTAAGACTTAAAACGTTCTCAACAACCACTAATATACAAGCAACCAACGGCTTCCTTTTCTTAAATACTTGACATACTAAATACAGAAGAAATTGTCTGACTGTTAAGCCAAAGCTAATCAAAACCATTTCTTCTCATTAATCCATGATTCAACACAACACAATCTACAGGAAGATTTTTCAAAAGTCGGATGAAAAATGTTTTTTAGACTAATAAAATGCATTGATTTTATATAATGTATATTTGCTTTTTTTTTTTGTCCGTTATCAGAAATGCGTGCATGTTTCAATGCAAGGCTGTTAGTCTGTGCAGGTCAGTAACCATTGGAGCTGCAGTTGAGTGCCTGAGTATAATGGGAGCATAAATGCTGTAGCCATCTGCATTTTAATTAGTTTGTTTTACCCTTTGTCTCTAAGCTTTGTTCCTATGTTAACATTGTGTTAGCTGAACATGGTTTTGCATTTTGTCACAGCTTTTTCTGGGGTTGCAGAGTTTGAAGTATAGTTTTTATAAGTAATTTTCTTTAGCCTTCAGTTGTAGTTAGAGGTGAGCAATATATATAAAAATATGGACTATACCAACATTGTCCTTTTGAAGTAATGCCAAGAATATCAAATGCCAAGTAGTCGATATTGCCCATAATAAAGGCTATTTTTTAAAAGAAACATGCATTGAATTCCTTATCATGTATGGTAGGTTTTACATGATTAACTTTTGTGCATGACTTGAACCTCAACAAAGACTGTTACAATTGTACATGTTCTAGTATATTTCTGATGAATTGCAAAAATATCTAGAAAACAGAGACTGATATATTGCCCAACCCTAGTACGAGTCCAGGATTTTGACTTTAAAAGGCAAAATGTCAGCCTACTTATAGACTGAACATAGATGCTTCTCTTTGTTTAGAATTAGCGTATGTCTCAATATGTTTTTGTCTTTTTCGTCTTTAGCAGCGTGAGAGGTTTCTTCGCCTTAGTGACACCGGTCCGGGCCCTTCTGTGGACTGGCCCTCTTCAGACTCATCTGGGACCAGGTCTAAATCTGGGAGCAGCTCCAGACCCAGAGCCTGGAGCGTGCGCACCTTTCAGGACTTCCTGCCTCCTCTGCCACAACTGCACAAGAAGTGGTGCAGCTGGAACTCAACCAGTCCCTTCACAAAGCTGGTGGACACAGTCAGTATTATAATCCTCACTTTTCATCTTTTATTATACAATATAATTTAGTCATTAGTTAGTTCTTACTTTGTGCTAGTGCTAAACCTACCTAAATGTTTGTTGTATGAGGAGGCGCTTCTGGTGGAAAAAAAACATGAAAAAAATGTAAGCTTATCACTGCATACTAGAAGGCAAGTCAGGCTGTGATGACCTCAAATGCAAAGGACCATAAAATATGTTAAGAAGTAGGGTCAAACTGTGCCAAACAAGTAATTTCAACTACCAAAATCAAATCTACTAAAATCTGTGGTTGATAGAGCTAGGCCTGTGTTTTTCAGTAGTATTTTGAGAAAGACATTGAATAGCCTACGTTACATTTAGCAATGTTTTACCCTACCACTATATAAATCCAAGGCTTGTTAAATTTTACACACACAGTACACTATTATGTGTGTAGCCTTCCTACTCCTGGAAAAATCACAGGACACAAGGAAGAAAAAAATGCTGTAGGAACCCTAGTTGGAAAATGTCAAAAGAAATTACGCATCACAAAAAAATATTTCTTGTCTCTTCCAACTTAGGCTACATCCAGCCTGGTTGCAGATGGCAGAGGAAACAACGGCCGGGAGGTATTTTCTGAAGTGAATTTGGCAAAAGGAGACACCAGCACCATCTCTGAATCCTCCATTAGCAACGCCTCTTATCCTCTCACCCAACCGGCCCAAAGACAGCGCCGTCTCAACTCAACCAGCAACCTGCGGCGCTCCCGATTCACTGGCCCCTGTTTCGGTATGCTCTCTGGGACAACTGACCCAACAAAGGCCCCTACAGCTCCGGGTCCCACCTCTGACCCTGGTTCTGTTTCATCCATCATAGAGAGCAGCCAGCCGGGAAAGAGGCGAGGGGAGACCCAAGCTGAAGGGGAGCATGTGAGTGTACAGGTTTTTGCCATTTCGGAAGAGGAAGACCGGCAGCCATTGGTCCCAGCGGAGCACTTGGACCACCCAGCAGCCCCCCAAGCGCTGAATGGACTTGTGAGAGGGGTCTATGATGGGAAAAGGTCCGTTGGAGGTAGTCCCAAGAGCCAGAGGGCAAGAGGAGAGTGGAGGCCGTGGGGTAGCCAGGCATCGGGAGGGGTTATAGCAGCTTCCAAAACGCCCCATACGATTTGTGACAGCCAGGTGCCAATCGGTCCATCAACAGCTCTGTGCAGTGTGGTCAATCAGATGTGACCAAGTGAAGAATTTTATAAAGACTTGGACTTTGTGTTAGTTCCACTTAATGACATAATGGCATAATTTCTTAAGTATATTTTCACCTGACTTTATAGATCGTCGCTTGCTGGAAATACAGTACTGTGCAAGAGTTATTTTTGTTTTGTTTTTAAAGGTTGCGATCAAAATGAAGGTTGTACTTCACGTAAAAAGCAATAAATTGAATATATTAAGTAAGTGCCAAAAATATCATGATATCTAATTGTAAAGAATCAAATCATTGGTTCGTTTGAGCATTCCCGACTCCTATGTCAAAATTATGAAATCCTTATCCTGGATGAGGGATTACACAGACATAAAATTCTTAAATATTTTTGTCCTTGCTGATCACTAGATTTCTATTAAACTGTATTTGAATGATGAAAAGAATATGCTAAGGTACTGACTGCCATTGTAGAGAATATGAAAATAGATTTCTTCTTTTTTCTTACTGGCCACCGGTTAGCAGCATTTTAAAGTAAGACACCAGTTATTGCACTTTGATGCTCAGTGAAATCTGTGTTGGATTTTGCTCACACCTTTTGTGGAACATATGTAGATTTGTACGGAACAGTGTTACAGAATAGATTAAATAAATGTTACAGCCTTGTGTATGTGTGTGTGTGTGTGTGTGTATGTATGTATATATATATATATATATTATGTATACATATAGTATATATGTACATGTATACAGACTGGATTGTAAAGGGAATTTAAGAGTATTTACTATACACTGTTAAAAATGTAGATTATAGATGTAGCAATAGTATTTAAATGTACTGAATTATTGTAAATTTTTAATAAAGAAGACATTTCAATGTCACAGATGTCTATATATAAGAGTATAAGAGTAACATTCACGGATTGTAATGGGTTCATGACCAGTTTTCAAGGATTAGAGGCCTCTAGTCAATGGTGACCGGCTCAGGGAATCTCCAAACTGCAGTGATTAGTGTATATGAAAATGAGAAACTGGTCAGGGATAATATGTACAGTATATAGTTTGAATTGTCTTGAAACTAAAGTATCTTGTGTGCACTCCAAGAAAGGAACAGTGCTGAACTAACAGGTGCCAACTGCTGACATGTGGGGAATGTGGGACGTAAGAGTTGACCAGTAAAGGGCAGTAAAACTTACAATTGACTAACTGTACTGTAGTAATTGCTTCAATTAATAGTTTCTGATAAAAGTTTCATTTCTCACAATTCATTGTATTCAGGGCATTCTCAAGTGTTGACGTACATCAGATCAGACAAGCAAAATGTTATGAAAGATAACAAATAACAACTAGTACAGACAGTCACAGGCAAATCTTTTATTTTTTTATAAAGAGAAAAAAACATTGGGCAAATACATTTTTTTGCAAAATCAAGTAAAAATAACTGCGTGTTCCTAAACTACAACATAATAATCTGAACAGTTTAATAGTGCATTGATTGAATAGTAAGTTTTCATGGCATCCATATTGTGACAGGATGCATAGAATAAGAGTATATATTTGCCTTAGTATACAACATGAACCCTAGTCCCTCACCTTGGGGAGAATGCATAAAGCCTCTTTAGACCTGGTGCCTGATTGGAACGGCGTGGGACTGTTGTTGGCTTATAGTGGCCAGACCTCCTGTAGGGAATCATTAAAACTGAGCCACTACATTGAGGGGATCGGCTCGTGCTTATGCTCTGGACCTGAGCTGCTAAGGAATGCCACTGTGGACCCACTAAGATAGAATGGGAAAGACCTAGATTGAGTTTACACTGAAAATCTGTAAATTGACTACAATTTGAGACAGGGCGGTGAAAGGCCAGCTGGAAAGGACATCTACAAATTAGCTCCCCAAAGTAACGTATAATATGCTAACAAAATACTGTACATATTTAATTTCCAATAAAGGTTTAATTTCCTATGCTATATATTGACCAAAAATGATTAAAAAAATAGTGGGTTTTCGTACCAGTTTGGTACAGATCATTTGCAATTATTCCCATACCCTCTAACATTAAACAAAAATGTAATCAAATTTAAAAATCACTAAGATGAATAAAACAATGATATATATGACATTATGAAACTAATGCTACACATTTCTTGCCTGACACTTGGTGATGATAGTCTAAGTTAATGTATGGCTCTTCAAAATGCATTTTTCTATGTCAAAGGACCAAATGATCAGTCCCACAAGTGTAAAACAAGATGTGGATGACAATTCTGCTAAAAAGTTGTTACCTTTAAAAAGAAATGTGTAGCAGCATTCAAACAAGTCAATACTATCGACTGATCCCCAGAGGCCACAGGGAGTCAGTGCTTTGCGTCACAACGGGCAATACTCCCTACTTAACTATGAGTTTTCTGAGAAAGTGTTCCCTTAACACTTCTTTAATCACCTTGAAGATGATTATCTAGAATAAAGAATATAACAGAGGCCCCATTCCCTCTTACAGCATTACCACACAGTGATCCCCTTCCTACAGACATGAAATCCTTTACAAACATCACATGGGATTATGAATAGTATGTATAGGCTTTGACATGGCTTTTGCTCCTGCATGGGAACACAGTAATGCCCTGGAAAAACTAAGGAAACTGTAAATTTTTTCAGCAGGATCACATAATTGAAATCGAGACGTTTTGACTGAGGACGTAATTTTCTGTCTGAAGGAACTGGTCTGCTAAACGAGAATTAATTGAGGGTATACACTGACAAACTGAAAAAGTGTTATTTAAAGAAACTTGCCTTAAAAAAAGTTGTACTGGTAGGCAGAAGAATCAGTCTTTTACACAATTTTTGACCCAGTGACGCACTCGCAGCCCTACCTGTCCTCTGAATAAACGTTATGTTTGCGCTTAATTTAATGCACTGGTCATTTGCATTGTTTATGCAAAAAGATAACATGAATGTTACTGCAGACTTGTTCATCAAATGAGGAACAATTAAATCATTTCAATTATAATAACACACCTGTTTGAAAAAATAATCTTCCCACAGCATCATATTAAAATGATTAGCGATGCTCTTAGCCTATACAGGTGGTTGTGTGGGATAATTGTCAGATTTTAAGGCTGAAGGACAAACTGCACATTTTGATACAGTGTTTTAAAACTCTTAAAGGAGGTAGTTTTAGTCACAACTGATGCTACCTGAACAAGGCTGATGTGCAGATGTTTAACAAATAAAGTTTACATTTTTGTGCGTAGAAATATTCTATACAACCCAAATGTCAAATAAAACAATAGACATTAGAAGTAAGTTAGAAATGAGCACTGATTGTAGCTGCATAAGGTTTTGCATAACATAAGTATGAAGAAAACAAAAGCATTGCATAACATACTCATCAGCAGTGGTCAAATAATGGAAGACTTTGAACTCCTTCAGTTTTTAAATCGTGTCTGCTCACAAATGTGGTTGAATTTCCTGAAAAACAAGAATGAGACCCAGATAATGTACAGTTTATACAATGGCTCCTCCTAGTGGCCATGTAAATGAAGAGCATATACACAATAAAAGGCACAAACAAATACAAGGCTTTGTCATGATTTGGATACTGGGAATCCAAGAAGAAACAAGCTGGTGAGAATTTAAGTGATTTGGATCTGAAATACTTACATGGCATGATGAGCCTTCACCTGCGTACGGCAGTTACGACCCCAGTAACAATCAGGGCGAGATGTAACAGCAGCTGAAGAAAGAACAACATTAGTCTGTATAAAACCCACACACATACACATTACACAGTGTTGATGCACAGAACTATAAGGTTTCTGTACCTGGGAGATCAGACTGAGGAATGTTTTGTCTGTACTTGTAGGCCAGCTCCTTGAACGTGCGCAGGCCACAGCAGTAGCATATTACAGTGTTTGCAGAGATTCGTCGATCTAAAAACATGACGACAAACAGGTTGTAAGCATTGCCCTCACCGCCTCTTCAATGTTGACCGGTGTCACCTGTCAGAGTGTAGCTGCCCTGCTGCAGACCCTGCAGAGACTCCTGCAGCACATCTCTCCATGTCTTTCCTCTCACAGACAGGTAATTCTGGTGTTCATGAACAACAGGGTTTATTAATAGCAATAGCACCAGCAAAATTATTTAAAACAAATTTCAGTAAATACCTGAAGTACTTCTGATTCATAATTATTGTTGTTGAGTACACCATCCAAAGATTTATCTGTCAGATTCAGATCTGCAAAAATTTCAATCAATTAAAAAATATTCATCATGAGATTGTCTCCAAGGCCATTTAGCTATAGATACATACCATTGAATTGGGCCAGGCAGCCCTGACAGCCAACCCTCGGACACCCCCAGTACATATGGCAAAAGTAGCGCAGACAAATGGAACCTTCAGAGTAAACACATTTATAACTGTTAAAAGTGCATGTCCACAGCACACAAGCCGTAATAATTGTTCTTTTCCAAAGTAACTCACATTGCTGAGTAAACAGCTTCTGTGTATTTTGCTCAAAGAGCCTGTCTGGCATTGGCTGGAGGCAGCAGGTACAGACCAGATGTGAGGCATAAGGGGGGCAGGAATACTGCTGAGAAACAACAGGATCTGTAGACAAAGCAGAGTACATGTCTATAACTAGAAAAAAAGTTAATAATAAAATAAATAGTCGTTAGTTAAATTTACCTGATGACGAATCAGCAGATGTAGATGGCTGCTCACTGCTACTACTCGTCGGCCCCTCCTTGGCGGGGGGCTTGGGTACAGTGGGTAAGGGCAAAGGAGTGAGTGGAACAGACAAACCTGGGAGCCAGTAGCTGGAACCTGGGGTCAGCATCACTTGACTGACCTCACTCCTGTATCCGGGACACTGTCTGCACATCACTAAAGGCTGGCTGTAGATAGAAAGCACATACAAATCCATCAGAATGGATCTGTACTTTGATATACTATTTTGGGATTAGTTGGTCTCCATTTATCGGTTGTGCATAAATTAAATCTAATCAAATAAGCCACTGCTGGCATCCTTTGATTTTCATGTTTTTATTATTTTTATTTTATTCTATACAAACTTAAATCTTATCCATTCAAGTAACCATTTGCATTTTATCCATAAGTGATTAATAAATATGAACCTAAGGCCTTACCTGTTATCTGAAGAATCACTGTCATTGTCAGAAAAGTCATAAAGGTAATCTGAGCTGCCCTCCTCATCAGAAAAAGAGCGCTCCACTTTGGGCTGCCACATGTCCTGGGTAATTTTATTACGACTGTCCATGCTCTTTAGGTCCTCTTCACTGCGGCTCTTCTCTGTGGAAGAACTGCACTGGTTATTCAATCAACTTATTAGGGCAGAATTATCATCCACCAAAATTAAAAAAAAAAAGTAATGTCATACAAACCTGGGTGCTGACTGAGGTATGCTTCCACCAGGTTGTTGAGGATGTGGTTTTTGCAGATCCTCTCCACAGGACAGCGACAGGTAGGGCAAAGAGAAGAACGCTCCATCCAACCCGAGTAGCAGGCAGCACAAAAGGTGTGCATGCAAGGCTGTAAGCTGGGAAATAAAGAA
This sequence comes from Taenioides sp. WSHXM2023, assembly GCA_029959045.1. Classification (NCBI taxonomy): domain Eukaryota; kingdom Metazoa; phylum Chordata; class Actinopteri; order Gobiiformes; family Gobiidae; genus Taenioides; species Taenioides sp. WSHXM2023. Next base: position 11,986,952 of record CM057089.1, read on the forward strand.
TTTTGAATTCATCACCTTCTTCATAAAAAAATGTTTGTACAATGTACAATGTTTTGCCAGTACAAATAAATATCTTCATGAGTTAATATTACTTGTACTTGTTAATATGTTTGTATGAGTGTATTTAAAACATTTACATTTTCTCCATAAAGACCAGCATGTGACGGAGCCTGGACCGGAAAGGTTACATAATGCAACTTTAAGTATTTCAAACTGGTTTGAATTCATTGCCAATACCAAGAGCATTAAGTGAGAAATGTCACATAATAATTTAGAAAATCTAAGCCCATTTTATCTAAACTTGTCAAATTTGAAATAACATTTATATATCAAAGAATACAAGTAAATGAACTCATGGAGATATTCACTTTTTGCAGTGTACTATTAGATGAACTCAGACTCTCACCTAATACAGTCGTATAATAGGTCTTGGCAAATAATACAAGTCAGTGATTCTTCCATTATATCAGTCTTCTTTGCTTGTGGTTTAGACCCAACATCCGCATTCCCTTGTGTATTTGGTCCTGTTACTTCAACACTTTGCAGTGAGCCTGCATAATGTTGTTTGTAAATATGCGTGTTACAATAAAGAAAATACATTATAAATTAATACTGAGCATTTACCACAATCAGTTTTCCTCCTTTTGCTTTCAGGCTCCATGTGGTCATTGTTATCATATTGTGCAGAGTCAGGCCAGGTTAGAGTCTTTTGTTGACCTTGTGAATGGAAATAAACATAATTATAAAGACTATTTCTTACAAAACTTGTTGACACAGGCCCTTCTGTGAACATGCATTATTTATCACAAACACAATCATTACTGTATTATAAAGGCAAAATGAAAGTCTCTTGCCAAAGACGAACACTGGGATTCAAATGAGAACCACTTTTTCTGAAAACTGTAATATTCCAACTCTTAAATAATGCTTAGTACCATTTTAACAACAAAAACAGAATGGGAAATGTAACCTTACCAGTGGCGGTATGGGAGGTTGAACCCTGCACAGATGCAGTGCTCCGGATGCAGTAGTGAGACGTGGAGGTAGAAGGCAGTGGCTCTTCTTGTGTCAAACCCTGTGGAGGTTTTGTGAGTAACACAGGAGAAACAGAGAGGGTCACGTCGGAGGGTGGGACAGGAGCTGAGAGATCTGTAAAATAAGTAAATACAATTGTTAGCAATTTACAAAAGTAAACAGCACAAGTTTGACAGTCATTGTCTATTTACCAGATGTATTGTGGGAAGCTCCTTGCTCTGAATGAATTAAATGAAAGACATACGCAACATCTAGAAGAGTAGTTACAATTGTAATTAAAATATTTGGGTACTTTAAGTAAAAATGACTACTCAAATGTAATTGTACTTGTAATATATACTTGATAACTTACTTTCTTGAGGTTCACTTTTTCTGTACACAAAGTGGATGATATCCCCATGCTGCAGAACATGGGTTTGTTTTCTAACCAGTTTTGACATGTTGATCACAGTGCCGTTAGTGCTACAAGAAGCAATATCACACATTCAGTTTAAGTTCCAAAATACGTGTAAACAGAGACTCAGAATCTGATATTATATATAGTACAGAATAAATGTTAGCATACCTTGTGTCTTCAAGCCAGACTAAACCTGAGCTTTCATCAAGAGCTATCTTACAGTGCTCGCCTGACACCAATTTATTTGATGGAAATGACAGATCACAGCCTGTGAAACAATCAGAAATCATTTTAAAGATTTGTTTTTTTCTTTTGTTGTTTGGAATATTTAAATCTCACAAAACATTCTACAACTAAAACCCCTCTGTACTCTTTAAATCTTAAACTGCCCTGACGCACCAATTAAATCTCCTCACTTTGCATATAAGGTAGACTGCAAAGCACTGAACAAAGCAGACTGGTGGGGAAATATAGGCCTAGACTTTTCTTAGGCATAGCCATACAAAAAAACTACTTAATATTCTGCACACATGTTCTCAATGGGCGCCTTTTGTTATCATCACAAGAGGCTGTCTAAGATTGGAGCACTAAAGAAAGCTTTGTGTTTTAAAGGGGGAGGCTGGTCCAGACACTGACAGTCATGTCTACACAGCACACACTTTTTGCTTTGTCTTTGGCATAGCTGATCAGCAGAGAAACTGTACATGTAGAAACGTAACAGACACATTTTAAAGTCTCCTACCTCTTTTACGACCAACTATATTCTCCTTGTTGATCAGCAGCACTTCATCACTGGTGTCCATTTTAATAAGCTTCCCCCACGGTCGACCTGTTTCCACATGGTTAGATCGACACACTGGGACTCCTTTTATATCATCAAATATTTTGTCACTTTCATCCATCTTCGACTGTCTTCTAAACAGTGGAATTCCTGAAGAAGGAAAAAGTGAAACTTAAACCATTTAGCGTCCATTCTTCATTTAGATCGGAAACAAATACAACCTAAAATATATGTTAATGTTACTAACCCAAGCACCATTTCTTAAATCAAATAACCGTTTCTTGCCACTGGGGACATCGGTGCAAACCTGAGCCAAACTTTGTTCAATACAAAGTAAGGCAGACACAGACCCCGTGCTAACGGTTTGTTAGCCGCTAAATGTTGCATCTCGAAATACATTAGAATAACGTGTTTTTCTTCACTGATCACGCATTTCAGTTGATCACATCAAATACACTTGCCTTGTCGTCAAACTCCGCCGTTTTTGCTCCAATAAGAGTGTTCGTAAAGGCTTGTTTCACTCATGTTTCAGCTCGCCGCAGCCACACTTCCTGCTAGGCTCAGCTTTGACATTATTTACCGTCATCAGCTGATGGAGGAGGGGCATGTCTTTCCCTGGACCTTTCCACGTGAATCTCAACTCTTATATTCTCATTAAGTTACTGACACTGTTCATTTTCACACTGTTCAGGTCTGTCTCAAACTCTTTATATATAAGTTAGCCTACATTAAGCGTAACATTTGCAATTAATTGTTATAATCGGACAAAATAGCCTGTCAAACTGGGGAGCAGATTGGATTGGTAGGCCATTTTGTACCCTAAAGACAATTTAATCACAATTTCTTTAAAAATGCACACTTAACATGCAAAACATAGTCATGCTGCAAACAGTAATGGCTGTCATTTGTTTATTAGGGAACATAGTGCCTAGAAAGCCCACACCGGGATCAGCAATCACAGTAATCAGTAATCATTCTCAGAAGAAATACACAGAGACCTTGAGAAGGCCAGGCTACACAAAATTGCCTCTTGAGCTTAAAGCAATGTTATAATATTGTTACCTCATCAAAAACATACTGGGAGTTGTGTTTTGTACTGTTTCATTCACGCATGAAAAACATGTTTGAGTTATCATTCATTAATCCTGCATAATTAGACTGTCTACATCTCAGAAGCTGATCTCAGATGCTCTGTTCTACCCTGTGTCATTTTTATTAAGTTAATAGCTACTTTTACCTTTTGTTCAGCAGAGATTAGCAATTCGAGGTCTGAAATTATTCAAATCATACTTGTAAAGGTGTATGGAAAAAACACTTCCAGTGGGCTATCACCACATGACATCACAAGGTGGTACAGAGCATTTTCTGTTTGATAGAAGAACTGTTAAACATATGTGAATGAAACAAAACACCACTCAGGGTATGTTTTTGATGTGGAAACAACATTATAAGTTCAGAAAATAGCTTAAACTTCTTGGGTTCTTTTTTAAGACAATACAGTAACGTGTATTTACCTTGTTGACATGTTTCAGCTGCTGCAGCGAGCCCTCTTCAGAACTGTCACCGGTGTTGGTGGTGACGTGTCGTATATCAGCGTATAAGTAACAACAGCTGATATACGACACGTCACCACCAACACCGGTGACAGTTCTGAAGATGCAGCAGCAGCAGCCAAAACATGTCAACAAGGTAAATACAAGTTACTGTATTGTCTTAAAAAAGAACCTAAGAAGTTAAAGTACATAAGAAGATGAAGATCTTCAGTTTAAAAAATAGCTTAGTATTGGCCCTTTAAAAGAGTGTGAAAGAAAATGAATTGCATTTAACAAAGTTGTATAGACTATAGGACCATAGAGGAAGCCTGTCATGTCTGTATCATGATGGCTAAAACACAGAGATCTGAATAAGGCAGACTCAGTGGATCAACAGGCGAATGCTTAAACGCTGCTAAACTGAGGTAAGAGAAGTTATATTTTGTTCTGAATGATGCAAATAGTCTTCCTCTATTAAGACACATGCTACAACGTAAAGGCTGTGATTGGCTCTAACAATGGACGAGACAGATTACTCCATTCTCTTTCAATAATTTTTTTTATTTATTTATTTTTTTACTGACAATGGCTTTATCCTCTGCAAGCACTACTTTCTGGTAACCCTGTAACACGGTAACTACAAAGCACAGCCTACTTTATTTACAGTTACTTTGTTTTGATCTTACTGGTCATAATTTAAGAACAATTTCATAATCAACAATCATAATCATTTGTAACCACTATGCTCTACTGTGGCCTATACAATTAACATGATATGATTTTCAGTTATTTTTTATAGGCAATAATGGTCTTTGTCAAAGTTACAATGCACATCACAATTGTACATAATGGACAACATGTTCTTTAAAAAACACTGTGAAAAAGAGCTCAAAAGGCTGCTTGTTAGAAAAACAGTGACAGATCAGTCTCTTCTGATGCTATAAATCACCACAGTCTCTTATGATCCTTCACTTAGATTTGTCATTTTCCGTCAAAGTTTTAACTGGACTCAGAATGGCCTGGTTGTAAATAACTAGTCCTTAATGTTTAATGTGATGTTTAGTTTTGTTCATAGGTTTCCTATCTACTGTTTGACCAATAAATTCAGTCATCTGTCGACATGTAGTTTTTGTGGAGTACACCACCCGTCTCCATGGAGATGTCATTACCGAGAATGTTTTACAGAATGACATTAAATAAATCTGTCTTGCATTTATTCAATTATAGGCGTTTTTTATTGCTGAAAAATAATTAGAAAAATATGCATTCTTACTATGAGGGAGGTTTATCTCCACAGACGTGTCATGTCACCTGCTTGCCACTATGGAGATAGAAGTTTAATGCCATTCTGTGGAACAATCCAGGCAAAGCAGTGATATCTACATTAGGAGAAGCAGGTGGCTTGCCCTCCAAAAAATGTACATAGTGCATCTTTAATTAAGATAATATGATAAAATGAATGCAACTCTGGATTCATGAGTTTTGAAGACAATAATGTAGATCCAAGTTGGTTGATTTTAAATGTTTAAAGTGCATTGTGTTTCTCTAATAGAAATAGCAGAGGAGTCCTTAATGCAGGACTAATCTGAGCGTTGGCTTGTCTATCCCCAGCAGTGCATTATTAATGGGCAGTGTGCGGGCTGCTGAGGTCAGGGGCCTCTCCTCGCTAATGCGTCCATTCCTCATTCTTGGATGTCTGCAGAGAAAAGGTATACACACATATTCAAGCACACAGGCTCACAGCTACACAGAGATGTGCCATCCATGCAGAATCTACTCTTATGGGAAATTATGATATTTTTAGTTGTCATTCCGTGGTGAGAGCACAGTCCTCTGCAGATGCTTTGATAAGGTCACAACAGCAAATTGAATGTGGCTTATTGAATCCCACACCAGCTCTGTCAATCAGCATGTCCTAATTGGATCAAAGATTACTTGTGGCAGCTGTATAAAACATCAAACGAGTAATTAAATGAAATAATGAGAAAATAAACCTTAATGTTGCCAAGTGGGAATGGAGGCAAGCGGAGGAACGTGATTCCGCTGCGCTCTGTGAAATTATCTCTCTCCGGCTCGGGCTAATTGCTGGAGGATGTCCTCTTAACTGAGTGTGAAAAGCTGTGTCTAATTACTGCAACATTAATCAGGCATTAGCATGTTATCACAAGGTTAACTTATCAGGAGGGGCCCAGAAGCAGCTGGAGGTGCCACTTACCAGCACTGCACTCCACCAAAGGGCCCACAAGGGGTCGTGCTTGTTCTTCCTGTCAAACACTCACTGCAGAACTCCCCTTCAAAGACGCAAGAGCCACAATGAAAAGGCGACCATGTTGAATTTGCTTTGTGTGTATTAGTCTGTGCAGACTGAGGATGTCCGAATCCAATATGCAGCTATTTCCTGCATGTTGTGCATTACAAACCATTGCAGTTGTGTTGAGGACAATAACACACTTGCAGATATAATTTTGTAACATCTTCCCCTATGCAGGCCCCTACCAAAAGGTATCTTCTTAATGGGGACTTAGAAGAATTACATGGACCGGATCTGTGAAATCAATGCTAAACAATTGTGTGCTTAGGGAAGCGGCTGATTGTGCATGGTGTAATGAAGATTGACTGGATTGTGATTGTAAATTACCCACTACTGAAACGTGTTTACAGACAAAACACTACATCTTGAGTGTCAAATATGAGCAGTATAATTATTGGATCTTGCCCCAAGCTGGTGTTATAAAAATAGGCCTATTAAACAATAGCATATCCTCCTACCAGGCAGAATAATAAATAAACCATGGAAATGGACACATTGACTTATATACATAATCAAATTAATATAGGAGCATATAGGGCCCAATAAAATTGTAAAGAGCTATAAATATGTGAACTCAATATAAATAAACAAACTATACTTAAACTGACTCTGGCATTTAAGTTACAAATGTTCAATTATGTATGACAGTTTAAAGAAAAGACGCACACACATCCAAAATCTCTGCAGTGTGTATGACTCAAAAAGCAAAAAAAGCTATATAGCAAGAAAACACATTTATCAGGGTTGTCAAAATATTGAAAATCAGATACTAATCAATACTAAAAAAAAAGTATTATTAGAACTAGAGTAAGACCATATGGAATAATAAACAAAATTTTCTCTGTTGAAAATTATAGTATTGTCTAAAAAAATAGTTTTTAAAATGATCATTTGGGTATCAAAATCAGTATCAAATCTATTCTTTAGTATTGAAATCGAGTTTGACATTTTTGTATTTTGACAACACTATGTATGACAAAAATGTCTAAAATATACATTTTCAAGTAAGGTAAAGTAAGGTGTGATCGATATACTATCACATTGTTTTGCCCTTTTATCTTTGGCAAGTTCATTGACTGATGTTTTCACTGATTACCTCTGCTGTGCCTTTTGATAATTATAAGTCATATATTTTTTTATTTCTATTTCTATTTTTCTAATCATAGACTGTAAATAATTGGACTTCATCCATAGCATTCAGCTCCAATCAAATGAAGCTCACAATGCCAGCAGTTATAGGAATGAATTTAGAGCCAGGTCCTTACTTGGAATAGGAATTCACTTTCAAAATAACTAAATAAAAACAGCAGCATCATATAGAACGGGTTAATACGAACATTTTAAGACCCAAATCAGCAGTTACAGAGAGAGAGGCCACAATTTGTCAATGTAAAGTCAGTTGGAAACAGGGTCGAAGAAGTCGGAAGAACCCCCATGAACACTTCCTATCTGGAACGCGGTGGCTAGCTGGTTAGCTACGTATGTCCATTTATATACACAGTCTACGATTTTAATGGCCACTTCAAGACAGACTAGAGTCTGCTCCAGTGCTTGTCTTTTTCTGAATAACCTCCACTCTATATATGTTGTGCATATTACACCATGTGATGCACTGATCTGGCAGCACCTTGACTTCATTACCATCCACTCTCATCAGAATTCTGTACTAAAGGCAGCAGCAGCAGCAGCAGCACCTCCAGCAGCAGAAACCTCGCCAAAGGCACTCATTTGTCAGAGAGGCACGCAGATCACAGGCCGACAAATCTCCCACGTCTCCCAGACTGTCAAGCTCTTTGCCTGCATATCAAAGACAAAAGAACAGAGCCGGAGCAGAGGAGAGCAGCCATGGCGTTCAGAAATGCTTGGCTGTGTGAACCCCCTCTTTGAAAACGCCTATTAGCCTGGGTGAGAGAGATTACAAGCAAATAAAATTACACTCATTGTGATATTTGATTTCATAATACCTCCTGAATTATAATTACACCGCACTGGCACTTTTGATTTAAAACCCATTTGGCGACAACAAAGAGTGGTAGATTGGAATAAGCAGGTTGTGCAACGAGCGGCTGCAGTGCATATTATTAGGTCTGTTTCACCAGAAGTAACATTTATGGGGGAGAATAGATCGACTAATAGGATTGCAATCAGGTGAGAGAGATTCAATTAGATGCATAACAGTGGTTTGGGGTTGCCTGTCAATCAACAAAAAGGGGCAAGGAAACCAGTTACCAGCCATATCAATATGACTACAGACAGGTGTTTTCATCCATTAGCAGAAGAAGCTAATATTTTTTAGACATAAGCTAATATATTTTTTCTGGTGCTTTGTAATAAATTAAAACATACCTAGATTAGTATTTGACATTTTGTTGATTCTATATTTAAGGTCCTATATGATGCTCACTCATATGATTTTTAAGCCATGTTAGAATGTTGTTACTTCATCAAAAACATAACTGGAGTTGTGTTTTGTTTTTGTTTCATTCACTCATGTCTGAGTAATCCTTTATTATTAGTCTGTCTACATCTCTAAAGCTTAAAATGCTCTGTTCCACCTTGTGATGTCATGAAGCAGTAGTTTTCACGTTCAACAGAACCTGGGAATTTCAGGAAATTATCCAAATGATTCTAATGAAGGTGTATGGAGTTTAAAAACACTGGAGCACTTCCTGTATTACCACAGACATCACAAGGTGGAACAGAGGGTTTTCTGTTTGAGAGAAGAACTCAAAATATGCAGGATTTGTGTGTTACACATGTTTCAATTTTTGATGAGGAAACAAAATAGATAAGAAACAATATTCTTGCATAGATCAGAAAATAGGTAATATATGCCCTTTAACAGATAAAGACAATATAAGCTAATATGTTTTTTTCTGGTGCTTTATAATAAATGAAAACATATCTAGACCAGAATTTCACATTTTGTTGATTGTACATTAATAATGGTCATTATTTTTCAAAACTGCTGAGGCCCTGTCCCCCCATAATAGCCTTTAACCATAGCAAGCAGATTTGTTTTACATGTTTTTTCTTCTTGAAGAAATTGCTATCAAAATACAACTCTGAGTAATGATGAGGGGGAACCATTCACAAAAGCTGATAATGCATAATATGTCTCCTTTAGTAAATGTTCTCAGAGTGTTTTATGTGTTCAAGCACACAACAGACGATGATGAAAATGTGGTTAAATATGGAAAATATTTAGTTGTAAAACAAAAGCATTATGCATTTACGAGTGTGTCATTATAACTGACATAGAAAATAAAAGTGGTCATAAATATAACAATATAACATGACCAACCACCAATACACATTAACCCCGCACAGCAAGATGGATACTTGCAGTATTTGTGAGTTCATAAACTCACGAGAATGAGCGGCACAATCACAGAGCAGCACTGGGGTTCATGCGAAGTCAATGGTGAAGCGCCCAAACCAACTGAAACAAACATGCCGACAACGACAGACATATTTTGTTTGTGACAAAAAGATATGCGCCTTGTGCATTTGTGGACAGGGAAGATGTCTGCGCTTTTCTCTCAACTGGATGTAACAAACGTTTGATTTTTCTGTTTGTTTCGCTGTTGTGACACTTTCGACCATAGACACACACACTGCAAAAATCTAAATTAGCATCAGAGCAATTTTGGGAAGTCTGTAAAAATGAGATTAAAACTTAAATCAATAGTTTGACAAAGCTATTGACAAACAACCCTAAAAATATGAATAAAAACACAAAGTACTCTGGCTTGTGTTGTTGAATGGTTTGTATGGACAGATAAACAGGCAGACAGAGCAAAGGGAGGAGATAAGAGACATTCTTGGGCGGCACAAAGACCAGGCATGAGAAGAGGCAGCCTGATAGCAGTACTTGTTGTTCTGATGTGTTAAATAGCTGGCCTTCAACACTCCAATCAATGTCTGAGAGCCACTGTGTAGCCAAGGGTTGTGTGAGATAGCACAGATGGCTCAAGTCAGTGGTCCTGCCTGCTCTCTTGTGCTGTGTTTGAGGGATCAAGGTGAATAACACGTTATTTTGGCTATAAAAGACTGTAAAATATTTATGAAGTTTGCCTTGATTTATGCATTCATGTCTTTTCTGATGTTAACACTCAAAATTAGCTCTTAAAGGGACCATATTACACTATTTTCTGGTCTATGTTATGATGTTTCCTCATCAAAAACATACCCCATTTTGTGTTTTATTTCTTTTACACATTTTACATGTAGATCCTGCATATTTAGGCTACATTCTTCTCTCAAACAAACAAAAAACCCACTGTTCCACATTGTGATGTCATGTGATAATGCGGATGCTCCATTGTGTTTTTAAACTCCATACACCTTCACTAGAATCATTTGGATAATTTCAGCTCTGGAATTTCAATCTTTACTAAACAAAAGGTAAAAGGTAGCTGTTAACTTGAAAACTACCACTTCATGACATCACAAAGTGGAACAGAGCATTTTAAGTTTTAGAGATGTAAGTAAAGTGTAAGTGGGTGGTTTGGACCAACACTCAGGCTGTACTCCACCTTAAAAAGATGAATGTAATAGTAAAATACAAACACAGTATTTAAATTGTAATAATAATAATAATAATAATGCATCAGTTTTATATAGCGCTTTTCAGGACACTCAAAGTCATCTTTCTGTATCATCCTCTTTTAGTGGATTGGCATTAGATGTTAATGAACAGTGACAGCACTTTTGGCTCGCATCTAGAAGGTTCCTGATTTTATTCCTGTATTTGCAGATGTAAGTATGCCCTTGGTGTTTATTGGTAGGTTTCATATATTCTTGTTCCAACATAAAAAAAAAAAGACAACATTTTCAGACTTCTTGACTGACAGAGCCATAAAAAAAGTGTTATTTTCAAATGCGTATGATCTAAAGGAGTGGAGTGGTCTTCTATATCTTGTGTGTTAATTGGTGCATACATGAAACCTTTACAGTGGGACATGATAGGCGTTTTGAGTGAGTTCCAGGACCTCAAGAGGCTGTGTTGACTAATCTACAAACTATCCTCTGTTGTAAGTGGGAGGACAGGTTCCTTAAGCTATAACATTATTAACGAACATGCTGCGATAAGATAGAGTTGGTTATCTTGGCGTACGGAACTTCTGCTCAGATAGGAGATAAGGACCTTTCAGAGCTGTTTGCTGCCAAACACATTTCCAAAGAGGAAAGCTGCAGAGAGACTGGAAAGTTGACGTGCCAGACTTGTGGCAAAAGAAGAAGAAGAAGAAGAAGAAGAAAAACAGATACTGGAACCTATGTGGAATAAAAAACAAAACTTTTGAGTACCGATAACAATAAATATTTATTGTACTGGTGATCAAAAATAAATAAGAAAAAAAATAAAAATAAAAAATGTAAAAATGAACTACAAATAAAAAATTAAATGGACTTGCAGAAAGACTAGAGGTTCCTTTTAACATGTGGTGTTTTTCAGGCCCATTAAAAGCTATTACTCGTGACTATATTTTGTAACCTGCCACATAGAAATCAATATATTGACAGCAACATATATTCGGCTGACTGACAAAATACATTTGGCAGCTATGAATGACTTGACATGGTCTACTGGTCATCTGCTTAGTTTCACCCTCACGTTTTCTTTATTGATCGCCAATATTTTATATGTGTAGTAGCCTATATAAGTATTTTTTGACTAAAATGTTCTCTCTGAATCCTATAAATCCTATTACGTGTGAGCTAAAATATTAAAGATGTATTTCTCCCAGCACTCACTTAAATGTTTGCCTCAAAAATCAATTCTAATCTATTGATTTTTTCCGGCTTTCATGTTAACAGGGAAGCTACAAAAGCATGGAGCGTAAAAGTTGTCAGCATAGGTGGTCTAATATATGACTGGAATCTGGAGTTCAAACTAATAAAAGCATACAAAACTTTTATTCAACATGTGACAAGATCATTTTACATGGATTTTTATTTTCCAATTAATTCATTTCAAACTTTAAAAAACAACCCCCTGACAATTTAAGGATTTTTATGTTGGAAAGGAAATCCTCACACACTGATGCCAAGAATGCTAGGTGCTGCGTGTGTGCCAGCGTCAAACTGAATAAACGCCTTTGAATATGCCCACACCACCAGAGGGGACGGACCGGGCTGTAATTCCCATTCTGCGGCTTGGAAAACTTCCGCCCTCTTCCGATCTGGTGCCAGCGGCTCGGAGGCGATCCCAGCGATGAGCCAGGGAACGCTGTGTTAACTGAGCTCTGGAGAAATACGGTCACGGCTAGATCCATATTCAAATAAACTTCACTCTTGGCCCGTGGACACTAGCCATGTTGTCACCAGCTGGCACAGGCTCTCAGGGCCCATCAAACACTGAGGCGCTTTTGATTAGCGGCTCTGTGGCTAATCATGGGCTGGCCTGTGCCAAATTGGACATGCTGTAGACGGACATCATTTGCTCTTTAAAACTACTGCAGTGGTTCTCATACTGTGGTGTGGTGATACAGAAGGGACCTCTGGTCTTGCACTAAGTAGCCTATCTTCTGCTGGAGGGTTTGTTATCTACTTGGCTGCAAAGAGATGTTATTGCTAAATGTTCCACGTGGAATTAAACTTGTCTACCTACATATATTTATTCTATTACATTACAGGTAAAACAACATTACACAGAACAAAACACAAAACAAAACAGCAGAGTGACCTCTCCTAAGCTCCTAAACTTGTAGCTTGAAATGGTGGTGTCTACTGCTTAGACTACTCCATATTATTAAACATGGTATTAAACATGTTCATTTCTACTCCATAGAAATGAACATGTTTAATACCATACTGTAAAACATTTGAGGCATAGCTATAACATTTCCACCTACATGAAGTTATATAGTGCACCTTTGAATACATGTTATTTTATCTGTTGCTTATTATTCTACAAAGTATAGTATAGTATTTTTATAGTTTTTCTTTTTTCCTCTTTTTACAATGAATGTATTCATTTTTAATTTAGACACACTTTAAGCAGCTTTGATTATTGTTCATGTACTTCTTGACCTTGACCTTGACATGCTGCTTTTGTTCTTTAGGCTTATTTGACCTGGTGAAGTGATGCGGCCAAACCTGTTTATCAAAGCCTCATATCATCAGATTTCAGAAGCTATAAATTCTTATATATATATATATATATATATATATATATATATATATATATATATATATATATATATATATATATATATATATATATATATATATATATATATGCATACAACAAGTAAGCACTTCAAAGGTACATGCAAAGGCACATGTTAAGGTAAAACAAAAAACAACTGGGGTAAGACACGGTAAGTTTTTTTTTAAACTTCAGCCTACTCCTTTTGAGCACCAGAAATGGTCCCAAACATGTACGTGTACCTATACTTGTTTGTAACGTACCTTACTCAAACAAATAAAATGAATGAATGAATGAATGAATGAATGCCAGTACAATGTAAAATAGGTGTGAGGAGTAGGATTCAGGTTGGGAATAGAAATCATTCACTGAGCCCAGGACAGAAACAGCATAACCTCATGCTGGCCATATAAGCAGGACTAAACTTGTTTTTAAAAATCATGTTTATATTCTTGGTCCTGGTCTCGATATGTCTATTAATGTCACATGTCTAGTTTGTCCTATTTTAATTCTTGTTTAGACATGGTATCTTTTTCACTACACCATTTTCCACTTGTCATCTATGAGAGAAGACAGGGAGCAGTCATGGGCACAGCGCCATCCTGTGGGTCCTTGAATGAAAGTGCTTTGACTGCCAGATGCACCCAGCTGCATAAATGTTATTCATTTTTTATGGTTTGTGTACATAATATGGTCAGTGTGGGATAATGTGAGGCTCCACTAAGGGCTGGAAAATCTTAAAATTCAATCAAGGTGGAAAACTTTGGCTAATGGCTGTTCTGCTCCTCCTACATTTCCATCCCCAACATTTTATTTTTCTGCCCCTCCTTGTCTGTCATCTATGAGGCTCATCCCTCTCGGTCGGCAGAGATGCCAAAATGGTTTCATTCAAAATCATCATCATAAATTTTAAACATCAGAATCAGACTCTTACATGTCAGAGTTGTTATCCTATAGAAATGTCTGATTCAAGCACAGACATGCATTTTCTTGAAAGAGAAAAACTGAAAACATACATAGATTATGAGTACGTAATCACTGGTTCAAAACACTTTAGAACTAAAACTAAACTAAATACTACTACTACTTCTACCCTGATATGAAGCGTATTATATTTATTTATTCAACTTTCAATGGGCCAGGGTACATTAATAAGCATTTAACATTTAACAAAAGTATTAGCCTCTCTAAAAGAAATAGATATAGATAATAGTAATTGTAATGGTATGCAGCAGTGATGGTGTGAGACAGCCTGAATGTTTGTCATAGGTCCAGAGGTGCAAGGACATTAGACAGCACTTTGTCACCAGCGTTTGGAATTCACACCACGCGCTTGTTTCCAAGTCAGCTCCTTAACCGTGACTGGCCTGGTTTGTGTCAGCTGCCGCTCCATACACACCGTGGGCTAAAAAAAGATGTTGCTAGCCTTTTTAGGTGCTCAAAAACAACATGGAGGCTACTGACGACTGTGACATGCATGTAAAAGCCAAAGCCCTTGACTCCATCGCCTTCCTCCGCTCAGTTCAGATAGAGTTTAGTGGTTTCCTGTGGTTCTCATCACCCCTGCAGGGAGATGAGCTTGAACTCCTAAATCAGCAGACCCAGCAGAGGCCCGGGCTATCCAAATGTGATCATGGCAGGGGCCCCTCGTCTCATTACCGATCTCCATTTCAAAACGGCCTTCGAATGGGAACTAATGCATTAGCACTCACTGGGGAAACGTCTATGGAGCCACTACATAGCAGTAGCTCCAAATCTCTTTCATACATGTTTTATCAGAGGGGAGTGCAGAGAGAAAGGGAGCTTGGACGGCACCGTTCATTTGGTGCCGATCTTATTAGCTTGGCACTGTGTTATGGGCTGCTATTGTGCTCCATTAAAGCCCTCAGGCCTGCGCCGCTGTTTGCTGAATCTGAGGTGAGCGTGGTGCCAAGTGTTTTTGGATGTATTTGAAACCATGAAAATTCAATCCCAAATGCTCAGTGCTGAGGTTTCTCACAGATAAATGAAGAGGATTACTGGAACAATAAAACAATGTCTTACCTCAGATACCACCATATCCTAATACAGAGCAGAAAATGGGTGTAAACATACAATCTAGGATTACAGTCATTTGTCTAGTGAGGCACGCCTTTGTAAATCCCTGTCAAAATAAATGTTAGTTAAAATGAAAATCATGTATAAATACATATAGAAAAGCATGCATAATCCCTGTGTTAAAAAAGAAAAGAATAAAACCGCCAAGACAAGTGAAGAATGGCTGTGGAAAAGAGCTGACAATTGCAGTAGCTGTAATAACCCACCTTGGGTTGGATATGCTAGGCAATGTGTCAATTGATTCCCATCTGATGATGGACTATGTGCTGAAATAAATTGACCTTGCCAGACGATGAGTGAAATTGATGGAGCTTTTCATCTCCGGAGGGCCGTTCACACTCAGCCGTAAAATGGATAGTGCACAGGCCAGAGAGATTGAGGCGGAGAAGGTAAGGTGTGTGTCTGTTACCCACAAAGGCTTCCTTGGTAAATAATACCAAGAAAGAAAAATCACTATGCAGTAACAAGTACATAGGTTAAGTACCTGTTGTTGACTAGATGATTAGGACTAAAAGCACACAGCAATAAAGTGTCACTGCCCACCATCAGATGCTAGCCATTTGAAGAATATGTGTCTCAATTACTTGGAACCTAAATTGAAAGTGATAGTGATTTAAGTCTTCCCGATACAACGGCTCTATTCTGCCAAACAGTCTTTTCAAGGATCCTGTGGAAAAAAAAAAAACAGCTTGAGTGTGTGAGACACAGGAGCACTATTGATTTTCAATAACATCCTCTAATGACCTGGCCACAGTTTGATCCACGCTGTCACTTTGGCCTGATATCATGTGATTGGATTGGTGGGTCTGGCAGCGCACAGCAGAGATGAGTAGTCAGGGCATTATCAGGATGAATTGGCCGTCTGTGGACAGGCACAGCTCAGCACAGCTCCTGTCGATAGTGGGACGGGGTGCCTCAGGGCTCTAGGTGCAGCCCACTGCGGAGCGCCTTCCGGCCTCATTAGAACAGAGATGAGTGGTGTGAGGGAGAGGGGAGAGCCTCTCCTCGTCTATCCGATAGCCTGCCTCCCAGGCATTGCTCCTCTTAATGAGTCCAGACCGCAGGTCAATATGCCGCTGGGCTGCCAGTCAATACCGGTTACCTGCAACACAAACACTCAAAACCTGCTTTCATACAAAATCAATGTTCTATTAGTCCCTCTCTGTATTGCCTTGGTCCAATCTCATCGATTCTCTCTGAAGAGCTCTGCAGCCCATGTATGACAGATTACAGCCAAATGATCTGATGGCTTAGGCTACTCTCCTAGCGAAGTTGGTCGCCTTTATGATTTCAAAGTAATAGCTTGATTTAAGATGAGCAAATAGTCTAAATGCTGGAAGCTGAGCACAGCATTATCGGCAAACCTATCAACCTTAGATCAAGACACACACACATTAACCGCTGCAGTCAGACTAAAGAAAACAAGTAGGAAATGTCATGACATTAGGTCCAAACTTTATTCCGTACATTTTAAACCATGAATGTTCATTTTTGCACGCCTAAAACTCTACTTGTTTGTTTTGTATACAAGAGTCTAAGAAAAACAACTGCACAACACCACACGGTTGACAGAAAAAGTCCTTTTGTTGCCCCTAAAAAGTGTCTTTCGCATCTGTCCAGGGCTGGTCCAGTTTGTGACATGGAAGTCTTTTGAGAATTCCAATTCATTGGTAAATATAAACACTTGTTAATCCAGGTTCCTCTAAGAGTTGTGAGAATTCGCTCCTTCCAGTCTGAGTTTCCTTAGGGTGCTGTGTGCTGCTTTGCATAGATTGCAGTTGATCCTTCTTGGCCCTCTTACAACACCCTCAGTTCAACCCATTCATTGGCCGAAAACCTAGCCTTAGTTTCAAAGTGATGGGTTTCCCCAAGTTTCACTTCATTTTGTTTTTCTAGAAATGGTTAAAAAGCCTATAATTTACATGGTCATTTTACAGCAAAGAAATATCAACAAGATATTTACATCAGTTTTCTATACAGGGACTGAACAAAGACCTCATAATATATTTATCTGCATATCTCAAAGGCAAACAAATGAACAAAACAGATTGGTAATGTAACAATGTACATTGTCATTGAGGATCTCCCGGTAGCATGAGGTTAAATTAGGGTCAAACTGAAATCCAGTCTTTAGTGTGGGTCATAATGGATATGTCTCACAATCAACTGAGATAAATATTGTAAAAAGAGTGACAAATGCACAAAATACACCAAATTTATAGAAATGATATCTATACATGGAACAAGGATAAGAAATATACAAACTCGATTGAGATCCCTCTTCTTGCATAAAGCAAAAAAGATACTGGATTAATATATTAATAATTATCAAATATTTAAGTCGGCTATAAACATACACTTATATGTGTTATTCACCGACATTATTTAACCTTCAGTCCACTAAAAATAGGTCATGGCATGTGCAGTCTGTTGCACATTTTATTTGTACAATCATACCCTTTCCCTTAGGGACTGATGCTCTTCTCTGGTAAGGAGCAGTGCACTGTTTCAGAGTGGGCTCAAAGTCCTACAGTAAGACTGTCAGAAGCTACCGGGCTTCTACCTCTTTGGGGTTGCGAGATGGGGAGTAGTCCCTGGGGTCCTGGGTGGTGAGGGGGGTAGTCCTTCTGGGTGATGCCGGACGGGCATTAGCAGCTGGCACCAGGGGCGGGGGCGCACTGAGCGCAGCAGTTGGAGGTGTCCTGTTCAGTGGCCCATTGTGTCCAGTGGAGGGGCTGAGTCTGGGGTAAGGCATGCCCCCCAAAGGAGGCATAAAGGGGGGCATGTGGGGCAGGTGTCCCTCCATAGGGGACTGGTGCAGCTGGTGCAGACGGGCCCTGTCCAGTTCCTCCCTCAGGTGAAGGCGCTCTCTCTCCTCAGCCTGTTGTCTCAGGCGCTCATGCTCCCGCCGGACCTCCAGCAGGTGCTCATGGTGGGAGTAGTCATGGGCCTCTCGCTCGCGGTATGCCCGCTCCTGCTCATACACACTGGGAAAGCGGTGTCCTTCGGCCCGGAGCTGGAAGTCCATGCGGCGCTGCAGGTCCAGGCTGCGGTAAGCCTCTCTCAGAGGGTCCCAGGGGAAAGCTGGATGGGGCAGGCGCTCTCGTCCTGCCAGGGGGCTCACCCCCATAAAGGGGGCCATACGAGCCCTGTCCAGGACGTTCAGACTGCCTATCTGAGGCACAGCACTCATAGAGAGGGGCAGGGAGTGTGCCATGGGAACACCATGCAGTCCCGGTCCAGGGAGGTCACTACCCCGTGGTGATGGCAGGGGGGGCTGTTGGGACAGAGGGGGGTGGTGGTGATGAGGGTTTCCAGACTGGGACACAGGAGTGGAGAGAGTCTGGGACAGTGGCTGTGGGGCAGGTTCAGAGCTTACCACCATGATGTCCTGCTCCTCCTTTCTCTCCTCTTTTATCTTCATGTCGTTTTTCACCTTATGCAGCAACTCTGCAGGCTCCTTCCTGTCACTGTCCTTCAGAGTGGGCGGGGGTCCTGTCATCTTCAGGCTCTGCTCATTGATCACTGCTTTTGAGTATGGAGATGGGGAGCGCTGAGCGGGTTTGATGCAGTCTTCTGAGGACCTCCTCTCCAGGACCTCTTTACTGGGCGAGCGGCTCTCCTTCACCTTCACATCAGGCATGTTGGCCTCTCTGTGGCGCTCCAGAAGATCCTTGTCTCCGTCTCTGATGCGATCCACGCTGCCACTGTGGTGCCGCCCTGAGTCCGTGGAGTTCTGGCTGTTGGAGCGAATTAGACTGCTAATCTGGTAACTGACTGGCCCAGAGGCAGGAGAGGAGCGGCTGGAGTGACGGTTCCGATCCACGGAATCCCTGCAAAAAACAAATGTGTAGCTTTCGGTTTGAAGAATGGATGTCCTAAATGTTTTATGTATTAAACTCTATGCTTGGCTGTGTCTTTCATGTTTGATACGTTTATAGTGCACTGTTCAAGAGGATAGCCTCACCTGTCCTTGTCCTTCTCCTCTTTCCCAATGGAGGAGTCTCGTTTTTCTCGCTCCCTCTCTCTCTCCCGTTCCCTCTCTCGTTCTCGTTCTCGCTCGTGGCTATTGGCTGAGCTGCTCCTCTCAATGTCTGCAGATTTGGGCCACTGCGGTGGTGTGGGGAAAGATGGCGGAGTACGTCGAAGTCTGTTCCAGGTGTCATGGTGGGGGCTGCCAAACCCGGACAGACCCGCGGGCCCCTCTTTGCTGCCAAAAACACTGTTGGACCCTGGAGAGGAAAGGGACAGGCGTGGGAGCCACTGTAAGTTAATTGGGCACAAAACCCTCTTGAGGACATATAAGATGAGAAAGATTCAACAACAAAAGCTGCTTTAGTCTTTGTCTGTGGAGGATTTCTCACTGAAGCGGTTTGAAAGAGTAAGAGGTTAATGGCTCCCCCACCAACTGAAAAAAAATCTACTCATTTGCTTTTATACTCAAGAGCTGTTCCCTCCCTCCTGTTTTTTACACCGGATGAACAGGGGAGACTCTCTTGCCCTCTGGAGTGGGGCTGTGAAAAGCCAAGAGAGACCTTAAAATTCCACGGCATGTCTATTCCAATCACTTTTCATTCTCACAACAGGCTGACTGAATTGGCACACAAGAATAGGGGGTGAAGAGAAAGAGAGTGGAAGGTAGGGAGGAAGGATGTAGGGGGGAAGGAGAAAGCCCTCCATGGTGCTGCAGAAGGGGCTTGTCAAGTAATTAATAGATGAATTGCCACCAAATGGTGGACCCGGGAGTGCGTGTTGGCAGTAGCAGCGCCAGATTAAAGCCAGGCTGCTGGGGACATGGCTGCGAGATGGAGTGGAGGCAGGAGGAGGTATACTGTGGTGTGGTTTACTTGTTGGGCCTCCCTCAGCTATGGCAGATTTGACACAAAAACTGCAGCTAAGTGCCTTGATTTTATTTTTTTCAACTCTCCTGTCTGTCCCTGTGGTCTGTCTCTGTCCCACTCTGTTTTGTTACTGGCCAAAGGGCTGGATCGAAGGATGAGAGGGGGCCAGCGCTTACCAAGCGAGGGGTTGCCTAATCCTCCGAAGGCACTGCTTGAAAGGTTGCCGAGGCCGCCAAAGGAACTGGAGCGACTGAAAGGATCTGCAAAATGCCAAACAGGGATTAGCAAAAGCGGGGGCCGGCTCCTGGTGCTCACCCAGCGCCAGCCCGTTCCACTCGGCTTTTCTCTTACAAGCGAGCTGTGTGTGGCTTTCCTCCACTGCTGCCCTAACGCTCAGCCTGGTAATCCCGCTGCTGCCAGGCTTCCAGGATTCAGGATTTACTGCCTCTAACGGGAGTGGAGAGTCTGTGAACCCTACCCTGCATGGGACACTGTGCAACTTGATTTAACTGAATATGGCGAGTCTAGCAAAAGGGATGATAACTTGTACTTTTCTGCTCATTTTGTCAGCTTAGTGAAGTGACATTAAAGGCAGAAAATTTGCATTGTCTGCTGAGAAATCAATGTGTCAAGACTAAAATTTAAGATAAGGCGGAAAACATTTTAATCTGTGCTATTGCGACAAATACTTCGAGCAGGAGCATGTTTGGACATTTGAATATTATAAATGAACTAAACTTCAAAACCTTCAATAGAATAAATCAATAATGTATTAACATAAAGGCATCATTGGATTCACATCATTACCCCTGCCTTGTTAGAAAAACAAGGTGTGTCACAGTGTACTGTACTGTGAAAAAACCTGTCTCTCCAAAAATGTGAACTTGGACTGAACTGAATGCCTGAATGGGCACCCTATTAACCTTGAAATGAACTTGAGGTCACGCTTGGAAATAACTAGGTTCCAAATTGAGCTGTTATGCCGAATGGGTTGTGAGGGTGGAGGGAGAGGGTGAGAGAGAGAAAGATGAAGAGAAAATGGAAATAGCTGTATAAAATAGTAGTGAAAGTGGAGTTACTTACACTTACCTGCCAAATGGCTAGGAGGCAGGAAGCCACTGGGATGGGGGGCAGGACCATAGGGCTGCGCTGCTGGATGACCTGGTCCTAAAAACAAGAAACATTTTCGTGATTAATTGAAATATTTAATTATTCATATTTAATACTAATATAATACTTTATAATAAGTATATTATATAAAACATAAATCTGTTGAAACTCAACTTCGATTTTACTTACACACAATCTACATAAAACTAACACATGATATTGGGGTCAGTTCATAAAAGTGTAAGTAGTCAGTCCTTTCTAACAGAGCGTAGTAAGCGTTGCCCATGTTCCATGAATTGTTAATGAATGAAGCAATTATAGGAGTCCCTCTGACACACCACTGCATAATTACTAGTCAAAGGGTGTTCGCCTCTCTGTTGCCCTCCAACGCAGGGCAAATCAGTCAATTACCTAAGCGCTAGTCATCCATATTCATAGACATATCTGACACCCTTTACTGGCAAAACATTTGCTACAAAAGCACTATAATTAAGTGAATGTTACATGAGAGGAGAGAAAAAAATGACACCATTTCATTACAGGAGTGGCTTCAACACGCAGTTTTAAATATTCAGTTGCATAAAGGCAAAATTGCTTTGGCAGGCTTTTAGGCTGTACTAGTATGAGTGGTAGAAATCATTTGTTGTATTTTATTTGATTGACCTGTGGAAGAGAAGAGTGGCCGTGCAAGGTCATGAGGGTAGGGAAACCCCGGGAAAACTCCAGGGGCTGGAGGTCGACTGAACAAGTCCAGCTTCCCGTTCATGTCAAGTTTATGAGGGTCCAGCTGCATCTGCTACAGAGAAGAGGCAGAGAGGGGTAGAGAAGAGACAGAGAGGGGCAGAGAAGGGCAGAGCGGGATGTTAGGCTGGCAAGCAACAGCAACAAACATTTCCAACAATAGAGTGAGAGGGATTTATCCTGGGCTTCACTGGGTGAGAGATCAGAGGAAGACAGACACATAAACAAAAGCCCTGTGTCTCCAATTCTGGCCAGTGTTTTAGAACAAATATGAGTAAGCTGATTAGGGAAAGCTAATCCTCTGTAACAAGGGTTCATGGTCCGAGAAGGACTGACAGCACCAGGCCAGACGCATTAGCTGCTTTCTAAGACTAAACATACTTTGCTCAGCTTGAGTTTTGAAAGGAATTTTATACATGCTTGGTTTTAGGCATACTCTAGGAAGTTATGCAAAATAAAAAAAAATTGAAGTTTTTTTAATAACTTCTAATAGTATTATGTCAAAGAGTTTAATTTTTGAACATTGTACTAAATATTCCCTCAACCATTTCACTCACCTTCATTTTCTGTTGGTGGTGATAGATCTGCCATGCGATCTGGACATGCACTGCACACCACTTGCCAGGTTTCTACAAAAACATTAGCAAGAGACTGAGGTCAGCATGCTGGTTTTAATGTAGAAGTGAAAATGTTGGCATTTCAATTGTTTGGCAGGACTAAAAAATATGATAATTTTTAAAATAGGGCAATAAACTGAATGAAACCTACGTTTTTGATAGAGATTTTTGAAACCTTTTCTGGACTGATCTTTTAAACAAATGAAAAATATGTGAATGAGAGCTGAGAATCAAGTGACTTACCCGTACTGACGTCCTGAATGGATCTGTTATCTGTGAACACATAAACAGGAATTATTGTAACAGTTTCAAGAAAAAATATTTCTTGATCTCATTCAACCTGTGAAACAGACCGCAAACAAAAAGATATATTTTTACAGCGTACATCATTTTTTAAAATTTAAATTCCTCTTCACTACAGAATTCAACATACTTTAATGATTTTTATGTTTTACCTTAAATTCCTACTAAAAAGGCTTTGCGTTTCTAGTTGAGTCTATCAACCATCAAAAACTTCAGCTTACCCTTGGGTCTTTCTGTAGTAGTGTGTGAGGTACTGCTCCTGGACGGGCTGCTACGTCAATGGGGTTAGATGCCTACAGAAAATGGAATGAAATAAAATACAATAATTATACAGTCATACTCTGACCTGGTTTCTTTTTGAATGTATAATATAGCCCTGATGTTTAGAGCCTGAAAACCCATTCCAGTAACCCTATACCCTCGCTAAGCACTATCGCTCAATAAATCCTCCAGTATCGCTGACGTCAGGAGATGAAAATGCAACGGTGCTGCTAGCACTCAGCTTTAGCACACTAGCACATCTGTGATCTCTCTGATCTCCTCTTTAAGTCTTTTGAGCACAAGTGCCTAGATCAGCCGCATTAATCCGTCCCGCATCAAGAGGAGGAAGACTGTGGTACAGGGGTCAGCAGCAACCACAAACAAACACAGGCACGTCCCACGCCCTGCCCTGTCCCTGAATACTGAACAGGAGCTTTAGATATATCCATGTTTTCTTTCAACCATCTGGAAGTACCTTCAACAACAAAAAAGGGCCCCACCGTGACTAACCCCGCCAGGAGAAAGGCCAGGGGATTTAGAGCAGCTTTGATTGGTGGCTTACATCGGGTCACAGCCACTGGGCTTCAGCCAGTCAGGACTGCACCTTCCCACCTACTATCACTAGATCAAATGTGTACTGCTCTGCTCTGTGTCCTTTACCTGTATACTCTTACAGTGAAAAGATATCAATAAGAGCTAATAAAATACAGTCAATGGTATTGTTCTTTAATGACAAGATAATGCTAATAAATCTGATAGTGTCAATGGGGATGTCCTGGGTAATGCCCTCAATGAAACTGATATGATGTAATAATAATATAACATTGTTAACATTTTTTTTTTACTTATTAAATTATATTACACAACAAACCAGGTATGATTCTTTCTGAAATCATTTGCTACAGTGTTTTATGGATAACTAGCTTGAACACACAGACGCCTGCAGCTCCTACCATATGGCGTATTAATCATCTGATTTGACAACTTACATGCAGATTAGCCCTTATTGCTGCCATTTATCTCATACAGTGCATGAGTAAACCGATGAAATGCGTACATCAGGGCAATTTTTCAACATTGGCTCCAGATGTCTTTGTTTAGACCCAGAATTGTTCAAGGATTTGCATTTGTTTAACAAGCATCTGTGAGATAGTGTCATGCGGCTACATGTGGAGACTGCTGTGAGGTGAGGATTGCTGGGCTGACCTTGGGCTGGAAGGCTCCCTGCAGCGAGCTGAAGGGTCCTGAGTGTGGAAGCAGTGGGGGCATGCCTGGCATAGTGGGGGGGTAGGATGGGAAGAACTGAGGAGAAAGACACCCAGGGAGACATCAGTCAAACCAATGCAGGTACAAACACAATCACATCATGTTTCCAGGCAACATTCAAATTCACATCATTAATTTAACATATGCAATTAAATATAATGACAAGAAGAAACTTACATTTGAATGTCTGATGAAGGGATTGTCCAGCTTGGGGGTGTACTTGTCAAACTGAAAGAGATAAGAAAAGACGAATTAACAAAAAAAACTTTTTTCCCACAAATTCACCATTTTTAGATGAAACTAGACACATGATATACGTGAGCTCTGGTTTGATGAGGAGCACAGAGCCCTGGAGTGAAGCAGCTGGCTTGCACCAGTCATGGGTTTATTTCCACTGCATGCTCAGATAGGCAGTGAAATCACTAACAATACAGGCACTTGAGCGAGCTGCCCACATGAAGACAACTTCCCTGATTTTCCAATTGAGCAAAGGGAGATTGGGTGTGGAAGCAGTTTCAAAATCAGGCCAGTTTCGTCTATAGACTGGAAAATGTGCAGAAATCTGACTCTAATTGCTTTGGACTGCAATAACAAGTCCAAATGTTATAGATGAGATGGGGAGGTAGAGGAGACGCATTGCTTGTTTTGGGTTTCAGATTTTCTCTCGTAACAGACCAATTCCTTGTGCTCAAATTCATGGAAAGATTATATAGAGCCCCTTGTGTGTCTAATGAATGAAACTGGATCAAGCTGATGACATTTGCGATGGTTAGCAGCTAATTCAGGACAACTCGGTATAAAACTAATGCAAGTCTGGAACAATGAATTGACGCCAGGAAACATTTGTGATTCAAAGCTTGTGCCGGCCAGAAACATTATAATAAAAATTGCAATTTGCCAGATAATATAACTTATGATCTCTGAAAAACTGCTTGTGAGCTTGTCCTCAACACATGGGAATTGAGTGGGAAAGCTAAGAAGGAGAGGAGACAGAGGAGAGAACTGTGTATGTTGAGCTGAAGATGGATGAATAGGGACTTGTATTCATAAGCCAGTGCCGCCTCTCTATTTTAAAAACAGGCTAATTACAAGTGACAGTAAGTTATTCCTTTTCCGCAAATACACAAGCCATTTGCAGGTACTTTTTGAGAGTGTTTTCACAAAGCGCTCTTGGCAGGCTCCTACATTTTGGGTTTACATAAAACAGGGAAATGAGCGGGTATGAATCAGTGTTTTTCTGTGCGGTGTTGCCACATGGGCGGTGGAGGGGGCGAGCCAAGGGTTGGCTGGGATACAGGCTGTGGGTCAGGAGCCCTCGGGTAAAGCGGAGTCTTTCACATGTGCTCTCAAAATGGCAGCAGTGGCAGTGATGGTGTTGGCGGCGCTGTTTGTGGGCGATAATCGGCCTAAATCAAAGACAGACGGCCCATTGAGAGGACCCGCCGAGCCTGCTTCCGAGCTCATTAAACGGCTTCTCTGCATTTCTGAAGGCATGGCCTGTTTAATGTCTGACACTCGGAGAAGGATTCTGGACGCTTTATAGCCTTATAAAAAGTGAGGAATAAAGCCGGCACATATAATTTATAACGCTTGTCAGAGTTTTATGGTATACAGCTTTGACTAATTAAAGCTTAATATTTCATCTTATAACAATTAAGACTATTCCCTGACCGACAACAAAGCTGGGGCAAGGGGGTGGATGAGGAGAGGTGCTCAGTGCTGCCATTTGGCAAGCCAGCTGCTTGAGGGCATTGAACAATAAACAAATAGAGGCTTCATAATTTCATTAATTACAGTCATTAGCCAAGGGCTGTTGCATAGTTTAAATGACATGGGGCTTCTATAGAGTAGGCCGAAAGCAAAACACTGGAGAGATAGTGATACATGGAGACTCATAACAGGGCTTTACTTGGTTTTCCTTTTATGATAAACAGTAAAACAACCACAACATTACGATTCTTAGCCATTTTAAGCAAATGACACACGGAAGAAAGACAGCTTTGTTTCACTTAGAGGGAAAAGGCACAAGTTAACAACAACACAGTTTCAATTAAAAACACTGCAGATGACATTAGCAGCAAATCCCAGTGAAAGAAGGCTATATTCAAAGTAAAGACTACATAATGGCAGCATTAGTGAGATGAGGGAAATAGCCCCTTTCATCTTCAAAAAGGGCTGTGTATGGTATGTAATCTCTCCCATGTTAGGAGCACTGGGGCAGAGAGCTGCGCGAGTTGGACCTCGCTGAACAGTGTAAAAACCTTGGCTTTGATTCACACTGTACAGGAAGACGATAATCATGAAGTGGGCCCTTAATCACAGGTCATCACAAGATGGATTAGATCAATTAGACCGATGCCAAAAGCTACAAAGAGAGCCGCATCTGCATCGACTGTCAGTGTTTGAAATGACTGATGAATAGTTATAACTTTCCCCTCATCTAAAAGTCTGACCTCCAGCCCCAGTCAAAGCACGGAAGCAATTACACAAATGATCACAACAGTTTAGCCGTGATGTCATCCATGTCTCTATCCACAATGAACCAATATGACTCACTGTAAGAGCAAGCTAACTCAAATCTGTGTCCCCTTATTCCTGTCTGGAAACAAGCTAAACATTTAAAGCTATTATAAACATGTGCATATGTGTCCAATTTAAAAAGCTGCCTGGAGGCCAGCCTTTATTTTGATCTGGAGCTAAAGTTAAGGGCTAAATGAAAAGTTGAAATTAGATTAGGAAATGCTCTCTTATTTGGTAGGAATGAGTCAGATGTTGGCCTCTGTCACAGTAATGCATATGCTAATGTTTTTGTTAGCAGTATAACAATAATTGTATGAAAGAAGCTGTGTGTAGCAATGCATTGTTGAAAGTAGTGACCCCCGCTGCATAGTATTGTTTTTGGCTTTGTTTTAAAATGTTCCAGCTTCAAAGGAACATCAGTGGCAATGGTACAACAACAAAAAATCAAAGTCAATTAATATATTTTTGGAAGGGAGGATGCAACAATTGGGGACTAAAATTGTGAATAAAAGAAAAGTGGGTCTGATTGAAGAAAAAACTGTCAGGGTTAGGTTATGGGAACTGTAGTTACTTATCCTCACATTTCGGGCCTGGGTACGCACCATGGGGGGTGCGGTGGGCGGGGTGAGGATGGCCGGGGGGAGGCTGGGGAAGGGCGTGAAGGTGTGCTGGTGGGTGTGTTGGTGCTGGTGCATGTGCTGGTGTTGGTGAAACTCGGCCCTCAGGAGCGACACAGGCCCCCGGCCCCGCTCCGAACTCTGAACCAGGAAGCGGTTGTTCAGCTCCTGCCTCAGGAGGTCATGCTCTGCAAGAAAGGAGAGCGAGGAAACCAAAAAAGGGGGGAAGGGAGGGAAGGACACAAGAAAAAAGGGACGGCGCCCAGTCAGTTCACAAGAAGTAGAAAGAGAAAATAGTCACCTGGCAATCTCTGTTTCTCCAGCTCATGCTGTGAGGGTTTTCTACGTGGGGACTCATTGGTGGAGGTAAGAGAGTTGCCTGTGACAATGTGCCAATCAGAATCCCCGAATGAGGCTGGCAATACATGATTGGTTGGTTGAATGATATCAACAGGCTGGTATCTAAAGACAAGAGAGAACCAAGAGTCATCCCAGCAGAAAACACACACACACCCTCTGAGAGGGGGACGCCCATCAGTGCTGGAGACATTATTCGCTTTGTTGCAGCATTTAGAGGACTATGTTTTTGGAAATCAAATGACTGGGTACGAGTCATTCTGCTTGTGGAGGCCACATCACTGAAGTGCTGCTGAAGATGTCTCCAGCTGTGATGACAGTCCAATCGTCCTCCTACTGTGATATCAGATGTGTAAATAACATGCAGTGTTTGTGTGACAAAAAGACCCACTAGCATCATACAGTAGGATGGGTGAAACTGTTATACCTGTCCTAAACATGAAGTCATTTGTCTATGTGTACAAGTATTTAAGCTGTTTACTTTCCAAATGTAGATTATGCACCATGTGTGGATATACATATTTAAAGTATTCATAGAAAAGATAAGAGAAATAAAGAAATGGCACTTACCTCATGTATGACAAGTTCAACTTCACATTACAAATGTACTGAAAATAACTAGTACAACTACTATGTCACTACTAAAAGTAATCCACGGTTTAGTATGAGAGGAAACTATGACTTTCTGTATTAACGGTATAAATAAAATAGGTTGAATAGAATATTTGTTTTCTACATAAAATATAAAAGTATATCAAGTATCCACATGTCATTAAATCTAAGGTGTTACCTGGGTAGGGCGTGCCAGCGGGGTGTCCGGGCACCACTAAACTGTTGGTTGGTAAGGTCGGTGGTGGTGGCAGTGCTGCTGGGGTTGCAAACATGGCCGGATGGCGATGGACGGGGCTCCGTAGGGAGGAATAGTGCGAGGTAGAGAGGTTGGCTATGGACAGAGGCAAAGCGGGCACTGATGAGGGCAGCCCGCTGAGGTGGTGATGGGGTGAGGGGGGAAGGTGGTGTTTGGGAAGACCCACAGGACTGCTGCTGTGGCTGAGGAGAGGAAACAGGACAGAAATACAGATATTAGTTAGAGCCCAAAGAACATTAAAACATGTATTACATTTATAGTAAATTGTAAAAATGTAAGGCCTATCTGCTCCATATACTCCTCAGACATCTTTATGACTTTACTGTATGTTCATTTGGTGCACAAAGGCCAACAATTTACTTTGACAGCGTAAGAAAGATTTTCCAATAAACCTTACAGGGCACAATATGAGGTGAAACGAGCAGAGCAGCTGTGGTATGTACCAGCAAGTCTCAATGAAAAACAGTAAATCTGACATTTTGCTTATTGAATGTTTGTGCACACCGAATCAATATCCAGTGAAACAGAAGAGCCATTACTGGGTTAATATAGATTGCACTGTTTTAATGAGGTCACATTTCAATAGATAGATAAATATATGTGTCACATTGCCATGACAATGATGTAATTAGTTTAAATAAAATTCTAATCTATTTAGCATAAATACTTTTGTATTCTGTTCTTATTAATATAGGTACTGCTGGTGTGATACTGGTTTATTTTAATTTATTAGATTTAACTTGTTTGTTTTTGCCTTTTAGAGTCAAGAGCATACTTAAGAAAACACTCCAGCTAAGTTCATTTCAGTTTGTATGCAGGTGCTTACCTATAATCGTGGAGGCTGCTGTATGACAGTGGGTGATGGTGGCTGATGATTGGGCGAGAGTGGTGTGGGGGTGGGGGCAGAACTCGGGGATCCTGGTGCGTGTGTGGGAGGTGGGCTTGATGGGACAGGGGGTGAGGTGGTGCCCTCAGCAGGGGAGGGGTGGAAGGGAGCAGAGGTAGAGTTGGATGCGTCTGCTCCTTCTTGACGCTGCTGAGTGGAGGAGGTGTGGACAGTCGGGACCTGGGCGGCTCTGGGGGTGCCGCCGCTGCTGCCGGGGCGGGCGAGCCGGTGGGGGCAGATGCAGGGGTGGGGCTGGGCACGGGTGGTGCAAAGGGCACCTCAATGCTGCTGTTGTGCTCCTGACCGCGGTGGAGCCCAGAGATCTTGGCTGAAGTACAACTCTTAGACTCTGGATTATCATTCGTTGGCACACCTGGAGAAATGAAGCAGAGAAGATAGATGGAGCAGTTAGTCAGTGTGTGCGAAAACATCATCTTACTGATAACTTATTTTATTTTTACCTATATATATATACATACACATACAGTTTTATGATTATGCCTTATTTGACACCAGTTTCTTGGTATTTTTTTGCTACTTATTTAGAATTTATTATTACCATTTATATTTTTTCCTCTTTGTTATTATAATATATTGTGATGTGTGAGCTACTGTGTCCAAATAATTTCCCTTGTGAATCAATAAAGTTTGTCAAAGTCCAAGTCTAAAATCTAAAACAAAAACAACATACTTGCTGGATTAGGCAAGAACTTTGCCTAATCAAGCAGCCCGATTTATGAAGCATATAAAACATACTACAACAGGCAAATGTGGGTAAATTTGAATATTAATAAAACATGTTACTTCATCATGTATTTGAATAGTAAATCTAATGTTGAGAAGTAAAAGTTGCCCAGGAATCATTTAGTGATTAGTGATCAATTAAGTTTATAATCACACACATAGCATAGCCAACCACAAACAAACCAAGCTATGTAATAAAGTCTTAATGATATCCTCATAAAATAATTAACACAGATAATAGTCAGATAATGAATGAAAAACATTCCAGCTTCCTCTTTCATAGTCGGTGACGTAGCCAGTGTGGCCTGCCCATGGGTGCTCTTGTATTCCTTTCCCTATAGGTCGCATGGAGTGTTTAATCAGGTCATTTTCACGCTTGACTATAATCAGATGATCCAATTTCTTCCTGCGATCCAGTCAGTATGAATAAATCACAGCTAATTAAAGTTAAATGTCGGGCCTTATTCGGGGCTTTGCTGAGCACACAATCTGGCAAGAAATAATTATGTTTCAATTGTACTGTGAAGAGAGATCGTGGCCCCTTATCCTGCCCTCTCCTCCTTTCCATGCCTCGTTTCCCTGATATTTATAAAAAAAAGTACAAAAATGCTATACTCGCGCCACTTTGTCTTTACTATTCATCAGTA
The DNA here is from genome assembly GCA_029959045.1 of Taenioides sp. WSHXM2023. Taxonomy (NCBI): domain Eukaryota; kingdom Metazoa; phylum Chordata; class Actinopteri; order Gobiiformes; family Gobiidae; genus Taenioides; species Taenioides sp. WSHXM2023. The sequence goes on from CM057089.1 coordinate 12,018,036, forward strand.
GTCCTTTCAGCAAGAAAAAAGCTTTTATAATCACTATTGCGCAGAACGACTTTCACACTTAGTCTGTTGCAATTTAATGACGGTAATTATATGCTGTTGTAGCGGAGAAAATGGAAGTGGCATAAAACGCGCCATCTTGACACCTTTCACGCACAAAGAAACGACTGATGAATCTTAATGGTGGTGCTAAACTATTTGTTGAACTATGGATTCAGAATCAAAGCAAAACAGGCCATAGAGAAATACACTGTTGAACTGTAATATGAAAAATGTTATATATTTGCTATGTTATATGTATAGTATAGTGAAAAGACTTGTTGTGGCATTATACTGTGGGACATTCTAAACAAAAAATCATATTTACATGAAGAATGCGTCAGACCCTCCATGAGAAATGTTACACAGTGTATCTTTACATTTCAAAACATCAAAATAGGAAAAATTATACTATACTATAAAATACTGTATTATTTTTGTCAGCCTTGCAACTAACCAGAACTGCACAACTAGTGTAGCCCGCCGAAGGCCCATAGTAACTGAAATAGGCTCAATATGTTAGAACAGACTCACACTGACCCTAGTGGAAGCTCTGTAATTATAACTTCTACGCAATGTTCTAAACAGTTTTATACATTGCTGTTGGACAACTTTACACCTTACACAACCTCCACATTTCGCTTGATGGTCTGTGAGCTCATAAAGCAGAGGTTTATAATAGTCTGGGATTGTTCAACTCAAAGAGAGCCTAAAATGGGAATACTCAAGTTGCATTGGTCTTTTTTCCCACAGCATTTAACTTGCACTAAAAAGAGGTTGACAAAAGAGACCCAAAAGGAAGAAGAAGAATCTCTCTGGGCTAGTAGTCTAATCTACAGCCAAGGCTTGTGCAGTACTTCAATCACAAGTCCTCTTACTTGTACCTCACTTAAAAAAAACTACTCTTAAAGACCACAAAAACCTGAAGTGCCTGGGGCTGCTGTCAAACCGCCGACATGAGGTCCGCTAATGGAATATCCAGTCACTATTAACAGCCTGCTTAATCTTTCAAGGATCCTAACACCCATAAATAGTTCAATAAAAAGCTAGGGCAGAGTCTTTAGATTTTTTATTTGCAGACACCCTCCCTCTCTCCCTTACTTCTTGCATTTTATGGGCGAAACGGGGCTGGCTAAGGTGTCACGATTTTTCAAATGAATTCCAGGGTCCAAGCTGGATATAGACCTGCACATTTATAGTGGTCTGGGAATTGGATTAAACTGTCAGGCTCTTGTTCCGGGCAAAAGCGCAAGTGGAAAAAATAGGAAGGGACTAAGGGCATAAGATAGACAGACACACAAGACAGACAGGCATTGCAGACAGCCCAAACATAGAGCAAGAAGCAAATATCCACAGTCGAAATGTCGCCGGTGGGTGATGTTACCATGGCAACCCATTCTTCCAGACACAATGGAAAAAAGTCTCTCCCCACGACCACTATAAGGAAATAGAGAGGGGGAATCAGCAAATAGTGATGCTGCCAGCGCGAGCAGTGAGCAGCCTGGGTTATCTTAATGATGATTCTAATGGGCCCTAATGGAGGCAGGGAGGGAGGTATCAGCTCAACCCAGAAAGTCTCTCATTAAAAAAGAAGCAGCAAGCTCTAGACATGCCGAGCCACGAGCATGCATTCACAAAGAGAACAGGGATCCAAGAAGACAACGGTAAAATAGGCATGAAATGATAATGTCTTCATTTTGTCTAGATCTAAAATGGGATCAAATACAGAGCACAGCTAACAAGATGGAAATAATGTGGAAATGTTTTTCTTTTCATGAAATATAGCTCCGCAAAAGTTCAAACATCTAGTTAGAAGATTTTGAAATGCAGAATGTACTTACCCATAGCTTAATTATTCAGTATTTATATGCTACAATCATGTTATGCAATACAAGATTGAACATGATTTATAATTTTATATAAGATAATCTCATTTAAAATGTATTAGGCATACAATATTTAGTAAAAAGATGTTTGGTTGGGAAAAATGTACTATGATATATTATGATGCATCTATGATAGATTAAAGAATATTAAAGAAAATATGTATTTATGGTATGCCCATTACGTAAATGTAATATTGTATAATGTAATATTATGATATACAAAATAGCACCAATATTTCCAATATGCAAATTATGAAATGGTGCAAAATGCTAATGGGCTTATTTTGACTATATGTAAAAGAAGGTTAAATGGAGAGCATGGCAGTCTATTACAGAAAGGCATCATCTGTCATCTGTCTTAATGCACACACAGAAAGACAAAGTAAAGGATAAATCACTTTAGTAACAGTCAATTTCCTGATCCCTATTCTATTTGTGCACTCTGCAGCCATCTAACACTGTGATAGCACCATGACAGAAATGCCTCTCAGACACCTCACCTACAGGCTATATACAGCGAAATCCTTTTGTTTTTCCACACAACACGACCCCCTCGCCGCACTACCACAGAACTGTCAGATGGAGTTTCAAGCGATTCAACAAACTGTCAGATTTTGGCATTGTTTTTTGCTCTTGTGTTTTTTTTCCTCAGGACACGGAACACACTTTGCCTACAATCACACGGAGAGATGGTAAAACAGTCGGCAAGCAAGCTAGCAAGCCACAGGCAGCCATGTGAAACAAACGCCAAACGAGTGTCTGAACAAAATGTCGTGTCCAGAAGAACTGCAGACCTGAGCAGATGGTGTGGGTCAGTTGGGCAGGTTGGAGGGCAGCCCTGTGCTCCTCCTGTTAGCTGGGTTAGTGCACCAAAGGGAACAAGCATATTCCCAGGGGAGGTGTTGCGAGTCAGCCCACCAGATGACATCTCAGCCCAGTATTGATCTTTTTATAGTTGCCCCACTGCTCCGGGACGCTCTGGGGAGTTGAACCGTGCACCGAACACACGTGCCGGAGTTTGTGGTGACATGGTGGGAGGGCGTAAGGGAGGGGGCGGGGGTAGGCAGACGGACACCAGACCAGAGGGATTTGTTGCCGATGACTGATGCGTCCAGTGGGGAATTAAAGGGGTGAGCTTGGTGTCGCCACGCAGCTGTCCCTACCTCTGATATCCTTCACTTCTGACATGGTTTGTCCCAGTGCAACATCTGGAGAGCTGCCACTGATACTCTTCAATGTGGCCTTTGTGCAGACACAGGGACAGGGTGAGATCAACGCACTTTACATTCAGCTAATCGTTACAGGGGGAAAAAAATAAACTCAATTTGAAATGAAGGGATGTGCTGAAAGATGTGGGTAGGGTCAGTATCTATACTAAAAGCTGCCAATCTTAAAGAATAAGTTGCACAAATATAGTAAACACACTTGAAAATTATTGTCTTGCTGCTATACAGTTTTTTTCCTTCCCTCTTCAAAAGTGGAGTATATTGGAACATGATCTCGAGCTTTATCAGAACAAGAAGACCATATATACACCCAGGGACCACTATGGGACCTACATGGACGACTGAGAGATTACACGGATACAAGACTGCATGGTAATATAAAAGAAGGTACATTAATTTCATGTTGAAAATCACATTCCATTGTCTGAGTGTTTTTAATCATCATTGTGGTATTGGAATCGGTACTGAGTACTGAGTCTATTCCTTGGTAGTTTTAAATTTTAGTAACGTGACAACACTAATATACTATATTGCCAAAAGTATTTGCTCACCTGCCTTGACTCGCATATGAACTTAAGTGACGTCCCATTCTTAATCCATAGAGTTTAATATGACGTCGGTCCACCCTTTGCAGCTATAACAGTTTCAACTCTTCTGGGAAGGCTGTCCACAAGGTTTAGGAGTGTATTTATGGGAATTTTTCACCACTCTTCCAGAAGTGCATTTGTGAGGTCACACACTGATGTTGGAGAAGGTCTGGCTCTCAGTCTCCGCTCTAATTCATCTCAAAGGTGTTCTATCGGGTTAAGGTCAGGACTCTGTGCAGGCCAGTCAAGTTCATCCACACCAAACTCTCTCATCCATGTCTTTATGGACCTTGCTTTGTGCACTGCTGCACAGTCATACTGAAAGAGGAAGGGGCCATCTCCAAACTGTTCCCATGAAGTTGGGAGCATAGAATTGTCCAAAATCTCTTGGTATGCTGAAGGATTCAGAGTTCCAACGCTGGCCAAGCCCAGCTCCTGAAAAACAACCTCACACCATAATCCCCCCTCCACCAAACTTTACACTTGGCACAATGCAGTCAGACAAGTACCGTTCTCCTGGCAACTGCCAAATCCAGACTCGTCCATCAGATTGCCAGATGAAGAAGTGCGATTCGTCACTCCAGAGAACACGTCTCCACTGCTCTAGAGTCCAGTGGTGGCGTGCTTTACACCACTGCATCTGACGCTTTGCATTGCACTTGGTGATGTATGGCTTGGATGCAGCTGCTCGGCCATGGAAATCCATTCCATGAAGCTCTCTACGCACTGTTCTTGAGCTGATCTGAAGGCCACATGAAGTTTGGAGGTCTGTAGTGACTGACTGCAGAACCTGGCAACCTCTGCGCACTATGCGCCTCAGCATCTGCTGACCCCGCCCCGTCAGTTTACGTGGCCTACCACTTCGTGGCTGAGTTGCTGTCATTCCCAATCACTTCCACTTTGTTATAATACCACTGACAGTTGATTGTGGAATATTTAGGAGCAAGGAAATTTCACGACTGGACTTGTTGCATAAGTGGCATCCTATCACAGTACCACGCTGGAATTCACTGAGCTCCTGAGAGTGACCCATTCTTTCACAAATGTTTGTAGAAACAGTCTGCAGGCCTAGGTGCTTGATTTTATACATCTGTGGCCATGGAAGTGATTGGAATATCTGATATCCATTATTTGGATGGGTGAGTGAATACTTTTGGCAATATAGTGTACTAGAAGGAAAAAGAAATCTGTCAGTACAACTGAATACAACTCATTTTAACTTGAATAAAACCTTACGTTTCAAAAGCATACGTTTTTAAAATGCTGTCTACAGTTTCATTGACTAGATACACCTGTTTTGCATGCATGTCAGAAGCAAACCACCAGCATCTTAGTAAGGTATTCCCTTTGAAGCCACTCTTAGAAACCTTTTTAGTGTAAACACGCACCTGCCAACCTATAGGCCCGGCAGCCTGATCCTAATGAGACTGAAGCCCTGGAGAACCTTTAGCTCCAGACAAAACCACTCCATAAACGAATGCTGTGCACACAAGTAAGGATGTTACATAAATTACCCGACCATTGCTGACATCAACTCCAGTGTATAGAGAAGCCAGGGAAATTGAAACTATATGCAAAATAGCCTTTTCAGATTAGATATGAGCCTATGCAAAAGAGAGGGTTGAGGCTAAGAGGAGCTTTAGGCCATTGGGTGTTCTCATTTACTAGGCAAACAGTGTGGTACCTTCTCTTCATGGGACTGTCATGGCACAAACAGACAGAGAATGATAGACAGATATGCAAATATAGTGAAAGACGTTGGAGGATATGGATAGTTAGGGAACAGAGAATGCCAGTCCTTAAAGGGCTCATGTTGCGCTATTTTCTGATCTATGGTATAATGTTGTTTCCTCGTTTCAAACATACCTGGAGTTGTTTTTTATTTCATTCACACATGATTACCACACAAATACTGCATATTTAGGCTGAGTTCTCTCACACTGAAAACAATCAATTACCGCTTCATGACATCACAAGGTGGAACAGAGCATTTTAAGTTTTGGTGATGCAGACAGACTAATAATAAAGGTTTGCTCAAACATGTGTAAATGAAACAAAACACAACTCCAGGTATGTTTCTGATGAGGCACCAACGTTCTAACATGGCTTAGAGCTCACAATAGTCAATTTTAAACAATATAGGATTTTTAATGTTCCTAAACTATACATTTTTCAAGCTTTTCGCAATATGATTCCCCATTTTACAACTATTAGTAACATGACGTTAGCAGGTACACATAGTAGTAAAAGTAAATTTAAGACAGCACACTTATAATTAGTGTCAACTCATAAAAGCAGATTTATTTATGTTTCTATTGAGTTTGCAATGATTTGTGTTTTGAACCTCAACAGACAAGCAGCCAAGGCAGAGCTCACGACTGACTGACTGTGGAAGATGGCTGCAGCAGATACATGGCAGAAGGCCGGAAGCGGCACGTTTGCCAATCTGCACTTCATTGCTGTGAGGTATTCAGTCATAAAACAGGCAGGGTGATTTCAACTAAATAATTCTACACGAGCGCAACAGAAGGGATGAGCAGTGTTGTGCTCATAATAAAATGATGGGAGAAATTTGCAGTCGCTTGGTTGCCACACACTATTTAATCTGCCTTGAGCATCTCCAAGCTGGTAAAGAGACAGGAGCCAAACAGGCAACATTTTAGCAAATCACTCTGAGATGTTAATGGGAGAGTGGACGAGACAAGAGCTGTCCAAGATAGTCGCTGAGTGGAGACAGCTGGCACGTTTCAATTATGTCCCTCTGTCTCTCACAAAAGGAGGGGATGGCAACTAAATGGGCATTGCTGTGATGCTGTAACACATTTAGAGTGGAAGCCCAGGAAGATATTGAGAACCTAATGCTCATTTTAGAAAGCTGGCAGCAGAAACGGGAGATAAATCAGTTTCCATGCACATATCACAAGTCCAACCATATGGCGCAGGACACTCGCCACTCGCCTCTCAGAAGAAACATGGAACATGGATATAGAATGTGTTGTGGGTTGGAGATGGTTGAAAAGTAAAGATAAACAAAACTGTTTGATATTTTTTTTACTTTATAGAATGTGTTGCCTTCCCAATAGTTCTGATGGAAAAGCTGTCCCACTGGCTCAATGTCAAGGCCCATCCCCCCTGCAAACACCCTGACCAAGGCCTATGTTCTCTGGGACAGCCATCATTCTCAGCTTTTTACAAGGCTGCCTGGTCACCTGAGGTCAACACCACTGGGTACACCAAAATAAAAGCTGGTCATCTTGGAACTTTCAACAGAGAGGTCTAATGGCTCCTCGGACACAGCCCACCCTGCTCTGCTGGTATGTGACCCTGTGGCTGACCCCTGACCCCCATGACTGCTGGAGTGAGACAGACAACAGAGCAGGCAATAGGCGGAAAAGCTTGGAAATGAAGGAGAGCCATGAAGAGTTATTTGTGCTCTGCGGCAGGCCCTAGCCTTATCATTTCATTAATTAGCATGGCACGCCTGCCTGATGGACTTGAACGCCGCAGTAGCAGCTGTCTCAATTGATTACAGCAGTGGCGTGGCGCTGCAATTATTGTAGTGACTGGAGACAACGCCTGCCACTTCTAATAAAGGACTTAACTCCCGCTTCTCACATCACAGCACAGCGGTGGGAGGATGGTGGCAGCCTCTCTGTGTTTGCTATACCTTTAAGACCTTTTCAAAGCCGCTCCACATGCTGCTATGGAGCTCAGTGTGGGCTGCAGTTCTTCAACAGCATGTCAGCTTTACTTAAGCTCGCTAACGCCTGAACAGTATCACTATGGCTCCCCACAGGAAAAGCATCCTCTATTAGCTCACCAGCTGGCTCCAAATCCACAGAGAATGGCTACAGCAGCAGAAAAGCATGCAAGACCGAGAGAGAATGAGATGTAGGAGGCACAAAGATACAAAGATTTAGCCACAAGCTTCAAGTCCAAGCAGAAATGCAGAGAATGAGCTCTTAGCAATGTAAACAGAGGCACTGCTCTGCTGCTTCACTTCTTGTACCAACATGCATAAAGCCCGCATGCTGTAAGTGGATATAACATTATCTTTCAGTGCCGCGCTGATTTTTTCTCAATGGAAGGCAAATGGCTGGGTGAAAATCCTTCAACAAATCCTAAGTGGCATGACAGTGGGCTGAAAGAGCCTGCATGTCTTTTCTTCCCTCCACCTATATCTCCATTTTTAACTCCTCTCTCGGAAAACAAAGCAACAATTGGATGCTGACAGCTTCCAATCGTCCTCCATACCTCATCCAATGTTTTGACAAAAGCAGCCGTTGCAGTTTAGTGCAGTGAAAAGAGGAAGGACAAACATCATTCTCCACCTTAAGTGTGTGAGGCATGTGTGTGCACTGCCAGTATTTATTTTACTATCTGTTGTTTAGATAAGACCACTCAGCTGCTTCATGCAAATAGAAACAGCCATTCTCACAATACCATATTAAAACCCGTTGCAACCAAGAATACTGATGCAGGTGGTGTTTCTATGGAGGACATTATGCTCCATCAATCACTTTCCACTGTTGTTTCTACTTGTCATGTTTACGTGCTGACAGCAGGCTGTTGTTACTGGCCATGGCTCCTGTTCTCCACTAGCCTGATCAAAGCTCCAACTTGCAGCTGCAGCTCTTCCAAAGTGTTCTAAAAACTCATCACAAAACATAAACAATTCAAAGCTGCAGAAAATATGTGTTTATGTAATCAGTAGCTGAGCAGACACATCCATTTCTTTAAACAAGACTTTTGTTGCTATATTTGTCATTGTTTTTAGCCAAGAGGTGCATTTGCAAGTTCCTGGGTTTAGGTTTCAGATTTCTAAACTGTGTTTGGGGGGTTGTGCATGTACTGTCCAGTATAGCCCGTATGTAATGACATGCTATAGGGGAGATGTACTACTGGAATACTCCTTGTAAAATACCGTGTATATATAGTCCTACAGAGCGGCTGAAAACCAGAATCAAACTGCCATTTTCATGCCAAACAAGGTCTCAGTAGCTACAAGCACTTTTTTTTTGTAGGATTCACTTTACTCTAATCCTGGAGCTTTTTGTGTAGTTGAAAGAGCGGAACATGTTGTGGCTGCCTGATGATAGACAAGGTGGAGATGTTTGAAATAGTTCTCATGCAGGGCTTAGTTAGACAAACACACACTAAAGTCCTTGTCCAAATCACTCCCGAACGTTAATGCCCTTCACCGCTGCCGAAATGTGTCACCACTAGAGGCTGTATTCAGTTTGCAACCCCTCGCTTTGTCCTTCCCTGCTCCCAATTTATCATTCTTGATTAGAGATTGTGTCTAGGAGGCTAGGAGAGATGGAGAGGCCAAGGGCTGAGTTAATAAGGTAGAGGGCGGAAGGGTGTGTTGAGTAAACTAATAGTGACAGACCCCCATGTTGACCTATGGTGGTATACTGGTCTCATCTCCACCAACTTCTCCTTTAAGTCACAAGTACATAATAAGTATTATTCAACCTGGCTCTTTTCTTCTGGGAGTCATGACAGCACATCACTGTTTTTAATAACGACTTGCACTGACGTTTGAGTAACAAAGAGACCAATGAAACCCTGTATTACACTTATCTTTCAGGTGTTTAAAAAAAAAAAAAAGTTGTTCCAATGTTAATGTGGGCGTGTGTGCTTCTCTGCAGATCTGACCTATAACTTGGCTTGATGGTGCCACCTTCTTGTCTCCATGGAGATAGATACATTTCATGCGTTATAGTGGAACATCTTAAGCAAAGCACTAACATCTCTCAGGTGACGTACCCTCCACCAGAAAAGTTACAGAGCACAATAACATTTCAGTCTCTAACCAACAAAGTCACAGAGAGATGTGTGTGTGTTTTTACATCATTACTTTTTAGATCTCTTTTATCATATTTCTTTTAACAAGTTTCCATCAAGGTTGTTTGCCCAGAATGTTCACAAAACACAAATGTTTAAAGCTTATGCATTTGCAACAATATAATGTTTGGAGTCGCCTAATGGCTTGCACCTGTAGAACATAACATAACATTGTTCTTTCACCAGTTTCATCTGTCATTAATAACAACTGCTTTGTTTTCTAGACTCTTATAAACTGCTTTGTTTCAGTGGCTTTCCAAGTCGAACTAGTGAAGAATTGATTTGTTTGCAGTGAGAAGGCAACGTGTCAGTTTTGGGGAAATGTGTGAATGTGAGTATGACGCTCGGTCTGTCTGTGGTGAGCGGGGAACAAAAAAATGGGCTCTGCTACAAGCCAAAATCGCTTGTGAGATGAAACAGACTCCACAAGGACAAAACAATAACACCACAACAACACAAGGCTCCAGAAAACTGTTGGATTGACACGAACAAAACAAAATATTAAAACAAAACACACTTTTCTTTTTTGTGCAACATATTTTTGACAGCACATGACAAAACAACACTGCGAGAGTTAGAGGAATCAAAATCAACTCGGCAAGTGTGTCCGACTGCTCCATGAATCCGCCACACCGCATCAAACCCTATAAATTCTCCTGAAAGCCCCTTCTCTTCTCTCTCTCTTCCCTTTCTTTGCTGCCAGTCCTGAGATTATTGTGTGCGGCTAAAAGGTAAGTGTTGGGAGTGTCACACTTAAGCACCATAAAGTATAGAGACCCCAGATGGCTCGTCCTGGTTGAAAAACATGTCCACTCTGCCTGGACTCCTGTGGCACCTGCTCCCTGGATTAGGTGAGTGCCACGCCAAGCACTAAAGTTTAATACACTGTGCCTTCACTGATAAGGATCATAGCCTCTTCAGTATGGGCCCAGCACTCAACAGTGGATGAGTCAATACCAGTGTTATTACACTGAGCCAATAGCCAATATTGATCTATTACAAATAAAAGAAAGGCAGCTGTTCTGAATTGAAACACCAAACAAAAGAGGATTTATCAGTCCTGTATTTTTAAGATGGCAGATACAATGTTGAAATTGTTTTGTCCTTGAAGTTGCTTTCTTAAATAAAGCAATAAAGATAAAAAGGTGAGGCTTACATTTGAAGGTATAATCATAGGTTAACACCACATAATTAGGGTCATGGTACTATATCTTCATTGTCAGAAAGGACTACTTGCTAATAGTTTTCTTGATTTACCAGCTTAAGGAGTGAATTGCTGAACTTTATAGACTATTTTCCACTGATCAATTCAAATCACTTCTCAAAATATTTCTGTTTAAACTGGCCTTTAATCTCACCTAACCACTCTCATGTATGTGTGCAAATGTGTGTGTGACTGGGTTTTGTGTGTAATTGTGAAGCACTTTTGGTGTCTTGAAAAGAGCTATATAATAATAATAATAATAATTATTATTATTATTATTATTATTATTATTATTATTATAATTATAATAATAATAATTATTATTATTACAATGCATCACTTTTTTAAACATGCTATTAAGTCCCATTCATAGATACAGGCTCTGTATACAGAGCCTGTATCTATGAATGGGACTTCCAGTGTGGGTCATGAGCCATTGGAGCCTCCCAAAGCAAACAGCAGTGCAGTCCCAGCAGTGAGGGAGAGAGGCCTGGGTCCGTGCTCTGCTCAATGGGCTATTACAGTCAGTCAGTGGCCATTAGGGGCACCACCAGAGCCCAGTGGAGTTAGACCAGTAGCCAAAAACAACAGCCAAACAGATGACCGCTTGAATATCGAATCAGAGTGCACTATGCATGTATCCCCCTCCCTCAAACAGGCAAAATGCACACCTATGTGTCTGAATGAATTACTGGTTGCTTGGTCACAAATACTGGACGATTAATGGCAGCATGACCCAAACACTTGCTCTTTCTGAGCGCGGTGTCTCAGGTTACCACACTTCCACCATGTGCTAAGCTCCATAATGGATAGGCTAATAGCGCTGTAAGCTTCCACAGAACTTCACAGACACTACACTAGTCCGAGCTTTCGTCATTGCCTAGAGAGAGTGGTTAGGATAAGGCTTTGATAGAAACATGGTTATGAATATGCTGCTACTGAAAAGGTATGAACTTGTAATACTGAGTAAACAACCGAGTTGGACCACCCATCTGGAAATACTTTAAATTCTGTTTGATTTGGGATTTAGCTTCCCGGTTCATCTCATTTCTACCCACAATCCTCTTTGGCACACTCTTCGTTCTAATGTGCCTATGTCCTTGTCCGTCGCGGAATTTGAGGCGTTTTACATCCGCAGTGTTCTTGGCAAAGCTTTCCTCCCATCTTTATAAACCCGTGTGAACCGCTTCCCAAAATGTTCAATCCATTACAAGCATGTTCGTAATATCCATCTCGGCTGACGATTGTCCTCCTGCCAGCGATTGTACATTATCCAAAAGCGCGTCGTATTTGGCCACAATCGCTCACCATCTGGCTTTGTCAATGAGCGTTCAACGGCTTCATCTGCAAACAGCATTGGGCTCCACGCGGATCAGTTTAAAATGCACATAGTAAGGAAAGCGGGATCTTCAAACAAGGATGGGGAGGGGGGAGAAGAGCCACTCTTCCTGGCAGACAGGCTGGATGTGGAATAAAGGATTAAAAAACAAGAAAACCTGGGAGTGATCACAGGCTACACGTTCTGCATTTCAGGCCTGACAGCAGTGATAAGGCGGCGGTCATGTATTCTTCCAAGTAAACAAAGAAAATGCCTCCTTGCAGTGCTTCGCGCTGGAAGAGGATTAAGATTAGACAGAAGAAGATGGGATGAGATTTGCTCCCTAGAGTTATATTCTTTCGAAAGATTTCATATTGCTTGTTTAAAAAAAAAAAAAAAAAAAAAAAGTAGGATACAGCCTGGATAATATGCAAATAATTACAAGACTAATTCATTCTTGTTGCCTTTAATATGTAAGATATATTGGATTATGAGTAAGAGTACCTAATAGGGCATCCAACAAAAACATAAAAAATACAAACAAAGATAAACTATTTAGATCTGGTCTTCATCTATGTCACAACTACTATAAAACCATGGTAATCAGGGCAGTAGATAAGGGGGGGACAAAGTGGTCTGTTGTCCTGGGTCCCCAGGTTTTAGAGGCCCAGAATTTGACCCTCTTCCTATTCATTTATATTAGAGGGGGGCTATGTAAGGCTTGTTGCCCTGGGCCCCCAAATTTCTGCTAATGGGCCTGATGGTAATGTTAGTAGAACAACAACAACTATTATTATTTTGTGTTAAAAATTACATTATATTGTTTAAAAATATCTTTAGTAATCTGTAATCTGTATCAAATAACAAGCCTTTTTCCTTAGTACTGAGATCAAGTTTGAAATTTTAGTATTGTGACAACACAGTTGTCTATAATATTATGCATGTTTTAGGTTAAGCATGGAACCCACAACTGTCATGCTAAGCACTAACCACTGGGCTGTTGTGCATCCAGGGCACAAATAATATTACAGAATGTTAAATCATAAAACCAAAAGTAATTTCTCTGACATACACTGAAAAGCCAGCGCAAATGCAAAAACATCGTCTAGGTCACTGCTAATGTGAAACCTGCTGCTATAAGTGCACATGGCTGAAGTGTAGTAGGTGAAATGAAGGTCTTTGAAAAGGCCAGAGCATGCTGCCATTTTACCGTATTACCTGAAATAAAGTGGCAGCATTGAACAGCCTCGAGGGACAAATGACCTGTGTGGTGTGAAGTAGATGTCTTTGGGCAGAATCTGTACAATCTATTCCCTAGTTGTTAATAGTTGAAATGGGACACATGGCTGGGAGATGACACAACCCTGGAACACACTGGGATGCTGCACTTTCCAACAGTTAAAATCCAAGTCAATTTCCCCGTAAAACTCCCCCGTGGTCTGTAGTGATTCTGTAATTGCTCCCTGTTCACGGCTAAAGCTGGATCTATAGCCAGTCGATGGACACAGTTGGGCACAATGGGGCCTAATCACACAGCTTGCAATGTGACAAGAGTTTTGGTATGATTCGCTGACATACCAGACATGGGTGACTGACACGTGTCCACTGCCATCATGTGCGAAGAAGAATGACATAAAATGAATTCATATCATGATAAACTTCCATTTTTGGCTTTACCTTACACTAAAAGGAGGCTAAATTAAAGGTGCATTGTGTAACTTTTCTGGTGGAGGGCCCATCAAATGCTTTTCTCCATGGAGTTATGTTATTGCTTTGTCTGGAATGTTTCACAGTATGGTACTGAACCTTTCCAGACCAAAGTTACAGGTCAGAATGCCTGTTTTTTCTAGGTATTTTTGAATTATAAAACCACCTGTAAATTAATACATGTAAGCTAGAGCTGTTTAATGTCATACTGTGGAACACTGCAGGCAAAGCAATGACATATCCATAGAAACAAGAAGGTGAAGGACCCTCAAATCAAAAAGGTTACACAATGCACCTTTAATATTTAATGCACTCTGCTAGTCTAGGCTCTTAGCACGAGGCTGACACAGTTCTAATGGACGGACTAGTTGCTCCAAAGGGGATCCTGAGTGCACGCAGGCATACCAGGATAGCATGGCGTATTAGGGATGACTTTAAAAGCCTGATAATTGCTGTGCATCGAGAATGAAGATTGTCTTTACAAACAAGCTGTGGCGGTGAGAACCATTACGGTAAAGGCATCACTTCCTAAATTGTTGCATGGGCGCAGACAATTCCCCCCAGTCAGCTTTTCAGGGTGTCGGGCACAGAGGCATTGTGGGTAATGTGGTCTGGCCTTTGACTCCACATAAATAGTAAATGATGACGTAATTGTAATTTAAAAAGCTATAAATATTGAAGATTTTAAAATAATTTATGAAACGTGGCAGTGTAAGTGTGTGCGTGTTTTGTCTGGCTTCGCTCAGCTCCTGATGTGGGCAGAGTTTGTGCAGGCGGGGAATTCTGTAATTGCTTTTTCTGTCCCTGAAGCCAGCTTTCCTGCTTTAAATCAGAAAAGGCAATCTCTGTCAGTAATGGCTCAATTAATAATTAAGCATGTGTCTTATCTCCGCTGAGCTCCCACTATTTATTTTCATCTCAATGACTGGGACGACTGCACAAACAGCATTAGCACTATCAATAAAGGGGGCATTAATAGCATCTTTCTAAAATAAATCACCATTGCATTTACTTCCCTATGCCTGTGAACAGTAGTAAACAGTAGTAAAGCAAAATAAAAATGCAGTTACTCTTCAGTTTAGGCTAAGCGAGTTTACAAAAAACATGCTTAAATACAATACGAAAAATAGGCATGTCATGAAAACAAATTTCAAAGCACAATATATTGCCAAAGAAAAATATTGCGATAAACGATACTGAAACTATTAATCAGCCATAGAAGTTAGTTATTCTACCCTCTACAGTTCAAATCTGACCTTCTTACATAAAAATGGCAAAAATCTCCTTACTTATGCAAAGAAACTGTACACACAATATTGAGCCCCATATTATATTGTTAAAGCTTTCCTATATTGAATCAAACCCAAGACCTTAATAACAGAGGGCAAAAGTGCAAACCATTGTGCCACCAAGACAAAAGAGAAAAGTCAAGAAAAGCTTAACTTAAAAGTAGTAGATGTACAAATTAGGCTGGTCACGTTTTTGATTCATCACATGAGCTATATTCAAATTTACCCATACACAACTGTCAAATCAGATTGCATGACACAAAACACCCCAAACTTAAGAGCTTTAAGTGCTCTGTCAATGTCTGAATGTTGGCGTTTCGGATAAAGAAAGCATTTGAAACAAGCTCCTCAGACCTATGGCAAATAAATCATGTTAAGTACTGAAGGTGAGCTAGTCCAGGCTAGAATTCCACAGCAGTGATGGCAAGTTTCAATTCCGGCACTTCGCTAATCTGAAGCCTTAGCAGACCTTGTGCTGTTTTCTTTTTCCCAATCCCTGCAGCCTTCCAATCATCTAGCATGCCATGAGCTAGTCACACACGCTCTCTCTGTCTGTCTCACCACCACTGCTCTTTCCCAATTCAACAGCAGTGAAAAGCTGATTAGCTGGCCAGCAGGTCAACCTCCATTCATTATTTAATAGGTGAGAGGCTGCAAACAGTGAGGCTATAGCTGCAGCTGGGGTTAGTGATACATTACATTGACCTGGCCAGAGGTAGATCGGCAGGACGAATACAAACATGCACTCCAATCTACTTGACTATGCCATGGCCGCACTCAATCCCCTCCCTATACTTCTGACCTTGCCTCTCTCTGTCTCTCCTATCTCCATCTTTCCTTCTTTCTCAGGCATTCAAAACCAGCAGGGAAGGTACACTGTGTAATTTCTCAGTCTGCCATCTACTACCTTCCGTCCACATGAGGGCCAAGAACTCAAAAGTTATTCAGGAGAGTTATTTCCGACTTACTCAAGTAGAATCAAATCAAAAAGTTAAGGTGAAAATAGTACTGAAAATAATAGGCCTAAAAGCTTACTGTGTGTTTAGAATGAGTTAAAACCATAGACTGTGTGTGTGTGTGTGTGTGTGTGTGTGTGTGTGTGTGTGTGTGTGTGTGTGTGTGTGTGTGTGTGTGTGTATATATATATATATATATATATATATATAGCTAACCCGCTATTTGATATATTACCAAATACTAATGAGCAGAAACAAGAAACACAAATTTAATTTTAATACACTGTTACAAATCATTAAAAGAACTGTTAAGACAAAACTGTTGAGTATAATTAGATTAGCACTCTGGTGTAAAAATGTTTTAGCAGAACCAATTTTCCTAATGTTAATAACAGAGAAAATATACATAATTAAAACTACTACTCTCACAGTACAAAATATATTCAAGTAGAACTGATGTGAACATCAGCTGCTATCTCCGTTAGCTGTAGTATATCAAGCAGACATTTATCGATACGTACAGAAAACAACAAAAACCACTCAGCATCTATTGAGGGAGCAGGCTCGGCGACAGGGCAGCTGACTGGCCATTGGACACAGGGACCTGGGTTGTGTAGCACTTAATGAGAGCATGGGGAATACACATGAGATGACTATGGGAGAGTAGGTAGTGGATGGCAGAGGAAGAAAGACAATATGCAAAACAAGGCGGGTCCTATGGTAAAGAACTGATTTCTCGGTGCCAAAGATATGAGCTAAAAAAGGCTTGATTGTGGGCATGGGAAGATCCTAAATCCATAAGCTAGTACATTGCTAATATTATGTTTATATATAAACATTTGGAGGATAAGCACTAAGCCCACAGCCGAGCCAAATGGTTTATGCGTCTGTTTTTGTTTGTTTACCTCATGTCAATTAAGCAAATAGGACCATCCATCCACGATAATCACTGAAACATGCTGATTTTCCATTTGAGTCCAAAGGCTGAATACCACCCGTTTTCTACCTTTCACACGCCTTAAACTGACAGCATAAGAGAGTGGTACTGGCACATTTTATGTGTGACTGTGTGTTTTCACGTCTCTCCTTCCTTTGTTCCACCGGTCTAATCCAGTATGTGTGGGCCGGTAACTTTAATGGAAACAATTTATTAAGTCCGGCTTAAAATGCCATCTGCACTAAGCCCCGCAAAGCCGCTAAGCTCCCGGTTTGGCCCCGGAGCTCGCTGTGTTCATGCTTACTGTAATGCTCCGTTTAAAATGAGCACAACAGGTCAAAATTAATCAGGATTACAAGGGCACAAATCCACTTCAGAAATAGGTTTTCTACCAATCTTTCTCCGGCTATATCCCAAGATGCCCCTGGGTTTGTCTACTCTCACAACACCAATCCTAAGGCGGACTAATAAGCACTTGAGAGCGTTGTCCGTATCTAACCCATATAACATTCAACGTGGCCATGGCGGATTCCAAGATATTTCGAGCTGCTGACATAGAGGCGATATCTCTCCACCACTTCCATAAGCATCGCATTGTGAAATGTCGGGCTGTCCAGTAAAGTGTTTATCTGTACTCTGTGGAGGTGAACCGCACATGCTCGCTAGCTACTTTTAGCTTCTCAATTGCCTTCAAGCAAGTGACAAGAGTGAACCCTGACATTTAACTCAATACGCCCAGTACTGGGTTATCACTGTGCGTTTACTTACACAAGCCGTCCTCCAAGAAATCAATAATTTGCAGGAGGTTTAAGGCAGGAAATAAACACAAAACAATGGACGTTAGATAATACTTGGCCTCGTTTGTACCTTCCTACCTCCTAAACACGAACTTAGTGAGGGAGAAAAAGATGTGCTGGCAGCTGGTTAAGAGGTAGAGCAGCACTGGGATGCAAGAAAAACATGGATAATATGGCATATTTACAGCCCCCCACATAAATAGTACTAGTAGAAACAGTCAAAATAAAGGTAGTGCAGTAATAATAATGGTTCAAATGAGACGTAACAAAATCTGGCAGATTTTTTTTAAAGGGGTACTATGTAGGTTTTTAGGTGGAGGTTCCAAAATCTTGTAATGGCATACAACATAGCAAACTCTATGGAGACAAGCACAAGACAGCAGTAATGTTTTGGCAATAAAAAACATGTGACTGAATAAAAGTACGATAGTTAAATTTAAACCATACTAGTGTTGTCATGATACAAAAATTTCAAACTCGATTTCCAATATTAAGGAATATACTTGAAACGCAATACAGATACCACAATGATTTGGACAATAGAATGTGATTTTCTACATTAAATTGTAATACCTCCTTTATGGCCTTATATCATGTGTAATCTCTCAGTCGTCCAAATAGGTTCCACAGTGGTTCATGGGGGTATACTAGTCTATGTGGTCTTACACTTCAAGATCATGCAAAAGCTATTCAGGAAAGTTTCAGGTCTCGTGAAAGTGACTTAGTTCTTAAATGAATATCTAGTTTCAATACTAGTTTTAGTATCGCTTTGTATCTGATTTTCAATACTTTTGATAAACCTATACCATACTCTGCATTTGTATGAAACAAGTAGGTGAAGGTCCGTCCACCAGAAGATTTTCATAAAACACCTTTAATGTAAGTCCCAGAATATATTATTATTATGTAGTCTCTTTTAAAATGGACACATGGTTTGCACTATGAGGATAACAGCATAGTAGTTAGTTCTGCCAAGGCCATGTTATTACAGATACTATGAATGTCACTAAGTGGTAGTCAACATACTGTAAACACAAAAAGAACAAGAGCAAATGGGAAATAAAGAAAGCAGGCTTGTCTGGCTTTTAACCCAAACCATGTTCTGTGTGCATAATTACAGCGCACTGCATGGGCTGATTACAATGTTGGTCTTTGGTCTTCTCTATTAACCCTGAACCATTTCATTAACATGACAGACTGCGGGTCTGTGTGCAATTTGGTTCTAACCTCAACTGTTTGTACTTGCACAAGCTCACCAAAATAAAGTCTGAGGGGACTGAGAAGCACTGGAAGAAATAACAGCCATTACCTCCAGGAGCCATCAAAGTATTATATATTTATGTGTGACATAATGTGTGGGCATATGCTTGTGTGTGACTCCAGCCAGCAGCACGGTGATCAGAGAGAGCAGGCCTTTTCATCGGTCCCACAGGATAGTCAGTAAGACTGGTAATGGGACACATATGCCGCATTTTAGATTTAACCAAAACAGCCAGTGGGTCTTTAAAAAATATACATACTTTATACACACAGGAAAGTGGCCCAGGCAAAAAACAAACAGGATCTTATAATGGATTTCAGCTCAAAACTATAGGGTGGAATGTTTTGGGGGAAAAAATGGGAAATTATAATAGGATTCTGTTCAAAGTTCACATTTCAAACACATCCAGGACAATTCATAAAAACACACACCCACAAAAGTGTAAGCAGTTTCTATGCAGCATAAAAATGATATGCTGTTGTTTGTGGAGGAGATTATGGTACTATTGCAGCATTTGCGATTTGCCAATTGTGTCCATAGAAACAGCGATTTTGATTTGATTGTGATTAATCGTGCAGCCTTCCTCAAAACAACTAAGGACAAGAGAGCCCAGATAGGAGAGCGTGACAATTTTATGCCATTCAACACAAAATCACTTGATCTCCCGATGAAGCTGCTGCTGCCTCTCCCTTTCCTCGCCTAACCCTGCCACTAATCTGGTAGCTTTCTTGTGCATTACCCAAACAGGATCTTGTCGATCTGTGTGACAATCAGCACAAAGTCTGATTGGATTGTGTGCGTGTAATTCCAGGGTGCTAATCCTCAGTTCTGCGCATACATTAGGGGAATCTACTGTGTTGTGACTGGCGTGCAGTTTGTTGTTCTATAAATCGAGGCTGGTGTATACAATGAAGTAATGATTAGCTGCATGTGTCTGCAGTTGTGTTATAGACAGACTGTTGTGTTGGTAACATAAGAGACCTGCAGTGGCTCAGTGATCTCGTGCAATGAGGAGATGGACATGGTCTAGTTCAGTCTAAACCATGCAAATCTGGAAGTCATAGCTGCTTTTACTAGGCCGGCTGGTCACAGGCCATCTACATCACAGAGCATGCTTTCTCTTTGAGCTAGTACTGTACAGACGAGTACAAATGTAGAAGTAGTCACTCTGTCATCCAGAAATGTTCTTTTTATGATATGATAATAGTAAAAAATGTATTATCTTAAATTTGGTCCATTTAAATCCTTAAAAGACCTTCAAACCACACCTTCTCTAAACTGTCGCTCTATATTTTACACAATGGTGCAGCTCCTGCTCCTCCTTGTGTTAATGGTCCTGTGTCTCAGTCTCTGCCCTGGGGGGTCTGGTGGTTCTGCCGCTGTCTATCACACATCCCTCCTTTTCCCACCCCCGGTCTCCTCTTGCCTGTCCTGTCTGCTCCTGCCGCTGTCCCTGCTCTGGCAGCCATCTCTGTGCATTTACACTGTACAGTAGCCTAGTGAAGTCTGTGTCCAGATAAAATGTGTGCTATCTAATTTGAGCAGCAGTGTATAAGAAGTGACTGGACACTAGGTCACATTCACACTAATAACCCCCCACACACGGCTGTATAATCCACACATGAATGTGCACACACTGAGCTGGTGTCGTCTGGGCCGCTGACAAAGCTCTTTCTCTCCTTTTTCTTTGGCATCCATTATAGCCCCGGCCGGCTGTCAGAGAGCTTGTATTGCCTGAGGGGAAGTTCCCATTTGTGGGAGCATGTGGCAGGGAGGCTCTAAATCCCCTCTAATGAACCAATATGTAGGAAGGCTAAGCCTCTGGCGGGGTCGTCCAAGAAGCGCCACTCAGCATTCGGCACTAATGTATGCATATGTAGTCACCAGACCTTGTTTATGTCATTTAAATTCGAATCGGACCTGCAGGATTAGAGAGAGGCGATTTGGACTTATGCTAAAAACCTTGTTGTTATCTGAAATGGGGATAAGGAGGAAAGGCCAAGAATATGAAAACAAGTCTTACCTTTGGGTGTGGTGGGAGAAAAGAACTTCTCTGATCCTACATCAGACACCTGCAAAAACAAGAAACACATAATTAGTGCATTTATGACGCATGACATCACTGGCAAGTATGTCCCCTAATCATTTACTAACTGCTAATATTTGCACTGAAGACCAGTTGAACGTTTATTGGCGTTTGGGAAAAAAATAAGAAGAATCAGGGATAGGAGTCCCATGCGCACCTGACATTCACAAATCATTGAACATTAGGAGGCACTGTTGAGCCACATAAAAGAATATAAACAGAAAATGTGTCAAGATATGATAGTGGCAAGTCTTTTTCACCATGTCGCAAAGAGCATGTCAGTGCAACCAACTACATACTGTATTATTTTCTAACAGAGATTAGATTATCTATTACAAAATATGTCCTCACTACTAAACAATGAATCAAGATTAGGTGAAATATTCGAGACAAGCATGAACTACAGACTAAACATTTGGCTATTTTCCTCTACTTCAGATGGATATGGTAGTCTCTGGCAGGCACAAGCAAATCAAAACACACCATACATTCAATAAAAAAACACATGTAGAATGGGGAAACTTTAAACATTATAACCCAATAGTTTTCCATTTACACAAAAGCTGGCATTGTGCAAACCCCTGCAGCAAAACGACAGTGTGCTTAGAAGATAGCGGCAACAATGAAAATCCTTCTTAGCCTGTAATGTCAGGCCGTATAAGGTCTTTGTTTAAAACAGGCTTCCCCTTGCTGCAGCTCATTTCATCTAGGTTCGGCAGGCTTGTAAAACGCACCACAAGCCCGACATATGTTCCACCCAAAGGGCCCAAGTATCTTTAACTGCCGCGCTTGTGTTTTATGCGGCACAAAGGGAGCATATGTAAAGAATGAACAGTGAATCAGAGAAGGAGACAGCGAGAGAAAGCAAATGATTGTGTAAACACAGATGGCTGTCCTTGGCATCTCTCTTAGTTCTTCACAAGTGTTTGGAGGACGTCCTCTTCTCTCCAAGACCGCCCAATTTCTCTTTCACTGCCACTGTGCCTCCATTCGCCACAAAATTTGTCTGTCTGCACTTGATAGTTGTACAAAAACACTACCGAGAGATAGCACTTCAAGGGAGGTTTTAGACACTTGGAATAGCTCCACTCCATGTAATAGGTCTTTACTGTAAGCAAGATTTCTGTCAATACAACTATGCATATTTAACTGCCAAATTGGCTTGTTTTTTCACTGCTTGCTGAAAAAAATAAAAATAAATCACCAATACTGATTGCTTGCATCACAATGTACTGCATTTTTTGTAACAATAAAAATCAACAACTTTTGAGAAAATAAATGCATAACTATGATATTATATTCCCTTTATTACAAAATCTGTACTACATGTATAAATACGTGCTTAACTTGTAATTCTAACAGGAGCATTGCCTTAGTTTATTGATTCATTTGTCAATTTTTGTACAGAATCAACAAAATATTTCCTGTCAGAATTAGCTTAGCCACCATTCTGTACCACTATAACCGTGATATGTTTAACTAAACACAGAGCAGCCCCAAATGCTAATGAGAACATAATGAAGCAAGGTTAGGTGATTCACTGAGCCTTTACCACATTTTGAGTGGCACTTGAGATGTGTTTTGATAAGGCCAAATCAGGACATAGACACTTGAATTGAGTTGTTTCCTGTTTCCTTTTACAGTAAACGAAGCCTGGAGACTGTGAGGGAGAAGAAGAAGAGCCAGTGTTGCTGCATTGCCCTGGTTCAGTCTCCCAGAACCAGGGCGCCCAGCTACAACACAGCGTCTTTGTTAGCTTTGGACGACATTAAACGCTTCAGTACCAAGACTCAGCTCTGAAACAGTGCAACCTCCAGAGCCCCGGGAAGAAAAATATGGGCTCGGAATGAAATGAAGCTTGTCAAATGGACACGGGAGCTGGCTCCGAGTGTGGCGCAGGGTCACAACAGCAAGAAAAACACAGGGAGGTCACGCCATAACTCAATGTAACAGTTACAACAGTTGTTATGGCCCGAGAGGTAATCCACAGAGCAGCAGAGACATAACAGAAAGGCTGTTTACAGTAAGGCCCCTGACCCAGATCTTATCCCATTTCACCAGCTCTGGGTTTGAACGTCCTTCTATTGCAGATGTATTTCAAGAAAGATCAACAACTGATATTTAGGCTTACTGCTGTGTTCTGCACCTGCCAAGTCTGCATGAGTCAGTTGTATAATCCACAATTACAAGGCCGGCTTACCAAAGCACTTCTTGAAAGGCATGTCAAAGCAGAGCCCTGGCAGTTGTTCTGGTAGAACATTCTGGTCAGTTTGACATTTTTTCATCGGGCTGAGCTGCTGGCACTCAGAGCTGCCTGTGGTTGTGGTGCGTGGAGGTCATGTATAACAAATTCTTCACACTCTCTTTGTTGAGACAGCCCTGGCTGCCATTAAAAACAGACGTGGAAAGATGAGGCAGAGGGGGAACATATACTATAAAGGAAGAGAGAGAAGAGCAAAGGCCAGCTTTTCCAAAGGAAACAGGGAAATCTAACCGTTTAAAAAATAATGGGGAAATTCAAGCCACATTGCCTGGGAGCCAAAAGCTCTTGGAGCGGGCCGCAGGAAGCCTGACCTTTGTGGGGGCCGTCTGCTATTTGAGCCTGGGGCTTCAGGGGCCCGGCCTCCTCTCTGGAGGGCCGTCAGCAGGCCTCAGCTTTCCTTCCCTATTCTATTCATTAGCCATGCTTTATGATTCAGCTTCCTCTGAGCCACACAAGAGCTCCCTGAGGAAAGGGCTGTAGAGAGAGGGAGAGAGGGAGGAAGAGAGAGGAAGAGAGAGCAGCAGACTGAGGAGGGGGAGGAGGAGGTCAGAGGGCCGAGCCAGGACCCAGCTTTCAGCAGCTGTGAAATCCTCCCGTTTTCTCGGCAGGCGCTAACGCAGGAGAGCAGCCAGTAAAGCCTTCATCAGCCGCTAACTCCCACCGGCTCACAGGCACAAGCACACTCCCAGATTTAGGGAATGCCAAATTACAAATTACACTGCTGTTTGCTTTAAAAAGTCCTCCAACTTCCCTGAACACCACTGAATTATTGGCTGCATAAATCTCCCGATAACAGCGTGGCCACAGAGGGAGAGGCAGAAACTAGTGAGCAATAAGAGAGACATTTAGTGCGAGTGAAAAATGCATTTGTGCGGTCCAGGCTCAGAGTAAGACAGGGAAAATATTAGCAAATTTCTGCATGTGCATCAATTTGAGCTTATGCTGAAAGCGACATCATCATAAAATCAGAGTTTGGATATATTGCACATTTATTCATAAACGCCATCATGCATAATTTTACAGCATCATCCAACCACGTAAGGCACTTTACACGACCAGGGACTGCAACATAATCAAGAGACTGACCTTGGGGTGCACATTTATGAAAGGCATTGATCAGTTAAGGCTGTGATCTGAGACAGTGGGGTCAGCAATTACCCACATTCAATTAACCTCATTTAGTGAAGACTGCTGAGAGACCAATATCGCCACCCAGCCCTGACCTCCCTGTGCAACCCGTGAGTTATATCAAACACGCCTAATGCCATCCATCTAGTTCTGATCCAAGCACTTTAATCTAGGAACAAAAATATGCAAAACCACTCATATCTCATTATGGAAGGTGCTGTACAAGATTTTTACTGTTTTAATGAAAAAAAAAAAAGTTCATTTTGTTGCAGTCCAAAGTTATTCCTCACTTTCCTAACGCATTCCTAGAATCCTAGTTATTCATTGTATCACAACGCTATTCAGGCCAGAGCGGATTTTTGCTGTCACGGTTCTGCTAACAACAACTAGCTTGATAATAGTGGACCAGCATTACTTCCTGGTTTGCGGACTATAAAAATACCTTGTAAGAGCCCTAAGAGCTGAGTGTACAGTATGTACTGGGCACAACACATATCACTTTATTCCATAAACTGGGTACACCTCCTTAATTCAGCAGAAAACGTCAGTGCTCTTCCCATGGATAAATTTTTACACACATTCTGATAAACCAGCTGTAGAAACCATTTGTTATCTTTGTTGTGGTTCTTGCTAGCAAAGCCTGTAATTATAATTTCATTCTGAGTCATTTGCCACATGTTCTTGACAGACTGTTATAGGACTATCTTCACAACTTTTAAACAAAAAATAGTAATAGTAGATGCATAGCTTTCAACAAACATTGCTCCTAGCTCTATAATAAAAACATATGCAAACCTTCTCAAAATATTCAACTATGGTTAACTAGCCTGATAAGAAAGTATATATGCATTGTATATGCAAAATAAACATGGAAATTATACTTTTGATACTTTCAACCAAATATTTTTTAATATGTTATGAACTGTAAACAAAACACAAATGACAATACCAATACCTAAACATTAAGTGTACTTTGCTGTAAAATATAGGGGTATCCTTGCTTGTATATAATCAGAGGTAATAGACAACAGGAAGCAAGCATGGTGAACGCATTCTTCCCTGACAGCTAAATGACTAGGTCAAATGTCTCAGTGCAGATGAAGCAACGAGGCAAAGTGCAGCGTTGGATGGTGTGACACGACAGGCAGCTAAAAGACTTATCAGGTACCATGAGTGAAAGCTCGAACTGGGGGCAGAGAGAGAGTAAAGAGGTGGGCAGGATGGCACCTATCCAGCACGGACGGTGAGGCTCTCAATTACCCTGGCTGAACCTGGTTGTTCAAAGCTCACCAGACCTCCTCTCTCACTCTTTCTCTCTCTCTCACACACACACACACACACACACACACACACACACACACACACAGACGCATATAGAAACCCTGTGGTGTGTTAATTTGGCTCCCGCTTGGTATTTCATCACTGTCAGCTTCCTCCTTCACTGCCCTCTCTTCCAATTTCCATCTACTGTCACACGTGCTCCTCTGTTGCCACTCTACCCGGGTTAAAAATATAGCATGTATATTCAAGCCAATGTGTTACAATTTGAAATATGACAATAAAGACTCATTTTATTTACAAAAAAAAGAAAAAAATGATTATTGTTTTATTAAAGATTCATTTGAAGAGCCAGCAAAATTGCAAATTGGGCGTCAATATTTATCATAGGTGCCTTTTCTTTGTGCTAGTAGTAAGACTTTTGGTTATTTTTCTGTACTATGATAAGATTTGAGCTGTTGACGGTTGAATTTTCAAATATTTTTTGGTGAGGATTTGGTTTCAATATTATAATTTATAGTCTATATTTACTACAGCAATGCATCAAAATTTGTTATCGTGACAGGCCTATTTAAGGGGCAGTTTATTTGCTGTAATGAGTTTGAAAATACATTTTTAAAAAGCTGAAAGCAAAGAACATGTCCCATCAATCCGTCTTGTTTTCATGTATGCGAACTAATACCGTAGTTAATGGCAAAACAGTTATTTGCAGATGCGATGATGCACTTTTTAAGGAGTCACAGATGCTTTTGAAGTGGAATTTTTGTTGGTCTCTTTGCAATTACAGCTGTTTACTAGACATCTTGTAAACTGTACAATACAAATTCATCATTGCTGTTTTCTTTTTCAGCCACTTAAAATGTTCATTTCCACCCGCGCTTAAACATTGCCACTCTTTAACCCACCACACTAATGCTCTGTTTAGCTATTAGTGCCACATTAGCCATGCACTGTTGGTACTACAGCTCCCAGAATGCACCTGGGGAGACGCATTAATTATGTGTCCTGTGTTTGTCCTCAGCGCTGCTCTACAAACGTAATGACCCCCCAAGTGGTAGTTTATGATGAGCCTTAGCGTTCCTATGGGGAGTAACAACAACTGTATACCTTTAGCTTTAATAACCGCCCACTAATGTCCCTGCAAGCTACCATCAAAACAGAAAGGCGAGGAGGATAGCAGAGCCCCACTGAATGTAAGGCAAATGCAACGTGAAGAGAAGCTAGAGACGAGACCGCCTCCGCAACTGTCAGCCCCTACTCGCTTTGACTTGAGAAGCAAAAAGATGATAATGAATTCCATAGTGACCAAGTGAAATGGAGTGGTCAGAAAGGAAATGTGCAACTAGTCTGACTTGTTTGGCCTAGAGTAATTTATATAAACACCTATTTGAGCAGAGAAATATAGGCAAATGTTACTGTTAATAAAAGAGTATGGCTGGGTTTGCATAATAAGAAAAAATAAATGGCTTTTTTTGTTTTTCATCAAACAGATTCGCAGTTAAGAAAATAGCTAAAAATAGTCATTCAATTTGAGCCAATCCAACTAGGGAGCTAATTCATCAGAAATCGTAGTTCGTCTTAAAGGTGCATTGTGTAACTTTTCTTGTAGAGGGTCCCCGACCTGGTTGTCTCCATGGAGATGTAATTTCTTTGCTTGGGATGTTCCGGTGTATGCTATTAAACTTTGCTATCTTGCTTTTTTGTTTTGTTTTTTTTTAAATTTCAGGTGATTATATTGCTAAATAATGCCTTTAAAAAAACAATCCTCAATGTGCACGCTGTAGCCTTTAAAATCTTAAAAAACCAGGCAAAGCAATAATATCGCCATGGAGAAAACAGGTGGTAGACCCTCCATTAAGAAAAGTTACACAGTGCACCTTTAAATCATGGTAAATATCTACAATAGTTTAAGCATGTTTTAATCCTGCTTTAGTCCTAGCTTAGACATTATTGTTGTTGCAAGTCCATCTTATCTAATAGTGTATTTACACATTGTGTGGAGGTGACAAAATATGGAGGGTGACAACTCTAGCTTCCTCTTGCCCTAGCAACAGTCGCCGAGAAATAAATTCGAGATGCTAGGAGGGGAGGGGGTGGTTTGAGCTTTGTGTAAAATATTACCCTTGGCCTTGCTTACTCTGCACCCCTCCTTTCTGGAGCTGAGCAGCAGTTGCTAGCCCTTATCACGGCTGCCTGTCAGTTTAGTATACAAATTAGCAGTCTATCAGGGGAATGCAGGGCCCCGTTTCATCAGTGGGGAGAAGGGCAGAGGCACGCATTACATTAAAGTCTGTTGCCGCGGACGACAGAGAGGGTCACAAATCAACAGCGCAGCAGGCCCGCCACCAGCACTAACCAGATAAGGAGAAATGAAGGAAAAAGGACAAGCCATATTTCACAGGGGAGCACGCAGACCTCAGCCCAAACTCCCCAATAGAGCTGGGGATGACGGATGGCGATAGGTGGATTGCAGCGTACCGAGATGGAATAGGTCACGAATCACAACTTCAAAATCACACATTACAGGTTAACAGAAAAGACAGGGTGGAATTAGCGAGGAGAAATCACGCTTGAAAATGTCAAGGCAGCCGAGGTACTGCTTCCAGTTGATTATCAGCTCAAATTTGCAGAAAATTAGGGCTCGTGTGTTGCCACCTCGTCCTGTGTAGTGAACCTGCGCATGTAAGTAGAAGCTGAGACAAAGCAGCAGTGAAGGGCTCTTGTTAAGTGGCATAATGCAATGAGGCATAGTCGAAATTGCAGCAATAAAAGCCGACAGACAAATCATCGCCTCCATCACTTTTTATTTGACTCAATTAACGCGGCCTACCCAAACTCAGAGGATTTTAAATGTGCTTTGAGCTCATGGAAATAGAAGACTCATTGGAAAAACAAAGTAGGTTAAAAACTGGGGCTGGAACTAAAGATTATTTTAGTCGACTTTTTGATGACCACGATATGCATTTCATGGTATGATATTTTGGAGATGCTTTTGCTTTTAAAACACCTTGACAAGGCTTTGGTGAGAGTCATTACTGTCGCAGACAACAATAACATTTTCTTCAAGTTGTCTGCACTGAAATGGATCATGTCTATGTAGTTCCCTGTTTTGAAACTGCTGTTACAATAAAACTATGCATTTAAGCAAAGGAGCTTGCAATTCAATATGCTGTGACTTTTAACAATACAGTATTACAATATTTCGGTAACCCTAACCCATCCCTAGTGACTAGTCAAATTGTACATTTTAAATACATTTAGAAATTGTTAATTCTCTTTTTTTACATTTTGATTTGATAATCGCACTCTTTATAGTCGAGATACTGACTGTTAAATAGTCAACAATTATTTTAATAGTTGCCTAGTGATAATTATTGTGAATAATTCATGCAGGTCTAATGAGGATTTTTTTTTCATTGACTTTTGCCCATAAAGGACATATGATTTCAAAACAATCCTTTTATTAGGCAAGTATGATTTTCAGCCTGTATTATTTGCAAAACTACAGACCAATAAAGTTATGACTGAACTAACATAAAATCACAAAATACACATATAATTTCCTTGTGTGTATAAACAGGGTCAGGAGAGGACACTGTGAGCAGAAGGTACGTTCTTTTGTGAATCAAGAATAGCTTTAAGAACTAGAGCAACAAAGACAAGAAAAGGTGTGGCCTGCCATCCATTGAAAACACACTCCACATCTGTTGAAATAACGCTCAATGTGTGATTACTATAGCCCCGATAGAGATCTAACCCCGGGTGTATTCTCTTCCTCCTCCTCCTCCTCCTCTGTGACTGCTCGCTCTGCAAACAGCTGAGATGGCAGATAGCCCCTTTAAGACATGGCTCAGAGAATGCTCTGATTGGCCGCTCCGCATTCTGGCCAAAATCCTGACTCCCTTAAGAGCCTGCTGCGCTAAGCTACGATAGGTGGGTCACAGAAGTCGCTGATTCCATATCCTCCTTCATCCTTTTGTTGTACAGCCTTTAGCCTATTGTCAGTGTGGGTGGTTGGCTGGGTGTTTTTGTCTGAGAGGCAGGATAACAGACAAGACAGGCACGATTATTCAAAAAAAAAAAAAAAAAAAAAAAAAAAAAAAGGCAGAAAAGAAAAAGGCTTTCTCCGAGCTCTTACAATGCGGCGCTATTGTTGCGGTAGAGAGGAGATAATAATAATATTCCTCACTGCCTTTCGAAGAGAGAGATATCCTTCTTTGTGACTGGCCCGCCATGACATAATCACCCTGCGGAGAGCTTCGGGCAAGTTAGCAGGCAAACCACCTCTCACTGCAGCTTGTTAGGAGAAAGGTGGCTTCTAGAAACTACTATTGAACTTTTTTCTGTATTCCAATCTGAACAATGTCTAGGTGAGTCATAGCCCACCTCAGGCAATGCAAGTTACAATCGCGTCTTTCTTCCTGGCTCACTAGATTGCACAGCGCTTCTGACTTGAGACAAATTTGCTTGAAGAGTAGGAAGGAGCTTAAATAATAGATGCAATAGATACACGGTGACCCTCAACCCACTCAGAGAGAAGAAGAGAAGAAGAGGAAGAGTGGAGTTGGCTGGCAAGTGCGATGAAATGTGTGTTCATTCCTTTGGGCGCGGACACCTTTAATGAGTGGAAAAAACGGGCAGCAAAAAGGGAGATCTTGCTCGTACCACGGCAGTGATTTGGAGTAATATGATTCAGAGGACCTCTAACACAAATAAATAGTGCTAATACCAGTGGGAGGCCGGCTGTGAGCTAGGAAAACTACAGGGGCTTCACAGGATCCACACAGCGGCCCCCACACCAGTCACTCCACGTCTTCCAACACTCAACACGCAACATGAATTATGGTTAACTAAAGGTGCACAATGAAACTTTTCTGGTTATCTCTTTGGAAATTTGATTGCTTTGCCTGGAATGTTCCACTGTATGGCACTGAACTGTTCAGTCTTGAATATATTAAATTATAGGTGTTTTAATTGCTGAAATACATTGAAAAACATACTTACTGTGAGTGTGAGTGAGCATAGACCTGACCTATAATAAAGCCTGCTTCCGTGGAGATAAACATTTAATGGCATACTATGAAACATTCCAGACAAAGCAATAACATCTCCATGGGCACAAAAAGGTGATAGGAAGCCAGAAAATTTACATAGTGCATCTTTAAAATCCTATTCATTGAAGAAGAATCAATGATGTAAAATAAAGTTGACTGCCATTATGAGCACATGCATGACCTTTACTGTTTTAACTAGGGCAACCAATTCCTATTACCACCCATAGTTTTTGTAGAGGTGTAATTACTTCAAGCAGCATGATCTAAATTCCAGCTAAAATTATTACAAACATACTGATTTGAAGAACTATTTTCAAGTTATATTACTGCAACAGCTACAGTTATGTTAAGTTATGTATTATAATTATGAGTAACATTTAAATGTGCAATATATATCTTTTCTGACGGATGATCTGCCATCTGCTTGTTTCCATGGAGCTGTTACAGCTTCGCCTGGAATGTTCCACAGTATGTCATTAAACTTGTATGAAACATAAGGAGTTGACGGCACCAGGCTAATTTACAGGTCAGATCTGTGGACCCAGCTGAAAGAAAGCATGATAAGTTTTTCAAGACATTAAAAAAAAAAAAAAAAAAAAATAGAAATACATATGTTTAATGCCATGCTGTGGAACATTCAAGCACAGCCATAACATCTCCATGAAGAGAAGCAGGTGATTTACCTTATAAAGTCTCATTTCTATACAAGTCTATACAAGAGTACAGTAATTGTAGTAGTAGGAAAAGTATTGCGTTACATTCCGCCTCTGGTTATGACCCTTGAACTTTTGACTCCCTCTCTGCTTACTGTACAGTACATCAGAGCAATAGGGGCTGTGATGGTGTTGATGGCACTTTAGTAACTGTATCTTAGCGTAACTACAACAGCAGCTGACGAATGAAGAGATGGGAATTTCGGTAACTCATACAGTATGTCAGCCACAAGCATATAAGTCAACCGAGCTTTTACAATCAATATCACCACTTGTCCCAAGCAAGAACTTAAAGGTTTAGGCGAGAGGGGGAGGAGTACTTGAGGGCAGAAGCTGATAGTAGTTAGTAGTAGTAGAAAACTCAAATTGGGTTAAACAAAGATTTAATACCCCAGCGCTTTTCTCACTACTGTTCCGTTCCAGGCCTATATAACGCTATCTGGTGATGTAATGTGAGAATACAGAAGTGCTCCATCGTGTTTTTAAACTCCATACACCTTCACTAGAATGATTTTGATCATTTCAGCACTGTAATTTACTGTCTCTACTAAACTTAAGGTAAAAGATGGCTATGTAACTATCACTTGGTGGAACAGAGCATTTGGAGATTTGGAGATGTAGACAGACTAATAATAAAGGATTACTCAAACATGTGACTGAAGCAGAATACAACTCCAGGCATGTATTTGATGAGGTAACAACATTATAACATACCTTAAAGGTCACAAGAGTCAATTTTGTGTAATACAGGACCTTTAAAGACATACTATTTCTTACACCGGTATACAAACAAACAAGACAGGCACTATATTAAGCAGTCCCAGAGCAGCAGACCCCCCTCTTTCTACCAGGTCGTGTTGGGAAGGAGATGTGGCACGTTAAGTGGAATTTACTTTTGCCGCAGACATCCAGGATCAGGTTGCTGGTATCTGAAACACAACCTCTGGCCCCCGGCTTCACTGGCTGGTTGGACAAGACACCCAATGCCCCAACAGTCACCTTCAGCCATTCCCATAACAGATCGCTTACAGTCACAAGCGGGATACACACAGTTGGATTTCACATTATTTTATCACTGACAGCAAAGCATTTTTCAAGTAGTTTGAGAACTACTACATGGAATAGGAATGTCAGACGTATTGAGACCAAAATTAGAAACTCATTGAAGAGCTACTGGTACTGACAATAAAGATAAATAAAATATAACCTTTCAATAGAAGTGTCTTCAATTATATAAGAATTAGTAGACCAAATGATATTATTTGAAAAAAACTACCAATATTTTGATAATTTATGCTATCTAAAAAGTGCTTTTTCATTATCCAGGGGAGTCGAAACTAAAACTAGATAATACATCTAGTTTTAGTTTAGTTTATTTTTCTGGGACAGTGCACATAAAAACATGCACAAAAGAGGTATGGTCTCTAAGAGAATGAATAGTCCTCCCTTGTATTAGTAGTAGCTGATTATGGCTCAGTACTGGAAGAACAACATGAAGAATGTAATAAGCATTTTAGTTTTAAAGAATATATCACACAAGTTAATATGAAATTTATCTTAGCATTTGTACATGATGTACAACAAAATTCCTGGTTAATTACTGAAAGTTTACCCTAGTCTGAGTCACACTATCCACAGAACACCAACTGCTCTCTGGCATGATGTCTTTTTTATTGACACTAATACTGAACACGCTTGTAACTTAGACACATCATGACAAATTCTCTTTTACAGTTTGTGCCTATACTAAGCCTCGGCCTTTCAATATCCCACACGCCATATAATCTGATCTCATTTCTCAGCGGGACTCCAGATGTTTGCCTTATTTAGAAATAACCATTTGGACATATTAGGCAGGTGTGCATGCCGTCAGTAGCTCTACTCTACAAAGGAACATTGACAGAGTGGGTTAACTACATGCCACAGAGGATACTGGCATTTTCATATTTGTGCCAACACGACAACTGTAGCTGCTTGTGAGCGGTCTTAGCATTAACAAGCACAATAATAAAACCTGACCATCACAACAACCGTGTTAATTTAGGTGAGCAGTAACAGTCAGCGAAGGGATTTAAGTGCTTGTATTTGAGAAAAATGTGTCTTGCCTTGAGGTCAAAATAAGTCTGCTGTGTACTGTCTGTACTTCATCTAATTGTAAAGCGTTTTGTTTTCTAAAAGTTGTGAAAAGCACCAAATAATTAGGGTGCTCTGAATGCATAAGGTAAGTGAGCAGTATCTTAGGACCACTGCAAACCATTTAAATGGACTTGACCTGTTTTTCATGTTTAAAGACATGAAAAAAATAAAACTTGTAATGTACTTTTTACTTCTACTAGAATAAGAAAAAGAGTGGAAGTGACTGGAGGAGTAGTCATTTTTCTTGTATTAATTTCTATGTTTACACTAATTTTAAATATAGGCTTCTTATATGTACTTGTTTTATTTGTATTTATAAAGATTTAATTTCATATTTTATTCTTGTCATATTTGCATAGCTCTAGTATATTTCCTGCTATTGTACCTTCCATTGTTTACATAACCTTATTACCCTCATTCTACCTTTGTCCTAACTTCCAGTTTCCTTGACCTTGCAATCTGTTCGGAGCTACAGTCTCATAATGGCACAATAATAGCATGCTAATTCGCAGTAACTATCTGTTTTGTAAGCTTTGCATCTTTATGAGCCACCGTGAACCCAGTGTAAACCCACCAGCTGGTAGCTCTGTTAATAGCATCGCACCTGTGGAAGGAACTCTATCCGCAGCTCAAATCTGCATTGAGTGACGAACATACAGTAGCCTATAGACGTCTTACAGTGGGAGAACATTGTGGAAGACAACAGCACTGATGTTGTTGGAGATAATGGTAGAAAATATGCACAACACAATTTGCTGTAGATTAAAATATAATGAAGCAAGTGAGCGCAGCTTTGTCTTACATGCAACACTGTAAATTATTCAGGTTCAAGGAAAAAAAAACAACTGCACTGTTCCCCTGAGCACTAATTCTCTTTACCGGGGCGTGTTCACAGTGGTAACAATGAATATCTTAGTGATGCTTAAAAGCTTTGTTTTCATGTCAGTCTCAATGCAACGGTGGACTCAATAAGCATAAAGGATACGGCTCATATATGTGCCAAAAGTCCAGATCTTTACTGTGTGACTGCCATAGTGAGGTCATGTGAGCGTCTTTATTATAGGTCTGATCGATGTCCGTGTATAATGCATGTGGTCAAGTGCAAGGTTAATGCTGTCTCATCACTGAAGGGGTGGACCGTCTTAACAAACAAGTTTCCTGTCAATAAAACAAAGCTAAAATTAGACTCTTTAACTGCCTCTTAATTGCTGAGTTGTTTACTTCTTCAAGTAAATGCTGACTCTTGCCACTCAGTGTCTACGCTATGCTGATAAAAGGTTTAATTAAACTTGTCCTTGTATTTCTAAGATACTTGTGTTGTGACTTGGTTTTCAATTAACTGCTTGGCAGAATTTGCTTGTTTAAAAGTTCTCACTTGGCTTCTGTCTAGAAATGAATATATGCAAATAGATAAATGCCACATATCAAGAATACTTCTTTTAGTTGTAGTGTTTTTTTTTTTCTATCATGACAGGGTAACCTCTGTTCATCAATAATCACTCTACATTCCATCTGGCAATCCAATACCTGACATGTCGTACATTTGCACTTGATATTGTAGGACCTTCTTCTAAGAACATATGTGACATGCCGACCCTACATGCCAACTACATGTAACTGTATAGCCCCAACTTCCCTCCAACACATCATTCTGACAGCTCTGGCTGTTTGCCAGTCGAGTGAGGAAAGAAACATGCCTTTGCACTCACTAGCTCAATCAACAAATATACATTTAACCAGTTCTCACTTGTCACTTACAAATACATATCATTACCTGGTTACAAACACAGAGTAAAATATTGATCAGACATTATTCCTTACACCTGTAAAACAAGACTCTAACCTGCTACACTTGTACACCAACTGTGCCCCTCCCCAAACAAACAGGTGGCCTGTCCCTCACAGCTAAATCCTTTGCCTTGCATGGCAGTGTCTCACAGAGAGCCAGCCAAGCTGCAGAGGAGCTTGGGCCAAAAAGAGACTTGGTGACAGGATAGTAGCACTGAGCTGTGGGAGGAAGGGAGAAAAACCTCCCCCGATCAAATAAGTGCCATTGTAAGCACAAGTGACAAGCCTTGTTTGGGTCGTCCCTGCTCTGCGACTGAAGGCCAGCTCTGCTCTGCTCCTCAGCCTGTCTGCAAGCCATGTGGGTGGGTGAGCGAGGAAGGGAGGGAGAGAGACATGTCTTATTGGTGCCAGAGCCGTGAGTGAGAGCAGCCCAATTATATTTTCTATCCCTCAGAGTGGGCCAGCCCTCTGGTGGAGGAAGCCTGTGCCATCTCTCCTCTATTCACCTCTCTAGGCACTGCAGATAGGATAAATAAATGACAGCACCGCCGGGGCCTGGCCTGGCCTCCCAGAATACATTTCAGAGGCTGGCTGCCTGCCTGTCCGTTTGGCTTCACCTGGCATTACAGCGCATAGACATGTTCACATTATTATCGTTGCATCGCCTCTGTTGCCCTGTTCACTCACACAGTTGTGGTTGATGATGGCTGCAGAAGACCTGAAGAGATTGCAAGGAAATGCCTCATGTCAAAGTCAGGATAACCTAGCTTAGCAGAAATTTAACAAGTTCCCCAGGCTCTCTCCGTTCTGTGTGTGAGGGACACGGACATGGCCTGCTGACAGCCCTGGGCATGTCACTGTCACTGATACTTGATAGGCCAGAGAAGGAGCAAGTCAACAGGGTTCAACCATACACAATCACACTTAACTACATAGCAACTCATCGTTACTGCAGCACTCGGCTGTAAAACACAGATTGTTTGGAAATAGTACTTTTGCTACAACATAAATGAATACATGCCATGGAGCTTAGCAAATAACTGTCTAGGAGCTGTCACTGCAGAATGCTTTCAACTTGACAGTTAGCCAACAACTCAGGATGTTTGTATCTGTGCTGTAATAATCAGGTAGAAGCCAGCCTTAAAGTGCATGTGTACAAGCATTTTTCTCCCCACACTCTCGCCACTCCCCGATGGTTAAACCCAAAACCAGATGTTGTAGATCAGTGAGGATAAAAACAAGCTGAAATAAAGAGCAGGATGGAATGGGACGCATTAACTATCATCAAAAGAAACAAAACGGAGACTGAGATGCTTTAATTCTTCTCACATATAATTTAGTTTGTGGGGCAAACTTTGCTGAGCCAAGAAAAGAGATGAAAAGCCCCTAAATTACACAGGGAGAGTGTGGCTGCTTTTCTACTCAATCCATCTCGACAAAACAATCCCACAGGGCTTTTTGTAAATTGTATATGAATACAGACTAATATTGATCCTGACAAGCAAACAGAAGCTGTTCAACATAACCATACTGTGTAGAATAAAATAAAGTTCCACTGTACATCTCAAGAGCTTGGTCAATAAGTAATGAAGAAATAGGCATTAGTGTTTACATCCCAAAATATCTCCTTACATGGTCCTGTTTCTGTTCTAAGTGTGATCTGTTACGTAGCTTAGCCTGGAGCTGTGGATGTGCATTCTGTTTGGCCACTGGAGACAGTTGGATGAGGCCTGAGCGAGGTGCTTCACAGGCTCCTGTGTTTGCAGAGTCTCTCTTGACTCGCTGCTGTTGCCACAGTGCTAAATTGCACAGCTGTTCCACAATCTGTGGCGGTGTTAATTACCCAAATGTGAGCGGCAGCTCGTCAGTTCCTCACTAACGAAGGGGCCTGCTTTCCAGCGAGGGCGCCGTATGTTTGGTATGTAGGCCCAATTCCACTGACGCTCCCCAGGATGAACGGACCTCAGACACATGCATATCAGGGGAAGAGGCGTCTAATTAAAGCTCCTAGCTTAAATGTGCTTACTAAGGGGAAACATGTTGCAGGATTAAAGGCAGAACAGGGATAGGGGCCTTAATACACTGAAAGTGAAAGGGCTTAAGGGTAATATAAGAAGTCTCAATAGTCAGATCCAAGACAGAGCTGGAAGGGAGCACTGAATGTGAGCTGATCACTCAGCATTTGTCAGTGAGATCCCAGAGCACTTCAAACCTCAGGCTGACACAGACACAGTCTTGTTTTCTACAGAGTGGCTCTAATGGCTGCCCCTCTGTCAAGGACATGCACACCCAAACTCACCTATGAGGAAATAGACCCACGGCTTGCTCAGCACATTTCATAAAGCACATGTCAAAACATGTCTTTTATGGCTTTCACGCAATCTCATGATGAAAGTACAGGACAATGAAACCCTCTCCAGGCAGATGTGGTGTGCACTTAATGCAGTACATTACAGTGAACATTGCAACACTCCTGCGTGCCATATTGAAAACAAAGGTGTTAAGGACTCCCCTGAATCATACTTGCTGGCTAAAAGCCTAGCTGCAGTGTGCCACCCACTTCCAGTTGTACATGAGCACTGCCGCCTGATATAGCACTGGGAGTCGACATAATGAATGCATGAAGGTAGGTGTCATGGGGGCTTGTATAGTGCACAAAACGATGGGGCAATTAGGCCCACACGACACCTTGGGATGGCGTGATGAAGGACTCCTGGGCTTGTCTCCTCTGCCTCTGTTCCTCTATCATTAAGAACTGAGCAGCCACATCTGGCTAATGGCACGCCTGGGGTTCCTGCTCAAACACTGTGCCACGCCGTGCACATTTAATTACGCCTCATAAAGGTAACAAAAGACACGGCCGCTCTCGGGAAAGCACTGTTTGGAGATCAGCAGAGAAACTGAGAGGCGAGGGCTAGGTAGGGAGCTGGCCAGCGGCCAAAATGACAGGTTGACCCAGGTCGGCAGCTTCAAAAGAAGGGGAATTCAGTCGAGTGCCTCCACCTCTCCTTGAGATGGGCTCCAATAAGCAGCCTGAGTGCTGAGGGTTCTCAGCAGCCCAGAATCAAAGGAGCACTAGTTTGTCCCTGCTCTGTTCGATTGTGACCTACACAAGGCACTGCTGTCAGTGGCTAATTGCAGAAGGACTACAAGGATTAAAGGGAAAGCTTTTTTGAAATATGTATGGGATTTAGCTGGTGTTTGAAGTGAAGAGGGGCTTTTTGTCAAAGGGGAAGAGAAAACAATAAAAACATTATAGCAGGACTGAGGTAATACTGTTAATACTGCTTCACATAATACAGTCTCAGCTTCTGCAGGTGAGGTGATGCTCAGCAGCTTCAGCCATGAGCCACAGAGCACATTAGCCGCTGACTGTGCGACTGCTAACCTATGGCTTCAACAGCGCTGCGAGGCATTCAAAGGGCCTTGGACGCTGCTTTGTGCATCACA
The DNA here is from genome assembly GCA_029959045.1 of Taenioides sp. WSHXM2023. NCBI lineage: Eukaryota > Metazoa > Chordata > Actinopteri > Gobiiformes > Gobiidae > Taenioides > Taenioides sp. WSHXM2023. Next base: position 12,056,986 of record CM057089.1, read on the forward strand.
CGGTTGACATTTTGAGCTGAGAGACATGTTATTCAGAAAGAAAGGAAAAGAAAGTCACTGGCCGCTCACATTTAGAAAATAACATCAGATATGGAGAGACGAGGGACACAGAGACACGTCTCTTTGTGGAATCAGTCCATTGTACAGCATTTTGAGAGCTGCTAACGTCACAGGAAAGGTCACTGGTCACTTCCATTTGGACCTGCACATAAATCTCTCACCGTCCTATGCAGTTAATAACACAGCCCGCTCTGAAGGAACTGCAATAAAACTGGGAGAAAAATGTATTCTGTTTTGCCAACACCTCCCTGTCCCGTTACAGTCACTGCCGTCCTTGCTTTATATATATATACATATAGAACTGAAATATTAAAAACAGACATTTCTGTAACATGCATTAGCAGAGTTACTTGCCAAATGCCTCACTCCACAGCAGCTACCTCATCTGTGAAAATCTCTATATGCGTTTGGTGCAGAGCAAGTGTTTTATGGTGGCTCCCCTGACAGGATTAAGACGTAGATCCAAGTGCCACAGGGACAAGCATAAATTCTTCATCTCCCACGGTGGACCCACAAATGCAGGAGCTCAGGGAGTGTCCTTGAAGTATGAATAACATCACATGTTCAGTGTCATCTGTTATACAGTAATGACACGTCGTCAGAACGGACCACCTCCCAAGTGGCCTATAACTCTGACGGACAGAAATACCTGCTTCAGAGAGCATGCATTTTCAACAAGAACATATACTTATGAACTTAACACACCGCATTGTGCAACAGTGTAGCCTGTTTGAAAAAGATTTTGGAAAATATAGGATTGCATTGTTTCAATTTATGAATTCAAGTCAAAATGTGGCTGGGCCAAAGCAATTTAAGTATATGGTCATTCAATTGTAGATACAGATAAAAATATCAAGTTCACTGTTTTTATGTTATGAGATGAAGTAAAATGCTTTTGTAACACAATGTTAAAATCATTTATCCATGAACACATAAATCTTGAGTATGTTTTTCAGTACTAAACATATACTATAAACATTTACCCATGTGACGACAATTGCTTGAGTACTGTTAGCACTTCTAGCAGTAGCTGGCCAACAACATGATTTGTTTTGCAGAACTGCAGTAAACCGTCCTCCATGTTTCCTGGGAGTTTCTTGTAAAGGGCAGCTTAAATCTCTGAAGTAAAAGCCAATTTGGATTAGCTCTACTTTTTTGTCAGGTACCAGTTTAAATTTACAACACTTTTAAAATTTGCTCTTAAAAACAGTTTTGACGTGAAATCTACCAACAAAATATTTAACTGACAAAATTAGTTTTTGTTATTCCCTGGACTGTTGCAAAACAATTTACAGTAGATAATGACAATATTTTAGCTGCTTTGGTCACAACGCGGTAGAATCCAAATGCTGGAGCGATTTCCTTGGTTGTCTTTTTGGCTTGTTTTTCAGTGGTGAGCTCATGCACACATCCTGAATAAATCTCCATTTCGTCTGATATCTAGTATCCAGGCTTCAGGGGGCACAAGGTATTAGTCTCATGATGCTAGGCTTGTCATGTCTTTCCCCCAGCTGTGATCTGCCTCAACTCTTACGTTACAAATAGCTGGAGGATTTTTCGCCCTCTTATCACATTTGCCAAGCAGGCCTGTTTCTTATCGGCTTTCCCTGCTCAAGATAAATGGGCTTTTGAAGATAGGAATAAGAGAGGTTTTTGCAAGCTAATTCCAGAGCCCCATCTGCAGTAGATTACAGATATAGGTGCCGGAGGAGCGAGGAGAGATATGTATTTTAATATGTAGGTGTGTGGTTAGAGGTAGGTATCCGCTCGCTCGAGGAGTGATTGGTAATACAGTGTCACACCACCTACAAGCCAAAGACATTCAGAACTAACAGGCAATAAAGAGATAATGGACTGGAGATATTTTATGGACACTTTATTACAGTTACAAGGCAGCCCTACAGAGAACTTAATAATTTTTGCAATGCATGTTTTCTGCATAAAAATGTGCTTCTAGAATTGTATTATTTTATTTTTTTGATGATGATGATGATATTAAATTTAATAAAAGCAACAGTCTTCCATACATTTGTATATGTAATTATGATATTTTGGGATATTTTGTTTGCTACAATCATCAGCAAAATTGTTTTATATTCGTCTTACAACTATAAAAGCAACAGGATATTACTAACTTGTAGTTGTGTGTAGATTTTTGTATGTTGCTAATTTAGATACACAATTTTCCAGTACTACTGTGACAACAAGGGCATAATCAATAACTCAGACGTCAAACACAGCCATTATAATGTGATATTTTAGACTGAGAGCACGACTACCACCGTTAAATCACCACTTAGGTCTGCATATAGCACGGATTAAATGAGGATACAGCCGCTAGTCCCTATGGAAATATTACACTAATGCCCAGGGAGACCATAAAATAGGGCAAATCACGTTAAGCTCGCCATGAGTCCCCTATAGGAATATGTTATTATAGGCGGTTTTTTATGATTTTTTCCAAGAGTCATGTGTCTAAAATAACTTCTCCTAATAATAAAGGAGGTATTCTTTTGGGTGCAGCATAACACTGGCAGCCTCGTGTCATATGAGGCCTAAGTGTTGAACTAATATTGAGAGGCGACATGTGATCCTGCCTGACCTTGATGGTTGAGATTGGTGGGTGCGATGGGGGAAGAAAACCTAATTAAACAGCTCCTCCCGTGGCTGAGCGGGTCAGACACGGTGCGCACTCAGATTGTGTTCAGCGGATTTAAAAGTCCACGGCAATAGGCGACGCTAGACTGCAATAATGCGCACAGACGTGTGACAAAGATTAAGATATTGCAGCGGGAAATAAACGAGCAGTTGACCTGACATTTGTAGGAGGGTTTTGGAGCTCAAGCAATTTACGCACAGGGGATTTTCGTATTTTCTGTCCGTCTATTAGTCCTACAAACCACATAACGCACAGGGACAAACAAATATTAATTTTACACAGACTATATTATGTCAGTGTGTTTTCAAGCCGAGTCTACACTACTTTGAATAGCTGCGTCGTCGGAGAGGAAAATGTGCCTGCCATCGCACAGACAGACGGCTCTCACGGAACACAGTCAGCCAGTGTTCTTCAGTAAAACCCCAGTCGACAAAAGCAGACCCTTCACCTATCCGCGTTCGACTCTAACATCAAGTAATCATTTCGAAGATAAAAGCAAATGTTGTCTATACATTTTTAATGGTTTTGAATGCTTACCAATTCTGTGCATGCAGCTCGCACACGAAGAAAATCCACATCGTCTCCCGGTCCGTAGAAAATAAAGCAATCACAAAAACATCGATGGCAGCATTATTGGGTTAAATCCAACACCGGGCAGCTGATAGTTCGACGGGGATGCGTTAAGAATAGAATAAAAACACAACCTGCTGGAACAATAAGTCGTTGCTTGAACGATCTTTTCCTTCGTCTACCAGAAGAAAAATGACCAGTTATGTGCAGGAAAACTAGAGAAAATCAGTTTGTTTCACTTCGCCAAAGTTCTAGAGGTAATTCTCTGTCTCCCGGAGAAAGCACGGCGGGTCTTTCTGGAGCTACGGCACCGCTGTTGCGACGGTGAAAGCGCCACTGACAGATCGTCCACAATAGATTCCCTTAAAACATAAGCTCAAGCTCAAACGCAACAAAATACATATCCATTGACCGCGATGCTTTTTTCTTTGTCCTTTGGCTGTAGCATGTGCAGATTATCCAAATAGTCCGTGTCGATATTGAGAAAAACAGAAGAAGTTCCGAAAAACGCAGTGCGCTCCGCTCCGAGCTGCTCTCCGTGTGCAAGGCTGGAGACACTGGGCTGCACTGAGCGTCAGCCTGTGCCTCTACGCGCGCGCCTGTGTGTGTGTGTGTGTGTGTGTGTGTGTGTGTGTGTGTGTGTGTGTGTGTGTGTGTGTGTGTGTGTGTGTGTGTGTATGTGTGTGTGTGTGTGTGTGTGTGTGTGTGTCAGCAGCTGTTGAAAATGAAGACGGGACGAGACCAGAGCAATCAATGTACGAGGGCTTGATCTGATTTGTTAACACTATTCCCAATCATGAGGACACATATTTTCAACCTTATGTGCACTAGAGGCGCCCATTCATTCTTTATAGAAGAGCTTTACAGTGCAGGTTGAAGGCATTCGATCAGGTCAGTGAGCAACATATAACAACTGTCAATCAAACCATTGCTATTGTTCAGTTATGTTATTATGTCACTTCATAATTCACATAAATAATCGCAGCATATAGAATAAAACTACAGCCTTACACGCCTGCTTGTTTGACACAGACACATATTATTGTTAATACATGAAAACTACAATTTAAATCATGCTCTATAAATACTGTGTACAATATGTCTATTCCTTCTGTTCAGATAAAGAATTTGCCTATGCTATGTTTATGCTAATACAACATATTCTCAGTGTATATTTGGTATATTACACAGTCAAATATATAACGTATTATGAATGTAACTGCTGTCTAACTATGACCTATTGTTGTTTGTGTAACCTGTGGTGTGGGCTGTAGTCCTGGTGCAAACTTTACACAAGATCGTTTTCGAGATTCTATCACCAAACAAACACATGTCCTCTTGGAAAGATTATGCAAAAAATACACTACAACTTGTATTTTTAGCCCACTGAAATACCCCAGCCTTCAGAGAAAAGCCACATACTTATAATTCCCTTTCTATTGAATTTCTTGCTGTGATTTCCTAAAACTTCTGCTTGCCTGGGGAATTTATAGATTGGCATCAGTTGTGTCTAAGATAGTTATACCCATCTGCTGCTCACGTATATGTAAGGACGTTATTCCTAAAATACAGTTAAGAGGCGAAGTCTGAGAGGCTAAAGAGGGGGAGGACAAGCTCTGACGTCTGCTACAAAGTTAGCCCTGTGGTTATCATGTTCACTCTTATGACCTGCTTAACTTAGCCCTGATTGAAGTCAGGTTGAAAGAGGTTTGAAGCTTGAGTGAAAAGCCAAACCCGCAGTACATGAGGCCTTTGTTACCACTTCAACCTCCCCATGGAATTTTCTGGAGACAAGTCGAAGATTGTTGTTTACTTTCTGCCATGCTGCGTTATACTCCTGAGAGAAGAGCAGCCCTGAAACAAATCCTTTTTTACCATAAATACAGCTTTGCAAATGCATAAATAATTTGTACCTGCCATAGACTGGGCACATCCACATTTTGCCTGTGGGTTACATGCACTGTCTCACACGAAATAACAATATGAGTTATAGCCCGCTGCCGGCTTGTGCCAGGAATGCAAGACTTGTAATTATTTTCCAGCTGACTGTGATTAAGGGTCATCCCTATGCCTGCACAGTTTACTTAAAACACACTGGTGAATTGGACACAATCAGAGCTACAGCCAAAACCTATATATTTTTCAAAGTTACTCGGGTAGATGTAAAAAAGTAATCAATAAAAAGTTCTTGAAAATATTAAGTTTTGGGCAGTTTTTATGAGCTACAGAATGATGCTTACTAACTGTTGGAAATGAAACAAACTAAACTAAAAAAACAAAACAAATAGAAAAGTAAAAAGAAAAAGTAAAAAAAAACATCTTTATAAAAACCAAAGCAAATCCATCAACAATAGGACACATTTCACAATAATTCAATTTCTTTCAGGAAACATTTTTGGAACAAAGTATAGTTTATGTTACGGTTAATCACTATTACAGTACTATGCGTCTCCAAAGAAACAAGACACGTATTTGAAATGGAAACCCCCGCCTACACTAAACTGAACTTACACAGTGATTCAAATTATTTTTGAAAACACCAGAATGCGCTAAATGGCACACAAAACCTAAAAATATGGTGCGTGTACAGTATGACTTTAGACAGTCCAGCTCAATGTATAAAACAGTAAACCAGATGTTGGAGCAGAGGGGCATCATGGGAAACTATAGCCACAAAGATCCAATGAAACGAACAATACAAGTTTAGACCATAAAAGCATCACCACTCCTGAGGGTCAGTTATATTTGCAGCTCTCCCCTCACTCTTCCAGCACAGTGAAGAAAAACTGAAAACTTTTGCCATCAGATATTAGTTATTACAGCAGAATTTTGGGCAAAACTGTGGCACTAAACAAGGACTAAACATGTAAAATGTGTAAAACCAGGAGTTAATCTGTATGGAAACACTTCTCTCACTGCCAGCCTTGCCACCTTAACACCAGTGGAAGTGAATGCATAATGCTGTGTAAAGCACCTTTAAAGGTCCTGTACCCCATGTTTCCCCATGTATTTGAGAAAAAGGTGTCTTGTTCTGTACAGATATATTGTATAAGCAGCTCTTAAGGTCAAAATAAGCCTGCTGCATGCTGTCTGCATCTGCATGTAATTAGAAAGCATATTATTGTCCAATAATCAGGAAGCACATGTTAGCATGGTAGTTGTTAGCTTTACTGGCACGGATAAACACAGCACTGGTCTCTAAGAGTTGTGAAAAGCACTTAACTCATTGGCAGAGAATAATTAGGATCCCTGGAATGCATAAGGTAGTTAAATAAGGAATAACTTTAATGACCTAGTTATGTTTTTTCAAATTTTTAAGACGGTAAAAATCAGATTATTCACAAATAATATATAAATGAAATGCAGTATTATAATTTTAAAGTAGGGTTTGATCCAATTAAAGCAAAACAAAATGTCCACCTTTGCACTGTGTAACACATACCACTAGTAGAGCCTATCAATCCAGTTTGAAAGTTTGAAAACCTTTAAAGCGAAATTAAGTAACTGGATGATGTTTTTACCTAATGTTTTTTACTCCCTCCTTAAAAGTAGTGCATTTTATTCCAACAGTTTAATTTTGAGCAAGTTCCTCTTAGCAAGTGGGAAAGTCATTAACACTTACTTTCTGCGAAGTGTTGCTCACATTTACAACAAGGCTTGAGTTGTCAAAATGAGAACAGTATTCATGAGATGCAGCAGAAGCATTAAGTGGGTCCGGCTGTTGTTGAAAAAGCCACGGTTTAATGTGCAAATTCTAGTGTTCAAAAAGTGTGGGGCCACGTCATTGACACTGTTCTAAGTGTTATTTCTGTCAAACTAACAGGCACATTATTATTTTCACAGTGAAATGAATACATAAGACGAGCTTTAGAGGGACTTAGCCATAAGCCCACAGAGTTACATTTAGTTTCGAGGATGACTAGCACATGCATCCTTTGAAATCGTTGGGTATATTTTAGCCAGCTGTGGAGTTCCCATATAAGTTTAGCACGGGAGGCTTATGCTGCCAGCTTCAGGTCGCAGAACAGTTAATCTCAGGTAAGTCAGGCATTGACTGAAAAGATCTGGTTCAAATATGTACCTTGTGGAAATAGAATATGGCTTATAATTGACAACTTCTTAAAATAGGTTGATGTAAAGATAAAAGCTGGTTAAAAAAAATTGTTTATAGTCGCAATTTTGAGCACTTTACCATTAAAAAACATAGAATATTTTATTTTGAATTGTTAAATAACAGAATATTTTCATAACTCTGACACCCATGGATAGGCCAGGATAAGGGCATGCCAAATGAACAAGAGGGTTTTTGTAAGGAAACCCCAGAGTAGAAAACCCAAATGCAAAAGTAGTGTTTAAGCATACATATTGATTTTGATATGCAAAATATTCAGCTAAGAAAGTATTTTCATTTTTAAGCAAACTGCTCATCTCTCTGTTGTGGAAAATGATATGCTACATTCAAATCATGGTTTCTTGTTTTGCTATTTTATGAGACAGTAAAAACTAGTAACTAAGCTGGACTTTGTGAACTTTTAACGAACTACCCTATATTTATGCAGCATTCAATATATTTTTTACACTTCAACAGCGGCATGGGTTTCTGTTCTCCAAGTTGAAATCTCAGCGATTGCTACTTTTAACGCTTAGTATTAGAAGTAATGACGGTGGAGAGGAACAACATAGGCTGTCGCTAACCAAAACGGAGGCCCAGTCATGTTTTATTCCATTTTATTTCTGCAGCTGTACATTGTAATTTTGATCTGGAGAGTGGCTGGCGGAAACCATGATTTATTCATTAAGAGGATCGAGTAGCAGAGACCAACGATGTGAGAATGAGCACCTTCTTCGATGACTCCTATCTTTCAATATGGACAGCATTTCTAGCTCATCCATTTGGAGCGCCTATACTCCAGAATACAAGTAGTGCTGGTGAGAGCGCAGGGCAGCACATGTTAGAGAGGCTCAAGCACTCTCGTAACCCAACTATGCGCAAAGGGTATTGCTATCATAGAAGTTAGAAATAAAAGAATACATGGACAAATGGATACAGCAGCAGTAATGTGTTGTGGTGCCTTCAGCTCATTTCATATTCTCTATCTGCTCTTTGAGATGGTGGGTGTAAGGCAGTATTTTAACCGTCTTGAAAGTTGTTCTCATCAAAGCCCTCATGGCAAATGGTTCTGGAGGTTCCTGCCCGACATGAAAAGTCATCCTGATTGATCGTGGCAGTGTAGAACAAAAAGCGCCCTCCGCCAGGCACATTAAAAATGAATTTTCTCTGGGATTTGTAATGCTGTGCTCTTAGGGCACAGGGAGATGAGAGCTGGCAACTCTGCTCATTTGCCTGTGGGGCCCCTGCAGCAGCCGATCCCAGCTGATCCATCCATCAGCCTTCAGCCCACAGAGGTGAGTGACTGTTTGAAGCCTCTCCTGGCTACCTTATCCCCAGGCTTAACTATTCAATATTGGTTGTTGCCGAAGATAATTACTCTCCATTGATGCTGGAACACCCCGGGCTAGCTGCAGCCATTTGCATTGCCCAGCTCCGCAGATCGATAAGGGAGGCAAAGCAGTTGGAGGCTGATAACAGTGTAGCGTTGGACTTGTGTTTGGAGGAGAGATGTTATGTTTGTATTCTGCTGCACCTCCAGCCTCTCAGGGCCGTCCTCCCCCACTCTTGCTGCTTGTCCAATGAACGAGGTAAAGAATGGCTTCCACTGATAGAATCAGCAAGGACACTGCTGTCTTTATTCTTCCTCCAAAAGCACGCACATGTCACCTTGACATTCTTTATCGTCTTCACAGCGCCGCCAGGAGAAAATGTGCAAACTAGATCTTACATTTGATACACAAGTGTTTATGGACCAACAGCTTTCATTTCATCTCCTTCTGAGCCGTTTGAAAGATTGACAGAGGCAAAAACTACATTTTGCAGCTCTTGTCCCAGAAACGTGAAAACAGAAGGCACAACCTTGTGAGGTCTTGTTGTTGATTTGTCTTCACTAGGGTATAATTTACACTAAGAAAAAGAGATGGAAATGGAACAAGTGAGATTAGCAAGTTATTTATGTGCACTTAGCAGGGTGCCTACAATAACAAGCTCTGATACACTTCACTGCTGCTCTCTGAGAGGACAGCCATGGCACTTGCCACTGACTTATGGAGCTTACCTGCAGGATAACCAAAGCCCACCAAATTATGCGTGAAAACCAAAGGTAATGATAATAATCAGAGCAATCTCACAGTTAACTGGCTGCTTCAGATGTGAAACAGAAAATGGAAAACAAGTGGTGTTATTTCCTTTGTAATAACATTTCCATTCCCCTAACGAGATAAAAGTGAATAGTGCGCAGCTCAGACAGTGTGAAAGACGTGTGCTGATGAATTTTTCATGCACATTGATAATTTAACACAGACCACCAGTTTATTAACATTGTATGGCTCCAGTGGGTCTGAGAATAATCACTGTATAATGTGTGCCAAATGATCAGGTGAGAAGCATGTGTTTGTATACGCAGTGTAGTAGAAATGTTCAAATGTGGAAAAATCCAGTTTCATGATTTGATGCAGGATAAAAATATGACCTCATATTTAGTTGGCAGCCATGTAAAAAAGCTCCATGCCAAATGTTTAACTCTTGACAATTCAGAATATGGCTTTCTGTGCCAAAAATCAGAAGGTGAATAATTCAAACCCCATCTTGTGTCCATGAAAGTTTAATTTAAAACAATCTTAAACCAGTCTTAAAAACTGGAGTGAAAACTATGTGATGCTACAACATTTTTGGTTATTTTCAATCATCCCATCTGCTTTTTTATATCTATTATGTAAACAGCACACTATTGTTTAAAGTGGCATTAAATTTGTGCCAATCTTATGAGCATGGCATGACAGCGTCTAATGATTCATACATACATTGGTGGCACCAGACAACCCAACAAACCAGATGGAAGATTACCACAGCACCTTTGCCACCTCTTTCCGCCTTATAAACCTTCAATAATACAGACAAAAAGCCTGCAATAAGCCCAGGTGCTCCAACAGTTAACGCTATACATGACAGTATATTTTTTACCATGAGAAACAGGGCTACTGGCAGAGTGGGAGTGAGATTAAATATAGGGTTAGCCGAGCAAAGGCCTAATCCATTCAGAGACAAATGCAAGGTCTCTGAAGCACATTTGTTGTGAGGCCCAGGGTTTAACAACTGGCATTATAACTCCATTTCTCATCATTACCTAGCTGCACTATTGCACCGTAATGCTAGGGTCAGCCTGGGAAAAGCAGAAGTGGAGGGGGCAGAGAGGGGAGATGATGGAAACCACAGCGGACGGGGAGAGTAAATTGTATACTTTCCTGGTGTATATTTCTCGCACACTGCAATTTCAGACTTCGATTGGCCACGTATAAGACTGTAAATGCTCCTAATGTAAAAAAACAAACAAAAAAAACAAAACACAAGGCAGTTTTATGTGGGATTAATTCAGTTGTACAGGTATCAAAAGCCAAAGATTAAGCTACTTGGCATAGCATGATAGCTGACAGGTGAAGTTGAAAATTTTGCTTTGCCTTCAATGTTCAATCTACCTGGACTTTATTTAATTACTGATGTTTTAATTGCTAAAAATACCAGGTGAAGTTGAATATCTTGTATTTGAGAAACTTTGTGAGCTGGATATATTATTGGTTGTCCTGAGTGAAGGGCTAAACTGTGAGGACTTAAAGATGCACTATGATTTTTTTTTAGTATGTTATCACATGAGAATGTCCCACAGTATGGTATTAAACTTATCTATTATTTCTACAGTTTTAATTGTTTAAAAATATATTGGAAAACACATTTTCTTACTGTGAGTGAGATTGTCTTGCCACAAATCTGACCTGTAACTTGGCCTGGTGAGGTCACCTGCTTGTCTCCATGGACAGATGTTTAATGCCATACTATGTAACATTCCAAACAAGAAAAGTTACTTTGTCCATCTTCAAGTCATCACTCAAATTCTCATGCTCATTTTCAACCACTGAAAAAGTGGTCCAATGTAGGATTAGACATCTGGTGACAGGAGACACATAAAGTTTGATCATTGTGGTCTAATCAAACTGGTTTTGGATTCACTATCAGGCAGATACCACTAACACAAAAGACAAATATTCAGTGGGTGGTCATAATGTTATGGTCGATTGGTGCATTACAGCCTGCTATGGAAAAGTACTAGTCATAAATAATACAAGGCCTGATCTTTCCCCTCACATGTGAAAGGATTCGCCAGGGTGGATGAGCCAGATGCTATGACTGATTTAAGGGGTGCACTGTATGGGTCTTTTGGCTTCCCATTGGATTGCACAGTGGGTCTCCAGTGTTACCAAAGTGCATAATAAGACCCCTTGAGAAAAAGAAGCAACTGGCTTTAAAAAAAAAAGGACAAAACAACACAATCTGATTGCATTCAGGACCGTATTAACATATCCTTTCACCACTGGAGGATGCCACAGCTGCTGAGGCTCCGCAATTTCTATTATGACTCCACGATTCCATCAATTATGACTCCAAAACTATGGCTTAATTAACTCCATGCACAGACGGCATCTTTTCACAGGGTATCATTTGAGAACAGCAAAACAAAATGGCTGCCGGCTTCCCTCACACTGCAAATAGAGGCCAAGATGGTGATGGGTAGATTAATTTTGCTCTGCACACTTTTATTGATTCAGAGTTGTGTCTCATAAGGAGGTGGAAGAGCAACATTGTGCTTGTATTGCCTTTTTACGGATATGCAGGCTTTGGAGAGCTGTGACCTTGGCCTGCTTTCAGACATCTATAAAGTGTTTCTATTAATGAAGCCTAAGCAGCTGATACAGTTAGCAAGTCTGCTAAAGTGATTACAAAATGTTGTTTTCGACTAGCATGTACAGACACTGGTAATAAAAAAGTTCAACGACTTTCTCACGATAGAATCAAAGATGCAGAGACTAATTTAATATTAACTCAAGTTACAACAGGAAACAATCAAGTACAGACATTATCAGAAAAGCCCCTCTGACAAATGCAAATCAAGGCTGACCACATCGGTCCAAATTAAGTTACTTAGGAATATCACATTATGATCCAAAATAAAATGTCGACAGTAGAGTTCAAATCAAATTAAGGACAAAGTCAGCAACTCTTTACCTTGTCTTTATACCAACACCGAATCTCAACCTTCAGTATGACCATAGCATTTACAGAGCTTCAAAGATAGAACAAGATTCAGAAAATTGCTTCTTTCTCTGCTGAATATCCAAACAAAGGAAACAAAAACACTTTATTACATTACTACATAGCTAATGTCAAATTGATGATGAAGAGATGAAGAAAATTACCCAATTTAGATTTCACTGTTTACAGCCCTTAAACAGAAAATTGTGTTTATTTAATCACATGCCATTATTACATAAAGTATTCAATTAGGTCTACCTCAGCCCACAGAATGGCCAAGCACTGAGGTCACAGCACTGAGAATGAGAGCACATTTTAGCGCTGCTCTGGTTCTTAAACCTCAGCGAGTGGCACAGAGTCACCACAAATGAGTTAGGACATTAACACCAGTCAGATGGTTTTTATTTCAGCTCATAACTGTGTGTGTCACTACCTAAATTCCACATTATTAGCTCTTCGCCTGGCAAACTAATGGCTTCCACATCAGAGGTTAAATTCTCAACCTAAAAATCTTAACTTATAAAGAACATTAGTGGAAAATGTCTTCTCAGCAGTTCTAAGCAAAAAAACATTTTCCAATTTGACCCTTTCTGCCTCAGCATTGATAAGTTTGAAATCATTTTGATGAAGACCTTGGTTAATCTGCGTGGCTCTTGCACATGTAATATGGATTAGTGCACTTTAGCCTGGAGAGCTCAGCCATGATGCCACAAAAGCCTCTTTGCATCAGCCCTGCTTCGCTCATCTGGCCACAGGCCCACCCTGACATCTGACCCCACCCCCCCATGAGACACCCACTGCTCCACCGCTCCTCCCCACGTCCCGGGAGAGCTGCCCTGGCCCGCCTCTGGTCCAAGCCACCGGGGTGGGGGGTGGATATGAGACGGGAGCAAGGGCAAGGGCCGTCCTCACTAATTACACCAATGCAGCTCTGGGGACAGGAGCTGGAAGCCTTTGACATTCATTTCACACTATTATTTCATCTGTTGGACCTATGCGGACTATAGCTGCAGGCTTTTCCATCCAAATCTGCTCCGTGCATGGGATTTATTTGATAGACCTTGGATAGACTGGATACACAAGGCTCTCAATTTTAGACTCACACATAGACACAACATGATTATGCGTCTCTGTCCACTACTTTACAGGTTATCTAAATTCAATAATGCGCAAATGCCCTGGCTAAGTGCACGCATGCCGCACTAAATTATGCTGCTGACATACATAGAGGAGGGACATGCCAGAGCTCTGAAAAACATGTCACTTATGCTTATTAGGAAAATGTGAAAATTATTATAGAAAGAAAAAAGGAAATTATTGGCAGCTGTGGACGTCAAATATAAATCTGTAACAAGAGTATTTTAGTGTGTATATTAAATAGTACCACATGGCTACATCCTTGGACTTTAAGGTTTTACAGCCTGTTTAAGATGAGAAATAACTTTAAAAGACCAAGGATTCAAAATGGCTTTATCCACGAATCCAGGAGATTTCTTGCCTAATAACTGAACCTCTATGACGGTGGTACTGCTTTACAAATGTTTTCTGATTAAGAAAACAGAGTATTTATTGTACCCTGCAGATGTTTGCTCCATGTAGTCCCACAAAATCTGGACATCCACCCCTCTGACAGTATGTATTTCAGCAATAAAACAGCTTGTTTACATAGCAATCATGCCAAGAGCTGGGAGATTTCTGCAAAAGGGGAGTACAAAATTACACCAACCACCCAATCCCACTTTAATAGAAAGCAGAGCAATGGCAGCTGAATATATGGCTCCATCGTAAAGCCAAACAAGCATTAACTCCGAAGTTTAAGAGCCAACAACAGAGGGTTTTTATTTAACGTCTTAAAGCTTTAATTGGCGCCTCTGTTATTTCCTCTTCAAGGGACCGAGCGAAACAGTAAACCCAGTTCTTACACAGGAGGGGCCCCACGGTTTGCAATGACCCAGGGTCCAGCTATAACCCTCGCCAGGGCCCTCACATCTGTGATCTTTACCAATTGAGCTCAAGAGGCTACGCTCCCCCCTTGGCCTCCAGCTGCCAACAAGGAAGGCCCCTGAGCTAAGACATGGGAGTTTAATCGGGCTGGAAGGGCCCTGTCAACCACTCTGCCACATATGGAAGTGACTAGGGCTGCCCCAAGTCACCTGGGTATATCCATAAATCTCCAGGCTGTTTCCTTAAGCTAATAATTGTGGAGTGGTACCTTTATCTACAAGTCTGGAGATATTGTCTGGCCTATTTTGACCCTTACTGCTTGCCGTCTCTCCCACACAAAACAGGAAATAGATATCTGCGGTAAAAGTGATGACTAAATTGCACTGAAAACAGCCGTAGGTTTGAGGTCCCCCAGAGACTCCATTTTAGAGCTTGACTTCTCACTCATATGTCTTCTCTGTGTTAATGTTTTTAGGGTTGAATCCAGTAGTGCAGTGGAACTACTAAACTTGATACTCTGCTGGCTGGAGAATAAGTGCTCCTTTATGCGAAAGTTTACAGCACCATATGTATTTTCGATTTTCAGATTTATTTAGTGAGGGGCTCTGCAAGGCTCACAGGGGATCCATAAGGCTTAGTGCTCCATCGCCAACTCTCTCGTTAGATTTACGTCCTACAACAACACAAACAAAACTCTTGTTCCTCCCCCAGGAGCCCAGCTGTGAATCAGAGCTGCTTCTGCTAGTGCTCAACATGCAAAACAGGAAAAGCAGTTCACAGAATACACTCAATTTCTGCTTAAACAATGTGAGATTACTTAGCGAATGGAGTGCTACACTAGTTTGACACATAGCTTATTTTCTCCACCACATAACACATAAATTGAGTATATGATATAGTCGGTGCCCTAAATTGAGAATGCGTGGCCAAGGTGTTGTCCTGCTTAGTTAATTTAAAGGTGCAGTTGGTCATTTGTTAGTCTGTTAGTCTCCATGGAGATGTTATTGCTTTGCCTAGAATGTCCCACAGTCTGACATTTAACATCTCTATCTCCATGGAGACAAACAGATGATGCCACCAGGCAAAGTTACAGGTCAGAGCGGTGGAGAGGCAAACCCGTTTTTCAGATTATAGATTGAGCACAAATATCTGTAATTTATTTTTATAATTTTTTCATAGGTGAGTTTAATGCTTCACTGTGAAACTTTTCAGACAAAGCAATAATATCTATGGAGACTAGCTGATGACAGAAAAGTTACACAGTGCACCTTTAAAGCTCTTCCTTTGTCCAACCCATGCACTCTTCATGTTTTTATCCTCTTATAACCAAGTTGGAAGCACAAGCTAAATGCTAAAGCTAATACTGCCATTAATTACATGTTCTGTTTGCAAAGCTATATAAATGGGTTTGTGATGTCATCTCATTCATGATTGACTCCAAGAGAAAGCACAAAAGCTAGTGATCTGAATGAGGCAAATCTTATCTAAAGGTGGGGGCGTGCTAGCCATAATCATTTGCAAAGGCTAAGCGATGGAGGAGGTCTGGCCAACTGTGCCTAAGTGGGATTGATGTAGAAATCCAGTGAACACACATGAAGATCTATGTTGAATTCTGGGCTCGGGTACAGCATGATCTGAGCTTTACACACTCAAAGCCCTCCATGCTTCCTCACATTGTCTGCTCTGACACATTGAAGGATGGGCAGGACTGGGGTGCAGACAAAGGCCTCTCCCGGCTGGCCCATTAGAAACAGGGAGCCATGTCCAGAGCACCGGAGCATGTCCCCTTGCTCTCCAAAGGGGGCTGTTTTATTAATGAGCCAATCAGATGTGTGTGCGGGCTGGACCGTAGGAAGCACCTTGGGCGGCCTGCCTGGTGAGCGAGTGTGGGGTAAGAGAGGCACTCCCCAGCCAGTAATGTAGTCCCTGGCGGGCTACAGTGGAGGCATATTTGACAAATGGACTCCTTTAGCAGAGCTGTGCCGGGGGGATCCTGGTTCTGGTGTTGGCTCACGGCTGGTTTACCTGCCCGCCGCCATGCTCGCTCCTTCATCTGCGGCGCCTCCCCAGAGCACAGACAGCCACTGACTGATAATGAGGCCATGTGCACATGAATGGATGGAGCCAGGCTCCCACAGACACACATACACATGCCGGGCTAGCTCCTGACTGTGCTGAGATAGGCAGCGCTAGCAGGGAGCAGTTGTTCGTAGCACTGAGCTGTGTAGCTGGACTCTATGATGTCTGTGATGGATTACAACAGGAAACTAGCAAGACTATTTTTACTTTACCTTTAGACAGAGGACAAAAAGACACAGGCTCTACGCAGATGCTAGCTTTAGTCCTGAAGTGCACAAGCATTTTGTCGAAGTCTCCCTTAAACTTTGTCAAAGCTGCATAGATGCACACTTTTAGTCCAGAACTACAATAACAGCCATGTTTACTGTGAAAAAGTCAGGTTTTTGTGTGCTGGAGTTGCTGAGGTGGAGACAAGGATTGTGACAGATCTGAAAGAGTGTAAACATGAGGCTGAGTGCATTTGTGTTTTCTTCATGTGGTGCTGCAGGATTGTGACAAATTCCAGAGCAAGTCTCTAGTGAGTGCCATTGCTTTGGTGTCAGCACAGAGCGGCTGTCTGCGCGTGATGGAACCAGGGAGCGCTGCGCACCGCTGCCTCCCATGGGATGTGTGCCGAACAAGATGTCGCCTGTCAAGTGGGGAGCATTTGAAAATAAATAACATCAATGATGATTTCAGTTTACTTGTCACAAGCATGTGTGCTTTGAGAAGTGATGCCATCGCTCTGCTGGGGATGCAACCCCCATCTGTATCAGAGCCTCTGCTACACATACTGCATTTACAATCCACATTCAGCATCAAAGCAGCTGCACACAGCAGTCTTAACAAGCTGCTTAAGGATGTGTGCAGTCATTTATTATAGCCACATCCCTAATGTAATAGAATTATTACAGGTCAATAGTAACAATATCCAAACCTGTGCACATCTGTTTGCAAAGGCAAAGGGTTACCAGCAGGCTTTTTAAATCAATGTTACTGAAATGTGCAATATCATTTGTCTTGATATAATACCTTAACAAATGGAATGTATTCTGTCTCTTGAGTGTGCTCTAGAGTAAATGAATATCTCCTGTGGACCTTTATGAAATGGAAAAAGGCTGTGCAGCTTTAAGAATACTTTGAAGGGAATTTGTTCGCCTTGACTGGGACTAGGTTTGTTCAATAAATCAAAGAAAGATGGCAGGTGAGACCATTCATCAGATAGTGTGTGTGAATGCATATGCAGGCTATGCACTCATTTGGCCTCAGCACGTTGGAACGCAGCCCAGCAGGGGAGCCTGAACTGATTTGAGTCTCAAAAAAGACCAAAGAGCACTTGTAACACAAAGAGTTTCATCTCAGCTCCTTAAGGAGAACCATCTGTTGTGCGGCAGCCGCTCTCTCCCTCTCTCCTCACACACTCTCTCCCTCTCTCCCCTTCACTCTCTCCCCCCTCACGCTCTTTCTCCATAGCTTTACAGTCGATTGCGGGTCAAGAGCAGGAAAACAAATGTGCACTGTGCACATGTGTGTGTCTGTCTGCCATTCCTCCAGCCTGAGATTACATATCAGAATGTTCTTTTGGCAGCACTGCAAAAGAGACTAAACTGGAGAGAAAAAAATCTCCCTAAGGTGCACAGGCCAGATCTGACTTCCTTAGAAAGGCATCATAAATTGTTTGCAGCGTTTGTTGAAGAGGACAGTGAGAAGAGATGTTTGAGGACAGGACTGGATGAGGTGCAGAGAAAGGAGAGGGCTACAGGAGTTTAAACATCTGGCTTTGCTGCTTCCTCCTCTCTGTCATCAGCGAGTCTGTCTGATCAGAGCGCAGACACGCAGCAGCCCGGGGAGGTCAGGACTCTTTCTGAAGCAAAGTGCAGACAGGCATTTCCACCCATCACAGTCTAAGTGTGTGTCACAGCCCTCCATCATCCATTACCCGTCCATTGGGCCTGCTCCCTGGCTCGCCTGCACAAAGTGAATCAACCTCTCGCTGTGATGCTCAGAGCACCAGGGCCCTAATGTCTCGGCGTGTTGCCTCTTGTTCAGCACATACACTTTCTGCCTTTGATTTCAGACTGCTCTGAAGGCTGATCGATCACGGGGTAAATGCTCCTAATCAGGAACAGGAAGTCGACATGAATAAAATCCCAAAGATTAGATCACTGGATCCTGCTTTTTTCTATAGTATGTTATTATATGGTTCATCTACCACTTAAGATTGTGTACAGCCCGGTGAGAACCTGTGGCTACAGTATTGCACAGCTATTAGTTAACAGTAGAAATCTAACATTATGTGACAATATACATAATCAAGAATTCATACTGACCAGTCTGTAAATAAAGTATAGTAAGCTTGATGTGTAACCTTGTGCATAGCTTAAAATTACAACTACAAGACCATCTCCTAATTAAGAATATGAATACATTTCCCTGTAGACTGTTTATCTGTGTTACCCCTGTCATGTAAGGAGCAGTGAGTGGGAGGGAGGTTAATGAGCCCCATTGACTACAAATCCATATAAAATGAACAGAATGAGGAGAATATAGTAGAAAGCAGATAACATATTTGCAATATAGTTGTAATATAGTAGAAAGTTGTACATGTCCTGAAGAAGATGATTTCAATGGCCACCATAAAGTCAAATGATATTTCAGATTTGATTCAGCAATATGTCAAATTATTGTCCGTTTATTTATGCACATGCTGTTTGGATTTGCAAAACCTTATTGCCAATCCCTGTGTAATTGCAGTACATGTACGCTCCCCTGAACACACAATTCCAAAAAGGAAACACAGCAGGAATTATTAATGAACAAGAATGGGCGAAAAGGGAGGAGCTAATTTCTTATTTATGAAACACTAACCAAGAGGCAACCCTCCTGACAGGCCTATTAATGATCTTTAGTGACCCTTAGGCAATTCCATCTCCCACTGCATGTACCTGTCTCTCTCCTGCCCAATATCTGTAGAAACTTGGCCTACCCCCCATTGCCGTCTTGGTTTCTTAACATGGCGGATTGCATCAAGCCAGGGAGGAGCGGATGGGATGGGGCGGTGGTGCGCGCTTGTAATTTGTGCAGGGGGGATTTAGACATTAAAGGGGGGAAAAGGGCTCTCCTGGGACCATGGAGTTGATCAGCCGTAGCCCTGGTGGAGCAAGCCAGACAAATAACAAATGACAGCTCTGTGATTAAATCAAACCTTCTACTTTAAGTGTTGAAGTATCTGCCTGTCACTAACAATCTAGGGCTTGTTACAGCTCTCCCCCCTCCTCCCTCCCTCACCGCCGGGTTCAGTAGTAGCCCCGTGTTTGACGGAGAGTCCCATCAAGCTCGCCCCTCCTTATCCTCCACTCGCCAGCCGCGCTACCTTCCTCTAGCCCCCAAAACACATCAATCAAAGTGCTCCCCCTGGACAACAGCCCGCCTGCCCGCCCAACACTCCTCCCCCTCCCTCCTCCTTGCATCCTGGCTGGCCATCTCTCCAGAGAACGGTGACAGTGACACACCAGCCCTCCCCGCTGCATGTAAAACAACCTGACAATGGAAGTGAAATAAGATAAAATATAATAGACACCGCTAATGCACTGGATCTGAATAGGATCCGCAATTAAGCTTTAGTGCACCACTGAGAGTCATCCAGCATGAACTGATGCAGTGCTAGGGCCATATATCACCATACCATATACCGCTACCCTCAAAATATTAGCATGAATATTTATCAGGGAACATCCATGAACCATTATCTTGAACATATATGTATTATGTAAAATTCTGGTGGTAATAAAAATGAGCATTCATAAGAATAAGGTGCCACATGATGGGTCGAACTAGTGCACATGATATTAAAACACAGGCTTTATATTAGAGATTTTATCAGGGTGGTAGAAACTATATCCTGTACCAGCCCTAAGTATTACTGCTATACACACACTTCTCCTGTCAATATGATTAATTTATCCATTCTTACACTTGAATAGTACAAGTGGTAGCAACTATGGGCTGAGGTTACACAGTTGACAATGGCCAGGAAGTTGCAGGGATGATATAGAGCCCAATCACTCAATGACCAACCATCTTAGCCAGTTCTTTTCTGCATGAATGAAGAACAATAATACGTGTTTTTATGGGTATTTGATATAAGGAAACACTAGCTTGTTAACAATGCTATCCATTACAAATAATATAGCTTGTGATACTGTCTTATTTTAGCCTTTAAACTACATTAAAATGAGGGGTTTTCTAAATTATACAGAATTATTTTGCGCCAGTGCCATAATTTTGTTACTTGTTTAGAGAAAGAAAGTTTGTTTTTAATTCAAATGGGTGTATTTCATATTAAGTTTATGCAGGTGGTGATATGAAGAAATACTGTTATATCGCATGCATTGAAAACCGTCATCATACATCATATCGTATCATAGTGAGGGGCTAGCAGAGACTTTACCCATTTATTCATTGTGTAACCGCGGTCTTCATTTTCTGCATTTGCAAATACAGCTGCTATCCCCTTGGTCTGTCTATTGTGGTATAGTGAAGCTAACCATCCCTAGAATAACAAACATTTCCAACAAGTGCTCTCACTGTCCACAATAATGTAGGCTAGGGATGTCGGCTAACCTTATAAAATGTCTGGCCGTCATGCCTGTTGGAGCGGCTGCCAATGTGCGAACAATGACATGATTTAAGGCTAAATTAGTATTCATCACACCAGTCACAAGCCATTAATCTAATATCCAACATGAAATTATATGCAAATGACCAGTTATTGTAATGCCACACCATGCGCCAATGCTTTAAAATGGCCACCGGTGCAGCCCTGTAAAATCTAATACAAATCTGAGGGTTTTATACATGCTCAAAAATGAAATCAAATTATAATTGCTTGCTATAAATGTTATTTCAGACAATATGGTATTACTACTGTAGCTCTGGCTGTTCCTAAAATGGTGATCTATTGAGTTGCAAATTTGCAAATTACATAAATAAATTGCTAGAACGAGGCACTTCTTTGTGTGAATGCTTTTAAGCCTTTCAGTTTATCCAGGCTAGAGCAGAATGACTAGCAAAATGTATTTATTCTAAATATGGGAAAAATATATCATAATTGCTACAAAATAGCTCTGCCTAGAATGTTCCACAGTATGACATTATACAGGTCTGCCTTACATTTATTCAATTACAGGTGGTTTTACAGCTCAAAATTACCTAGAAAAACTGACTGTGAGCGGGGTTGCCTCTCCTCAGATCTGACCTGTAACTCGGTCTGGTTCGGTTTCCATGAAAACAGAAAGGTTTAATGCCATACTGTGAAACATTCCAGCAATAACATCTCCATGGAGAAAAGCATTTGACAGACCCTCCACCAGAAAAGTTACACAATGCACCTTTAAACAAGTTCCCCAAAATTCCTCCAATATACTCACATTTTAAGATGGATATTTTTAGTTGATGTTCTAGTTCAGATAATCTGTAGTGCCACCCTGTTTAGGATAAATAAACTCTTTGATTGAGTGCCCACAACCTCGCCACAGCGGTTGATATTTTTATCAAGCTGTCAATCTGGCAAAACAAACAGCAGCTCTGAACAATGTTTTTCCACACCTTGCTGTTGTAAAAGGACACCAGAGGACAATTGTTTCTGGCTGCGTGCCCAGCTCTGAGGCCAAGGCCAGGTCCTGAGCCGTGTTGGGGAATATGCCTGGTGACAGATGCTAGGGAGACCTGGGCAACATAGAGGTCCGGGGAGAGCAATTAGCACAAAAACGAAGCGGCTATGTCGTTAGCTGGTCTTTATTAGCCTCAGTGATCAGTTCAGAGGCCATTAGTCTCCTGTGATCAGTGCATTTCCTGCCACGGACCATTACTGGCATTTGTAACTGTGGCTGCTACAGTATTTCAGGTCAGTTGTTAACAGGAATGATTTCACTGCTGTTTCAATTGTGCTATTATTGATTGATCATTTTGTTTATATTGACATGATCAAATTGCATGGGCAGTTAACCAGATTTTTACATAACCTTACCTTTCTGGACATATCCAATGCTAGAATATGATAGTTTAAACCCCTCTCTATAAAAAAATCTAAACAAAACCAAACAAATAGCAAAGCAACACAAATTTTAATTGTATGAAAGTAAATTTAAACCAAACGCAAAAAACCTTCTCTCATTTCTATGCTTGAAATGTTCCACAATATGACATAAAACCTTGACTAACAAGCATTCTTAGTGCAAGCTTGCTTTTCCATAGATATGACCTGTAACTTGGTTTTCTTTTCTCAATGGAGATAGATAAGTTATCATAGAGTGGAATATTCTATGCCATGACAGCTCCATGCAAACAAGTAGGTGACATACCCCCATCAGAAACACATACATAGTGCACCTTTAAATTTCAGGTTTTTAAATAATATTTTAGTCTCTAACCAACCTAGCGAGATGTGTATTTTAAATGATTATTTGTTTAAATCTCTTAATACAGTGACAAGGTTCCTATCAAGGTTGTTTGCTTTAATATGCACAAAACAAAGGTTAAAAGCTAAATGTTTGGAGATCCCTTGTGCCCATGTACTTACTCTCTGTCATAGAACAGAATATCCAGTCTAGAAAATGGTGAGATATCAGTAGCTGGTGGGGGGCTCAGGGATATCATCTTGTACACCTTTTTTCTGTCGCTGTGATGCATGCTGGGAAAAAGCCGCCCTCTATGTTATTCCTCTGTTTTGCACGAGTCCGGAGAGACATCCCTGCTAATGTTCCCCTCCTGTTTTACAGCACTACTTCCTGGAACAGCCCCCCTACTAGTCATCAGATGCTACATTAAGGGAGCACTCTCAAGTCTTCCACTACCACTAAGGGCCCCTGATAAATAACTTATGGGGGAAGAGGATTCAAAACATCTCTCCTATTACCAGCCGCGATTCATTTTTTACAGTCCCCGGAGCCTTCCATCTGTCCTGCACTTCAAACGCATCTGAATGTGTTTCCCTATTCTCTCCGCTGGGATGCATGTGAAGGTAGAGGCACAGGGAGTTTGGGCGAGAAGAGGGGGAAGAAAAAGAAAAAAGAATATGACAGGAAAGTGGGGCTTTGAGCAGGCGAAAGTGCCCAAAGCATCGCCGGCATCATCTTTGTGTCTATTCTCCGTGGAGGCATTTGAAGGAGCGGCAAAGGGAGGCGAGATTTGAGGGCATGGGATGAGCTGCCACTCTCTGTCAAATTATGCCTAAAAATTCTGGTTATTATGGAAATGTCCTTCTTTAGCCTGGCCCAGCCTGTTCCATCTACTGTCTGTATGATTTTGTCTCTGCTCTGTTGTCATTTTAAAATAGTAACGCATCAGTGATGTCCGATAACATTTGGAGATGCTAATGTGCTAATGTTTAATGGCTTTTGTTGTTTCTATGATGGTTTACAAATAAGTATGGCTACTACTAATACTAAGAACACAGTTTACTATGGCGAAAAAACATCATGATGTTATGAGCCATTCATGATTTTTCTGTTGATTTATATAGTTTCTAAAAAATGTAAAGTTTAAAAGCCCTACTCAGTCTTTCCCTCTTCATGTATAAGTGCAAAGTTTGTCTTGCTCCAATACTGACATATTGCATAAGCAGCACATAATCAGAAAGTGCACTGTTGGCATGCTAGTTGTGAAAGTTGTGAAAAACACTTATAAAACTCATTACAGATTAGGAAGCTCAGAACGCATAAAGTGAGGAATAACTTTGAACCACTGTGTAAACAATCTAAAATGAACTAGTTTTGTTTTTCATGTTTTCAAGACAGTAAAAATCAGGTGTAGCATAGTTAACTTCCTACTTCTTCAGATAAAGAGTTCATATGGCTAGCTAAGATAAGATAAGATAAGATATGCCTTTATTAGTCCCACAGTGGGGAAATTCCAGTGTTGCAACGCACAGTTCAAGAACAGCAGGAAAACGGAACATGCAATAAAACAAGATAATAGATAATGGCTAAAAAAATAATAATTTAGAAATAGACTTAAAGATAGACTCTAATTTTGTTCCGGTGGAGCAAAAATATAAAATACAAAATATAAAATATAAAATACCAAAAAACAAAAAAAAAAAACACAAAAAAACACAAAAAAAACAAAACTAGTGCAGCATATGAACAGAGTAAATCTCAGTAAAGTGACTTCAGTATATTATGTTATTTACAGTAATGACTATGTTTATGTACAGACAGGATAAATATCAGTAAAGTGACATTGAATTAACAATATTATGGCCTTGTCTCTGAGCTACACATATAGGTACGTTTATTGTACTCACTATTAGATCTTTATGAGTCCTTTGCATCGGTTTTACAGTCAATACCATTCCATCCCTGAAAACCTGTAATAATATCCAATATGGGTGTGCAAAAATATGGAAATATTGATATATTGTGAAACTAAATTTGTGATACAGAATTGTTATCATGGGCTGCTGTATCAATATATATCACCAAGATTATTTTCTGGTATCTTCGAGCAATTTTTGTACTACAGTTTTGCTGCTTATTTAGTGGAAAGTTGTTTATGCAATACATTTAACATATTCACTGTTATGATGATTAAAATAGATGTATTCCATATTACCTTTGCACAAGTAGTGGTTTAACAAAGAGATATTGTTGCTGAAATGTGTTTGGTTCAGCGTCTCATATCAGTTACCGCATGTATCGCCATACTGCCGTATCGTGAGACTTGTATATTATATTTTATCGAATTGTGAGGGACCTGGTGATTCCCTGCCCTATTATCCAAGTTTGGGCTACACAAACTGCACGTGAAGCTCCGTTGATGTATTAATCCCATTTCTTGCAGTACAAAAAAGTCCATTCAGGTGTCTATTCCTATAATCCTCTACACTGGAAGTCATATGAATGAAAGCAGTGGGTTGGAAGCAGATGGGCGGAGACCAATCCTGTGGAAGATGGCCATTTTCAAGTCACATAACAAGACAAACAAGCAAAGCGGCGGTTGTAATTTGATGGTGATGTCAACTGTAATTGCCTTTGATGGGAGGGGTATAGGCAGGCACGGCCATGATGTGTAGGTCCAGAAGTGCTAGTTATGGAATATAAATTGGAGCTGCCCATTTTCCCAAGGTTGAAAATATACAGTTTTTTTTTTTTAAGTGATTTAGTCAAACATCTTATCAACGTAAATGGATTTTATGTTGGCTGTGAGAGCACGCCTGGCGACATAGCTCACCAGTTATAGGGGGACAGCACACGTCTGTGACATGTATGGATTTTGATGGAGTCAAGATGGCTTTCAGTGATCCCTTTTATTGAGACCATGAATCTCGGAGCCTCTGAATCAGCCCCATTCACATCTCCAGCAAATTCAATTTAAGCTTTAGATCAAAGTGAAAAATGTGTGAAAGCCATTTACTCGGAGGTAATATTCAGGTATGACAATCTGATTTAACCACATGACTATGAATGTAATTACTACGGACATTACTTTCCAACTGTGAGGTTCAGAAAGCAAGGTAATTTATTATAGAACGATTTGGATTTAAAACATCTCTAATTATTTATATACTGCACATTATAATATTGATATGAAAATGTAGCACAAGGTATTTTAACATTTTGACCAGCATGCAAACCTTCCTATAGGCTTTTAAAGGGATAAGCTTTTTCACCTGACAATAATGAGCATGCTGTGAGCCCCCATGACCTACTCGGCCCAGGCTTGGCACTAACAGCGCTTTTATCAAACCCGTACATAAGAAGGCTTTCAAAAGGACCTACGGTGTGGGGAGAGTTTGGGTGAGCCTGGGTGAACATAACAAGCTACACATTTAAAGGTACTGCTTAAAATTTATGGAGGCATGTTTGGATGGGGGCCACAGTGAACAGCTTGGCCAGCTGAGCAACATCACAGTGGGACGCCTAATAAGCCCCGCGCAATTTTTCACCCCATATTTTATCAATAAAAAAGCAGTTTAAAGAGCCTCCCCCCGAACCACAGCCGCTGCACTGCCTGCCATCTGGAGCCCTCTTTCATTTTATAATCCAACTGTCATTAAAATGCTTCTTGGCAGTTTACAGCTCGTTCCCCCTGTGCAGATGTGGAAGCAGTCTTCATACGGGCCCTGCTGATCAAAGCACTCAGGCTGTCAGACAGAACACTTACCACCCCTGGCCGCCTCTGGTCCTGTCCTGGACTTAATGCCTGACATTATTTATTTATTTCCCCACTTCACTGTTTATCAGGTGCACCACTCCCCGCTGCGCTCAGGTCAGATCCAGAGACGGAGAGGCAGCAATGGCCTGGGGCTCTGAGGAGGGAGGAGGAAGTTGTAGGCTGGAAAAGCTGTTAACCAAATCACTGTAGGGCAGATAGGGTAGAGTGGGAGGAAATGTCTTTGTCAGTTCAACAGTTAATACAGTGGTTTACAAAATAGTGACACCTAGCGACACTCTGCATAACCTTTAAATCTTTACTGTAAAAGTGAACGCAATGTTGGGAAGGAATTAAATGTATCAAAATATGTACTAATACTAATTAAAGTAAGGAGTAACTGTATTCCGGTACAGTTACTCCTACAATTTGTAGTATTCAAAATACATTGCAGGACATAACAATTTTTTCACTATAATATAACACAACTCAAAGAATTCAGAATACGGTACTGTGATTGTGCCGTGTAAAGGAATATATTCAAAAATATGTTAATGAATGGTATTACATTTTCTATAACTGAATACATTTTCAAAGTATTCTTCCAAACACAAAATGTACATATAGTATACACTACAGCTGTCAAAATGCCCTTCAGTTCCTAGTAAATACTATTTGCACCATGTGGTTATATAAATATATATAAATCTGCATAACACTAAAATTACTTCATCAAAAACTATTCCGAAACACATTCTAACCTCTAATCCCTTTACAAATCAAACAACTACTGCAAACTGCCAAATATGCTGCTAAGAATTACTGCTCAGTTACAGGAGCTATATGTAGGCTTTGTGCACTAATAACGTGAGCGTTGTTGGCAGTGGCGCAGAGGTGATGGCAGGGCGCTCTAGCTGCTGGCCCTGGCTCTGTATCATATCACAGTGGCACATTCACAGACCACGCACATGCCCGGCCTGCGGCACTGCCCAGAGACCATGCACCGATGTGGCCTGGCGCGGAGGCTGGCGTGAATGCTCTGACCGGGTGTTGATTGAGCTCCTTTGAAGCCCCCGACGCACACCGCCTTTGTCTGGCAGTTGTCCCACAGTAAGAACTTGGGCCATATTCCGCCTGTCAGTGCCATGTGTTCGCTCCCCTCACAGCACAGCGGTTGATGCCACTCAAACCACCAGCATCACCGGTACCATCCCCCCTCCAAACTCTCTCACATTATGGCCTCTGGCATCTTTGCGGGCACCCGGGATCTAGCAGGTCTGCACTAATGAAGTCAAATTAATTTAATGGATGCCCGGTGCCGCCTGTGTCTGTGGTGCTTGGCAGGGGCGAGGTTTTATGGCTGGTCTCTGTCTGGCTGTGGCTCCCCAAACCCCCATGCAGAACCACAAGCTGCCATATACCTCTGCAGTACACCGGGCCAAGTCACGGATGTGCCACTGCACCGTTTATGGCTGCTGTTCTTTCAGGTGTACAGAAGCAGGATTCAAGTCCAAAAAGTATCCATGTGAATACAACCTCACATACCCTAAAACTAGAGCATAGCCACAATATCAGAAAAATCATGCAATACACTATATGGGAAAATGTGAAAATATATTGTTTTGATATCCATAAAAGATTGAGTGCACTCTGCAGTGACATTTTGCTGGGGGTGTTCTACATGTATCTCTAATGGTGGAATGTTTTGGAGTAACTGTGGTGACACAATGCACACCTAGCACATTAGCAAACACTGCCAAAATTTTTCTAAAACATTGTCTGAAAAGATCTCAAGAAAAAAAAAAAATACAAAATGGATTTAAACAATACATTTTCAGGAACCTGTGATCAATAATGTTGGCTAATGCAAGCTTGTGATAAAGCCTTTGACAGAGCAGAGCTTACAGTTAGTACCACACCCCCCAAAACATTGCTTTTCCGCCATAAATATACTATAAAAGCAGCACAACACAGACAAAAATCACGCTGCTGCATGGTGTCTGTTGCTTATAATAGTATTTTATAGTATTATTATCTCATATTTTATCTCATACCCAGAAGTCATGGCCATAAGCGTCCCTATTGAAATACTCGTTCAGTCATCCCATAGTTGCTGGTATAAAGTATTTGAGTCATATGTGTTAAACTTCAAACT
Source organism: Taenioides sp. WSHXM2023 (assembly GCA_029959045.1). Taxonomy (NCBI): domain Eukaryota; kingdom Metazoa; phylum Chordata; class Actinopteri; order Gobiiformes; family Gobiidae; genus Taenioides; species Taenioides sp. WSHXM2023. The sequence continues at coordinate 12,085,780 of CM057089.1, forward strand.
TTTAACATCGCGCACACACACGCACACACACACACACACACGCACACACACGCACACGCACACACACACACACACATATGATGAAAGACCATAACATTTTTGGAAGAAATGTTTTCAGCTTTGTTTTACAGTGCAGTCCAATGGCAACCTTCACCACCCTTCTCCCCCCAGCCCCTACATCCAAAACCCCCTTGTTAACATCTAGTCCATGCTTTTACACAATAATTATTTTCTGTTCCTGTAATCTTTCCAGCCATGTACCTTTCCCTGGCTGCTCTAGATCAAAGCGCCTGGATCAGTGCACGGGGGACTGCAGTGGCTGGGGTTTTTGGCATAATTGAAGGCAGCTGGCCCCAATGTGTGCATGCTCTCCTGGGTTTCTCTGCTTTCCACATCACAAACATATTCGCCCACGGAAAGTTCCTTGGCGAGCCCAAATGACGTGCCAGCCTATGGGGCTTGAGGTCTGGCCGTTGCCCACCCAATCCACAAGCATCCCAGTGTTTAGATTGACAGGAGATGGTAGAGTGGTAAGCTAAAGAAGGGGATAAGGCGTCTCAGTGGGTGTTCGGTCATGGTGCTCAGGTCTTCATCATCTTTCAACGCCAATGTACAAATCTAGACACAAGTCACAAGTCATAGGGTTGCTCCAAAGCTTACATGAAAAAAGTATAAACTTACGCTAACACATAATATTCCCCACCCCAAAGACGAAAGGGAATTTAATATCATCATTGAATGCAGAACACTGTTGAAACATTTTGCTAGCAACAATTCAGATAGTAACATTTTTTCTTTCTTAAATCATTTCTAAATCCTTTCCAGTTAAGATATTTAATAATTTAAAACAGAACCTAGAATAAAAGAAATTTAAGCATTCTGTGACTATAAGAAAATGTAATGGTTTTCTTATGTAAAACTACAACTACCACAATATAACCATATTTTTAAGCATTCTTTCACTTCCTAGTAATGTAGTTCCTAGTAAATGTACACAATTAACAGATCTATTCCTGTCTCAGTAGAAAGTAACTCTCCGTCTGAACTGACATCAATTTCTATATTTATCCTAATTGCATTATGCCATTTTGTTGAGGAAGGAAAGGCGAGTCTTTTTTCATTAGAAGTCTTGAGCGGAAAAGCCAAGTCTGACACAGGGATTGAGTTTGCCAGCTTTAAACACACTCCATGTCTGTCTTGCATTTGGAGCTCACTGAAAATGTGCAAGTAATTACAGCCAAACCATGTTTATTGAATAAAACCCACTTAAGCATTATGTTTATGCACGATCAGAAACACTCACATCTCACATCCACATAAGACTGTGCCGTTTTTTCTCTTTTGCACACAACATCTGCACCCAATATGGTGTCGATTTTGCTTTTATTACTCATGTGGAAAATGTATATAGGGCTTGGATTGTTATTCAAACATGGGACATTTGAAAACAAGCTTGAGTTGGGTTGCTTTTAGGGCATCGTGGACACATACTGAAGACATTATAGGCTTGGTTTAGAGTTTTTGTGGCAGGAAAATGTAGTTAAGGCTAGACATTGGTTAATTATATTATATTATATTAACAGTGTAGCATGCACAGCTATATTTCCTATGCACTAACCTATAACCTACAGCATGGTGTCAAATGTTTACCTTGTGAGATGTGTTGTCTCACCTAAATGTATTGCATGGTCGATGTAATATGGCTCAGCTGGAGTGACAACTTGTTTGATATGGCGTGCCTTGCTTTCTGTATCACCGTATCATTGAACTGACGAGAACTCAAGCAGAAAATTGTGCAATCAAGCATTTCACCTTGGCCTCGCAAAAAAAAAAAAAAAAAAAAAAATATCCGCCTCAAGACAGTTGTGTCGAAAACAGTGATGGACTTGGCTGAAGGTGCAGGAAAACATAGCAAACCTTGGTGTTCATTGGAGCAACAAAAGCCGCTTCAATAACACCGCGTTGAGCATGGCTGAGTGGTGACAGTTTCTCTCACATGGAGTAAGACAGGTATGGCGGCATGTGTGCTATGATTTTTACTGAACAAAAGAACGCCTATTTGTTCTATTAACACTGCCTGCCAACAGTAACAGCTTCACGGCGAGGAGGCACTAAGCGAGAGAAGATTACAGTCTAAATGCCATGTTTGGTTTTCACACCTTTTCTGAGCTGAGCAGTTGATGTGTCAGTTAGGTTGGCCACAACTTTTCTATTTCCATCACCAGTGCCGTCATCGGTGTTAGCCTGTAGGAAAGAGGTTGAGCTGCAGGGTTTAGTAAGGCAGTGGCTATGTCTCCCTGACCCCAGATGACAAGTATTGTAAATGACAAGTCTCTCCGCAGATGTCAGTTGGCAGCGTCTGTTGGCTGGCCCTGTAGTCCGCCAACTCTTTCTGTCATCAAGTTGCGCCTACCCAACATGCACTGGGGCTGGGTCTCAACACTTGGTGAGTCCCATTACTCATGGCACACACTATACCCTGTGGGCCATTGGTGGCAGTAATACAGAAAAATAAAACTGCCAAAAACTGGATTATATTGGTAATGACAAAATCATTGAAATAGCTTGTGTCAGATAGCACTGTTGGAAGCAATAGCTAACAGAAGCAATAGAAATGTTGCAATAAACTGTGAATTTTAATACATTCAGTTTTGGAACCATGCTAAAGTTAACAACTGGCTAGGGCTGCTATCCTGAAAAAATATTGTACAGAATACTTTTTTTTGGTGAATTCTTTTTATTCAGATTTCCATCAACAGCTTATTTCCTTGGGCTTGGGACAGGCACAAAAATAACTGAAAACTATATTCACAAGCACTATTAAATATCTCGTGTCTTGAAATGTACTACCGTGGCTCATTAAAGTTTGACACTGCTGGCTTATGTAACGCCCACAAACAACACAACAGTCTTAACAGTCATTTTGGCCTTTATAGACCGATCCAAATGTGCTCCTGATCACCCCATACGTGTGCACCAAATGTACACCAGATGTGCATCTCCACAAGCCCAGCACACATGATTTGAAGCCGTCTAGAAATGAGAGCATGTTGCAAACAGCCCCATATAAATTAAAGGGATAAGTGTTTCCAGGTTTACTGTAATAGCTGCGGAGGTGGATTGTGAAACCACCTGAAGAAAATATATTACATGTTTGCATTTGGCACGACCACAAAGCAACAAGTCATCATTATTTCCCCGTAAAATGTTAATTATTTGGCTAAATCTAATAACAACCTAAATCCTTACCAGAAGGGCAAAGAAAATTGAGAGTCTATCCTTGTTATGTGCGCGTTCTGTTTCGCGTTACACAAAAAGAACAATGATGGCCAAAAATGTGAAAACAGGAATCTATAGACGGACAGAATAAGACAAAAGCAAGTCCAGAAAAATGACATTTCCATATTAGGGTCTGTGTTGCCGGCGTCAGTTCTAATTTGGCGGAGCCTGTGGGGAGCTGAATGCAAGCCGTCAGCTCCAGTCTCATCTCGTTCCTCCTCCATTTTGAATCAAGGCCGCTGAGTCCCAAGCTGGGGGAAAGGAATATTACTGGCAAATTGGTTTTAGATTAAAGGAGGTGGCGGGGCATTCTGCTTTCTCAGCTCTTTCCCAGGTGCACTTAATCTAATTTCATTAAAGAGATGAGGACGGATGATCACTTGTGTTGAAACATTAAGCTGCTCCGTTGTAGCCATGCATAAGAAAACGTTAAGGTTGTCAGTGAAGTTGGTGGGTGGTCTGTTTGTTATTGAATATTATGGAGCTGGGGCGACCGATGGAGTCCTCACAGAGCTGCAGGGGGCAGAGAGGGAATGCACATGAGCAATCATACACATTAATATACATGAAGACCTACTGTACTGAGTCCAGTGTAATACTGAAAAGACTGGAATGTTAGGCTTTGCTTTCAGTTGGATCGCTGACAGATTGTAGATACATAATTATTTTACATTTTTGTTCATTTTAAACAACAATGCTCATCTAAAATGACTTAATAGTAGAAAAAGGTCCTTTGACTTCCTATTCAAATCTGAAGCACTCATTGGCCCGGCCTCTTCGTAGTGCCAATTCATTTCACCATAACAAGCTGCAGATTTTCATTTACGTGTTTGGATAGGTGACTTTTTTTACCGCAAGTATCTGGCCTGGATTAATTTTTTATGATCACAAGTAAGAACAGAATGGTGGGTGGGGAGAGGGGGTAGGGGAAATGGACATTTTACTAGCACTTACGAACTGATTTGGCATATGTTAATTAAGATTTCAGGAAAGCCAGATGCTGTTCCTTACTCAATTTATCCAGGCTTTGGACTGCACAAATTCATGACATTGATGTTACATTTTTCTGGTCATGTAAGATTCATCTCCATTTAAAGTATTCAAAATAGAAAGCTATTGACTCTTGGTGATTTGGCTGGTTGGACATCATTTTTGCATCCTTCAGCACAGTAATTAGCCACTATCAAATTTTCCTCATTGGGAATTCTTGCAGAGTTGATACTGCTGTTGTAAGCTTGCTGTGTGTGCCTATAGTTGTAAAAGACATAACTCCAGTGCATCATGTGGGAGGATAGCACTGGCTGTCGAACCATTAAAGATAAGCCACAGTAAAGACGCTCCAACACAGCGATATGGCATTCAGTCGGCGCACGGCGGGGAGATAAGGGGGCCAGTGGAGGAATTAACGTGTCAATCAAATTCTGTGAACCACCATGGCAGACGAATACACCCAAGCCTTACCATGGGCTCCTGGGACCAGATGTGGTAATGGTCCTCGGAGACTTCCCTTGACACGGATACTCTCAACTGTGAGTGACTGCCCTACAAATAGGACCAAATAGAATTATCCCAGTCTGGTGTCCACCCGTGTCCACCTATGTGGTTATATGACCGCCATGGCACCCGACCTTACACCTGGAGGCAAATATAAGCGCTCCATGCTAACGTTTCACAGATAATGCACTATTTGCACAGGAAGAAAGAATCTCAAGGAAATTGGAGGAGGCTGCGAGGACGGTAAAGTGGAGGTCTAATGGAGATAGGATGACACTTGAGCGGAGTGCGTGAACAAGTAGAGAAGGGATAAAGTCCACTCTATTTCTTTTCTGCCTCTCCAATGAAAGAAAATGATCATCGTGCGGTGAAGAATGTCAGATGTGTCACGGGTTGACAGAGCAGCAGTGCTTGATAGATCGCAGGTGCAGCACAGATGAGTGGAGACACATTTACCAGATGTATAGCAAGAATGTATATGTTCACTTTTAAATCTCGCTAAATAGCCTGGTCGAGCTTTCAATCTGTTATGCAATTGTCCAACATGGGAGTAGTGTTAAGGTTCAAGGCCAGACTAAGGACCGAGAATCATGGCCCTTAAATTCCATAATCTATGACAAACCCACAAGTACAGTACCATAATATAATGAGAAGATGTCTTATTACATACTATGATATACATTTATAATGCATTTTTAAAACTCAACAAAGCTTCCCAAAGCTCTGTTATTCGTAGCTGATCAGCCAGAACTACACACTTTGAAAAAAACTTTACAAAGACGATTAGATCTGGAGCCGTATCCCGTCTCCCTCATTTCAGAGGGCGTGATTGACAGGTGGATTAACCAATCAGAGAGGGAACATGGGTACTTAACATATAAAAGGGAGAAAAATCAACAAGGGCTAAGAAACAGTGCAGATTTTTACAGAATAAACAATCGAAGCACCAAACTATTACTTATTTGAGGTAGTTATATTTTGTTCTTAATGTTCTGAATGTTCCGATAATTTTCTAGAGGAGATGTCTTTTGCATTTAAGGGACATGTGCTACAATTTAGTAGCTGTGTTTGGATCATCTCAAGTACCACAAATCACCCACTAACACACCACATTTGTACATAAATAAGGTGGGAGAAGTGTGTTGCCCAGGAACACAACAACAATATTAACCAGCAGGAGCAGATGGATGAGCACTCTCACCACTAAACTACTGCCAATAAAGTTATGTCTACCTAGCCAGTTGGTTTATCATTTCTAAAACTAAAATCCAAATTTACCCACTGACAGCTGTCTGGGAGATGACCTGCAGTCTCCAATGTATTCAGTTGTGACAGGCGGCGGAAACACATCAGCGGATGCTATCTCATGCATTGCTTTGATGGCTTCCCCGTTCTGAAGTGACTTTTCTGCTGGAGCCTGGCGTCACTTTCGCTCATAAACAGAGGGGCTGATTGCACCCTGGGGCCACACCTGGAAACAATATTCTAATTACGTTAATCTGTAAAATCCCAGCGACGTGGCGTTCAGGTGCCGCTAATCTGATGTGAAAGCAGCCTTTGTTATGGGGAGGAGACAGGAGGAGCAGCACCTGTTTGGGCACAAATGTTGCTCAAAATTATGGCTGTCGAGTTATCCTGAGCGCAGCAATTACAAATGACAGTCAGTCTCTGTCGCTCGACATCGCACCACTTTACAATGGTTTTCTTTGCCAATTTTAATGATGACCTGTCAGAACATTTCTGCAATGCAATATCATCAACAATTTGATACAGATAATTTAGAGCAGTCATTTCCTTCATTATAGAAATGAATAGTGAAAATTGTGAAAAAAATAGTGAAAAAATTGCCATTGCTTCACAAGGTGGTTTGACCAGTTACTGTGGAGCTGTTAAAGGTCCTATATTATGCAAAATTGACTCCTGAGAGCTTTAAGCTTAGGCTGTATATATAAATGGACATAGCTAATGCGCTAGCCTTCATATTTCATATAAGAAGTTGGTATGGAGGCTCTTCCGGCTCCTACTGACCCTGGCTCCCAGTGACTTACATTAGAATATTGTTGCCCCTCTCTCTGTAACTGCTGCTGTGAGCCTCGTCATTTTGGTCTTAAAATGTTTGTATTGACCCGCTCTGTATGATCCTGGTGGAGTTTTTTTTTTCACTGTTTTGTCTGTCAAAATAATCCTATTCCTAATATGAAGCCTGGCTCCAAATTCGCTCCTTTAACTATTAGCATCACAAGCTTTATTTGAATGGAGCTGAACACTATGGGTGACGTCACACTCGTTTAGTCCACTTTTTAATACAGTCTATGGCTTTGAGCCATGTTATAAAGTTACCTCTTCAAAAACATACCCAGAGTTATGTTTTGTTTCATTGACACATTTGAGTAATCCTTTATTATTTGTCTACGTCTCCAAAGCTCAAAATGCACTGTTCCATCTTATGATGTCATTAAGCAGTAGTTTTCAAGTTAACAGCTACCTTTTACCTTTAGTGTAGTAGACACTGGAAATTTCAGGGCTGAAATCATCCAAATGAGTTTAAAAACACAGTGGAGCACTTCCTGTATTAGGACATGACAAATATGATAGATTGAATATGATTTGTGTGTTAAACGTGAGAATGAACCAAAACACACATTATAAGACAGATCAGAATATAGCATAATATGGGCCCTTTAACCTATATGCATACACAAATAATTACATTGTGACCACATGCACACTGCACTTGTATATAACTTGTGGCCAGTTCACCTTCCGCATATATTTTGATATTGCACCACAACTTGCCCCTTGACAATCATAAACTAATTCTCACACTTGCTAACCAAAGAGTTTAGAATTAGCATTTTATTAACACCCAAGCAGCATTTATCATTTCTACACATTTAATTCATACATACAAACAATGACAACAGATATCAAACCTAAACACAAGGAGCCCATCCTACTCCCAAACTTGCATACAACCCAATCCAACATCACGTCTGCTTGTTATTTTGCTTTGACATCTTTTGTTGCATTGGGTGTCACAGTATGAAACCTTCATATATCGAATGTCAACATATGTGACACAATATGAAAGTGTTGCGTTACAATCGAGCAGGAAGAACCCACCACACCCTCCGTCTTCCTCCCTCCCTGCCTCCCGCCTCGACCCCCCACTGCGAGGCATATCCACCGTATGGAGACTGACAGCCCTTGCTATGTCTCTCCGTCGTGTCAACTAGCTCGCGCCCTCAGTTCCTCCTCGCTTCAATGAAGAGATAAAAGCCTATTGACTTGCCGGGCTACAGTTAATGCAAATTGGGCCCTGCTATCAATGTATTATTTATGGGTTAGAGCCGCCGACGTTTTCCACAGAACTGGGAGCTAGGCTTACAGGAGATTAGGCATGCTATCTCATTCATTTAGCGGCGAGTAATTGCTAAAGCATGGAGGAATTAGGATGCTCCAGGTCCCCCCAAGGCGCTTCATCTTATAACCAGGTGGCTGCCGTCGGCCAACCACCTTCACGTGTGAGATAAATAAGGTACAAAGAAGTGAGACCCAAGGCGTGGTGGTATAGTCAGGATGTATAATTTATGTAATATTCACTAAATGCATCGGAAACTGCTGCAGAGCTGATTACAAACAGACGTGTTTATCCATCCAACTCCCTCGAGACATTCTGTTTGTATTTAATGCTGTTACAATTTGTCGTGAGGAGTTAAGTATCATCTGATGTACAGTGTAAAATAACACACACATTTAATAAAAAGAGCAATAACATAACGTGCTGTTATTGGTATATCTAGATAATGCAATATACAAAGATGAAAGTAGTAAAAGTTACGTTCCAGATATTTCCACATAACACATGCACTACTAGGCAAATTTTGGACACACCGTCTTATTCAGTGTTTTTGTTGTTGTTTTTTTACTACTTTATACATTTTAGATATAAACAGGACACATCAAATATATGACGAAGATATATGGAATTATTTAGTAAAGAAAAAAAGTTGAATAACTCTTTTTGTCTTTGCTACATAATTCCATATATCTTACATCATATATTTGTTTTCTGTTTGTATCTAAAATGTAGGAAACAGTAAAAAAAAAAAAAAAAAAAAAACTAAATGAGAGGGTGTGTCCAAACTTTTGACTGGTAGTATAGGTGTAGGCAAATTATGACTACAATAGAGAAAAACGTGATATGAGGAATAAAGTACACTTGAGTATTTGAAGGACAGTTGCACAGATCCAGCTTTTTCTGATCTGATGTCGATACTTTAAGTATCTGACGATACCCAATATCAACCAATACTAGAGCAAAAATGGAAAATATAATGTAATTCCTAACACAAACAATGTATGGTCAAAATGATTCAGTGTGTTTTAACTGTTATTCATCATTTAAAATAACTACAAAACAGCTACAAAAATACAAGTCTGATTTTACAAGATGTTATGAGCCAACATTGGCCACTAAATAGTCTTATTACACCAGTTTATAAACCAAAATGGGATATTGACTGAACCGATATTTTGGAACCAATATCAGTGCCGACATCTGATTCCAATATTGTATTGGTACATCCCTAATTTGAAGCAAAAGACATGATTCATAAATTACCATTCATGTTAGTATATAGCATTACTGTTTTTGACAGTGGTAGCAATAGAGCTGTAGCTCCTGCAAAGAGTAATTTGCGTTTTAATTTTATGTTTATGTGTCATCCCACATTATGGCTTTTGATCTCAAAATACCAGCAAATAGGTCCATCATAATTAACATAATTATAACAATAACCAACCAATAACAAGTCAAACTGAACCGTGTAATGGCATTTCTAAACAATGCAACTCTCAACTGTTGTCAAACCAGTATAGTTTATAACTTCCTACACTTTTACACTTTTAGACTTCTTTTTTCCTTGAGAGCTCAGATTTGTTATGCCTCATCTCTTTGACTTGCACATGGCAGGTGAACAAACCCAAACACCAAAAGCAGCCTTACCTTTTCGTCAATGTCAGTCTCGCTGTCACACTGCAGAGAAAAAGAGACACAGGAAATATAAGGAATTATTCATTTGTGCCCCCTGCTAGCAACTCATAATCAGTGCAGATGTTATTTTTGTATGCACCCTCATTCACTGACAGCTTTCTTCAGCGCAAAACCACAAAAGGATGAAGAGGGGAAGGAAACTGTGAAAATGTGTGAGTGAGTGAGTGAGTGAGAGAGAGTTTGTTTCAAAAGCAAAGTATTGTGGGGTTTCAGTCTTCGATTCAATGTTGCAAATTTACAAAAGATGAAGAAGTGAATGCTACATGCTGACTGCCTTGTATTATAAATGCTCAATGATGGCTTGTCGTTTAGCCTTTTAAGAGCGCTTGGAGACTGGGTGATAGTATCTCAAGGACACAGGGAGCTTGTGAATAGCTTTTAAGTGCGGTATTTCTGACAAGCAGCACTTTAATTTGTCAGACAGAGTAACGGCATAACAGGAGAGCTGTATTCTCAAAAGCAACCAAAGGCCAAATTGTCTGCTATTGAAGGAAAAAGTGAATTAGATTTTCTTAGTTAGAGACGTTTTTCCCATTAACACTCTCAGTAATCAGGCAGTGGCATTGCTGTTAAAAGTCCAATAGATTAAGAACAGTAGAAATAGTTCTTTTATACATGTTAATGGGTAGACAGAGCTGTGATACAAATGGAAAGATGTATTGCATATGGGAGAACATATTGGAATTGTATTCTTTCAAGTCAACAAATCTTAACTACAACAACCACCACTCTGTTTATTAGCTCGGTCTACTGAACTGCACTAAGTGTGAACTGTGCCAGAGTATTTGTATATATATATATTATTGTCCATAGCAATGTTTGTATATTGATTCATATAGTCATATAGTTTGTATATTGAGTCATATAGTTGAATCCTTGTCTATACTGTATGTGTTTTGGTTTAATTCAAATCAGCACATCTTATATTGGCATGACTAGTTTGAAATAAGTACCACACTATCCTGTGTCAGGCGTATTGTTTTTCATTATACTGTATTTCTATAACATTCTTATTAAAGGTGCACTATGTAACTTTTTGGTTGGGTGTCTGTCATCTACTTCTTTCTATGGATATGTCATTGCTCACCCTGGAACGTTCCACATTAAACAGTACACCTTACATTTCATTCAATCACAGGTGGTTTTATAGCTCAAAATTACCCAGAAAAACAGGCAGTCTGACTGTGAGCAGGGTTGCCACTCCAGAGATATGACCTGTTACTTTATCTGAGACCTAGTTTGGTCTCCATGAGGATAGATTTTTTAATACAATAATAAAACATTCCAAACTAAGCAATAACATCTCCATGGAGAAAAGCATTTGATTTAAGTCCAGTATTACATAGGGCTTTATGTTATAGGATACTTAAGAAGTTGTGTAATCCTGAGCAGTGCCGTTGCTGTCTATCCTACTGGACCTCACATCAGGATGCATGAGGGCCAGAGTAACTCAAGCGAAGAGCCGCAAAGACAGAGGAAGAGGCCCCCGGTGAAAAAAGTGCCTCCAATCTGTCAATTAAGTCCCTGTGGCACCATATTTAAGTGGGCTCTCTTTATTTAGTTTGACTCCCTCTCTGAGCCGTGCACAAAGACGAGGCATCCAGGTCAATGGAGCCACAGCAGTCCTTTGTCAAAGAATGCGGTGGGTCCAAATGTGTAATTAAGTAACGAGAGTAATCAGTGGACAGGGCTCAGCAGCCAGAATCAGAGAGAGGAGGAGGAGGGAGGGTTACTAAGTTATTCCTGTGTAAAGACAAGGGACACAGCATGGGTACTAAATGATTATGTCTTGGTTTACTGGTGTGAACCCTGACTAAAAGGGGAGCTGTGGAAGAAGCTAAAAAAGAAGCTAATTCCAAATTTCATGGGAATATTGTGTTTGTCTGTTTGTCTCCATTGAGTTGTAACTGCTTTGCCTAGAGTGTTCCTCGGTATTGCATTAAACTTATCTATCTCCATGAAGACAAGCAAGTAAAGCTACAAGTAAGCCACAAGGCCAAGTTACAGGTCATATATGTGGAGAACAAGCCCACTGATGTAAAAATGTAAGTTTTTCTTGATACAGATAGGCCTACTACTGTAGTATCAGTATTGGCAAACCCTAAAATCAAACTACTAGTATACTGCTGCTAATGTACATTATTATTACAGTACTGCTATAATAATAATAATAGCCCATACAGTTGCTATACTTTATACAGTTAGATCCTTTTATGTGTGGCATTATGGAGCTTTTTTAATGGGAGGCATATTTTCAAGCATCATGCTGTCTGCTCCCTGAGAAAATGTCCGCAAACCCTAATTTAGGGGCTTGGGCTTGTCAAAAGACCTTCATTACAGACTGCTGGGCATTAAGACAGAAAGTGGCTTATGCTTACTGTCAATCAATTCCCCATTCAGCCTGGGAATTCTGGACAAATTAATTGTTAGTCATTTCTATGCAGCTTGTTAGGGCCGCATTACAACCTGTAATCATCACCATTTGTTCCCTCGCCACTCATTTTATCTACAAGGAAACACATTCAAACCGTGGTCTTGAGGGATGCGAAAATTACAAAAAAGCGAAAATTGATCCAGACTGCACCTTCACCAAGCCTCAAGGCAACTAACGAAAACATATTTTTAGCATGCAGTTTGTCAGAGCATCTCCCAGTAGCTGCAAACTCTTCTCTACTGGTTAAAACCCAGGGTGATTGAGAACCGACTATCTATTCCCAGGCTGCATGCTTGGCCTTGTTGTCGGAGAAGTAGCCATGACACAAGAGATGAGGCCTCACAAACCCGGAGCTGGCGAGGAGGAAAAATAATATTACAAGAGCACAGCATGGGGCTTATCCTTTTACAAGAAGCATAGCACTGCAGCAGAGTGTGAAGACGAATACTGGCTGTAGCTCAGACAGAGATCCACCGCGACACAGCACAGCGGGGAAGGCAGAGGCAAGAGGGGGAACTGAAAAGCAGTGGGAGTGCGATCATCGAGAAGACAAGATTGATGCAGGGAATCAAAGTTTAATTTTAGCAACGAGCAATCATTCTTGGTTTTGTTTAAGGAAAGGTTAGTACTCCACTAAACAATTAGTTTTCGAGTCTTTTACCAAGTTTTTTTTTTTACTTCCTGAATTTGTTTGGGCATTGTTTCCTACTATTGCAAATACTAATTGGAGGCGGTCTATTAGCCTATGAAGTCTTGAAACTCATATTTTGTGAATTTTGTACATTGCTTAGACCCTTTATTATTCACAGACTAAAATGGTACCCAGTTGCTAATCGATGCTAGAAGTAGTTTTTAATATGTTTTTGAAAAAGTATCAGTATTTGAAAAACGACATATATAGAACAAATTTGAAAAATATGTGCGTTATCATTATGGTATTTAAATCAGTGTAGAGCCTTTTACTGAGTATTGAAATTGATTGAAGTTTTAGCATCATGACAACGATATCGACTAAGAAACTAAGAAACAATTCTGAAATGTAAGATGTTTTGCACTGTACTAAATGTGACTAAACCATCAGATTGGAGAAATAAGTTGTTGAGAGCTACATGCAAATCCACTAAGGGGACATTAATGTGTGCAGCTTCTAAATACAGACTATCAAATGGAGAAAACGCAAAAACCACCACTCTGTGCACAAAGCTCCCTAAACAGCAGGTTTGGCATTCAGCTGGGATGTTGTTAAAATCCGAGAGAAATGCTGCTCGCTAAGTTGCTTGACAGTTGCTGAGCCCCTAGTGGTTCCCGTCTCTCATACGTCCATGTTCACTTCCACACAAACCCCCTGAAATATGAAGAAAAAAAAAAAAAAAGAAAAAAATCTGGATATGTCTTCAGAGGCAGAGAGCAAGCAGCAACATCTGCACCTGGCAACTAGAAGCTTGCGAAGGTACCAAGGGAGAGACCCAGGCCCTCCCACCTCTCCCGCTCTCCGCCAGCACATCAGACGGATGCGTTTGACATTTACACAGCTTTCAACACTTCAGAGGCGCTAGATTTATTCTGCCAGAAACCCTGTCTGGAGCCATGCCTCGACCTAGAGCGGGCCCCCACCACAACCCTGCAGCTTAGCCCCAAAATGAGCCACGAGTAAGGAGAGGAAAAGGAGTTTGCTCAATGCTCAATGCTCAATGCTCCTGGACATTTTGTAATAGACTTTCTGAATGTACTGGAAAGACAATAAGAGCACATTAAAATGACTAGCCAAATGAATCACACAGTTACACTTGTCCTACTCCGAGGACGATGTGCCATAATTCTGCCCATGAGAAAGTGCTGGCATTGTGTCAGCACCTGTCTGCCTGAGTAGACAGCACTGATTTGCTTCATGGCTTCAAATTTTGTTGTTTTGTATTTTCATTTTTTGGCATACTTATAATAAATAAAACTAATAAATACACAAAATAGCTTTGGTTAATAAACTTCATCCCATTTGTCTTGATGGGTTGATTCTACACAAGATATCTTTCAAGATGCAACCTTTTCTATTCATCCAGGCTTTGGGACAGGTGTGAAGGTTAGACCAGCTTTTCTCGCCTTGTGATTAGCATTGATACATATATAGATTAATCAAGGATAAACTAAAACGCGTAACTGAAAGGTGTCAAAATGTCGATAAGGTGCTTCTATCAAATGATGTCCAGAGAAATCTGAAAGGTCAACCGCTTAACCTGACATTTATTTCAAGTGGATAAAAGCGTCAAACTAACAATACAGCAATCCTGGCATCCTGACAGCGTTGTAAAAATAGCTTCAATTTAGAGGCCATCTTTGCTGGAACATACACAGAAATCGCCCTGATTGTATGGAGGAGAGAAGTGACAAAGCCCGATCTCCTGGAGTGAGAGCACACAGAGAGGGTAATGGGCCATTTAGATAGTCCAGGACCAAAGCAGAATCTGATACTGCTGGAACAACACCAATTTCCTCCTGCAATTTCCCTCCCGTGGATGCTGGGATGAGGTCTGAGGATGCTAGCATGGTGGGGACATGAAAGCACAGGTTGGGGTCCACTTGGGGACCTCCTGCCAGGGCATCAGTGGGAGATCTGTCTCTGTGCTTGGGGTGAGGCCTTACTTCAACTTTCCTTACATCATTTATCTACTGGATGTTTTTACGTTTTCCAACATAAAGTGCCACTGAGAATAATGAGGCATGACAAGGTTGACTAGGTGTTGTGCTGGAATCTCATATGGTTCTACAGTTCAATGGTGCTAGATGGCTGAAACGATGACAGGCCCGTCAATGCTACATCACACTCAAAGTCTTAGCACTCATTGGACAGTGGAAGCTAGCTGCAAAATTCAGATCTGATCAAAGGTTACACACAAGCAACAACAATTTTAGAATAGTATAATGTATCTGCTGCTAATATGAGAATATATTAGAGTCTGGTCAAGCAATGATAATGTAAAAGTTCCTTAAGAGATAAGGTTATATAGTGTGCACTTCTTTCTAGGTGTTATCACTGTGTATGTAGTTTTATGTAGTTTTATTAACTAACCTTCCTTGTCCTCAAAAATACAAGTGCACTGTGTTTAACTTGTACCTGCAGCAAAAGAAAACAAGTGATTGCTCTTGACCCCTCTGGCTGTATCTAAAAGCACCAGCGAGCAAAGTCATTTGATCACAGGATCAAATCTATAGAGCCATTTGACCTCTAACCTCACCAGCAAGCAGCAAGGGAAGTCAGCTGATTACCCCGGGTCAGGCTAGGAGCTCTGGATTAGGAAAGTATTGATCCAGCTGAAGATGTAGGCTCTGGAGGGAATGAGATTGAGAGAAAAAGCTCTGCAGGCTAGAAATAATATCGACCAGCAGAAGAGGCAGACAGGCTTCATGTAAAAGCATATTTGAGTCGGAGACCTCGGAGTTGGCTGTGTAAACATAGAGATGGCTTCTCTTACAGAGGCCCAGTGAAAGAGGACTGAGGGAGTGAGGGTACAGCAGAACTGAAGCAGACAAGCTCTTTGCATTAGCCAGACACACAGGGCTCTGGCTCCGAGCTGACACACTTAAAGGAAGAGCCAGAGGGGGCCATGTAAATCAAGGCTGGCTGAGGAAAGATATAGTTCTGCCCTGAGGCCAAACGAAGCAGACTTTTACATTACCCTGAGTCCATGTAAACAGCAGTGAGACCTGGCAGCGCTCTGCTTCGCTTCCATGCAAAGTATGTGGTCGGGCCGAGGAGGGAGGGGGCGGAGGCCAGCACAGGCAGATTGATGGTGATAGTGCTATGGGGTAAGAGCTGCTCCTGCTTTCTTCAGTAAATTAAAGGGCCGCCTTGTCCTTTCCAACAAGAAATCCCTCAACCTTTGCTTTCAGCACTCACTGGGGGCCTGACAGAGCGCTGGGCTGCTGCTGTGATCCTTAGAGTGCTTCAGCCAGTGAAAAACAGACAGTAATGGCAGATGTACGAGGGAACAGGGAGCATTTCTTCAGCTGCAGAGAAAGTGCCAGGAACCTGAAGGGACGGGGAATACACAACTGTGTTATGAATATAGTCATAGAAGAAAAATGAGGACATTCTGAAGGTAAAGGGGGAAAACACTGATTTATGTTTTTTGTACTTCATCTTTTATAAGGCTCCCTTTGGCTTTTCTTGTCTCTACTGACCATGTGACTGTGCTATCTCGCCTCTGAATTTGAAAACACATCCAGAGAAAACCCTCAGCACCTCCTGTGTTTTGACATGGCCCCAGGCCCGCTGCTGCTGAGCTGCAGCGCACACACTGGGCATTGGAAATTTAAGTCAGGCGTAGGAGAAATTAGGCGAGGAGGCACGGAAATGGGATGTTGACTTGAACTGGCCCTGGGGGCAGCTGAGAGTCTCCCTGTGCAGCTCCGTTGGCTGCCTGACAGTTTGATGGAGCGAGTGGAGGCTTCCCTGCGGCCCCAGCGCCGTCGCTAACACTGATGTAGCTCAGTGAGGAACAGATTGAGCCTCCAGGCAGAGCTCTGTACTACTCCCCTCCTCTCTCATTCGCTCTCAGTGCTGCTACTACCAGTTCTTCCTCTCTAATCCTGTCAGGCCGCACAGATATGCACACAAGCACTGCAGCATGTAGCACACACAAACCACTGTATCACACTTTACATTTGTGGAAACACAAATCTTGGCTCGCATTTCTGACTGGTTCCTGCATCAGTAATGTGATGAGCAGTGCAGATGCTGTTTACTGGGCTCTGGCTGACAGGGGACAGAGTAGGAGGTAGGGATGAAGTGAGAGCAGAAGGAGGTAGAGTCCAGGGCTGGCAGGCCACAGCCTAATGAAAAGAATCTGGCGCAGCCCACTGTGTGCTGGTCATGAGAACCATGTGCCGCCGGGGGCTCTCCTGCTAATTTCAGGGGGCAGCCAAGCGTTTCACGCTCGACTTGTCATTGGGCCAGAGGGGGCATTCACACTGGGTGACAGCAATTGGGAGAGAGAGGGAGGGAGGGGCTTTTGGAGGAGTGATGAGAGAGGCTGAGCCCCCCTCCCCCCTCCATACGCCCAGTTCCCTCTGCCATGATCAAACGTTATTGTAGGCAGGGAACAGCATTACAAATGGGTGTCCTGTGGCAAGGCTGGGATGATTGTAGCTCTCTCTCTGCTGCACTCTCTCCTCAGGTGGTTGTGAGGAGCTCACTCCACTGCTGTAGCTAACAGGACAGAGAGAGAGGAATGAGAAATACTCTGTTACTACACTAAATAATACAGTTATTTTATGCAACATCTAACAGGCTCCACTAAATTATCACCTGCTTCAGTCACAGACTTGTCCTTGGTGTTGAAAGTAGATTTTATTGGCAAGACCTTTGGAGGTGAAACTGATGGACACATTGGTAATCAGAAGGATCGACTGACCTAAGGATTTGGTGTGCCCTTGGGAGCCATCTCTGAACTCAGTGAGATAAAATGGCTACAAAGTCAGTCAAAATCATTAGAGTATTAAGAACGCAGGAGGACGAGGTTGGACCGATATGGTAATAGCCTTGGCTCTTAAGGCTGCTCTGAACTGTGCTTTAAGCAAGAAAGACTTGATCTGCAGGCAGTTATTGCAGACTATGTACTCAAATTCATGACTGACAGCAAAAAAGTGGTTTCAGTGAGATAATTATAATAATTAAAGTTTCCCCCATGTCTTGAAAAACATATGGCATAGCGCTGAAGAGAGCTTGAGAGGTTGGACGTGTTGAGCAGAAAGCGTGTTTCTATAACTCTGTGAGAAAAGTATTTTATGAACCAAGCCGACAAATGAGAGACATGAGGAAAGTGTGTGAAAACAGAAAGTGGAGAGGAAGAGACGAGTACAGGAGGCATCTTCAGGGCTGTGAATAATTTAGGAGGGCACTGGGGAGACGAGACAAAGATGAACACAAAACACTGGCAGCATTTGACCTCGAGCTGCCGCTACATCAGTGCACACATCACAGACTACTCCGTGTTCTCCATCTCTCTCCTCTCTCTTCTGCTCTTCATCTGCCTCCCTCTGTGTCAGCCCGGAAACAGCTGTACGCAAGTCTTGTTTCACCTCACAGTCTATGAAACTCAGCAGAATAGCTGACAACTCAGTTCGCCCATGCAGGATCCATGTCTTGCTCCCTACACGGGGTAAGATCAGAGCAGCCAGAGAAGCCTTGAACAAAATAGAGACAGGATGTGAACTTGAGCACAGTGCGCCCGTCTGTCTGTCCGTCCCAGTTTCAGGCAGCAAGCCAATTAGTAAGGAAGAAAAAGAACGCACCTACAATATAATGAACTTGATCAAGCTATGGACTGCTCTTAACTGTATGCTAAATGGTTGTTTTCAAAGTCAGTGATTACAAATGTAACTGAATTAATAACATATAGATAAGTTTAATGCCATACAGTGGAACATTCCCAGCAAAATCAAGTCAAACTGAGCTCATTCTTCACTTTCCTAACGCATTCCTGGCATCCCAATTATTCACTGCAGTGAGTTTATAAGTGCTTTTCACAGCTTTTCTAAGGCTAGTGTGAAGTTGTGCCACACCTACAGCACATCAGCCTTACTTCCTTTTGACGCTAAGAGCTGCGGTATTGGTGCAAAACAAATGCAACTTTATCATGTGAACATAATACAGCCATAAATCATAAACCATAAATCTCACATCCAGTTACCAATATAACAATAACATAACAACAATATTTTAAGATAATTACAGGTCTACATTCATACCACACTCCATACAACTGTACAACAACTCACCTTTATGTAACAGAAACCCTATGTCCTGTCAATTATTATATCATCTTTGCACTGTTTTTCCTTATGACCTCTTCTATATAACCGTGATATACTGTGTTTATATTACTATATTTCCATTTTTTACTTTACTTGCACATATATATTTATATAATTATGCTTTGTTTGACACCAGTCTCTTGCTATTTTTGCTAATTATTTAGAATTTATCGTTACCATTTATCTTTGTTATTTTATTATGTTGTGATATGTGAGCTACTGTGTCCAAATAATTTCCCTTGTGGATCAATAAAGTTTGTCTAAGTCTATGTGTAACTGTCATAATTTTGTAATAATTGTTATAGTTGAAGATTAATGAATTATAACATACGAGTGCACTGTATTTTTAAAATTACACTTGCAGACACAGATTCACTTGGATAATAAATAAAGTATCAGATCGAGCGTTGGCCCTGACACCCCTGCTCACCCATGCAAAAGCTACTGTGGACCGATGCAGTAAATAACAGGTACACCATCATTAGGCCCACAAGAGGTTAAACACAACCAGTTCATGAATCGCTTCACCTGCTAAACTGTTTGTGGTGGAGTATAATGGGAGCTCAACCCAGAAATAATAATAAGTAAAGTAGAGGATATTTATTACTGCAATTAAGGACACGCGTATTAAAGAAGGGACCTTGAAAAAGTCTTAAAACATGCAAACAAGCCAACTTCTATTTTAGTTTTCTCACTTCTCTCCCCTCTGCTCCTTCCACTCCCACTGTCTCCTGCTCAGTCTCCATGGCGGATATTAATGGGACATCCCTTGTTTGTAAATGTGCCAAGTTGTGTGCACCACTGCGGGCTGTCTATTATAGCAAGCCTCTGGGGCAGCTTATCCATATGGCGTCGCATATGGCACTCAGCAGCATCAATTAATGTTGTTATAATACTGATTTTTATGAGCTGGGGTTTTCACTCTCCTCCCCACTCAATGCGATAGATGCCTTACAGCAGGAAGGAGCTTTTGAACTGTCAACAACAAACAACTAACAAGCAGGAGTGCTCACAGAAAGTTTTTTTTTTTGCTTTCCTTGAGATCTCGTTGTTCTGATATGATGGAACTCAAACAACTTCAACTTTGAGCTACATAGAATTTCCACAGCATTATTTAAAGACGTTTGATTGGTAAAGTGTGATTTAGCATGAAATACAGGTGAAAACTAGGGCGACAATTACGCTAGAATGCATTGCATATTCAGAGTGTAATGGGGCATGGAGACCACATCTTGTTGTTTTGGTCAGATTAAGCCAGCATCATTGGCCATTTAATGTGGCAAATTAGGTGCGCTTAGGCAGATGGGAGCGAGAAGTAAACTCAAGGAGATCTTTCATTCACTGGTATCTTTGGTGGATGATCTGACTGAGAAAGGAATAAAAGAAATAAAAACAAAAAACTTAAAAGCCCCAAGTCACACTAGTCTTGTTATTGATGGTACAATTAGAGCCTAGATCATTCATGCTTTTCGGTACAGAACATCTCTCCACCACTCTATGGAACTCCTTGGTTTGCGCTCAAAAGCACTGGTTTTAAAATGTTTTGGATGGCTAATCACTCCCAGGATGAAAGGGTCCCAGCATGTTCGTTTGTCTCTGTGCGGGGCGCTTCCCTTGCCGTTATTCGCTCTCTGATTCCGATTGTTTTTGTTCGTTTCTGGAGCGGCAGGCGGGTGAGGTGAGCTGGCAGGCAAGCACGGGCGTTTGAAGGTGCAGTCAGAACCGGAGAGCAGGCCTGATGCTTTGTAGTGATATTTCCAGCAGCACAATCTCATTACTTTTTGACGTGGGAGATGCGTGCAGAGGTGGATTGTCATTTCACGCTGTTGAAAGTTCTGTGAGGCAAAGGAGACGGGAATGGAACTTCAATGACCTGCACGCCTCGGGCTCATCAAGTTTGAATATATTAAAATGAGAGCATCCTTGGATGTGCCTGTAAAGTTAACCTCCACACCTAAGGAGGTTAAGGGGGGTTCTGTTTATCTGGGAATTATAATCATCATGAAACTTAATATTAAGAGTTTATCTATTTAGATGGCAGCCTAAGCAAACAGGTCCTTTGTGGCTGAAGATAAAAAGGCATGCACCCAAAGCTTCCTACAGCGACTGAGCCCTGGACACTTTCACATGGGAGATCAGTAGCAGCTCCTTCCAAAGGGGAAAAAAGGGTGTCCCCCGAAGTCAATTTCACACGGAGTTCTTTGAATGGAGAGAAAACTTTGCGGCTGCCAGGAACTGATTGAAGCGCATGGTTACCGGGCAAACTCCAGCTTGTTGCTGTGGCGACTGTCCCAAAGTGCTTCCTGGGTAATTTACGAGGTCACTGGTTTATGCACGCCTATGTGGTGCAGATGGGCCCACCCTCATTCAGGGCCCAGCAGGAGTGCTTTCATTAGCTCCACTGAATAGCTGCATTCATCCCCTTCACCTCAATTGGTCACACTGCGTCTCCACAGAGGGCCCAGGACAAACTTTTCTCTTTTTGCCCTCCGTGATCCGCCACGCACCACCCACATTCGTCATGCTTAACTTTTGTTCTGAACCAGGGTCAGGCCCCAGGATCATCTCAAAACCACCGTGGAGCCACAGATGAAATCTACTGACACAACTCTGTTTGTTTAGCATCCAAACTTAACAAGCCAGTGCATGACATCAAACCACAGCAGATTATTCAGGAAGTTACTACTGAAACACTGATTTTATGTTATCCTATTTTCGTGAGATGCACATAATTCTGGCAGTCCAGTTCTTTCTTGGGCTCAACAAAATGCCTCCAGTTAAAGTCAGAGCTCAACCTTAAGTTACCTCTGTGTCCCAAGAGACATTTGCACCACTGCAGAGCTTAACTATAGTAGGGCTTCTCTCCTCTGCTAATTGTGGCCCTCAAGTCCTGTGTCTGGCCTAGTGAGAAGTGACTAATTGTCTAGAGTAGTTAGTGTGCGAGCTAGGATCCACTCCAGCTGATGACAGGGTGCACAATAATTCAGCTCCTATTTCCCCTCCACCCCCTCTCTCTCTTTTTACGTCTTTCAGCAGATTTAGCCCCTCTGCTTCTCAAGCTACTGAGCTGTAAAATTGAGTGGACTGCAGACAGGATACAGAATGAGACCTGGCAATGTGGACGCACTAACCTTGAGGAGGGCCACTGCTGCTGGCTGCACCTAAAGAGAAAGAGACAGAACATCAGTCAAACTGGACTATATAAAATTTAAATTAACATGGACAAAAGGAAAAATCAGTCACAAATCTGGAGGACTGAATCATAGAAGAAAGAGATAACTTATTTATGTATTTAATGCAACACTGTATACATGTACAATGTAAAAGAATAAACAGTTAACAGCTTTAGGCTTCAGGGTGGACATTTAAGTGGTACTGCATCAGCATGCATCTATAAAAAAATGAGAAAAATTGCCAGAAAAGATACATCTGTTTTAATAGAATCTCACCTAATTTACCCCAGAGTGTGTTTCTAAGCAGTTACAGCAATTTAAAGATAACACACATTGTATAGCTATGGAACAAATGTGAGAACAAATGTGAGCCATCAGTTACTATGAATCCCACATAGTGCTGCTGCAGATGTGAACAAATGGAGCCTCAGTCCCTTACACATGATATTAGTGCATGAGCTGCTCTCTCCACGAGAGATTAAGCAGGTTTGTACTCTCCCAGGCGGCCAGCTCCCCCCTCCAGGGTGCTGCACTATCATTTGCAGGAAAATTACTTCAGTAATGAAGAATCCAGGCCCATAAATCCTTGTGGCCTCACCTTGCTTTGCTGCCCAAGTCTTGCTGAACAGCTAGTAAAAATTCCCTTTAAAAAATTCATAGTGCAATTTTGTTCAAATCCCTCCCAGCAAGCACAATTATGGAACTTTCATCTCAATTGATTTATGTCCTGGGCTAAAAGAAGGCTGGCCGTTGGGTGGGGGCCGTTAAAGGGGAGGTAAAAACAAGTGGTAAATCATTGTTTTTAAACAGAAGGGGAGAAGGCTTTTGTCACTTTGACTGCTCGTGTGTTGCAGTGCAGTCGACATGAGCGGTGGCGACATAAAGGGAGGAGGAAGAGAAGCGTCTGACGTGAAAAAGGCACAAAGGAGGAGGAGACGCTGCTGATGGAGGCCAAAGACGTTCTTCCACTTGATTAATAACACTAATCAAATGATACAGTGTTCCACTGTGCCCTGAAATCTGGGGCCATAATGTCCTCTAATGGCGAGGTTCATGGAGCTAAACTTCAGAGGGAAAACACGCTGCTGACGGCTGCACGCCTTAATGAAGGCAGTAAAACATCCATTTCCACAAGCCATGAAATGAAAGGCAAGATTGTAGATGTGCACCCAGTGGCTCCCCCACCGCACTAGAAAGAAAGGCTGTTAACACAAAAGACAGTGTGGGAGAGAGAGAGAGAGATGCAAGACCTTAAAGAGAGAATAATGCAAGAGAAGCGATTTAAAGGGCAGGCACGCCAACAGCCAGGGATATAAAAGAACAGAGCATGATGAAGTGAGGACGCAAAGACAGATTGGAAGATTCTCCTTGTGCTTTTTTCTCATCTGCAATAGACACAACCTGTGTCCTCTGTTTATGGATGAGCCCAGCACTTTCACAATGTCTGTTCTACTCAGAGACACTGACAGCAGACACCATTCATCACCATTTAGCCGCTGATGCACCTAACCACAGCATCGAGCCCTCATCAATCTCCATATCTCTACATTACAGCCGTGCCTCCTTTCATATAACAATGCACTCGCTTGATGTGTCCATCCATCTCTCTATCCATAATGCAGGGAGACGGCAAAGGTCAGCTAAGGTCATCAGTCCAAATTTAGGACAACCTGTCATTTCTGTGCTATAGGTAGACTTATATACCTCAAACCTGATGCATGCAGTACTGAAGATTCAATCTTTAAGTATATTAAGCAGAGATTAAAGACACTTACAGATATAGAAAAGGCATTCCGGTTTGCAATTAGTTACACATCCTTCAAACAATAAAATGAGCCGGTGCCTCTTGTGTAAAGCAACAGTTGTTTGCAATCCTTGGGGCAAATTTTCATCTGGAGAACAAGGGGAAAAACAACAAAGCTGAGAAAACACAGATTGCTATTGTTATTATTATCATAATTACAGTTGTGCTTATCATGCAAGCCGCCTCAATCAGGATGAAAAACAGTTTCATTTGATGGAGCTTCCTGTTTTGACTGGCTCGACTTTGGGAACTGCACACTTGGCTGTCGTGCCAAAAACCCAATCAGGCGCAATTACATCGACATCAGATAGAAATGTAATTGATTTGAAAGCTGACATGAGATATAACTACATTACAGTGGGGGCGCAGTGGGGAGGGTCCTTCGGGACAGGCCCTGCAGGGAGCTCATTACCGCCAAGCTTTGAATTATTGAGTGACTGAGGCTGTGACATTGAGCGATGGAGGCAGGCGATTGGCTGTAACAACTCTGCAAGTGTTTATCTCAACTTACAGCAACCTAAGACATGTGAAGATGTGATCCGGCCCTGCATGAATATTGCAATAGAAGAAGTTGTAATGCTTCATAATTGAAAGGGTTCAAGGCAGAGTTCACGAGTGCAGATCAGGTCTGTGTGTTCCCCATCTGGCATTTATAATTGTGTTTTATTTATTATTCCCATAGCAATATAACAAAGGCTTATTATGCAGTGTTTACTTGATCACATGGATATGGTGAACATTAGCAAGTTTCTCAGCTGGGAAACCAAAACACTTAATTCTGGTATTGATATAGTTATTGATACAGAGTCTGGGGATTTGAACCTTGATCTCACCGTTTGTGCATTTGGCAGGTCTTCAGTCTAATCATATTAATGTATTATTCATTAATTTCATACTTGATGGTAATCCTGGGGTAGACTGAAGTGAGGCTGCCAACCTGCGCCATTAGCCTCTCTGACCCCCACCAATCACTCACTCATACACACACACACTTTATTCATACTAAGCAAGGTCAGTCTTGTGTAAGTGTCTTGCCTGTAAGGACACACTACTGTCCCACTGTGGCACTTCATATTCCCAGGGGTCTCCCATCCAAGTACTAATCAGGCCCGGTCCTGCTTTGCTTGCAGTGTCAGACTTGATTGTGAATTGACAAAGTTGTATGTGTTGGTATTTAGTTTAGTTAGTTTTAGTTTCATAGCATAGAAATTCATTGATTCAGTATCTGCTTACTATACTGCTGTTGTATCCTTGGTCCAGCTGTTCACCCACATTTCTCCAAAGTAATATACTTGACAGTTCTAAAGGTGGTTGCTAGCTTCTCTGTCTTGGTCTCATAGGTTCATACCTTTAAATGTAAATGCCATCTTCACTCTGAGCGGACACACATCGCCAGTTAATGAGTTGAGTTGAGTTGAATTCTAATGGGACAATTTGGCCATAAGATGAATTAACATTAAGCGGCTAGATTAGGTGAGAGTCTCTTGAGTTAAGAGTAAGGAGCACATCTGCCTGACCCTGACCACCAGCCTTCGGTTTTCCCTTTGGGGCGAATGTTGAGAAGATAAAGATATAAGTGCAGAGGGCGGCTTAGTGTCCCTCATGAAGATAGTGGCTGCATACCAGGGAGACATATTTTCCCTTACGGCGACTCCAAGTCACCTCCTCTGTCTTTTTCATAGTCAATCCATCCTCTCTCCATTCACACAGGCCTCCAGTGAGCTTTCGTGCAAAAATGAGAACTCAATTAATTCAGGCAAAATGAGGACAAGTGAGAAGGAAGCCTTAGGAGCCTGTGGAGACGCAGAGGGACTGGTAATGCAGCGGTCTGGAAGTAGCAAACAGTGCATGGGTGGACTGTGGATGTGTAATAAGCCTTTGGTCTAGTTAATCCCACTGGCAGTTTAAACATGGCGGATCTGTGGATGCATGTGTCGCACAAGAGGATTCTGGATAAACAAATAAATCTTTCAGAGTGGGGAAGATGAAAACCTGATTAAAAACATGCAGTAATCAGTTTATTAGATACAATGATAAGAATATTTGCTGAGAGTTTGATGTAATTTTTCTGGAGGGTGCACCACCCGCTTGTCTCGATGAAGATTTTATACAGTATTGCAATAAATGTATCTGTGTCCATGAAGACTAACAGGTGGCATCACAAGGCCAAGTTACTGGTCAGATTTGTGAAGAGATGTGCCATTTAATGCCCTAAAGATGGCAGACACTCACCAAAAAAGTTACATAGTGCACCTTTAAAGGACTTATCAAGCTAAAAAATATAAGTTGAAATTCAGACACAAAGCACTAATTTGATACAATCAACAAAAATCTTTATCTCAATTCACTGGACTATTTCTTGCATAATGTAGTTGAGATATTACAACATTATAAATACTGTGAATGGGAATACTGTGGTACCTGTTTTCTAATGGGTCAAACCCAATATAAAAATGTAACTGAGAACAAAAGGTTTGAAATTTTGAGTAAAACATGGGGTACAAATAAATCCTACACCAAACTTATAGCCTGACCTTTACGATTCACATTGTAAATTTGTAGAGTTATGCTGATGCTAACCATAATCTATAGACAGAATGTGTATATATTAGCACAATTTACAATGCCCGAGGTGCTGTTTAACCATAATCTCAGTGCATTTATGACTTTAACCTCTGACCTTTGACCCTGACACTGGAGTCGAACTGAACCTGCAGTTAAGAGTGCAAAGTACATTCAAAGAGACAACAATCATCAATCATCGCTGAGCCTAGTCACCTTTTAAGACACACTAATATCCAAAACAGTAAAACAGGGTTTCTTGTAAGATTTGAGGTGGCCAGTAGAAATATAATCCACCCACTCACTATTGTAATTCAATGCACAATTCTACAGAAGTTTAAGATGTTAGTTCAGCATCGCTACGGCTGCCAGTAGCATTTTATAGTTTGGTTCCTGACAGTGTAAGAAACTAAAACAAAACACTCAAAAATACAGTAAATCAAAACAAATGGCCCGTATTTACTGGTAGACTACTTGTAAGTCTGTGATGCTGTAGCCAGAGCAACAATGCCGTAAAAGTAACCACTTCGTTCTGACAAGAGTGTAA
The DNA here is from genome assembly GCA_029959045.1 of Taenioides sp. WSHXM2023. Lineage (NCBI taxonomy): Eukaryota > Metazoa > Chordata > Actinopteri > Gobiiformes > Gobiidae > Taenioides > Taenioides sp. WSHXM2023. The sequence continues at coordinate 12,112,939 of CM057089.1, forward strand.
ATCTCCAGGCATTCAGGGATATTTTTATGTTCATTTGAGACTGGCGTGCATATATTTCAATGTTTTACCAGCCCCCGAACGAGCAAAGGGCTAGTAAAGTAAGCGACTCAGGCAGTTCTAAAATTTTCATTTGATAAATACCTCACATATGAGGAGCCAAGGGGGATCGTGGTAAATGTGCTTCCAAGAAAATCAGTCTGCCACTAGTACTTACAGTGATGGAGTAGGCCGTAAACAGGGGCAGCAGACTTCTGTTGGTAGAAGCTAATATATTTGTTCTTCCAAGAATTAAAAGAAAGAAAGAGGAGGAGCCTACTGAAGTTCATGAACTGAGCAGTGAGTGCAGGGTGCTTTAAAATGGTTCTGCTTCAGCACTTCATGGGAGCTCCACCAAAACAGCAGAGTAAAAGCACAAGACTGCGGAGAGACGGACGTCAAGTTGGTCATAAGACACCCTCGGTCAATGGGGGATAGTGTTCTCGGCATTAGCCCAAATTAAAATTAAATCTATCTTTAACAATCTAATAAAACAGCCATATGATGACACTTTGCTTACTGTGTTTACCATCTTCTTTGGTACAACCCCGGGGGATAATACATTCTTCTGTGGATCTCATGAAAGTACATTTGAACAAAAAGCTTTCTAATCTCTAATCATTTACACTCTAATGCATGGCCAATGGGTGAGTGTGGTCCCAAGTTGGATAATGTATTAAATAAATTATGTCCACAATTTCTAAAAAGGCAAATCCTGGTGTTTTTGTATCAGTATCAGTTGGTAAGTTTCCAATTAAATATTAAGTAAATCACTTTTAAGAAGCACTTGTTTTTCAAAATGTTACAACAATTCATGCTGGCATTAAAAACTATTAAAAGAAAATTGACTACTCAACTAGCAAAAATACATTGATGATTGAGCTGGCACAAAGAATACCAGTGCATTATGCCCTCTTGTGAGTGATAATAATGAATATATGAACACTTGACTGAAATTAAAATATGAATATGATTATTTCAAACTCAATTATAGTCTATACAGTGCTCGGCCGTACCTGAAAAGAGTATAATAAGGAAAAATACCTATTTATAGCAATGATTTTTACATAAGACTGTGGCACTACAAACCATGAAGAGAAGTACTAACATTTTGTAGTACAGTGTCCACTTCCCAAGTGTACAAGTAGGTGGTCAGCCCAAACCAAGTATTCATCTATGCTGGAGTTTTAAGACTAATACTCATTGTGTTAAAAAAAGTGTGATGCGTCTATCTCTACAACTCTTGAGCTGTCTATATGGTCCCTGCCAATCATGATCTGAGTATGGTAGCCTTTACTGACTGGACATGTTTCTACAGCTTGTGAAAAAAATATGATAAATAAAACACAACTTCTTTCAGTTTGAATGTCTGTCGAGTAGTGAATAATTGATATTTTGAGAGACAGTAATAACTCCAGCAGGAAGTGGGGATAGGCCAGTGAGGCTTTCGAACTCTGCAGCTATAGCAGTTTCGTTGGTGGTGAGCCGTTGTCAAAATATGTGAGAAACCGCAGCCTATATGTGCCTATTGTGCAAACATGAAAAACCACTGAGAGCTCTGTGAATTGCTAAAAGAATAGGTTATATACGTATGGGGTAAAGCCACAGCCCAACACAAACTGAAGCTAGGTCTTGTGAAACAACAAAGACAAATAGTTCAATGTTCATCTGGGAAAAAAAAGTGTTCATACATTCGGGAGTGTTTTATAGGTTTCTGTACCATGTTTAAAAATACACCATGTAACTTTTCTGCCATCCTTCTTGTCTCCATGGAGTTACTACTTTGCCGGGATTATTCCACAGTATGGTGTTAAACTATCACACATTTGTTCAGTTACTGGTGTTTTTATGGTTAAAAGCATTCTTACTGTGTTGCAGCCTCGCCTCTCTACAGAGCTGACCTGTAACTTGTCCTGATGGTATCACCTGCTTGTCTCCATAGAGATAAAAACATTTAAAGTCCTATATTATCCAAAATAGACTCATATGAGTATATGAGTATATTTTACCCATGTTAGAATGTTGTTACCTCCTCAAAAAGTACCTGGAGTTGTGTTTTCTTTTGTTAACACATGTTTGAGTGATTGGTCTGTCTACATTTCCAAAGCTCAAAATTTTACCTGTTATTCAGTAGAGATGGGCAATTCCAGGGCTGAAATCATCCAAATGATGATGGTGAAGGTGTGTGGAATTTAAAAATACAGTGGAACATGTTTGAATTAAACAAAACAGAACTCTAGACATGTTTTTGATGAGGAAACAACATTATAACAGATCAGAAAATAGCATAATATGGGTCCAGTAATTTTGAGGTATTGTTGAACATTCGAGACAAAGCAATAACAAGTCCATGGATTAAATTTTGCACAGCAAGATACGTATTCTGGTAAGGCAGTGAAAGAATGTCTTGTCTCTAGAATGGTTAATGATAGGCAGCCGATCCATTTGTCAAATTAAGACCTGAATATTATGGTACAATGCGAAAATGTCAAGAGAAATTACCAATGCTTTTCTTTGTTGACCTTGACTAACTACTGGAATATTGAAAACCTGCCGGTGAAGACCACATATACATAGCCGGTCTCCCTGCACTCTATGCTTGGATCCTCTGTGAATTCCCAGACATTTGCATGATCCGTCCTGTGACCGCAACATGAAACTAGCCAAGAAACACAATGCAGCCATTTGGTTTTGTTTGTCCTACTGCTGATGTCTTGGCACACTGTAATCCAACCCTGGCATTCACCCTAATCCCCGGGGAACGAGACTCAGAGTGAACGCACAGATTAAGAACAGGTGAGTGCGTATCTGTGACGGACCACCGCAGCAGCCCCATAATGCTACGACCCTTCTACTGTTTCGCACTTGGCCCCTGGGATGGCTCCTGTATTCACTTACATCTAGTCGGTTACTTTGGTATAACAAGAGCTCGTGGATTGATTCAGTTGAGCAGAATGGTACACAGTTCATTGGCTTTTGGCAGCACAGACGACAGCGGTTGGAGGCGCAGCAGAGTATCAGTTGACCCAGACTAATTATTCATAAGGTCTTGTTGTGATGGCTGCTGCTCTCGTAAGGTCAGACTGGAGCAGCTCGAGGGAAACAAAAACATTTCCTCCTAAAATGGACTTGACACCAGCCACTACCTCACTGATCCAAAAAACCTCTGTCCCGCTTCTAGCCACAAGCAGATAGCATTACCAGCAGCAGTTCAAACATTCACTGGGGATTTTAATTGAAGCAATAGTGGATATTATTTAAAAGGGGTGCTCATGCATGCCTAAGAGGAGAGCGGTGCAAGGCTTAATAATAACACACGCTATGTCCTTACAACCGCGGGCTAGCATTGCCTTGAAATTTTTAATTACAGTAATTGTGGTTTCGACAAATGGGGCTCTAAAGCACCCTTCAACGGTAAAACACAGGTTGCTTTACCCGCGAGTATTCTGCTAAAAGCATCAATTGAAAAAGCCATAATTTAGAATCCCTTTAAGCCATCCAGATGTCTGTTAGCAAAGGGAAAAATCTATTCAGTTCAATCTTTGTCCAAGTCCTGAGTCTCCCCAAGGAGCAAACAGTCGCCACCTTTAAGCCCCTCTAAACGTCATCTCTCCCAACAATCGAAATGAACAGTGGAAATGTGTACCCACAAGTACAAACACACAAGGCCCACTTATGAGCAAGCACAATGGCGGGGCAATTAGTGGCTAGAGAGCAGGAATGCTGGATCGGTTACAGTTGTTGAATGTTAATTACAGCGTTTTACTGCGTCGAAGAGATAACGAGTTAGCGCCCGGTGACAGCAGCCGTGACACGTCCTTTAACAAGAGCCGTGGAAATGTATGAAACTTGAGATCAGGGACAATGGGGCGTTACGGGCCTGTCAGACGCACTCCTGCTCAACCTCTCTTTGTCCTGATGAAGGAAGACACTTGTTTCTTTTTATCCTCCGTTCGTCCAACTACTGATAGAAAGAAATCATTATAGCTCATCTAGGACAAGTTAAAAAGCCAACTGGGATTTCGTCATGTCTAATCTAATGAACTACTGTAGACAAGTGACACCTTTTCTAATCTTTGGTGATAAGAAAAGAGGTCTATTTAGATAAAAGATATGCAGCACTGACCATCCCTTGAACTAAATCTGACATATTCTTACACCACAACAAGACAAAGAGTCCAACAGCATTCTTTTGTTCTTTTATAGGTAATCTTGGTATCTTTGACCCACTCTCAAAATGGGTGAAATTTCAGAAAGCTGACATCTTAACTACATAATGTACATATTTTTCTGTAAACATTAATGGATTTCCTTTCAGTGTGGCTTTCTATGTAAGATCAATTGCTTTGAGAAAATTATAAGTAAGAACACATATACATAATAGCTATAAAATGCATGGGGATAGACTAGTAATTTCCCGGCTGGGTAGAAATCAGCCACAAATGTGACCACTCATTCCAAGTCTATAAATAATAAGGAGTCGAAAGCTTGGCAGATTCTCACAGGTTAATGTTATGGTCATGTTGTGAAACCTGTTTTGGAATGTGGGTTAATGGAATCAGTGATGGTCCTTAGTTCTAATGCCAGTAATGCTTAAGAAGTCCAGTACCTCTCTAACCCAGGGACATTATCCAAAGTTTTTTTTTTCACAGTTGTTGGCACAGCTTTCTAAAGCGAACGAGACTGCTAACTACAATCCCTGGGCTTTTAGCATGACCTAAATGTTTTAGAATATTAGAATATTACATCAGTTACACTGGGACTAATGCAGAGCCCCAAAGGAAATATTACCTCAAATAAACATATAAAGAGAGACAAGCTCTCTTTTCTTTTTCTTTCTTTCTTTCTTTCTTTTCCCCTGAAACGGTTCAAGGGAAAATGAATTGAAAAGTAGAGCATTCTTGAAATTGTAGTCAATGTCTAGACATAGGATATAGATATATGTGTACTTATTTATACAACAATACATTTGACACAAAGGAAACATGTGGGCTGCAGCTAACATAAAAGTAACCAGCCTCCAAAGAGAGCAAGAGACAATCCTTTAAAGCCTCCGAAAACAAGCTAGCGAGGATGGTGCTCAGAAGTCAATAAAAACAGGTGTTAACCAGCTTAGCTAAGATGTTAAGATCTGGGATAATCCTAGTCAGGATCCAGGAGGGATCTGCTTTGGAATACTGATGCACTGATGGTTATAATGTGGGACTGGAGCTACAGGCCATCAAGTTGAGTGAATTGCAGATGAGATTGTGCTAATCCAGGCAGAAGATCCACTATCTTAATCTGTGTAATTTTAAATTCTGTTGTGTTTGAAGGTAAAAAATCCAAACCTGTGCTGTCGTCTCAAAACAGTTTATGAAAGTGTAAAAATAAATGGTGCTATAGGTTGATATTATATTATGATTGCACTGCTTAAGGCAATGTTTTCAAATGCATTAACTAAATTTGTCTTAATATGAACAGATGTATATAAAATAAGAGATACAAGATGTCTAGCTTTGTGTATTGCAGTATCATCTATATCACGTTGAACAAAAGCCTTAACACTCAGTGCTACACATGTGACAGTGACATAACTGATTTTGATTGGCGTTTCCTCCATACATTAATATACTGTCTTACATGCCACCTTATAATCAAATCAGCATCTGGCGAAAGGGTGTCTTGTGGTTTGGGCTGTTCTCATTTGTAAACACCACCTGCCGGCTCTCCCTGCTCCTCACTCTCTCCATGACATTAGTGCAAGCGTGAAATGTGATTTTGCATAGAGTAAACCTCTGCTACAGGAACATCTGAGACTGCCCACCTGGAAACACAGCATGAATAATCTAGGGCCACAAAGTCAGGAGAGGAGTTGTCAGGCATAAGACACTAGCAGCACTACTGGGGGATCAACTGAGTCCATTTCACTAATGGTATGGGGATGACGTCTTCTAGAACAGGAAGTTTAATGCGATTAAGGGCTAACAATAGCCATATATTGTAAATGTATTCCTATGATCCTTCTCACAGGAACTAACACTGTATAAATAATGTAAAATGATTTACATAATGTAGATGTTGTTTTTGTTTACATTTTTGGTATGTTAACCAATGGGAAAGCTGAGGACCAAAACAAATATTGATCCTTCCTTTTAATATATCGCAGCTAATGACATCCCAGGTTTAGTTGTGAGTTAAAACAGTAGGACCATATGCAACATAGCTTAGTCTTAAAGCGATAAAGCCACCTCCTGCATCTCTTTGCACCACTAAGATCTCAGCACAATATAGCTATAAAATAGCATTTCTGTATGTTAAGGCCACATTTCCCTGACCACAAAAATACTTTTCTAATTCAGCTCAAACAATCTAAAATTTATGCAGGCTGGTCTGGTTTCATTAATATAAAGCCTATTTGCACCTCCTGCATGATCACACATAATGCAATCACATTTCCATTGACGGAGTGAGAAAGCGATGATTAAATTTTCATGTGTGGAAAAACCAATAGCTGTCAAGATTAGCCACCATGCACCTACTTCACCCCAGGGAGACAGGTGACATGAATATCGTTACGAGTGGATATTTACTACTTTTGTCATATTCACTTGAGTCAAGATTCATACAATGAATGTTGTATAAAGATTTACACAACTATGCTGAAATTAATCCAGAAGACAAAATGTTACAATGCTGACATAAATACAGGGTGAGGTATTGAAGTTTCTGTTGTTGCCATTAGATGTCACCAAAAAAAAAAAAAAAAAAAAAAAAAAAAAAAAAAAAAAAAACACTTTAAGGACCCTACCAGAGACCTTTCAGCTACCATTAAAAATGTATGCGCTTTTCTGTATGCCATCTGAATTGGGAACAGACTATCACCTTTATGCTGCCAGCATTTTACTTTTCGATGAATGTCAACAAAGCAGTTAACCGGAGGAAATGAGAAAAAGAGAGTGTGAGGGTATAGCGAGGGGGGTAAGAACACACAATTATAAAAGCTTCATTTCTTCGGAGAACCATAAAGTCTGGTCCCAGAAGGGCAGCTGAGCACAAATCAATTTCTTTCAGTCGATTACAAGCACCGAGGTTCTAACCTTCATTTGTGAGTCTAATACTCCAACAGTTATGTAGAACACATACCAATTAAGCCATTCTGCTGGAATAAGAGGGCCATGAGCTGACACGATTACGGGGCCGGGTCTCAGGGGAGCGCGGGTTATCGGCTCATGAGAAGCCAGGACGAAGGGAGCAGGCCATGAGCAAATGGAAAGAAGACAGAGAGAAGAGAGAGAAACTATGGAAAGAAAAACATTTATTAAGCCTAATACTTGGCAAGAGGTTCCCATGGTAATAAGGTGGGGGACACTGCGTTAATATCAGGAGCCGTGCAGAAAAGGTCATCGATATCTGTGCCACCCACTGGGGTCGCACTGATGGGAGCAGCTCCAACACATCTGATAAAGCTCTCAGCACCAGAGGTCCAGAGCAGAGGAACTTGGGAAAAGATGCCATTTGTGAAGATTGCACTACTCCGCTCTGGGACAAGGCTTACGCTTCTTCAGGTGCACATAAAAGCATGTATGATGGCATATAACCAAATTATTATCAACCATATAAGTTCAGCTCCAAACTCTATCTTCACAAACTAAGACATATTAAATGTGTGCTAAGAATACATATTTAAATACTTCAATATTGCAGAGATAGTAGACACTGTTTGAGTAATATATTTTACTGTGTAAATGTAGTCAAAATTATGTCCAGACAGTTACTATGACTGTTGTATTAGTTTCCACAAATACCTTTTTACTCTTACTTGGGTAATTTTGTGGCCCACTACTACCACGTGCTTCTAATTGAGTAATATTACTTTGAAAAAAACAGAAAAAACACAATTTTGGGGTATTCTTTCCACCTTAATATACAATTACAAAAAGTCCATCTGATTGTTATTTAATCATTTTCTATGTTTTGTCTTATTTTAACGCTTTAAATACAGTAAGTTGTAGATATTTTTAATCAGTCCAAGTCTATAACTGCATTAGTGTATTTCACGCTACATGTACACTGTGTTTGATACTATTATATAATACGCAAAAATGTGAAATCTGTAATCTACTATGGCGTTTGAATTTGGTCATTCATCATAGTGGTGACATAAACATACAGTGTGAAGAAGCCATTTTCTGCTTTTCAATATGTGCTCTCAGACAAGTGCATGAAGGGAAACACATTAGCATCGCTCTCTGTCTTTCTATTGTCACAAGTCCAATCTGATGCCATTTTCTTTTTGATTTAAAGAGGCAGGATGCATCTCTGCAGATATGTAAAGATCAACACATTGTCATTCACTGCTGCGGTGCACCTTAACCACCACCCTCGCTGCCAGAAGATTTATGGTAATTCCTGATCGCGTGTGATAGGACGCAGCCCATAAACCCGTGCGAGCTACGTGTTACTATGGTAACACTTCCTTCCGTTTGCGAGCCCAATGTGCCTCTGTATTGTTGCAGTTTTTGTGTGTGTGTGTGTGATTTTTTTTTTTTTTTTTTTTACTTTTTCCCTTGCATTGTAGTCACTGTCTATTTGGATGCTAGTGGTGGTAAGAATGAGATGCTGATTTGCAGCAACGCACAGACACAGATGTTTCCTCATTGCCTTTTAATCTCTTATTCCCTGTGCGCCTGGTGTGAAACACTCCCCCTTTAGAATGGTAATTGGACCAGATGAATAATAAACAAAACAAAAACAGGCCCGCGGTTTGTAAGGAGCATTTGAACACTTCGGAGCAATCGTACTTTATGGCTATTATTAGCATGGAGACCAAAGCGAGTGGCGCTCCTACTGGGAATAATAAAGGACTGAGCTTGAACTTGTCTAATCAGCAGGAGACCTATCAGAGGCAGGAGGAAGATGACAATGGCTGGCTCATTATGATCAAGCAGCTCACAGAACCACATGATACAGCTCGAAACCATTTACTCTGCCAAATGAAGACGTATACCCGAGCAACTTCAAATCTATTTATTCTGTGATTGTTACTACGAGTATGAGTATTCAACTTTTTGTGCAAAGCCTAACATAAAAACTAATGATGTCATGTCTGTATGTTATGTTAATGCTACTGACTCCTGCTCGAAGCCAAATTTTTCCATAAGACGAAATAAACAAAACCTAACCTATATTTGGCTTTTGAAGTAGCATATGCTTTAAGGTAAGCCAGGACTAATAGAATGACTGAAGCAAGACAAAGCAAAACCAAGATGCATCAAACCATGGAGTTCTATAAAACTGACCAGTTCATAACCAGAACCATAACCAGAGCTGCTTACCACCTGATTTCATGCCCCTGCAGTTCTGATAAGCAGAAATGGCAGGAGGATTAGCCAGAGAAACTGTTTAGGATATGAAAACAAACATGGTAGCTTACATGTATAAAATAAAAATAAAAACACAGAACACTAAATGCTGTTTTGAATATGTCAATAACCTATACGTCAATATATGTTCAGTGCATGAAATCTGATTGCATAGTTCTGTTCAAGTTCAGGCTATATCCCACAGTTTGAGTCCTGTTATAGTATATGTACAATAAAATGCCATAGCCTAACTAGACTCCCATTTTAAATTTATTGGTTGTATATGCATGCATAATGAGTCCATTAAGCGCTGCCTGGACTAGTGTCATACGGCAAACACTTCCTCCACCTTCCTCTCCCATCCAGCCAACAGCAACTTCCATATCAGGAGGAGCTCTCTTTGTTGACAAGCCTGCAGATAAATGTGGATATTTTGACACTGTGTGGTATCGAAAAACCTATTCGCTCCTGCCATTTGCATGAAAAGCCTGTCCCTTTCTTCCCTCCCTGGAGAGCTTTATTACAGGCGGATATTTCAAATGCCATCAAATGTGCCAAACGTTTACTTTGATAACTCTATCAGATGGCTCCCTGGGTTTTAATGGTCGCAATCTGAGAGCACACACGCCTAGAGCGCACACAATAATACTGACGGGGAGAAATACGAGGAAAGGGTGAATAAAACCTCTTTAAAAACTTCATAAATAATGCACCTTGCGCACTAGAGAGTTGTTGCCTATTTAAGTATGCATGCCTCTTTCCCGGTCTGGCAACAAACACAGCATGTATTGTGGGTCAACATGGCAGCGCAGGGGGAGGACAACCTGGGGCTCCATCAATCCTCTCAGCCTTGGCCTCCCACCCACGTAGAGCAACGCCTCCCCACGGCAAGAGGGCTACTGCGTGTACCGCCTACTGTACACTACTGACTCCAAAACAGCCACACAAAAGAGGGATCTGCGCAGAGAGAGTGCTAGCCCAAACGAGGGAAAGATGTGAGAAAATGGGAGAAAACAAAAGTGCAGGACTAATTATCCAATTAATGTGCAATTAGGCCCATGCAGCCTAATGGCCTGTGTTGGATTTGGTAATAAGTCTAGCCGACTGAGGAGCCTATTAAACTCAGTGTGGGCTGCTGCTGTGTGTATGCAGCACGGCTCTCCACAACACAAAGCTAACACAATAGCGCTATGTTATTCTCTCTAAAAGGACAGATTGTATTTTGCAGCCAGACGACAAAATGCGGGAGAAAGAAAAAAAAAAAGAATGAACCGCCTGACACAAAATTCAACAAAGCATTCCATTAAGATTTTCATTATCTGCCGAAGCCGAGTTTGTTAATAAATGCTAATTATATTCAAGCTAATATTTAATCACACACAATTTCTTCAGTCAACTGCAGTTTGAGGAAATACTAATTCTAATGGATGCATTCGGAGTGCGGTTTATGAAGTTGGCGCTGGAGAGATGAGACAGGAAATGTAGATTATGTTTAAAAATGCTTTTTCAACTACGAGCATTATTAGCTTTGACTAATTTCCTGCCCTAATGAGATCATCTTGGAGGGATATTTTAGTGCAATTAATAATGCACAAAGAGTAATTAGAAGCATAAATATTTATCATGTTGTGTTTCCCTCTATTAGAGATTGTGATGAATACAGACAAACCTATTAACCTCCATATGAATGGCTGTGATACATACTGGATATGCACAGAATATAGCTCACTGGTCGTAATTTACTGTCATTTGTATTAATTAAGGCTATTACATGTGCATAGATAACATTTATCACAGACGTACCGATTATGTGAAAAAACAAAGCATAAATACAAGTATACTAGCATATTCCTACATGCAAAAGCTCTAGATGTGGGGGTTATTGCTTTGTCTAGTCTAGAATGTTCCACAGTATAGCATTATACTAATCTATTTTGTATTTATTTCAATTCCAGGTGTTTTCATTGCTAAATTAAAATATGCTTCCTTAATGTGCGCAGGATCAACTCTCCATAGATCTGACCAGTAACTTGACCTAGTGACATCACCTGCTTGTCTCATTGGAGATGGTTAAGTTTAATGCCATACTGTGGAACATTCTAGGCAAAGCAATAACATCTCCACAGAGAACAACAACTTAAATTAAATTAGCATAGATCAATGCAAGTTTTAGTGTTAAAATGCTTGACTCAATCTGTTTGTCTGCATTTTTTAGTAAATTTAAACCATGTGTACTTTATACAAGCACTGGCACTGGTCTGAGAACTCTTTAATAATGTACACAGGCCAATGTGGAGTCTGTAGTAGCATCAAGTACAAGGTGCACCTGCGATGAGACAAGTGAACTCTGTCTGCCCTTGATCTACTAACACACAAAGTAAATAGTGCTGGATCACACACTCCAATAAGAAAATGTAAACACGAGCAGGATAATGTGTAGCCAAAGCCAGATAAGACTCTCATATAAGCAAAACATTACTCAACAGCCCACCGCTGATTAGAGGGCTTATCTTTATCACTGGGTTAGACAAGACAGCAAACAGACCAAGTCCAGACTGCAGGGTTCATGCAATCACTTACAAGTACTGCCTTAGTAAGAAAAGAGTGTATTGCTTAAATGGGATGAAATGTGGCACAGGTTGATATCTTGGATAACACGAATAAATATTGGCAAAATCAGAATCAGGAAAAGTTGCTGAAAAATTGCTGTTTAAGTGAAAAAAAATCACAAAGTAGAAATGTGCTCAGTGTTGTACAACATAAAACACATTTATAGAACGTTAATAATGACAAAAGTGTGTCCACAAATTCACTATTAAACTAAATAAAGTCTAACCCAGGACTAATCCTAGAATCAAAACAAGACAAACCCAGCCAAATACAGTGAACAATGTCAACAACTGAACAACTAAACCAAGACCTAACCAAGTCTGAAAGTCCCTCTGAACTCAGAATGAACCAGATCATAGCAAGAGCTTGAACGATCAGGCAAAATATGACTGAGGTGACAGTTCACACCTTACACACAACAACTACGATGTGTTACTTTCAGTATAGTTAGCTCCTTTTGCTTTCTTTTGTGATTCAACTTTAAAGGTGCACTATAACTTTCTGGTTGGGGGTCCGTGACCTACTTGTTTCTATGGATATGTCATTGCTCTGTCTGGAAGTATCCAAATAGTACCATGAGAATTAGCCCATGTACTACAGTTTGGAAACCTTTTGAACTTCCCTTACCTCACTAATCCTGAGAGACTGAGTGGCACTTTGAGGCTAACTAGGTTCTAACAGCGTCAGCGGGACAGGGGCGAAGCGAGAAGACAATCAGAGCTGTATAGTGCGATTGAGTTGGGCTTGAGAGTGAGAGTAATGGAGTGTCTGTGCTAGCAAGAGAATGGGGAGGAGACATGTCCCTGGAGCCCGCAGTCACTAACCCTCACCACTGAAGCCATCTGGAGCTGATCTTTATCACGTTCACCTCAAAAAAGCAGACACAAAATGGCAGCCCTTACTCTCTGTGGTTTCCTGTGCCTCCCAGGCCCAGGTATGTAAACAATCAGACACACTTTGTCAGCCATGTTTCATTGATTTCTTGTCTCGTTGCCTCTAATCAGCCCGTCACTGGTTTAATTATCTGTAAGTGCTGGTATTTGGCCTGCTCCCATAGGTCATGTCAGCTGCACACTTTAAAGTTCCATTTAATGAGTTGAGCAGATTGCAGTTTTATTAATAGCTTTGCATCCAATTTTAAATTCATTAGCAAATTATTCTTTCAGCAAGGTGGTGGTAATCATTCTTGTCTTTCTCAATAGGTTGTGGATTTTTAAACACAAATTCTGTATCTGTGGGTGAATTAGTCAAATATGTTAAAACCATAGACCAAACCTGGGCATTGTACAGTTCCCGGGTCCTTTGGTTGACTCTGACCGACCTGTTTAAGATCATTTGGAATTACAAAATAAACATACTTTACCTCATGCATGGACTAAAGCTGCATTGCTTTTATTTTAGAGGTGTTTTTTTTATGACATTTTTTGTAAAGCAGCCTCACTTTTTCATTTGTTAGTCATAACATACACTCTTACCAGTCTTACCAGCGCATCAAAACAATGATATTTACTGCTATTTTATAAGAAATACAATTAATATTATGCAGAATTGAGTTAAGCATTTTGGCCCAGCCCTCCACAATATTTTCTGTTTCTCATGTGGCCTCATGGAAAAAATAATTGCCCATCCCTGCCATAGATGGTGTATATATAGCCGCTGGATTCGAAATAGGAAGTGACCATGGGAGTCTTTCCAGTTGACTTTACATTGAAAAATTGCCACCCCTCTCTCTGTAACTGCTGTGACCCTCATAATTTTGGTCTTAAAATGTTCATTTTAACCCACTCTACATGATCCTGGTATTTTTATTTTGCTATTTTGTCCGTTAATAAATTCCTAATATGGAACTCGGCTCCAAATTTGCCCATATAACTGCTAGCACTGTGAGCTTCATTTGACTGGAGCCGAACACCATGGGTGACGCCACTGTCACTTAGCCCACCTCTATACAGACTATGGTTAAAACCCATTGAATTAGGGATAGGTAATATCGGTATTGGGGATACTGAAGTGGGTTCCAATATTTTATTTACAAAAGTGAAAAGTTAAGTTATAGTTAAGTTCATAAATTATTTATTTTTGAGTTTTGTTATGAATTTCAAAATTCAAAATAAAAATAACTGGACCATCCCCACAAAGAATGAATGAACCTCAGCAAGTACCCCCTTAAAACTACTAATGACAGCATGATTTATAACAAGATCAATTCAATCACTTTGTATGATTGTAATGCGGCTTTGAAATTGCATCTGGTCATGCATAATTGAATAAAAATGTAAAAGATAAAACTGTGAAGAAAAAAAAAAAGTAATTGAGGTCAGTGAGCAATGAGGCAGTGGTACTGAACTGAGGCCAATAAAAAGCTGGCTGGGTCACCACTGGCCTACAAAGGACCACAGCATGTGTTACTTATCAGACTATTTTAAATACCTTTCTCAACGTGAATCCAATTACCGCCCGCCTTTGTTTGTTCAGACAAAACGCAGCAATGTTCAAGGTCTGTCTCTGTGATTTTAATCAATTCTCTGGGGAGCTGTGTGTGTGCGAGATACAGATCAGAACTCGCTATACATCAGTGGAAGGTGTGTACTCCCTTACGTGTCTTTTAGCTTCCAATATATCAAAAAGTGAGTATTGCAGGCTGCCATGGAGTAGTATAAAAGCTTTCTAGTTTCTGCTGTATAAAAGTTGTCAACTCAAAGGAACCGTGATTTGTATGCATACGCCTTTCTCAAAAGTAACTAAGATCTCTATCGCGGACTAATTGCAGACATACAGCAGAACTTTGCAAATGTTTATGAAAGTGGACTGCGAATGACAAAGCCTAGCAACTATAGATATCATTTTTGATACTTCTACACCTGCTGGTCTCCAGGGAAATGTTGTTGCTTTGTCTAGAATGTGTGTAGAATCCCTCAGTCGTCCAGGTAGAATCCATAGCAAAAGGAGAAATTTAATTTGTCAACTGGACAGAGTTTATTTGGTCAAAACCAAATGTCTAGAATGTTCCACAGTATAGATTAAACCTACCTACCTACCTACCTACCTACCTACCTACGTACCTATCTATCTATCTATCTATCTATCTATCTATCTATCTATCTATCTATCAAAAGAGACAGAAGCAGGTTACAGCACTACACTATATTACAATTCAGTCTTCACAGAAGGAATTATTATATTTTTGAGCAATAGAAAGACTCATAATCAATAAATGCTAGATGGATATGTTTAAAGTCATACCATGGAACATTCCAGGTTAAGCAATAACATTTCTATGGAGAAAAGCAGGCAACGGACCCTCTACCAGAAAAGTTGCAAAGTGCACCTTTAAGAATCAACTTCACATGACCGGTTTGCAGTCCATGTTTCTATGAGATAAATATGACAGATGAGCTTGTCATTATAATCCACAGCGCAGGCTCCAGAGTGTCACCTCACCACTTGGCAGATGTTCCCATAGACTGCAGCAGCATTAGTGGAGCAGAGGCCGATCCACCTGCTCCAAATGGGGATTACACATAGTCTCGTGATGATAGCTGTAGCTGGAACTAATTGCTGAAAAGAGACAACATTGAACCAAGTTTTAAGGTCTAGAAAAACTAAAATAGGACAAAACACTTCTGAACCAGTCTCATGTTAAAGTGGCTGTACCAGCTTCTTGTTCATGTAGTTTGAGTATAATTAGTTTTGCCCTATATGGATTCATTGTAAAAGCAGCAGTTTTTATCATCCAAGAATCGGGAAGTAACGCTGGTGTGCTTTTATAGCATGCTAGTTTTTATTTTAGCAGTAATGTGACTGGAAAACTCTGCGTGCTGAAAGTTGTTAAACACGCTTACAAAGTCATTATGGTGAAAAACATGACGCTAGGATGTGTTAGGGTAGTGAGGAATAACGCTGGACCTCTGCAAACGGGAACAGGAACAGGAACTAGCTCTGTTTTTCACAATTTAAGACAATAAAAATCCTTTAATGTTAACTAGAACTATACAAAGGCCAAGCTAGGTCAAAGCAGGGCTAAATCCAGATCCCAATTCAAACTAAATTTGATCTTAAACCTGAATTAAACAGTGCAATACGGGTCCTTAAATTAGCTACTGGGATAGTAAAAGATGATCAGGACAAAACCAGTTCACAGCAAAAGCAGAGGGACTAAAAGAGGTCTAAACCAGAACTAAACCAATATTAACCTGATAACAATCTGTCAGCTCCAAGTAAGGATGACAGCATGACAGCTATTTAAAATATTTCATTAAAAAATACTAGGAACATTGAAATGAGTTGCAAGGTCTGACTCATTTCTTTTCAGCAGCAGAAATGAAATCCCCTTTGCCCTTACTTAACAAAGCACATTCACTTTAGTTGTTGTTCCAAGAGGCCAGTGTCAACCCTAATGAATTCCAAAATGTTAAGATTTGCATTTCAATTTGGTAGCCTCCCCTCTCAAAGGCTATAAAGTCCCCCGCCCCAAACTCTGCTCTAAATCACATTAAGCATACAGCTATCTTTTTGTACAGCCCCACAACAATGTCATGGCAGTAGCCCCTCTCTCTATCATTACGCCTGACGCTTTTGTCATCCTGTTTACAAGCCCAACAAAACATCTGGAGCCCAAAGAAAGAGCAGAATAAAAGAAGTTGTGAAATGCAATCAGAGCTGACAAAGGCTGCTGTAACACATTTAGTCATGCTTTCACACTGGTCAAAAAGAAAACTCTCTGTGTCAAAAGTGGTGAGACTAGTTTGATGCAAATATCAGTATCAATTACGTTTACTTAAGTACTTTTTTGAGACTAAAAACATGAAAATATGCCTTGTCTCCATGGAGATGTTAAGCTTTGCCTGGAAATTTCCTCCGTATAGCATTAAACCTAATTTTGTATATTACCACTGTGAGCATGATCACCACTCCACAGATCTGGCCTGTAACTGGAGCAGGTGGAGTTACCTACATGTCTCCATGGAGATAGAGAGGTTTATCAGAAATGCTGCAGTGTCTGTTATAATGTTGTTTCCTCATCACAAACACACCTGGAGTTGTGTTTTGTTTCATTCACACACGTTTAACACACAAGCCCTGCATATTTAGGCTGAGTTCTTCTCTCAAACAGAAAACACTCTTTTCCTCCTTGTGATGTCATGTGGTAATACAGGAAGTGCTCCACTGTGTTTTTAAACTCCATACAACTTTTCTAGATTTTACTACACAACTCCAAGTATGTTTTTGATGAGGAAACAACATTATAACAGATCAGAAAATATCGTAATATGGACACTGTTATTAATTGAATTGACGTAACAACATTCATACACACACAAGGATCCATTTTGTGTAATATAGGACCTTTAAATGTTTGACCTCAGTGGTGAAAATTGTAACATCCTTGTTACAATAAATAGCGTATACACAAATACAATATCATTTTCAAAGAGTAGATTTGTATTCCATCTCATGTGTCTGTTATGTGCAGCTACTTTGGACCCTTTAGTAATTTATACACCGTTCGCAGTAAATTCATCTTTATATTTTGACAAGATGCAGTTTGAGCATTGAAATCTAATCTGGAACTTAATGACGCGCTCACTATCCTCATCTCGGGGGTCAAACACATGTTATGAGGTCAGCGGTCACTGATGTACAACACAAATTTCCCATGACAACCACCGCCATTACTACTTTTACATCCAAATGCAGACGTGGGAGTAAATCATTTGCTTATGTTTTGACTGAACTGTGACCTACAGAGTCTCGAAATAGTGCCAAAGGGGAGGCAGAGAGGAATATGGGTTGTGTAAACAGAGTCCAAGGGCAGGACACGCACAATAAGTTATGAGAGGCCCTGTATCTCTATCAGCACTGGAGGACAAGTCAAGTTGATAGGGAGTGCTGCTGTTATTTGTTATGGACAACATGCTTACATTGAGAAATCTGTTTCACACTTGGATCATGGTCACACTTTCAAACTGCACCCACCAAGGACTATCTCAAGCAATATTTGCATTTATTGTATTTAAAAGGTCCTATTACACAAAATTGACTCTTGTGAGTTTTAAGTCATGTTGCCTCATCAAAAACATACCTGGAGTTGTGTTTTGTTTCATTCACAAGTTTTTGATAAGATAAAAAAGCTCCAACAGTCCAACAGATATGGGCAATTCCATGTCTGAAATTATCTAAATGATTCTAGTGAAGGTGGAGCACTTGCTTTACCACTTGTCATCTAAAGGTGGAACAGAATGTTTCCAGCTTAAGGGAAGAACTGTGTGTTAGACATGTGTGAATGAAACAAAACACAACTCCAGCGATATTTTTCTTGATAGATCAGAAAATAGAGTAATACGAGCTCTTTAAAGGTACACTATGTAACCTTTCTTCTAGGGGGTTATTGGTTTGCCTGGACTATTCCACAGTAGCATATTCCACTTATATAATTCGCATTTATTAAATTATATGTGTCTTTACCTTATACCTTAAAACATGCATTCTCACTCTAAGGAGGGTCGCCTCTCCACTGATCTAAGCTGTACCTTAACTCTGTGGTGCAATACTAAAGCAATACTGTGGAACATTTCAGGCAACATCCTTCAGACAAGCAGGAGGCGGACTCTCCTCTAAAGAAGCTACAAAGTGCACTTAAAAAAGGTCTAATTTGGAATACTACTACTACTACTACTACAAATCTTGACCCTCATAACTGTGTTCCACATTTCAGAATCAGTGCACTGTATGTTATAATAAGCCTTGAAAGTTTTACGTTTTAAAGACTACAGGGAAACCTGATTGTAATGTACTACTCTGTTGGAGAAACTAACAATAACTGAGTGGGAAGCAGAAACAAGCTGAGAAAGTTAAAGCCTTCGCCAAATGCCGAGTCTAATAAGCTTTGTGTGTGGGAGTGTGATATGTGCCTTTGACCCCACCCTTTATGTCTTATTTTATATTTACTGAAAAGCCATGCTGAAAAATATATACAACTTCCACTCTCCAGAAGTCAGTCCATATGCGTGTGTAGTTGTAACCAAAGACACCACATGAAACAGTCAATGAAGCATTTGCGTCTGAAGTTCAGTTGTTTATGCAAATGAGTTGCTTGCTGTAAAATCTGCAGATGGAAAGGCCTGTCAGAAGTTTCAATGCAGTCACAACCTTAACAAAAAAGTGCTTATTCAATAGAGTTTTGATAGCCTTGGCACATTAGTCAATATTTGCAAAAATTCCAGGTGGTTCTTACTTAGTCAGAATAACAAGGCTAGGAAGATTTAGACCTTCAACCATCACAGTTGAATCAGTGCATCCTTGAGCCAAAGTGAATGTTTGTGCTTTATTAATATAAATAAATTCACAGCCTTAGAGCAGCCTTGGATGTGTTCAAGAGAGTGTCCCACACTCACAGATAAGGGCCAAAATAATTCCTCTGGATAGCACAGATACAACATGAACATAACAATAACAATGTTAGACATGTACGTTCACAAGGACATGGTGCCTCAGTGCACATTCCCACTTGATAAGACAGAATAACAGTATTTACAGCATGCACAATACTGGAGGTTTTAAACAGACTGCAGATGTATCTGTGCAAGAGGCCGACATCATCTTTTATGTTCAAAACAAAAGGTCAAACTCTTAGGCTACCCACGTTTAGCCCCGCCAGCTAATCGCCTCACTTCCTCAGCCCATCAGAGAGAATTACAGCGGCTGTTAAGTGTGCATAATGAATGCCATAAAGCTGGCCTATAAAACAGGCTTTTGGCCAGCCCGTGGCAGTGAGTGGGCGCAGGTCTGCACACCCTCGTGTACTGAAGGATTGCTGATGGCTTTTAGTGAGAAGGGGAGGGGCCGCTTCCACATCATTAATGAGCGCTAATATTTCAAAGGAGGACGCGGGGCCTGAGCACTGACCGTTATATTAAAAATCAAACGCTGTGACCTTGTTAAGATGGATGCCTGGCTGCTGTGTCCCCTGTGCTGTGCTGCAGAGCTGCAGACAGCACACCGCATTAAAGGTGGCTCTTTGCTTTTTAAAGCTACGCCTGCTGATATACAGGGAGCAGGGGAGCATTAAGAGTGGCATTTAATTAAAGAAAAGTAAGCTGTGGGCTTTTATAGACTGGCCGGGGATTGCTTGATCTTGTAAGTGAGTGGAAATGAAGGATGCTTGAAAGGCAGTGTAAATCTAACAAAGCACTAACTTAACCTTCATATCATCGTAAAAGTCAGCACACTTGTCTGCTGTGCTATCTCAATTAGCACTTGGCTTATGGTTAGACTATCACAGTCAATTGTACCTGACTAACAATAATGTAATATTTTGTTAGTCAGGATAAAAAGGTTTCATAATCATAGTTTCAAGTCATTAGAACCTGTTCTGATCCACCTTAAGAGAGCTTATTCCTCCTCTCGTTTGCTGGCGGCTGTGGTCAGAGTAGTGATTTATAGGCTGGTAATTAGGCCCACATGACGATGATGAATGTGCTGCGTTCACACCTTAGGAGGCTGGATGTTTGGAAACATCTGAGCCGTCTGACAACGCTCTCATTTTACACAAAGCTCTTAATTACCTTGGCACAATTATGAATGGACCACAAACAGACCCCCCGCTGCTCTGGTGCACTGTAATGGGAGGAGATACTGTACTGAGGAAGAGGAGGCATGGTCCATGGCTGATGTACGCGGAGGGAGGAATAGTACAAGACAAATAGCTCAAGGACATTTTCTTGTGTATGGTTTCGGCATGAGTCAAAGGAGCCATTTTTCTCTGGGATAATCAAAGGAGGGTCAGGTCAAAAGGTTGAACATGGGGGAGTGGGGGAGGACAAGGTGTTAGCAATTATGTTTCTCTGCTGCACAAGAAGAAGGATGTATTGCTGTTCAGGATTAACCCAGGATTTTGTGTGTGTGTTGTTTTTTGTATTGACTTAATTTCCAATGTCCAGTCAACTTCACCCTTTTATGCATATACAGTATTTCATCCCATTTGGTTCTGATCTTTAAAGAGCCTGTATTACGCTGTTTTCTGACCTGTTATAATGTCGTATCCTCATCAAAAACATATCTGGAGTTGTGTTTTGTTCCATTCTCACATGTGTAACAAAAAACCCTGCATATTTAGGTTTAAGTTCTTCTCTTAAAGTGAAAACACTCGTCATGTCAAATGTCATGTCGTCATACATAAAGCACTCCACTGTGTTTTTAAATCTGATATATCTTCACTAGAATAATCTGGATGATTTCAGTCCTGGGATTGCCCGTCTCTACTGAACAATGACATCACAATGTGGAACAGAGTATTTTGAGCTTTGGAGATGTAGACAGACAAATAATGAAGGGTTACTCAAACAAGCCTGAATGAAACAAAACATAACTGCAGGTATGTTTTTTGATGAGGTAACAACATTCTAAAATGACTTAAATTTTGCGTAATCTTTAAGTCATTCTCAAATCCAATGCAAACATTATTACGTCAACGACAACAAGAGCTATTCTTAGTGACTTGATCCCCTTTGAACAAATCTCAGGGGAAAACTTCAACATACACTGGTACAATAAATAGTACATTGTAATTGCATTGTGTTTGACGAGCCTCTGAAGCCATATGCTAGTCACAGAAATGTAAATGTATGCTAATCGCACTCTGCTCTGGTTAGGTTGACTACAGTCCCTGATTGTCATAATAAAAACATTGTTTGATAATCATTTGAAAAGAATTTATTTGCAAGCACCACCACCCCTGGTGTAATAAGAGGAAGTACATTTATGGAAAATATGTGCAGTGCGATTTCATTTATAATAATATACTATGTAGTAATTAAGAAGTCAAGCTGGTGTCCTTGAGGCGGATCAGGAGAATGATCTTAACAATTTCAGTCTTAGTTGTTTGTAGGACAACAAACCAAATTAAACTTGTGACGTATTCAGTTTCTTAAAGGTGCACTATGTAACTTTGTTGAATACCATACTTTCCACAGTATGGTATTGAACTTATCCATCTTGAAAAGATTGAAGTGCAGGTAAAAATACCTGAGAAAAGTTCAGTTCAGTTTATGAGCCATTTGCAGTATAAAAACCACATTGAATAAAGGTTGCGAGAAGCCCAGAGTGCACAGCATCCATTCACCCATTCAAACAAGATCTGACCTGTAATTTGACCTGGTGGCATCACCTGCTTGTCACCATGGAAATAGACAAATTCAATTCTATATAGTGTAACATTGCAGGCAAAACAATTACATCTCTATGGAGACAAGCTCTGGTGACCCTCAACTAGATAACCAGTTGTATTATGCCCTAATGTGTAGGATTTTCCACAGCTTCCAGACAGTGCACTCTGACAGAAATCATAGCAGCGACTAGGAAGCTAACACACGAACAAGGCCATGAGGGGGCTCAAATAAGTGGGGTTGAGTCACAAATCGACAGCGCGTCCATTAGTCCTCCAAGCTAGCTGAGGCACCCTTGATAGGGATTAACTTCGAGGTCATCAGGTACTTTGAAATTCACTCAGTGTTCACTCACTAAAACTCTAGACATATTTCTCTGGAGTGTATTCTCGCTCCAATCCATTTTCATCTGTTCCTATGTGTTTATAAAGCTAGAGCCAAAATGGTGTCTATATGTGCTGTCAGAGCCACTTTCATCTTTTTGCGCACTGGGACAAACTATCGATGAGCTGTTGTAGGCTGTTAAATTACACTCAAACTCCTCTGCAGGAGAGCGATAGCACCTCCAACGCAAAATGACATATCCACACGCCAGTTCGATATGTCACGTCTTTAAATTAAAGCCCTGAGAAGAACAATTTAGCAACACAAGAACAAACTTACACCCAGAAAAAGTTGTTGAACCATACAAAACTGAGTCACTTGGCTGATGCATTTCATGTGTAGAAAAGTGCACTGAAAATGAGTGTAGGGTGAGCTTAAGAGGCAACAATGGTTTTAAAAACGATTAGTATTTGAGGTTTGAGTATTTGAGATTTTAGCTTGCATAGGTTTAGAACAGTAACATCTTGATTAAATTGTTTATTAAACCTTGGCAGAACAGTCCAACTGACCAACATAGATACTATCACAAGCATTATGTTTTCAAGGTAGGGTTTCAGTAAAAATCTGAATGGTATTGACTTTTCACATTTCACTATAGAGTACTATTTATTTTAGAGTAATACAAATAAATAAATGCATGTTTCCCCATGAATGTATTATTTATCAACCTTTATTTTACCAAGTTAGACCCATTGCGATTTAGATCACTCTTTTGTTCAGGTGACCTGGCCTGTAGAAAACAAAATTAAATGTAAAGATTAACACATGCATATACCTGGAAGTGCATAAAATATCCCCATTTTCCTGTTTACACAAACTGTTCAGAAATGCTGTGAGAAAATACACCGCACAGATGCACTGCAGCCAGAAAGACCCAGAAAAAAGACTATAATGTGAGAGACCTGTCGCCCCTGTCAGCAGCAGTCACAACATGGGCCTTAGTGGCAGTCTGTGTGTATGTTTGGAGAGGGGGGGTTATGTGGGGTTAGAGGGAGGGGGCGGAGCTCGGGGGGCTGTTACACAGAGGAAGACTCCCATCTCAAACGTGCCCGGTGGCTGTAGCTGAACTGTCATGGCCTGGCCCTGTCACCGAGAAACACTGCTGTTTAGAGGTGACAGCAGCCCACGGACACACAGACACACACAGACACACACACACACACACACACACACACACACACACACACACACATAGTATACACAAATGCACACATACACACACAGACTTTAAAAACACATATTGAGAAGGAAGATTTGGGCACAGCTTGACATGTCTATGTTTGAAATCCCTCCATACTGGGGTCTTCACAGACTCAATAATTTTACTCGACCAAGCATCTAAATTGGTCAATGAGCCATTTCTCTACAATAAATAAATTCATGGATATTCTAAATATATAAACAAAACACATTTTCAGGCTTAAAGAATGGCAACTTTATGGACTCAACAATTTGAAATAATGTAAAGAAGGTTTCAGCAGTAGCAATTTTAAATAATGAACAAACATAAGTATATGATGCATGCGCTCACGTCTGATGCTAACAAGGATGCCTTCACCCCAATGGTAAAAAACAGTCACAAACAATTGTCTCTCATCATGGAGCTGAAAATGGCCGAACACCAAACCCTCCTCCAACCCTCTTATTTTCAAGCCAACAACAAAATCTCAGCCATGCACAAGTATCCACACTGTGGTAATTGCAGCCCCAGCTCATTTAAGCTTGTCATTTTTCTAGATAAGATCACAATATTAAAATGACAAAAGATTGATACACACTCTTTGTCACACATGCGATTCTCAAGGCTGGTGTCAGCAGCCATGAGGCAGGCGAAGGCGGGACTGTTATTGCAGATTCTACAGGCGAGATAGATCGAAGGGAAATGTGATTTCACACTTTTTGTTTTTCAGAGCTGGAACAATGAGGTGTTGTGCAAATCAAAACAAAACACAAAAGTTGAGATATGTTTGGGTGCAAACAATGTTGTGAATCTCAAAAACAATTAATTGTCTCCCTTCAGAGGATATAAATATGGAAAAAAGCTGGCATTTATCTCAACTGAAATAAATGTATCCCCGGTCACATTAAGGTGTGTTTGCCAGTAACACTTTGCAACAGCACAAGCCATATTGAGAAACAACAACAAAATCAGGCACACGTTGGCGATGGCAGCGGACATCATCACGCTGCAGCTCATCCATAACCAGGCACATGATAACTGCTGATGTGCAAAGAAAATTGAGCAAATAGTGGTTCTGACATTGAATATCAACAAAGGGGATGAGAGAGATGCCAGAGTTAATTGGCAGCGGTGCATGGACAGAATGGTAATGGTGCGTGTGGCGTTGAGAGCGCAGGAATGAGCTGATGCCTGTTTCCAAATGGAAGGAAGCAGCGTGTTCACACTTCATTAGCACTTCCCTTCTCCTGCTAATCAAAACGCAGAGCACTACAACGTGTCAACAAGGAAGTCTTTTCACTCTTATTGAGAATACAGATACACACTTGTGTCAATGTGTGTAAGGAACGGTGTGTTTGGCCACGTTACATAAGCAGCTCTGTATGTTTAAACATGTTTAGGTTTAAGTACTTTCAGTAAGTGAGCCAGAAGGAGAATGAAGAAAGATATTGTAGTTACATTTTTAATCTCAGTAAGCTTATGTACATTGTTAGCATTTTATTTCCATCATAATCACAGCACATCATCTACCTTCTCTTGTGTAGTTCCTTGATGTAACCCTCTTTTTCTAAGCCTAGGACTGGCATAGACAATCTATATGTTGCTTATTTGTTGACTTTTAGATATTTTCATGATGCTAACGTAATTTTGCAAAAGACAATGTCTGGAAAGACACTCTCTCGATTACCTGGGATATTCCTCATACTATTCCACACAGACTACAAGTTTTATAACGCATGTGTAAGCTCAGGACAGTCAGGGAATCAAACACACTGAAGCTCTATGGCCGTATGATCAAAGCCAATCAAGGCTGCTTTCAAAGAGCTGAGGGGTTGAAAGTCTCCATTGGTGCTCATAACAGTCCACAGAAAGAGCCGAGGGAGGCCATAACTCATTTATGGCTTTCTCTGGGCTAACTCCAGTTATTAGCTAGAATCAAATGATCCAACACGTCTTGTGCCACAGGCGGGCCCAGCTCATAGAAGCACACAAGATACAAGAGGGAAAGAGAGAGACTGCAAAATTCCATTAGTGGAACTTAAAGGCATCACGCAGAATGGATGGCCCACAATCCCGTGCTGAAAAACTGTGACGCTCAAAATTAAAAGTATTTTTCAACTGGGATGGTGCCCTGGGAGGATCATCATAGAGCCGCTGTGAAATGACAGGCATTTCCTTTTAAGATGGAGGCTGATTAATTCTGTCTGACCCTCTGACTCATTGTACCGGCACCGTGCACTTGGTTACACTGTGTCTGCTTTAGACTGGTAACAATACACACGCGCACGCGCACACACACACACACACACGCACACACACACACACACACACACACACACCCACACCCACACACACGCACACACACACACACACACACACACACACACACACACACACGATGATGGACTTCAATTCAACAGGGTAATAACTTTACTTTCAAATTGAAAACATGGCCTCCAGCGCTGGATCCATTGCAGTCATTAGTTTTAATGCAGAATTATCAGCACATTACTGTCTCAGACAAAATTATTTTATATCTTCAAGTGAATAAATCTTCTTTAATACAGATGAAGAAACCACTGACCGATGGCAAAGGTAACATGATGGTTTACAAAAGACAGTTTCTTATCTTAAAATGAGAATAGATTTTTTAGTTTTCAGCATTTCCCTTTTGCAATCCACAGAGCAAAAATAATTCCATCCTGATAAACAAGTCTCATACTGATCATTGACTCTCCATAATCTGTGGTGACCAGCTACTTCTATCACCACTGCTGCCCTGGGTCTGACTGATGGATACATGGCTGCCAATATGCACCAATCTATCACTCACCTTCCACATTCATACACTGATACATTGGGAAAAGTGTCCTGCCCAAGAACAGAGCAACACTATGAACCTGAGGACACTGGGATTGAAGTGCCAGCCTTGTGGTTAGGGTGTGTACACTCCAATCACTGTGGCACGACCAGTGGTTTCTCTTCCTCTGTCCTTACCTCCCCCCTCTATGGCGTTTGGCACTATGTCAGTTAAATTTGGCTCCCATGCCTCTCCAATGAGTCTCTTGGCCTCCAGGCTTGAGTCCCTGGTCCTGTGTGCGTTCCCCAGAGACGCCTGCCATGCCATGCCGTGGGCCCAGGCCTTATCTCTGCCCTCCACAAAGCTCCTGTGGAAGAGTGCTACTATCCATTCAAAGCACATTGGCCCCCTTCGCCTCCTTCCCACGAAGCCTGAAAAATGTGGTGCCAGTGTCCTCAAGAGTGTGCCACAGAACAGCAACACACACAGACCAGCCCAAATATTATGACCACTGAATAAGATTATAACATACTTTAGCTGAATATGGGCGAATGGGACAAAGGAACTAATTGTGATGACTAGGTAACTGGATCACAGAGCCAATTTTTTGTATTTGTTGCATCTTATGAGATTGGTCATAAAAATTAGCATGATTGTATGTATCATACAGTAACCAATATGTTGCAGTTAGAAAATTCAAAATGTATTCAAATTGTTTTGCTTGCCTTTTTCGATACTAAGGAATAGACTCAATACAGATTCTGATACTCAAGATGAAAAACACTCTCAGACAATAGAATGTCATGTCATATACTATTACCAAGCAGTCTTATATCTGTGTCCCTCAGTTGTCTAGGAAGGTTCCATAGTGGTCTACAGTGTGTACTAGTTTATATTTTCTTATACTAGTTCTGAAAAGGTTCAGGGAAGGTTCATTTCTAGATGGTTGATGTGACTTTGTGTTGATACTTGTTCAAATAGGTATCTAGTTTCGATACTAGTTAGTATCAATTAGTATCAAATTTTCAATACTTTTGACAACCCTATTTTGTAGATAACTGGATCAGAAAACTCCTACACAAAACCATCTTTTTGTACATCTTGCATCTTTTGAGGGTAGTCCTAATGATCTGGTTGATTGTGTATAGAGTACAAAGACAAGAGGTTAGTCCAAACGGCACACATTGATTTAGGAAAATCTAACATGAACTTAAATTGCTTTGCTTATTAAAAATGCAATGGACTAGATCTGTGCTTTGGTATGTATACAAATAATGAAACGGTGAAGAAAATCAATTCTCAGCAGCATATGAAAAGCCAACATCACAGCTTAGCCATATTTGTGATAAACACGCAATTTAATATGTGCCCATACAGCAAACAGTCAAATAAATCCCCTCACAAGTTAATCAGTGTCTTGCTAGGTCATTTCCGATTTGGTATTCAGAGCCCCACATCCAATTTGAGCAGAATGTCTCAGAGAATGTGTCAGAGAGGGGAGAAAATTTATTCCACACCAATAAAAAAAAAGCCGCTTGGTAAAAATCACCATCGGCAAGTCATTAAAAGTGGGAGAGGAGCCGGCTGTATGGAAATGGCTCATTGGCTCTGGGGGCGCTCCTCACAACACGAGACCTGGACACGCAGAGACCAGGACCCTGATGAATTGAGCCATAAAGGAGATTGGCTCAAATGAAAGACTGCGCCTGTGAGGCAAAAACACATCCGTTTGATTTGAATACATCACAGAACATTCGCCACCTGCAGCAAAATGATACATGGTACAACCTCAGAACTGGCTCAAGACTGAGACAAGACAAGAAAGCAGAGGGGAGTGGGACAGTTACGATTACGCTCCTATTTTTACTTGAGTACATTTCAGTGCATCATACTCATAAGTGCATGATCTATATTTCTTCTAAGTAGTATGATTTATTTCTTTTTTTAATACCATTTTGTAAGAAGTACAAAGGTATTTTACTTCTATGGGGTATTAACTGCTAACACATAACATATTTCGATCATGTTACCTTTTATTGTTTTGAAAATGCTATATTCACCGAAAACAATGTATGAACATGTTTTATAAGTTTCACTTTCATTTTTGACAGCTTGAATCTGCCACTCTCTTTGCTCTCCGCGCTTAGTCAATCCTCCTTCTATCACAACACAACCAGCGTGCATCCCGCTAATGAAACTTCTGTCCATCGCATCAGGTTTATGAAGTTGTAGTGTACAGTTTGGTGTCATGCTTTTGTCAATTTATGTAGAATTGTCGTGTGGGAGCATGGATGATGTAGGCCTGTGGGCTGAGCATTGGACAGAATCTAAATCTAACTGTAAGAAGGGTTTGAATAGGGCCCGAGAGAGTTTGCTAAATTACTGAAATATACGTGGATGACAGCTAAAACCTCTTCAGGCATATTTCTGATGAGGGAACAATATTATAACATGGCAGAAAGCTAAAAAAAACCATAATACCGCCCCTTTAATAATATAAAAATCATATTTTTAATAAACTTCAAAACTACTTGGAACAATACTATAGGATTAGACTGCATTTTCTTTTGTCTTTTAACATGTGTCTTATTTTTCTTTCTTTATAAAGAGTCATCCTTATCTAGCCACCATTATTTATCCTTAACTCAGCTCAAGTATTCATTCACTCCTCATCATGTCATAGTAAACTGCTTCTGTGTCTCTGGTCTCTTTTTACCCTATCTGACAATAACAAAACAATATTAGGTACAATCCTCCATGCACCTTTACAAGCCAGTGTGAAACCTAAGCCATCATTACTGCTGCTGTGTGTTGTCAGGTTGCTAGGCCCCGGGTGCAGCGTGTGATTCTGGAGCCTGCTAATTACCGTGCAAAGCAACATGCAGCTATTAAAAACACAACCCTGAGTGTCTGCTGAGCTAATCTGCCTAATTACATCTTTATACCTTATGAAAAGACCTAACATTATCCTCTAGGCTTGCTCGTAAAGGGTGCCTTGAGTAAATATAAATGAAAAGTGTCTTAGACCAAGTAGATTCTTGTAGCTGCCAGGCACATGGGAATACACTATAGTAGGGAGGAGGGTGACGCACCCTATTGGGCAATGCTCGCTATTCCTCTCCCATGGGATAGCCACCCACAAGAGCGCAGACAAGCCTTCTGTTTATTTTGCTCATCATTAATGTGACGTTTTTGGCAGAATTTATCAGCAAAACCAATATTTGGTGCCAGTTAAGAGATGGGTAGGTTTTCAGTCAGTGTAATGGATTGTGACTGAGGGCCTATGGCAGCTCTGCTAACAAGCGTCGCTAACAGGGGGAGGGAGGGACGGAGGGAGGGGAGATGCACAGTGGCAGGCTTCAGTTTGCTTTGAAAGATGGGGCAGACTGGAAGAAAAGAATGATCCAATTATAATGTACAATGATGTGTTAACAGTTTTGGATAGGATAAATCTGAATGTTATTAATATGATCTCACAAATCACTTGTAGAAATTGTTTTAATCATGTAGTTAATTTCACTTGATTTTTATACTGCAGGCCTGTTAGTACTTTATGTGTACTTTTTGTACTTATTCAGTGAACTGCATTTGATTCTATAGATTTAATACTTCTGATATTTTTTTCTTTTATAAATTTATTGGATGCATATAGCACCCAAAACGTTTTACAATACATTATTCATTCACTCCACACTCAGCTACTTCAGTAGGAAGCAAGACTGCCAATCTGCACCATGCCAATCACTCGCACAACACTATCATACTGGCCAAGGTAGGTGAAGTGTCTTGCCTAAGGACACAATGACCTAGTATTGTCAGCAGTCTCCTATCCAAGTACTAACCAGGCCCGCCCTGCTTAGGTTAGGAGATCAGATGCGATTGGGCATTATCAAAGTAGTATGTCCTACTTGAATGACTACATTTTTACATACTCATATCATTTCTATCTGTTACACTGCCCTTCCGTGATCAGGTTGCACAAGTTGAAATAAGGTTATCCAGCTATGATAGCAGAGTGGTACAGTGTATCAGTAAAGATGAGAGATAAAGAAGAGGAGGAAAACTTACACAATAGGGACAAACAGGCTGATGCCATCTCATGCCTTCCTTCCTCGTTCCTCTCTCTCAGAAGTGCTTATGTTCAGATAACATCTCAGAGTTACAGTATACAGCTGCTCCCCAGAGCCGCGCAGCGCTGCTATTTTCAGGTCAGACCTCCTGCCTACGTGGGGTTAGGCGCATCTATGGAACGGAGAGGATCCTCTGTGGATTATTGTGACGACTGACAAGTCTTTAAGTTCTTACCTATGTGAAACACTTTATGATAGAACTTGATAAAATTAAAAATATCAAGTTTATTCAGTTAATTGACAATCCCAATGATTCAAGTCATAAAATAATGGTAAAATATTTTTGGCTATTTTAGAAAAAAATATTATTGTAAAACTGTGGTGCTAGTAAAAATCACAACTCTTAACTCTTATTTTAAATTGTGACATCCATACTTGAGAATATATTAACATTTAATTCAACTCAACTAGTATTTAAAGTGCCTATGACAGTTATCATAATTATATTTTTTATTTTTTTAGATTTTACCAAAAACATTCGCTCTCGTTTTCCCAATTTGGCAATTTTTTCGGTTAAAAATTTTACTTCCTGGTTGGAAAACATAACATCACACTAGGATATCAAAAAGATATGTTTCTATAATGTGTCAAAATTTTTACAGAATTCTCCCTAGTGTGACGTTTGAACTCTCCACTTCCTGTAATTTTCAACATGCTTTTCAACTTTTCGTCGCTAATTATTTCTTGATTGATGTAAAACTATGATTTATATTTACAATAGTTATAATCCTACCAACTTAAGTCATATTTAGAGAATCGTGAAAATCTGTCATACACACTCAAAGACATTGTACTGTATATTGTATAAAACTTCTGATACAAACAAACACAAAGACAAAATAAATTACAATCATTTCTAGCGTGCTCCAACAAATATAGAAGTCTTTAGTAGTGATAACAAGACTTGTGGTGACAGAAGAAAACAATGCTAGTTTCAGTTTTTCTGATGAAAATAAAGCTCCAGTCATTTGCGGACAGCGTGGTGCCCTGACGAACAGCTGGAGCCGTGTCAAACAAAGCCGACATAACCTCAGAAACTCTCAGCATAGCATGCACTTTTTACTCGCCTCACCTGCTTCTCACCGCTCTCTTTCTTCTAATCAGGTGAGATGCTATCTGCACTCCTCTGTCAGCTAACCACTATCAGTTGTGAAATTTCAGACAGCAAAGCGTGTGGGAACAGCACTATCGCCTGAGCTCATCTTGCCCCGCACCTTTACAGACGCGCGGGCGGTTTCTCAAAAGGTGAGAAAAAGGCTTCACAAAGGCCACAAACTGACAGTGGAAATAGTTTCAGACCTGCTCGAAGTCTCTGTTCCTCCCCTCACTGTGCTTTCTGTAAAACATCTTGGTCTCATTAAAATATTGATTTACAAGACAGAAAGAAAACAGTTGGGTAGCTGCTTCTGTTTGTGTGGATCTATGGTGAAAAGATGTGAGATGTGATAGCCCACATACTTAGAAATCTCTCAAACGCCCCATTCTCGGCGATGAATGCAAACACCTAAAGACAAAGAAGGAACTGAAAGCTGGTCGCTCCCTTCAGGTCTTCTGTATAGCGCCATTCAGCACCCGCATATTCTTCCACCACACAAAGTAGTGCTCCACATACAATCGCAACATCAAAGTTAATTCTTCTCATACAATTGAGCCGGCTTATTGAATTTCAAGGTTCCAATAAATACAGGTTGTCATAGAACTCGCGGCGCAGATGCACGCTAACATGATGATCCCTAAGGTGCTACACAAACTCTCAGTGCGGGGAAAGCTAATCCAGGCAAGATTAGGAAATTTAGAAATCCCAGGGCCAGAGATTATATAAGGGGGCGGGCACTTGTTCGACTGATACAACATCACCATGGAGATGTCTAAAGCAATATGAAGAGGATCACTCAGCAACTAAACCCACATGTTGAGGTATGGTTATATTGTGCCATACATTCAATCTGTCATTTCATTTGGATTGGATTTTTGTTCATAAAGTCAAGATTTTCATTTTTATGATCTAAGAAAATAAACTCAATATCACTCAAAAATCACTCAATATTTAGTAAATATTAGCCAACATAAAACACATACTTTAAAGGGGCACTATGTAACATTTCTGGCAAGTGTCTGCCATCTGCTTGTAACCTCGGAGATGTTACTGGTTTGCCTGGAATGTTATCTTGCATGTATTCATTTGCAATTTTTTTTTTCACATATTACATTCTTATTGTGAGAGGGGCAGCCTCTATACAAATCTGACCTGTAACTGTAATCTGTAAATCTGCCCTGGTGGTCTCAATGCCCACTTCAAAACATTCCTGTGGAACATTCCAGGCAAAGCAGTGACATCTCCATGGAGACAAGAAGGTAGGGCATCCTCCAACAGAAATGTTACATAGTCTGAGAAATTAGGCTGTGTATTGCATGTTCATTTTCAATGGTGAAAAGCAGAGAATGATTTACTACAGCCTATACTGTACCTTTTCTGCTAATATATTTGTGCATGTGCTGTTATTGGAGCTCCCTATGCAGAAACAATGGCTGCCTTTGATATACAGTGGAACATTTTCAGGCAAGAGGTGGCCTATGATTGGACAAGGGCACGGACTCGTACTAATTTCAAATTGGTGATTTGTTCTTGTCCTGGTAATCCCTGGAGATGCTGGCATGCCTTTTCTTCCCTCCTTCCAAATGCATTAACATAGCCAGCAGTGCAGGGGCGGCGGTGGCTCCATCAGTAATGTCATGGGCACTTTAACATGATGAAGCACGCTGTGGCCCCACTGGCATGAATAATTCACATTACCACACAGCCAGAGAGAGAGAGAGGGAGAGAGAGAGGAGAGAGAGGAGAGAGAGAGAAGGATTGACTTTGCAACAATAAATTGTGGGAACAGATGTGTGATTTTAAGGCCTGTGTTTTGGGTGAGTGAGCAATTTTAATTCAATTTGATATTTCTCTCTCAAAGTGAAGCAAGACCTTGAGCGAGGCAGGCAAATACATAAATAAGAAGGGATCAGAGGAGGAGAGCCCTGTTGATGGGGAGGGAGGGACGCGAGGTACAGGCCCTCCTCACCATCCATCACTCTGGCACTCCAATGATTGTCAAATAAGTAGCCCTGTCCAAACCCATCTTTTATCATTACGTTTGAATGAATCTATCTGGGGATCGCATCACACGGCACATGGGAGAGCTGGCTCATATACATGCCAGGGAGAAGATATGGAAATGGCAGACACGATAGTCAGAGAATAGCTTGGCTGGGGAGATGACTTCCCATTCTAGCTATAGCTGGATGGACCACTGTTTGATATAAGTGTCCAATTCTGACAGAGTGGGAAATTGAAAAACTACAGATTTAGCTTTTATTAGAATGGAGTGCTCTCGTTCGGCTTAAAGTGACAATAAAATATAACAAAATGCATTGCCAAAACTCAGCGATTGACCTTTCTCCAACTATACCTTAACTATTAAATTATTATTTTCGGTCTTTGATTTGAGGAAACACATCTAATAATAAAGTTAAACATGCGCTATGTAACTTTTTTGGTGAGTCTTTCTCCAGCTCGTCTCCATAGAGATATTATTACATCGCGTGGAGATATTATTACATTGTGTCAAATCATCTTGCATTCAATCAATTACAAGAAAAGAATATAATGAAAAACATACATTCTTCATTCAAAATAGAGAAGTTTAATGTTAAACTGTGGGACATTCCAGTCAAAGCAATAACAAACAAAGCATGGTGACAGTACATGGTGCGGCTTTAATACGGATTTCAACACTACAAATGAAAGCACAAAAACAGCAAAGAAACAAAGAAACAACACATATTCTTTTTAAATTTTGGGGTGATAAGGGAATCGACCCAGGACTGTTGTGAATGCTATAGGTTAGTGCCCACAGGAGGTTGAAAAGAGCTATACATTAAAGATGATGAAAAAAGTCTGTGAGGCAGAGATACCTTTTACTACTTAACATGCATCGACTCTTCAGATGTTCAGGTACCTTGGTGCTTTGAGGCCCTTGGCTGCAAAACTGATGTGAGATTTTTAAATGTAAATAATTCATCTAAGGTGGGTGAGAACTCCTGGCATAGGATTAAGGAGGCAGAGCCGGCAAAGCTCCTCTGAATCCTTTTGGAAATTGTCACGGGGTCTTCACAGAGGCAAAACAAACCCACCTTAATCTCCACTAATCGTACTTAAGTGTGAATGTTTTATGTGGAAATGCCTGCTTACATTTTACAATCTTTGCCTCATTCTTGGAGCAACACTGCTAGAATCCTAAAATCTCGTTTGGCCACAACTCTGACAAAATGTGATGTACAGACTTTGTTGCAGTGGGCGGACGCTAGATGTACAACTCCAGACACCATGTTTGCAGATAATATATTCATGTGGCAAACTTAAAGATGCGCCCGAAGATAAAGCAGTTATAAACAGAGGAGGAAAACACAACCATAACACTAGTGATTGGCTGTGATTAACATCAGCCTTAGAACTTGCGCCTCAGAAATTCAAATTACAAGCTTTATGTAGGCAATGCCAGGGACCAACCTAATATTATTATTATTCGAGACGGTGCATAACCCAACGGCAAGATGATTACATTTGACTTGCAATGATCCCCCCTGCATGAGAAAACAACAGCTTGGAGAATCTAATAGACTTATTCCCTAAAGTAGCATCGCCGCTCCTGGCTGGCTTTAAATGCGTTTCATCACAGTAGTTTTTGATTTTGTCTGCACAGAGGTGGAGAGTAATGAGTTACATTTACTCTTTTAAATTTGTAACTTTTGGAATTTGTTTAGTTCTGTGGATTTTGTTTGCGACCGTTTTTACTACTTGTTTATTACTGAAATACCATTCTCAGGTCATGTTTATTCATCAGTTCATAGTTTTACATATGGATGACAAAAAATATATATATTTTTTGTGTGTTCTAGGCTACTGGTAACTGAACTAAACCTAGAAAACTGTGGTGCCCAATGGCAGCGGACATCACTGTAAACATCATCACAACAAAGAGTGGTGAACCTCCTATGGATAGATGCACGTCATGATAGTATTTTTTCTAAACCAAAATGACTATGCGACGCTGCCGATTCTACCCGTATCACAGATTAAGAAAATTAAACTGGAAAACAAAGTTAGTACAGAGCAGTGGGCTGATGCAGGTGGCAGTGAAAAGGGGATTGAAATGGCGTCTTGAAAATAAATGATTAAAGATTGGTCAAACGTACTTATCACTCAATATACAACTTAGGGTGAGTAAATGGTGAGGGGAAACAACTATAGCATGGTTAAAAGCTTTAAAAAGTCCATTTTGCATAATAGGTCTGCTTTAACATAAACCTTAACCTATTCTGTGTGTTGCATTCCTGAAGACAAAGGCCCACCTCATCTGCCAAAAACTTCCCAGAGTGAAATGCATGCACCGTTACGCAACTATTGACAATCATTACTATGTACTGATATTCCTGCCTTCCTCAACCCCACCCCATTTTCAGAAAACCAAACCTAAATCACCACTAGAGAGTAAATAACTGTAAAAGGATTTGTAGAAAAAAACCCATACTTCCTTATTGTGGGGGACCCCTGGTGCTTTGCTAGGTTTATTGAGGAGTAAATCCATTGTCTGGTGTCACCTAATTGGATCAGCTTGTGTGTGGAGAGCAGATGTGGGTTGTAGCTGGCGAAGGGAAACACTGCACCCAAAATGCTAGGGCCAGTATTGCATTGAAAACAGTTTATGCCTGTACAATGTGGAGGAATAGGAAAAAAACTACAGTATTAAAGGATATATGAGCTGCTGTCGAAATATTTTTTTCAAATTTGGTTTCAAAAAGACTCCAGTGGTAATATACTTCTATGTTAATGTACTTCTGGTATTCATAAAGGAAGTCCTTTGAATTAGGATACAGATCTACAAACAGAGATGGGAAGAATACACTTAAATTCATTGAACTAAGAAAAGTTACAGGGACTTTTACCCATTTCCCACACACATTTGGGCAATCACCAATACACTGAGCTCATGTACTCACTTTTAAGGACGGTTAATTCAAAATAGTTTTACAGAAGTACAACCAAATAGTTTTGAGAAGTAAAATTTGATAAAGGTGTACCTTGTCCGCCGCCTGCTTGTCTCCATGGAAATCACTTTGCCTAGAATCTTTCACATTGTTGCCTTACAGTAATCTTTTTCCATTGGGACAAGCGGTGCTGAATCCAGGCAAAGTTACAACTCAGATCTGCAGAGATGCGACCCCGCTAACAGTAAAAATGTATGCTTTTAAATGTTGTTTTTGATGTGTAAGTAATTACATATCCCTAAAGACAAGCAGGTAGGTAGTGCACCTTAAATAAAGTTAAAAAGTTAAAATATATACAACTCAGTACAAATGATTTTCAAATAAACCCTGTTATTGCTGATCTAATTAAGTACAGCCAAGAGGTCTTATCAAAATCTGACTAACTTGAGCCCTGAGTCTCTCCAGAGCTCCACAGAAAGCTCCCACAGACGTCAGAACCATCGAAAAACACGAGGACACGAGTAGCCCCATTTCCAATCAAGCATCTGCCTCCCCACCGCCGCAGCTCCGTTTAACCTTGAAGAGTAATGAGATCTGACTAGCTTAAATGTTAGCATTCTTAAATCATCAGGAAGTGCCTCCGAGGAGCCGATAATCACTGTGCCAAATTGCTGCGCTCGCTAATTTCATTTCTCCCTTTGCATTTGCTAGCGGTTAGCGTCGATTATTCAAAAAGCCAGGCTTTTAATATCGCCAGGTCCCATGGGCGTTGCATTAAAACGTAATAACTTGCAACATAAATGAAAACAAAAACCATTACTTTCTTCCGCCCCTTACCCAAATTCCTCTCCCTCTCTCCGTTTACGCCTATTCTTCAACTCTCTCTCTCTTCCCACTCTCTCTCCTCTGCATGGTGGGAGTTCGAATCTAATTCTCAACCCATCTGGCAGGCGTAATGAAGGCGGGCCGGTGCTGGTGGTGCCCTGCTGCCATGGCTCGGCGGAGCAGGAGACTGGCTGGCAGATTGGGCCTGGATGAGTGGAGGGGAGTCGCCCGGTCCCGCTGAGTGGAGTGAGCCAGCCCAGTTAATCTCCCATGTGCCCCGGTGTGATTGGGGCCAAGGCCAAGCACACGCTGCGGGCATGGTGTGTGGATCTGGAGTGTGGCGGGGAAGGTTCTCGGGCAGGAGGCAAGGGAGAGGCAGCCAATTGCATTTTATAGGCAGTTACTGTAGCTATACAAAGCATTTTTTTACTTTAAGTGTATAATGTTCTTCTTTTTATAGGCTGCCCACAGAAAGGTCAAGGAGAGGTCACTACCACAGGCAAGACATGAGATATGGTCTAGAGTTGGCAACAAGAACTGCATATTTATGTAAATGAAGTCATCTATTTCTAGCTAAATAAAAAATACATATATTACTGCTAGTGTCATATTTTTTACTCCTAATTACATGACCAGACTTGTTTTGAATATGACAAAGTTCAAATTGCCTCTGCTACAGTAGTTTTTAGCTTGACACATGGTACAAACTATTTCACATTTACTGCAGCAGTTAAAACAATCTTGCAACCTCTACTGGCATTCCAAACATGGTGTCCAAAGTAGTTTTGGCAGAATAATGTAAAATATAGGGTAATAACAACCATAAAAGTAGTAGTAGTAGTAGTAGTAGAGTAGTAGTAGTAGTAGTAGTAGTTGTTGTTGTACTATGAAAAAGTATTATGAAATGCAGGTATCTTGTCAAACACAAGTATAGTTGGACCAGGCCTGAGGCATATGTCAGAGGATGTTGTGAGTCAAACGGATAGACTCACCCCAACAGGTGCTGTCTCTGAGGAAACAAAGGCAAACACCATGTTAGCACCATCTGGCACCAACACAAGTGCATATCACGGATTTGCTCTACATACGCTCAGCCTGGCAAACAACAACTGCTATGCTCAAAAAGAAACAGCACACACTTAAATTTTTCACATTAAAGCAACTGTGAAAAAAAAAGTATAGCTTCTAAAATGTCAGCAACATAAAAAGAAGTATGTGTGAAATAGTTGATGGTTAATTTATATAATGTACAACCAAATGGTTTCAGTAACACTCTGCCTAGACACTGTTTGTCTGATGTAATTATGATTAAGCTTTATCTAAACACAAACTCTATCAGTGCCGTCTGGCCTCCGTGTGTGAAAGCACGTAGTGGGGAAGTGGCACAAACCCTACAGAGACCCACCATTACCTCAAAGCAGAGAGAGTATTTGTTCACTTTTGTCTGTACATATGAGCACACATTTGTATCTATGGTGTCCCTAGATACAGATACAAGTTGAAAACAGGTAGGTTAAGTGATGTAACTTTATGTAGGGTATACCCAAAATAGACTTTGGTTAACTATTTCTATTGATTGTCTCATTTATTTAAGTAGTTTAATCTTAGCATAATATGTTTTCAAAAGTAAAACCTATTACAACACAGAAGGGTTGTCAAAAAGTAATCAATACTAAAACTAGTACCAAAACTAGATACTCATTTGAGCAAATATTGATACTAAAAAAGGTCACATTTACAGGACAGAAATAAACCTTTCCCAAATAGCTTTAGAATGATCCTGACTAAGACCACACAGACTAGTATACACTCATAACACCAATATAATATAAAAGAAAATACTATGACAAGTGATGGTAATATAAAAAAAAATACTATAATTTAATGTTGAAAATGACATTTTATTCTCTAAAGAAAGTGTCAAAAATCAATAATGAGCATTGAGTCTATTTCTTAGTATCAAATGACAACATTAACACAGTGGAAAGATTAAACCATGAGTTCTTGATCGCATCCACTCAACTTAAACTTAACTTAAGCAATAGCAGGCTACAGTGGGCTGCAAGGTTTGAACCCACAGAGGCAGATGCACTAATCACTGTGCCATCATTTACTTACACAACTATGTTCTCAGGTCCAGTGCATACTATAACCTGCCAAACATGGACTCGGCTTGTTTAACTGAAGAATAAATACATTTTGCACACTGGCATAGCGTCGCATCGCATCGCAGGAGACAGGGCCTGACACCAACAGTGGGTTTGCCTTAACTGTGCAGCGGGCCTCCGGAGAACACAACACTGTCATTAACAATTCCTCTTCTCATAAACATAACAGTATCAGCTGGAGGTGTAATTGCCTGTGCTCGTGTGTAATCCTATCCTCTACCTGCTGTTACAGTCAGACGGCTTTTCCACCCAGAGATACAGAAGTCTTCATGTGTGCTCAAGTTGGGAGAAAGCTTGTGTTGCTTCTGTACTGTCAAATACAAAAACTAGAATGAGGGAAAAAAAAGGAAAAGTTAAATAAGAAATACATGCCAGAAATCAAATGCATGTCTGTTGCTCACTGAAATCCCAGGAGCAAAGCTTAGGGGCTGTGGTGGAGGAAAGCGGTGTTCCTTTTTGTCGAGTGATTAGAGGAAAAGTGGCAGAAAACGTGACCTACTTAGTGCAACTTTTTGTGCGGGTTGGAAAAGGTAGTTATGGTGGAGGAAGTGATCGGAGGTTGAACTTTGATAGATTCACGGAAATGCTAAAAGACAGCGCTAATAATTGCCAGAGGTGTTGTGATGTGGCGCAATGATGTCCCTTTATCTAGTATCTTAAATGAAATTTCAGTCATTCTATATGGTGCAAGTGTGCTGCGAAGAAGCCATATTAGAAGGAAGGCTATGAGACTTCAGACTTTCCAGTTTTGGTGGAACTTAGAAAAATGAATTAAACATGATTTCACACCCTCTAAATGCTACAAATTGAGGTTTTAGTACCTTTAAAATTAGCTTTTAGCATGTGGTAAGAGGTGTTGATGATAGAAGCATACGAGAAATCACTCAAAAATGGTAGCGGTAACGCAATGCTATATGGATCTGCTATTTCCTTAAACTAAATAGTGGATCTGAATACACTGTTGTTAATATGTTAAAATGGTCTTGCTTCCAGCTCCTCTTAATTTCAGGCTTTGTTTAGGGAACTTGTGTGGGCTGGTGGGGAAGCCGCGGGCCTGTTGTACGAACGGAAAAGGTGGGGTGAATTTGGTGCCTAGAGCGATCTGTCGGTGAATGCCTTTTTGTTCCACTTTTGTTCACTTTCTATGTAGAGATTGGCCACAGGTTACAGATTTTAGGTGAAACCACAATGCCAAATGTTCTTGTTTTGTTGCCGTTACACTATAACGATTCAGAACTGAAGATTGAAATAAATCAATCAATCAAATCAAATCAATCAAAGCTGCTCAGAGGAGCTGCGAAATATCTTCACTCAAAAAATGTTTGTCCAGTTGACAGAATTCAATTTTTCTTTCTGTCTTTTCTTTCTTCTACCTGGATGACTGGGAGATTCAAAACACTATAAAGATGTCATACACAATTTAATAAGAACGTCTGTTACATTTGATCTACTGCTCTAATGCCATCGATATTTTGACTAACTGTCAAAGTGGGATCAATCGTCTCTAATCCTTGAAGAGTTTGTTTGCAAGGCCAATTTCAGTCACCAATCTATTTTGCACTGCATTTGCACTTGCATTGTTCAAAGGTTTAGAAGACACAAGATGGTGGCAACGCATAACCAAAAGATCGTTAAGAAGAAAGTTCTCAGCACTTTAATCTTAAATATAATAGCACTGAGCCATGTTGTTGAGAAATCTGATGCAAAATGACTATGAAGACTTGCAAAGACCTATTGTGCAATGGTGGAGGTTGATGGGTAAAGCTCATAATTCCAATAAGACAAATGTTAGGTTATGGGACAAGAGCTCGTGTCACAAGATCTTGCTAGCCTAAATTGCTACAAGATGTGCACATATGAGAAAAAATAATCTTGTGAGATTTCTTTCATCATATTTTTACATGTGCCTTGAATAAAAATGAAAATAAAAAAACTTATCATGATGAGATGTAGTTCCAAAATGCAGTGTTACTATGACAGCAAAACTATCAAATGAAATACTGTGAAACCAAACTTGTGAAATTCTATCAAAATCTCATCTTGTCTCGTTCTCGTGCACCAAATCTCATGACATGTCTTGTTGAAATTGGGTCTCATCCCATCCCTAACAGCTGCATTTAAAAAGTACTTCTAATTGATAGCCTATGGTTATTGACTAGACAGCTGGTTTGTATGGGAAAGAAACATCCTAATCAAATACTGTGTTTGCCAACTCCAGCCAAGATTCTTTCATAGGATTCTTCAGGCAACATTAGCAGTGGTGGAATGTTACTTTAAATGACACCGACTTATATTGCACTTGTGGCAGTGAATTAATAAGCTGCAGCATGATAAATGTCTGTGATTTATTATGTTCCCTCCAGAGTATAATCAAGTTGAAGGGGAAAGAAAAAGAGTTTGACAGAAAGACAAGAACGCACACGGCACACAAGACAGGACCTTTGCATAGCTCAATGAACAGGCGAATGCTTTCAAATGAATACAAAGGCAACAGGGAAACATGCGCCATTTAAAAATATCAGAAAATGGGTGAGTTACAGTGTGAAATGAGACATACGGAAGTGCCAAAACAAAATTATCTGTGTAATCCCTCTGTCGTCTGGATTTTAGAGTATGTTTCACTTACGCATCCAAGTAGCTTCTTTAGTTCTGACAGGGTTCTAATAAGATACTGCCTTAAAGGTGCACTCTAAAACTTTTCTGGTGGAGGGTCCGTCAAATGCTTTTCTCTGTGACGATGTCATTGCTCTGCCTGAAATGTTCCATAGTATGATGTTAAACAGCTCTACCTTACATTTATTAGATTACAGGTGGCTCAAAAATACCTAGAAAAACAGGCATTCAGACTGTGAGCAGGGTTACCTCTCCATAGATCTGATCTGTAACTTGGTCTGGTTTAGATGACATGAAGATAGAAAGGTTTAATATCATACTGTGAAACATTCCAGACAAAGCCATAACATTTTCATGGAGAAAAGCATTTGATGGGCCCTCTACCAGAAGTGTTACACAATGCACCTTTATATCTGTCTGAAGGGATGAGCTAACGAATACACTTTAGTAGTTTAGAGTGATGAGTATCTGTTATTAGTCTGAGATACCCTTGGTGTGGACTGTCACCTGAGTCATATTTTGCAAAATTGTTCATGCCCCTAATGGGTCATCTAGCTCCTATTAGCATACAGTGATAAGCTCTATTGTTTTCTTTGACAAAACAACAACAAAACCAGTCAACCATATTTTCCAGAATGCTCTATTGGCTTTAGACAGGTCATGGTCCTAAATGGGCATTTTATGGGCGTATCACACCTCTGTGGAAGTCATCCAGGATTCACAGG
Organism: Taenioides sp. WSHXM2023; assembly: GCA_029959045.1. NCBI lineage: Eukaryota > Metazoa > Chordata > Actinopteri > Gobiiformes > Gobiidae > Taenioides > Taenioides sp. WSHXM2023. Next base: position 12,155,947 of record CM057089.1, read on the forward strand.
TCACAGTCACTCCCCTATCTGTCTGTCTGTTTGTGTCTGTGTGTCTGTGTACATGTGTCTGTCTGTCTGTCTTTGTCAGTCTGTCTGTCTGGTGGGCTGCCACCATATTCATTCTCATTCCTACATAGATGTTTGTAATTGGAGCTCTAATTTATGATCGGGCCTCGGTGCAACATAATGATATGGAGCATTGTAATTTGCTGATGCAAATTGTACGTTATAATGGGAAGCCATAAAAGCCCCAGCAACATCTCGGAGACTTGCCAAACACCCCGAACGTTCATTACAGCCCTCATTAAAACATCCACATCGGCGCGGGGAGCTCTTACAAATGGAAGGAGCATGTAATTGCTGCTTGATTGTGGTATATGTAACATATGATAAAGTGAAATTACCTCTTTATTTGTCTACAGTGTCCGTGAAGCTTAATGGGGAGAAAGCTTGCAGTAAACAAACCCATGGAGCATTGTTTGATTGGTGCATTATAGAGCTATTTGTTTAAAGTGGGGCAAATGTGAGTCAGGGGACACTGTATATACAGGCCAAACTCAGATAAGGCTCTACTTCAGGGGAGCTAATATTTTACTTCTGGGACACTGCTTCATTTGTGCCATCTCCAACATGGGACATGACATAGAAGAAAATCGTCAAGATAGAATTATCATTATATTAAAAAAAAAATCGGGCCTAAGATGGACAGCTATTCACCTTTGAGTGCACAGGTATGTATACTTTCCACAGTGCTGCTAAACACTATAATCTGTAATCCTAATCAGTTCTTACAAAGAGTTTTAGGATAAACTTCATGTCCTGTTCTTCAGCAGACTTAAGAGCAATGCCAAGTGGCAAAGCAATCAGTAGTTCATTTAGAACAAGTGCATTATGTCAGGGCAAGTTTTCTGAGGCCCAGTCAACACTAATTCTCAGCGTTGCCTTTATTCAAATGACCTCAAGAGTATCTTTTGTGAGGGTGCCTCTAATCCATCTGCATTAGAATAAAACCACAAATGCATTGCTAAAAATGAACTTTCTCTGTTCCTGTCTGAATGCAGCTCCAGCGCCAGAGCTGGGTGCTCAGTCACTGGAAAGGATTTTCAGTAGTGCCATTCAGCAGGGCCCCTAAAGCCTGCAGCCTTTATCTGCAGACCCTTGATTGATGTGTTGTGGGCCCTGCTGTGGTTAACAGCAATTTTTATCTGTTGCTAGCGGCAACAGCCCAGGTCCCTGGTGCGCAGAGAGCAGCGGGGTCCAGGATCTGAGGCTGGACCTCACACAGGGATAAACAAATAGGTTTTTGAAGGCGGACAGCCGTCATAGTGAGGCCCCTGACAGGCAGCGTCCCACCCCAAGGCCAGGGCAATGTCACGGCCCCAGCCCACTCCTGCTGGGCACTTGGTTTCCTTCACTAATTTTCACCATGTGTGGAGCTGGTGGTCGGCACACCTGCACAGGGTGCTCAGATGTGAGCTGAGGGAAGACTGTGCTGCCTCAAATTACAATAAACACAGTTAAGATGTGGGATATAATGTCTGGGCAAAACAAACAAAAGTTCATTGAATAAAAGCCTTAACAAAATGTTCTTGTATAGACTGAAATTTACACTCAATTTCCCTTCAGTCGCAGTGTTTAGAATGTAATCCAGAGGATCTGTGTGGTTTGTTAAATAAAGCGTGAAGCCCTTAATGACTTCTATTATAATTAACAGACATAATCCCTGTATTCGATAAAGATCTTGTAAAGAGCCTTGTCAGTCAGACAGAGAAGTGGATTCGCCACAATGTGGAGACAGTGAATGCCAAATCAATTAAAACAAGACTGTTTAAGAATGCACAAACACTGAGAGACAGCTCTGTTTAGAGTGTAGACTCATTTAGTGTTAAATATGATTAAAACAAAGCGAGTGGGGAAATTAAGAACGGGTGTGTCTGAGAGCTCCTAGCACTTTTGCTCAATCACTGGAGCAAGGTTTTACCTCCTGACATCTCCAAGATAAGCCCTCCCAAACAGACTAGGCACATTATACAGTCTATCCTTTTATCAGGCATTAAAACATGAGCCTGAACTTGGCCCGGGGCATCTGTGACGACAGATCACTCACACAAACACAGAGAGGGAGGGGTCTATTTTGGCTGGGCTCACCCCTCTCCTCCTCTGTATCCAGCTCAGGGATAGAATCGGTGCGGGCAGATATTTGCAGTTACATTTTTGAGACACTTTCCTTGTCTCTCGCTGCTCCTATCTCTCCGACACAGAGGGGGATGTTGGGTTCTTTATCAAGCCGCCCCTGAGAGGATGATAAATCGCTGGAGCCTGGGCCCATCTCCGCTGGAACAACAAGCAGGTAGCAGTGCAGGAAACAAGGAACAGATATTGTCTCCCAAACATAGCCGAGGCTATAATGAAGCCGGCACAAAGCAGACAGGAGAGTGGCTCTGATAAACAATTCCATATCCAGTCTTCCACACAGGAGGAGATAGCGGGTCTCAGGCGGGCTGCTGGACTCAATGGTGCGGAGATTAGCCTTCAGCTCTCAGCGCCTGGCTGTGTTTGTGTGCTCATGTCATCCACTAACAGATACTGCATTTTACATGTTCTCAAGCATGTGACACCGCTGCGCTGAAATGGAGAATGGATGTGGAGATACCATTGTTACTTGTTATGCTACTCTCCTGTATGCCATACTTTATGCACTTATTTCCTTCTCACCACAGTAAATCATTGCCACCTAGTTTGGAGTGATTCTTGCACTGATTTGAGTTTCATCCCAAACTCGTCTTGTTAGAAAAGCTTTGAACTGAATAAATATCGTAATAAGGATGTAAAAAATAAACCATACAATAAAAAAGAACAATGGACGCTAGGACCAATCGGGTCTAGAAGAATATGAAAGATAATATTAAGATTTACTATAGCCTCTTCTTCTAAACTGATGAACTATTAGGCAAACATCATTTCACAGTAAATGTGGCTTCCAAATGATATGGGAATAAGAATTAGGAAAAGTGCCAAATTTGATCCGAATTATAGATGGTGTGATGGTGGGTTTACTCCGTTGTAACAAATCGTCTGATAAGCAAGCACTTCAGATTGGATCAGGATCAGACTACCAGATAAGATTAATTTTGCTCAAGCCCATTTTCATGACAATTTGACAAAGAAATAGTTTAACTAAATCAAACTATCGAGCAATATAGTATCAATATAATTTGTACATCAATAGCCTTAAATCTGGATAAGTTGAGGGTTTCAGGAAGGGCATCTGGTATAAAACTTCAGAGGAACATTACTACAGACATTTACACTTAAACGTTCAAACTACCATATAAAAATACCAATAACTCACTGGTCAAAATATGAGCCATACACAGCACATGTGGAAAGTGATGCTACAAGGCTGCCTTCTATCCACACCTTTTTGACCGTTCCCAAATCATAAACAGCCCTCCACCCACATCCATGCCCTCTGTGCTCGCTCTCCTCTGACCATAGCACTGTTGGGAGGCCCTGCAGTCGGATCTTCCACCACCTCCAATCTCACTCCACCTCTTCCCCGACATCTCCCTTGAGCCAACCACCGTAACCCACAACCCCACACCATCCCTCTGTAAAGCCAGGAGCATTTGTGGATATAAAGAGACCCCCAGAAACCAGGAAGTAGCAGCAAGAGCAGATTGAGTGTCAGAGCTCAGGGCCCAGGAGATGCCCACAGGATACACATGCTGCACTACCCAGTCGGAGAGCGCTCAAGAGAGTAGCTAGCAAGCACCAAACTTCCTGACTGGGTTACTAGACTTTCCTCAGATTGCAAGCTGTAGCCTCCACCCCCACACGCACCAACCGCCAACCTCTGCCCTCATGGCCTGGTCCCCCATGCCCTCAAAGATTCTTGCAGATAAAGAGAAGGCCTTGTTCCTTGCCGACTCAAACTGACAGCTCGAGCCAAAGGGCTGCACACGCTTTTTGGGAGGGTCTTGTTTGTTTTCATCCATCTGTGAATATGCGGCCGCCGGGGAATAGCAATGTGACATGTTCTATTAAAACAGAATTTATACAAAAAAAGGAAGACTGTGCTGAATTCAGTGTCTTGTGAAGTTAGGCTTTGTTCAGGGCTTTAAATGCGGTCCTCTGAGGCAGATTAACGATGACAAACCATTTATAGTTGTTTTGTTTGTCTGGATGATGACTTCCAAACGGCAATAAGAACTGCCATATGCCACTCATCAGCTAAAAGTAGCACACTTTAAAGAATGTCGTGGTGATGAGTTCGCCTTTAAGCAAAGGACATAAAGGACAACTACTGTCGGAACTATCAAGAGAACAGACACATCACACGAGGAGAGGGAGGGCTGGGCTCACATGCACAGTTTAAAAATGCAAAGGGACAAGGCAGCCTGGACAAAAATAGTCCTGTTTTGACAATTTATAAGATTGTGTATGCTTTAGAAATGACTATTTCTCTTGGGCTTGTTTAGCTTGATTTGCACTGATGCATGTTGTACTGACATATTCGGCTATCAAATTTAGGATAATGTTGCAAATCATAAATTATATTCACAGCAGTGTTAATTTTGACAAGGAATTTTAATGTAGTTTTAGTCTTAGTCTTTTGACTAAAATTACTTTTAATTTTAGTCTAGTTTTAGTCATCAGATTTGTTTTAGTTTTAGTCTAGTTTTAGTCGACTAAAATGAAAATAGATTTAGTCGACTAAAATGAAAATAGATTTAGTCGACTAAAATGAAAATAGATTTAGTCGACTAAAATTACAATAGATTTAGTCGACTAAAAGCTTTTCACACGTATCAATTTTTACCTTTTACATTGAACATAAAACTATACTTTCTTGAAATTGGGATATTAATATGCAAACATTTCACACTTTATATTTAAACACAACTGTTTTTATTGAAAATGTGTTTCAATGTTTAAATGGAAAAGCAGTAGCAATCAAAGCACAAAGACAGTATAAATTATTGCTGTCTGTCTTTATGACACCAGTGTATACCACAGCAATAACTGTCAAAATGATAATTCGCAGCTAAATCCAAAATATATAAAAAAAAAAATTAAAGTGCAGGTGTCAAAGGCCCTTTTGTCCTATAGTTTATTACTGCAGCTTATTAATGCATAACAAGTACTGTAACAACCTTTGAACTCTAAAACTCTAACTCTAACTCTTTTTCCCCTTGATTGACGCGCCACATGGTTTACACGTGAAGTGAGACCACAGGTCAGACCGTCTTTTTCTCCCAATCCCAGTCGCCAACATCTTCTCTTAGCACTTGTTGCTCCTCTGTCCTCCTCATGTTTCTCGGCTGGGCGCGTGAGCTTTTCGGCACCGCGCAACAACGCGCGCTGTGATTGGCTCTTTAGCGCAGCGGCCGCTCGTTCCTCTCTCTCTTCTCCTGAGGAGTCCTGACACTTATTCGTCACCATGGATCTATTATTCGTCACAGGTTATATTTTCGTTTCGTCTTTTATTTGTTGACGAAAATGTCCGTCTATTTCGTCATCGTTTTCGTCATTTAAAAGTAATTTTGATTTAGTTTTCGTCTCGTTTTCGTCCGCAAAAAACCTTCGTTGACGAAATAATTTCGTCATAGTTTTCGTCAACGAAATTAACACTGATTCACAGCCGATCATAAAGTTTGAATTTAGCCATCCATGAAAAATAAGAGCTTATTCCAATAGCAGTACTACATCCATAACTGGAATTGGTGTCATGTAAGATCCTACAGTTTAGAGAAATCCAATACATTTACTAATGCAGACTGCATTTAGTGACTGAAGACTGAATACATTTACTTAAAAAATCTTTATGTTTTACGGTGACTCTTGAGATGGACTTATACTGTCCGATTCTGAGGAGTTTAATGACATGTTTTTAAGTCTCACAAACATTTCAAGCTGGACCAAATTTCCACTCACAATGTAAGGTCAGCCCATCTATCCGAGATTCAACCGCTCAGTATGAGTTTGAGAATACTTTTAACATTTACATTATAGAAGAAAACAGCGTATGCCCAGTTTATCATGGCTGTAACTCAGGAATACATCGCTTTTTGAATCAGAGTCCTGCGGCTTTTATCTATGGAACATAAATACACTTGGTAGGGCCTAAGTAAAAAGTAATCTTCATCGAGAGTCACTCAAGGAAGGCACATAACTGCAGCCCGGGCGCACACTGTTGATCGATGCCAATAAAAGGAGGTTCTTTTCGCCAAGGTAGCGCAGGACACCTTCCCGCAATTTAATCAGTCAGTCAGGCAGAATTAATGTCCCTAATATCATGATTTCTCCATTACTCTATTTAACATAATTAAAATGTCGAGCGCAGCGGCCATAAAGCGGGTCGTTGGAGATTGTAATTCTGCCGTAAAGCTATGAAGCATGAAAATGTCACTTACCGAATAGCCCCGACCTGACAGCGAGTGAGTGGAGCTCTGTAGGGAGAGAGGAGAGAGCAGGAATGACCTTTAAGAAGCCTTTCACTGGCTGACACAGACATGATGAAGCAGCAGCGCTTTAATATCAATATTCACGTTAACCTTTTACCCGCCCTGCCATGTAGCCCTCGCCCACGCACGACACCATCATACATTCTGCACTGGGGTGCCGGAAAGACATTTAAACAAACACTTTGAGTTTGGTTAGAATATAAATCGTATCATATTTTTTATAGTTACCGTTGTTTATGCATGTTTATAGTATGGCGCAGCTTTTAATACTCGTGAGATTAAAAGATGTATGTCGAGGTCAAAAATAGCAACTAGCAAACAAAATATGTGTGAAGCAAACATACAGCTGAAGGAATCAAGAGAGATTTAGTGTTATGCAGATATGATGGACTACACGGAGCATTTGATTTAAAAGAGATTCATAATACAAAACCCAATGGAAGGTTCATGATATATTTCTTGCCAAGTATGTTGTGATTTGCAAGTACTGATTTTGAATTTAAACATTGGATGGTCAAAGTGCAACAGTCATCCTGGCTTGAGACCAGCACAAAGACTACAAAAGTTGTGTCATGATTGGGCGCTGACTTAAACTATCTTCACTTTACACTTTTCTGTCAATTAAAAACATTCATACATTCAATTATTTCTTCAGTTAAACTAGCTTGATTGTTGAATACAATTATTTGGTGTTCACGTTGTCTGGTGGTTTCTCTAAATGCCGAATCAGAGCAAAGTAGAGACAAAAAATGCTTGGTTTTGTTCTAGCTCTGTCCGTCAGCGCCCAGCACGAATTCCAATCTCCCAATCCCTCCCTCCACTTCCACTTTTCACTGCTTTTATTCCTCCATCTAGATTGGCAATTTCTCCCCCCTAGTCTCTGGAGGGGACTTTTCTGCTAGACCAATTTCATCCATAGGTCCACCTTCAATCCAGACAACCTCCCCCACACCTTCAGAGCCACTGCCTCCCTTGTTTTGCACCCTCCCATAGCCCCTCATCCATTCTTCCACACCTGCTCTAGGCCTCAGCCCTCATCAACGCCTGTGTGCCCGTCTGATTCGCTGACGGCTCCTGTGGTGACGATTAGGGAGGAGCCCCGCCGCGAACCGGAAAGCAGGCGCTGCGGGAATCAAAAGGCTATTCGTGCTTTGCTCAACTTCTTTACTCGCTGCACCAGTGTGACCAGAGAGAAGCCAAAATGAGTGCAGAAGAGAACGGCACGGAGGGCAAAATCTGGGGCTTCAAAAGGCCATAAAGTGTTTTGCACAGGCAATAATGTGTTGACTGGTTGCATATTGTGACTGCTCTTAAATGTTTGTATATGTGGGAGCTGCGATGGTGGGAGGCCAAGGCCATTTGGAATTAGCTTTACTATGTAGAGTTCATTCAACTTGGAGCATTCAGAGTAGAAAGAGAGGCTTATTTAAATGATAATGAGGGACAATCCATTGGATTTAGTGCCGGTGAAGGGAGGAAAAGAGAGGAGGGAGCGGGGGGATCCATTAAAGCGCCAGCGGTTCATAAGCCATAGGGTCGGCATACAGCTAAACACTCGCTCTTAAAAGCCATTATACATGGCTCTCAATGGATTTCTGCAGCGCTTAGGACTTCAAAAGGATTTAAGAACCCGCCCCAGAGAGCAGAGAGGAGGAGGGATCGCTCTGCTGGCTATAGTGGTTGGTGGCAAAAGGGACGGGGCGGATGCTGGCGGCATTTAAGGGTTAACTAAACAGGCCCAGAGAAGAGAAATGTTGCTAAATCCGCCCCCTAATCCTCTCCCCATTTCCATGCCCCCTCCTCCACTCTCTTACAAAACAGAAAAAAGAAAAACATGATGACAAGTGGGGCAGGTCTGGTCCATCATCTCTCAACCCAGACTATTAGTTTTTGTTGTTGAGTGAGGTTGAAAGGTGAGCCAATCAGAGCTTTTGAGGGAAGCGAACAAGGTGCAGCATTGAGAGAGAGGAGATGAAAAGAACATGATTGTAGACATCTACAGCCCAGAGTTTTGTGTGTAATGAAAAGACACACATTACTAGCCTCAAATGACAGCTTGTGCATTTTGTATAAATAAATGCAATTAGTCACCCCTGCCTTTTCAACATTATCATAATTCCTATGTATAGAATAGATTTATTTTGTAAATACTAATTAAAGTACACACAAAGACATTACTAAAAGCTAGATTCAACCAATTATCACATGCATCAGGGACACTAGCACACCCCAAATGGGATAGAGACCCTTGGACAGAACACAGATGCAGAGAAAGCAGCCCCCTCACACCACCACACCACCTCCTCACATTTGCCTAATCCCTGAGCGGCTTAGTGCTGGGCCCCACTGCACCACAGGCACAATTACCTAGTCAAAATAAACAGATAAAGACCCAAGCATGGCATCCCTCTGCAATGTTTTTCACCCCGCGCTCCCAAATTGATGCATGACAGTTTTTACGGGCCGTGGGTGCGTCTGCACATCACATTTGTCTCTATTTCCTTTGGCGCTAAGACAAGAGAAATCCATTTTACTCGTTGGCGATGCGGCATCATTAGTTAAGAGCTCTTAAAGCTAGGGAGCCACTTTGATGTGATGGAGCGTGTTTTACGAAAATTAGTAGCGCTCATGCAGGCGAGGGGATTTTATGGGCCAGGACAATAAGAATTATATGCAAGATGGTGTCTATCAAGTTAGCACTGTACTGTAAAGCAGCCAGAAATCTGCAGCCCAAACTGGAGAAACAGGAATGGATGATACAAATGGCACGGTTACAACAATCAACGTCTGTGCACCATTTATTTGGTGATGGATTAGAAAGAGAAGCCACATCTAACAGTGATGGCGAATGCGATGGGCGATTGTCGACACCCCCTCTGCCCCAGCCCCACCCCTCCTTCACTGAGCCTACCGTAGAGCCCTGTCAGAGCTGTCAACTAGTGTGGCTCTTTTATCTGACAAGCCTGTCTCCTCCTCCTGACTTTTTCATTAAAAGACAGCCTTTACACAAATTCAGGGAAAATAGTTGAGGAAGAGAGGGGACCAAAAGGAGCAGTGCAGCAGGGCTTATAAAAAGAAGCAAGATGGAGAAATTAGGCTGGGTGATTTTCCGTTTTCATAAGGCTGGATTTTCATTCAGAGCCCTGAATGGCTTAAAACAATGTATTTAATATGTTCATTAAAATCCTTTTCTTTCCATCACTTTGCCCCCGCTGGAGGAGGAAGCCTGAACACTCCGCTTCCTCTCTCTTATTCCCTCTGCCTGCTTTCGTGGGCTAAATGAACAGTCTGATTGAATTTAGTTAGGTTTGGGAGCAGAGCTTGACAGGCATTAGTTAGGAAGCATATTTCTACATTCATTTAAAATGGGCCGCTTGGGATTTTGCATAAATTCTTATTACTTCCCCTGTATCTAAATTGCATTATTTCATCCGTTATGCTGAACCAATGCCTAGTCTTCATTTTGCTTTGCCACCTACTCCTTTCTAAATTAACTGGCATATGGATGCCGGCGCACTGATAATTGGCCCTGTGTCTTTAACTGGTTCCTTCCTGAGGTCAATAAGGTCACCCCACACCTGGCTGCACTGCGTTAGGTCATGTCTACATTACTACGGCATGCTTTAAATAATGCCAGGTCAACCAGGTGAGGCTGCTCCAGCGGCTTAATCATTTCCTGTCAGTGTGCTGCCTGCCAAGCAGTCAGAGGGGATTTATGAGGTGATCCAGGGAACAGCAGGAGCTACTGCAACAGCTGCCCTCTGATCTGACAGTCCACAGGCTGCTGCTCTGGCCCTTTCAAACAGACTGTCCAGTCTCCGTAGTGAAGGGAAAGGTCTGCTCCAGTCACTATAGAGGAGGGACAGGTTTGGTCCAGTCTCTCTAAAGAGGGACCGGTTTCGTCCAGTCTCTGCACAAGAGGGACAAGTCTGATCTAGGAGAGGGATAAGTCTGGTCCAGAAGAGGGACAGGTCTACTCCAGAAGAGGGGACAGGTCAGGTTCAGAAGAGGGACAGGTCCGGTTCAGTCTCACCTCATTCAGTTGCTCTTTGGAGGGGCTTTTGAACAGCCTCAGTTCCTGCACTGGTTCGTCCTCACTGAGTTTGACTGGCCGTAGCGCCAACGGCTTGATCTGCAGGAAACACAATAAACACATTAGTTTGCAATCAACATCCAAATATTTCTGTTTCCAGTACATCTTGATAATTAGATCTATACATATGTCTATGCATTATTTTTCTTATTGTAAAGTACTGAACAATACAGCTAATTTCAGTAATAATAATTGTATAGGGAAAAGAGTTTTACATGTCAAAGCACACTGTCGTTTGTGCTTTGGGTATATGTAAAACAGAGGGGCTGCAGCAAAAACACCTGCAACCTCAAAACCTTTGTGTACCAGTGCAAATAAAGGCAAGACAAGGAATGTGTTTATGAAACTAGCACTCACAGTGAGGCTGTACTACAGTACAATATAAAACTGATAAGAACATAAAAATACTGATTTATGTGGTGGTGATGGTCCTGAACTAATCCAAGGATGTAAAAATATTCACCAGAGAACATAAACAGCACAATACAAACACTTCAGAGATGCTAAGTGTTATTTATTAAAGGCAAGCCAACCCAGAGCTGGCGCGGGTTCAGCCTATGCTGATGGACTCTTTGCAAGCTATGCAAACAGACAGTTTGTTGGTGCAGCATCAGCCCTCTCATGCCTCATGCCCACACTCCACGAGCTCTAGCTGTGGGCTATAATTCATCTGAGTTGCATGCGGCAGTGTAGCAGCTCCCCTGGTGGCTCGCGCAGTGGCTGGGCCTGGTCTCTTGATCTCCACTGTAATTTAAGCAGATCACTGCTACAATTAACCTTTCCTAGTAAATATCAATTATGGCCCCCGGCTGAGCTAGAATTAAAAGGGTCATCAGCTAATCTGACAGGTCCTGTACGGTACCACCTGGCTGGGAGAGCAGGACGAAGGCAAGGTGGCAGGGAGTGTTTGTCTACCCTTGTGCCCACAAGCTCACATGCCAACTAGACACAATTCCCTTTTAATTACCCTACCACCACTGGGGCAAGTGCACTGATTGGCCAAGGGGCATTAGCAGTGTGGTGAGGTCAGTGGTGACATGAGTGGGGTAGAGAGCTTGGCGTAGGAAAAGGAGGACAGGTGCCAGGTGATCATGGCGGGGGAGGAGAGCCCTGCCAGGTGGGCCTAATCAGGTTTGACTTCCAACTCTGCCCGCCTCTTCCAGTGCATTTCTCAGTGTCTACAAACTGTCAGTCTAATCACTCCTTACGTCTCAGAATAGATGATGGCCTTTTTTACCTATGCTGCTCTGGAAGTGCATGAACAGCAGTGCTGAGGTAGGGGCACAGCTTTCAAGTGCAGCTGTTGATTACTTTGTTTACCCAGCGTCTGCATACTGACAAATTCCTGCAGGCACCCTAAGTGTTTCTGTCTCCTATGGGGACGCCAGCTACATTACCCAGTCAGCAATCAACTCAGCTATTGATCAGAGCACAGCTTCTAATTAGCCACCTAGGCTAATGATGCAGTATGCAGCAGCCGCTCCCCCCATCACTGTTCGCCAGGACACCAGAGCAATTGATCTGGGCAGGAATTCGCCGACTCTGACAGATTGGCAACCCTGACTGCCTGTGATTAAGGCTGGGACTAATTTCCTGTCTAGGGAGGTTTTTAATTGGCCCTAAGCTCCCAACTGTACAGCTTTCAAGTTTTGTTTTTTCGCCTTTCTCTGTTCATTAATGTTATGAGACAGGCAAAGAGCCTGTGAGTGATGATTTGTGCTATGATGTTGTGGTACAGTTCAAGGCCAGGAGGTTGTGGACAGTAAATTTAAACTAATATTGTAGTCAAGTGTCTAGATGACCATTTGTAAACAGCCATTATGGAATGTTATAAAAAATTGTGAATTATTATAATTATTACTCCAAGCAGCAGATCCATGCAAGCATGGCAGTTTGCCTTTAAAAGAGATGTACCAAAAAAAAAAACATAGCTAAGTAAGTGCCTGTGTTTTACATGAATAATGTACTGGAAATTAGCCCCATTAGTCTCGGTATTGAACATGTCTTCAGTCTGTCTCTGGAGGCTGCCACTCTGTGCTCTTTAATTATCTTCAAAGGGCCCTCCAGCATCTTAATTTCCCCCTAAGTTGAGTTGTGCCGACATGGGTCTGCTCATTTATACTCCTCTAACCCAGAGTGAAGCACACAGCCTTCAGTGCTAGGGCTAGTCAGAGAGCGTTTCAGAGCAGAGGGAGCTGGCCTGGTGCAGTGTCAGTCGATCTGCCTGCTGTCAGTGGAGACCTGTCTGCAGGTGGGCGGGTGAGGCTTTGTTGTCCTACTTCTTTGATCCGGCCTCCTCTTTACCTCGCAGGGACTCAAACGCAGCCTCAGAGTTACACAGACTCCGAGCACTTTCCCCATTGTTAGCTGTGACCTGGGTTTCTCTCTTGTTGTGCTAAAGCCTGCCATCACCTGTCAGCTGCACTCAGGGAGGCCGTGTCTCAGCCTTGTCCCCCCGTCAGTCCATATTACCCCCTCAGAATGTGGACCTGGAGCCCTCTGAACTAGCACTCTGGGTGTTCTGAGCAGGGCCAGTCCAATCCACATAAGAGAGGGCTGTAAAGGACCAATACAGATCCTTCCTCTAATTTGTTCAGAAAAGTGTCCTGCGCAGAGGACCCTCACCCCTATTAACCCAGTGACAAGCTGCTCCCTCACATGGGGGGCATCAGGGGTGTGTGCGAGGGGCACACAGCCTAGGTCTGCTTCTATATCAGCCACCTCAGAGCTCAGTGCCACTGGTTCAATCTATCGGCTCATTATCCCCCACCCCTCAAGGCTAGGGCACAGACAAGTGCACTTTAGGGCCACAGGCCAAATTGATTCATCTGCCTTCATTTTCTGGAGGCTCAGACGTGGCAGCTGCTTGAAGGCACAGGATGACGCTCTAAGATTGTGTGAGACAGAGCTGTGATAGAAGGCAGGGGAAGCAACAGATAGTGTCCTGTGTATAAAACCTGTGTATGTATTGGGGGAGGGGGACCAACACAAAAGGTGTCGTGGCTTTGTTCTCTGTCCATATCTCATTTCACTTTTGCTTCCCCTCCTCCGCTCATTGTACAGCACTACTGACACTCCCTCCCGCGAAACAGCTATCAAGACATCCACTCACTCCCCCACCAAATCCCAAGTTGGAAATTAGCCCAAGGACAAGCTAGCCGATTTACTATGGGGAAAGCAAATGGATTTTTGCTTTTATTTTGACGAGTCCCAGTGTATCCATTACACCATTTAATCATAAATTATTCATGGAACTTGTCTTATAATAAATGACCACATAAAACAGGATACACATATTATACAAGCTCTAAAATGCCCCTATAACTCTCTCTGCTAGTGCTCTCAGCTAATTCACATTTGTAACCCACTCACAAATACAGCGATGTGAAATCCTAGCTAGTAAAAGTACTACATGATGAGAGGTGGCAGATTAAAAGCTACACTTCTTGAGAAAGCAGAAAATAAAAGGCCAGGGTATAATCTAATATGTGCATGAACAGAGTGACTAACATTCTATTTGGCTCTACAGTGAAACGCAGAGACCTCCCTACACAGTAACAAAGCAGTCCGCCTAAGAGAGGAGACGGCTCCTCTCTGATTCCCAGCCAAAGAGGCCCTCAGGAGAGCCGTGAGTCCCGCCGGGCCCTGTCTGGAACAGATGAACTGGGGAGAGCAGCACTCCCTGTGGGCCAGGCCTCTCCAATCACTCTCACCACACGCCTCTGGGGGGATCAGGGGAACAAGGCGAGAGCAGAGCACAGGGAAGGGGAGGGAAGGTGCACCTGCTCCCAAACATGGAGCCATCCCTCAGCACCTGTCCCGAGGGCCCGCTGACAACACACTGACACACTGTCACACACTGACACACACTGACACACACTGACATACACAGACACATACTGGCACACACTGACACACACACGCATACACACAGACACACACTGACATACATTGAAACACACTGACACACACAAACACTCACACACACACACACACACACACACAATGACACACACTGGCACACAAAGACACAAACTGGCACAGACTGAGACACACTGGCACACACAGAAGACACACACTGGCACACACTGACACACACACGCACACACACACACTGACACACAGGCCACGCTGTGTGCCAATCTGCTCTGTGCCGATAAGGAGCGGCCTTGTACGAACAGACAAGGTACTTCATCCTATTAGTCTGGCTCATATTTACAGACCCTAAATTACAACAATGATTACGTTATAGACAATTTGTGGTGGACTTGAAAATCTCTTTTGTTTTAGCTTAAAACTTTGAACTGCAGAAACTCTCTATATTAGTCCTTGAAATCATAGTAAAGACATGTCGTGCGTGTGATTTTGGTTGATTGCAAAGTCGATTCGCAGCTTTCATTTGTGTGTAAAATGTAAAACACTTGCACGTGCTTACAAGGAGAATTGAAATCATGGTTATGCAGTTTTTTTACACTTGACATAATTATTTGCAATTCAAAGTTGACTTTGCCTGTCAAACAAGAGGGCATATACAAAGCAGTAAAACAACATCAGGTTAAGACACATGCCTCAGGAAATGCTACATTTGCACTTTGTGGTCAGCAAAAAGTAATGAAAAAAACCCCCCAAAACAATGTTTTATTTTCCACCTGGGAGGGTTTGCTGACATGTGTTTAATATGCGGTCAAATAATGTCAGCTACTCAGGCTTTTGCAGTATCAGTACAATGCTCCAGGCCCAAGGTTCAACATAATACTGTTTGCATCCATTTCTGGTTGTATCTTTCAGTAGGTGTAGAATGGAGGTTTGTTAGCTCTTGTGCACGCTAACATACTACACATGTACACTATACAGTCTAATGTAGGACTGGATAAGGTCAGATGAAGACTTAAATCAAAGCACAGTCCTATACAAAACATTTCAAGTAAACATGCTATTATAGTCATTAATAATAATAATTGGCTACATTGCTGACACACTAAAATATAATCAAGTCCCATTAATTCAGAAATAAGCTCTAGGGCACAGTAATGATGTTTTTCCATAGGTGAGCCCATATATAGCACTGATTTCTGTTGTAAACCCTTCACCTCTGCCTAACTGCAATAACAGCATTCATTATTTCTAACACTTGAAAATGATCTTATTAACGGTTTGAGAAGAAATATTTTTTTTAGAAGTGGCAATGTTCACACTCTGAAACTACAGTTGACAACTTTGTCACCCTCACACGTACTGAAATGTTTAATTTCCTCTAATGTAATCTGAAATAATTATCAGATAAAGGCGGCGTATGTTTGGCAAAAAGCTCAGTTTAACAGGTCCACTGAAACACACGCACCTAAGTGTTCAATCAGCGGAGCATAATTAAAACACTGTCGATGAGATTGTGAGCCACAGGAAATGAGCAAGTCATTAAAAATACAAAGTGTCAAACAGTCACTTCAGGAAAACATTCACTTAGGATCAGATTAAAAAAATACAACTCCTGTAAAGTCGGTAGTTAACAAGAAACCAACTACACAACTATTTCATTTGGTTGAGAATTTTACATTTTATACAGACTACATGTAAGTATTGTTGCACTAGAACAAGAGCCCCTTGAGAACTTGGGCAAGAATAACAGATTTGTGTATTATGTTGAAAGAGAACATATTGTGTACAAAATCAATGATTTACCACTTATAATGGTGTTCCTTCATCATTTATCAACAAAAATGTATATCAGTTGGTTCTTACCTGCCCTTTTTCTGACCATTGTTCTGTACTTACTTCCAATTATTTAAAAAAATCATATTCCAGGTCATATATTTGGGGTTTAAAAATGTTGCATAGCCGTTTAAACATATGAATGAGAATCCACTGCAGTTCTGAAGTTTAAACAGGATGTCAATAGACCGGTTTCTATTATTAAGCCATTTTATTAGCCATTTTAGATCAATATTAATGATCTTCAGAAAGTTGTGACACAACATCAATGTAAATAATTAGAAGTGAGGAATACGTTTGGATCAGTGCAAACCATTCAATCTATTTCTATAAGTAAAAATCAGGTAACATGTATTATGAACAAACTACAGTTTCAAAGTTGATCAGCTGAGTTAAGTGAAGTGCAGTGGCAGCGCTACAAAGCATAGCATAGTCTTGAGTCTTATTTGAAAGTGGCATGACCTGACTTGGAAGTGCTGGCTCTGAGTAAACAGGCGAGCCGAGGAGTCAGGAGCTCGTTTGCAGTGGGAGAGTGTGAGAGAGGCAGCAGACACTGTGCTCTGGGCTTTTTAATAGAAGGCAGATGCAACACATGTAATGAATCAGGCCTGGCTCCCCTCTGATGTCTGCGCTCTCTTCCTGCCCTTGGAAAACTTGTGGGACCTTATCTCCAGCCTGCACAGCACACACGCCACACGCTCAATTCTACAGGAAGTCTTATGGGCTGAAGGGAAGAGTATGGGAGCAAATTTCTATTGCTACGCTGTCTGTGCCCTTATAGAACCTTAGATTTACTTTGAAGTTTTCAGCTATTTAAGAAATCTAAAAAGAATATATATATATAAGGGTATGGCTATATTGTGATTTTAGGTGTATCGCCAGTTGTAAATAAAAAAAAATAAAATAAAAAAAATCTATTATCTTTCATGTATTTTTGTACATATGTATTTTTTAAATCATGTCACTGATAGGGATCACAAAGAATTGTATTCCAGGTTGAATAAATTAAAGGGGCACTATGTAACTATAGTTTCTAGTGGAAGGTGAGGCTTCATCACCAGCTTGTCTCCATCCAGATGGAGATGTAATAACTCTGCCTAAAACGTTCTACAGTATGACATTAAACTTCAAGACTTAAAGAACTAAAACGCCATACAATACATTCAAAACAAGAGTACAAATATGGCAAGCAGGTTGCACTACCAGGCAAGTAACAATCCATGTTTTTTCAAGATATTTGTTTAGCAATAAAAATTTAATAATAATTTAAAGGTAAACTGTTTAATTTTTCTGGTAGAGGGATCATCACCTGCTTCTCTTCATGGAGATATTCCCTGGAATGTTCCAGGTTACACCACAGGCCAAGGTTACAGGTCAGATCTGTGGAAAGGCGAGCCCACTCACTGTAACAATGTTTTTAGGTCAATAAAAACCCATGTTACTGAGTAAATGCAAGACAGATACATTTAATGCCACACCGGGATCACTAACAAAAAGTGACATTATGCATGAAAATTCACTAAATTGTTGTAAATTGACAATAGCAAAGAAAAGAAACAACACAAAATACATGTGTGGAGTATGGTTTATGCAGAGCTGGGGCCTGATACTTGTCATAGAAAACCTGAGCTGTGGAGAGCTCTTCCTCACTCATTTGAGGTGTCTTGACTGTGATTTCCACTCTCTTCCTATCACTTCTATGGCTGCGGTTTGGACCAGAAAAGGTGCTCTGGCACAGGAACGCAGAGAGGGGGCGCCGAAAGGAGGAGGGGAACAGGCAGATAAGATGAGAGGATTGTAAAGCTTTGGCTGCTATGGAAATCAGGTCTTGGAGAAAGGAAGAAAAAAGCTGGCGCGATGAAAAGCAGATGGAATCAGCCATTGACATGACAGGATCCAGCCTGGAGAGCGCCCATCCACCGCTTGTGCAATTACATGGACGCATTTGCATCTATATGATCCCTCAAAACGCTGACATGTGCTGGGATTTGAGGCTCCCATATCTGCTAAATGCCGGAGCACAATTATGCATGTGTGTCTGCTGGGTATGGGAGTGTATTCACCACAGCCATGATCTGACAGGCCCGGCTTGTCACCATGTAGACTACAGACAAGCAGGATGCAGTGGAGAGAAGAGGATCATGTCCATTGTGTTATTAGGGATAATAGTGATTTAATAAGCTTACAGCGGATTCACTGTGCATTCTAATTGGCAGGCCGCTGTCTGTGGGATCTGTGCGCCTGTAATCAGAGGCAGCCGTCCCGGGGATAAAGCAACTATCCCGAATCGGTTTAGAATGTGAAGAGATCAAAGACATGGATACCTGTAGGTTTCAAGAAAATGATACAATATTTGCATTTGTTTATATGAATTGAGATTCTTTTTGTACACTATTTATTGAATATTTTGAATCCCCAAATGCATCATACGCATATGTAGATTGGAATGTAACATGGAAGCTACAACGCGAAATAAAGAGAACTAAGGGTTTTATATAAAAGCAAGGAGTCAGATAGTTTCTTTTTTTGTTTGTTTGTTTTTTGCATATGAATACATTTGTAGTGTGTTAAGTGCAGCATGTTAGCATATGGGTTCGCACATATAGGGCACTGTGCCGGCCGCAGATCTATGAGAACACTGCTGAATGTCTATACCACAACAATTTATTTAATATAATGATAACAGTTTGATAATAAAACATTGCAACCATCCAGTAATTTCTACAGTTTTACTTTTCCACAAGTCATAATAATCCCATTAAAAAGTCAGTTAGATTCATTCAGTCTATACTTTATCTCAAGAATCTAACTACAGTATAATTGGACATGCATTTCACAGCTACTAACGACAGCGAGAAATTGTAGTTTTCATACTGCAAGTTCAAGTCTATACCATAACACAGTGTACTGCCAGCCCAAGCCTGCCCTCAGTGTTCTGTAGCTGGCAATGCTGAGTAGAGCTGAGCAGAGCAGAGGAGCAGGTGAATATGGAAATGACAGGGGATATGGGAAGGCTAATTGTCTGTAGGAGCAGCCCGGACTGACCTTGGCAGGGTGAGAAGTCAGGGGTTTTGGTCCTGGAGGGGCATTGCGCTGCCGGGGTAATTGTACCACGATCTTGACCTTGCATTGCTTAAACCCGCCCTCCGCTCTGCCCCTCTTCTACTTTATCTCTGAGTGAAGCTGGAGAAGGTAGAGACAGGAGCTGCTCTCTGCTCTAATGATGTCAGCTCCCCAGAGACTGTGTTTGTCTGCGGAATCTCAACAACCACTAGCAAGATGGCAGGACGGAGGAGGAGGAGAGCCACTAAACAGGGCTACAAGACCAGTTTAAGGACACGCCACGGAGGAGGAAAAGGTGTACGAGCAGAGATGAAGTTATAATCTATTTATCATGTATTCCTGTGACTTTTAAACATGCTATTGGGTACTTTTGCAGCAGCATTTCACATTTTAAATAATTAATATGACATAAGACAACTGTATGTCCAAAATTTAATGAATAAAGGGAAACACAAATCCTGAAATAACTGGGATTCAGATGACATCACAATGTACTATAGGCTGATACTATGTAATACAGAAATATAGAAATAGGAAAATATAGTGAATTATTGGGTCTAGTCACTAAAAGAAATGATCAGGTTCAACATTAGTGAATTTATCTTTTAGATATTTCATGGCAAAGTACAATGTAAACAATGAGAAAAACTGGCTCTTGCCCCCCATCTAGTAATATAATATTAGCAAGAATTTTAAAACCGCCTATGTTTTTGATCTTATTGTATACAGCACGGTGAGAAGTCAGCAAAGTCAAATCTGCATATGTCTCTTTAAGATTACATTATAAAATTTGATGCATGGAAACCAAACCATCAAATACAAACTGTTATGACTTATGGCATTGGTTTTTACATTGAACCAAATCCCAACTATAAACGACGCAGAGCTGGTCTCGAGCCTCTAACAGAAAACAGCAGAGAAAGACAGATGATTATGTAAATGATAAACAAAACAAACAAACTGTATATATACAGTTCTGAGATATAGGCAGCGGTGTGATGGATGGACCTTGGGGTGTGCTGAACCTGTTTGATCTGGGATTGTGTTGAATTCAAATGTCTGTGAACCCACTCGCCCTATATCCACACACACCACATTTGGCCTTAAATCAATAACAAAGCTTTGGTGGAGCTAGGACAGACCAGAGCAGGCCACATACTGATTCTGCCTGACATTTACCTGCTGTCGTGTGTCAACAGTGAGCTCGGACTGAAAAGCTAACCCTGGATATAGTATGCCACTCTGGAAATACTTCATTGGGCTTAACTCTGCTTTATCGGTGGCCCTTTTCCATTACTGGGCTTAATATCAAGGAAACAAGATAGGTGCAGTGTGTTGCCCAATTGCACAATGGCAAAATCCAATTAGCAACCTCCAGATTATTGTGCGGACGCCAAGCTACTGCCCAGTGGCTACTATTCAAGTTCAAGGACAATTTACAATCTTAAATCCTCAGAGACTTGCGTTTGCTTGAAATTGAGGGTAGCTGGACCAACTATATGGGCTTTAGGATTTTTTTATTATATGATTAAAAAATAAAGACGCTGAATAAAGTAACCTGATCTTAAACAACAAATGCATCCTTAAAGGTGCATTGTGTAGCTTTTCTGGTGGAGGGTCTATCAAATGCTTTTTCTCAATAGAGATGTTATTGCTTTGACTGGAATGTTTCACAGTATAATATTAAACCTTTCTATCTTCATGGAGACCAAACCAGACCAAATTACAGGTCAGATCTGTGGAGAGACAACCCCGCTCCCAGTAAGAGTGCCTGTTTTTTAGGTATTTTTGAGCAATAAAACCACCTGCAATTTAATAAATGTAAGGTAGAGCTGTTTAATATCATACTGTG
Organism: Taenioides sp. WSHXM2023; assembly: GCA_029959045.1. Classification (NCBI taxonomy): domain Eukaryota; kingdom Metazoa; phylum Chordata; class Actinopteri; order Gobiiformes; family Gobiidae; genus Taenioides; species Taenioides sp. WSHXM2023. The sequence goes on from CM057089.1 coordinate 12,177,122, forward strand.
GAACATCCCAGACAAAGCAATAACATCTCCATGGAGACAAGACGGACCCCCAACTAAAAAGTTGCACAATGCACCTTTAACACAGCTCAATTATTTAGTCCTAAGACTCAGACTTTTTCAGAATATTACCATCTAAGTCACTTTCACACAATGCTTTAAAGCCAGTCTATAGATGTCAAAGAAGCACAAGTCTGTTCTGAGCAGACAACCCATTGATCAAAGTTCATTACCCAGGAACACTGTCTGTAGAGGAAATCAGAAACTACTCTGATAAATGTGAAATCAATCTAAAGAAAAAGTTTTTACAGGTCAGACAGAGTTAGTCAGTGTATTTCAACAACAATTTCTCTTTCTTCGTGGGCAGATGTCTGAATTGGCTGTGATGATTTGGCCCAGATCCCACACAGCAGCAGCAGAGTGCTAAATGGAAAAGCAAGGCCAGTCTTGTTACAGTGTATTCTCTCTCATAAAAAGTCATGAAACATTTCTAACAAGAAGAGACTGACATAACTCCTGTGCCAAGTTTTACTTTTTCAACTCAGTAATGCACGCTCAAAGACAACTTTTAATGCTACAGATGTATCCTTAAGTTAATAGAGGCAATTCACCTCTCATTTCCTCTAGTTAAACAGTGGGTGGTATATTTTAAAGTTAACTTGTAGATAGTTCATAGTATTGAATGTAATACTGTACTGAGTAAACATTAGAAATTACTCCCATTAGCAAAGTTAGCTGAGGTACTAAGTAAATGGTAAATCTATACAGTACTTTTCCACCTTCAAGGCACTCAAAGTGTTTTACATCTAACCACTCACTGATTCACACACATTCACACTTCAGAGTACGCAGACACTGGGTGCAAGGTGGGTTAAGCGTCTTGCCCAAGGGCACAACAACAGCATTTATTTGTGGGAGCTGGATCAATGGATCTGACTACTCAACCTATGACGTTTATGTGAAGAGTGGGATTCGAACCGCCAAACCTTCCGATCAGTGGACAAACTCTACCATCTGAGCTACTGTTGGGAGAATTATACCTTAGGAGAAACTAGTCAACACAACATGGCATGTGTTAGCAACATTTTGTTTTCAAAAAGGGCACAATATATATAATAATTAGTGGATCAATTGCAATTGCTGACTTCTTTGGCTACATGTTAAAAGCGTGACCTATTTTACTTCCTGTTCACGCTCACTTTGCACCAGTTTTCCACTCTGGTGCTTTCTGAGATTTTTCTTGGAATTCTCTTAAACACAGTTGTACAAAATCACCATACATCACAAGCTCAGCGATAAGGAACTATTAAAGTTATTATTCTAATAAATGGCCAGACTAGTACTTAGGGGGATTTCCATGTTGAAATTCTAGTTACTGATTTGGTTGCTTTGCCTTACAAAAACAAAAACAAAAGAATTTGCTCAGTCATTGCAATCTTATCATCATTTATTATGCTTTCTGAAAGAAGAGATGGTTATTTCAACTGCACCTGTTTGCTTAACCAAACACAATGATTTGCCTGTATCTGTTAAGGATTATAGTGTCATCTGTGCTGGGCAGACAGGGTGGGCAACTTCTACCAGGAATTATAGCCAGAATACATGGCATGCACTACTGTATATTTGAATTACACGTCTGATATTCAAACTAAAAAAGCTGAAGACAAGGTTTGTTTGTTACTATATTGACACTGTGTGGTTGGAGTTAGTATCTTGGAGCTAGTATCAAGTTAGTACTTGGCATTCCTTCATCCACAGTCTAAGGTGCTGTTTGAATGTAGAGAGTAATGTACATTCTCTTATTGTCAGTGGAAGACTGTTCCAATAATAAGTCCCTTGGATTGATAGCATAGAATGTCCAAATGTGTCCTACCTCACCATCCCCTCAAGCTGTGGTCCTAGTGCTCATCCCACTCACAGTCTTTAGTTTCATAATGGTCTTTAAATGGAGAAGAGAGTCTATAGATTCCATATGACAGGTTAGTGTCGTTTTTCAATTTAAAAAAATATATATATATATATTTTATTAAAAATTTACCTAGTTTTGTCTAGTTTTAAGATTAGAATTTCAGAAGCAACAATGACCCAATCAAATGTCATACTTTGTTCAGTCATAGTCTTTAATGACTTCCATTTGATAAAATAACTCCTATTACCATCTTTACTTCTTTCACAATATACAATAACTATATTTCCTGATTGGTCTCCTTGCATTTTCATCCTCTTTTCTTACCTATTCCCATGAGACTCTTCTGTACTAAATCCACTCCATATACATTTCTGGTCTTAACCATTTCAAACATCCTCTGCTTTACCTCTGCTTCCACTCTTTTAAACTCTACAAATAAACACCTTTGCTTTTATTCTATTCACACTCACACATCAAAAGAATGTATATATAGCTGACATATGGCAAGAACCCCACATCAGGCATCTGGAAAATATCTAAGCAAGTGAAAGGGCTGTAAAATGGTAGCAACAGTCCAAGCGTGCAGGCACATGAGGAGACTGGTGCCCAGCAGGGGGCAGAGAGATGGGGTGAGAGGTGGAGTAAGCAAAGCATGTGTTGAAAGAAGTCCGCACTACCTGAGGAGACAGGCCTGGTATGTTATGTCCTACCACTTAGCTTTCAGCCTGGTATGTGTGCAGTATTTATGGACCACAGCACAGGGATCTCCAAGTGAGTTAAGTGAGCTGCTCTACGCTAAAGATGACATTAGCTGAATCATGTTAAATCTCTTCTATGAACCACTGTTTGGTTTGTAGGCTACATTCTTTTGAGTCAGTAACTACTGCTTTATAACTCCTGACTTTTGGGTCAAATATTTGGTTGGATCATAGAGACATTTTTGAGAGCTTTTGCTAATGCCACGTCCCCTTGAGCGATGCACAAGGAACATTTTTAGTCAACCAAGATTTCCTTTAGTTGACTACAGCCCTGCTTGACTTTTGTATTGAATACATAGAGCATCTGGTGTCCACATGGACAATGTGATTTATTTGTGGAGGAATGTGAAGCACACATCTCACCTCATCTCATCTCAGAGCCATGTGATTACTTCTGCTATTTTGGCAACCAAACTGAAAGACTTTAACATATATCAGTAACTTTGTCAACTAGTCTGCTGTATCTTTCATCAGGTCGTTAATCTTGTAAAACAAATAGAAACTGTAAACTACATTTCTTTTGATTTAGTGCCAGTGAACAGCGTCAACATAAATAACATACATTATACATAGAAATGGTAGAATGGTAGATATTCAAACTAAAAAAGCAGAAGACAAGGTTTGTTTGTTACTATATTGACACCGTGTGGTTGGAGTTAGTATCTTGGAGCTAGTACCAAGTTAGTACTTGGTATTCCTTCATCCACAGTCTAAGGTGCTGTTTAAATGTAGAGAGTGATGCACTTTCTCTTATTGTCAGTGGACGACTGTTCCAATAATAAGTCCCTTGAATTGACAGCACAGAATATCCAAATGTGGAACGTCTGTGTCCTACCTCACCATCCCCTCAAGCTGTGGTCCTAGTGCTCATCCCACTCAAAGTCTAGTTTTATAATGTTCTTCAATGGAGGAGGGAGTCCATAAAGTCCATATGACAGATTAGTGTAGTTTTTCAATAAATTACTAATCTGCTGTATCTTTCATCAGGTGGTTACTCCTGTAAAACAAATAGAAACTGTAAACTACATTTCTTTTGATTTAGTGCCAGTGACCAGCTTCATAAATAACATACATTATACATGGAAATGGTAGAAAGGACTACATGAAAATAGGGCTAAAAGGGCTGTATGTCTTCCATCAGAGCTATAAAAGACGAGGGCTCCTCATGGGGTGCTGGCTGTAGATATGGTCTATCTTTTCCATGACTGATGTCTGGAGCATGCAAGGTGTCAAGTGGGACTTTGGTAAATGGCAGCATGAGGCAAGGTCGCCTCTCCATTTGTCTCCACAGCGCTGGAGAAGGGTCAGTGCATGGTGGAGCTATAGCTCTGTGACTGGATGACAACCTCCTGCGGCCCTGCTGCCGGCTGGGGCCCTCCATCTTGTGTCACTGTAGGGATGTCTGGGACTGGCGGAGTGCACGGCAAAGTGCCCTTCCCTCCCCTTCGCCGCCTCTCAGCACCTCCTGGAAGCATCCATCACGCGGCTCCCAGTGGGGCGTGGGTAACAGATCGACTTTCCTCCGGAGCGCTAATCAATCCGACTCTCGCTGCCTCTCCCTGGGAACATTTATGGCCTGCCATAAAGCAGGCCTTTGGGGCATTACGGCACCCAGTAATCCTGCTAAGTGAGCAATATTTCCCATCTCTGGGGCTGCAGTTAGACGGCCAGGGCCATAAATAGCAGAGTTAATCTGTGGCCGTGACTTCTTGGCCAACCCTCAGTGGTTGCAACCTGACATAGGCTGTGTGGGAGCCACCCACTGGCCAAGGTAAAACAACTGTGTGATAGAGTGATAGAGTGATGAGATGCCCTCTACAGAGGAGGAGCTGGCTGGGCAGCTGTGATGGGCTGCTTCCTCTGTGGTCAGAGCTTGTTTAGGTTCTGGATAGAGCACAGGTCACATAGGTCATTATCAAGTCAAGTTCATGAAGGAATACGCAACAAATTTCATCTAAAGTGATTGAATGGGCTTCAAACTGTTAAGTCTCCTTGACTCTGTCTCCTTTTATACACATTTATAAAACACATTTGTAAGTCTAAGACCTCATGGCCCCACCAACTGGTGGTTCAAAATGACACACAGGAGAAAAGTGAGAAAGTCAAGACTCTGGCTGTATTGGACTTCACTCAAGGTCAGTGAAATCTCCTCAAAGGGAGTCACTTGTGTGTTTTAAGGCCTGCTGGGTTAAAACAGACATGTCCATGCTCCCGCTTCTCTTCAGATCATCCAAAACACATACTTTCTCCCTGTGCACCACTGGGGATTCTGTGTAGTTGAAGAACACAGAGAGCAGACAAAAGTAGCCTAAGGTTGAGAGTTGCCGTAGGGCTACAACAACCATTTCCCCTTCACCAATAACTACTGATGCTACTGCTGATCCCATTTCATTTTATTTTATTCCACCCATCATGCATCAAAATGTCTCCCTAAGGTACCTTGGCTTTGAGCGGAGGCCGGCATCTTGTTTTTGCTGGAAGGCCAAGTCTTTCCATCACACCACGAGAGCACAAGTCAAGGTCTTCAACCGGGCCCTCCACAGCTCTGCTCAGCCGCCAGCCCCCCAGGCTGTGTGCTTGTCAGTCAGAGAGAAAGCTCACTGACTTTTTTAACTTTCAGTTCAGGTCAGAAACCCAACATTGTTTTCCTCTCGCAGCTCTGGAGGAACATGACAGGTGTCCATGGAAACAACGGTCTGCAGATGTTTCTGCTTCTTTGAAGAATTCACTGAATTCTTTAACCTGAGGCCGGATTTCACATTCTGTCAATACTCCAGAGGGGCTGAGGCCATGATTTGATCAGGGTATAATAATCATCAATGTGTTATTAAACATATGCATAATTCACATTAGCAGAAGAATTTAAATCTACAAATATATAGGAGAAAAGTATTTTAGGTGCCTCACATATATAGTTCCAACTACATTCTAGTTGGCCCCAGTTGGTAAATCAAATACTTTTACTGCTCCACTTGGCTAAAGAAGTGATCCCATTGTTAAGTGCCTGGAGTGCACCGAGCTGCTAGACTGCTCGTATCACTGGCTCCACTGTTAATACTGTGAAGTTACTACTTTATACATATTATCAAATTCATATGAAACAGTCCAGTCCAGATGGCAGCTCTCTCGTCAGTCACTCCATTCTCCCTCCACTACAGCACCTTAACTAATGACAATGGATCCAAGGCACTGCCCTGTTGTCGGCTCAGAAGATTGGACAGTTCCTCTGAAAAGATGTTATCAGCATGAGGTCCAATATCTCTAACCCTGCTATCCGCTTCTAACCTGTGAGCCTTCCATTGCCTTACAGCACAGATAGAAATGAGGTGCATTCACTTTATACCAGGGACCAGAGGGATGAGAAAAAAGGTTGGATCATATCTCCAGCCCCGTCAGTGCTGTTCAGAAAACCTTTGCTTTATCTCTCCTAACAATCAGCCTAATTATGTTCACTGAAGGAGTCCAATTAATCCACTATTGTCAGCCGGTAGCTAAGTGTTTCGCTAGCCTTCGCACTGCCTCACACTGACACAATTAACACCAGCCAGATTTATTTAGTGCCACTTGCCTAAGCCTCCGACTCCCTCCAATTATTCCTAATCAATTCCACCAGGAGGGAGCAGAGGAGCAGGGCACTGGGGGGGTCACTGGCTTTTGTCGAGAGAGTGGTGATAAACTCATTTGTGCAAACCCAGGGCCAGAAATGCCATTGAGAAAGTGGCATTACATCCTCTGAGCCACGGTACTTGTTAAAACACTGTATTTCATTTAATAGCTCAAGAATAGATGCTACATTTGACGTTCAAGGTTCATGTCAGTATCTCACGAAATGAAACACTATTTTCTTTTATGTAGGCTTTATATCATCACTGGGTTGCTATTGTGTATATGTCTATGCCTGTCTGAAATGTGTGAGTGAACTGCAATCCTGTCATTTATTCTGGCTTGGTGCTGACACAAAGAAAATACAATGCACTGAATACTGAAAAATTAGCTGGATCGGATATCCGCTTCCAAATATCGATCCAGCCGATGATAAGACTATTTAATGGCAGTAGTTGGCCCAGAAAGCCTCACAATGTTAAAATATTTACTTAAACAAAGCTGTTCTGAAGTTACTTGAGGGATAAATAATAGCTACATAACACATTTGGATCACTTCTGTCTTATTTGAATGCTGTTTTCAGTCTCAGGTCTGGATACTTAAAGCCATAGAATTGTAATCGGTATCGAAACTGAAACAGCTAAATTGGTGCATCTTTAATTGAATCAATGCATGAAATTCTGAAATTAGGAAACTATTGGAAACTGACCTATTATGGCTATATCAATGGATTTTCATGTATTCTACAAAAATCATAAAATGCACACTCATAATTAGTTGGCTATTATATTAGCAAGAATATGGCTGATATTACATTTGACAGTAAAGATAGGCTGACTTATTTTGAGCAAGTATCCAGTGACGTTGTGAAAATGGACAGAGTAAAGCAAAGTCACTGACTGGAATAACCATGTTACAAATCTCACTGTCAGCTCGGGTGGGTGATGTGCAACCAAGTGTCACGTCCTGTACAACTCAGTGCACCTATAAGCAAAACTCTGTAGAATGTTTTATGCTGTTATTAATGAAATCGATAATGGGATTTACTTCTCTAAGAGTAAAATTCAATTCACCCATTTTTGGAAGTTGCTGTGGGCGCCATCATTGTCATTCTTTGTATTATTTTGCATGGCCAAGCTGGACAGCAAATATATTCTATACAGACTACAAAGCTGTTTTAACCAGAAGCTCCATCACAAAGAAAGCTTGGTTTAGTAGCATTTAGAGGCAAAAGTAGGTGGGGCTGAAAAAGGTCAATACCACAGAAACTGGCAAAGCTAACTGATAGAGAAATTGCACTACCCAGTCTTATTTTCCAACTCTCTGCCAGCTTGAATTATTTCTACTACACTAACATGTGCATAAGGGCAAGTAGGGATGTAACCATTAATCAACTAAATTAGAACAAGTAAAGGGACAGGAAGGTGGTGGCTGGGATAAGGTGAGATAAGAAAAGCTTTACTGGCCTGAGGTATACAACAGTAGCGGTATTGAATAAGTAGCATGGGTTTATCTCAATACTGATTCAGGGATGTGTCTTGGATGAGGCTCTAGTCCAGCATGAATAGACCAAAAATTAACAACAGAAGTGCAGAAATACCACTTTATATCCTTGTCTCTTTTAAGGTAATTTTTAATAGTTTTAATTACAGACATATAGACAGATATTCATATTGCATATCACCAACTGCAATACGATTTTTTTTTCATATCTCCCACTACTAATGCAACACTATAATGTTTTTTTTTTTCTTAACGAGACACTAGTGCAATTTTTCAGCTTACTTTTCAACCTAAGAAAAAGATAGTATCAAGTCTACATTAATCGATTGCTAACATTGATAAAATTACATCTCCATATCTCCGGGTTGGATAATGTTAAAGTGTGTTAACTTCCTCATCGGCATATTTAGAAATAAGGTCCACAACACAGCAGCTATTGTGAATGTAATGAAAATCTATGTCACAGGCTATGTCCACGGGGTGTGCTGTGTTTGCTAGTTGAAAGAAAATGCACATAATACTATAATGTCAACACGCACCTTGTTGTATATGATCAAGTTAAAAGAGGACCATGTTTTGACCCTTGCGTCTGGCTGGAGCTATTCTCAAGAGCACCAGATTACATTCACGGCACCGCACATTAAATAGAGCTCCCTGCGACGCCCTGCTCCAATTGCAGATACCTTGGGACGCCTTCCACTTAAAACAAGCAATGGGAGCGCATTAACATTTCAAGGTATTATGTCAAACGAAGGGGGAAATTGCTGCTGAATATTTCATGTACTGCAGTGCGAGGAGGTGAGGATGTCCCTTAGTGGCTGGAGGTCGGGGTTGGCAGTTTGGAGAGGACTGGAGAAGACAGGACCTTGGGGACGAGACCTGCATAGTTAATTTGAGTCTGGTGCATGCACATATGATTCTAAGAGGACCCCACTTTCAACAGCAATTCTTCTACAACTAGTGGTTCATTAATTAAACTGAGGGCGGCTAGGCTAATGTAGCTCGGTGACCCAGCAGAAGGCTCACAGCTCAGCGCATGGCTCAGATATGATCTTATCATTATTGCAAGAGTGCACTGCTAATTGCAATGTTGTTATGTATGTGGTTCTGTGTCAAAGCACACACATGACCTTTGACCTTAATTATGTCATGAGTGGCAATTATACCACTGTGCATCAAATATATTTCCAAGTAAGATAAGCTGCCAATAATAACAGACTACTCTAAAACTGGATGAATCCTATTATAAAGGTTATACTGTCATTCTGCTTGGATAAACAGAGGGGTGTATAGGGTTATAGGGAAACAGCCAAAAATAAACTTTCACATCAGCTAAGAGTATGTGGGGAGTATTTGGGGTTTGGATGTAAGTAATTACTATTAAACTTCTACTACACATACTTAAGTACTATGTATGCCCTTTCAATATGAGGCTCTTAATTTAACTACATTGTTTTGTCATTAGCAAACACAAGTATTTTTAATTCTTTCTGAGGACAAAATATTGTGTACACTATACATTCTACAAGTCTGTGTCATAAAAAATGCTATTTCACCTCACCCGTCAGTGATCATAACACTTTATCTAATCAGAGTACATTCATTTACAACATCAGACTTTTTAAATGCACCTGTAAGATTATCATAGACTTCTGACGACAAACAACAACACAACACTCAGCTCTGCTCCCGTGGGTGCTGCCCTCTCTAGCATACTAAGGGGTCAAGCACAAGAGCCACCTCCATCTGCCTCCTTGTGGGACTGCTAAAGGGGCGTGTCCATCCGCAGTCTGCCACTTCAGCCCTCCTGCCTCGGGGTGTACATGTTCTATTATGCAAAAGCAATCACTCTTATCCCCCCACCTTGGCTATTCTTTGTTTTGCAAATGGCCTCTCCCACATCATTTTTACATACACACTCCAACCGCTGTGCTCAGGGGACTCGGCCGGGGAAGTAATTGTGGCTTTTGTGCATTGTGTACCCCCTCAACTCTTTTTTTACTCTCAGAGGAGCCGCGCCCCCTTGTCAGCTGTCATCATATAACTGCCTCCAGACCCAGGGGCCTAATGACAGGATCTATAGTACATGAAAACACTATTATAGCTCTTGCTTCAATTGCTACTGTATGAATGATCTTTAAAAAAAGAAGCCAAACAAATGCCTGTCAGTTTAAAGGCATAAATAGAAGTATGTCTGACAAAGAACTCATTGCAGTTTCATGTGTTTTAAATAGAGACATAAGGATCACAATTTTGCATACAAGGCAGCAACAAAATGAAGGTTAGCATTTTGTTCTAACTGAAAATGTCAGGGAAGAAACTCACAAGGCATTTGCTTCGGTAATATGGTGCAACATAAAGCAATGAATAATAAACGTGGAATATAAATTATAATGAAATAACAGCATGCATAAAAATAAGGTGCCAAAAGTCCAAAGTTGCTCAGTCTTGTGTAACACCTGAATTGGTCCGACTTTTCTAAATACTGATTGTTGCAGTGTCTTTTTTAATCCTACATTTTTGACTTTCAAAATGTCACAAACATTTATAGAGCTTAGACTGCATAATAGACACATCAATTATTATTGCTAACATATGGTGTTTGTGTGCAAATATTATTACGTTATTTGGAACTGCAAACTGTTGTAAATTAAAAATGAGTACATGACAAAACTGCTTTATATTAGGATTTACTCACATCACTCTAGTCAACAAATGCTTATAACCAGCAGGGGGAGATGGAGCGTGGGGGTACATGGTAGGGGCAATTATGCATAACATCCAGGAGTTTCAGAGAGACATCTGACCTTGACTATAGCAGCTGGTTGTTATTTTAATGAGCTATTATCAGCCCGAACCACTTACAATACTGTATAGACAAAATGCACACCTCAAACTCAGCACTGTTTCATTATCCTTGACAATGTTGTTTTCATGGTAATATTTTGCAGCAACATTAAGCATCCATTACAAGATGCTGCAGGAAAAATGTTGATGGGGCCGGAAAAAAAAAAAAAAAAAAGAAAAAACTTCTATTGCTTTACTTGAGGTTGGCAAAATGGCAGAGGCAGGAGGAGAGGCAGACTTGCGCTTGCTCTTTTCAAATGGGAACAGTGACCCCCAATGGACGATATGATGCAATCTGACAACGGGTTAACACGGCAGTCATTTACACAAGCAAATGCTGCTGGTGCAATGGCTTCGGTGCACAGCAGATGTCAGTGTTGCATCACAGTAAAAACAGGGAGGTCTGGGAGAGGAGATGCAGTGTAAATATAATGTGTCAAAAATATTAGCCATTTATGTACAGTCTCACCGAAAACCTTAAACAAGCAAGCATAGTAGTTCTATGGACTAGATGAGTTCATGTACACAGTTAACTAAAATGCAAATTAATCTCACATGGACACCCACTATTTGCATGTTATACAATACAGAATCTCTTAACAAAGCAAACTAAAACTAACTTATATTACCTACACTTTTAATAGCTTTAATAATGCATGAATAAAGGCTCAATTCATATGAACAAATAGTTTATTAAGAATGATTCAAACTTAGTAACTACTTGATTAATACCCTATACCTAACTCATTTTTAATTAAGGCTTATTAAAGTGTAGTTATATTAATTGGTACCAAAAATGCTAACAATTATAATGCAGGTGATTGGAGTCTACCCTTGCAATTATGGGCCAAAGGTGTGATACACTCAGTCGCTAAATAGCACAGTGGCTGAATGGTTAGCACTCACACCTCACAGCAAGACTCTGTGTGGAGTTTGCATGTTCTTCCCATGTCTGGGTGGGTTTCCCCCGGGTACTCTGGTTTCCTCCATCACCCCAAAAACATGCTCCATATGTAAAAATCCTCCAGCTGAGGTCCTGACCAACCCTAGCAATAAGATCATGGAGATGGGTCCCTGGGTGCAGAGGATAAAGGATAATTAAAAAAAAAAAAAATGCATGTATGAAACTGGGTACTAAACAGATATTCGTGTCTATATAATTCAAAAAGAGGAATAAAATAAAATATTACATTTTCAAATTAAGTAGAACAGTGAAAAGAAAGAAATGCAATAACGCTAAAAGGACATTATTCTAGTATTCCCAGATATAATCTATTTTTACTAAAACATGTATTTGAGGTGAGCACTCTAAACATACCGCTCAAAGCCCGTGGTCACTAGTAATTGATAAATCCATAGCAGTACAACTGAAGATATAGGTAACAAATAAAATGATAGGAGGCTATAGTGCTTAAACGTGACTATTTCTTTCACTACCAGTGTCAATTAGGGCTGTGAATTGATCTAATTTTAATACAGCTCAAGATTTGTAAAGTCATTTGTAATGGGATTTGTTGTTCATCTGTTCAAAAATAAAAATGAAAATGAAAATTTAAATAAATTACCAACAGATAATTTGGAGAAAGCTAGAGTCTCCGAGAATAACCCTGTGAGTGATAACTATCCTCTCCCTTCAATGAGCCACACAAGATGCCAAGTATGTTTAAAAACAGACTTCAGGGATCAGGTTGCGTGGGACATCACCTATACCTCGGCCTTGTTTTGTCCATCATTGTCTTGTCATAACACACACATGCGAACAATAGACCTTAAGGTGATGCTCTCCTTTCTTCTCTCACCCTCTTTTATTGTGCTCTCCTAACACCAGATCCCCCCATCCTCAGAGCTGTGTGTAACAAGGCACCAGGCAGCAGCAGGGTGGCAGCCTCTGGACACCACAGGAGCATGCCAGAGCTCAGTTACACTTGTGCTTTTAAAGTAGGATTAAGAGGGACACTAAACACACAAATCTCCTGCTATTTGATAGGGCATAAGCTGGTGTTATTTACTTGTCTTACTCTTGGTGTGTTTTAAAACTATGAAGAACAACATCAAAATACTTTGTCATATTTAAAATAAGAATAAGACATTTAGTCGTTTGTGTAGGAAGTGATGATACTTCAAAAAGCCAATGCCATTTGCTAAACGAGTCCCTTTAAATTGCAATTTCAATTTGGATTAATCTTGCAATAAGCATGAGTTAGTTTCATTATACTATAAACAATGTTGGAAAGTAGCTGAATATATGTACAATACATATTCAAAATACAAATTTGAAATAACCGTATTCTGCTTTCATTTGGTGGTATTCAGAATACAGTAACTGTCCTATAATCAAAAGAATACATGGCAGTACTTGATCACAGAAGACCTTAAACTGTGCAAAACTATGAGTGCATGTGTGATTTTTCCTTCTCCAGTGATCAGGAAATGCATAACACACTGTGAAACAAACATTAAGTTTTTTAGTTTAAATGCAACTGTAAAAGTATTCTACGTATTCAGAATACAGTACTCTGATTGGACCATGTCAGAATACATTACAAAATATATTTTAATGCAGGTATTCAGTATTCTGAATACATTTTCAGAGTATTCTTCCCATCCCTGACTATAAATAGTTTTAGAGTTACTGAGTTACTTTTCAATGTATTCACTTCATTCAAGTTGACAGAATTTTCGAGTCATTTTCGAGTGTACTGTTGTAAATGATTAATGTACATGAGCTGCTTTAGCTGTTTATTTAGCGTAAGCTCACTCTATATTGTATCATATTTATTCATTAGACATACATAGCCCAGACAACTGAGATTTCCTGGTGTGCACATTTCCGAATTGTCTCTAAGCTCTTACGGTTATGCACACCACAATAACAGCATCAATCATAACAAGGTGTAATAAAGCGCCTCTCCCTGCTGTCTGCTTGGCTTAAACATCTTCAGTGGACCAATATATCTGCTGCTATAGCCACACCTTCACGAGGAGATGTGGAATTTACAATCTGGGAGGTCCCACATCGGTAGGATTTAATAACAAGTTACCACAAAGCCACAGTGTTAAATAATTCAATTTACACTATTCTATCTATTACAATTTGAAATGATATCCACAAATGATCAATGGCACTACTTCCAATATAAAACAATGCTATGTTTTTATGTTAATTGTAAACATTTTATAATTGTGTTACTGGCAAAAAATTGATACTGAGAACAAAAACATGGAGATACACTGAAAAACATGGAAAAAAGTCTTGAGTAGTTAAGAGTGCTGTCAATTCAGAATGTTAAAGGTGTACTATTGTAACTTTTCTGTTATGTTATTGCTTCACCTGGTATGTTCCACATTATAGCATTTAAATGATGTATTTCCATGCAGACAAGTCAGTGACACTACCAGGCAGAGTTACAGGTCAGATCTGTGAAGAGGAAATATCACTCACAATAAGAATGCATTCTTTTCTAGGTAGTATAGTAATAAAAATACCTGTAACTGAATAACTGTAACATATAACTTACATTTAATGTCAGACAGTGAAACATTCTAGTTAAAGCCTTAACATCTCCATGGAAACAAGCAGCTGGCAGACCTTCCACCAAAGAGTTACATAGAGTACCTTTAATCCGAAAAGCAGTCTTAGATTATATATTCATTTGTGAGGTCTATGTCTCCCCTAGGATTTTTGTGAAAACCTACAATTGCAACGCTACATGGACAAATTATACCTCTGAGTGTGACAAATCCAACCCCAACTTGTAGCTAATGTAGATCAAACAAGTATAGTAACAAGTGAGAGTTTCTTTGCCCCTCCATTACCCATTATGCTTTGCAATATCCTGGCGGGGCATGGCTTTAGGTCCCTGCTAATTTAATGTTCCCAGGTCTAATTGTCCCCAGAGTCGGGCCCCTGCAGTAGCTCAATGACTGCAGCTTGTTAAAAGTGATGGCATATGTGTGCGGAGAGCCAGCAAACCAGGCCAAGCCCCTTACATGGGCTGACATTAATCACTGACCACAGCCCCATGCAATATTCACCTGGTTAAGCAGCCTGGCCACAGAGGTTGTCCATGACTGGCCGTTCTTTGTCATTCCTTTCATTTCCTGTTCTATTTTTGGTGGCAGTGTTTCTGGCTTCCCCTTCAGGTCTCAGGGGGAAGAGACAGCTGCTGTAGCCTGATGAAGTGAAGAGGTGATGGGACTAGAGGGAGGCTGTGATGGGGCTTCCTGGTTTGCTTTTTGGAACATAATCACAGGCACTCTGTTTGTGAATTTTAAATAGTTTTGTACTTGGCAGAAAAATGTTTTTTAAAGGGACACAATTTCTATTGTGTTGTAGTAAATGAAGTAGCTCAAACCAGTTCAAACTGCATAAATACTGCAAGGCTGAACATAAAGTTTACAATGTAATTGTAAAAGAACAAAAACAAACAAAAGAATTACAATGTGCACTTAGTTTTAACAAACCCAAAAGGGGTAAAATCCTTCAGCAAAGGTATTTCTGACCAGGCCCAGGCTCAAGATCTGGAGACGGGTCCCCGGGTGCAGCACTGTGATGCCCACTGCTCCTGACCGGCAGCACCAGTGGCATTGAAAGATGGGTCAAATGCAGAGGACAAATTTTCCTCTGAAGTGTACCCCTATCTTAACATAAACCATCACCATATATTTAGCAACTCTCTAAGAATTCCATATAACACTGCCTGCTCAGCAAAAATGTCACCTAGACTAAGAGAATGTAAAATCCCACAGCAAATGTACTCTCAGTATTCACTTTAGTGTATTACTAGTGTTTGTACCTGGATTCTACATTTATTTTCCACTTTGTATCATAAAGTTGCCCTCTCTGTTGTGACAAGCTCTCCACTGCAAACTAGTAGCATTATGTTTTGGCAGATTTGTTCACAATAAGCTGTTGCTTGTAATAAGTTCTTTATCTACATCAGTTCAGACAATATTCATTATTTTCTCAACCAAAAACCTCCTGCATATTATGGCAGAGCAATAGGGCTGCTATATTTTTTTATTGTGTCAGTGGCATAAAATAGTTTTAATATTATCTTTTATCATGATATTCCTGTAGCGCTTCAAAATTTGTTATGCGACAGGCCTAATCAGAGCCTCTACAGTCGGAGTATAAACTGCTAAGCATTAGACACAATAGATTTTCATATCATATCACTTGGAAATTCATGAAACATTTTTGAACGCAAATTATGAATCTGTATCGTCATTGATTATGAAAAAAGAACACACCTGCAGGCACTGAAGTGAAGAATACTGTATTTGTAAAATGTATTTAGTTACAGAATACTGAATACTTGTATTAAAATGTATTTTATAACGTATTCTGATACATGGTCCAGTTGAGTACTATGAATACTTTCACTACTTTTCAGTGTTGCATGTAAACGCGCAACATAGGATTAAAAACAGCTTTATATTTGTTTCACTGTTTCTTCTGCATTTATTTATCACTGATCAGAGAAGGAAAAATCACACTCGCTCGCACCACAACAGCAGTGTTTCATATTTTTCTCACTAGTTATGTGCAGTTTGAAGCCAAAATAGAATGATCACATATCGCCATTTATTCCTTTGATTTTAGAAAAGTAACTGTATTCTGAATACCACTAGGTCTGTCACGATAACAAATTTTCAAGTGTGATGCAAGTAAATATAGACGATAAAAGATGATACTGAAACCAAACCATAAAGTAGAATCATCCACAAAAAATATTCTAAATGTAAAGTATTAAAAAAAAACATGAACTGCAATAAATACATAACAGAATACACTTAAGTAGTCAGTTTGTGTCTATCAGGAGTCATACAAGTTCATAATTCAACTTTCTACGTCTCAAATCTTATTATATAGCCAAAAAATAACAAAAAATATCAAAGTAGAGCAAAGAAATTGTACACACAATAAATACTGACCCCAAAAAACATTGTTCCATCGATCTATCATAAGGTGATATAGTCATTATCGTGACAGGCCTACTTAACTTTACTCAAAATTAGTATTTAAAATATATATTCTCGGTACATGTATTCATTAACTTCCCAACACTGCCTGCAGGAAGCAAACTATTTACTCCAGTCTGTGCCTTGTTCCCACATGTGAATATTTATCCACTAACTTGTCCTCAATGTGGTAGTGACAATTATCTCCTGCGTGATTATTCATACTTGTCATGTTACAAGCAGCTAACGAATTAATTTGTCACAGTCTATTCCAAGTCATGCTCCGCTTCTCCTCACACGCTACATGCTACAGACACCTCCGTAACCTGCCTCATTATCCCCTCATCTTATAATGTGCTTTGTTAAATAGCACGCTTAACCTAGGTAACAGCAGTAAGGGCATTTTCCACCGTGTTTCCCACTTAAACAGGCTTTTCAACCCCATAATTACATCACCAGTTCCACGTTTTAGGCTGATCTCATTTCTACTAAAACACTGGATAGGGTTTCAAAGGCTCGCTCAACCATAACAGAGTGAGCAAAGGTGTGAGTCTCTGGGGGATACGTGTAAAGACATATATTTATAATGAAGAGCGTGGGAGGAAGCTTTTACACACTACGATATGAAGACTGAAGCTGTTAAAGAAGTTACTAGTTTAAAATAGACAGGGGAAGTGAGAATCAATAACGTTTCACATAGTAACTTGATCTACTATGTTAGCCACCTGCTTGATCCTCCTACAGTAAAAGTTACATTTTCGTCACGATTGACTTGTCTCCATAAAGATGTTACTGCTTTGTTTGGAATGTTCTATAATATAGCATTAAATACATTTACCTTGCACTTTATCAACTACAAATGTTTTTATTGCTCAGAAATTAACTTGAGAAATTAAGTACATGTATTCTTACTGTGATCCCTTCTTCACAGATCTGACCCATGACTTGTCTTGAAGATAAATGATGAAAATCCCTTACAGTAGAACATCCGACACAGTACATAATTCACTTCCATGGAGAAAAGCACCTCTATTAGTAAAAGTACACAGTGCACCTTTATCTTGTTTTTAATAATGCCTACTACTAGTACGTTACCCATTCTGGTAAATTTCAGTTAATTTATTTTTACTGAGCAGTTATGAAACCTTATTTGCATTGTCATCCATTTAAAATAATACAAAAACTAGCTCACAAAGTAAAGCAAGTTTTTTTGTTTTGTTTTTTTTTATCATAAACAATATTATTACAGCACAGAATGATAAACTGTATTCAGAATGTTTGATTAAGAATGTTCATATATCTGTATGTATATTGCAGTGCAGTAAGCCAGTAGTAGTCCAGCTGTTTAACCAGGATGCCCCAGGTGGAAGTGATTCACCTCTATGTTGCTGAAATGGTCTGAAAACAGTATGAGCCTGAGGAGATATGGTCTGCTCTCTGCTGGGTTTGTCCTGGGCCAAACTACTGCCGCTCAGGGTCGCTGCTCCCCTGATAACCAGCTCCACAGTGTTATCAGTCACCCACATTGCCCCCTACCTCCACCCCCACACACAACACCTCTTTGCCTCTCCGCTCACAGCCAGAGGTGCTCCTGCCTGCATCCATCTCCCACTGCCCCTGAACTCTGCTCCAGTGCACTGTTAATGCCCCAGCTAATCTGATCTGTCTCCGGCTGGCTTACTGCTTATAAACACACCTAGATATTGAGCTCAGGAAGTAATCCAGAGGCCACTACAGTACGAAGGGGGCGAGCACGGGGGGTGCAGTGAGCGGGTTAGCATAACAAAGTGTACAGATAAGTTTTTCCGTGACATTATTATAGGGGAAAGTGAGTGGAGATTAAAGGAGTGCACCTCTAAGGCACAGGTGATAGCTGTCATGGCTGTGTGGCATTGCTAGGGCAGGATTACTGTACATGCCATGGTCCCATTGAAAAATACAGAAGGTCAGATCCATCAAACTCAACCTGAAAGCAGTTTCTGATCCTTTAAACCAGCAGCAGACAGAGGGATGTTTTAAAGCATTCTCATGTGGTTTTATGAACTTGGCCATAGTTTAAACCTACTCTAGTAAAACATTTTAAAGGCTAAAACAAATCAGTGTACACAAGGCCGTGCGTTTGGTTGGTGTGGGTACACACATAGTGAGTAAGGCTCTCTCAGTGTGTGTGCAGCTGTAATGGTCCTGACAGCTGTGTGACTGAGCAGAAAGGGGGGACTTGACAAGCCATCTAATTGGATCAACTACTGCCCCCACAGCCCTCTGCGGCGAATACAGCTCTGAACCCTGCTCACTCCTGTACTCCTCTGAGCCTCCAGCACCCCAGGGTGCCACCAGGAGAGCTGCACATCACCTCAGGCACTGATCTTTGTGTGTGACATACATTAGGGACAGCTCCTGTGATGGGTGTCACAGCTAAGATCTCAAATAGACTTGTCTAGACGTGTCTTTTATCTATAAATACTTGATTGGATTGAAGTCTTTATTGCTGTTGCTTTTCAACAAAATAATCTGCTGAAATAGTGACAAAACAAATATGTTTTCTTTTTCATTTGTTATCTATTCACAGGCCCCGCTCATGCTAACACCACATGAGCCAACGTCTGTTACTTCAAAGCTTTACCATTTGTAAGCAGAGCTGTGCATGAGGTATTGTTAAGCTAACATGCAGCTGAAATAGCTGTGAATACTAAACACGCTCATGATGGTGTCCATTGGCAGTCAGACCAAGGACATTTCCATGGCAGATAAACCCACAAAGGGCTGCTCATCAAACTGCAGTCCATCTGGAAGCAGCCTTGCTTTATATGCATGGCAATCCATCTATCACAGAGAGCACGATAGCATCACAGGCAGAGACCAGAGAGATGTCTGTGTCTGTAGTCGGCCTCCTAACTCTACACTCAATCCAACTGCATCTAGTGTTGGCACAGTACTAACTATTCAAACTGGATTCAGAATCAAAGGACAATATTTGTTATTTTATAATTAATTGCAATATTACAATGACATTGAAATATATACATATATATTTTCAAAATAACAGTTTCTTTGATAATACCATGTGGTACTAGTTCTGGTACAGATAAAGACCATTCTAAAAGTCCGGCAATATATATTTATTCTATTGCATTGTTGCTAACAATTGTTAATTTCAACCATGAGACATTTAACTGAGTTTTTTTCTGTAGTGTAACAATGACAATAGAATGTGCTACTGTTGGATAAACCCGGATGCACTCTTAAAACAGACAGGAGCTTCTATCTTGAAGAGTCAGATAAAGATTAGTAAAACATTACATTCCCAGGGTTTTTCAAGACAGCCGCAGTTGCACACACCATAAAGCTATCATCTGATTTGTAAATGCAGATCTGCCTCTGTAATCAGGCTCACACTATGGATAAAAGCATGCACTAAATACATAATTTCCAACCGTCTCTTTGCAAACGCACTATCACAGTCAGAGTCATTTTCTAGCATGTTAACTTCCTGAGGAAATCTTATCTAAGAGAGATATTTTAGTCTGAGAGGGAGGCCTCCGGGCTACACTGGCTCATTATTTAGTTTGGCTTCCTGGCTACATTTCCCCCTTATCCTCAGCAGCACTATGGTGGATCTTGGCCACAGACAGAAGCATAAAAACATCCGCCCATTTAAACAAACTGTTAACACTCAGATGGCCTATCTCAGTAAAGCAGACTCGCAGGCTGTGGCGCTCCACTGTTTGAAGCAGAGCGGACTGGTCCCCTAACTGGATAAACAAACTCCAGCCATATTGCTCTTAAAACATCAAGAGCTCAGCAATGTATCCAATCTGAGTGTATGGATAGTAACAGCAGAACAGTACAATTCTCCAGAAAAAAATAAAATAAAAATACTGTGGTAAAGTCAAGTCAAGGTAAACAGAGCAAGTTACCAATAATAATTTATATTTTTGAATAACATAATTTCCAATACAAATTACTTAAAGGGCCTATATTATGCTATTTTCTGATCCATGTTATAGTGTTCCTCATCAAAAACATACCTGGAGTTGTGTTTTGTTTCATTCACACATGTTTAACACATAAATTCTGCAAATTTTTTAGTTCTTCACTCAAACTGAAAACACATGTCCACCTTATGATGTCATTTTGAGCTTTGGAGATGTAGACAGTCTAAAAATGCAGGATTACTCAAACAAAATCAGCTAATCCTGTAGTTGAAACATCTAAATGGTATGAGTTTTGCAGTTAATATTTCAGTCTTCTCTCAAATGTTATTAATCCTCTAGGTCAGGATATTAAAACTTTTGCAAATATAACTGCAAATATAACTATATATATATATATATATATATATATATATATATATATATATATATATATATATATATATATATATATATATATATATATATGCCTACAATATAGTGTGTGTGTATGTGTATGTACGTACGTACGTGTGTATGTATGTATGTATATATATACATACACACACACACACACACACACTATGTTGTATTTTTGGGTGGGGTTTTTTTTTTTGTGGTCTTAAACTTTTAATCAACTGTTAAACAGCCTATTTCAGTTTAATGGTTGTTTGCAATAAATTGTTGTAGAAGAAGTAAAAAAAAAAAAAAAAAAATAGTAAAAGTATTAAAGTATGTGTTTAAAAATACTTAAGGAGTACTTAAGGAGTAAAAAGTAAAAGTATTTTGTGCAGATTTTGAGATCAAAGATTTTGATACAGATTTAAAATGTGCAGTTTTTTGTTCAGTAGAAACAACTGAATCAGTCGTTTTTATTTGTATATTTTTGTTTGCTCAAACTATGACCTCGATAAAAGAAACCTCCAGGGTTTTCAGCAGGTCTCACAGAATGATAATGAAAATACTTTTACTTTTCAGTCCTGTTCAAAAAATGTAGTGGAGTAGAAAATACAAATACCTGGTCCCAAATGTAGTGACGTAAAAGTAAAAAGTATCCACTTAAAATGTAATTACAGAAACCTAAAAATGTTACTTAAGTACAGTAATTTTAATTGTACTTTTACTTTGTTACGTTCCACCACTGTAGTCTATGTCATCACACTGCCATTAGAACTATCACGCAACTATCAAGTACACTGACCATTTTGTTCTTCTTAGAGTAGGTCTTCTTGAGCAGCCTCTCGTTCATGCGTTCCTGTTCTCTCTGTGCGTGATGGAGGAAGCCGTTCTCCAGAGGGTCCATCACCACAGGCTGCACGTTCTCCTCTTCCTCACCCTCCTCTTCGTCCTCTTTCTTCTGACGCTTCACCACCTTCTTCTCCTTCCACCTCTCCACCTTCTCCTGGCTCTTCACAACGCCCATCTTTTTCTGACAAAACAAAAGAACATTTTTACATTAGTAATGAGAAGGTCAAAGGGCATATGAGTACATGAGTAAATATTCATTATAATGTTGTATCAGTCTGACCGAAAAAGTTGAGAAGAAAAGAACAAAAACACAAGAAGTAGCGTTGAATTCTACGGAATATCACTATTTATGTCATTGATTACATCAAAAATGCAAGGACAGTTTACAATCAAGGAAGGAGTTTTTTTTCCGGCCATTTCAACATTAATTTAACAAAATAAAGGTGTTGTCATTTATTTTTATTAATCTAATAATAACTATTGTGTAAATTAGGCATTAGGCAAACATTATGGCTGCTATGTAACAGTAACAGTTATGGAATTAGCTATGCATGTCACATCTGCTTGTGGGTGCCCAATGTGGGCGGAAGTACCTGATGTGGGCTCTGTGTGTACTGCACATGTGCACAATGACGTATAATGACGTATCAGGAAACATCAGGAAGAAGGAGGGTTTTCCTGCCCGATTCGGGCTTTTTTAAAAATTATTTATTTTATTTACAACAGAGACGTATTTTGACAACGAAGGCAATTTGGATAGATCGATAGATAGATAGATAGATAGATGGATTGATGGACAGATAGATATAGATGATATAGATAAATAGATGGATAGAGATAGATAGACAGAGACAGACACGGATTATTCGTAGCCAGTTTAATAACGTTGACATCCCCAGACCATCTACCCAGAGACAGTGCACTGTCACTGGGCTAGGTCTGCGGAGAAACCCCGGTCCGGGTCTGGAGCTCCTCAGCTCCGGGACAAACAGGGGACATCCCCAGACCATCTACCCAGAGACAGTGCACTGTCACTGGGCTAGGTCCGCGGAGAGACCCCGGTCCGTGTCTTAGCTTCTTTATTTTCACCACAGTGGACCTTTTTCCTGTGGACATGTAGTCCAGCAGTGCAGCATTAAATTGAAAATCCTCGCTCATCGCCATCGCGTACAGTAAAACCGACGACAGCCACCTACGCACAATGCAGACATAAACAAACTGCAAGGGACGAATCGGGCACTGTCGTGAAACCCGTACAACAATACACAAACTGCACATGCGCGAACACAGAGCCCACATCAGGTACTTCTGCCCACATTGGGTACCGACACTGCTGCCAGTGTCCAACCAGGAAGTAAAATTATACACTTAAAATAACTAGGAAAAAAAAAAGTTTTACTGAAATGAAAGAGTCATATACCCTTCAAATACAAGTGAAGTGTCCCTGTTGGCTGAGAATCCTATGTCAGTGACTATGGGCCTTGGGCGGGGCTTCTCCTCAACAGTTAGTCAATCACTAGGAGCAATTTAGAATCATTATTTCTCCTGCTCTCATATTTACAGATGGATGGGGAGAGGAAGCCTGTGTGATTATGTTGCAATCAGCACAAGTATCAAAGCTTACAACCTCCTTGCTGAGATGCAACAATGCTAACCACTCTGCCATGATGCTACTGCTAATAACTAATTACTTATTTTTAATGTGTTTTAATTGTGTTTTAAATAGTTGCACTCTGTAACATTTCTGTTGCGGGTCTGGTGCCTTCTTATCTCCATGGAGATGTTATTGTTCTCTATCACACCGCCAGGCGAAGTTATAGGTCAGATCTGTGCAAAGGTGATTCCGCTCCCAGTGGCAAAGGAATAACATCTCCATGGACACATGCAGGTACATATTATCCTAAAGACTACTGTATACTGTTACTTAAGACATACAGACAGATGCAGTCTAATGTTAAGATAATCTGAAGTAACTGACAAAAATAAGTGAAGTGTCATTACATTTTTCCTTGTAACAATACACCAGAACAACCACCAGAAAAAAATTGCTAACCAGCTGAGAAGAAGCTGAAATAATTATGTCTGAAAGAATTGTAACCTGCAGTCAAGAGTCTTCAAAACACAACAGCAACATGGCAGCTCCCGTGGCACCGTAACTAATCAATGTCAGGCTTACACGAGGGATTTAGCGCCTTTATAGTCTTTCAAGGATCACTTTAAAAACCTCAAAACAATCGCATATCAGTTTGAAAAGAAAACAAGGTTTCAGCTACCTCAGAGCAACAGTATAGTATTCACACATCTCCGAGGATTGACAGAATGGCAGGAGATGAATGAGAAAGCGAGGGGAGGAGGGACAGCCACAGCTGGCAAACAGTCATGCATGCAGCCCTTTCACTGTTAGCTTATACAAAGAAAACAAATACTCACACCCGGCCTCTCTCCAAAGTCATCTTTAATCCTGTCAGCCCCACAACAATGCCTTACCAGAGCCCATAATCACTTTATAGCTCACGAATAATGAGCTTATGATATAAAGTGCTGCTTTTAACACACTCTGCACACAATACACACTCTCTCATATACGTACACTAGGGCTGCAAAGGTAATCGCAGTCGAATTGAGATTTTAATGGACGCAATTATCTAATCGCTAAGACTGCAGTTTTAAGTATTAGTCCATAAACAACAGTATATCCTGTCGTATTCTGCATAAAAACTGTGAGCCCTGCTGTTTAGATCTGCACAAACATGTTCTGAAATGTGATGTTTGTATTAGCGAGTTCCTATGCCAATGTTTAAAATGTGACTAGGATCATATTATTAACAGAGCTGTATGTAGCCTGCACTTCTTAAAGTATTCCAATCACAACAAGGCACAAGTCTGTCTCATTTTCAGTATATGCACAAGCCATGCCTCTTGTGAAAGATCAGAACCTCCAGAATTCCATCTCTGAGCTGCAGAGGCTGCACTAGCAGTGATTCATGTTTGGCTGCAGGTGCTGGGGTTTAGGCAGCCACTGTTCAGATCAGAGAAAGGCATTTTAGGTCTAAACCAAGTGGATTTCAGCATTGGAACTGGCAAGTCAACTAAGGGACTCATGTGAGGCTCATTCTGCTTTCTGACTGGATAATTGTTTTGAGGCCAGTGGTTTTATAGGTAAGAATAAATCAGCATTAGAACTGATATCAGTAAAAGCTATATTTGATTTGAAAATATCTACCTCATATCTGTGGAAAGAGGTCATGTTTGTAAAATTTAAAATACTATTAACAATGGCTGTGCTTGTCAGAAAAAGTGAGATTTTCCAAATGGTTCAAGCCTAATATACATTTGAACAGGAGCAGGCAGTTCCTCTATAACTAAACTGTGCCTTCACCCCTCAGTATGCCTGTATGGATTTGGAGCTTATTTATTGGTATTCAAACAGCATTTGCAAATGGCTCAGTGTCTAAGCCAGTGGTTTGTATATGCCCAGTACTTCATGTCTCTTCAGTATTGCACAAGCAGCAGACAGCCACTGGCTGTTTGTGAGGGTTCTCTCTATTGAGAGATTGTTATTCCGTTTCACAGAATGAGCAGGAAAAATCACACCATACTAAA
The DNA here is from genome assembly GCA_029959045.1 of Taenioides sp. WSHXM2023. Classification (NCBI taxonomy): domain Eukaryota; kingdom Metazoa; phylum Chordata; class Actinopteri; order Gobiiformes; family Gobiidae; genus Taenioides; species Taenioides sp. WSHXM2023. The sequence goes on from CM057089.1 coordinate 12,202,466, forward strand.
CAAATTCAGTGGCTTCAGTACGGGCATTGTTAGGGCCAAGCTGAACAAAATGAGGTAGGAAAGGCATGATTAGCATTTTTATTGTAATTATGATTTTAGCCCCTGACAATTTGCTGCTTAGTTTACAACAATTAGACAGAAATGAATTAAGTAATGAACAAGAAGATATTAAATGTACAAATTGGCTGTAAAACATTATGTCCAGTTATCATTTTGGAGTTTTTAGAGAGGTTAAGCTACACTTTAATTGTGCTGGAAGAGAAATGCTCTCCACATTTAAACCTATTTAATTTCACTTGGACAATTTGTAGAAACGTTGGCTTTGCAAAAACTGTGCAGTGCAGACTCAGCCCTCTCTCTGGATCTTAGTCAGGAGTAACAAGATGGAGGACTGGACTATAGTGCATGTTTTAGATTAATGGGAGTACCTGAAATCCCAGAAGCAAAAATCACCTAGAACATGTTTGAATGAAAAAGTCAACACACTGAACCTGGGAATCAAACTGTTGACCTTCGTGCTATGAGGCAGGAATGCTGACCACTGTGCCACTGTTAAATAAAAATACATATTATGTCACAACATTATATATTATTTGTGCAAAATACAAGCCCACAAAAATAAAACAGATGGGTTCTTGATGGTATCACACAAATCAAATGTTGTAACTTCTTTTATTTAAATTGCTTATGGTTCATTTGTCATTAATAAACTTTGAAACCCAAATTTGTTGCTTTGGATCAACATAATATATTTCAATTAATTCCAAAATTCACAACTTTTCATTTTTGTGTAGGTCTACTTAAGCAATGGAACACAAATAAAAAACAAAACTGTGTAACGTATCCAATCTGTCCATGCTGTAGCAACACCAGTTAATAGAAATGACAGTGGCCGTGCCTGTGTTTGTAGCTGCACAGACTCAGAGCCTGAGGGCCTCACTTCACATTTGTGAAACATCTGCTCACAGCTGCCAGCGCTCACTCGCCTCAGCTCAATGTGGATAATCTCATCATTGGCTTCAAGGGTGGGAGGTTACAGCAGCTGGCAGGTACGCTAACCCCAGAGCAGCTATTAAGTGACATCTTCTGTGTCCCAGAGCACTCATGAGAAGCAGCATGTGGAATGACAGGGCTTTAATCTGTAAAAATGACAATATGCTCTTTTAGTGTTTATAGGAAGATGCCTAAAGGTGTACTTTGAAACCAGGTGTATCACAAGGTTTACATTTTTCATGACTGAAATATGATAGCATTCATAAACTACATAGCTGTCAATCAAAAAGGCCTCTGTCAGTCATATTTAGAGTTTTAACAATGAGTAGCCCTGACAGTGTCGTCAGCTCACAGAGCACTGACCTTCAGCTCCTCTGTGCTGCACTTGAGACTAACACTCTAATCTACTCTACCCTCACAGCAGTTCACACATACATAGGTGATCATTATAACAGTGACTAAGTTTTAGATAGGCCAACTTCATCTATACAGTTTGAATTCTGCATAATATCCACAGCCATGTTCACACAACTACACTCATAATGTATCTAACCAGCAAAATACAAATCTATTACACTCAGCTTGCATGGCACAAACTGCATTTAAACCAAATGTCCAAAGGCTTAAAGCTTGTAGCTAAATATGTAGATTTCTAAGTTCTGAAAACATTCATGGAAACATTGGCAGGACTCACACCCACAGTGCAAACCCCTTGGCCAGTATGCACATGCTTGTCACTGAAAGACTGTACAGAATATATGTTTTCACACAGACATGACAAAGTGCTTGTGGTTCTTCATTACACTGATCACTATTATGAATAACTATGTCAAACGGAGCTGGTACAGTAGAACACGTGTGTTCACACAGTGCTCTGGCCTCCTGCTCTCGCCTGCTGTTTGCTGTCAGTAATAAACACATTGTAATTGTCTGTGTGTGTTTCTACAGTAGATCTATAATAGCTGCAGAAGAGGTGGCTCATCCATCTCGGAGACGCTGCCAGCAGCCGCTTAGCTGTAATATCATTTCCATATGTCAGAGACTGAAGAGAGGCTTTTTCTTCCATCAAACTCTAGACTATTTCTACGCACAGAGCCTTAGCACAGCACTAGATCAATATCTACTTTCTAATCAAAAGCAACGGTAGTCTTGGAAATTGTTGTGGTCAATACAAATTTTGAAAGCTATCAAATATTATACTACATAAGTATTAATAGATTACTTGTCATATGGAAAACTAAGCTGACACCCAGTTTAGTGAATAAACAGTAAGTATGATCTCAAGGCTAGGCTGACGTGTCTGTCTCGCCTACTTTCTATTTACATACAGGAGCAGTCTGGTGCAATCCTCACGGCAAATCATTCTAGTTTGAGAACAGCCAACTTTCAAATTTCTTCACAACTTCAGACTTGTTCTATTTAGTCTCTACTTTGTGGTGTTTACTGCTGGCCTTGACTCAACAATAACTTGAGAACCAAATGTTGTCTTCTATGTAAATGTGTCCCCAGTTGTTCATTGTCTGATTGATATGATTAAAAGAGCTAAAAGGGAAACTGTCTCTTTTATAACAGAGTGTGAAAGTGGTTCAACCCAGGGCACAAGTGACCAAACAGTGGATAAGAAGTGGCTTGAAACACCATGCACCCGAGGGAGAGAGAGAGTTGACAGAGTAGAGCCGGAGGAGGAGAGGATAAGGAGGATGGACAGATAAACAGAGATGAGATACAAGAGGGGAGGGGAACGTGTGTGTATGTGTGTATGTATGTGCATGTGTGTACGTGTGTGTTTGTGTGCGTGTGGGGCTCTGACGCTCAACTCTTCTGACTCGATCCTGTTACCCTAGCAACCACCCAGAAGTGCAGAGACACGTGTGGGGCTATGAGTACATTAAATACAACACAGGCTTCCTACACTGGTGAGAACGAATGTATAGCGCTGAAATGGTACTGCACAGGTTTCTGGTTTTAAGAGTGACGTATGACAGGTTTTCATGTTTTTCTAATTTTTACTTGGTTTGGGGGATAGTGGTAAATACTGAATCTTACATAAGTCAAGTGATAGTTTGTGTGTGTGTGTGTGTGGTGGGGGGGGATTATAATAAAAGCACAAAAATACAGGAAGTAAGTGGTTACTAAAAAAAAGAACTTGCATCTCCACAAACCTTGTTTTCATTGAAATGTTGTTCCTTTAATTTTCCAGTATTTGATGTATGTATATGGTATAAACATATCTACCTCCATGGAGAATGTCCCGTAGTATGGTTTTAACATTTTATCTGTTTCCATACAGGTGATGTACCACCTCCAGAAAGTTACATATTGTACCTTTAACAAAATAAATGCGTCATAATGTATGTAACTAGTTTAATAATACTTCCTAGAGTGATGTAACCCTGTAATTGGCCCAGTGACTGGCATTGGAAACATTATAGCTGCTAGATTATGGAATTACCTCTGTATAGGTCACATATGCTGCCCATGTCCAACCAAGAGGTAAAATCATAAACTAAAATACAAAATAAAAAATATTAAATATACTTATTAGGGATGCAACGATACTGGTGACACGATTCGATACACATGTTTGGTCGATACGCACATCCCTCCATGTGCGCGGTGTTGTCATTTATTTTGGTCTGAAAAGGAAACAGTTATCGCAGCGTCCTGCTCAGATGCAGCAAGAAATACAGCTCCATAGGGACTTACAGCTGAAATATTCTAACAGGTGGATTTTATCTTTCAGTCACTTGTTATTTAACGTTGATAGACCCAGGAATGACAGCGATATTAACTTTTTAATACTTTAGAATCACTTTTGGCTTTACATCAGCTTTAATCAAATACGCTCATATACGCACCCACAACGTGACTTTAAGAAAACGGTATGTTGAGACATTTCTATAGTTTGAGTGTTCAGAAAGAAGATGGGAGTGTGTGTAAAAAGAGCAGGGCAGTGTGGGAGGAGTTACAGTCTGTCTCTGCTGCTGCTGGAGACAAGGCAGAGCAACGTGGACACAGGAGACTCTGTGAATTCAGTAAGAGGAGAGACACACTCGGGAGGAAAAGAAAAGAAATCATCAATCATCATCAAAGAAGGAAAAGTCTGATAATGTAACTCTCCAACAGTCTATATTAAGAATAGACTGGCTATGTTATAAAATATAAAATAGCCTGAGAAAGTTCTGTTATTTTCACTGAATAAAAATTCTGAGATATAAATCATTGAACCAAATGAACTAAAACACTTCACCTATAAACTACAGCTTTACAGTAGTTGTTCTGTAATGTATTGTATGTAATGTATGTATGGTTTCATTAATATCATGTTATTATATTATACTCATTAGCAGAAAAAAAAATTACATGAGATGATCCCTGCATCAATGGAAAACTGGATCATTGCATTCATAATAATTATGTGAACTATGTTTTAAAGACATTTGTAGTTTAACCTCTCATATACACTTTAAACAGTCTAACCTGTCAATATCCCATGGCCTTCTGAGAATACGCATAAGGCAGGAGGTACCAAGTCATCACACAAAAGTATCCCAGGGAGAAATGAAAGTGAAAGTGTCTCCAGCCCCACCGAGCTCCACACGCACTCTCTCTGCTCTCGTCTTCTTTTAAAGCCAGTAATTATTCAACACACACAAAAGAACGGGGCAGAATGAGACTCCCTTAACATCAGCAGAGCCATGGAGATATCACAGGGGCCCTATACTTGAAACAGTGTCACGATACGGAGCCTTCAGACACACAAGAGGAGAAACCACCAATTAAAATCTGCACAGACTCTAACTCAAGGTACAGTTCTTCACAGATGAACAAGTCCTGCTGATAGACGGCCATGAGAGTTTGAGTAAAGGTAGTTCTTTGTCAGGGGTGGGTTTTGATCTCTGTTTTGTGGACTGGCTGTGTGAATCAAATTTCATCCATCCTAGTTTGATGTGCGATGTCTATATTATTTTATTTTAATACCACAGTTATTTTTTGTGGTGGCGCATATGGCAGGAGCCTATCCCTAGTGTTTTGTCAGTAGTGGGATAGTGTAGACAGTCACTTACTTCTCAAAGTTAAAGTGATTATCTTATACTTATTTTACTATACAGTTAATATAATTATATTAACTGGATTTGTGCAACAACATTCACACTTGTTTTCCCAATTTGGCCATTTTTTTTTTGTAGGTTTAAAATTTTGGAAAGCATGACATCACACTAACACTAGGGAAGTCCATAATTGTAACCTAGCATGACTCCTCCACCCAGAAATTATGATCTGTCAAATAGTGATAAAAAAACACCTTTATTTTGATTAAATCAAGTTTAAAGTATCAGAAAAATGTGTTTCTTGTGTGTAAATTGTGCTGAACTTTTGGGCAGAATTACTAGCGTGATGTCATCGGTATGTTAAAAACTACTTCCTGTAATTTCCAACATATTTTCCAACTTTTCTTCACAAATTTGCAATCAAAATTGCTTCTTGATTGGTGTAAAACTATCATTTATATTGACAGCAGATATTTATAACATACGTACTTAGGAAAAAAAAAAAAAAGTTTAGAAAATAAGCATCTTGTGTCTTGTGAATGAACACCACCCTAAATATATGGCAGTTTTAAGCCTATATAATGTGTTGTATCAGGAAGAGCATCATATTTAAAACCCCAGCTGCCTTTCTGTAGCCTGACGAAAGGACGCATTACCCCCTCCAACTACCACTTATCTCATATCCACATTCTTCCTAGGCAAGGTTGGTGAAGTGTTATGCCTAAGGACACAACAGCACTACACAACACTAGAGCCGCTGCCACCCAGCTGCAGCACCTGGTATTCCCAGTGATCTCACATCCCAGGCCCAACCCTGCTCAGGTACGAGATCAGACAAGATTGTGAATTCTTGTAGTTTTGTCAATTGGAATTTCACATTTCAATTTGAATATTCCTAGTACACTGAACATTTTCTTGTGGAGTAGTGTCATCTCCATCTTCTGCCCAACAGAGCGCTGCAGCTGCTCCACCCCCTCTCTCAGAGCGTATGATCAGTGGGTATTACAGCACAGAGGAGAGAGAGAGTCCTGTGCCAAGAGCCTTATCAGCATCTGAACAAGAGAAAGCACACGTTTCCACTATGATCAATGCGCCATAATTGCTTAGTGCACGGATTAAATCAAGCACATCCCATTCACCTTTTGTTAATCGATGGCTTGTATTTTTCCTGTTCATTTGGCTTCATGGTTAAAAGCCGGATCCTTTGTGTGTGTAAGCGATTTCTTGGCAGTGTTTCCCTGTGTTATGAAAGAGTGAGGAATGAGCTCAGATTTAAATCTACGGCTGGTCAGGTTGGTCCAAATATAGAATATTATAACACATGCCAAATGAACATGCTCCGGTCCAACTGTATTTGGCCAATTTAAATTACAGTGGTTAAAAATGACACCAGTCCATATCTTATGCATAAAAACACAAAAAAAACATAAGTAATCAGTTTCTAAATCAGTTCTAAATTGTGTGAAAACAAGGACTAAACATGACTGTTCTAAATGTATTGATTCTCCAACTGGATCATGCAAAAATAAGTTTGACTCTACTAATTGTTATATGTTAGACCACTGGCTTCATTATAAACAAAATTGATCATCTGAACTAGGTTTTTGGGTTGAAGGCCTCTGATTCAAGTGGCAAAATTTTCTGTGACGTGCCTGGAGTTGTGTTTTGTTTCAATCACACATGTTTGATTAAACCTTTGTTATTAGTCTGTGTACATCCCCAAAGCTCAGTCATGCAGTGGTAGTTTTCAAGTGAACAGCTCCTTTTACCTTTAGTTCAGTAGAGACTGGCAAGTACAGGGCTGAAATGATCCAAATGATTAAAGTGAAGGTGTATGGAGTTTAAAAACACAGAGGAGCACTTCCTGTATTCCACATGACATCACAAGGTGGAACAGAGTGTTTTCAGTTTGAGAAAAGAACTCACTCTGGGCAAACCATATTATAACATCAATCAGAAAATGGAGTAATATGAGCCCTTTAATTTTGTAATTATAATGTAAACTGCAAAATACACATATACATAAATAAATATGTTTCTTTTGTAGCTTCTGGATCAGTTATTCTCCAAGCCGCTACACTGTGGTCAAATGATTAAAAACACATGAAAATACCAGACTTTGGAAAATATATTACCTAAGCATAGAAAAACTGACAGTTGGATTACAGTAGACTCTTTGTAAAAGGTCTGAATGTGCAACAATGCATGAGGTTTTCACACATCACACTTGCCAAAGCAATGTGTGAGTTTTAGTATCTGTCTTCTCTGCAGTTGCTCTGTTGTTGCCAGTTCTCCTTCTATACTCAAAAGACTATAATAAAGGCACAACAGTGGGTATAAAATCTTTAGTATCTCTTAATCTGTGCAATCTGAGAGAGAACCGTAGTTTGTCCAACAAGCAGGTGGTCAGGACAACAAAAAGAAAATGTGAATAGAGCAGTTTCAACTCAACCACAGGTGACAGCAGAATGTGTGGATGGTACACAATAAAAGTAGGTTATGCGTACTTTGAAACTAATGGTAAAGTCAGAATAATTTCTATAACCCACTAGTTTTGACTTGTGAGCCTGGAACACTATTTGTCATCAACTGTCTTATATTCCTTATAAGACAGTATGTAAGACAAGGATGTTAGGGTTGCCAACGTATCCAGGGGTAAAACTGCCTGTGATCCAGATACACACTTCTTCAATACTTGATGAAGATGTGAGTCTGGCTGTAAGTCAGTCTCCCCGAATTCAGATGAGAGAGAGAGAGAGAATATATAGATACAGATACATAATCATAATATTAATTAAATATGTTTACAACTTTACATTTTTAGTCTCAGGCCTGTGTTGGTGATATTCCTAAAATTTTGTTAGAGATTTTTGCACTTCACTTTATTTAACTTTAACTTTACTGTCCCACTAGTAAGAAATTTGTCTTGGGCTATCCACATATACCGCCATAAATACAGTGCAACAGATAAAATTAATAAAGAGCATAGCATCTATAAATACAGAATCCATGAAAAAGATGCACAAGAATGTTAACTGCAATTCCACTAGTTCACAATAAAGCACAGTCTGCAGAATTCAGCTCTTACTAGTATTGACCAGGGGTCGGCAACCCGCGGCTCCAGAGCCACATGTGGCTCTTTCATCGTTCTGTTGTGGCTCCCCGTGACTTTGGAAAATAAATAATGAGTATTTAATTACAATGTATTTTTATTTTAGTTTGTTCATTTTTAAATGTAATTCTAAATGTGTAGATAATGGTAATCTTGAAATGTTCAAATAAAAGGTTTTTCATATTTTTGTCGCTCAAAACATGCGTTAAAGCCGCCGATGTGCAGCCCGGACTTACCGGCACCTACACCAGAAGCATGATTTATTGAGCTTTTCAACCCAATGATGGACTGAAAGAAGAAAAGTTTCTTAAGAAAACAGAACGTTTAATGCTACGTGGGCAGATTCAATTGTTTTCACGGATGGTTCATGTTAAACTTTTCAGGTCATACGCCTACAGGTCGTACGTGTGCAGGTCGTACGTGTGCAGCGCAGTTCTTCATTTAACAGCAGTCATTTCACTCATGTACAGTCACTTCATTTATGTCGGCTAGCGTTGTGATGAAAAGACTGAAAGGTGTAAATAATTCTCATAAGACTCAGCGCTGTAGTGGAGGATAGTGCGCTTGATGTAGTCCGTTTTCTGGGAGTCGTAGTTTTGACTATAGTTCCCGCCTCTGGTTAGCGCTGGTTTAGATGTCAGAAGGGTTTTGTGGCTCCAGGTGTTTTCTTTTCTGTGGGAGACGGTCCAAATGGCTCTTTGAGTATTTGAGGTTGCCGACCCCGGGTATAGACATCTATGAGATAAGATAAAATTAAATGGTTATAGATCTTAAATTGTTTAGTATAAGCAGATGTACCCAAACAGTGGCTGTAGTGAGGTTTACTTTTATCACATTCAAATCCACAGCCCTATAGTTGGCAGCCGTCTAACATCTCCACACCGCTCTCTCAAATACGTGTATGTACTAGTATTTGTCTAAGCATCTATCCACTACAAGTCCATGTTTGTTTGTTGTGTTGCTTGTGAGAGAGTGAATTGGCTCCTGGAGTGACACCATCTGGCCAGCGGGCTCTGTGGGGAGAAGAATGCAGCGATAAACACGGCTCAAAATCTGCTCAACAGCTCAGAAATCCTTCGGAAAAAACAAGCCAATACTGAAGCCTGCGAGTCCCACTGAGGACAAGGAAATTCAAGATACATGGAGGGACAGGTGCAGTCTGGGTAGAGTCACTTATCAACATGTGGCAGGGAATGAGAGATTTGACATGGTGGCTACTGGTATTGTACAAGCGTGATTTGTCAGTTAGAGGGAGTTCATGTGAGCTACAAAATGGTTCTTGAGAATTGGAAGAAAATATTTATATGAATACAAAAAATCCTAATTATATTAATTTGGTAACTCTCAAATTAATTCACTATGGGTGGTTAGATACAACATTTCTACAAAAAATACCTCAAACTTAAAGGTGCACTAACTGTAACTGTCATGGTGGACAGTCGATTCTTCTATTCTCGGTAGAAATATTTTTGTGCTACCTGAAATATTAAAGTGCCCATATTGCGCTATTTTCTAATCTACGTTATAATGTTGTTTCCGCATCAAAAACACACCTGGAGTTGTGTTTCATTCACGCATATTTAAGACAAAAACCTGCATATTTAGCTCACAAGAATCAATTTTGTGTAATATAACCTCCATGGAGAAAATGTACGCATCAGATCTGTGAAGAGGTGTCATGCTTCGCTAGTTGCTCTCATGTGGGTAGAGAATTTTATTACACTTCCTCTCGTCACAACTGCTTGTACGTTTTCTCATTTGGAAATACAGTAAAAAGCACATTTCTAGACCGACAATGCTACACACCAACTAATCCCACCATAAAAAAAAAAAGTCTCTGGCTGCTAGGATTAGATCCAATCCGGCAGTGACAGTGAGGAGGGACATTTTATATAGAGCACTACACACACTATCACTTACACATCCCTGTACAAGTCTGTGGGGAAAATATAGTGCTAGTGATGGATCAGAAGATGTCTCAAAAGTGGAACAGGAAATTATGTCTGTCTTGTTGGAGCGTGGCAACAGACAATGATGACAACAATCTTGATCTATAGTTATCCAGGGAAAAGCTGAGAACTGTGCACTAAAAACTGTACTGAAAACAATCTACAAATCAAAATGTAAGTATCCTAACAACCCCATATGTACACATAACTTTCTTAAATATTTTCTGAGTCGAGGTTGCCAGGTTGGCTGTCTGCTTGAGTAAGTTGCACATATTGAGTGCTTTATTAGCTGCCAAATGGTCTTCCTTACAGTGGATCAGTTGGCTGCTGCTGTCTGGACCTCCTGCTTTCATGCTTCGGCCTGTCTCATTATATCATGACTGCTCCTACACTTGGTGTATTGACGGCAATCTTGTCTTTATTTCAAGAACAATTGTCTATAAGAATTTACAAGTTCATGACATAGCGGACAGTTTGTAAAATTAGCATTAAAGCACCATATTTTCTGATCTACTGTATTTTATAAAGTTGTTTCATCATCAGAAACAGACCCCGAGTTGTGTTTTGTTTCATTCACGCATTTAACATAGAAAACCTGCATATTTAGGAGTTCTTCTCTCAAACAGGCACTCCACATGTGCTCCATTGTGTTTTTAAATCTCATACACCTTGATCAAAATCATTTGGATCATATCAAATTTGGAATTGGAATCTCTACTGAACTAAAGGTAAAAGGTGGAACAAAGCATTTTGAGCTTTGGAAATGTAGACAGACTAATAATAAAGAGTTACTCAAACGTGTGAATGTTTTTGAGGACGTTACAACAAGCTAAAAGCTCACAAGAGTCAGCTTTATGTAATATTGGACCTTTGAATGAACCAAAAGCACAAAAATATCACTGTATCCCTTAATAGAAACATTCCTTTCCACATTATACAATTCTGTATACCTCCAAAACCTTACACTAAGATAACAATTTATTTCTTAAATGACATTACATTGTAGATTTTAAAGCAACACTGTATAACTTTCTGGGAGTGTGATTACATGGGAATAATCTAAGCCTCTGAGCACCTTAAGACTCAGTTTTGTGGAGACACAAGCCTACTCACTATATTTTTTTGTTTCTCTGAGCAATAGAAACTACCAAAATGAAAAGTCTAGTCCATATTTTTAGGCTAAGAAGTTACACAGAGGGGCTTTAAAGAATCTTGGCTGACAACTTTTTCATCAGCTCTTTTCTGAAAATCATAACTTCATAGCAGATCTTTAGCATCAATTTCTGGTTTCAATTCAGTTTAATCAGTATTTCCTTGTTTATCCCGTGAACCTCCTCCGCCCACTGTTACAGGAAGCTATCTTCTGCTCAGCCCACACAGGAGCTCTGAATACAGCCGGGCGCTACTCCTCAGGCTGCTCCTCTCCTCCCACTTTCGGGGCAGGAAGTGTAACCACGGCAACACATATTTCCATTGGAGGGACTGATTAGTAAATAAATGCTTGTAAATATGCTAGTGCCAAAATTGTCAACAAATCACTATATTTGCTTTGCAGTGTCACAGATAAAACTACAATCGCAATGTTCATGGTTAAGACTTCAGGGCTGTCGTTGACTAAAGGAGTTCCAGCTAACTAATTCTATGCATTATCCTCTCTGCTGTGGTCCATCTAACTGAGGCATGTCCAAACTATGGCCCAGGGGCAAAATGTGGCCCTCAGATCCATTTCTTTTGCCCTCAGGCTTCCAGGTGAATTGGCCCATATTACCTTAAGTAGTACTTTTTTGTATACCGCATCTACTTTTCTAGCCATTATCAAATATTTAGTGTGTCCTATGGGCTAATGTGTGTATGTGAATTATTCACTGTATTGACCACTGTTGGTGGCCCTCGATCGGCCATCTGCTTCGTCTGTGTTTTGGTATGTGACCCCTGATAAAGTTTGAACACCCCTGATCTAAATCCTTATAACCCCAGTAAAGTAATTAGTCAACTAATACAAACTTCATTAACCAATTTATGAACTACATGATTATTTTTGTAGCCAACATTAGTGTGTTATAAGACAGAATGGGAAGAAATATGTAAAAACTAGAGGCACTAGTTTTTGTGATGATCAAACTGAACGATCTCTACTTGGGTAACTGTTTTAATTGGGACAACAGAATCTTTCAGTTTTTATAATAATAAACTTGTAACAGCAACACACACTGAGACGCTTCAATCTACAACAAAAAATCCACCCCCATTTTTCTATCCATGGGTTTCAGAATGATCAAAAAGTTAGGACGATGCCATAGCAATGAATGTGAAAAAGTCCTCAAAATGTTGCAACAGGAGGCTGAAACCAATAAGTATGAGATATGCTTTTTGCACTTTTGTTGAATAAAGACAGGTCTTTGCTCTGTGACCGACAAAATGACTACTGTAAAGTTTGAAAAGGGCAAGAAAATCATCCTCTAATCTACTAAAACAGCCAGTATCCTCTCCTCGCGCAGAGTTTTTTCTCATTTTGTCAGTGATCTGCAGATAAAACACCTGTTTAAAGCTGTGCTAAAGTCTTTGTAAGAGCGGTGATGTGCCTGGCCTTTAAAATGGTTCTTGAGAATACATTACCTTGTTTCAGAAACTCTTAACAGATCTCAAAATGAAAAATACCATAAAAGAACTAATTTGTCCTTGATCTGAGAAATGCTGCTACAATGAAAATAAGCAAAACCTTGTGTATTTATAACTTTGAATTGAAAAGATTATTGACATTACTCAGCTTCAAGGGGCTGTAGCCGATTTAGAAAGGAAAATCTGTTTTGCTCTAGTAGAGATATATTATAATCAGCTCTCAGGTCAAAATGAGACCACTATGCTGTCGACATCTTTTATCGACCATGAACAAGGAAGTAGCTGTGTTAGCATGAAAATTCCTGTTAGCATCGTGACAGCAAAACTCTTGTCTCTGGTGAAAAGTGCTCATTGTGGTGAATATTCAGAATGCTTGAAATGTATTGAAGGTGCATTATGTAACTTTTCTGGTGGAGGGTCCGTCAAATGCTTTTTAACAGTATGGCAATAAACCTTTCTATCATGGAAACCAAACCAGGCCAAGTTACAGGTCAGATCTGTGGAGAGGCAACCCCGCTCACAGTCAGAATGTCTCTATTTTTGAGTTATAAAACCACCTGTAATTGAATAAATGTAAGGAAGAGCTGCTTAATGTCATACTGTGGAATATTCCAAGCAGAGCAATGACATATCCATGGAAACAAGCAGGTGACGGATCCCCAAGCCGAAGAGTTACACAGTGCACCTTTAAGTGAAGAATAACTCTGGACCACGGCAAACCGTTTAAAATGAACTAGTCTTGTTTTTTCACATTTTTTAAAACAATAAAAATCAGGTAGAGCGCCTTTAACTCAAATCTCGATAAACCATTCTAACATGTTTCTCTGGGGATGCCAACAGCTGTTTAAGGAACACTCTTGATAATTCTACTACAAAATACAGTCAAACACGGTTCACATCTTCCTTCCCTTAACTTTCGCTGGGAGACGGCAGACATGTTTTGACGTCAGGTAAAATTCCTCCTAGCTTCCTGCTGTGTTCTGAACTGGTGTAAGGAGCTAGCTTTTTTCTCTCGGCAGGGGGCTGGCAGAGCGAAGGAACCCCAACATGGAGGAGAAACTTCAGATATGTCTACTCTTTCAACACCTCTAACCAAAGCACTATCTGCATAATGAAGCGGGCACAGCGCTTTGATGGCTCCTCATATGAGTGATCTTACAGAACTTTTCGCAGCTTGTGCGAAAGTGATGTTTGAAAAACGAAGATTGCCAGGGTTTAACTGATTCACCTGAAACGCCCTAAAGCAGACAGAGACAGAGACAGAGACAGAGACAGAGAGAGAGAATAAATGCAAGCTGGATATGTTATTGCCATACTAGCACCCTCCACCACAAAAGTTACACAGTGCACCTTTAAGCTTGGTACTTGATGGTTCTTTTTTTTTTTTTTTTAATTAACTAGATACAGTCTCTCAATTAAGTATCTCAAATACATAGAAAACTTGAGATGAAAGAAGAAAGCATGATTAAAAAACATTCCATCTGAGTGAATTGAATTGATTTAAGTGCATAACAGGTTTCCACATTTTTCAAATTATTACTTTTTATCATAGTTTTTCAGTCAAGTAGTTTGCAGGTAATGCTGAATAAAAATTAATTCCACTTTAAAAAGATCATGTAAACACTTAATTCCTACTGAAAATGATTATTCGGAATTAAACTTAATTCTGAATTAAGTGGATGGTTTATCTGATTTTAAAGTCGAATTAATTTATTCCTTGATCATGTAAAAGTTTATTCCACTTAAAAATAATTCTGGTTGTTCAGCACATGCTCGTTGGGTCGCCCTTCTGACGTGATGACGCACTGCGAAATGGCGGCCCGGAGCAAACGTTGGTCTCGAACCGAAACAATTATTTTAATAAGCGCGCTGGAAGAACTACAAATAATGAAGAGAGTGGATGGCAGAAAACATAAAAACACTAACCAAACCGAGATGACAAAAAAGCCGGTAGCAGCTGATTGTGTGTTTTCTTCCGGTAGACGTAAATAGGTTCGTGTCCCTGTCCAATCAAAACCCTTCCCGACCCCGAGACGTTGAGCAGAATTAAATAAAGGCGATTTAACGTGTTTTCCATGTAAACCTCAATTCGGAATTATTATTTCCATGTAAACTCGAAAGAGAATAATTTAATTACAAACTATTTAATTTGGAACAATTAATTCGGAATTAAAAAACATCATGTAAACATGGCCAGTGTTGTAAAAGCCACTTAAATGTCTTACTAAGATACATAGAGATACAAATGACATGTAAAAACAAAGAGTTGTGATTCAGAGTTGGGTGCACATGGGCAGTTTGTGACAGCTGTCAGAGCCTCTTCCTCACAGATGATGAGACTGCAGCTGGAGCCTGGACTCCTACCATCACAGCTCTGCGGGCTCATTTAGTCTTTTTTACCAAACTAACATGAGACGGTATAGTCTTTACAGATATGTTTAGTGCCAGGAGAAATTTTATGTAGTTTCAGAGAGAGGTGGAGGACTTAATATTTGTTTTTCATCAGTCCTATTACCTCCATTGTCCAAACATTTGTGGTATAAAAAATGACTAATAGTTACTATCACAATGCAGTGCATGTTAAAGCACTACTTTGAGGTTTGAAACACATATGCGTACATTTTTGAAGAAGCAGTTCATTTTACACACAAATACAAGTTTGTGTGTAAAATTTACAGGTTTAAAATCCTTTTAAGTTCAATTAAACATTCTTTGGGTAAGTGGAGCTACATTAGGGCAGATTAGGCACAGCCTGGAGAATGACACAGGCCCCACAGAGCATTATGGCTCACATGTTTACACACAGGCAGAGCACATGCACAGCACTCTCATTCCTCATGTGCACACACCAGATCCTTGACCAGGGCGCTTGTTTGAAAAACCAGAGGTCAAATCGTAAAGCAATTACACTGGCAACTCATCAACCACAGGCAGACAGCAATACAATTACCCCCAGTCTGAGGCAGCTAGAGCAGAGAGAGCCCTGTGTCTGAGGCTGCTGTGAGGTCCATATATGCTGTAATAGTGGTACACTGAGAGCACTTTAATCCCATGTTTAACAGGTAAGAGGCGTGCTGAGGGGGAGGGGCTGACGAGGGGCTGCTGGGGTAGCCTAAGGCCTTGGCATCCAGTCACAGGGGGATAGAGAGAGAGAAAGTGTCAGAGAACACACAGCACATGGCAATGTCCTCAGACTCAAGGCTGGCCATAGAGCGTCTGACAGCTTAGTCCTCAGGGAGGTGAATAATTACAGCAATGAGAGAGCAGCAGGGTCTGGATGTACTGAGAGATCCAGAGTGTGAAGTCTTCTGCACTGCTTATGAACACAAATACAGGACAAATACTGGTAATGAGCCAACTAAAACTGCTTCATATATATATATATATATGTATATACACATATAACAGTATATATAGTTTGCACTATAGTAAACCAAGTGTGTGAGAACATTCAACAACAAGGGGTCTAAAGATGGCTGTGAGCGCTGTCCAAAGAGACCAATGATAAGAACTCCTTATATGTCACTAACTCCATCCAAATGTCTATGTGTACAGCACATTCAGTAAGTGTCCCCTCTGTGGTTCAGCGGGGCATGTAAAATACAGGCCAGTGGCCACACACACAGAGTCCAGTGAGACAGGCTGATGTTTGATCAGTGAGAGCGATGTCAGAGAAGTGGAGCGAGGCGGAGCGGCTCAGGGCTCTCAGGTGGGATGTGTCTGCAGACCAGAGCTGAGCTGTACAGTATGTTCACACAGTACTGCAGGTCAGAGGATGTACTGCTGATACACACTGAGAGGGCCTTATATACTGCACTGTGTGTCGGGGGCAGGAGTTTTACATGTGAACAAGTCCACGTGTACATGTGGATCTGTATATATGTTGATCAGTATATACACTATATTGCCAAAAGTATTCACTCACCCATCCAAATAATGGAAATCAGGTGTTCCAATCACTTCCATGGCCAGAGGTGTATAAAATCAAGCACCTAGGCATGAATACTGTTTCTACAAACATTTGTTAAAGAATGGGTCACTCTCAGGAGCTCAGTGAATTCCAGCGTGGTACTGTGATAGGATGCCACCTGTGCAACAAGTCCAGTCGTGAAATTTCTTTGCTCCTAAATATTCCACAGTCAACTGTCAGTGATATTATAATAAAGTGGAAGCAACTGGGAATGACAGCAACTCAGCCACAAAGTGGTAGGCCACGTAAACTGACGGGGCAGGGTCAGAAGATGCTGAGGTGCATAGTGTGCAGAGGTCGCCAACTTTCTGCAGAGTCAATCGCTACAGACCTCCAAACTTCATGTGGCCTTCAGATCAGCTCAAGAACAGTGCGTAGAGAGCTTCATGGAATGGATTTCCATGGCCGAGCAGCTGCATCCAAGCCACACATCACCAAGTGCAATGCAAAGCGTCGGATGCAGTGGTGTAAAGCACGCTGCCACTGGACTCTAGAGCAGTGGAGACACGTTCTCTGGAGTGACAAATTGTGCTTCTCCATCTGGCAATCTGATGGACGAGTCTGGATTTGGCGGTTGCCAGGAGAACGGTACTTGTCCGACTGCACTGTGCCAAGTGTAAAGTTTGGTGGAGGGGGGATTATGGTGTGAGGTTGTTTTTCAGGAGCTGGACTTAGCCCCTTAGTTCCAGTGAAAGGAACTCTGAATCCTTCAGCATACCAAGACATTTGGACAGTTTCATGCTCCCAACTTTGTGGGAACAGTTTAGAGATGGCCCCTTCCTCTTCAACATGACTGTGCACCAGTCCACAAAGCAAGGTTCATAAAGACATGAATGAGAGAGTTTGGTGTGGATGAACTTGACTGGCCTGTACAGAGTCCTGACCTCAACCAGGCCTTCTCGTCCAACATCAGTGTGTGACCTCACAAACGCTCTTCTGGAAGAGTGGTCAAAAATTCCCATAAACACACTCCTAAACCTTGTGGACAGCGTTCCCAGAAGAGTTGAAGCTGTTACAGCTGAAAATGGTGGACTGACGTCATATTAAACCCTATAGATTAAGAATGGGATAAGTTCATATGCGAGTCAAGGCAGGTGAACGAAAACTTTTGCCAATATAGTGTATGTGGATCTGTACATACAGTATGTGGATCAGTATATATGTGGATCTGTATATGCTGTATATGGATGTGTACGTGTGCATTTGTACATGTACCTCACATGTATGTGTGCTTGCCTCCCACCTGCTCTGCTCCATCAAACAGAAGTGCAGCGCCTCTTGTCTGGCTGACTTCCTGTAATGAGAAGTGATCCATTCGCCTCCCGCCAGAGAACGACATGTTTATACAGCTCATGCTCACAGCAGCCAGAGCAGGGAAACAGATTACAGAAGCACTCTGGTCAAATGTCAACACAACACTGCATAAGGAGCAAAGAGACACATCA
Organism: Taenioides sp. WSHXM2023; assembly: GCA_029959045.1. NCBI lineage: Eukaryota > Metazoa > Chordata > Actinopteri > Gobiiformes > Gobiidae > Taenioides > Taenioides sp. WSHXM2023. The sequence goes on from CM057089.1 coordinate 12,220,606, forward strand.
AACGCACCAGCAGGAGTGTGAACAGACGGCTAGTGCTTAGCAAATCAGCTCAAAACAAACAAACCCTTGAGTTTACAAATAGAGGCATTTCCTGTGTGCTAACCTCTCCACGGCCCTCCTCAGAGAGCTCCTTTCTGCCTTGTGGCACTTTGAAATGGGAAACTCCATCAAACTGGCGTCGAGTATCGGCTTTGACACATTTGTAGAGCTGCACAGCAATACAGTGTGAACACTGCCTCACAAAAGGTACAAGTGAAAGCTGCCAACTCATCAACTGCCTGTGACGGGGCACCAGTTTGTAACAAGGGCAGACCCCCTCTGTGAAAATGAAGAGCAGAATCAGAGCACAGGAGAGCACAGGCCAAACTGCGATTCATCTGCTGCCTTTTTATTGCCTGCATGATGAAATAATCACAGAGAATATGCACTCGGGCACAGTGGGAGATCAGGGAGTGTGTAAGCTGGAGGCCAGGACAAGTAATTGGCAAACACAGGCTGGAGGGGAAAGCTAGCCCACCTGCTGTATCACCAGGTCAGACTGAATCAAACTGCCCGGGCCTCAGTAAGTACATGTGAAATTAACAAGAGAGACTGACACAAAGCCAGTGAATACCTGCTAACTCTACTTGTCCTCAGTCAATATAGGCCACTCATTCACTGCTGTGAGGTAAAAGTTCCTCCGACAGATGAGAGGAGCAGGCAGCAGAAACAGCAGAGGTGCAGCAAAGCCAGAGGTGGAGCTTTGGCCAGGTGCCAGATCACAGATATCCAGCCGTCACTGTAGATAAACACAATAGCTGCTCTCTCTCTCTTTCTCTTTTTCTCTCTCCTACAACAGAGCCTCCTAATCTGGAAGTGACAGCTGACAGCCTCTCTCCTCTCCAGAGCCAGTGCTGTGAGTCAATTAACTGAAAGAAATGAAATTCTCCATATGTGGCTCTGACTGAGGGAGCAGCAGAGGATGGGAGTATAGCAAATTCAAAACACCTTCACTAGGATATTGTTGAAAGGACAATTCTGTGTAACAGTGGCAAAATATATTATCTGTAGATCTGTTGTAGACATCATAAACAGCACAGTACTCAAAAGACTCTTGTATCTGAGGTGCTTTGTTGTTCCACAATGAAATATTGCTTATAACTATGTGGAGGTGAGAACTCGTCCACTTAAGTACTTTTACTTGAGTGACTACATAAAACTAGTACTTAAAATGGTACTTTTCAGAGTAGTTTTCAGACACCATACTTTTACGGCTATACCTACACAGTGTATTCTTACTTGGTTCAAGGTTTTGGTTAGCTTCTTGTCTGTGAGTATGTCTACAAGTGACAAAAGCTATATGTTGTAATAAATAACAAATGATTTGAACATTTGTAACTTGTTTCTTGCTCTATAAGATATTATTTAGTTTTCTCACTTGTTGCCACTCCTTTGAAAATGCCAGATTTTGTGCATTATTAATGTTTTGTTCTTCCAATTACATTTATTTAATTACATCTAGACAGTTACTCTTACTTGAGTAGTAGTTTCCCCAGATACCTTTTTTATTTTTGGATGAGTAATTTTTTGAACCAGTGAGTAATATCTTGAAACAATACCTTCCAAATGACTGTAAGCAGGTATACAAATTAGAGATAGACTGATATATCGGTTGGCCAATATATTGGGCCGATATTTGGACTTTTTAGCAAATCAGCTATCAACCTTAAATCTACAGCATAGGCCAATATTTTGTTTTGGTGAATCTGCTGCCTAAAAAAATATACACAAAGCATTATATTTGCACTGCACAAAATGTGACTACACAGCTCTCTTATAGGTGTGGGATTAAAAAAGGCCTCTGGGTGAGTTTGTAGTAAATTTAAATTACATAATTTGTGGAAAACAATCAAAATAGGTTGGCTCAAAAAGAGCTTATCAGCCATTGGTTGCTCTGTGTTCTAAACAATCGATATCTGCCTCAGCCATGAAAAAAAAAAAAACACATTGGTCGATCTCTAATACAAATCAGTGCTATTGATTTGCCTTTATGTGCACGTCTGTTGTAATCAGACAAAGCTATGTCTTATTCCCTTCCGTTGACATTGTCCCTCCATCAGAAGCAGCTTGTACTCCTGTCTGCACAATCACGTTATGTGGAGAAGCATGTCTCCTCAGCCGCCTGCCGTGCTCGCTTTAGCTCCAGTGTTTCCATGGAGCTTTATGGGCAGACTGCTGGATCATCTCTTTGCGTGTTGTCACTGTCTGTTTAGGTTTTCATAGGGAGAGCTGGCAGACGGCGGGGCATCAGGGCCTGCCAACACAAGCCCGAGCCTTAGCTGACCCGGATTTGTTTCTCTTTGCACAAACTTTTTACGGCATCCATAAAAAGCCATATCGAGCACGTATACTGCAGCCCATGGACCATCATTTATCTTCATGGGCTCTCAAGGGGAGGACGCTCTCTCTCTGCTACGCTCTGTTAATGACTTCGGGGCATAGACTTAAGGAGGTCTGTTCCTCTCTCATGTCCAGCCTTTTAAAAGTGCCCTCATTTCTCTTCAGCACCGCCTTATTTTAGCACAATTACAGCCTGCTGGGTTAGGCTCGCGCACAAACTTCAACTAAGTCCTCTCTGAGGATATCCGAGGCAGCCAGCCAATTCTCACTGCGTTTCATCATGCCATTATTTTGTCATTGAGGAAGACACTTCACCCACACTGTCACCACAGTTGTCTGCTTGTGCTTAGCAAGGCCATAAGTTGGTTAAATAGTATGGTGGCTAGCTGTAGTAAGTACAGCAGTATAAATAGTATTAGAATAGTGCATTAGTAGTATTGGTAGAGTTAACAATCACGGTTAACAGCAAGAAGGGTCTGGTTCTGGGTGTGGGTTTGATTCTGGCTCTGGTTCTGGGTTCTTCTGTGCAAAAAGTTTTCATGTTTCTCCCAATGTCTTGGTGGATTTTCCTTACCAAAATAATCCAAAACATTCACAGTTGGGAAAACCCTCTCCTAAGGTTGTCCTGACCAAGCTAAGCTCAAGATCTAGAAATGGGTCTCTGGGCGCTGTGTTGAGGCATGAGGATGGGTCAAATGCAGAGGACAAAATTCCCTATGAGGAAAATAAGCAAGTGTAGCTTAATAGTATTAGTAGTATGGCAATGTTGGTAAATGGTCACATTTTATATAGCACTTTCCCAGCTTCAAGGCACTCAGAGCATTAGGTGCAATAGAAGAAAGCAAGCACTATCAGCTTACGGTATCTTTTATTCAAGTGACAGATAGTAATTATTTAACAATACTTTTATTCCCATTCAAGTCATTCTTTCACCTCTCCAAATCCTCCCTGAGCGAGTGTGCCACAGCCTCTCTCAAACTGAAAAGAGCAGGTATGTAATATTGATTGCGCTTTGTCGACACAGGAAGCTCTAACGCCTGACCTTCCCAAAAGTTAATAACCAAACCTCCATTTCTTTCCTGGGCACAGCTTAATCCTGCTGATAATTCACACGGCTGCCCCGCTCTTGTTCTCTGGCCTTGCAAAAAGCCCGTAATAATCACATTGATTCTAGTGGAATATAAGCACTCGGAAAGCAAATCCCCAAACAAAAAAAACAACTTAACCTTCCACTCGTCTCTTTATGGATCGCAGGCAGCTGACATTACAGTGGCATTTAACTCTGGCAGATCGCACACTGTGCTTTCAGCAACACACTTCTACATTCTTTAAATGTTAGCACTTTTTATGGACAGGTTAGATACTATATAGTCTTGTATCACCCGGTCAAGTGCCAATGTGTGACAGACTAAAAGAAAATAAATATATATACTTTTTATTATTCACCGTCCTTTTGCACTTATAAACTCACAGACCAGTGCGGAGTGTTGCAGTTGTGGTAAAGATAATGAACAAATTGTAAAGCAGCTTTGTCTGGAAAAATGCTATACAAGTTTAATGCATGAATAAGAACTGCTAATACATATATCTGTACTGGGGAGTAACTTTGCTCAAACACACAGGAATAAATTGTGTACAGGACCTTTCATTTTCAGTAACATTTTAAGCAAAGATGGCGTACACTACTAGACACTACAAGTTTGTACACGCCCTCTCCTTCAAGTCATTCATGTTTTTTTTTACTTTCTACATTTACATACATAAGAAAGCCATCAAATTTATGAAATAAGATATATGTAATTATGTATCAAAGACGAAACACTTAAATAACTCCACTACATACATATTTTCAAATAACCTTTAGCTTTTGTTGAAAAATACTTTCTTTACATAATTCCATATATCTTGCTTCATATATTTGTATGTATCCAAAATGCAGGAAAATTAGGAAAATAAAAGCACTGAATTAGAGTGTGTGTCCAAACTTTTGACTGGTAGCCTATGTGATTATGCTATGGTCAAAATATCAAATTTACTATGTAGCATTGCTGGTAGTTGAACACACAGCCCTTTCAGCAACACGCTCCTATATCCTTTAAATGTGAATGCTTTTTATGGACAGATTACGCACTATATAGTCTTTTATCACTTCGGTCAAGCGCTGATGTGTGACGGACAATGTGTAACACCATGGCCGGGAGTCTCAGAGTGCCTTGTTAAAAGTGGGTTTGATGCAACATGACTGGACTTCAGTGTGCAAAGGAAACACACACAGAATGTACTAATACTAGATGTTTGCTCAAGAAAAGAACATCAAAGTGTTGTAGAAAAGGTTGCTTGTTCTGTGGGCTGACTGGATCTGAGAGCTACAGTACACTGTGTAAAAACAGTCATGTAAGATATAAGAGCAATGTCTGTGGAATCCCTCAATCCCCCAGGTACGTTCCATTGCAAAAGAACATTTATCCATAAGGCATTTTAAGCTTATATCACATCATGTAAGAGCAATGTACAAAATGATATAACATATGTTTATTTTTGCATAATCTGAGCAATTGCGACTTGGCCTCTGTGATTACTTCGTGGTCAAAATAGCAGATTTACTTTTCTGGTGAAGGGGATGCCAAATACTTGTTTCCATTTAGATTGTCACAGTAATTATCTACATGATCTCCATGGAGATGGATAAGTTTAATGTCATACTGTGGAACATTCTAGGCAAAGTAATAACATCTCCATATAAGACAAGAAGATGGGGGACCCTCCGTCAGAAAAGTTAAATAGTACCCCTTTAACTGGACCACATGCAGTGCTTTTCAAACTTTTTACACCAAGTACCATCAAAGAAAATATTTAGACTCTAAAGTACCACCAGGTCTATAACAAGTATATACCAGGTCTCTAGGGCTAAGCAAGGTCTAAAAGAGCTAAAGCACTGCTCTAATGCTCGATATGGCATGCTATTTAATTGTAATAAATCAGAGCTAAAACATGGTGAAGTTAAAGGAACAACTGCCATAGTGAAGGCTGCTCTTGGTAAATCGAATGCCTGCTGGAGAGGGTTCACATGATCACATAAAAATAACACAATCCTGATGATGGGAGACAAATCAACTTTGATGTGACAGCAGAGGTCAGAGGTCACATCCCGCCTGTCCATCAAAGCCAGTGTCCGCGTGAACATGTATTTATTTTACAGTGCATGTGTCTTCGGTCTCTGGGCTATTCTTATCATTTGTCAACCCTCCAAAAGGTAATTACTGTTTCAAAACATTAACTCACTACAATATAGAGACAAATGGCGTGTCTGTTCAGCTTCAGTCAGTGACAACATAATAAGACACCATCTGCCCCCACCCACACTCCACTGTGTACTATACGTTTATCACACACTGTGTCAAACAGAGCTGTAGCACAAAATACAAAAGATGCACAACACATATTGAGTCCCTTTCATAATAAAGGTGGTGTCATTAATCTGTACAATATTTTCATTGGATGTCCACAGTGAGCTTTTCTTCTCTAGGACGTCTGGTCCAGTAAAGATGTCCTATAGTAAAGATGTCCTATAGTGATGTGTGTGCTCTGATGGAGAATATATGTCCATGTGAGTTACACGCATATGTCAGCCCTCTGTCTGTATCCTGACGGCCGATCTGTCAATCAGTGGAGTTTAAAAGCAGACACACTGAGTGGGAGCAGGCATCTGCCTGTGCCTGTTCTGTGTATGTGTATATTTGTGTGTGTGCCAAGCTGCCACTCACAAGGCTCCTCTCCTTTAGGAAACCCTGTAAGTGCACAGAAGGGCTCCTACAGAGAGCAGTGAGAAGCTCCCTATCTCTGTGGTCTGCAGCAGGCTGCTGGGGTCTGTGTGAGAGAGTGAGAGAGTGTGAGAGGAGTGATAAGATGCCCCCGGGGCAGAGCTGCACACATCTTACACTGCACTGATGAGGGCACCAGAACTGACTGTGAAGTAACTGTAGGACAAACCTCATGGGCAGAATATAACCACCAGGTTCAAACAATACTGCACATGACGAGTAGTAGTAACTATTCTGAAACTTTCAGAGCTTGTGCAGTTCACTGTCATAGAAACTTGATAACACAATCAGCCAAGTCAGCATATCATAGTTATGACCATTTACATAACATCCACTAACATACAGGATTCCTCATATCACCTGTAAACTGATACCAATAATGCTTACTACATTTATAGTGTTGGAACAAAAACAGCATCCTGCCAACGATGTTAAAGCTTGATTTGATCTTTACCAGAAAATAAGATCGATGAGAAATTCTTGATATAACTGTACTACACAAACACATGACTACTGCTAACTTACACTTGAAACAGAGTATTTGTGAAATGAGAACAGTGATGTGAGCATCTGTGTTTGTACAGTGTTTTGGAGAGCACACACGAGGACAGCAGCAGGTTAATGAGCTCTGTGATGGGGCTGTGGACCAGTTCATCCTTTATTAATATGAGACTTGTGTTTGTTCAGGCGGCTCAGTGAAGCTCTAAAGAGCCCCTCACAGCTCAGCGCGCACACACGCACACACACACACACACACACACACACACACACACACACACAGGCAATGAAAACCCATGGCCCGCAAGATCTCATCTCACACACATGTTCTAACTCTAAATTACTAACTAAATATTTTAAAAGATCCTACATTACACAAAATTGACTCTTGTGAGCTTTAAGCCATGTAAGCTGTAACCTCCTCAAAAACTGAGTTGTGTTTTGTTTTCATTCACACACGTTTGGTCTGTGTGCACCTCTAAAGCTCAAAATGCTCTGTTCTACCTTGTGATGTCATGTAGTGGTAGTTATCCACCTTTTATCTTTAGTTCGGTAAAGACTGGAAATTCTAGGGCTGAAATTATCCAAATGTATTACCACATGACATCACAAGGTGGAACAGTGTTTTCTGTTTGAGAGAAAAACTCAACCTAAATATGCAAGGTTCATGTGTAAAATGTGTAAATGAAATAGTCTATATTTACATAGCAATATATCGCATTTCAAAATTAGTTATCGTGACAGGCCTACCAAACCCTGTGCCTTCATACCCCCATGGCCCCCTGAGCACAGAGCGAGGACTGTTACTGGGCCCCTTTTAGTTATAAACCACATTTGAGCTGCACGCTGACAGCAGAGGAAGATACAATGAAAGTCCTGCTGACTGTAGCTGAGCTCTCCACCCGGGAAGCCATATTGCATCAGCGCCACAGCCGGCTCCTTCACTGCACCATTGCCAGTTTTTACCCCTGATTACATCATTGAAGTTGGGCAGATTACACCGTTGTTTACGCTCCCATCGCGGCGCTACAAATGAGAGGCTTGTGCACTTCCAGCTGTGTACCTAATAATGCAGTCTGTTTAGAATGTTCTCCTCCTCTGTCAGCCTGCCTCCTCCATGTCACACCAGCTAACAGCACAAGTTTGCTACTAAACAATAAGGAGCTCATATGGGAAGCGAAGAGTACTAGGTTAAATATTGTGTTATATGGACTGCTGCAAAAAGTGTATCAAGCAATATGTTTTACCAGATTTACACATACCTTTGAATTCACTGAAGAGGGTGTATTTTACTTCTATGGGATATTAATTGTTAACACATTAACATATTTAGATCATCATGTTACTTTGTATTGTTTTGAAAATGCTGAATAGGGCCCAGGAGAGATCGCTGAATTACTCAAACATGCATGGATGACATCTAAAACCTCTTTAAGCATGATTTTGATGAAAACAAATCAATTTTTCATAATACCCCTGTTTTAGAATAAGCTTTGGTCCCAGTTCAGCCCCAAATTTGGTTTTGTATAAGAGCAACTGTGTACATGAATCGATACAGACGATGATACACGCTGCATACAGAACTGTCAATATTACCATGTTGTTTTGAAAATAGGCACAATTCTAATAATGGTTATATCATTCATAATAGATTGCTGCAAAAGGAGCTGAGCTAAAAATAAATAAACTTGTGTTATAATCTTAAAAATAAGGAAATAAAGTAAAATGTCAGATCTTTTATGGATAACTTTGCAGTTCTTTCACAGTAGTCTCATACTCAATGAACACTGCCTGTGGTTTTTCTGATAACTCCCACTTATGCACTCACTCTCTATTATCATCTTGAACAGCCCTAGTTTATTTCTGCTTTAGACCCATCCTTTTCAAGTGTACTCCGTGTAAATCCACCATCGATTTAGTTGCCAGTTAAATGTTTCGCTATCAAATTTAATCCCAATTCAGTCACGACTAACTTTTTATCTTGTTTTTGATTGGTCCTTACCGTTACTGTTATAAAAGTACAACAGAATGTCAAACTAAAAAGGATATGCAAATACTGTCAAGTCTTTGCTCCACCATTGGCACACTAGCCTCTCTTTTTTCCAGGAGTTCTCAGTGACAACAGCTTCCACGCCCCGAACAGGAGCCGTATAATCAGTGCAAAAGGCTGTGTAACTAAAAAGACTGTGCCCCAAACACAATAGACCTCCAGTACCCCAGAGTACATTAGCTGAAAATAGGCCACCGGCATTTTGTTCATGGAAGAGAAATGAAAATCCTCCATAAGCAGGGCAATAATGGGGCATTTAATGACAACAAAGGAATCGGCAAAGCACACAGCACTTCTCATAAGAGCTCTCTAATCAGCGTCACGTCACCATTGTTCAGATCACACCAGACTATTGAGACGCATTATGCAGCACAACTTATAAAAAGCACTGTTTTACAATGATTTAATTACAGCACCAGCAGATTAAAGTCCTACTGAAAGAGCAAAGACAAAGAAAAGAATTAATATATTTTAACTGACTGCCACTGCTTTTGAAAACAATAGTGTCAGCAACATACAGGTACGAACTAGTTATAGTATTTCTGACCTATACCTCAGACCTGCATACCTGTATTTTGTTACAGAATACTGAATACCTGCATGGAAATGTATTTTGTAACGTATTCCGATACATGGTCCAACTAGAGTATTATTCTAAATACTTAGAATACTTTTACATCAAGTTGCATAAAATTATAGAAATTATAGTGTAAAAACAGCTTTATGTTTGTTACGTGTTTATTTATCACTAATAGGAGAAGGAAAAATTGCACGGTGTATTCCTATGAATTTAGAAAAGTAATTCTATTTTACACCACCAAATGAAAAGTAACTGTACTGAAATACAGTTACTCAAAATTAGTATTTGTACGTATTCTCAGTAGGGTTGGGCGATGTCCCCTTAATTGGCAGGTGACGATGTTTACAGTGAATCATTGCGATGGACGATGATATCGGGGGTGGAGTGGAGCGGACTGAGGGCGGGTTGTAGCGCGTTCAGTTAATTGTCAGAATCGTAAAAATAAATATCAAATTAGTCCACTAAAAAACAACGTGTAACATGCTCAAGACTTCTTTTATTTGGTAATGTATTAGGACGATCCTTAACATTCATAACATGTTCGTGTGCTGTGTGGGATGTTTGTGCACAGATGCCCTCCCGCAGCAGAGCACAGCCCCTCGCCCACTTCCTGTACCGGCCTAGCACTGCTCTATAGTTTGGTTTGATCTGGAACTGTACAAAAGCTGCACATTCACATGAGGCCGTTTACAGCGCTGTCATAAAGTGTGTTTTTTTACCCTGTCTGTGGTCCTAATGGTGCGATGTCAGATTTCCTCAACTACAAACTAAAAAGGTTGAACTGAGCGTGGCATCACGTTGGGTCGTCCATCAGAACAACCCTAATTCTCAGTACTTCCCAACACGGCCTATGAACTACAGGTTATCCATATGTACTTTTTCCATGTACTATATATATGTTTTCTGTATAGTTGTTTTGCCTGAACTCACATGCACTTGAAGCAGTTTGAGTGCAGTACATGGTCAAATCATAGCAGCTTTTGCTACTTTAAGAAAATACACACAAATACTCTACAGTTACATTTTTCTCTGTCCTGTTCATAAAAGAAAATGTTGCTTGCAGAATCTGTGAGCAGATGCTGGCCTTTAACTACTGCTTCACCATTCATGGTCTCTCTCCCCTGGGCTATTCCCAAAAAAGACATTTCCTCTTTTCCTCGACAAGCTCTGCAATAAAAGGCCACAATGTTAAGCTCTGTGTAAAATATTATGGAGACTAAAGCACAGGCTCCAGCGCTGACACTGGCATCTGCTTAACTGTCGGCACAGGATGGTCGAGGTTGGTACAAAATGACCAACATACCTCTGTCAGGTTGTAATGTAGTAGTAGTAGTAGTAGTAGTAGTAGAAGAAGTAGTAGTTGTAGTAGTTATGAGCATCTTAAAGCAGACCTATTATGCAAAATCAACTTTTTAGAGCCATGTTAACCATGTTATAGTTGTTTCCCCTTCTCATTTACCCTCTTGAAGTTGTATTTATCAACCCCAGTTTTCACCACCACGCAAACGCTTAGGGTAATTTCCAGACTATTGAGCGCACCTGAATAAGCCATAAGCCGCATCAACAAAATTTTAAAAGAAAAAGAAAATTGTACATATATAGGCGATATGATACGCGTAGGACTGAGCAGTGTCATGTTGGTATTTTTGCACAAATGAATGAATCATTAGTTATCTGCAGTTATCCACCATTGGAGGTGCAGACAACTTCTCAGCTCTTTGTCATGATGACGTTTATAGTAACGTCTGCTCTCATTGGGCACTCAGTGGACTTGTTTCTTTTATTAAGTCTTTTTAGATCAATACTGCGACATAATGATCCACCGGTGCCATAGATTATAACTATATATCAGACTCAAGCATGTCTGCTTGTCTTCTTTAACACCACACGAATAGAGACAGCTACTTACCATAATAAGCACTACTATTTTTTCGTGCTAAAAACATAAAAATACAATTCAGCTACAATGTCAAGTTAAAACATTTTGTAGCAATAAAAATATGGACTTTGAATGGCAACGGGACTCACAGCTTTTGACTGAATTATCAAAGCAAAAGATGTACAGAAAAGAACAGTCTGTCAGAAGAATGTTGCATCAGTCCGCTCTAAGATACTGAGGACGATCTGTTTACATATGGCTCTTCGGGGACTTTAATGCAAATTAACACATGGGATATGAGTGTACTGCTCCTATATGGCGTGTGATTGTGAGAATGAGCCCATCTCTATGCTATAAGCTGCAAATGCATGACATTGGATTTGGTTTGGGGCAATCTTTCAGTGTTTGAAGTGGGTCATAAGGTATTCACAAACAACAAGCATGCAGCCTTCCGACAAAACTGACAGTCTTCTCATTGTAAAGACAGAGGGGGAACAGGCTTTGAAGGCATCACATGTACAAGCAGTGAATGATGTAATAAGACAGACAGCAAGTATTCAAAGACTGTATTCACTGATCAACATTACAGCGACCATATTACGGTATTTCGCGCCAATGTTTCCTTATGTTTCCTTTTCACATTCCTTTTTTCCGAAAGGAATGTGAAAAGGAAACATCAGGGAGACTCACCAGAACAAAAAAGACAAAGCAGAGGAGGAAAACCTAAAAGCCGCCAAATCAGACTACTGTAAAAGAAATAACCACATTATGGATTGGGACGGGGCACAGGTCCCTGGATCGGAAAACAACAAGTTCAAACGCTGGATCAGGGAGGCCATTGAAATCAGGAAACGAGGCACGGGCAGCATTAACTGTGATGACGGAGCGTTCCTCCTTTCACACACCTGGGACACCCTCCTCCAGAGAGCACCGGGCGACAGGAGGCGTGGTCAGTCTGAGCGACCTGCCAGGTCAATCAGGCTGACCACGCCTACAGGAAGTAACAACAGCTGATATACGACACGTCACCACCAACACCGGTGACAGTTCTGAAGATGCAGCAGCAGCAGCCAAAACATGTCAACAAGGTAAATACACTTTACTGTTTTGTCAAGAAGAAAAAATTTACATCTTTGTTTCATTCACACATGTTTAACGCACAAAACCTGCATATTTAAGATGAGTTCTTCACTGAAAACACTCTGTTCCACCTTGTGATGTCATGTGGTAATATAGGAAGAGCTCCACTGTGTTTTTAAATTCCATACACCTTTATTAGAATCATTTGGACGATTTCAGCCCTGGAATTTCCAATCTATACTGAACTAAAGATAAAAGGTAGCTATTAACTCAGAAACTACCACTACATGACATCACAAGGTGGAACAGAGCATTTTGATCTTTGAATATCTAGACAGATTAATAATAAAGGATTACTCAAACGTGTAAATGAAACACAACAATGCCAGTTATGTTTTTGATGATGAAAAACAAAATTAGTATGATTTGGTAACAGAGGTGGGTATAGCTAAAATGTGAGTGATTTGTGGTGAAGTTAGCATTGTTGGAGTAAAAAGTAGTCTTCAAATGTTGAGCTAATAAATGTACAAGACTATTGGAACTTTTAATGGTGTGGAAAAAAAGATAAAACTATCTTGTCTAGGGCCCAACTCAATTTCACTTAACATATGCATATATGGAAGAGGACATAACTAGGGAGAGATCATAAATTGAATGTTTTCACTTGAATACGTTTTCACATTTAAAAAGAGGCAAGTTTTCCAGCTGTTGCCAGTGTAGGATTACTGCAATATTAAAACTTCACCCAATTTTTACTCGGAGAAGGGCTTCCAACTCAATACAGATTTCAAAACCAAACTGATTAAAAACAGCCCTTTTTACACAAGAGTATTCATCACAAAATGTAGTTCATAGTTTTAATATTACCATGTCTGCACTTGTTCTGATACAGGTCTAAACCATTCTAAAACTATCCATACAGATTTGTCCTATTTTTATGAACTGATGTATGTGTATTTACTTTCAATACTAGTTACGGTTTCGATATTTGTTTTAGGTTAGGTTAGTTTATTTGCCATTTGTAGTTAAAAACCACATTGGAAAAACGTGCAAAAAGCTCAAAGTGCACCATAAAACATTCAAAAACAACCACATGAACAAACAATAGAAAATCAGCAGGCTACATACTGACATAGTGAAATAAACAAGCTACAAAGATTAAATATCCATCTGTAGGAATCCACTTTTGACAACCCAGTCCCAGTATTTTATCCAGCAGAATAAGTAACGTGATCACTGAAGTTAAAATTGTGTAACTTTTCTGGTGGAGGGTCCGTCAAATGCTTTCTCCATGGAGATTTTATTGCTTTGTCTGGAATATATCACAGTATGGCATTAAACCTTTCTATCATCATGGAGACCAAACCGGACCAAGTTACAGGTTAGATCTGTGGAGAGGCAACCTTGCTCACAGTCAGAATGCCTGTTTTTCTGAGTATTTTTGAGCTATAAATCAGCTGTAATTTAAGAAAGGTAAGGCAGAGCTGTTTAATCTCATACTGTGGAACATTCCAGGCAGAGCAATGACATATCTATAGAATCAAGCAGGTGATGGATCCCTGACCAAAAAGTTAAATAATGCATCTTTAAGACAACTGTTGACATTCTTGCACTATATTATAAAATGTGTCATTTGGCCACTTTAACATCTTCTAAATGCCACAGATATTTTAACGATGAAACCGAGCTACACTTCAGAAAACACAGAGCGCGCCCAGTAAAAGAGGTGAACACAAGGCTGCGGTCAGGAGTAATCAATCCCAGCTGCCTCAAACCACTTCTATTGGATCCACACATGGGCCATTTACGGAGAGCAAAGCAAGAAAATACAACTAAAAGGGCTGCCAGAACAGATAAGCCAAAAACATAATAGCGACTGGAGCGATAAAAAGTTTACACTGTTGAAATATAGCCAGTTGGTCAAATTCACACAGGTATATTGCTACAGTTGTACCTCCAGGGCTTCTGCTGATATTACCCAGCAAACTAAATAAAAAGAATTGTTCACCGGTGCCTGCTCCAAGACAGTCTACAATATCCGCCCCAGCCAGAGAGGTCATCCCGGGGTCACGGCTCCCGGATGATGGACAGCTGGCATAATCACTAGGAGCACTGAGCTTGCACGGATACGAGCAGAGGCTAAATGTTATTTACTAATTTATCATTGGAGAGTAGAAAGGTTAATCTGTGCTCTCAGGTGTAAGAGATGCTTTTGCTCTTTTTGCTCACTGTGTTTTGGCATAGGTAAAATTGGCTTGAGCCTCTAAAAAGTGTAACTGAATATGGACTTGTGAGTGCTGCACAGGAGCATTGTGCTGTCAGATTTCATCAGAGTTTGTAGTTGTAAACTGTCCTTGTTTTTGTTCACATTGGTTTTAATTTCTATGAAAAGGGGACTAAACACTTGAACTCCACCCACAGCCACAATCCAAGTTGTTAAACTTGGCAGTGCCTGAAGGACTCGAGGGGAGAGTGAAGGGCGGGATCATAAACATTAGAAAACCCTGCCCCTGCAGCTAGATGTCTGATTGTCCAATCACATCAGAGGTGTGTCAAGTCACAGAATTCTTAAAATACGGTGGCAATAGCTCACTTTACAAATGTCAAAACCTTAGATAAAGAAATGGCACGTGGCATGCATTGCACATTAAAACACTCTGTAAGACCAGAAATTACGTATGAAAAAGAAGTTACAACATTACAGAATGTTAGAAGTGGAAATGAGGATGTTGTACCGGCTTTGCTTTAGCTTTTGTTTGTCTAAGGAGGTATCCCATAATGGTTTGCGCATGGTGTTTTAGACCACACATTTACAACAGAAAATAATGCGTAGGAACAGTAGACAATGTTTACACCTTAGCAGCAAAAGGAACAAAGATTCAGTGTTAAGTATCAGTTTAAACGATATTTAATATTTGTTCCTTGTCCGAGAATATCCTTTGATATACAGTCATTATTCCAGCGTTGTTCATCAGACATGGAATCTGAAAGTCAAATAAGTTGAGAAAATATTTGGACTAAAATATTAATAAATTACACAATTATTATTTTGCTCCCAGTTTGAGCATCTACATAACTGCCCGATTTGATTGATGTGATTATGAAGCATGCAATTTGCTCAGCAGTAGTTTTGAGTGAGCGTGTGTGTTCAAATTTTGATGTGAGCGTTTCCATCTAAAAGGGATGGACACTGACTCAAAACACCCCTAACATGCGGTGGCTGTATTTTTAAATCCATCTTCTAGTCATGTTTCCTGCCTTTGTTCACGATGGGACAAAGGTGATCATGGAAAAAATGCCACTCAGATGTCTAAGCCTTACCACATATACTCTCACACCACACTAACCACTAAAGGCTTCTCCCATACCGGCGCAGCCACAGCTAATTCAATCCACCGCTAATCTGAGCAGCTCTCTGGCCCTTGCAGCATGACATGAGGCATTAAATAGAGGAACAAGCATCGTGTTGATTTGCCTGATGTTAGCGTCCAGTGGTTCTTCGCTAATTCCTATCATTAGGGCATATTGATGGGGTGCGGCTCGGGGACAGCCTAAGCCGAAAGCAGCAGAGAGCAGAGGAAATGAGGAGGGATTGATGGCTACTTCCTGCGTGGCGCGCTTTGGGCCCGAGGAGGAGGCTGCCAGCGGCTTCCTGTGGCTTTTTGTCAAATGCTGAAGAGAAAGACGAATGCTGAAGAGAGAGAGAGAGGGGGGGGGGATAGAAAGAGAAAGAGACAGAGAGACTGAGAGAGTGATGAGGGCTGTCGGGCTGCTCCTGGCCTTAAGCAGCTTTACAGGCATTGGCAATACTCTGAGTTCAACCACACCAGACTGAGGATACATCACCTGGCAAAACATGAGGTTAGCGGATTACATTTTATCCTGCAATGGCAATTTCTATTTCTGTTATTAAAGCTTTTTATTATTATGTCTTATTCTCTTTTATGCTTATATGTTTCCTATAAATCTTTAAACTGTGACCAGCTCAGGCAGAGACTATTTTAAAGGGCTCATATTACGCTATTTTCTGGTCTAGGTTATATGTTGTTTTCTCATAAAAATACATACTTGGAGTGTTTATTTATTTATTTGTTTGTTTGTTTGTTTATTTGTTTGTTTGTTTCATTCACACATGTTTACCACACAAATCCTGCATATTTAGTTTGACTTCTTCTCTCAAACTGAAAACGCTGTTCCACCTTGTGATGTCATGTTGTAATACAGGAAGCACTCCACTGTGTTTTTAAACTCCATACACCTTCACTAGAATCATTTAAATCATTTCATCCCTGGAAAGCTCTACTGAACTAAAGGTTAATATAAAATTGTGCGTTTTGTAGAACACAATTGCTCTACCAGGAGTTGCAGAATAAAATACGTAACCCTTTAATGGCGCTGTTCCCAATTTTTACAGTTTTCAAAGTGACAGACCGTCCTAGTTAATTTAGTTAGTCTAATATATCCAAACTAATTTCTCACCTTTGAAATGCTTTCCTAACAGCTCATTTCTTCACTGAGATCATTATACGCACACAGGAGGCAAATCTGAATTCTGGTGTTATGCCACTACTAACAACAGCACTACATCAGGGTTTGCAATCAATGAAAACAACTTGTAATTAAAGGGCTCATATTTTGCAATTTAAAAAAAAAAAAAAATGTCTGTTATAAAGTTTCAAAAACATACCTGGAGTTGTGTTTTGTTTCATTCACACATGTTTATCAAACAAATCCTGCAAATTTAGGTTCTTCTCTCAAACAAAAAGCACTCCTTCACTAGAATCATTTGGATCATTTCAACTCTGGAATTGCCCATCTATACTGAACTTGAAAACTACCATTTCATGACGTCACAAGGTGGAACAGAGCATTTTGAGCGCTGGAAATGTAGACAGACTAATAATAAAGGATTACTCCAGCATGGGTGACTGGAACAAAACACAACTCCAGGTATGTTTTTGAGGAAGTAACAACACTATAACATGAGTAACAATTCAATTTTGAGTCAATTTTGCGTCGCACAATGGTCTGATTTTTACCCTAAGAGCTACAGTATACTATCTGCAAAACAAAACTATCTCTACAAGGCTTAAGTGTATGTATATTTCTATAAACATATAATAATGATACATCATTTTCTATCATTTACAACAGCAATTAACCTGAATGTTACCTGATAAGAAAACAGATACATACACCATTATCAACTCATATATTGTATTTAAAGCTGGCAACCACTTACTATAAACAGTTATAAACAGTTACAAAGTTATTCCATAGTTTGACAGAAAAAGTGCTAACCATGGTTTTGTCCTTTCACTTCAGTATTATCCAATTTGTCCTATCATATGGTATAGTCATCTTGAACTGGCTGCATATGGACAGGCAGAGTAAAGCCAGGGTCCAGGATGTCAGGGAAATCACACAATAAAACAGGGGAAGTGCCTAACAGAGGGTTATAGACTTAGCTGTTTTTAAGATCACAGGATTGGGTTTCAGAGTTAGCTACAGCTAAAAGCAACGGACAACAAGAGAAGCCAGTGTGAGTCCTGTTGGCGGAGGTGCTCGGAAGAATGCAGTTCTCAACTTTGTGATTATTCCAAGAAGTAGTGATGTTTTTATAGATTTTTCCTGCTTGTGTTGTCACGGTGATAAAATGTCAAACTCCATATTGATACTAAGGAATAGACTCAATATTCAATACCGACCATGATGATAAAGAAAAAAAAAAAAAGACAATAGCACGTTCCATGGTGATCTATAGGTGTATATGTGCTCTTATACTTGTTCTGATACAGCTCAAGATCATTCTTAATCAAAATAATCAATAATAATTAAATAATTATCTAGTTTCGATGCTAGTTTTAGTATCAATTAGTATCTGAGTTTCGATTTTTTTTCCAATCCTATTTCCTACTACAGCAGATTTGGAGTTTGACAGTGTGTTTCTAAACATTTCTGTGCAAGTGGTCACACACATACCCTTTAAGTATGTATTTAAATATAGCAGTCATGGCAGAGTGGTTAACATCTTTGATCTGAGTGAGAGTATGGGATGTCAAGATTATTTGGTTAATGGATTACTGTGATTACAGTGTCAGAATATAATTGTAAATCGTACTGCTAACTGCAAGGAGAGTTTGGCCCGGGAGAGTTTGCTAAATTACTGAAACATGCATGGATGACATATAAAAACTCTTCAGGCATGTTTTTGATAAGAGAACATTATTTGCAAAAAAGGATTTTGCATAATATAATATTCTCTTTAATGAATAAATCGTAATAAAACATGTAAGCATTTTGTGCTTTTTTGTATCAAGTAGCACAAGTAGGCGTAAGAAAAAAGGCAATGGAAAAAAAAATGCAATGACAAAACCAAATCTTAATCACTCACAACCACTCACTAAAGCAACAGTTTCATATATATACACTTCTGAACTTCTGTTTTTACCGAAAACCTGCCCGCATCCTCTTTTGTCATTCCGTCTTCCTCATTTCCACTGAGCCACAGCCGCATCCTCTCTTATTCACACCGAGGGACATGTTATCTGGGGGAGGGCATCTTTGCGAAAGGAGATGAGAGCCACATACAATGTAAGCAATCAAGGTCTGCACTGAAAATTTAATGTGCTGCTGTTAAATATAGAGTACATGGAGGGAGCGGTCTCACAGTGTAACCAGGGGCATTCAGGAATCCAAGGATTTTCAGCAAGACTTAGATATGAAAGTGAGTTTATAGTAAGATTACCATGCTGATCTAATACGCAAACATCTACAGAGTAACATTTTGTAGCTAGTGATCAGTGTTTGAATGAAAATGTTCTTTGTAGTAAATTGTACATCATTTTAAGCATGTTTTAGAGGATTTTTTCAATCAATATAATAAAAAAAGAAAATGTAATAGGCCAGCAATAATTGACAAAATAATAATATAGTAAACATACTGTATAATAGGCTGGGAACCACTGATATACTGTTCACCGTGTGTTTTACCGTGTAAAAAAATGAAAGGGAATTTTTTATTGGAATTAATATAAACCTTGAACCTTTTCAATAAGAGTAAACAGTTCCACAGGCTTATTCAGCAGATAGGAGTAGACAGAATAATAGCTGTAGCTCAGCTGATAGAGCATTCACACACTGATCCAGAGGTCAGCAGTTTGATCGCTGGTTCCACAGACTTTGTGTCTTTGGGCAAGACACTTAACCTACACTGACTCCAGTGTCTGCCTAAAATGTGCATGGGAATGGGTGAGTGGATCTTGTAAAGTACCCAATGAAAAAAGAAAAGTGCAATGTAAATGTACTCAAATTCTGTATATTGTAGAATTAATATATTTTTATAAGAAATAATAGGAAGAAAGGAAAAAATCCAAAATATTTCTACTGTATAAAGCATTACATTACTCCTTAAATTGTCTCCAGTCAATAGTGACTGTACATGTGTGGAGTAAGCACAAAGCACTGGGCAGATAGTGATCAGCCAAAAGGAGGTTCAACATGATTAGATGTTATCAGAACTACTACAGTAAGGTCCTTAAGGCTCCTCGACAAATCCTCTTACAAAAACACAGAGTCCACTGATGTTTACTGCGATACCCAGGCTATTACATCATTTATATTCATCAAGTACTGTGTTATCTTGTCAAATGCCAAAGAGTGTATTACAAATTCAGTTTTCCCCATAATGAATATTACATGAATTTCTGCTGCATAATGAAGTGACTCCTCAAACACAACTCTGATTCTTATTAATATTAAAGACTCAACAAGTAGAAACATCTAAACCGTTTACATTAACAACTTGTGACTTTGTGTTATGTTTTTTTTCTGGTAAATCCTTATGTTTTAGTGGATGAGCTCTTTCCTTATTTCACATCCTGATATGGATATATTGGGTAACTTACAAACACAGAGGTCTGTGAGCCATATTGGGCTCAAAGTGCCTATGTAGTCTTTGAGCCGTTGCTAAACCTGGACATGACACATGTTTTTCCAAGGTCACTTAGAAGCTTGTGAATGAGAAGTATTGTATTAAAGGTGGCCCGTGCTACTTTTCAGGTTGAGGCTTCACCACCTGCTTCTCTCTATCTATTTCTTCATGCATTGTCTGGAATGTTACACAATATGGCATTATCTCCGTCAAAACAAGCAGGTGACACCACCAGGCCAAGTTACAGGACAGATCTATGAAGAGGCATGCCCACTCACAGTAAGAATATGTTTTTCCAAGGTAGTTTTTTTGTAATTACCTGCACAATAGATGAGTTTAATGTTTAATTCCAGGCAAAGCAAAAATATATCCACATATTGATTGACTGATATTTATTTCGAGTTTGTGCCAAGAGAGAAACAATAATCATATACGTATTATATATACGTTGTAAACAACAGAAAAGCACATTTCTCGAAAAGAGATATAGAAAAGTTACATATCTTTAAGTCCACAGAAGAAGAAGGAAAACAAGACAATCCCTGCACAATAACAGACAATTGGCTATGCTAATTGACATTTTTGAAGAAAAAATGTAAATTTGTTAGTTTGATATTAAAAATGGATTAAATAAAATCATCTCTGTCAAAAACACACTTTGGAATTTGGAAAGCATTACTGAACCAGCTGGACAAATCCTTGTGGTTCTAAACATTCAAAAAGGCTAGTGCAGTAATCTGGTAAAGCCATCTCTGCCCCAGTGGCCGGTCAGTGGGTCAGTGGTCATCTGTGTGAGTGGCAGCTGTGAAGGCTTAGAGCAGCACAGAGCACAGAGTCCACTCCAGTCTGAGTCATTCTGTAATGTTGTAAAGCTTTTATTATCCAGACAGACAAGATCAGAGCCGCCAAAGGAGCACTCCCCGAGGACCAAAACTCACCCACCACCAGCCCACCCTCCACTCCATTTCCCACCCCCACCCACCTCTGTGATAAACTACTGCACCTGACATCTGGCACCTTGGTCTTCCTCTGCGCTCACACAAATGAAACTCTTAGGGCTGAACGATTTGGGAAAAATATCAAAGTGCGATTTTTCTGACAAGCATTGTGATTGTGATTAGATTTACAATGAGTGCATTTTAAACGCATTCTGAACAATTGACAGGAAATGACAAAAGGACTGAAAAATTTAACTACCCAACTATGCATTTCAAAACGTATTACAGCATCACATATGTCCAATCAGGATATTGAATAACCAATATTTGGATACCGATATCCGATCCAGCAAATTTTTCAATATCGGTGTCGTTGTGCAATACCAGTACTGTATCTGTGCATCCAAAGAAAAAACTAAAACTGTTCCTTCCTCCCAGCTC
Organism: Taenioides sp. WSHXM2023; assembly: GCA_029959045.1. Classification (NCBI taxonomy): domain Eukaryota; kingdom Metazoa; phylum Chordata; class Actinopteri; order Gobiiformes; family Gobiidae; genus Taenioides; species Taenioides sp. WSHXM2023. The sequence goes on from CM057089.1 coordinate 12,242,205, forward strand.
TTTGTGCTTTATAAAGTTGCACAGTCTAATAAAATCCTCAGTGGCACCACAAAACAGCACAATGAAACTATTGATGTAGAATACTGTATGCAGCACATCCTCTTTCTCTGGTATCAGACAGAATCATGCTGTAAAGACTTTACACACTGCTGACTCATTGGGTAAAGATGCAGACACCCACACTTTTTCCACTGTTACTTAAAAGGCTCCAAAGAGAGATGCGCTAACACATTATCCGCCTAAATCTGTCCTTGTAGCACTGAATTCCCAAGCCAAACAATACAGCTAATAAAAGGTGGCAGTGTACTATAAAAACAAACTAATTATACAATGGCAGCAAATATAATTGGACAAAACAGGAAAAAAACTATATCCAAGTGTATATATGGTATGTCCTGGAGAACAGTCAGTTAGATGCAGGGCTGAAAATATGTAAACAATCAGAAATTCTCACATTTAAAGGTCCTATATTACACAGACTTTGCTGTTATATTGTTGTTACCTCATCAAAAACAGACCTGGAGCTGTGTTATGTTTCATTCACATATGTTTGAGTAATCCTTCATTATCAGTCTGTACATCTCCAAAGCTCAAAATGCTCTGTCCCACATTGTGATGTCATGTAATGGTAGTTTCAAAGTTGTAGCTACCTTTTACCTTAGTTTAAAAACAGAGTTATTGCACAGAAATACTTCAATCAGTGAGCATGTTTGCCTTTGTACAGATCTGACAAGTAACTTTACCTAGTCCCGACCTTAATGCCATACCATGAAACAAAGCAGGAGACAAGGCTGAGATTCGCCCATTAGAAAAGGTACATAGTGCATCTTTAAGCATGTGTTAGAAGTAATCTTAAAGTGCATATGAAGGTTTTTATGTTTTCTAATTTATACCTAATTTGGTGAGATAATACTTGTAAAAATAAATTATAATTTTGCACCAATCAAGAAACGGTTTGTGATGAAAAACTGAAAAATATGTTGAAAATTAGAGGAAGCAGAGTCCTAAAACATATTGATAACATCACACTGGTGGAATTCTATCAAAATGTTCAGCACAATTTACACAAATAAACAGACGTTTTTTTCGGATACATTTAACATTATTTAAACAAGATGTTTTCTTATATTTTTATTCATCAAATATTAATTTCTACTACTAGTTTTGGAATAATAAGTAAAAAAAAAAAAATAAGTACAATTTTAAACCTTAAAAATGGCCAGACTGGAAAATAAATAATAAAATTCTTAGCAAAATCCTAAATATAATAGTCTTATAATAAACAAAATGAGCAGTCTAACCTGTCATAGGCATTTTAAAATACAGGTGTTCTTTGTTTCTATTTGAGACATTGTTTTCAGTGCTTTTTCTCTCTATAAAATGCAAACTGAGCTTTCAAAACAGTCACAGGTGATATATAAATATAGCAAAGTGTCTCCTATCTAATCTTATCTTATCTTTCAAACTATTCGGACAACAAGCAAAGGCGCTGTGTAATATGTGTATAAGTAATTCCCCGGGAGTGTTTGTAAGAGTTTTGTCAAAATGAAAAGAGCAATATTATTTCCCCTCCGCCTGACTGAAGCAGTGTTTGGTTTCTAAAAAGGTCAACTCAGCAGGTAGGGGATTATCAGAATCACTAAGCAGGACTAGCTCAGCCTCTGAACCACAAGACGGATGGCTAACTCCATCTACACAAGACATTAAATATGCATTTCACTAAATCAGCAGTCCACACCGAGCCAGTCAAAGAGAGACCGCCGTATATTTGGAGATTTACTGAGCAGCTTGTACAGAAAAGAACAGAGAATACTGCAGTGCAAGATAAAATGTGTGAAGACAACAGGAAATAGGAACTCCTGATGAGAATGTAGGACTTAACCTTGTTTTAGAACTAGCACTGTGTCTCAGCCCATCTACCAGTAATGACAACCAAAGTAAATAAGGGTAAATAAATACTGAAATTCAATTGGCAAGTTCAGAGCAAACATTTACGTCTTTTACAGGTACTAGATTGGATACAAAAGTTAAAGGTTCACAAGGTAACTTTTTTGGTGGAAAGTGTGTCACCTGCCTGCCCTCATGTTGATGTTCTTGGTTTGCCTAGAATGTTCCACACTATGACATTAAACTGATATAGCTTGCATTTGTTACGTTACATGTGTTTTATTGAACAAAATACCCTGAAACACATGCATTCTGAAACACATGGACATAAATAAGTACAATGGCATACGGTGGAACTTTTCAGACAAAACTAGAAAAGCACTCAAAGAGCGCAGACCTCCGCCAAGCAGCTCAGTTTTCAAAGTGATCCAGAATCCAGGATTTCTTCTGGATCATCACCAAAATTTAATCATCTGTTGGATTTACCATTCGGAACATTTCCTGAAAATTTCATCAAGATCCGTCCATAACTTTTTGAGTTATCTTGCTAACTAACAAACAGACAAACAAACAAACAAACAGACGAAAACATAACCTCCTTGGCGGAGGTAACAATAACATCTCCATGGAGACAAGCAAGTGATGGACATCCCATCAGAAAAGTTTTAAATTTACAGATTTTACTGGTCATAGTGCCTGCATAAAATGTGTTTAAGATCACACATTGTGTTGAAAAATTGTATAACTTATCAAAAAGTGCCAATTCCTCTTGTTTTAGAGCACCAGAAATACGTGTCTAGCTTGAAAAGTCTTTGTTTTCCTTTTGAGCAAACATATAGACTTGTTTTCTTAGCATCTGTGTATAAGAACATTTACAAACCCAGCTACAATAAGAAAACATGAGTGAAAGTCTTGAATTAAAGTGCCTGTAAAACACTCCATAAAAACAATGGGACAATAGCTGCATTCAGTTCTTTCGCTGTAGATGCACTGGACAGTGAATCTACAGCAAAACACACCGCAGGGAAAAATGCACTAAGCAAAGGTAAAGCTTTCCTCTTTTGACTCCCTTACTCACAGGCCATCATACTGAAGCCCGGCTCAGCTTTATTGTACATGGCACATCCTGGAATGGAGCCATTGTGGAATGCCGAGTATTTTCATCGCACTAATAGGAAATCTTCAGAGCCCGAGCAGTCCAAAGCACAACCCGAGCTGGCTACAGTATCACCAGTGGGAGGTGCAGGGGGGTCAGGCTGCATATTAATTGAACCCAAGTGTAGCGGAGGCAAAGGGGACGGGCGGACATGACCCCAAAAACGGTATTTGAGGTGGTGCTGCTGTTGCCAGTCTGTGGTTGGTGGCTTGTGGTTTCCCAGCAGGCTTAGGGGCAGGGCAGATGTCTGGAGGGCAGAGGGACTGGAGACAAAACCAAAGAGATCGGGTTCTAGATCCTATGGAAAATGTGACGTCAAAGTCTATGCAAAGAGTGAGGTAGATATATTTAACTGTGATGCATACTGTACACGGAAATTGGTTTTGATTAATTACAGAAGCTTGGATTTCAAGTCAAGGTTGGGAACAGAAGTAGTGGTAGTAGTCATACAAGAGAGGAAGATAATCTCTCTATACATGGAAGTGCTATACTGTACATTGTAAAGGGAAAAAAATGGTGTCATATTGAATGCGATAAGATGCTTCCCCAAATGCAAGTCAAACAGATATAAAAAATGATTTAATCCCAGTTGCCATTGGTATTTTAAACAGGTCTTATGTACTGTGAATGACTTGGTTGTCATGATTGAGGTGTGGTGTGCGTGTGTCTGCTGCAAACACATTTGCCTGGCGATCATAAAGATTCACTGAACATTGAACCTTGATATCTCTTCAGTCTCATGGGTTGTCTCTCTCTTGACAGTAAAATAACAATTAGTGAAGGCTCTAAAACCCAAACACTATTAAAATGAAATGGAGCTATGACAAAGCACTGTTGATGATGAGACCTTAGGCTAGTCTGTCCAAGTAAGAAATACAATTTGCTGTGTTAATTTAGCCAGCAAATGTGTTGATTTATTTCATTTTTACCAATTAATATTTCACATGGCACTAAATTGTATTTATTATTTGGTGAATGTTTTCTGACAGGCTGATTAAATCATCCAAGTAAAGGGAGACATTTTTAAACATTGTGGCATCATTATTTGTGATTTCAATTGTTTTACATGCATTCTCAATTTGTGGTGTTTTGTTGTGTGAATAGACTGACATAGTGGGCACAGACTGGACAGGCAAACAGCACTGACACTGATCCAGGAGCAAAGAGGAGTTTAGGTAAGCAAACTTCTACCTCTGCAACAGACAAAGTACAAATCTCCCAGACACTGTGGTCATGCAGACAGCAGCCCCAGCTCATAAACCACGTCCAGGGAAAGGCAAAGCTGTGTTTTAGCCAGTCTTAGCCAGTGCAGCCGGCGGCCAGGCTTGACTGATGCTCCTCTGGTCCTGACAAAAGACTTTAAAAGCCAGTGTGCAAATCACCCAGCTCCCCCGTGTTTGCCAACAAAAGCCAATTGTGGCAGCCATAAATACTTACAGATACCAGCTTAACAAAAGAGCTTTGGTTTGTGTCTGCTGCACTGCTCACAATCTAGGCTCCAATTTCAGGCAAATTGCTGTAAACTGAAGTGGGCGGTGAACTGTCCCATTCACAGACATACTAAGCACACAGTGTATAGTGTAACTGCTAATTGTGAATGCTCACATGTATAAATCATGAATAAAAAGATCCGAAATTTTACTTATTTGGATTGCAGCATGGGGACAATGCTGCTCACTGTGTTCCTAAAAGAAAAAAGAAAACTATTGGACCCTAGCTCTTAAATCGTTCAGCGTGGAGAACAAAACACGCCTTTCAGTGGGTAACTCTGCAAAATTGATTATTGCTTTTGCTTTCAAGTGTGGCTGCCGCTTTGTGACTTGCACATGACTAGGCAGGAAGAGGACAGCTGGCTTTTTTAGGGGTCCTATCCACATGACTGGTGCCCCACAAAGGAGGCAAGCGCTGGGGCTGTGGGCTGGGCTCGGAGCTGGAGGGCATCCGAAAAGATCCAGATCAAAACTGCTGTTTAAAAGAGTCGGACTAACAAGGCCCCAGTGACATCTCAAAGAGTTAAACAGTCATTTCTGAGCAAATAGTGTGCACGGGTATTTAAAATGGTACAATGTCAAGTACATGTGAAATATTTAGAGGAGGAAAAAAGGCTGCTTGAATTGAATGTAATTGTCAACTACTTCATACAACTGTACAACAACTCACCCTTATGTAACAGATGAGCCTATGTCATGTCATCACTATTTCATCTTTGTACTGTTTCTACTTACGACCTCTTGTATATAGCTGAGATATATTTGTATTGCTATTTCTATATTTTTTATTTTTACTAATTCATATAATTATGCCTTATCTTTTGCTACTTATTTTGAATGCATTATTACCATTTATATTTTTGCACTTTGTTATTATAATATATTGTAATGTGTGAGCTTCTGTGTCCAAATGATTTCCCTTGTGATTCAATAAAGTTTGTCTAACTACAAGATTTTCACAGTCCATTCAGGCTTAAACTTGCAGTACTTTTTGTTATTTTTGTTTTTTTGTTCCATGTAGTTGACTTTTTTCCCCCTAACACAGATACATGGTAAAAGCAGAAGTGTGCTGTTTGCATTTAATTATTAAGTGTTTTATTGTCCAAGAAGAAGGAAGTCCAATAAACTAAGCAAACAGCAAACTCCACTCTGGCCTCTGAGAATTGTGAAAAGCGCTTATAAACCTTATTGTGATGAATAATTAGGATGCCAGGAAAGCTTCGGAAAAATGAGGAATAACTACTTCTGTTTTTCACATTGTTAACACTTTAATACAGATCACTACAACAACTGCATTTGTTTTTACACTCAGTAGGAGTGGTCTTGTGGAGTAAATCCATTTGAAAGTTTTCCACTGTTTTACCACTAAACTGTGAATATGTTACAGTTTAATGGCATATGCTTTCTTCTCTATTTTGACTCCAATCAAACCCAGCATTTCAATATATTACAGAAGCATATTTTGTAGCACCTTTCTCACTTAACGTAACATAATTGCTGCACTACGGTTTCTGCTCCTAACCACATCAATGAAAGATTGTGTGCACAGCCTGATCAATCATCTGTGCAGAGAAAATTGAAAGGAAAGATCTATTGGCAAGGTAGCACACAAGTTAGCACGCAGTACTGAAAGCGTAATTCATACTACTGTGAAAATTAATTTAAGCACCAGTTTACTTTTCAGAAAAGAGATCATATCCAATAAATTGCCGCTTCTTTCAAATGCGCCAAGAAGTCATATCCCTTTACTTCATTTCCTTCTCCAAATGAAATCACGACTTTTATAGCTCCTCTTCGTGCTGCCGTTTGCTGGGGAGACAAAGCATAGCCTTGAGCCTTTGGTGAACCACGATGTATTAACATTCCAGTGTAGGAGCCAGTGCTTTATTCTCACACCCACTCATTATGGCCATCCAAGCCACTCTATAGTCATTACAGGTGATGTGATATTTCCTTTCTGCGGATGGTCTCAAAACACGTGCTAACAACCACTTCTCTGTGATGGAGGGTTTAACCGAGCATTCCCTTGAAAAGAACTGGTGAAGGGTGAAAAACAAGGCGCCGATCTGGAGTGCCTTGAGTCAGTTGGAGCTGCCTTCACAGATCACTAAATCTGGCCTTTACGAGTGTCAAGTGCATGTACAGAGACAGCGGAACAAGGAAGTACATAGGCAAGACATCCTTCAATCTGACCTCTATAGGCTTTTGATTAAAAATATGCCTGCAGCCAAGAACACATTTGTCCAGGAGAGGGGGAATAATCTGCATGGCATTTGAGTTCGGAATTGTAAAGGCCTCCATTGTTAGAGAATGGAAGGAAAATGTATGCACTAGGGATGTGCCGATCCAGCTTTTTCTGTTCCGATACTATAACAATAAATATCTGTTGATATCCGATATTAAACGATACCAGTGTATAGACAGAAAATGGCACTTATTAACTAAAACACAGCTACCTTATTACACGAGATCCAGTTGTTGTCTAGTCATTTATCCTTCAAATAACTACTCAACAATTTCGTATGAATAAAAGCTCAAACATTATGAAATGTTCTAGGCCAAAATCAGCCAGTAAATAGTCTTATTACATTTAATTAAAGGCCAAACAAGGATATCGGCTTACCCAATATAACGAAACAGATCATATCCACCTTATACCTACCCGATCCAGCTAATTTTTCAGTACTGGCACCGATATTTGATACCAGTATCAGTGAATCCCTAGTATGCACTATGCAACTATTTTAGTGGGATGTCCACCACCAGTTTGTATCCATGGAGAGATTATTGTGTTGTGTTGAATGTTCCACAGTATAGCATTAAAACTGTTGCTCTTGCATTTATTCAGTTCCAGGTGCTCTTTTTGCTAACATATGTTCTTACTTCAAAAAATGTATTATTATTATTATTATCAGCAGTCAGGTCGCCTCTCCACAGATCTGGAGTTGTGTCATCTGCTTGTCTCCCTAAACAGAGAAGTTTAATGACACCCAATGAACATTATAACAACAACAGAAGTCCATTAGACATGTTATGTGGTGCACATTTAATCTTTTGTTCAGAAAATACAGTATAATCTACCACTTTACAATGCATTTTCACATTTTATTTTATTTATTTTTTAGTTTATATATGAGACAGGAACAGTGCACAATCTACATTAACCTTAACAAGGGAGATGCATTGTGCCAGGTTGCAGCACCAGACCAAACAATTGCACATACCAAAAGAGTTTAGGTGGGTGAATTGGCTCAAAGACACAACAGCAGTATGCAGTCCTAGTTACAGCAGTTAGTGGGTGTATGACCCTACCTACAAACACCACCTACTATAATTATAATGCTTCTCTCTGAGCAGCTAGTGTGGGTTCCCTACAGCAACCAAACTAAAATGCAAGTGAATGCTCGTCCATATACAAATGAACCTCTTATATTGTTCTAGTGTAATAGTGTTTATTTGGCTTCTCATTAAGCAGTTAAAAACCAAGAAAGCCTTAGAAAGGATAAAAAACATCTGCTTGTTGCTCACATTTGTTTTCTGTAGTCCCGATTTGTGCTTCTTAATTCACAAAATAATTGTAGTTCTTGTCTGGAGCAGCATGTTGCTTAGCCATGGGAGGTGGAAATGAGTTGGAAGCCTGTGCTTTTAATTATCCCGCGAATGCTTGGTGCACTCAGCAGATGTTGGGGCTTTGGGGCAGGCAGGCAGGCAGCAGCAGCAGGGGTTCTCTCACCACACACACAGAACAGGACTCGGTGGCTCTGCTCTTCTGGTTGGGTAATGGCGGTGGTCTGTATTTTAAAGTATAATGTGGTACAACTACAAATGTTTTTTTCTCTCGCATCAGCAGCTCTGATTTATTGCTTAGTGCATGCTTTTGTTTTGTGGTGGTATCTCCAGTTCTCAGATTGCATTTTTGGACCCAATGAAAGTGGTTTGCCTTTGTAAAAACATCACAGGTGTATTTTGTGCCGGGAAACAAGAAAGATAGAAATGTTTTATATTTCATGATTCCAACTTTGCACAAGATCAAGAGCAATCTCTCTTTTCCTACAAATGGAAAGTTTGTAAAATATAAAAGGTTTCTGCAAGATGGAAACTATTGAATACATACCCACAGAATGTCAGTTCATGTCTGTTTGATGTAGGGTGCATTGACTTTTGCACAAACACACACACACACACACGCACGCACACGCACACGCACGCACACACACCAAAGCTTTGACTAAGCGGGACTATACCTGCGCAAAAAAAATTAAAATTAAATACAATTTTAAAAATTGGACTAAACCAGGATTAAAGCAGGACTAGAACAGGACCAAACCAAGTCCACATTAGGATTAAACTGGGCTCAAACAAAGACCAAACTGGGATAAGTGCCCACTTTTTCCTGTTCAGTGATGGTTGAGATTCCAGTCCTGGAATTTTGCATTGGTTATAGGATGATTATTACATTGCTCATAGAGAGTAAATGCTTTATAGCAGATTTGGTATGTGACACCTCAAATGAAGACCAAGAGAGGCATTACATCCTCCCACGCAGTATTGAGCTGCTCAATAAACTGTGATCCTAATGCTCTGACCCATACACTGTATCTTAACTATGTGTGTTCTTATGCGGTCTCTTATGTGGTCTCTGTCTTTCCTTGACTTTGTGCAGTGGTTTTATGTGCTGTTAAGTGAAAGACAAATCCCCCTTGGGGCAATGAAGGTTTTCAGTCATTCATTGAGTGCGCATACATGTGCAGTTATGATTGGGTTTTTTGACTATCCTGGTTTTGTGAGTGTCCATGTAGACACATAATCCTGATTTCAGTATCCTGGATATGCCAGTATCCCAGTTATGAGAAACCAGGATACTCTTGCTGGGTTTTTCAGAGAGTATCCAGGATACTGTGTCATGCAGATGCAGTAGCCTGATTTCTCAAAACTGGTGCTGTACTGAGCACGTGCAAACTGAAATAACAAAAATGGTAGGAGCAGTTACATTCCTAAAATGACTCAAATTCCTACCAGGACTTTTTAAGTAATAATATTTTATACCAATACAGCCACATTTTAACACCAGGCTCACCTCTGTGGTGGCTTGTGCTGCTCTTGAACCAAATAGAATTTTTCAACTGTTAAAATGACTTTTGCTGAAGTTGTGACAAAGCTCCACAGTCTCATGTTCCTACTTGAATGTATGTCTTCTTTTTTGGCTGTTAAAAAGCCTTAAGTTAGCAAAGTTACGACATGTTTAGCTCCTTGCCATAGTTACCATAGCAACCAGTCTAAATATCTAGGATACTCTGATGGTGCATGTGCACAGGAATATAAGTGTCCGAGTTTCACTGAGCGCATGTAGAATATCCAGAATACTGTCATAACCGGGATAAGGCTAATAACCGGAATACTGATGCGCATGTAAACACACTAATTTCTTGTAATAGTCTTAATTTATTCCCACAAATCAGAAACTGCAGATGGAAAGTAGGTATTTAGCTAAAATCTGGCGCAGAGCACTTCTATTTCCATGAGCTTAGAGTCTCTGTACATTGTCCCTTCAAATAGTAGAGTAAACTGACCTACTAATGCAAAGAAGTATAATCAAATTAAGTACAGTATGTAACTTTCAGCCAGTGGGATGTCACCTACATGATTCCATGGACATAAGAAGTTAAAACCACACTTCAGAACATACTCCAAGGAGATAAATATGTTTTAAGCCATACTGGGGAAGATTATAGCCAAAGCAACAACATTTCTATGGTAACAAGCATGTTTTTCAACATTTGTCAGTGCTATTATTGTCTCAATTATTTTAGTCTAATTTTGGTAAAAAGAGGAAAAAAAAGTGTTTTTAAATCAATGGTTTTAAATAGCCATTACATTTGACACTTTTCCCCATCTCTTGCATTTAACTGCAGTTGTAGGAAAAACACACTGCACTCAGATGCCAAATAGATCAAGCAGTATGTGGGCCCCCTCCTCTCACTGAGACCCTGGACTCTGCTTCTCTCTCTCTTCCCACACAGAGCAGAGCACTCACCTCACTGTGCTCCTCTCATCCACAGCCTCTGACTCACCCCTGGCCTTCAACTCCAATCTCCCTCCCCTACAATAATCGCCTCCTTGTGTCTTATGATGTAGACGTCGGATGTGGGCCGGCTGGGTCAGGCAGGAGGCACAAATGGATTATACACAATATACGGCAAAATGGTCGATAGAGGATTATATCAAACCTGGCATACAGCGCAATAAGGCTCCAATATGAGAGAAGGAACAAGCCAGGGCTATAGACAGAGAATGAGTGGCAACAAGGGAGTGATACCAGATACACTGCTCGGTCTGCACATTGCACAGGCATACACACTAAATCAAATACATAAATGTCTTTAGGTCATTTAATCCACGCTTTTTCCACTACAGTCACACTCACATCTTTTTTTCTGTTTATGGAGCTACTAAAATCCAATATGGCAATCGCAGCAATAGACCGTAAAATAAGCATACATTTTTACAACACATCTGTACTCAAAAATAATGATCAACTTAGCAATACCATCCAAACACAGTTGTAATAATAGCTGGCTCCCAATTATATAGAACTGTAAGCTTTTTTCGGATGTACGAATAGCATTCTTAATTTGTGGCACTATTCCATCTTAAATGTGAGCCCATATTGTAAACATAACATAAAATGAAATAAGCCAGTGCAGTGTGTTCAGTCTCATTGTAATTAAATGTGGGAGAGAACGATCTGTCAATGTATAACTAGTAAGTTCGAAGACTGACTGGCCTGTGTCCAGATGTAGCAATTGACCAACCCACTACAGCCCGCAGTTGCAACGATTGAGTCCATTTATTTACTGTGACGCAATAAACAAATGAGATAAACAAGCTTGTAAAACTGCTTTGCATTGCTTAGCCTTGGTTTTGCATGTGGACTAATTTAGGATAATAAATGTACAAACCAAACCAGCGCCCTTATGGAATTTCAAACACCAGTAGGGTAAGCAAGAAGTGCACCTGTGGAAATTGGAAACTGTGCTAGTGCTAAAGTTAATGAGCTGTGTATATTGAGCGAGAATAAATCATGTATAAGTTTATTATGGACTTCAAAATCACAGAGGGGCTTCATGGATTATCACAAGCTAATGTACATCATACCAATGGGGATGAATGGTCTTAATAATCATAATGCACTTGATTTATACAGCTCCTTTTAAGACACTTCAGATTGCATTATTCATTCACTCCATAGCCTGTGGGGGTAAATCACTTCTGTAGTCGCAGCTGCCTGGGCAATCTGCACTACAATCCCCACACACACACCGGATTTGTACTAACCAAGTTGGTAAAGTGTCTTGCCTAAGGACACAACAACAATATGCACTAGAACCACTGTTGTCCCAGTGTGGCACCTGGTATTCTCAGCAATTTCCCATCCAGCCCGAAACTGCTTCTCCTCTGAAATCAGACTGGGCATTCTCAAGGTGGTATGGTCTTTCTGAGCTGAAGAGGCAAATTATTTAAAACAGGATTAGCGAAACAATTAATTATTAACTATTTTGAAAAATCACTGTTAATTTCCATGTACCTTTTAGCTGAACGCTCTCTTTGAGGGCCACAGGGCTAGCTCAGAGCATTAGCCACAGATGAGTGCCTACAGGGGCCCATGTATTATCTGTAATAGGTCACCTCTCATTCTGAAGCCAAGTAGGACACTCAGACTGCACCAGACAACCAGCCTGCCCTGACATCTTCTCCCTCCTGTGAGCACTCAGGCTTTTCACAAGAGGAAAATTACACCAAAGAAAGAGCTGTTACTCACTTTATTCTACAAGAGTTTGATTTGTTGACTTGTTGAATGCCAGATGGATTCCTACCCTCTTTCTATTCACCCAGTCTGTGCTTTTGGTGTGGTTACAATGAACTCCTCTGTGGTTAAATCAAATAAGTGTGACTAACCTTGCCCTGGCCTTCATGGATTTAAAAGGAGCCTTTGTCGACTTTTATGTGGTTTGAATGAAGTAGTAAAAAGAGATGTCAAAAATGGGAATGAAAAGTGCAACAGCAGCCAGACCTTCAAGACATTCCAAATGGCTTTACATCAAGAAACTTTTCGTCTCTTTAGAGTTTTAGTTTAAGTGTCTTGCCCAATGACACGTCAGCAAAATGAACGGGGAAAAGCAAGGATCAGGTGCCTATTCTACACCTATAAGATTTTAGTTGAAGTAACTATGGCTCATGTTAGGTTAGATTAATCGCAATCAAATCAAAATATGCAGTTTGAATGGACGCAATTAGCAAAATTGGAAAGGCTGCAGTTTTTGAAGTACCATAATTTCCTCCACAAATAGCTAATTATTCTGCATAAAACCCACTAACCCTGTAGTTTAGATCTGTACAAGCATGTTCTGAAATGTGATTCTTGCATTAATTTGTCAGTTTCTATTTCAGTCTTTTTGTCAATTCTATTTTAAATGTGAACTTTGAACAGAATCCCATTAAAATATCAATTGCAAATCCAGTTGCAATCACAATGCTTGTTAGAAAACTCAAATTAGATATTTTTCTCAAATTGTTCAGCTCTATCCATAGATTGTATAAAGAAAAGGACTAAATGAGTGTGACGTCACCCATAGTGTTCGGCTCCAGTTAAATGAAGCTCGAGATGCTAGCAGTTACAGCGGCGAATATATATAGGAATAGGATTTTATTAACAGACAAAATAACGAAATAAAAACATCAGGATCATACAGAGCGGGTCAATACAAACATTTTAAGACCAAAATGACGAGTCTCACAGCAGCAGTTACAGAGAGAGGGGCCACAATATTCCAATGTAAGGGTGCTTTCACACTGACAGCATTTGGTGCGCACCAAATGGCCCATTCGAACCAAAAGTTCTTAGTTCGGTTCGTTTTCGTTAGTGTGAATGCAATCTCGGTACTTTGGTGCGCACCAAATCAACCGGTCCGAGACCGATAAAAAGGGGTGGTCTCGGATCGCTTTATCTGCCCTACTTTGGTACGGTTGATCTGGTGTGAAAGCAACCAAACCAAATTGGACGGAACCGAATGCATTATGGGAATGCATTATGTTTCTGTTTACTCGGTCGCGAGGGCACGTCTCTTCTCCCTGAAGAGGCGTGCAATGCGCCTTCGGCGAGTCGAATAACTTATAAGTTGTCTTTGGAGTCGCAGCCGCGAAACATGTTCGAAATTATTCGAAATTGCAGAAAATTACCGTATTTTCCGGACTATAAGCCGCTACTTTTTTCTCACACTTTGAACCCTGTGGCTTATACAACGATGCGGCTCATATATGGACGGATTATTCGTCTATGAACACAGCGGATGCGCGCGCAGCTTGAGTGCAGAAAGCGCCGCTGTCTGTGCGGTGAACATGGGTTAGGGTTAGTTAGAACACTCGCTAGCGCTGTTGTCAGCACTAAAACAGTTTATCGCTGCGTGATAAAATAAGTTCTGCTGCTAAATGAACATTAGTGAGTGGGATACGTCTTAATGACCCGTATGTGTTAAATGCAGGTGAGGCGTAAATGACGAGACGAAACGTCTCAAACTTCAGTAGCTGGACATCCGCTCATACATGATCGATACAACTAACCCCGACCCCGGGAGAGCCTGAAATCTGCAGAAATCCTACAAGACACTGACATGATCCCAGACAGGACAGCGGCTCTTTCTGCTCGAGACATGCGCAGTAGAGCGCCAGAGCGACTCTGGCGCGTGACGAACTGACTCAATGCAAAAAGACAAAAGCTTTAGAGGCAATACAAGCAGATGCTCCGAACTTGAAAACTTCTTGAAGACGTGGACACCTGCGGCTTATAGACAGGTGCGGCCTATATATGTACAAAAATAAAATTCTTTGAAAATTTAGTTGATGCGGCTTATATTCAGGTGCGCTCAATAGTCCGGAAAATACGGTACCTACACGTACAAAATAATGTATGATGATCAGCGCCAGGAGCGCAAGGCAAAGCTGTTCCTCCATGGTGATCGAAAGTGGCGTGTTTTTTAGTCCGGTTCCGGTGACGATGGTCTTCGCGGTCTATTTTGGTTCGTTTAGAACTATGCATATGTGAAAGCAAACCGTACCCACGTCTGTTTGCTACATTGTAACATTTTTCTGACTAGTGCGGACCAAAGCAATCGAACCATAGGTGTGAAAGCGCCCTAAGTCAATTGGAGCCAGGGTCAGTAGGAGCCGGAAGCGCCTCCATACCAACTTCTTATATGAAATATGAAGGCTAGCGCATTAGCTTTGTCCATTTATATATACAGTCTATGGGTCTAGCTCATGTAGTAGAGCAGTTCCCTTCCCTTCATAAGTTCATATGTGGTTTGGTACTCTGAGTAAGACACTTGTGTATGACTGTGTAGTGTGTGGTTGGTGATGGTTAAAAACTGGAAGGGCAGCTGATGTAAAATCTAACTATGGAAATCCCGCTGATCCAAGACTCGAGTTTGGATCATTTGTCTTAAGAAAGAAAAAGCTGGAATCATCATCAAACCATACCCCAACACAGAGCAAACAAACGCTTTTCAAGAGCCACATTTTACCAGCTGGCATCTCCATGGCAACATAAAACCAGTGAGCCTTTTCGTAAAATCACCCCCCCGTGTATTCATTTAGTAAATGACTGCACTAAACGCACATTAGGAAGAGAATTCTTTATTAACAGTGATGAATGCACAGATCAATAATGCTCTGCGCTAAAGTTCATAATATTCATGTATATATATGGATTTCCCATTCGAATCCTCCCAAGACACTGACTGCTGTTTTCTCTGCTGTTGCCTCATTGTATAAACATTAAGCCCTATGCAAATCAATAACCTGACCTCAACATAAACCTGGCCTTGCTATACTCAAAGCTAATTTAACGCTTAATATAATCTATATTAACTGTAGTGTGTTTTTCCATTTGTAAAATTGTCCTCAGGGTGAATAAACAGCTAAATGCATTTGACATAACCTGCGCTGGTGCAAATTACAATGTTGTGCAAAACTGTAAGGGAGGATATATTTCAATTATATTTCTCATCATAGGCACGCTCTATATGCAACGCACTGCAATGCTCTTTATATCACTATTTCAGCTTCATATGCTGTGTGTATCACCGCCACTATTATATCTTTAGTTATAGAACACTTTATATTGATTACCCTTTTAATAAACCATGAATAAGGTCTTAATTGATAATTAACACAATACCAGGCTCAGCAGCTTGTTAATTATCCTCCTAATAATTAACAAGCTGCTAATATGCAACATATCTGTACTGTTTTGCCCCAGTACAGATATGTTGTATAAGCAGCTCTTGAGATCAAAATAAGTCCACTGTGTACTGTTTGTATTTAATTAGAAAGTGTTATATTGTCCAAGAATTAGAAAGTGCGCTGTTAGCATGCTAATTGTTGTTAGCTTTACCTTGACAGCTCTGAAAAAGTTGTTAAAAGCATCATAAACTCATCGCAGTGAATAATTAGGACGCTCAGAATAGATACGGTAAGTGAGGAATAACTTTGGGCAACTGCAAACCACTACTTTTGTTTTTTTGTGTTAGAAGTAAAAATCTGGTACAGTGCTTTAAGGCTTTGTACATGCGTTATTAAAGTTGCAGTGTAACTTTTCTAGTGGAGGGTCCGTCAAATACATTTCTCCATGGAGATGTTATTCACAGTATAGTACAGTAATGGAGTTAAACCTTTTTTTCTTCATGAAGCCCAAACCAGACCACGTCACAGGTAAGAGCTGTGAAAAAATGCCTGTTTTTCTATGTATTTTTAAGCTATAAAGCCACCTGTAACTGAATAAATGTAAAGTAGAGTTGTTTAATGTCATACTGTGGAACATTTGAAGCAGAGCAGTCACATGTCCATGGAAAAAAGCAGGTGATGGACTCCAACCAAAAAATTACATAGTGCACCTTGTGGCTAATTAAGGTGTATTTTTTTTTTTTTTATAAAGAGGTACCAAATGCTGCCAAATAGACACCAATAACATCTTAATCAAATCTTTAGCTTATTAACTTATTAAAATACAAGCTTTCTGAACAAAATGGCCAGTCATCGCCTAAACACCAGGGACATATTGCTATTCTTTCCATATGTCAGTTATATAATATTATGCCTGATTAGTGTAAATATGCATGTAGTGGTATTCAACTGAATGTTATATAACACAAAAATCACTCTCTAATCATCTTGGATCACTGTACTAATTTGTCTAATGAATCAAATGTGACTTCTAGTTTGCCTACTCTATTCTTTCACAATCTCTTAATAGCAGCAGAATTGGCCTGCAGACAGTTTGCATACTAATTTACCCGACACTGACAGATGAGAAGAATCCAGCGCTGAAATCACTCCATCTCTTTGTTACTTAAGAGTGAAGGGGCATCAGATTAGACAAACGGTGCCTTTCACAGAGAGAGCCGCGCACTGACAAATTGAGACGCGTGTTTGAGGCTCCCCACTGTGAGACATGACAAAGACTCTGTTAACAATCTGATGGCGTCTCCACAGCCACCGGGTTTAGATGAATCTGAGCACAAACATCAGCCCACACTACCATCACGCTTCAAATGGGATCCACGCCTGTGCTAAGAAAACAGGGGGAAATAAATCTGCACGATCTGAATGCATCTGCTGTGCTGTGCTAAGACTCAAGTATTACAGGGATACTGATTAACATCAACTGGAGTTTCATAATAAACCTTTATATTTTAAAGGAGCTGTAGGCCTGTCATGATAATTACTATATCAACATTGTTCAATATATTATTAATATTTTTTGAGGGTCAATATTTATCATACTTCTTGTACTTCTTGTTTGTAGTAGTGGGATTTTTTTTTTCTGCAATTATAATAAGATTTGAGCCGAAGAAGGTTGAGTTGTGAACTAAAACAAACTAAGTACTTAAATGTTGCATTTTGCTATGTATGTATATAACTCAGTAATATTTAATAACATCTTACATTTGGAATACTTTTTTTTACTTCTTTACTTTGTCTGGTGTGTTCCACAATATAGCAGACATATCTAATTTTCTTGCCTTCAGAAAGATGCATTCTTACAGACGCATGGTCTCTTTGTTAACAAACATAGCTGCTTAAGTAAAAATGGGGGGGGGGAAATCAATAGAAGGACTAATCTGTTATTTATCTCAGGTAAAAGAAGTTATATATTTTGTTCTGAATGCTAAAAGAATTTTTGAGAGGAAATGCTTCCGCATTTGATAGGCATGTGCTATTAAGTAGGGGCTGTGGTTGGACCATCTCAAGTTTGGACAGAGGATTTTCACGTTCTATGGAGACCCAGACCCTTCTGTATTCAAACGGTAAAGGACCGGCTGGTCAGGCAAATACTGTGGAACATATTATCACCATGGAGACAAGCAGGTTGCACACGCATCAGAAAAGTTACTTAGTGCACATTTAAGTACTTTTTTTTATAGACACAATAAAATTTAATTTAGATCTACACATCACACTCACAATGATCAATCACTTCTTGAGTAAATAACTCACAGTTGTGCAAAATCCCCTAAATTGAATCACAATGGAACTGATAAATATATTCACTTTGTGTGCATCAGAACTGATTAAACAAATGGGCTTAACCACATTATTAAAATACAGGTAATATACAAGATTGAACGCATAGATAAAAAATGTAAATAGCTTTATGTCATGGGTTTATACACTGTCAACATGATAAAGGAATATCCCAGTTACAATCACAGGTAATTAACCTCATCTCAGGGTAAAGAGTGTGTTATGCCTCAAATACATCTTAAAACATATTAGGATAGTTTCTTTTTGATACAGTAGTGAAGACGCATGTGCATTCAAAACAACAGCAGTTCATCTCCAGACTTTTTGCTATGTGTTGTTCTGAGTTCTGTGTTATCAAATCCTCTGTTTTATGCCACTGTGCTCCATCTATCTTCTTCAAAGCATACTATATCTGCTTTCACACACACCTTATCCATAATCGCCCCTTTACACACTGCTCCCATTGATAAAAACAGGCTCATAGTGGATCTGGTACCTGCCACCTGCTCAGACAGAGGTGAGTGCACTGAGCCACAGCAGCCGCACAGCAAAGCCCACCCCAGGACTGCTCAGAGTACGTAAATCAGTCCATTACTAACACTGGGAGAGCTGTTCTACTGGGAGTAAACTGACAATACAAAACCAACAGGAGCCTGCCAGTCCACTCAAGCATCCAGGGCTCCACAGAACAGGCTCCTATCTGACAGAGAGGGAGAAGTAGACTGACAAGTACAAATGGATCTAAGCTACAATGGAAAACAAGATAGTATTGTTTGTGTAAGCAGAGTAGACAAAGCAAATAAACAATTATGGGGGACTTCAATCATGCTGGCAATTAGTTGAAAAAACCCTGGATATGAAACCAAAAATAAAACCTATACAAAGGTTACACACAGAAAAAGTTATATATCACTTGTATATCAAATACTGTACTGTCTAGTTAAATGCTGACTCAAAATACAACTAATATTATCATTAAAAAGAATCGTGTAGCCTAAAATAAAAGACAAAACTGTATAGGACGTTGTAATTACCTGTAAAATGCCATAAAAACACAAATGTTCATTACAACATGTTATTTGACTAACTTAAAGAAGACTCAGATTCATATTTAGCATTTATATGAATTATATAATCTAAAACAACTTAATAATAGAATAGAACAGAACTTTCATAGCATGCATGAATCACTCAAAATACTCAAAAAATACTAAGTGAGTTAATGATGAGGGGAAAGCTCTTAAAAGTAGATTTAGGAATATACCTTTAAAGATTCAAACTGCAATACCAACAATACCGAGCACCACAACTCTTGCACTGAAGCTCCAATTCTGACCTGAGAACAAATGTGCTCATTAACCTTACACCAAAAGCCCAAAATAAGCTCATATATTTTGCAGTGGAGAATTTACATTTAAATCCTCCCATTGCAGGGCAGGCGGTTGCAGAGCTGCTGGGTCTATGCCTCTGCCTTAATGCTGAATGACAGATAGGAAGAGCGCAGGAACCCTGAAGAGTCAATTTGGAGCTGGAGTGGCATTTCAAACCGTGTAGCTAAAATGTTACGGAGAGCAAAGCAGACGTTCAATCACACACTATATACGCTCGCCATGGCAACACTTTCCACAGAAAAAAAAAATAGCGGTGAGGGGCTGAGATAGATTTGTCTGCTGTTCAGATGGATTCCACTGATTGTGCTTGAATGCTATGTGAGTGCATTTGTAAATACAGTTTCCCATTCACGGCTGCTTATCTTGTATTTGAGAAATGTTGATGCAGGCACTTCTTTCCGAGGCTCTGCTATCTCACTGTGAACACATTTTTATTTTGTGATTTTATATTATTGAGCCGGCATGTGTTTGGAAATCGGTGCAAACAAGTGGATGAATTAAAATAGCATGGGTAAGAGATACATTTCAGTACTTCAATAGCAATTTAGAAAGTTGTATAATATTGATTCGGCATGGGGTTTGCATCAGATACCATTTAGCTATAATCTTGCTGGTATAAAGAGTAAATTTGTTTGTGACACATTAAAGGTGCACTGTGTAACTTTTCAGAAGGAGGGAGAAAGGAGCCTGCTTGTCTCCGTGGAAATGTTATTGCTAGGTCTGGAATGTATGACAAAAGCAAGTGTTTTTATTTATCACAATTATTATGCATTCCTGTAAAGTGGTAGTGTCATCTTCTTGTTTGGAGATAGATTTAATGCCATACTGTGGAACATTCCAAGGACCTCAATTACATCTCTATGGAGACAAACATGAGGCTGACGCACCACTAGAAAAGTTACATGCTGCAACTGTACTGGTTCAATATTATTTGTAAAGCATCTTTGACTGTCCAAAAAAGCGTTATATGTTTTACGTCTAATTTTTTCTTTAATTGACCTTCATTTGATATTCAGATTTCTGCAAAATTAGTGTCTGGAAGGTTGATATCCAGAATTAAAATTTCAGAAAGATCTTGGAATTGGTTTATCCACAAAAAGACACAAACCTGCTCCTAATGTTGTATTAGCAATCTCCCCAGCACTTGGCACTTTAACAGACACATTTGATTCAGATGACTGGATAGAATTTCAGCTGCTGCTTTGGGATTTCATTTCCGCCGGGTGCGCTTGGGCAGATCTCTATTTGTGTACAATTGCCCATGCAGCAGTCAGTAAACTCAGTCAGCGCTCTACTCTTATAAACTAAAGGCAAATCACTGCATCCACTCAATGTGCGTGTACGCAGAAGTGAGCTGTAACTCTACCCTCGTGTTCAACCCTTCAGCAGGAAATCTCTCTCCCCCCATCCTGAGGCAAATGTAAACACAAACAGTAGCAGATAAGTTCAGGCGCGTGTATGCAGAAGATGTCAGCACATAAGAGCAAATCATACAGAGTTTACTGGTGCATTCTACGGTCGCACAATATGATGAATCAGTTGAAAACAGCAATACAACTGCTCTTTTATTTGGCAAATCGTCCATCATTGCTGACTAGAAACATCCCCCAAGTGAAAAGTAGTTTTAGACAAACTCAGAACACCTCTTCACAGTTTAGTTATGGTCAGTCTTGCTTGTACGGTAGAAATTGGGCAATATGGGTTTTTTCATGGCTGAAGCTGATGCTGAATCTTTAGATCTAGAGAAGCTGAAGGCCAATAAGTTCTGTCGATATTTTTGGAGCCAATATACAGGGTCGATTTCGATTATTTTCCCCAAATTCTGTAATTTAATTTGACTACAAGAGCCCTTTTTTTAACCATAAACTTTAAAGAGAGCGGTATAGTTTTGCGCGATTATCACTTCATATGAAAGTGTTAACATTAAGCTTTGCATGGATTCTTTGGACAGCTTGTCGGCCAAAACTAATTATAGGCCTGGGCTGGAGATTTAAGGCCAATAGCCCATATGCTAAAATCGGCCTGATATATCACCCAAATGATATAGTATGTTACTTCAAATTCAACAGACTAAATAATTAACTTTCAAGTACATCCCACCAGTAACAGGTCCAGATAAAGAAAAAATCACTTTGACTTTCAGTGGTCAAAACAATAAAAAAAAATATGCTATAATAAAACTTAATGTCCAGATTCAACCCTTAATGTAGATCTACTTTAGGGTTTTAATTGCTACAGTTTTAATTATAGATTTCATTTTTGGGGGAGAAGTGGTTGAGGGCCCATGTTATTTATAATGTTGTTTCCTCATCACAAACATAGCCGGAGTTGTATTTTGTTTCATTCACACATGTGTAACACACACACCGTGCATATTTAGCATATTAGTTCCTCTCTCAAACCATCTGTTCCACCTTGTGATCATGTAGTAATACAGGAAGTGCTCCACTGTGTTTTTAAAGTCCATACAGCTGTTCATTTGAAAACTACCACTTCATGACATCATGAGGTGGAAAAGAGCATTTTGAGCTTTGGAGATATAGACAGACTAATAATGCAGGGTTATTCAAACATATGTGAATGAAACAAAACAGAACGCTTTAAAACATGGCTTAAAGCTACACAAGAGTCAATTTTGCGTAATACAGGACCCTTATGTATCTCACAACATGAACAGAAATATAATTTTATACTCCTACTTCACAGTTTTCACTGCAAATTTGTTGTGTTTTTATTTGCAATCTTCTTTATTTTTACAATCAGCAGCCTCATTCTACTCCCCAACACCCTCACAAACAGACTTTCTAAATCACAGCACATGTGGGAGCTAATGCGATTACATGGCTCTTGCACTACACTCACACTGCTTTACTCAGCTACAAATGCCAGTGGTGATGCAGGAAACAGGCAGAATCCCCCTAAACACCAGGCAGCAAGGTCAGACGGCTATTTGTCACCTGCATAATACAAGTCGAGCTTGGGGTGAGATAGCTTGGGGGGCGGTGTAGTGATAAAGAAAACATCCCAGCTATTTTATCCCCATCTCAACCATCCAAGCGCATACACTGTCAGAGGGTGACTCACATTATTTATAAGGCTCAGAGACAAGCTATTGACCTGGTCCCTTCTCTCCATAGAATCATCTGGGGAAGGAACTGACGAGGAAGGAAGCTATGGGGAAGAAGTCGAGTCTGGAGTGGAGAATGGAGAAATGCTAGGACATTTAGTTAGTGATAAGAATACTGCTGTGGTCCATATGGGAATGTTTATGTTGTACACTTGGGATAAAAGGGCTTTGCTTTGCTTTGCTTTGCTTTAGTTGATCTCTCACTTAGGATTTCAGGCAATAACTGTTTAATCTATGTATCTCACAGTTATTTAAGCATTTAGTATTTATTTACCTCAAAGACAATAAAGCAATTTACACAAATCAACAAGTGTAAGAGTAACACAATTATTATTTAGTCATAGTGTTGACACAATACTAAACTTTCAAATTCAATTTGAATACTAGGGAACAGACTCAATACTAAATGCTGATTGATATACTTATGATAAGTATGACAAGTAATAATGTTTTGATGCACTATGTAACTTTACTCGTGGGGTAAGTGTGTCTGTTACCAGCTTGTTTTCATTGAAGATATAATTGCTTTACTGGGAAACCCCTGTTTTCTTACTATGAGTGTGGCTGCCTTTCCACAGATCTGATTTGTAACTGGATGATCACCTGCTTGTCTTGTGGATAGTTATGTTTTTTGCCATACTGTGGAACATGCCAGGCAAAGTAATAACATCTCCATGGTGACATGATGACAGTGGCTTGCCCTTGACTAGAAGATTTACACAGTGCACCTTTAAGTGACCATTTATAATCTTTCACTTTTTCAAGTTTTTTTGGTTAGGACTACATTCATACTGTACAACTGTACAAACTGTACAACAACTCATCCTTATGTAACAGAAACCCTCTGTCCTGTCAATCATTATATCATCTTTGCACTCCTTTGCACACCTTTTGTATACAACTGTGATATGCTGCATTTATATTACTATATTTCTTTTTTTTTTTTTTTTTACTTGCACAAATACATTTATATAATTATGCCTTATTTGACACAGTCTCTTGCTATTTTTGCTACTTATTTAGAATTTATTATTAACATGTATTTTTTTTTTCACTGTTATTTTATTATATTTTTATGTGTAAGTTACTGTGTCCAAATAATTTCCCTTGTGGATCAATGAAGTTTGTATAAGTCTAAGTCTTAGTCTGCTTTTATTATTGCCATTTCTATAACTGCCCCTATCATCTGACCCCATCTCTGTTAGAAGACTGTTACTCAGACAGAAGAGGAACCACTCTAACCACAAAACCCTTACAGCCTGCATAGCTCTGCAAAGTGCTCTTCGCTCAGCAGAAAGACCCATTGTAATGGCTGGCGAAACTGTTTTCAACAATAACACCATGAACACCATAAATCACGTCAACACTAAGATTATTATGGTGTAAGACAAGCTAATGAAAATGTGGACTAAAGCCGCAGTGGTCCTAAATATGGTCCACATGTCATCTCCACGGCAACATGAGAAGAGAGAATACATACTTGTGTTGATTTACAGAAGGGGATTTCCTTGCACCATAACTTCAGAACAACAATGAAACAGCACAAAGCAGCACTTCCCTCGGGACCAGGAGGTGTTAAATGTACTCTTAAAATACAACCAACAAAAGACTTGTCACACATTTATACAGGCAGTAACTCGGCATAGAGCAATTGTGAAGAGATTGTAAATGTGGTCAAACATGCACTATGAACAGAGAGGAGAGACAAAGATGATCTTTTGGTTTGACCATATATTTAACAGAATCCAAATAAAGAGTATAGTTTGATGACAAGGCTTACAAAATCGGGTTAAGGTTGAATGAAGTCTACACAAATGTAATAACTTATAATAATTAATTTCAAAAGACAATTAAAGGCCCATTATTACACAAATTGAATCTTGTGAGCTTGAAGCCATGTAATAATGCTGTTACTTCATCAAAAACATACCTGGAGTTGTGTTTTGTTTCATTCACTCATGTTTGAGTAATCCTTTATTATTAGTCTGTCTATCTCCAAAGCTCAAAATGCTCTTTTCCACCTTGTGATGTCATGAGGCGCTAGTTTTCAAACTAACAGATACCGTTTACCTTTTGTTCAGTAGAGATTGGCAATTCCAGGGCTGAAATTATCTGCATTATCTGCTCTTATTGTGTTTTCTGTTTGAGAGAAGAACTCCATTCAACACCTAAAGAATATCTGACAGTCAAACAAACAAACAAACAAACAGGAATCATACATATAATAATGGTGTCTTGTCCAGGGGTTCAAAGTTTAGAGCTTCGATCAAACTGACAACCTCCTGACCAGCGAATTATACTGCTACCATAGTTTACAATGCAAACATAGTAGCCATAGAAAGGATTATTTTAATGGCTTTCCAAGTTCTAATACAAATATAATCTAACTGAATACTATTGAATAAATACAAAGATTTATTTACAGTTTAAACAAGTCCCACCCCTCTACATTCTTGTGCAGTTAAAACACTTTATGGTGGTGGTAGGGCAAATACATTTCAAATAAAGAATGTATTGCCTTTTGACAAATGACAAACTTTGCTGTGGCTCTCCAGCTATTAGGGAGTTCAGACTGTGGGGCTGTTATCTTATCGGCTCTAGAGAAATATTGGCCAAAACTAAAAGTGAGTCAACACAAGAGATCTCTGTCTGCCCGCAGCACAAATCAAACTGCTCCTGATGCTATCTGCCTGATACCTGCCCGCAGCTATGGGCCTGTACTGCCTGCAAAACCACACGTTCAAGTAGCACTCAAGCAACAAATATTCTTCTGCAAAAAAATATATTTCTTTTTCAAAATTAATTTCTAATTTATGTGTGAGTGAAAATGTAAAAAAATGAGACAACAAAATTAAAGGAGCTGTAACTGAATTTGTTTTGCCCCAGTATATATTGTAAAACCAGGGTCAAAACATAGACTGTATATATATGAATAGACATCGCTTTGAATATATATGAGTGGATATAGCTAACCCGCCAGCCGCCAAACAGGAATCGCTTCCGGCTCCATCAACACAGGCTCCAATTCACTTTGTGTTGAAAAATTGTCACCCCTCTCTCTGTAACTGCTGCAGTGAGCGTCGTCATTTTGGTTTAAAAACGTTGGTATTAACCCGCTCTATTTGACGCTGGTGTTTTTACTTCATAATTTTGTAAATCAATTCCTATTCCTAATAAGGAGCTTCAAATCACCCCTGTAACCGCTAGCATTGTGAGCTTCATTTGACTGGTGCTGAACACTATGGGTGACGTCATATTCCCTTCGTCCACTTCTTTATACAGTCTATGGTTCAAAATGAAAATACTGTGCACTGTCTAGGCCTGTCACAATAATTACAATATTTATCATGGGTATTTATATAGATTTTAGCCAAGATCTGAGCTGTAGAGGGTAAAATAAATAATTGCTATGACTAATTATCAGTTCATTCTGCCATTTATTTGTTGCAGCTCAGGCTTTTTAATGATAGTGTCTCTTTAAAAATTGGTTTACTGGGATTATCTTGTTATAAAGTACATATTGTGCTTCAAAATTTGTTATTGTGACAGGCCTAGTGCTGTCTGCATCTGTTTTGTTGTCTGTGAACCAGAAAGTGAGCCGACTGCTGTTAGTATGCAATTGTTGTCAGCATTACCGTGACACTGAAATTGCGCTCTAACCCTAACCCTCTGAAAGTTGTGAAAAGCTAAAATGCATTGTGGTGAATAATTAGGAAGCTACTCTATCCAAATAATTTCCCTTGTGGATCAATAAAGTTTTGTCTAAGTGTCTAAGTCTAAAACACAAACAGTTTAAAATGAGATAGCTGTTTTACAAGTAAAAACAAAAACAAATCAAGTACAGTGCATCTCGCCTTCGTCTGTGCCTTTTGCCTACCTTGAGACATCTTACGTTCAGATTCCCCTTAAGAATAGTACACGCAGTATATCTACATTAAAATCAAGTCTCTTTATACACCATCTGCTCTTTACTATGTAGTATAAATATGTACATAGTGACTGTATACCCTCCAGCCTGCATAGAAACAGTCATATTTAGTGCACTCTAGGCTGGCCCCTGTCTCCTTATACAGAGGTGGATTGTATCTTGTAACATCAGAGCTGCTTGTTAATGACTGCGTGCTGTAAACTAAATTGCCCTTCAGGGATAATAAAGATTTACACCTGCTGTTGTGGTCTATCAGTGCGCCTCTTCATCTCCCACATATCGCACATAGCATATAGTAATCTGACCTTTTTAACAGTGGCTACTGCTCCACAGACTCTCATAAATAACACAGGGGTTAGAGCTGGGGTAGTCAAAGGCCAGCGTGGATATGATAAAAGCAGATTTGTGTGTAATTGTATCTTGCATTTATATTTATGTTTTGTCAAATGTCATAGTTTTAACTGTCCACGCAGATATTATCTTTTGGGATTCAGTGGTAAAAGAACAAATATTGTTATCTGAAAAATGAAATAGATGTAAACAGTGTGTATTCTCCTGGAAATGGAAAATGTCAGGAGCATCCTGAAGTAGGCTTTTTTGGGAAATAGAAGGTCCTCTAAAAAACAAAATATCCTGTCGATTTATGGGGAAAATTGCATTTCACTGAAGTTTAAACCTTTACAACACGAAATGCATGGGATTCTTGAATCAGTTTAGCACTTCATATTTCAATCAAAAAATGTTCACTGTGATCTCAATTTGTAAATCTAATCATATTCGGAAACATCACAATTATCATAATTTATCCAAATGTGTACAGCCCTACTCTGAAGACCACTGAGAAGCAGTGACCACCTCAAGAAATATTAACTTTAGATTAAAAAAAAATATATATATATATATGTGTGTGTATGACACACAATATATGATTTAGTGCTGTCAAACAATTGTAATCAGATTAATCGCACTTTTGAAATGATTAATCCTGATTAATCTCATTGCCGCAGATTTTAATGTTGTAATTCAAACTTAATTTAAGGCATTTTAAGAAAATCTCATATTTAATTATTCCACAAATTGAAATTAATTATTTTAAAGCCCAACTGGCTTTAATTTAAGTTTAGAAATTGCATTTCATAATGAATTTGTGTGACTACATGTTCCAGGTTAATGTACATGACCAAACAGCAGTTTTTCTGGGGTTAAGGGCCCTTCATTTGGCCCATTTTACTTTAACACTCAGATTCAACCTTGATTCTCCTTACAGAGCGCATGGTGTTCAACTCCAGTCATGGATTTTTTAAAGTTCTAAGCACAGTGTGTCTCGTTCCCTTATCAGGTAAAGCCTCCCAGCCCAGCGTATGTGTGTGGTTGGTCAAACAGGCCGTGTGATTAATCTGTGTTAACATTACATTGACATGCCTAATATAGATACATTGTTATCTTAAGTTCATCAGCAGGACCACACGCTGTCTATGGCACTGTCTATGTCTATGGCACTTTGGGCTGCTACACTATTTAAACTACCTGGTCACACACCTCTTTGTTCATGTCTCCATGCCCATTACCTCTCCTAACCTCATTCTGATTTCTCTTTGGTACAACACGATACCTCATGTGTTAACTTGAATAAAGGTTTCTACATTCATGGTGCTGGTGAAACAAGGTCTAAATTGATTTGGAGGTTCAACAAAAGTATCTCCAGAACTCTCTGTGAACAGGAGAAGTTAATGATGCTTCCTGGCCAGTCTGGACACAGAAGACAGAGCACTTGTTTACTCTACAGCACAGAACAGAGCGGGAGAAGGAGACAGAGAGGAGTGGATAACAGTCATGCTGCATGAGCTTCAGATACTAATGAACTCAAAGTTAACTACATAATACAAATACAAGTTTAGTATATAAATCTTTTCTCTTATGTTAAAATAGTTTTGGATGTGACACCATTGCACAGACACATAAACAGTAATTAACCCAGACATGCTGACAGTAAAGTTCTCAAGAGATCAGTTCAATCATAAAATCATAAACACACAATGGGGGGGGAAAAAAAAAATCCTAAAATTGCCAATCTCTATTGAACTAGAGGTAAAAGTAGCTGTTAACTTGAAAACCACCACTATATGACATCACAACGTGGAACAGAGCATTTCGAGCTTTGGTGATGTAGACAGATGCAATAATAAAACCCTAACATGTGCGAGTGAAACAAAACACAACTCCAGTCATGTTTTTGATGAGGTAACAACATTACAACATGACTTAAAGCTCACAGGAGTAAAGTTTGCTTAATACAGGACCTTTAACACCAAACCATACTCCATATCTTTAGCAGTGATGCCTACATTTTGTGAATGCACTTTTTCTATGAAGCATCACACTGTCCTCTAGCACTAGAAAGAGGGAGAGCCCCACTTTAATCCAGTCATCTGCTAAATGGGCCTAAATTCCTGGTTGCTTTCTGTAGCGCAACCAGCCCCAGATGACGAGGAACAACAAAACAAACACACCCCAGTGATTCAGCTACAGAGGCAGGCTTGTCTGTACAGTAAAGCCTGGGTATTACCACTGCCTCTGTCATTATGGCTATTATTATCACAGCTCCACATGTGCTTTTTAACAATGGCAAATCATCACTTGTGTTTTGGTGTTTCTATAAAAGGGGTAATCCAACAATGGAAACCTGCAGTCCTAGACCCAGGCAGAAAACACAAGCTGATTAAAAAGCATGGAGGTGCATCTGAGGCTGCTGGGAGACTGGAATGGTCAATTACATGCACATACACAATATGTTTACAGATACAAAAAGCTGTGCCTGAGGTTAGACTGGGTATTGTTCATTCATTTAGTTATTTCACGGTACCATGTATGTACAAGCAGACATCTACAGTTTATTTAGATCAATTTAGAGAGAGCCGCCTCTATCTCAGGTGGATTAGGGATTAACACAAGATATGGTTGAATCAGAGCACATAGACCTGCAGAGAAAGTACATTACCTGTCATGCCTCAAATGTAGTACAAATCCTGGAACTAATGTGGGCATGGCCAGTAACAGAATGCACTTCGAGATACAATAGTTGGAGATGATTGTTTCAAAAAGTGTTCTGCCAAATCGTGCTATGTTCATTTTAGGTGTATTTCCCAAAACACAAGTTTACTAAAAGTGAACAAATGATGATTAATATATGATTTTTACAAGCCAAAATGAACTATTGCGATGTTTGGGAAAAGACTCATAGGCCCAAATTGGTCCACTGGGTAAAACAGATGCTTACAGTTTTATGCATTAAGAAAGCATTAAGAGAGGAAAGTGAAGTAGTGAAGTAAAAGTAAAACATATCCACTTTAAAATTGACTTAAGTAAAGTACAGATATCTATTTTTTTTTTTTTTTTTTACTTAAAAGTGGTGTAACTTTTTTGGTGGAGGGTCCATCAAATGCTTTTCACACAGTACAGTACACAGTATGGCATTAAACCTTTCTATCTTCAAGGAGACCAAACCAGACCAAGTTAGATCAGGTCAGATCTGTGGAGAGGCGACCCTGCTCACAGCCAGAATGCCTGTTTACTAGGTAATTAAATAAATGTAAGGTAGATCTGTTTAATGTCATACTGTGGAACATTCCAGGCAAAGCAATAACATCTCAACAGAAACAAGCAGGTGAGGGACCCTCCACTAGAAAAGTTACACAGTGCAACTTTACTTTTACTTTGATACATTCCACCACAGGTTAAAAGCTCTAACAAGTAGACTCTGCATAACCGATCTCCTTTAAAATCTGATAATCAGTTTTTACAAACCTGCTTCTACATTTGGCTCATCACTTAACACATGCAAAAACTGGTCAGACTCTACCTCATATCTTAGCAGTAATTTATGCATACACAGGTGTGCACAACTTTACAAACTGAACTCCTCAAGACAGCCACTTAAGTCCGCCTTATACACAATGCTGGTGAATGTCAAGAAACAGGAGAAAAAGGTACAAGCTTCCAGCAGTGACGCTTTCATGGAAATGCCTGAATATGTAAGTCTATATTTTGTCACATGCCTGCTCTGCTGAATAGGCTTCATTTAGCTCTATACTTGTACTCTGAAATCCCCCATCAGTGTCATGTCAACGCTGTGATTAACCGTGAGAGTCAAAAACACTGAGCAGACGGATGAAAAGACGGCTGCTTGGAGGTAATTCTCGCTCTCAGCTCCGTCCAGGAAAAGATCTTTTTTCTTTTTAGTTTCTCTTAGTTACATTCAGCACATGTAAGCAGCGAGTAATTTGTCTTATCTTCATATTTTTCCTCTCTTTTTTGCATAAGAAACTCCACAAACATCAGGTATGAATAATAAACAAATATGTCTATATAATGGTCAAAAGGAGCAGAAGTAGTGCTGATTTTGGTTTCAGTGGCGAATAACAGAATATTTTGTTGTGGAAGAAATGTATGTACTTCAAAAACTGCAGTCTTTGTGATTTGCTAATTACGTCGATTCAAATTGCAATTTTGATTTGAATTCTATTCATCTTGCAACCGGAACTATATTTGCCATTTAAATTTTTAAAACAAATAGTATGGGTTCTTGGTCTCAGTCCATACTGCACTATAATTGCTTGAACAGCCATGACTTTTTTTTTTTTTTTTTTTTTTTTTTAAGTTTGTAGTTTCTCTTCGTTCCATTCAGCACATGTACGCAGTGAATTAAAAAGCCCTCATCAGGAACAGACTCTGCTCATACTATTGTAGCAGCACTGACTAAAGAGAAGTAGTCCCCGGGATCAGCAGTTCATCTTGTTTGAATAAATGACTTCAGGCACCCAATCCTATTATAGCAGTCTCCAAAAGCCTGTAGCCAAGATTTACCAGCGTGCCTTCTCTCCTACTCGCATTACCTAAAGAGAAGAAGAATGATTTGTTCGTTTTGTTTTTGAGCAGCATGAGCCGAGACATGGAGAGTGTAAGAGCAGCATGTGTGCGTCTATACACAGGTTTTTACCACACTTTGGGGACTCAAATCTGTGCATACTTGTATTATGGTGACCTGTCTCCTTTATGAGGACAAAGAACAAGTCCTCAGTGTGAATCCTGCAACAATTAACTGATTCATTTTGTGTAGTTGACTATAAAAAATAATAGTAGTTGTATTTTCATAATATTATTTGTTTTCTGGACTATACGTACTCCAAGAGACCTAACACAGTGGCATTATTAAATCAAAATGTCTGATTTTAATCAATAATGCACTATTCATGCAGCCTTTATTTGGCTAAAATGTGTTTTAAAAAGTCTCAAAATACAGATGGAAATAATAGTTTGACCATTTAATTAATCAAAAATTGTAAGACTAAAATAATACTACTAAAGTAATACTGGCAGGCCTAGTTAAAATAGGTTGACATGAAGGTTTAGGTTAAGCTTAGGCAAGAAATAACAATGATTAAAGGGCCCAAAGCATTTTGAGCATTTGAGATGTAGACAGACTAATAATACAAGGTTACTCAAACATGTGAATGAAACAAAACACAACTCCGTGTATGTTTTGAGGCGGTAACAACATTCTAACATGGCCTAAAGTTCACAAGAGTCAATTTTGATTAAAGAGAAACTTTAAGGTTAGAATCAGTCTAGGAAATGGGTGTAAGTAAGAGTTAAGTCCCCATAAGACATGTAAAGCCAGTGTGTGTCTGTGTGTGTCTGTGTGTGTGGGTGTGTGTGCGTGTGTGTGTCTGTGTGTGTGTGTAGTGAGGATGTCTGCTTTTAGCCCGCTGTTGTTGTAGGCTGATCAGCTGTGACAGGCTGCCTCACAGACCCACCACAAATACCAGCATTGGACAGAACAGGCAGCTTTTCCACCACAAGTGAGTCTGTCCATGCAGTACTGCCTGGCTCTTCTCCACGTACAAGTCCATGAGAAAAAATACAATCAGTGTGGACTACACGGGTTTTAAGGCAGGGCTTTTAGTAGGTTATCTATTGATTAATCACCAGATATAAATCAGCTATGAACTCTTGTATATAGCTGAGATTTTATATTTTATTACTTATTTTTCTATTTTATTTTGACTTGTACATATACATTTATATAATTATGCCTTATTTGACACCTGTCTCTTGCATTCTTTTTTGCGACTTATTTAGAATTTATTATTACCATTTATATTTTTTACTCTTTGTTATTGTATTATATTGTGATGAGTGAGCTACTGATCCAAATAATTTCCCTAGTTTAAGTCTAAGTCTAAGCCCAAGTCTAAGTCTAAGGTGAATGTTCTGTTCCATTATATGTGTGATGGTTTTATTGTCTGTTGGGGCACATGCTAAGGTCATGCACTAACCTTTAAGGTACCAAAGTACAAAAGTAAAAGTACAATACTTGGGTACAATTTTTAGATATCTGTACATTACTTAAGTACATTTTAGACTAGATATTTTTGTAGTTTTACTTACATTTGAGGACATGCATCTCCACTAAGTTTTTTAACTGACCTGAAAAGTAAAAAGTACGTTTCTTTATGGCTTGAGACCTGCTGAAAATTTTATTTTTAGCACATTTAATTTGAGTTAGCGTCCCAACTTTGAGCAAAACAAAAACACAACACACAAAAACAGCTAGGACAATTAAGAAATCTATTGAATCACTTAAAATCAGCTACATTAGTTTTTTTTTTTAATCAAAATCAGTTTAAGCTATTAAAAGTAGGTCTTGAACTGAATTTGCATTTTTAATATGCCTATATCCAATTCTATCGAACTGTGATTGTGACTGACAGTAGTTGTTGCTCATTACAGCAAGCTTAAAGATGTAGACTTGACATGTTTTTGAGCAGTCATTATTGGCTAATACAGTTACAGACAGTTTAGTTTATAGGCTAAAATGAAACAGGAAACTCAAACCGTGAACCTAGGCTGAATATAGGGCAAATAACCAAATCGCATTTTCTGTTTAGGGTCACCACAGCAAATTGTCGGTGTCACTTTTACCAGTGGTCTGTATGTGGGTGTATTTAATCTTTTACAGAAATAGCCCTAACACAACACTGACATTGACAGCTCATTATCTTTGGTTGTTCCTGTTTAAGGTAGAAAATGACCGAAATTTTCTCCAGAACACATGATGTCCTTTACTCACTCCCACTTATCCTTATGATTCTGAACGTGAGCTTCTTCACCTCTGCCTCTCGTCTTTCCTTCAGTGCTCCATCTCACTATCAGTATTAACTTTGTCTTGTCAAGGTCATGTTGACATAAAATTGCATACATATTAGTTGACTAAAACTGTGATGAAAAGTAGATGTTTTTGTCAACTAAAAGAATCATTTTCAATCCCAGAGCCCCAAACCAGACCATAAACAAACTCGGCATCTAAGGAACAGATCTGTACATATCCAGTGAAGCTATTTTCATGAAGACTAAACCAGACCACGTTACAGGTTACAGGTCAGATCTGTGGAGAGGCAGCCTTTTTTTTTTTTTTTTAGGTATTTTTTGAGCTGTAAAACCACCTGTTATTTATGGCAAAAGCAGAAAGAACTGTTCTGAAGAACTGAAGAAGCAGCTGCAAAATGTATTCGACCAAATACACTTTTTTCCCAGTTGACAAACTGAATTTCTCCTTTTGCCGTGGATTCTACCTGGGCAACTGAGGGATTCTACACACGCCTGTAATCTAATAAATTAAGGCAAAGCTGTAATGTCATACTGCGGAACATTCCAAATAGAGCAATGACATATCCACAAAAACAAGCAGGTGACGGACCCCCAACCAAAAGGTTATATAGTGCACTTTTGAATACAATTTTTAGGTATATGTACTTTACTTAAGTACATTTTACAGTGGGTACTTTTTACTTCCTTACATTTGAGAACAGTTTAAAGACTAAAGTATATTTTCTGGCTGAAACTATTAAAGGTTTAGTATTAAATATTTGTATCAAAATGAATACTGTTCACCACTGGTCTCTCTGCTGTCCTGTGCTTGGGTTTCAACATTATGAAATATTAGAACTGTTGCCATAGCAATTAACAGCTGTATATTATATCTTTTGAATGGGAAAGGTCATCAAAATGTTGCACAGAACATCTGAAATCGATAAATGCAGTCTTCCAACACACTATCAAACTATATTTTTCCTTCCATTCTCATTCCAATGCCCCCCACATAATACTATACACTAGAATTAAACAACAAACTTTTTAATCAGCTTCACAAAACACATCCATCATTGAGTATAACAGGGTATTCCCCCGCTTTGAGATTTGACAGATCCTTTGTATTCTCTCCCTGGCTGCACCTATATAATCCAATTGTTAAACAGGTGGCATAGCAGCAGAGCACAGCAGCATCAAGAGGAATGAGGTGCAGCCCCACACTGACACAGCCCCGTGCTCGATGTCAGCGGGGTTAACCAGTTAGCATGTATGTATGTGTGTGTATGGACCAATATTGTGGGGACTAAAATCTGTACACACTCTTACATCATGTGGACCTGCCTGCCTTATGTAAATCCTTCGTTATTAGATCAATAATATGGTTTAAAGTTCACATATCATTGGTATCGGAAATCTTTGCTGATCCAGAAACATTTGCTGGATTGGATTTCTGTTCAGAGATGACAATTCAATCGATATCCTGGTTAGGCCTATACATTTTACTCATTTACTCACCCCTACTGTGTAAAAATTGGTTAATGCTAGGGTTTAGGCTAAGAACAGGCAAGTAGTAAGCATAGTCTGTATAAAGAAGTGGACTAAGGGAGTGTGACGTCACCCACAGTGTTCGGCTCCAGTCAAATGAAGCTCACGATGGTAGCGGTTATAAGGGTGAATTTGGAACCAGGTCCATATTAGGAATAGTAATTTATTTACGGGCAAAATAGAAACACCAGGGTCATGTAGAGCGGGTTAATACACATATTTTAAGACCAAAATGACAAGCATGGAAATCCAACGTGCGCGTGTGTGTTGTGTGTGCTCCTCTGCTTCTCACAACTGTTTGCTTGTGCTGGAATTAAACAGAAAACTCCATTGTGCCTGTACAGAAAACAATGGAAGCAGTTCACAAAGCAGCCCCAGCCACACTAGAGCTCTGTGGCGTTTTGTCTGCGCTGGATTCCGATCATTGAGAAAGTCATGAGGCCAATGTATTAGGAGAGAGACAAGTGTGGTTATTATAAGGTCTGACAATGAAAGAATGGGATTGGATTCAAATTGGTCATGGTTATCAATAGGCCTGTGACGATAACAAATTCTGAAGTTCGATATATTGCTACAGTGAGATATAGCAATAAATGATAAACACTGCATCTCTCACACTGACACATTAACAATAAAGCAAGGCAATCCCAGAAAAAATATTTTTAAATAGATAGTATCATTAAATGGAATGGACTGCAACAGATAAATAACAGAATAAAACATAATTAACCATAATCAACTTTCATCTTATTGCACTGCAACAAAAATACCCCAAATCTCCCTACTTTTGCAAAGTAATTGTACACATGATAAGTATTGAATCCCAAATAATGTCATTATGTATAATGCCAACAAATTATTTATATATTTGATCATAATAACGTCCCATAACTTTTATATAGGTTTGAACTCACTTGGTCTTACAAAGAAATAGCAATCAATAGTAATTAATCAGCATTAGCAATAAGAGATCCATGTAATATAATATAAATATAATCTAATAAAAATAGGTCTAAAATAGGGCTGCAAAAGCGATTTTTTTTTAAATAAAGAATTGAGCTTGTGATTAGATTTGCAACATATCCTTAAAAAGTACAGGATTCTGTTCAGATTGTAAGCATGGGCTGGGAATTCGATACAATACACAATGCATAGCTTACGATACGATATTATCATGATATGGCGATACATGCGCTAACCAATATACTGCACATGATACTTTATGATATCTTGCTGTTTTTTACGAACCAAATACATTTTAACAACAGTATTTCTTTGTTAAATCACTACTTGTGTAAAGTTAATACAAAATACATGTATTTTAATGATCAAAACAGTGAATATGTCAAGTGTATTGAATAAACAAGTTTCCTTTGACTAAATAAGCAACAAAATTGTAGTGTGGTCACAAAATTGCTAAAAGATGCCAAAAAATACTCTTGGCGATATATCAATGCAGCAGCCCACATTAATGATACTGTATGATGATTTATACATTTTGAGATATTTTTGCACACCTCTAATTGTAAGCAACTTCTGCGTTAACATTCGAGAAAAGACTGAAATATGATCTGATATGAATGAACACAGTTTTCATAAATAGGGCTAAGACAACAAATCAAATCTCTCTGTCAGCTGGTACATCCACAGACAGCTCAACAAGCAGTGTGTTGACAAAGCTGGTAAGCACGCCATTTTACTTTCCCACAATCCCAAGCGCATACAGCGGAAATTATTTGACATTGGAGGTCAATATGTTTACCATGCTGCTCTCTTTATAAATGCCTTTTCAAATAGTACTTCAGTAACTCAGATACCTCTATTGAGTGAGGCTGGATGTTCCTCATGTGAATCCACTGCAGTATATCTTTATTCACTGACACGCACAACCTCGCCTGCCCTTGGTTTTAACATTCCTGCCCCAAGCGTTTGAGTCTAGCGAAGGTCTCCAGAGGTATGGAACCCACAGTTACATTTCTAGGCTGCACAAATGATAAAGGCAATGCTACCGGCCAACACATGACTGGCAGTTTAAAGGAAAGAAATCTGGATACGCTGTATTTAAGGCTACCTCAGAATAGGTGTGGGTGAAATTACACATTAACGGTAGAAGTTCATCAATAATAATTATAAGGGCCCATATTACAATGTAAAAAATAAGCATTTACTTGTAACTTAAAGATGCACTATGTAAGTTTTTGTAGGGAGTCCATCACCTGCTTGTTTCTATGGATAATGGTCCATATTATGACATTTAACAACTCTACCTTACATTTATTCAGTTACAGTGGGGTTGCCTCTTCACAGATCTGACCTGTAACTTGGTCTGGTTTGGGCTCCATGAAGTTAGAAAGATGTAATAATATACTGTGAAACATTCCAGACAAAGCAAAAAATAAACAAAAAAATAAACCATTTGTATTTTTTCTTCTGATCTTGGGCCATAGGAGTGACAGTCCATTGCTACCTACTCACAAATTCATTCAGTATACAAGGAATCCATTCACTATTGCAATCAGCAGATCTTTGGGGGATTATGGGAGAAAGATGGCATCCTCTATTACTGCCTTCTATTATTAAATTAAAGTCATAGGCAGTTTGAATATAATATAGATTACTGAGATAGCCTGGTTACTCACTGTCCAACCACGTCATGAAAGACTTGAATGGCAGGCTTGGGTGCTTGTATCTGATTTCATGATTAAATAAATGAGT
This sequence comes from Taenioides sp. WSHXM2023, assembly GCA_029959045.1. Taxonomy (NCBI): domain Eukaryota; kingdom Metazoa; phylum Chordata; class Actinopteri; order Gobiiformes; family Gobiidae; genus Taenioides; species Taenioides sp. WSHXM2023. The sequence continues at coordinate 12,280,171 of CM057089.1, forward strand.
GACAGACGAAGCGGGTGCTCTGTGCCGGGTTGTAGGGGCTCACTCATCACCCCTTTAGTGCAGCCTGTCACTGTAAGCAGCTATTTTCCACCTCTTGCATTATTGTGCAAATTGGAACGCAGAGGAGAGCCATTTTACACAGGCGGGGGAGTGAGGAGGTAGGGTGCACGGGCTCTCTCTTCGGTACTTGGCAGGCGGGTGAAAAGAGGAAATATGATTATCCAGCAGGGGGATTGTTTCATCAACACCTGGAGAAGATAGATGGAAATAGCAGGATTTATGTACTGAGAAGTGGCTTACCTCGACCGGCATGAAGCAATTAGAAAAGAAGGTAGAACGCCAGGTCTTTCTTTTCTTTTGTAACATCATACCATTTTAAGGCTTACACAGTAGAGTTCTTTATAGTTAATCTTGGGGAGTCTTTAAAATAAATTAACTGCTGGAGGTGGTTTCATATTGGGGGAAAAGTGTAATTTCAACAATGCAAAGACATGATATTTGAAAAAGGTGATACCCAGTAAAAGCAATAATAAGTAATAGAATGGATGTCCTGGTATGACTCAAACACATTGTACAAGTGAACCACCCAACTCAGACTAGAGGTGAACATAATGACATGACTGAATGAGTAGATATTTTTGTGGGGATTATAATGATAATGATCATCAGATTATGTAATTGGTGGTGTAACTCAAGGAATATTACTTTACATTCTATTTTATATACAATATACACACAAAGTTTCTTTTTTATTTTATCAGATGTTTTTGAGGCTTTTTGAGAATTTTCTTATTATGATGGGTTTAAGAAACATTCTGATTCTGCATATCTTCATTAGGGCCTGAACGATATATTGGCCGATATGGGCACTTGAAGTCATATCAGCTATAGGCCTAAATCTTGCCGATATGGGCCAATAGTCCATGTGCTCCTTATGAAGCATAGACTCTCTATATTGAATTTAATCCAATTTACAGACAGATCAATGTTCTAATATGTGGGGCCACATCAATATTTGTCTGTAATTTGTCTGTATCTGTGACGCCGTACTGCCCCTGAATGAGTTACGTGACTCACGTGCCCTTCTTTACGCCAGTGCGCTCTGAGGATGCACTGAGGCACTGGCTTTAAATGCTCTTGTGTCTGATCCACAATACTGACTATAAATAAAAGTGAACTTCAGCGCAGTTTAGACCAGCAACAAAACTACAGCTTGTTTTTATCAAAGTGCGAGTGTGGAGCAGAGAGGACTGTCCCCACAGACAGAGGACACACACAGCTGCTGTCAACATGCTGGATTATATTCTTTTTATGGATGATTATTTTGAGTTAGGATTAAAAGGACACTTATTTGTGAAGACTTGTGATCTGAGAGGTGCCTGTATGAGCAGTGAGTGTTGCAAATGTGTCAAATGTGTCGGTTTTGGAGCTACTTTTCGTTCTTTTTCATTTGTTAGCGCTTCGCTGCTGTAAGATACCACACATAAACTGCATGTTTTCTCTTTCTCTTTGGCCTACTGTAAAGTGACTATAGTGGCTTTATACATGTTACTGGACCCGCACTGATATGTAGATGAGCTGTGTATAAAGGTGTGAATGGTCTGCATTCACACATATAATTAATTACCGCAGCCCACACGCATTTACCGCTAAAGACTAATAGCAGTACTTTTTACTTTGTTTACAGGGTAGAATGTCATGCAAAAATGCCTTTAGGCCGATCTATTGTCTTTAAATATGACTGTAAAGAGGCAGAGTAACAGTAAATGTAGCTTAAACAAACACAACTTAAAATCTAACAGAGTCAAACCTAAGTTTTATAATCAGTTGAAGATTCACAGTGAATTTTAACGTCACTAAATATATCGGCTGTTATATCGGCTATCGACATCTCCAAACCCTCGGTATCATATTGGCTCCAAAAAAATCCAAATCGGTCAGGCCCTAATCTTCATTATCACCTCATCTATTTCAGATCAATAGTTTTGGTGTCAGAGTATGGCCTACTTGAAATATTAAATGAAACACAATAAGTATAATAGTAACTGTGATTAAAGGTGCACTATGTAACTTTGTGGTTAGGGGTTCGTCACCTGCTTGTTTCTATGGATATGTCATTGCTCTGTCTAGAATGTTCCACAGTGAGACATTAAACAGCCCTACATTTACTTACATTTATTCTGTTATGGGTGCTTTTATAGCTCAAAAATTCTGACTGTGACCGGGGGTTGCCTCTTCACAGATCTGACCTGTAACTTGGTCTGGTTTGCTCACCATGACGATAGAAAGGTTTAATGCCATACTGTGAAACATTCCAGACAAAGCAATAACATCTCCACGGAGAAACGTATTTGACAGACCCTCTGCCAGAAAAGTTACACAATGCATCTTTAATGATAATGCAACATAAGCCCTACTTTCCAACAATGATTTATTAAAAGTGAAAAGGGATTGGAAATGATGGCAAAAGGAGAAATTCAATTTGTCAAGTGGACAAAAGTTATTTGGTCGATTGGAAATGATGTTTTCAGTAATCCCCACTTAATATAAGAGGATGTTGGAATTCAGTGAAAAGCTAGAACTGCTACCACTTATATGACTTTTCATTACTGTACATTATTTTCCCATTTGTGCAAACACACTGGCCATTACTGATATTAAGCAAGCAGTTCAAATGTTTGTTTATTTGATCTTTAATCTATCATAAACATTCTAATTTACATAAAGAATTTGCATAAGAGACTTAAACTGAGAAAAAAACATGTTGTCTTTGAAATGCCCATTAAAACATGCAGTATTTGCCCATGTTTATTTAATAGACAAGGCTAATACAGTCCATATTGTAATACTGCGAAAGAAGCACCATTTCCCTGATTTACCACAAATGACTGTACACAGTATGTCCTCTTACAGATTCAACAGCTTGTAGTAATTCAAGTCAATAGAAATAGTTGGGAACAGTATTGAGATAGCACAAGGCTTCAGCAGCTGCAGTGGCTGTCGTCTGGGAGATGAGGAATGCAAACAGTGGCTTGACAAATCGCTCTGTATCCCCTCTCTCCATTTCTCTCTCCCTCACTCTTTCAGTAGCATAGCATGGTGCACTTTAAAGAGCCTATATTACGCTATTTTCTGATGTACTGTATGTTATAATGTTATTTCCTCATCAAAAACATACCTGGGGTTGCGTTTTGTTTCATTTACACATGTTTAACACACAAACTCTGCATATTTAGTTCTTCTCTCAAACAGAAAACACTCTGTTCCACCTTATGATGTAATGCAGTATACAGAAAGTGCAAACCCTAACCCTAACTACATACATCTTCACCAGAATCATTTTGATCATTTCAATCCTGGAATTGCCCATCTATACTGGACAAAAATTAAAAAGTAGCTGTTAACTTGAAAACTACCACTGCATGACATCACAAGGTGAAACAGAGCATTTGGAGATGTAGACAGATTAATACTCAAACATGTGTGAATGAAATAAAATGAGGTAACAACATTCTAACATGGCCGAAAGCTCACAAGAGACTTTTCTGTGTAATATAAGACTCTCTATCTTTCTCTCTCCATTCGTCTCCTTCTCTTTCTCTCTCTCCCTGTTCACTATTTTCTTTATTAGCTCAACAACTGTCCCTGCGCTCTGGCCCTGCGTGTGTCTGTTCGTCATTTTGATCTTCCCCTTTGCCTTGGGTGGAAGACATTTCTGCTCTGAGGTGCTGGTTTCAGACAAAGTGGCTCTTCTCAAATGAACTGTGTGTGAGAGAGGGGAGCGTTTGAGTGCGTTTGATCTGGAATAAACAGCCTGCGGATTAGAACCCAGAAAAGGATTTGTCAGTGTATCTGCCAGTTATATAGCTGCAGTGCATTGTGGTGACAGGGCTTGTCTCTTATTGTTGCCATTGTGGGTTTAAATGAATTGTGAACAGATGTGCCTTATTTATCTATTGGAGACTAATCAATGTCAAAACAAACTGTGTTTTTATACTGGCATGTCATGAAAAAGTACAACTATCTCAGCTATTCAAATCAAACTAGGACTTAATTATCAGTGTTGGGCAAGTCTTTTGTTACATTACAATATTACTGTATTTAAAATGTAAGGCATTACACTACTATTGCATTACATTTAAGTTACTCTCACCAAAATAACTGTAAATATGGATTTGGCAATCTAAGTGTAGCTCAGGACGCTCAATTAGCTCATCACTCATCCAGCGGAAGGTGATGTGGTGTCTGACTGAGCTGAACAGGCAGAAGAGTCACTATCACGAATCTGCAGCTTCACCCCGATCCGTGCGCTGTGCGGATGTAAACAGACATGTGAGGGACTACTCTCGCCTTTTTACTTTTAAAGAACGCCTCAAACTGGATTAATAGCGAGGTTTTGTGGACTGGGTGTCATTATCTGTGGAGGACTAATTCTATGGATAATGTGGATGAGATGCTGCAGTTTATATTTACAACTTTATGAGAGGTGAGTAATAATTATTTTCGCTATTTTGCATGTTGCGCCTCTGTGTCCGTCACGCCGTCTGCTCCTGATGCTGTATTATTGGCTGCTACCATAGAGTTGCTGATGTTTGGTGGTTATGATCTGACAGAGCAGCTCAGAGTCACGCTGACACCGCACACACGAGGAGCGCAGCAGCTACAAAATCGCAAATGAAGACGAAAGTTGGGTTGCGCCAATCGCAGCATAAATTGGGCAAATTCTCCTGTAGTGTGTGGCGGCCTTTAATAAAACATTTGACGTGATTCACAATGACATTATGTATCTGTTCAGATCTGATCGGACGTTTCACCGGTGCTGATCTCGCTGTGATTTTAGCGAATATGTAAGAAGAAAAACAAAAAACCCACCACTTCAATCCGGATTAAAACTGCACTGTAATGCGCATTACTGACATTTGTACCGAGTAAAATATTGCCTTACTGCGTTAACACTGGTGACCACTGCATCATACTTTATACCAGATGCAATCCTTTATCCCAGCTAGGAACTGACACTATGATTGGCCCGGCTCATGCACACTAGCACAACACGAGCACTTTTTGCTTATCTCTGCATGAGTTCGCCTCAGGCTTTGTAACATATGCTTCGTTTTACATTGCATTCTTCTGGAGCTGCACTGGGGTTCTTCACTCTGCTGAGCACACAGCTGCACACACTGCCTGTAACAGAGTGAGGGAGCAGTCTGAACTGGCATTAGGTCAGAACCTACAGACTAAACCATGTGTGAAATCTGCTCCTCAACAAAACACTGGCCCTGTACACAGGCACACTGGGTTACTTTTGACAAATAAACACACTAAAGTGGTCTCTAAAACAGTACAGACTCCTATATCTCCTCTAAGGCAACTGCTACTACTATTAAAACCCACTTTTAAACAATGTAGCACCACTGAACTGTGAGTTTCAACAAAAGTAGAGAAATCCTGCAAAGGTTGTAATTCTAGATTATATGCCTGTCAGATAACAAGTCCAGTGAAGCCCCGTATTAGATGTTGCCTCAGTGACTGTGTGATTTTGTGCTTGGGTGCCTACAACACTGCACTACTCTGTTCGTAGCCATTAGGAGAGAATACTGCTGGTTAAATCATTGTTACTGCAGAACAACGAAACCACAAATAGTTTTCAAATAGTGGAATGAAAACCGATTGCGGTACAACTTTAAATTCAACATGATTTTATATGGCAGTGATATTGTGAAGGTATGCAAATGTGACTTTATAATAAAACAAATGCTACAAAAATAGCTGTTTAAAAATGAAATTTCCAAAATAAGGATTTAAAGTGATATTTTTTGTTGGAAATTATAAATGTCAGATTTAAAATTCCACATACTTAGACGTCAGTAAATAGATTTAAAGAAATCTTAACATTTTTGTCTATATCGCCCACCCCTATATAACACAAAAAAATTACCCTTTAGTATGCAATTTTTTATGTACTGTTGGCCTGTATTCACACTGGATGTCTTGTCACTATGTTCTGAATGGGATGTCACAATCACAGATTTTAGTGGTACAAACATATAAAAAAAAGTCACGATTTTATAATTGTTCACACAGTCTGGATAATCTTGACATCACTAGTTCTGATTTTATAGAATTGGCAGAAAGAGTAAGGGTATGCAAAAATATCGAAATATTGATATATCGTGATACTAAATTTGGTGATACAATATTGTTATTGTGGGAGTATTTTTGTAGTGGAATGAAATTTGTTCACACAATACACTTGATATACTCACTGCTTTGATGATTAAAATAGCTGTATTTCCTATTTGCACAAGTAGTGGTTTGACAAATACTAAATACTGTTGCTAAAATGTATTTGGTTCTTTAAAAAAGTACTATATCATGTGCAGTATATCAATAATCGCATGTATGTATGTATGTTATGATAATATCATATCGGGAGCCAAGTATAGTGTATCAAATCATGAGGGAGCATGTGATTCCCAGCCCTAACAAAAAGTACATTGGCTTGTCTCCCTGTGTGACTAAACTCCCCACTGCTCTATATTTTGTACTGAGACGCCGGGAGAGACTGCCATATTGATTCCTATTCAAAGGTGTGAGGCAGTCTCCTCCACCTGTCAATCAAAGTCATTCACATTCCAGGAGCAGCGTGTGGATGGGTGACAAGGTTGTTCATTTTAACAGCAGAAGCCAATGGCAGCTCCTCCTTGACATGTCACACAAATGTCATAGCGGCACTCGACATAGTAGCAGTAGCAGTAGCAGCAGCAGCAGCCTTGTCAATGGGAGAGAGAGCACTAGCCCCCATTGCATAACCATCTCTTATCTAAGATCCATTATCTTTGGCCACTGCTTGTTCCACTGCTGCCAAGCTATCACACAAACACAATGAAAAAACAGCCCTTACTCAGCATGCACCCACGCAAGTCTAAACGCTAAAACTAACACAAACAGTATGCTTTGATAAGGTTAACCTATCACCGTGCAGGCTGCGGTACAACGTTGAGCAATTATTATGGGCCTATAGAGAGTATTCCCTCAGAGCAGGTGTTTGAGGCGCATGGCAGAAGCAGAGGAGCTTGTTGACAACTGTTCACGCTAATTGCTTTCACACCGAGAGAGATCTATTAAGGAAATATGCAGCAAGACTCCACACAATGTCACGACTACATGACTCACAACTCTCCAACAACATGGCTGCACTTCAAAACACGGTCACGCAGACTCGAGTTGGATTTATGATGTGTGTTTTGAAGCGGAGATAATGCCAGAGGGCAGTCATTCTGTGGTACTTTGAAATCCTGTAATAATTTGACTTAGGCTTTTTTATGTTGTCCTTAAGCTCCACTCAAACGCAAGTGTTTTGTATATGAAAGTCAGTGCTACTTTGAAGGCCCTTTGGCTGTGTCTGCTTATGAGCTAGCAACTAAAATGTTTCAATACATTTTCAATAAGACAGTGTTTTTTTTCTTTTTCAAATCAAAATCTGCTGATAATCTATTCTACTCATGTCTGCAACTTGACTGCACCAAGGACTTATGATAAGTTTATGTTGTTTTTTTTTTTTTTTGTCAAATGTAATGCAAAATAGAGCATTTGAATCAGCATCTAAAAGGCTGCAATTTTTTTTTTATTATAATGTGAATGTATCTGTAGACTAGGGATGCACCAATCCGATACTGGTATCTGATATTAGTGCCAATACTGAAACATTTGCTGGATTGGATATTGGCTTCCAAATATCGGTTCAGACGATATCCTGGACATAGAAATGGATATAAAAGACGAGTACTGGTCATAGTTGTCCCAGAAAGTTGCATAATGTTTGAACTTTTATTTATACAAAGCTGTTTTGTAGTTATTGAAGATATAGATAACAGCTACAGAACACAATTATATCAGTACTGTCTTATATGATTTTTGTTTAAAGTAAATAAATGCTATATTGCATATTAACAAATACTCAAAACTATAGTATCGGAATCAGTTTCTGAACTGAAGAAGCAGGATCCGTGCACTCCTACTACAGACCACTACAAATGTTCTAAAATTCATGAGATTCTTGTATCACTTTCAGTTCATATTTTGTCTTCTCTCAAATGATAATACTCACGGAGTTGTTTCCAATGTCTCTTTTCTCTTTTCACAAGAGACCTGGCCAAGGTAGCAGCCAACACAGCAAACACTCAGAAAAGTACTTTTAAACATATCACAAGTCTATACGGAATTACAACTGTTTTCAAATCGTGCAGCCCTGATGTGAAAGTAGGTCTTCTTATAACAAAAAGTGATCATATTAGTATACAAGACAAACAGTTCACTCGAGTTTTTTAGCTCCTCCAGGCTGTAGTATGTAAAAAATGACCAGCCTTTGTGAGCAGCTTTAGTGATAAAAAGAGCTTGAAAAGGATGAAAAGGCTGCAGCGCGCCAGGCTTTCAGGCCACTCCGCCAGCTTTCTGCGAGTGAAGGACATTACTGAAAAGAAAACAGTCTGTACTTAATGAGCCACTCAAAAGCCTAACCTCCCCATTATTTTCATTATTTATATTGTAAACATAACCCTACACGCTCCGCTAACTCCTCTGCAGCTCACTGGAGCCAAGTACAGACCCAAGTACCAAGTGAGGACCAAATGTTTAGTAAAAATATTTTTAAAATCCCTTATACTGCCACATCACCACGGGGTGATGTGGTGATAAAACTGAAATGTGATCTCATCCCTGTGGCAATGCTATTTTGGTGATATTGTCATATTGTGATTCACTATTTCTCTTTTTAATACGGCTGTCTGCTCTGCACTTTTTCCCACTCACTTGTCCTGTTGGTTAATCTATGTAAAGATCTAAGCGAGTGACAGCTGGATTTAGCCAATCACAGCAAAGTGTGACATTTTAAAAGAAGCACCTTAGTTATTTCTTTAAGGCAATGGAAAAATGCAAAGTCCACATTAATTGTGATTTTAAAAAAGAAAAAAAAAAGTTGTATCACTGACCACTAATTCAATTTTTAAAACGCCTGATGCTGATTGTTTAGAATCCAGAGCAACCAATGGTCAATAAGCTCTGTCGATATTTTTGGGCTGATATGTGGGCCTGATCATTTTCACCAAATTATGTATTATAAATTTACAACAAACTCAACCACAGCTCTTTACCTTAAACTTTTTACCAAAATCTTTCAGCAGCGTAGTCTGTTGTAAGCAGGTATTTGTTTGCTGATCCAACTGATCGGTATATCTCTAATACACAATAAAATTTGTTTTCATCTACTGAGAAAGAATACTATACTAGGTTTGAAATACAATGGTTTTTATTTTTTAACTTGAGTTTTGTATCAGAACCACACTGTTGATACCTGGTGATCAAATCAAATGTGTAATTCCTCCTACTCGCCATTCCAATCAACTCTGAAATCTTCTTTTTTAACATAAGTGAAGCACCAGATCGGAGCTACAGAAACCATCAAGTTTGCATGCATCAGGAGTGCATAATAAGAGGGGAACCTTTGTACAGCAGAGAGCCAAATCCAATTCACGTAAAGAGAGAGAAGGACGGCGAGAGGGAGCATCTTAATCACCCCATAATTACATTCTGTCATTCAGCCCTATGAAAACACACAGACAGGAAGATGGAGGACGGCTCTGAAAGACAGCAAGGAAATGGATATATGTATCTACAGCATGAGCTCCTCACGTGCTTTTATGTGCCACTTAATATGTGTCAGCTACTGCATGTGTGACTGCCGGCACAATTCTCTGTGAGCTACAGCGCCTGGCAACAAAGAGCCTCTTATTGTAAAGGTTTCACTGCTCTGGTGTATTCAGGCTACAGAGAGAGAGAGGGAGCAGCAAAAACGAGAGCAGACTGACGGCGCTTTGAAAAAGGACTGAGGGCCAATATTTTCAGGACTATTCTATAACAGTGCAGACAGGGAGCTATAAAGGTAGAGGCTGGTAACATCACACACACTGCCCCATGTCAGCTGTCAAAGGCGTATTCACTCTTTTCAGACGATTTGTTTGGGTTTATTTTCCCCGAACTGAGATCCGGAAGATTGAGGCTGCGTTTTATGTTTATGCCATACTGTCATGGACATTTGAAACAGAATGGATGCCTATGGGGGGGTAGGCTGGGCAGTGTTATGGCGGGATTCTCAGTGTTACACAGTGGTCAGGGAGACTGAAGGGAATATGGGGAAAAAGTAGTAAATATATGAATAAAGCGGTTGCATAATTTCTTTTTCTGGTGGATCATCTGTCATCTGCTTGTCTCCATTAAGTTATTGCTCTACCTGGTGGGGTCCTGAGTATCACCTCAAAGGTATCTCCAGAAACAAGCAGGTGAACCCAAGTCATGTTAAAGGTGAGATCTGTGGAGAGGCGATAGATACAGTTAATGCCATACTGTGGAATGTGGAATATTCTAGGCAAAGTACATGGCATACTCTCTACAAGACAAGTTAAAAGGGATTCCTAAGTATACAACGAGAAAAAGACCTATTCAACCATTGGAAAGTTTAAGGACTTTGAGCATCAAAATAGGCATTACTCATTATCCAACTATATTTTTATACTGTCGTAGTCTACTACTCCTAAAACGTTTTGGCAATATTTACCATCAGAGAAAGCTGAGATGCATCGATTCAGCTTTTTCAGTTCCGATATCAATTCCGATACTTTGGCTTTAAGTAGGTGCTGATATTCAATATTAACCGATATCAATGCAGAGACTGAAAACTGCATTTTTTCCATAAAGCAAAAATGAATTATTTATTTATACAGAAAGTCTTGAATAGTCTTCTTACATTGGTTTAAACTGTATGTCCAACCAGGATATTGGTTAAACCGATATTTGGAAGCCGATGGCCGCTACAGCTATATTTTCAGTATCGAATCAGTGCGTCCCTAATCGAAAGTAGACCAGAAATGTTATCAAAGAGCCTAAAAGAGCAAATAACTAAAAATCAATGTTGAAAGATAGGAAAAAAAACAGTTTCTCCCGAAGCCTTCCTGTACTCCACATATTTAGGTCAGTGCTTGGGCGCGTTACAGATAGTCAAATAATGTGACCATGCATTTTTCAGCCAGCAGCATGTAATAGTTAGAGAAAGAGGGACAGAAAAGAGAGAGCGAGAAGAGAAAGAGTGCCTTGGGATGCCCCGCTAGCATTAGGAAACCTCTCACTATGGAACGCATCAGGATCCTCGGGGGGCTGCCTTGTTAATTAAAGCCTGAGTTGTTTGTCAGCAGCAGCGTAGTGTATGATGCACAGCGCTATCGCCGTCTCCCCAGCCCGAGGAAAAGAGGAAAAACACAAGAGCCAGATTTGCTGCAAGCCCTGCAACAAATGTGCTGTCTCACCACGGAGAGGAGAGAAGAGAGAGAGAGGAAAAAGAGGAGAGAGAGGAGATGTCTTTCTTCAGTAGAGTGGAGTCAAATGTCAGGCTCAGTTAGCTACGTGTTACTCAGTTGCAATCAGATAGTGTTCAGCAGACAAACATGGGCAACCTCAAGAGAAGAATTATCAGTGGTATGTTTTGAAAATACACTATATCCAAGCAGAAAAAAGATTATGTTCTTTTATCTTTCACATTATATAGACGATGGATTTTCTCATACCATAGATGATTGAAGTTGTCCAACGCTCGCATATCTCTCAAAGTTATAGCTATATCAATGCAGAGTACTGGCAGTTTAATGTCTGATGCTTGGTAAGAACATCTGGTGAGGTGCAATGTCTTTAGAATGATCATATAGCAATTACTGTAATACAATTAGCTAAAACAGTCAATGGGCTCCTAGAAAAGTTTCACTAACACTTTAAGTCAGTTAATACTCTACGTTCAGACTCACACACACACAACACATTAAAGGGCCCATATTATGCAATTTTCTGATTGATGTTATAATGTTTCCTCATCCAAAACATACCTGGAGTTGTGTTTTGTTTTATTCACACATGTTTAACACACAAACCCTGCATATTTAGGCTGATTTCTGTTCCACCTTGTGATGTCATGTGGTAATACAGGAAGTGCTCCACAGTGTTTATAACTCCAGACACCTTCACTAGAATCATTTGGATAATTTCAGCCGTGGAATTGCCAATTTCTACCGAACAGAAGGTAAATGGTAGCTGTTAACTTGAAAACTACCGTGTCACGATAACACAAGGTGGAACAGAGATTTTGAGCTTTGGGGATGTAGACAGACTAATAATGCAGAATTACTCAAACATGTGAATGAAACGACCATCTCCGGGTACGTTTTGGAAGCGGTAACTGCATTTTAACAGGGCTTAAAGCTTACAAGAGTGAATTCTGCTTAACATGTGAACTTTAAACCCGAAACTGAACTAGGACTGGACCAGGACTAAACCAGGACAAGAAGAAGAACAAACCAGGTCTACATAACCAGAACACAGGCGCCAAACCAGGATCAAACCAGGAGTGTGAACACAGCCTATTTAAACGAATGAGATGTCTATTATTCTCCTGATTATACAGCAAGTGACACTGTATATATAATGTAACGATAACTGCTTTGTTTCAGATGTTATTGTTGATGTTATTTCAGGTCTAACACTGTAATTCTGTCTCCTGCCATACCAGTCTGCACTATATCTAATCTACTTTGTTTTATCAGACAGAATGCGAGACATTTCACCCTGGCATTGATCCTGGAGTGATGTTGTATTCTGGATTTTAGCCCACTAGAATTCTATTTGAAGTAAAACTGTTAACTCAACTACACCCTTAAAATGAAACAAAAAAGCAGACTACTCCTGAGGCTTCTAACGGCTGCTAATAAGAAAGAGCTAGATTACAGGGCATTATCAAGCTCTTTCATAAACAGTAAGCATGAGTCAGGCAGCCACATCAAACCATCATCTTAAAAACACAAAATCACAGTTCAATTCAGGACCCACACACCAGCTGTGAAAATGTGAGTGGAGTCTGGCTCGAGCTCACAGCTTCTATAACAACTCCTATTGAGATCCCCTGAGGCAGAGCACTACAGCCCCACATATTACACATACAGTGATTAGTACAACCGTGTGAAATCAGGCACTGCACTAAAAGAGCAACACTTAGGCTAAGGACTGGGGATGAACAATGCCACAACTGAGTGAAATCATAAGTGGAGTTGCAGCGGTTTTCAAATAGTAAATGATTCAGTTATGTAAATGTTAGAATGCCCTCTGCAAATAACTGAATATCCTGTGTTTTTATCAATGGGTTTAAGAATGATGAAAAATGAGGAGGTTGCCATAGAATATTATTATTATTATTATTAGAATATTATTATCTTTTCAATGATGCACTGATACGACACTGGTATCAGATATCAGTGCTGATATTGACACTTTTGATGGATCAGTTATTGGTTCAGTCGATTTTGGTCTATAAATTCACGTAATAAGACGACTGACTGGACAATGTTGGCCCAAAACACCTCAAATCTGTTCTGTAGTTAACTTCAACAGTTACAAAACTCATTTGGATCATTGTTTACTATTCGCTGTAAAGAAAATGAATGATATTTTCAGTCTCTGGCCTAGTATCGGTTGATATTGGATATCGGCAGATACTTAAAGCCAAAGAATCAACATTGGTATTGGAACAGAAAATGCACCTTATGCCAAACCCATGAATATTGTAGTTTAGACCTCGAAACATGTTCTGAAATGCATGTTTTTCCTCTGTCAGATATTTTGAAATTTTATAATGTGCACTCTGAATCAACTCCTACTTTTAAACATATATAGGAAATCTAAATAGAAAAATTGTAATAAGATTTTTTTTCTCTCCAAAAACTCTACTACATACACCAGACAAATTAACAATATAACAATATAAACCATGTTTTATCTCAAGTGTGTGTCTCTGTGGCTTACTGAATCAACTCCGAAATGCTTTCAATTTACAGAGTGCTGTAGCGGAACGAAAACCCCAAACAAATTCACACGAACAGATGAACAGAAGGATTGGTGGATTAACGTAAAGGGGATTTGCCCGCCCCAACGTCACTCACAGCACAAATGGAGCAAATCAAACATCTTATTAATACTGTGACAGATGGATAATTGTGTCTTTTTATGATCCGATCTTGCTGAACACCTCCAGAGAGAGTTCAGTGGGGTTTAAGCCAGAGAGTAATTGTTTTACTATTGTGTCATCATATCTAGGCCTTTTATTTCCACCATGACAAAGAATTGTGTTTAATTTTACAAGGTTACAGTGATACAAAGTTTGGAAACAGGTGTGAATTATATTGTAAAGTAAATATGCAACAAAAATATCCAGAGATATTGTCTAACACCCAAGGGAAATAAGTAGCACAATTTAAACAAGAGCAAGTGTAATCTCAATAGGATACATATATGATTTAAGTGGCAGATGGAAGAAATGCAAACAATATTTAATGACACAGTGTGTAACTTTTTATCCAAAAATAAAAGCTTGTTCAGCATTCTGAGTGTCTTAGTGGACTTAAAAATATGGATGGTTTATTGGTTATCAGCGGATTTTCACAGATATTGGTATTAGTCTAATATTGAAAACTTCACCGATATTTAGCGCAGATATTTTTGACTTCATGTCCACTATATTTGGGTAGGCAAACCAAAATATAGGTGGTCAAAATACAGATATATACGTGGTTAAATTGAGTGGGCTAGAATGTAATTTTGCCAGTAGTGCATAATAGTATTGGTACTACACTAACACATTGTAGGATTTTTTTAAGTAAAAGTACAAATACCAGAGTAAAGAAATACACAGGTTAAAGTATCACATGAAAAAATTTACTTAAGTATCCGTTTAAAAATATACTTTAAGAGTAAAAAGTATAAGGCTTCTGATTTTGGTACAGATTTGTGTGGAATTTTCTTTTTCAACAGAAACAATTGAATCAATACTTTTTTTCTAGCTGTTTTTATTTGTATATTGTTTGCTCAAATTACAAATGTGTTCAAAATAAACCCCCAAGCTTTTGTGCAGGTCTCACACAATACAAATATTTTTTTATTTTTCAGTCCTGTTAAAAAATGTACTGGAGTACAGACACCTGCTCTGAAATGTAGTGAAATAAAAGTAAAAAGTATCCACTTTAAAATGTACTTAAAGGTGCACTGTGTAACTTTTCTGGTAGAGGGCCCGCCAGTCACTTGTTTCCATGAAGATGTCACTGCTTTACCTTCAGTGTTCCAAAGTATGGCATTAAACTTTTCATTATCCATAGAAACAAGCAGGAGACACTACCAGGCCAATTTACAGGTGAGATCTCTGAAGAGGCAACCTCAGTCACAGTAAGAATACACGTTTTTAAAGGTATTTTTGAGCACCCATAATTGAATAAATACACCTTAAGTTTAATACCATATTGTGTAACACTGCAGCAAAGCAATAGCATCTCCATGGTAGCGGACCCCCAGCCTGGAAAATTATGCAGTGTACTTTTAAGTTAAGTACAGATACCTAAATCATTACTTTACTTCATTACATTCCACCACTGGTGTGAACACGATATGAATAATACACATTGACTGCTTATTAGAGATCATTTCCTGGCACGTACAAATCCTTATTGAAGCTTTTCTTACACAGATTACCCTTGCAGTACCGTTACATGACAAAGACAGTATGTTTGCATAGTCAATTTGCACAGGTAAGTAAAGCAGATTTCTTATGAGAAACGAGGGGGTTCAGAGCAAACAAACATGTCATAATCAAATGCACCCAGCTCTGCAAATTGCTTTCAGCGGTAATGAAACAGGTTATGAGAGAGGAGAGACCGTGGTACTGACTAAGCCTTCATCCAGGGAGCTCAATCCTATCAGAGCAGAATATCAACAACAACAAGGAGCTAGCGGAGTGTGTTTAGAGAAAGTGTGCTGGGAGGAAGCCATAACCGCCAGCTCTTATGTGTAGCAGCTGCACACAAGTTACCAGCGCAAATGGGACAGTCTAATGATGATGGCCACAACCCAAAGGTGGCAGCGCTTTTATGAAAGTGTCTCAGGAGTTTAAAGATGCGGAAAGAGGACAGCAAAGTTTCTCAGGATGTGGTATGGGTCTGCTGGTGGTGGCAAGATAATGCTATATGGGACAGACTATGCGTTGTATGGAAAGTTTGGTGTTGGAAAACATCTTCATAAGTTCCATTTACTATTCTCATGATTCAAAAATTAAATAAATTGTATTTCATCCAATTTTGCCATAACTGTAATGATAACATACACTTACATACACTTCCTGATTCTCTGACAATAAAATGCTTTATAACTAGATGCAGACAGCACACAGTGGACTTATTTAGAATGCAAGAGCTGCTTATACCAAATATTTTTGCACAAATACATGGGGAAAAATGGACACAGCTTTAAAGCAGGACTTAACCAGATCTAAACACATTAAAAACATATCCTAAACAAAACCAATTAAAGATGTATTTTCATATTTTAACTGCAAAAAGTCTTGTTCCATTGTTAGATAATTTTACTCAAATCATGATAAAACGTTCTTAACTGAAGTAATCTTAACTTGGCTAGATTAGATTTCTTGCAGTAGATGTTGGCTATGCAGGCTGCTGTACACTGCGGTGTAAGGGTATCACTGTTAGCTGAATGCTAATGAGACAGTGGCCTGTAGACTGTATGGCTTGACAGAGACACCACCATGCTGGTCATTAGTCACTGCTCAGAGGTCAACAGGAGCACATAGTCGCTTCAGTGGGGTGAGAGTGAGCTTATCCGACCATGATGCAATAGGGCACGGCTATTCCCTGGACAAACGCTGCTCTGTCCTCCTCATAATTGATGAGCAATTAGCACAGGCTGCATAGGTCATGGGTTCCACTCAAGCATACAGCAAGTAGGTGAACGGAAGAGGAGGTGAATTACTGCCCTTAAGCTTCAGTGACATTAACAGCTGTTTAAAATGAGATTGCTAAGAGATTACACTTGTCATTAAAAGGAGTTCTTACATCAGTGATTATGAACCTGTACACATCACGTACTGCTCCGTAAATGTTTTTTTTACAGTTTAGAATCACTGTTTGCAGTAGTGTTGTCACAATACTATAATCTTAAACTCAATTTTGATACTAAGGAATTTTTTATTACAGTAAAAGTTTTTCAGTATCAATACTTCAAATTGGTATCTAGTTTTCATACTATTTTAAAAGGGCCAATATTACGCTACTTTCTATGTTATGTATCTATGTTATAATCCTGTTTCCTCATCACAAACAGACCTGGAGCTGTGTTTTACTGAGTTCTTTCAAACTGAAAACACCTTGTGATGACATATGGTAATAAAAGAATTTCCCATCTCTACTAAACAAAAGCTAAAAAGGAGCTGTTAACTTGAAAACTACCACTTTATGACATTTATTTGAGCTTTGGAGATGTAGACAGACTAATAATAAAGCATTACTCAAACATGTGTGAATGAAACAAAACAACTCCACATATGTTTTTGATAGGTAACAACATTATAACATGGCTTAAAAGCTCATGAGAATACATATTGCATAATATAGGACCTTTAAGTATGTTAATTAGTATCAAATTTTCAGTACTTTCAAGAACTACTATCTGCATTGGACCACAACCCCTTGCACATGTTCTGATCCTTAGTTTGCATATGGGAAAGAAGCAGATTGGAACGATCAAAAGACAGCAGTTTACATCTAGTATACACAATTCACAGAACACTTGAATCACTTAGCACAAGCAGAATTAAGTAAGTAAAAGCACAAAAAGTAACATGATTTAATAAGCGCAGTCCATTTACATGCAAATCAGACCAATTACCTACAAACAGCATCTGTGTGAGTATCGTCGCACACGGGGAAGTATCATGGCTGATTTACTTAATGTTGAAATATAAGCTTGTGTGTGGAGTGCACTGTTTACTCTGGGCTCATTCAGCATGGATTTAGCACTTGAGCTGGGAAATTATTACAGTGTGAGGTATCCAACAAAAAACGCCGTAATTACCTAAGCTCATTTCCATTTAAAACACTAAAAGGCTGCCGTTTTATTATGATAAAGGAGCCAAAGTGCAAATGTTCTCAAGCTCTGAGCTCAAATCATTAACTACTCAGGAAAAAACAAGTTTGAGAGAATTAATTGGCCATATAACAAAAGCTGAGGCGCTGGTTTTACTCGATGTCTACACAGCATAAACAAGCGGCTGTAACTTCAGATCTCTACTATTATTATTATTATTATTATTATTATTATTATTATTATTATTATTATTATTATTATAATACACCATCCAAGCATTATATTATGACAGCTCTCCTATTATGATTTATAATGAATTTGTTACACTGTTGACAATGATTTAACTGTTTAATTGATCAGCCATTACTAGGCCTATCATGATAATTACTATATTGACTTGTAGTTCTATATATGATTCCTGGAACAATATATTTTGGGGCTCAATATTTATTATGTGTACAAATTCTTTGCAATAATGGGGATGTTTCTGATATTTTGATGTAACGCCATCAGATTTGAGCTGTAGTGGGTAGAATAAGTAACTTCTATGGTTAATTATTGGTTCATTTTGCTATTTATTTATTGTAGCTCACGGTTTTTAATCATACTGTCTATTTAAAAAAAAGTTTAAGACTACAATCCTGCTTTAAGGTTTTTGTGACAGTGGCATAAATTAGTTTCAGTATTATTGTTTATCATCTGTATTTTCTATATCATGCTTCAAAATGTGTTATCATGACAGGCCTAGTCGTTACAATCTGTTCATTTTTGAAAGAAAAATAGAAAAACTCACTCCACCTGCAGTGTAAATAATACGTCTGACTGATGGCATGGAAATTCCCTATAGGCCTTTAACATAATTATTTACCATAGTACAACTGAGCAAGTTTGTAAAGATTTGAATACACGCAATAAATGCTGGCTTTTTATTTCCCAAATAGGCTCCTAGAACTCTTTAATTATTGAATGTCTATGAGTAAAATAATGCCTACAGGAAATGATTGTACTGTTGTAATAAATATATTCTTGGTGAGCGCTAGATAGATAGACAGACATATAGACATAAAGACTGATAGATGATTTTACAGTCCTTTCACAGGTGTCTGATAATATATTTACATGTTTTGGCAATATAGAGTATTTGCTAACAGCTAATCTAATATAACAAGTGTGTTGTTAGTGGCACCTTTATATTGGGCTAAAGCAGAAGTGACAGGCTGTTCACCACACACAACTCTCACACAGCTGCAATGTGAAGCATATGAGTGAAATGGGCTGTTTCTTAGATAGCTGTGACAGTCCATATGACAGCAATGATGTCTTCAAAATGTCATGTGAGGAAGCAGCTACACAACACTGCAAACTAATACTGAAAGATGAAACAATGTCATGTCACAAATTCCAAATGTATTAGAAGTCATTGTTGACAAGTGATGCTTTTATTTGATGTTTACCTTAAAGCTGCACTATGTAACTTTTCTAGTGGAGGGTCTGTCAAAAGCTTTTCTTCATGGAGATGTTATTGCTTTGTCTGGAATGTTTCACAGTACGGTATTCAACCTTTCTATCTTCATGGGAACCAAACTAAACCAAGTTACAGGTGAGATCTGTGTAGAGGCGACACCACATAATGCCTGTTTTTCTAGGTATTTTTGAGCTATAAAACCTCAAGTAATTCAATAAATGTAAGGAACATTACATATTATCCATAGAAATAAGCCAGTGACAGACTCCCAACCAAAAAGTTACACAGTGCACCTTTAAAGCTGCACTATGGACTATGCAACACCTTTTTTAAACTTTTAAATGTTTAATGTTTGTGTATCTAGTGTTTTTTGTGTAGTTTTGTGTATGTATTGGGTGTAGAGATAGGGTGGGGCGTGGGAGGATTTTTGTTTTGTTTTTTGTTTATGTTTGTTCCATATCAAAATTGAAAAAAATAAAATTAAAAAGTACATAAAGTATTCAAGCTTCTTTTTTCCCTTTTGTTGGGTCACAGCAAACCATATGCCACATGTTTGCATGTTTATTGATCTGATTTAATGCCAGATGCCCTGGGACAAAAATAGATTAGCTTATAAGTAAGCTGTTGGCTGGAATTAGAAGACATCAAACTCTATCAGACCTGAATGATTAAATAGCTACTTCAATAAAAAAGCTGACAGCTACGTGACAAAATAATGACCATACATGCAGGGAGGGTGATGTTTCTAGACAGTATATATTGCACACTTTATGTCTGCCAAGTGCAAATGCAGAGTTAAAAATCAAATCATGTTCACTATATTCCTGACGAGTGCACATCTCAGAAAATGTTGCTAAAAGAACAGTTTGCAGTTTTGACACCATCAAAGGCTCCCCCAGTCAGCAGCTGTCAACAGTGGCAGCCAAACGCCACAAAGGGCCCATACCATTACTGCACACTGCAATCATGGTGTATCCTCATTAAAAATATAGACCGAGTGGTGCTTTGTTTCATTCACACATGTTTAACACACTAACCCCACATATTTAGGCTGAGTTGTACTCTCAAACAGAAAAAAACTCTGTTCCACCTTGTGATGTCATGTGATAATACACAAAGTGCTCCACTGTGTTTTTAAACTCCATACATCTTCAGTAGAATCCTTTTGATAATTTCAGCCCTGGAATTGCCAATCTCTACTGAATTAAAGGTAAAATGATCTGCTAACACAAGGTGGAACAGAGCATTTTGAGCTTTGGGTATGTAAACATACTAATAATAAAGGATTAATCAAACATGTGTAAATGAAACAAAACACAACTCCAGGTATGTTTTTGATGAGGATACAACACTATATAACATGACTCAACTCAATTTTGCATAACATAGGACCTTTAAACTTCTTCCTCTTGTAGTCATAATCTTATGGCTGATCCGTTAAAAAAAACCTAACACTTTTATTTTTTATTTATTATTAAACACGTTTATTGTGATAGTTTTCATTTTAAAAGCATTCACCACTTCTCCCATCCACATTACAAGAGCTGTCCAGGCCAAATTAAATAGCTCTGTAATTAGCAGTGACCAGAACAGGTTGAACTTGTTAACAGATGAGGTGTGGCAAATTAATGATCATTTCAAACTGATGACTCCTCCATTGAGCTGTCCGTTGGGGATGTCACGCTGTTATTTTTTCTGCAAATCTGCATTGTACCATGATATTACACTGACTAAGCACACACGTAGGAGGCAATAGTCAATCACGTCTGATTAATGCCACCGCTAAGCCTTACATGGAGGTTGCAGTGACGGTGGCTTCTGCTGTGATCCATGGGCTTTTAAATGAGGTCATCATAGTAAAATATAGTCCTATGTGCATGTGTAATATGGTAGCACTGTTTATTAATACCACCATAATTCAACTAGCCTGTATTCCCATAATGATTTGTGGAAGAAAATCCCACTGGGAGATGTGTTTTATTTGTCATTTGGGACATAATGAGATAAAGAGATTAGAGGATGTCACAAGAGAGCCCCCTTCCCCATGATTCACTTGGTATTAGGCTTCAAATACGTGGTAATACACTAATATATTTGCATATGAGTATCAACTGTGACAGATGAAAATCAGTGAGATGTCAATCGTTCCAAGATAAACCACTGCAAAATATGAACCAGAGGAAGTTGAACACTAAGGCACCTGCAACCATCAGCTCCATTACAACTAAAACCACTAAATATGAACTTACAGCATCAACAGTCACATAGTACAGACTACATCCACAAATTTGGCACACACATAAAGGACAACACTGATCAATAACTGCTGCTGACTAAAGCTTTTCCAGCTTTTAAGCCAAAAATAACAATTAGCAAAACACAGCAAGTGTCACTAGAATAGTTGGCTATAATGTTTGCCAATAGTTTTATTAGACTCTCTCTGTACAGCTCCTCATAAGCACAACATCAGCCTAACTGGGCACTGTCAATGCCAACTTCACACGCATTATCCAATCTATAAAGCAGCATTGAAAAGGCAGCTCCCTTCTTGTCTAGGGTCTACCTGACCTTCAATCAGCAGTTAATGACACACAATCACCAGTCCTCTCCATACACATTATGAGTGGGGCCCGGAGCACGCACACTTTAGGAGCCACTCCACAGATGAACAGCCACAGCATAAGGTAATCACAATGCTGATCCAGCGCGTGCTTACCTCCAGACGCTCCAGGCTGATGAAGCTGGCAATAGCAAATCCATCAATGATATCCTCCTCCTGTGAGCTGGACTCCCTCCTCTTCCTCCTGGGGGTCCGCGGTTGAGCTCTGGTGGAGGCTGCGGGGCGCGGTGCCTTTTTAGCGGTGTCCCTCCCTGGACTGTGTCTCTCCCTGTCGGAGCAGGAGGAGTTGGGCTCTGGGCTGCAGCGGGCTTCTCTGCTCCCTGCCTCCCTCAACCTGCGCACCCTTTCCCGCTTGGTCCGGCATCTGCGACCCGTTCCCTGCTTCAATTTCCCATCCATGTTGTTAGAGAGCTGAAAAACTGGGCAATTACAACTCTACTGTGTGAACCAAAGCGCACGCAGATTACACACGCAAAAACGAGGAATTTTACGGTGCACTATACCGTGAAGATGTATGTGTGCCTAAACAGCAAATATCGCCTTCTAGCACTCAGTGACCTTGAGTATAAAGCTCCCCAATCTCCATTACGATAAGCAAATGTTCAAGTATCCCACACGCGCGATAGCAACGCTGATCCACGCGTTCAATTTGTCACGAATCTGCACGGTGTCGACGTCCAAGCAGGTGCAAAACAGTTCAAAATCCACGCATTACACTCGCTTCGCAACTTTTGTTGCATCGGAATAACAACAAGCGACGAGGTAGCCGTGTGTGCTCGCTGCAAAGCGCAGACAGCGCAAAGAAATCGTGTCGCTACCGCTGCAGCCCGTTGTTGTTTTTCCACCAGCCCGATCCATGATCCAATGCTGTCAAATGAAGAGATCCTACCCGTCCGAAACCAAGCAATCGTATCTTCTGTAGTCGTGAATACTCCCGCTGACTTAAGTCATATTCCTCTCCACGCGCTCCGTCAGTAGAAACGGATCCAAAGTGAGACAACGCGCTGTATTCCCTGAACGATCCGAACCGTCCGAATAAAGACAGGCATCCAGTGAGTAATCAAACTCCATGAGGCGACGAAGCGGTCTATTCCAGTTCAGATCGCGCTGACTTCCCCATAATCCTGCTCCAGTCCTGTTCCCGGTTGCTCAGTTGCTCAGTGGCTCTTGGTATTTCTATTGCACATAATAAGGCTTTGATAAGTGTCCTTAAAGCGACAGGAGTGATTAAAAGCCCCTCCTCCCCCCACCTCATTCCCTTCATCCGAAATTAAGAGACACACAGTCAAGCTTCAGAGAGCCCAAGAACTGACGTATTTCCGCCACTTCTGGTCTACAATTTACCCTCGGAAGGAAGCTGGTGTGAGAAAAGAGAAAGAAGAGAAAGAGAGCAGGAGGGATCACGCTCTGTGGTGTTTTGGCTCTGTCTGTCACACATGCTGCATGCCTGTGTCATGCTCCATCAGGACTTAAGCACTGCTCGGCTCACACTGTTAAAACAAATATCTATCACACGTTGACAAGTTTCCTCTCTGTTCAGAAAAGTGACATTTGGACTCCCCATCAACAGCCTGCCTGGTGTAATTGTGGAGAATATTGGTCACAGTACTTGACCCTGACCGGAGAGCCATGTTGTCCGGGCTGCAGACAGGGGAGGGGCGCAGGGGGCTTCCACAGGTTCCCATGGGAAATCCAGGCAATTGTCTGAAGAGGAAAAGTAATACAGAACTGTATTTCAATCAGTAGAAATGAGAACAAGGCTAATTATATAAATATAATGACTCCAGTTATTTCCATGAGCTGGCCACTGCTGCCACTTCAACTCCAAAGTGCACTACCCACAGTTTTAAATGATGTTAATTCATGCATGTTTAAGTGGCCTAGTGTAGAGTTTTCTAGTGATTATAATTAATAACCAGTGAATATACATATAGTCCACCTTATGTCAGATACAGTCCTGATCCATCCTTTTCTATTTACTCTTTGAAACTTGACTTTAATATGTTGATTATAACAAAATTTCAATAGTTTTCTGAAGCATGTATTTAACATAGTTGTAGTGTTTTCATACAGATGTTCTTTAGTTTAACTTAATTGCCATGTTGTTCTACAAACTTCAATATGTAGAAATCATTACCCAGATCATATTTGAGCTTAGTATTACAGAAATAGTATTAATAGTATTAGTATTATAGAAATATGTAATATCCTATAAAGCAAAAGTATAGTTGAACTTGTTTTAAATAGGGAGTCAGCAGTTGACTCTCTTGATCTTCTCTCTTGACAAAGCCACCTATGCTTTGTACTTCTTAATATGAAGTCAGACACTAAGAGTGTGAAATGATATAGTGTTACTGTAATACCAGCATCTTAATATGGTGAGGAGCTCATAAAGGGAGGTGTGAGCAGAATACATTAGAGGTGTGGGGATATTGCTCTGAATCTTCCCTGTTGTGATTTCATTTTCACAGTACAGACAGCGACCACAGCCACATCCAAATATTCACTGCAGTACAAGTTTTGTTTTACAGTTAAATCGCTTCATTTTGGCAGAAAAGTACATAGAAAAATGAAACTGTTATGCAAATTTAGAATAGATTAGCATAACCAAAATGAAACAATGACATCTTGTTTGATTTGATGAAGACAATGGAGCTATCTTATAATATACAACCACACAAAATATAGGGGTGATTTACTTTATTCATAATGCTCAAAGTTGCTTTACAATTTTGTGCATAATTAATTTATTCCATACTTAGTTACAATGTCACCACAGCTGCCCTGGAGCAGGCTGCCAAATTGTGCCATTGGCCCCTTCGACCACCACCAGTCACTTTTATATCTTTTTCATCCAACACACTCTCATCCAAGAATATAATTAAGTTATGTATTATCACCAGTTTACATTTAATTAAATGTAGATGATTTTTTGTCAAAGTGCTGCTTTTACACTCCAAAAAGTAAGTAATAAAGTTAAATGTAACAGCAATAATTCTGACATTTTATTTTATGTTTTTTATAGTATAGTATTTTAAACAATGTTGTACTTTAAAGGTGCAGTATGTAACTTTTTGGTAGGGAGTCTGTTACCTGCTTGTTTCCATGAAGATGCCATTGCTCTGCTTGGAATGTTCCACAGTATGACACGTGGTCATTTCCCCACAGATCTGACCTGTAAATTGACGATAGAAAGGTTTAATAACATACCGTGAAACATTCCAGACAAAGCAATAACATCTCCATGTAAAAAATATTTGACGGACCCTCCCCCAGAAAAGTTACACAATGCACTTTTAAAATAAGATTTGTACATCAGTCAAAAATGGGAACCTGACCTGGTGTCACTTCCATGTTTCTCTAATCTTTGACCACTGTCATTCAGTAAGCAGATTAAATCGAGTAGTAGTATGCGTGTGCACCAGTGTTACAGAGAGGGCAGGCGTGGGGAGAGTGAAGAGGGAGATTAGCCGTTTCTTCCATGATACAATTTGCTGTGGGCTTAATCTCTAGCTCCTATACCTTCAGCCAAACACTGTAAACTACTTAACCCTACCTGTGTACCAACTTAACCAAAGTCATGTTTTATAACCTTTAACACTGTTTTTTATTCTTTTCAAGATAACCCTTCATTTAACGTCTATGTGGTCAAGGCTGCTTTGAGAGTCATTTTTCATTGACATAGCAGAATTGCGATGTAGACCACAAACGCAGGGATGTGAAATAAAGAAAAGTCTTCTCTCAAGCGAGCCGAGGTATATTTTGTAAAGAATATAGCAGCGCACAGATCAATAGAGTGGATTTCGCACTAGAACAGTAGACAGCTGTACAGACACACGAATCCTCAAATGGCACAGGAGAAAATGCATTGGGTTGAATCTAAGAATGTTTTGTATGAGTGGAGATGCAGCAGATAAGACAAAATTGTTCGGAATAAGAGAACTATGGGTATCTCTCTGGAGCGATTTTGAAACGGATAACAAAAATGGTGATGATGCAAAGAAATTTGAATGAGTTGAGTCTTGAATTTTAGCTTACAAATTTTGACAGACTAGAGCTGCACATTTTGGGGAAAAAGTCACAAATTTTCTGAGAAATACTTTGATTGTGATTCATAATGTACATTTTAAACCTGAGCATTCACATTTTAGAACTGATTATAAAGAAGAATTCCATATATCTGTAGTAATGATGTTTTTTGTGTGTATTATTTGATGTTGCTTAAAGGTGCACTGTGTTACTTTTCTGGTGGAGGGTCTGCCACCTGCTTGTCTCCATGGAGATATGGAAACAGGTTAATGGTCAGATCTATGGAGAGGCAAGCCTGCACATTAAGAATTCATGTTTTCTACGGTATTTTGAGCGTTAAAACACATGTAATTTAACAAATGCAAGGGAGATATGTATAATGCCCTACAGTGGAACATTCCAGTAGACCCTTCACCTTAGAAGTTACACAGTGCACCTATAAAGACACACTTTTCCTATGGAAGGTCTGCCACCTGCTTGTCTCCATGGAGATATTATTGCTTTGCCTAGAATGATCCACAATACGGCATTACGTCCATTTTATGCCACTCTGAACTTTTCACCATGATGCCATAATATTGTCCCTTCAGACATGGAGTTGTGTTTTGTTTTATTTGGACATGTCCTTTTGAGCTGAAACACACTCTTTACTACATGATCTTATTCCAATATATTTATCCAGCCTTTGCGAACAGATTTCTTCCTAAGCCATAGTACTTTCCCAGCACTGCTTAAAATTCAGTGTAGCAAGTTAGTGTTATTTATGAGAAAATATGCATGTTATATCAGCTTGTGTTTTGACAGCAGCACAACTGCAGTCTGTAAAATTGTCCTTCTGACAGATAAATTGATGCTATTTGCTAACAGTTATTAAATAAGATGCAACACTTTTGTACACCATTGAAATCATCAATGTCCCTATCTAGTCCCAGCAGAGTACAGTGGAGCCAGATACTGACTGAGACATCATCATTTGCTGATCTTTCTGTCACTGAGGAAAAACAGAAGAGCATGGCTGTAGCCTATAGGGTTTTGGACTGCCTCACCATGGACTAATTCACTAGTTTGGTGCCAATTTGTGATACACACTCTGGGGCCTCAAGTTACAAACTCTCTCTCGGGGAAAGCATGGGCTGCTACATGAATGTTAGCATCATTTCACATTTCTTGGCACACTAAATGGAATATATCTTTTGACGTGATTTTAAATGACTTGTGACTGTGTATACTTTACAGATTCATTCATTAATTCTTCACTCTTCATACAACTAAAACTAAAATAGAAAAAAATAAAATAAATCTCTTAAAGGTCCTATCTTACACAAAATGGATTCTTGTGAGTTTTAAGCCATGTTAGAATGTTGTTACATCATCAAAAACATACCAGTTGTGTTTTGCTTCATTCCCACATTTGAGTAATCTTTTATTATTAGCCTGTCTTCCTCTCCAAAGCTCAAAACGCTCTATTCCACCTTGTGATGTCATGTAGTGATAGTTTTCAACAGCTACCTTTTGAGATTGACAATTCCAGGGCTGATATGATATTATTCTAGTGAAGGTGTATGGAGTTTAAAAACACAGTGGAGCCATTCCCATTTGATAAAAGAACTCAGATAAAATATGCAGGGTTTGCGTGTTAAACATGTGTGAATGAAGTAAAACAAAACTCTATGCATGTTTAATGTATAACAAAGCATATACTATTGCAATTACTTAAAGGTACACAGTGTAGCTTTTTGGTGGTGGTGGGTAAGTGAGCCTGCTATCTCCATGGAGATATTATTGCTTTGACTGGATCATTCCACAGTATGGTATTAAACTTATTTATCTTGGCAATTTTATTTCTCAAAACTACCTCAAAAAGCAATCATTCTTACTATGAGGTTCTTCTCCATAGTTCCGACCTAAAACTTGGCCTGCTTGTCTCCATGGGAATATGCAGATACTTTTAATGTCATATTATTGAACATTCCAGACAAAAAAAAACATCTCCATGGAGACAAGTAATAAAATGAACCAATCAAGTTGTAACATGTAGTAAAATTGAGCAATGCAGCTTTACCAGGTCTTACTTCCTCTTGCGGTTTCTGAAAGCCATTTAGTTGTATTGCAGAGGCAGCACTTCAAACAACAGCTGCTTGTTTCATGTTGAGACTGCAGACAATTATTTATAGGCTGGAAGACTTAGAATGAGCTCAGCCTTATGCGCTGCCATCGTCATTTGTAAACATGTCCGAAACCACCTTCAGTTTAATTTATCTCCAAGGAGTTTATCTCTCAATGTCAAATCAAAGTCCAAAAACAGTGAAAAACTTTAAGGATTTTCTTGCTTTAAAATTGTACTTGGTTGGAAGTCATTACATTACATAAATTCATAACTGTTTACCTAGAAAAACACAGAAATTACGATCTGACAAATACAAATATAAGAAAACGCCTTTATTTTGTTGAATTAATGTTTAAAGGTGTAATATGTAACTTTTTCTTGGGGGTCCATCACCTGCTTGTTTCTATGGATTTGTCATAATGTTCCACAGTATGATATTAAACAGCTCTTCCTTACATTTATTAAATTACAGGTGGTGTTATAGCTCAAAAATACCTAGATAAACAGGCATTCTGACTGTGAGTGGGGTCACCTCTTCACAGATCTGACCTGTAACTTGGTCTGGTTTGGTCTCCATGAAGATAGAAAGGTTTAATGTCACACTGTTAACCATTCTAGACAAAGCCATAACATCTCCACGGAGAAAAGCATTTGATGGGCCCTCCACCAGAAAAGTTACACAATGCACCTTTAAAGTATCAGAAAAATATGTGTTACTTGCATGTAAATTATGCCAAAGCTTTGAATATAATTCTCCCTAGCGTGACGTCATCAGTGTGTTTAGAACTCTCCTCTTCCTGTAATTTTCAACATATTTTTCAACTTTTCTTCACAAATTACTTCTTGATTTGTGTAAAACTACCATTCATATTTACAATAGTAATAATCCCACCACATAAAGTCATTCGTAAACATGTCCAAAACCACCTTCAGTTCAATTTCTCTCCAAGGAGTTTATTTCTCAAAGTCAAATCAAAGTCCAAAAGTGAAAAAGTGAAAGTTCATTCATTCAAGCTGATATTCGGGTTAGTGCGGTGTCAATAATGGAGCAGAGCAGGTTTGAAATCTAAGTGCCTTTGGATATTTTATACCATGGGGAGCAAAGTTTAATCAAACAGAAAAGATGGGCCCAGAGCGCTGTGAGTAAAGAGCTTGCTGGATTTATTGGCAGCTCTTGTACAAGGCAGTAGGCTTTTTATTACAGGCATCATTCAGGGTAAAATTAACAATGTGACCCGTGTTTTAGTCAAATATATTGGGTTAAGAGTTTGATGTGGATAAATGTCAAGTTAAATGTCAGCGTGAAATACTAACATTGTTTGAAATTCAGCCAGGCAAAATGGGCTCTTGGTACTTTTCAGAAAACCTTCAAGGAAAAGAGGCGGAGTGAGAGTGTTTTAAAGCACACGTGTGGTTCAGTTTGGTTTAGTGTAAAGTTGTGTATTCATACTCTCAGGGCTCATTCAGTGGCTTTGTTCCAGTCAGAACTTGGACTGGTCTTGTTCTTATCCAGGTTTAGTTCTGGTCCACTTGTGATACCTACAATGATAAACAGTTAATCCATATTGTACATAGCTTTTGAATTTGAATTTCTACAAATTTAGAAGATTATAACGTTGGAAAAAAAATATGATTACAGTTCAAAACTATTAAACTGTAAGGTAAATTGCTTCTTGTATAACAATTTGAAAACAATCATTTATGTTTACAATAGTAATAATCCCACCAAATAAAGTCAACATTAGAGAATCGTAAAAATCCGTCATACACGCTTAAAGTGCGTCCGTGGAAATGTTATTGCTTTGTCTAAAATGTTCCACAGTATAGATTAAACCTGTCTATCACAAGGGAGACATGCAGGTTACAGCACTACACTACGGCAAAAGGAGAAATTCAATTTGTCAACTGGACAAAGTTTATTTGGTCTAATACATTTCGCAAGAAGAAGAAGCAGAAGAAGAAGCAGCTTGGATGAGCTGCGAAACGTATTCGACCAAATAAACGTTTGTCCAGTTGACAAATTAAATTTCTCCTTTTGCCATGGATTCTACCTGGACGACTGAGGGATTCTACACACACTACACTACATTACAATTCAGATCTGTGGAGAGTTGGCGAAGGAATTATAGTATTTTTGAGCAACAGATAAACCCATAATGAATAAATGCTAGATGGATATGCTTAACATCATACCATGGAACATTCCAGGGAAAGCGTTAACATGTAACATGGAGACAAGTAGGTAGTGGACCCTCCACCAGAAAAGTTACACAATACACCTTTAATAGTCCGATTAATTTACCGATCAAGATATATACTGTACCTTTTCTCTCTCAGATGCTTCGCTCAAGAGTCTCCACATTTCCTGGTTTGCTGGAGGTCATTGCTCAACGCGAGGAGTGAAATGCCATAATGGCTGTATTGATCTTTGATGTCGGCTCCCTCTCTGATGCTAAAGTAACACAGCTCGTAGCATTCCTGTTCACAGTGGCCGCAGATGTTGTGACAGGAGCAGGGCGCTTCTTAAAAGAGCCCACAATGTCGATATTTCCCAGCAACCAGGCTTCGATTTGTGGGTCGGAGTGAGGGAAAAGTCAGGGGGACATTGTTTGTGTTCATCAGTGTGACAACTACAGAGAAAGCATCATGTAACAAAAGACCATAGGAACGCATCAATTCTACTCCACTTATTCTTGTTGGGGGTTTGTCTCTTGACAGTATGGCATTAAACAGCTCTACATTTATTAAATTACAGGTGGTTTAATAACTCCTAAACGTACCGAGAGAAACAGGCATTCTGACTGTGAGTGGGGTTGCCTCTCTCCAGATCTGACTTGTAACTTGGCCTGGTTTGGTCTCCATGATGATAGAAAGGTTTAATACCATACTGTGAAACATTTCAGGCAGAGCAATAATACCTCCATGTATGCAACCCTCTATCAGAAAAGTTACACAATGCACCTTTAACTTGTTATTACTATGTGCTAAGGGTTGTCTAGTCTTGGGGGTAGGTTGTAGAGCAGTCTTATCACTGGAAGGTTGGTTGGTTGATCCCAACTGTGACCTCTGCGATCAATGGTTATGGCGTAGTAGTGCACAGATGCACGTGTGGATGCTCACAGCTAAAACCCTAAAACTAATTCTATAAATTTGACCAACTGTTTTTTTTTTTTTTCCCACACATACTCAACCCATGAACTTTTACGATCATCATGCCACCTAAGAACGCCAAAACAAGTCAACAGACTGGAAAAACTGCATCGTCTGCTACAACAGCATGAGCACAATGGCTAATGTTAGCAACGCAGCTAATCTCTGATGAAGCCGTAAGGGAGGCAACGACAAACAGTGATATGCTTGAAGCTATTCACTTATTGAGGGGAGACACGGAGTAACAGTCTGCAGCAGGAGATATACAATCGCATTCACGTAGACTCAGGCAGAGGGGCGTATATCAACTACTGAAGATGACATAACCACTCTTCAAGGGAAAGTTGAATGACTTGAACCGACAGTGAAGCTCCTTAGCAGCAGTAAATGATCACGAGGACAGGAACAGGCGTGTGAATCTGAGACTGGTGGGACTACCCGAAAGAGCTGAAGGCACAGATATGTGTGTGTTTCTGGAGAAGTGGCTAAAAGTGGCTCTTTGTGACTGTTTTACCTCGCTGCCCATGATCGAGAGAGCACACAGGATTGGGCCTCCAAATCTGAACTCCGTAACACCAAGAGTGGTTATTATGAAGTTCCTGAACTACTGGGATTAGAGTGGCCAGGAAACTAAAGGCAGTTTATTATGAAGATCAACGAGTCAGCCTTTTTCTGGATCTTTCCTCTGAGACCAGTCAGATGCAGCAACGTTTTGATGGAGTGAAAGCCTGGATTCAAGCACTGAATATCCGCTATGGCATGCTGTATCCCTCTCATCTGATCATCACACACAATGACAGGTGTATGGTCTTCAGATCGGTCATGGAGGCAGAAGACCACATCAGGAAAATAACCCCACATCCACTGTGATTCGGCATTTTTATCAACACCTTTTTTTTAACCATGTCATCATACAGTGGTCAGTATATAATTGGGGGTGATTTTAATTGTGTGATTAACCCTGTAGTGGACAAATCAAATAGCTCTGATAGTTCTCACCAACAAGCATGGAAAACCGTAGGAAAATTTATTAAGGACCTTAACTTAGTTGAAATCTAGAGACAACTTTAGCCCAACCTACTGGAAATGTTTAATGAGTCCTACGAGAGCAGCATCCTGGCACCATCTTTAAGGCAAGCAGCTATTTTGGTTCTTTTAAAACCAGGTAAAGTTTCAACAGAAATGGGTTCCTATTATCCCATATCGTTGATGTCCTGTGACACAAAAATACTATGTAAGGCTTTTGCTCGAAGGTTTGACTCACATATTTCTAAATTAATTTTAAATGATCAAAACAGATTCATTCTTGGCCATCAGGCATTTCATAACCTAAGATGATTAATGAAAATACAATATAAAAGACAATATGCCAAAGACCACGCCTTTCTGTCATTAGATGCTGAAAAGGCTTTTGACAGAATAGAGTGGAGATACCTTTTTGAGACTCTAAGTAGATTTGGCCCAGGCGAAATATATCTAAAATGGATTCCGGTACTATATACAAAGCCAACAGCCACAGTTGTAACAAACAGCCAGGTGTCATAACCTATAGACCTTTGTAGATCAACTAGACAAGGATGCCCGTTGAGCCCCCTTCTGTTGCTTTATGCCATCGAGCCACTTGCGATGACTGTATGCAGCCCTCCTGATATCACTGGAATTAAAACACGAGGGTTGGAACACAGAATATCTATTTTTGCAGATGATGCTGTTCTGTTCATAACTGATCTGGAGAAATCTGTGCAAGCAGTGAGCAAAATACTGCAGATTTTTGAAACATTTTGGGGGTACAAGATTAATCAAAAGAAAAGATCCTTCCTACTACTGAACAGAAATAACCCACCCATTCAAACACGATGAAGGTTTTACTTAATTGGGTATAAAATTGTTCCTGACATGAACCAAATTGTTTCTGTACATTACGATCCTTTACTTCAAAAAGTCACTGAAAAGATGGGCCGGGATGCCAATCTCAGTGATAGGTCGCATTAACATTATCAAAATGTCTATTCGCCCTAAATTTCTTTATCTCTTTCAATCCATCTCTATGGAAATCCCAGCATGTTTTTTTTCCTCCATAACTAAAAATCTTACCAAATTCATATGGAAAGATAGGCGCCCCAGGTTGCGATTGTTACTCTTATATATTTACCTTACGACTGAGGTGGGCTTTAGGTTACCAAACATCAAATTGTACTATTGGGCAGCCCAATTAAGTGTTGCTACTTTTTATTTTTCTAAAACTGATACCTGATAATTGATAAATGATGGATTAGAGCTACCTTTATCACTTTATATTTACTCAGCGGAAGCTAAACAGTTGTTTAAAAGCACAAAAAATCCTTTTCTTGGTAATACTATCTCAATTTGGCATCAATTACACATTGCACTAAATGAGGAATCTAAGCTTTCATGTTTGTCACCAATTTGAGGAAATCATAAATTTAAACCAGGGAGGGAAGACATGGGGTTCAAACTATCAATGAAAAAAGGTTTATGTGAACTGAGGAATTTGTACAGTGAAGGAGTATTAATGTCTTTTGAACAACTGATAAATAAATTTAGCTTACCTAAAAAACACTTTTTTAAGTACCTCCAGGTTAGAAGTTTTATAACCACTAGTCTAAAGTCAACTATGGAGCCCCCACTCTCTCTACTATAGAGAATATATGTGTTAACCAACCCTAACCCTAACTGTTCACCAAACCAGAGGTCACCTTTCCAAATTTTATAGCTTTTTACTTTTGTCCTCTAAAGAAAATAGTCTCTCATATATACAGGTCTGGAGAACAGAATTGGAAACTGATATTTCGGTTGATGAATGGAGTAAATCCTGTTTACAGGCACAAAAACAATCATTAAACACCAGATTCAGGTTGCTGCAATACAAATGGCTGTTGAGGACTTATATTACACCTGTAAAACTTCACCATTTTAATCCAAATATGACTGTGTAAAATGTGGTAGGGAAAAGGGGGACCCTTTTTCATTGTATGTGGCAGTGTGAAGAACTCCAGCTGTTTTGGAAAGAGGTCATTACTGTAATTTCAGATTTAATTGAATGTGAGATGCTATTGGATTGTAAACTCTGCTCCCCAACAGCTTTAGTGTTAATTTAAATAGAAAGAAGCTTGTAATTTTTTGTTCACTACAGGCCAAACATGTTATTGCTCTTAATTGGAAGGAAATAGAGAGACCCAAAGTAAATCAGATTAAATTAATGTCCAGCAATTTGACACTGGAGAAGTTGAGCTACATATCTAAAGGAAATCTTGAGGACTTTAAAGACATTTGGTTGCCCTTTTTGCGCATTATAAAGAATTTTGACATGTAAAGATCGTAGTTCAAGTTGAGTGAGCTGTGTGTTTTGGCGTGGGGGGAGGGTCTAGATCAGGGGTGTCAAAGTCAAATGGACGGAGGGCCAAATAAAAAATTTAGCTACAAGTCGAGGGCCGGACTGATCGAATGTTCATTGAAAAATTTTTAAATTACCGCATATAGTCTAGTGAACCAAATTGAACCTACTGAAAACCTAACAAATATATTACAATATGATCGGATAAATAAAGCAATATTTTCTTATGGCTCTGTCAGTAATGTTTAATTTTCAACAGGCACAAAAGACAAATTTCCTTTATATAAAAATACCCATAACATGAACATTAAATGAATGAAGCTGTATTATTCAAGGCACCATCAGTATTGCCTGGAAATCCAGAAGGATCTCTCTCTGTATTTGTAATACAGATCCATAGCGATGAGTCTGGATTTTTCCAGGCAACTACCACGGTGGAAATGGCACGCAATCCCAGGCTTGCGTAAAAAGCAAAACTGCACAGATTACTGCTGCAGATGTGGTCCAAACACGGATCAACGCCAGACCCCTTTTACGGGTCGCCAGTCACACGCCGCACTGTCGCCACGGTTTGGGAGACACAGCGGCTTAGTGGAGTGAGGTGCAAACTGTGCAACAACTAAAGAAAAAACATATAAGAATTTAGGCATGGGTGAATTGATGGGTGTATCGGGCGTGCATTCCCGTCATTACCTGGAGTGGGGCGCGCACTACGTGCTACGCACTACGGAGTGAGGGACCGATGCGGCGCTGAGCTGCAGCCGAGCAGCGGCACTAAAAGAAGAGGTGATGGCGTAAGTATGAATGTAAGGTGCGTTGGAGCTTAAGCTTGCGATTTTACCTGAGCTGAGGACAGCGCGGCCACCAAGGGAAACCCGGAAGAGCGTGTGGGTCAAAAGGGGGAGTATGGGTATCTGAAAGTTAACTTTTGCTGTTATGCTAATGACTGCTGATAAATAATGAAATGAAGCCGCCTCCCGCTCGGTGCGTCACCGTTGCATTGTGGGAAATGTAGTATTGGTGCGTGTAAAACATCTGCGGCCTGCAGGCCGGTTCTAATAATAAATCAATATCATCCCGGGGGCCATAGAAAACCCTCTCGGGGGCCTGATGTGGCCCGCGGGCCTTGACTCTGACATATGTGATCTAGATGTATGTGAGTGTTTCTTTTCTTTTTTGTATGTCATTTTATGTTTCAATATGTAAAATCTTAATAAAAACATTTGTGGAAAAAAAAAAGTGACCTCTGCTGCTGTTGTGCCCATGAGCAAGACACGTTAGCCAAATTGCCCAAATATGAAGTTGTTTTGTGAGTGACTGATGGCGACTGGAGGTTGCAGATTGGAAAGAAAAATACAGTCTAGTTTGTCTTAGTGCTTAGGCGATATTATCACGTTTGTTCCTTGTTTTGCTACATCACGATTTTCAATTTTTATTTGGTCTAAATAAAAACAAATAAAGTGCTTAAACTCATAATTTCCTGAACAAAAAACATGCGTACTTTAAATACTGACATTAAAGATAAAAAAAGTCACATTTCTTCCTCACAGCTCCTCCTGAACTCTGCTCCAAACCAAACAGGACTGGCTATAGAATTATGAATTTTTTTTATATGCATTGCACATCTTGATTAAATTCAATTGACTTCAAAGCCCTGCTATAAATTACTTTTCACATTAAGGTGCACTATGTCCCCTTAGAGAAGATATTACTTGCCTGAAATGTTCCACAATATGGCATTCAACTTATCTTGATCATCACAGAGAAAAAAACTTTACTGCGGGTATTTTTGAGCAATACGAAATAAGTTGAATAAATGTATGATAAGTAAGATAAGTATAATGCCATACTGTGGAACATTCAGCCAAAACAATAGCATGAAGACAACTGTCACCAGAAAAGTAACATAGTTCAACATTACATATAGGATTAAAAAATGATTGAAAAGACAAACAAGAAATGTGTCAGAAAAAACACCAGCCAAATTAATAGATAAGCGATTATGTTAAAAGTGTATTACAGAGTGCCAGCAGAGTTAATTAAAAACTCAGGAAGGCTGACAACTCAAAATGCTAAAAAGTGGTTTCATCAAGTTTACTGAATTAGAAGCTTATTTGAAAAGGTCAGTGCATCTCAGTGCTCTAATGGAGTGAATTATGCTAGTATTCCCTAATAGATTTGCATGACTTGGCTCACTGTGGCCTGTGGTGTGAGGAGGCTCAAAGGTTAAGTTGTTTGTGTTGGAGTTTTAGGACTGTTTAAAATGCCCATATTACACTATTTTCTGATTTATGATTTATCTAACATACCTGGAGTTGTGTTTTGTTTCATTCACACATGTTTAACACACAAATCCTGCATGTTTAGGCTGTGTTCTTCTCTCAAACAGAAAACAATCTGTTCCACCTTGAGATGTCATATGGTAATACAGGAAGTGCTCCACTGTATTTTTAAACTCCATTCACCTTCACTAGAATCATTTGGATAATTTCAGCCCTGGAACTGCCTATCTATACCGAACTAAAGGTAAAAGATAGCTGTTATCTTGAAAACTACCACTATAAATGACATCACACGGTGGAACAAAGCGTTTTGAGCTTTAGAGATGTAGACAGACTAATAATTTTACTCAAACATGAGTGAATGAAACAAAACTGAACTCCAGGTATGTTTTTGAGGAGGTAACAACATAATAACAAGGCTTAAAGCTCACAAGAGTCACTTTGACGTAATATAGGACCTTTTAAATGTAGATATAAAAAGACTTGACATTGAGAGATAGTTTTTTTTTAATACACAGGCCCTTATCCCTTGTGTTTTAGTGAAAGACAGTGCTATTCCCTGTGGTCACGCTACAATTAGCAGCCAGGCAGCTATCAGCGGTGCCAAATCATGAACAAGCTCTGCCCCAAACGCCCACACAAAGAACATAGTCTATGCTGCTACTTTCCCCTCAGCTCACATTGTTCTTTTAGCCCAACATGTACCCATAATGCCTTGTGTAACTGTTTTAGAGACAGATACTGGATTTCAATGGTACACTCAATACAATATCTTTGATTGCCAGTCATTTTTCTCAAGACAAATTACAAAAGGGATTTCCTTTCTCACCACTGGACTGCTCGTAGTCACTATCTGCAAGATTAAAAAAAATCATCCAAGAGAACTAATGTGCTCTTTACTAAAAACAGAATCATACTGTAATAGTTTTATAATAAACTATTTAGTGTAGTCTGCACATTATATTACTTTAAGTGTCTTGCCGAAAGACACAAAATAGTTAGTAATATTGGTCAATTTGAGATCAGAATACCTTGTTAATGCTCTTATTGTTAATGTGAATAAAATGTTTTTATTTGTATTCTGTTTAACACCTCATGCACCATTTAGGCTGTTGAAGGGTGCTATATAAATAAACATTGATTGATTGAATGCCAGCAGTATTTTGCATGCCACATTCCTGACACGTATTATCATATTACTGTGTTGTCCTATTAGTTTATTAGTTTGTATATCTCTCTTCATACAATAAGGAAAACACACATCCAGATTCAAAATTAGGGGTGTGAAAATATCTATAGAATTAAAATCATTTGTTGACAGTATCAATATTCTGGGCAGTTGTATCAGTACATCACCACAGGCATTTTGTTTGGTACATTTCACTAAATTAAGCCAAACAATTGTGTTGCATATTTAGAGAAAGTAAACATATGTATTGCAAATGGCGTATTCACTGTTTAAAATTAAGTGTATTTCATAAACAGAATGTGCATGTAGTAGTTTAAAGGTGCACTGTGCAACTTTTCTGGTAAAGGGTCCGCTACCTACTTGGCTCCATTTAGATGTTATCACTTTGCCTGGAATGTTCCATGGTATTACATTAAACATAGCATTTATTCATTATGGGTGTTTCTATTCTATGCTCAAAAATACAGTCATTGCTTCTGCAAATAGGGACACCTCTCCACAGATCTGAATAGTAATGTAGCATAGTGCTGTAGCCTGCTTAATGCCCTCATGATAGATAGGTTCAACAGTATAGATTAAACCTTTTAGACCAAGCAATAACATTTCCATGGAGACAAGCAGGTAGCGGACCCTCCACTAGAAATGTTACGCAGTGCACCTTTAACATCCAGATTTTGCTGTAAACATGTATCTGATCTTTTTGAAATAGTGAAATATAGTGCAGAATATCATGTGCTGTATACTGATTATCACATGTATTGTATTGTAAGCCATGTATCAAGTTCCACATTTGTAGCACATTTTGAGAAACCGTATGATTCCCAGCCATATTCAAAAACACAGACAGCAGCATTTCCTGTACTTGAACTTCATGGCTCTCGCTATTCCCAACATGTCTCCATAACGCACCATGTAACTGCTATCCGTAGCAAGCAGCAGATGTTTGAACTGGACGAGCATGTCACAAAATGGCACATTAGCAGACACGTTTGGTTATTTTCCTCCCTGCACACAACAGACTCACAACAGTGTTTCAAACTGTCATGGGGGAGGGCTGCACAATGCTCCCAGCCAGGGCCCATCCTGTTACGACGCGTGAATAAAGTGAGTGAATGACTGAATGGAGAGAGAGAAGGCACAGTGGTATTCTTGGCTTGTTTTTCTGTGCATATGCTACCACGCACAATAATGAGGACAATGTCAACACAGTAGGTAAACACAGGAGGCAGTGAAAAGCAGAGCTGTAGGTCTTTTGTCGATTAATTGGTGGATGGAGTCTTTTATTTAGCTTATAAGGATTTATATGGGATAAGTTACTGAGTGTGTTAGCTGAAGTTTGGGTATTAAAGGGCCTATGTTATGCTATTTTCTGATCTATGCTTTAATGTTGTTTCCTCATCACAAACATACCTGCAGTTATGTTTTGTTTCATTCACATGTTTAACATCCACACACCTTCACATGGCTTAAAACTCACAAGAATCCATTTTATGTAACATGTAAAAAGGGAGATTAAACTCATCATTCACAATTTGTCTTTATATAAATACATTCTTTCTTAGTACTTTTTCTTCATAAATAATTGTTTTTGAATGAACTCCCATTCAGGTGTAGTCATGCAAGTTCAGTTGGGGTCAGATATATAGAGATATGCAATAGATTTGAAAGCTTTTGTCACACCCCCTTTTTAGTCGACTGCAGCCCTAGTGAATAGTGCCTTTGCTTTGTAATGACCAAGTATCCATTGCAGTGTGGCCATGGACACTTAGCGCAGGATGTTTCCATAAATAGTTAATAAAAGGGCTATTTCTCATCTGCATTGTTTCATGCTGGTCGAAGCACTCAGCAGTTGTTAAAGGCTTAGTTTGCAGTTTGTGGCGTGGGTTATGTGAGGTGATACTCCACTCTGTGTTCTGTCCTTAGATATCGTAACACTGTGGAATGTAAGCTATGTGCACAGTGTACCACCAACAGTACAACCCAAACATAAGCACTGATGTGTGTGTGTAGATAATGGAAAAAATTGCGTGCTAATCTTGTATTTAAAGGTCCCATGTTACGCAAAAATGACTCTTGTGAGCTTTAAGCCATGTTATATTGTTGTTACCTCATCAAAAACATACTTGTGTTGTGTCTCCTTCACACATGTTTGAGTAATCCTGCATTATTAGTCTAGCTACATCTCCAAAGCTCAAAATGCTCTATTCCACCTTGTCATGAAGCACGAGCTTTCAAGTTAACACCTCCTTTTACCTTTAGTTCATTTGAGATTGGCAGTTCCAGGGCTGAAATTATCCAAATGATTCTAGTGAAGGTGTGTGGAGTTTAAAAACGCACTGAAGCACTTCCTGTATTATCACATGGCATCACAAGGTGGAACAGAGTGTTTTCAGTTTGAGAAAAGAAATCAACCAAAATATGCAGTGTTTTTTGTGTTATACATGTGTGAGTGAAACAAAACAAAATTTCAGGCATGTTTGTGGAGAAGTAAACATAACATTATAACATAGATCTCAAAATAGCATTGCTTCAGGGCCATTTAATAAAAACATCTGTCTCTTAGTGTGTAGTCATTAGCAGAATATTTCACATAAAGATTTACAGTAGATACATCATTATTTGTCAGGGTTTGGAACTGGTTCAAAAGGTAAACTGGCCTGACTTGACTTGTTCGGCATACATTTTCACACAATAACACAGAGAAGGGCTTGTCTAATTACCTCTAAATTGCTTCAGACTGCTGCAATGTCTGGCCAAGGAATTGGGTAAGATTGAAGATATTGTCAACAATTGATTCCTGCAATCATTTTCTCTATAAAATAACTTGAAAGGTCCTATATTACACAAAATTGACTCTTGTGAGCGTTAAAGCATGTGAAAATGTTACCTCATCAAGTGGAGTTGTGTTTTGTTTCATTCACACATATTTGGGTAACCCGTTATTATTAGTCTGTCTACATCTCCAAAGCTCAAAATGCTCTGTTCCACCTTGTGATGTCATGAAGTTGCAGTTAAAATTAACAGCTAACTAGATTAGCAATTCCAGGTCTGAAATTGTCCGAATGATTCTAGAGAAGATGTATGGAGTTTGAAAACACAGTGGAGCACTTCCTGTATTACCACATGACATCACAAGGTGGAACAGAGTGTCTTCTGTTTCAATAGAAGAACTCAGCCTAAATATGCAGGAATTGTATGTTAAATGTGCGTGAATGAAATAAACAACATTATAACATAGATCAGAAAAAAGCATAATATGGGCCCTTTAACAAGAGCTATATAAAATTAATTTGCTGCATCTGCCAGGTTTCTTTAGAACAAATCAAATCCAGTCTATCTCAATTTAAGGTTCAGAATGAATGTTACAAAAATAACAGTTCTTTGTCTGGAGAGGCTATAGCATTGAGCAGTAAATTGTATGTTGACATCAGCTCACTGTATTTTGCATACAGATCAAACGTGCATTTCATTGTGTTTATATTGTTGAAAAAATGGAATCTTAAGTGCTCTAAATCCCTTTGCTACATATTTTTATTTGATACCAACCAATAATCCTGCTTAATAGTCACTTACCATGAAAGTACAGCAACCTTCAAGAAACCTTTTATTTGGTGCCTTCAAGCGCTGCGTACACACACATTATCTCAAGAGTTCATATATATTCAAAGAGCAGACAACAGAGAGGCAGAACAGCAAATAAGCTTAAAGAACAGAAAAACAATGTGCACAAGGATGTTCAAATAAAGGGATGACTAACTGTGAGTCAGTAGCCACCAACAGGGTTGTACAGTGTATCATGGAAATAATATAGCTGATGAAAAAAATCAATACACAAACAACACAAAGTTCTCCATTTTACAGAAGTGTGCTGTTTTTGGAAAGTAAAATGGACAAAAAGGCTGATTTTATTCATGATTCAGATTTGGGTTGGTCTTACAGTGTCATTTTTTTACACTTTTTACACTAGTAAATGAAGGTATGTGCTTTTTAAAATTAGCTGTTAACTTCTAGTGCACAAAAGTATTAATATCGCAAGATTTGGGTAGACTAGCCAAAAACTGTACTCAAGTAAGTGTAATGTTAATAGAAAATAATATTACTCAAGTAGAAGTACAAAGTGGTGGTCCAAGAAATAACTTAAGTAAAAGTTTAAAAGTATTTACTGTGGTATTAATGATTTGTAATTTGACGTTAATATAATTTGAAGGACTAAGCATGAAGTAATGCACAAAACTGAGACAAACTCAAAAACAGAATAAAGCTTTTGTCCAAAATAAAGCTTTTGTAGACTTAGTCAGTGCAGAAGAGTAACCAAAACGTTTAGTCAAGAGTAAAAGTATAAGTGTAAGAGTAAAAAAGTATGCAGCTAGAACAGTACTTTTTCTTTAAAGGGCCCATATTAAACTATATTTAAAGGTAAAAGGTAGATGTTAACTTGTAAACTACTACTACTACTACATGACATCACAAGGTGGAACAGCACATTTTGAGCTCTGGAGATGTAAACAGACTAATAGTAGAGGATTAAACAAAGGACTAAACCTTGGTCTGAAAAAACAATATTTTAAAATGAACCTTACTGGACTAGTTATCAAACACTGCAACTTTTTCTCGTACCGTGTAGCCCTATCCACCATCGCTAACAACTCCTTAGCTAAAACTCTATTACACGCATACTGGATTTGAATGTTAAACGGCGCACACCTTTTCACGCATGCATTCTTTTCTAGATTACTTTTGTTGGAGGCAGTGTTCATTTGTATCCTGTTTCCACAAAGCAATAAGTTTCTCTGCAATTAGCACAAGCAGGACATCGGAGGGATTTGTTTCGTAAGCGCTGCTGCTGTAACTGTTTTAATTGCTATCAAAAGCGCTTTATTCTCTGATCATGTTTAATTAAGCTGGTAATTTGTGTGCCCTTAAAAATAGTGCATAATTATTGAACGAATACATCTGGTGAGCTTGTAAATTAACTCTTGCGCGAAAACTCATGCATATTTAAACACTAATACGGCCAAGGTCTCCCAACATGCAAGGCTGGCTACGAAGAAGGCGCTCATTCATGCACAAGGTTAACAGGCGTTTTTAGCTAGCACACGCCCGCAGATGAGAGCCATTTCAGTCTCATGCTGTTAATTACTCAGACAAGATAACAAAACAGCAGAGATGATTAACAGATTCCTCTAGATGATTTGCATAGACACTCCAGGAAAACGCTCCCGTATTAAATTTTATAAATGAAGATGCGCAGAGGAAAGCAGCCGCCTCACTTTGAGTTGCTTCTCCAGTTCAGGCCCAGTAATGACTTGCTTAAATATAATTTGTGACTCAGATTATTCACTCTGAGGCTGATTCATTATGCAGGCTTGAAATGTAAGATCTCTGATGATGTGTGACGCTCGGTTTGCATCGAATCTGAGCGGCCGTGTTATGCAAAGGAACTAATATATGTTTTTTATCTCATGGTCGATTCTTGTGTAACAGCCTTCTTGACCATTGTGCTGTTTAACTCCATACAATAGGTTGTGTTCCCGTTTTACAATTGAATCATTTCAGATGGAGGCCTGGGGTCTGCATAACTCTATGGGGGAAACTTATTATGTGTAAGGGATTCGCTCCACAAACTTGCCATATTTATCTTAAAGGTGCACTGTATCACTTTTCTGGTAGGGGGCCCGTCACAAGAGTGCTTCCATAGAGATATTGTTGCTTTGCCAGAAAGGTCTCACAATAGGGCATTAAACTCATCAATTACAAGTGTTTTACTGCTCAAAAATACATGCCTAGTGAGTGAGCTCACCTCTCCACAGATCTGACCAGTAACTTGGCCTGGAGGCATTATGACATTGTGTCTA
This sequence comes from Taenioides sp. WSHXM2023, assembly GCA_029959045.1. Taxonomy (NCBI): domain Eukaryota; kingdom Metazoa; phylum Chordata; class Actinopteri; order Gobiiformes; family Gobiidae; genus Taenioides; species Taenioides sp. WSHXM2023. The sequence goes on from CM057089.1 coordinate 12,324,235, forward strand.
TGGAAATAGATAAGTTTAATGCTAAACTGTGGAATATTCTAGACAAAGCAATAACATCACCAAGACAAGCAGGCAGCGGACCCTCAACAAGAAAGTTACACAATGCAGCTTTAAGACTTAAAGTATTTTCAAATACTTTATTGATCCACAAAGGAAATTACTTGAAGGACGGGTTAAATGTAGAAGACAAATTTCACTATAGGGAAGTATAAAAGTGTATCTTTACCTTTATTTTTCTATGACATCAACTCAACAAATTATGGTAATATCAACTTGGCCATCTATTGCAGGTTCAGTTTTCTGACTGGCAAAGAATTTAGTTCTCTTTCACAATAATGAAAAGATTTGCATACATATTAAGGTTTTAAATCAGATGCCCCCCTAGCATAACTATCCTTCATTATCCAGGTCTGGAATTGCAAAAACATACTCATACAACATTAGTATTAAAATGTACGGGTCAGACATGTACTCTCACTACTTACACACGCACTACAGCAGCATTAACATCTATTTACAGATCTATATACAAATATGATTGCAGTCCCCGGCTCATGTGCAAAGGTGCTGTTTAAGTTCAGTTGTGTGGACATATCTGATTGACCAATAGTCTTCAGTCTTCCTTCACTGAGCGTTTCATGTTACAATAATATCTTACTAATATTGTAATATTAGTAGTTGTCTGCAAAACAGCTTTCTTCTGATAATTATTTATTTAAAAATTGTTTAGCCCCCCCACCAACCGCCACTGCTGGCTTGTGAACCTTTGTAGCTGGATTTTCATTAGCACACGTTATTATACAGTTTTTTGTGAGAAATATCACAGTTTAAAGGTCATGACTTAATCCGCTTGCACTCTCCATACGGTCAGGAGGAGCTAAGCTGATTTTGTCCTAGTCTCATTTTCTACAAGTAAATGCCACTTCTTCTTTTCGAATGATTGAATCTCATTTAGAAACAGCCCTGACTGTCCAGCCCCGGAGCCATGCTGAGTTGTCCAGTATAATGATCCCAAATACATCCAAGGAAATGGCCAAAGCTCCTCATCCATTTTTCATGCTTGTTTCACCTTTTTTTCCGAGACTCCTCACTAAATCCATTTTCAACAGGAATTCCGAGTAGCCTTAGCCCCAGATTGGTGCAGACAGCGCGTTAAATATATATTGGGCTGAGCGCTAGGCAACCTGCTGAAGTGGCGATGTACTTCAACGCGGTGACGGGAATGAGCGATGAGTCCAGCAGGAGATCAGAACCTTGGAAGTAGCCTTTTAGATCAGCTTTGTCCTCATAGTCACAGATCAAACTGGATATACTAATTGGTCAGTATCGCAGTGGGTTTATGCAGGACAGAACAGCAAGTGGTCAAGGCTTCAAGTGTTATCACAGAGTTCTTTGTTCTCTCCAAATACTGGTCCAACAAAAAAAAAAATATAGCCGATATTTATCATGGATATTTCTTCTAAGCTGCCCCCGTCTGTGTGTGCCCCATGTGTTCTTCAGAGTCTGTCCTCAGTGCATCAGATGTGTCTTTTTAAACAGACTATAGAGAGTAAAAATGGAGATGAAGAGAAACTAGGCAAAAATCTGTAAGTTTACATCATGCAATCATGCAACAAATAATTGTATATACCAAATAAATACATTAATATATTTTCTCTGTATAACTACGGCGAAAAGAACACAGTCTAAATATGCAGGATTAGTGTGTTAAATATGTGTGAATCAAACAAAACACAAATCAAGGTCTATTTTTGATGAGGAAACAACACTATAGCATATAAAGAGGGGGTATTACACTTCTACTGTGGTTTAATTAGACAAAATGCATTGGTCTTCTATACCTAATCAAAAGGCAGGTCCAAATACCGCCCATGAGAGACTGCAAGATCAATCAAACATGCACGAAAGATTCAGAAAACAACACATAATACCCCCTCTTTAAAGGTGCACTGTGTAACTTTTCTGCTGGAGAATCTGCTACCTGCTTATCTCCATGGAGATGTTATTGCTTTGCCTGGAATGTTCCATGTAATGACTTTAAACATATCCATCTAGCACATATCCATCTAGCACTTCTGCTTGTCTCCCTATACTGTAGAATATTCTAGACAAAGCAATAACATTTCCATGGAGAAAAGAAGAAAAGTTGCACAGTGCACCTTTAACATCAACGACTTGCTGTAGATTTTGAGATTCATATTAAATCATTCAACTTCAATAACATGAGAAAGACAAATATTGGATATCGGTATCAGCTGGAAAAAATCCATACTGGACCATACTTAAAGCAGACATCAAGCACTGGCAGTGTTTCCATTTGGCAGAGCTTATTTTGTATTTGTAGTCCATAGCACATTTTATAGCACGAATAAAACTGCATTAGTGCTTTTTATATTGTAATTGTGCTGGTACATTTCTATACAAGGATTTGATTAGGCCCTCAACATAACAGTTTATCAGCTTATTTAGATAGATAGCATAAATGATTCAGGTTGCCTCTTCAAAGTATCACATTATTGCAGTAATTTTCCACAAACAAATTATGTTTTTTCTGTTACTAATACTGTTTGAAACACATTTATTTTCAGGAGTTATAAAAGCTAATGATATTTGTGTGAAATCCAAACGAAGTCGCTTTTGAAAATAGAGATGAGAATATCTGTTATTAGCAGTGTCTTGGAAGCAACAGTTAAAGTGAATACAGGCTTGATGCTTGGGGAGTGTTTCAAGTGACTGTCGTACTATATTGTTCATAATTATTTGCTGAACTTTTGTCTGCATGTGTTAATGGATTACTTGAATTAGAAAAGTGCAGTTTGAACACTTTTTAATGGTCTATGATGTGTTACAATATTATTGCAAGTTGACAGTGATGTTGATGTTTGTTAACTGTACAGAGAGGGGATGCACTGATCAAGCTTTTTCAGTTCCAATACCAATACTGCAGCTTTAAGTAATTGTAACTGATACCAGTGCAGAGACAGCATCTATTTCCTTAAAAAAAACAACAAAATAAGACAGAACTGATCCAAATGTCTTATGTAGCTGTTATGTCACTTTAGTACCCACTGAACAACTTTGTATTAATCCATTTTCAAACATTATGGGCCAACTATGACCAGTAAACAGTCTTATTACATCATTTCATATGACCAAATCAGGATATCCGATACAGCAACTTTTTCAGTATCCGCACCAATATCCGATATCAGTATCTGATTGGTGCATCCCTACTATACAGGTTAGAATTTAATTTATGGCACAGGTCTTCAGTTAGGCGATCCTGGGCAAAATACACAAAATCACTAAAACTGGGCCCAATTGTGCATTTATAATAGATAATATATATTCACCAATGGAGCTCAACAGTCAAAGACCACCGTGGTTCCTAAAGTAAATTTCTTAGTTTTAAAAATGTAATATTAGGACGGGCGCACACACACACACACACACACACACATACGCTCAAAGCCTGTCTGACTTTTAGATCTATCTAATGTGCAGAGGCTGAACTGTGGGCCTTTGTGGATACAATTAAATTTCAGTTTCAACCAAATGGGAGAAAATAACATACAGCCAGTTGTGATTTAAGTACAATTAAACAGCAAAATCAATACTGGGTCAGTTTGGTTTATTTCACAGAGAGAAGGCAAATTGTCCACTTTTAGCAACATAAGAAGAAATGTTTAGAGCACAGCCAACAAGTGGACCTACAAGTATTTTTTTGGCATTACTCCAAGAAAACAAAGATAATACAAGCTATATATATAGTCTACCTCAAAAGGATGTTCGTGGCAACTTTTCAATTTTCAATATTGCAAGATAGGATCAAAGCTCATAACTGAATTTCTTTCTTATTGTTAAAAAGACATAGTTTTGCTTTCTCCTGATAAAGCTTTATAATAGAAATGGCTTTATAATAGAAATGGGACAATTGCAGAGCTTATATAGGCTCTGGTAGCCTCTTTAATGGGGAACCTCACTGTAGAAGGCAGATTTTCAGTTATACAGCATTGTGACTTGAAGTCTTAATTTATTAAATAATTGCAAATATACAGTACGGGATTAGGAAGGAGATAAAGATAGGTGAAAACAGACATTTTCCTCAAATGCAGGACAAAACAGACTTACTCAAACATACAGTATGAATCAATCTAAATACCTACATACTTTGAGCGAGCTAATGATGAAGGAATACTGTTACTTTTGCATAGCATTAAAGGTGCATTGCGCAGCTTTTCTGGTGGGAGTTCCATCACCTGCTTGTCTCCATGGAAATGTTATTCCTTTGCCTGGAATGTTCCATGGTATGACATTAAACACATCTACCTAGCATCTATTCATTACGAGTGCTTCTATTGCTCAAAAATACAATAATTCTCTCTGTGAATTGGGTTGCCTCTCCACAGATCTGACTTGTAATGTAGCCTATAGTCGTCTCCCTTGACATAGATAGGTTTCATCTCTACCGCAGTATAGTCTACACAAAGCAATAGCATTTCCATGAAGTGGCGGACCCCCCCACTAGAAATGTCACACAGTGTACCTTTAAAGTCATGATCTGTTTACCATTGTAAGATAAGATCAACGCTTTGGTGACGGTCACGCATGCTTCTGTATAGCCTATTCTTACATGTAACAGACACCACAATACATAATGACGGCATGGCGTATTACTTTTAACCTAGAGGATATATCCTGCTACAAAACCAAAGCTATTTCGAGGTGTCTTTTTCATAGTTGCTGCATGTGTGTGTTTGTAATACAAGATCAGGCGTATATCTGATGTGAGGAGAGCAGCTACACACATTCACAATATTCCTCACAGCCATGTAGAGCCTGCCATGTAGAGTTTATTTCCCCACTTCCCCAGGAAAGCTTTCACAGTTTGTACAAGATAAGAAGAACAGAGTGATAGAGACTGATTGTACCCTGCCTCACTTCTCTCATACACCAGGAGACTTTTAAGCTTTTAGTAAGAACACAAGTGACTGAGAAGGATCAAATGGCATTGGTATGCAGTAGTATAGAATAATATTTGAACTGGTAATACTTTGGATGTGGAGAGTTTCACAGAGCTGGTAGTTAACCCACAGTCTCATTGTTGAAGTTTATGCAGTTATAAATTGACTTCTATTTGACCTTATAAACTTGCTTTGGCATTAGCAGCACTTTCAACATGCAAGTACTTAACCTAAAAAGATCTCACAAACGTTTACTCTGTCTATATTTGGGTTAGGTCTCATTTGAAAACAACATTTGTTCCTGTTTTTACTTGGAGAAAGAGAACTGGATTAAAACCAATGAGTCTGACTGCCAACACAAGTGAGTAAATTGACCTATAAATGTGTAAAACTCTGGTCGCTTTTTCAGATGCCGTCTTGACACATGGAAAGAGAGAACACCTTAGCAATAAAATCGACAAACTAAAACTGAGCCTTAAAAATAATGATTAACTATTAAAGGGCCCATATTACGCTATTTTCTGGTATATGTTATCATGTTGTTTCCTCATCACAAACATGGATCACACAGGGGAAATTCAATTATGTCAAGTGGATAAAGGTTTCGCAGCTCATCTAAGCTGCTTCTTCAGTTCTGGTCAGATTGGTACTGATTGGTACTGCCTTATATCTGCCTGAAGGAAGGAGCTAACTACACTGTAACTATTCTGAAACTAACACATCTACTTGTTTACAGTTTCTGTTTGTTAGATAGGTCTGTTGAGCTGGACTAAGTGGGGACTGTGCCTGAGTCATATTAGCATAATCATTCAGGCCCCTGATGGGTGCTTTCACACCTCTAGCACTATTTTGTTCTTTGTTTTGATTTTGAATAAGAGATAAGAGATAGATGATGTCTGAGCCCTCCATTTCTGTTCAAAGATGGATTGTCTTTCCTAACAGAATAGCCTCTTTAACTCCCCTCTCAAACCAATTTTTTTCTCTGGCCAAGATCTGTACCTCACTGTCCTCAAAGGAGTGGCCCGTGACTTTTAGATGGAGCTATACGGCAGACTGAGGTCCACTATGGCACTCCTGTCTGTGCTGGTACATCCTCTTGTTAAGTGGCTGTTTTGTTTCTCCATTGTAGCGCTCACTGCAGTCTTCACTACACTGAATGGAGTAGACCACATTGCTTTGTTTGTGGCTCGGTGTTTTGTCCTTAGGGTGGACCAGTTTCTGTCTTAAAGTGTTTCTAAGTTTGAAACAGACTGAGATTTCATGTTGTCTGAAAATCCTCTGTAATTTTTTTTTTTTTTAAATACCAGCCATGTAAGGTATAGTTGCACCCTTTCTCCTAGGTTCTGATTCTCTGTTGTTTTGTTTTTTTAGTTCTCTTTGTTCTATTGAAAGCCCATTTTGGATATCCACAAACAGAGAGGGCTTTCTGCACATGTTGTTCTTCTTTCTCCTTTCCCTCTGTGCTTATAGGAACCACTTGGGCCCTATGTTGTAATGTTTGAATAATTCTAAGTTTGTGCTGCAGACCATCCTGGCTCCTCTGGTGGGTAACATGGAGCACCATATTGAGAACACAGCAGAACTTGTGAACAAAGTCAAGCATCTCCAGTTTGACCTGGATGAGACAATGGTTTCCTTTGATGTGACCTCTCTTTTCACTTGTATCCCTACATCGGTAGCGGTGAAGGCAGCAAGGAGGAGACTACTGCAGGATACTAAACTAGAAGAGAAAACTAAACTTTCAGCTGGCCAAATCTGCCAACTACTGGAAATCTGTTTAGATCACACTTACTTTCAGTTCAAAGGAAACCACTACAGTCAAATCCATCCACCCACACATTGGTATCATTATGTTAATGATAATTTTTCTAAAATCAAAATTCAAGATCTGGAACCTTTTACTACACATATTAATGCTGAAGATCCAAACATTAAATTCACTTGTGAAGATGCCAAGGTGAACACATTGGCATTCTTAAATTGTGCAGTAACGATAGGAGAAGACCGGCGACTCCTGGTAGAGGTCTTCAGGAAGCCCACACACACTGACCTACTTTTTGATTCACACCACCCACTGCAAGGGCCGAGGGGTAACTTAGGTGGAGGTATATGTCAAAAATGTTCTAGTTAGCATAACACACTGTTTCTTGTCAGGTGACTCCGTCTAAAGATCCGCAGCAGAACCTGGGTGGCAGCTCCTGCAGGCCAGATGGGGATTTAAATTTTTTATTTATATAATTTTATATATACATACATATACTGTACTTACATATACATAAGAAAACAAAAATAGACAAAACAAACAAACAAACAAAACAAACTCTCACACCCCACCCCTCTCTCCACACTCAACACCAGGGACAACACCAGGGTGGTGGGGGGCTTGAGGGGGTCCTCGCCCTAGAATGGCCAATGTTCCCCCATAACCCCTACCCCAAAGATTTTTGGATCATTTTCAATGGATATTCAATCTTGATTAAAAATGTTCAAATGGCATCCACAAAGTGTTAAAAAAGAGACTACAGTAAAACAATTAGTCCATATTGGGGTTTATAAATCACTACAGGAGCTAACTAGGCCTACATTTAAAATGCTCTAAATTAACATGGCAGAACAGAAATTCAGTTTTGTCAAGTGGACAAAATTCCTCCTCAGGCTGTATTCCAGAACCTTCTCCCTCACCAAGGCGCTTCAAGGGGACACATGCAACTCCTGCTTCTCCCAGAGTGAACGGTACAATTGTCTTCTTCGTTCATTTTCGCAAAGTGTACGAAGCAGTGTTTCTCAAACTGTGGTACATGGGCTGCCTCTGTTGCAACTAGTGGCCATTTATTTTACTTAGAGACAAGTCTAGTCATGTTTTTTCTCTTCCTTTTGGTTAAGTATTTTAGAACACACAAACGCTGCATATTGAGGCTGACTTCTTCTCTCAAACAGAAAACACTGTTCCACCTTGTGATGTCATGTGGTAATACAGGAAGTGCTCCACTGTGTTTTTAAACTTTAACTTGTTAACTTAAAGTTAAAAGTTTAACTTGTTAACAAGTTAACTTGTTAACTTTGTTAAACTGTTAACTTGAAAACTACCACTGCATGACATCACAAGGTGGAACAGAGCAGTTTGAGCTTTGGAGGTGCAGACAGACTAATAGTAAAGTGTTACTCAAACGTGTGAATGAAACAAAACACAACTTCAAGTTATGTGTTTGAGGAAATAACATTATTACATGGCTTAAAGTTCACAAGAGTCAATTTTACGTAATATATGATTTAAGCCCTAATTTAGGCCTGATAAAGTCTGAGTTTAGATCTGGTGGTACTCAGAAACTCAAATATTATCTTGGTGGTACTTAATGTGTGAAAAATTTGAGAATTGCTGCTTTAAAGATTTGTGCATTAATAAATAATATATATTACAATGTGCTGATAATAACTAACACTAATTACAATGTACTGGTTTTCCCAGCAGAGAGACGCAAAGGGACAGGCTTTGTGTGAGTCAACCCTCCAAAAATGCCTCACCATGCCGTCCTCGGGCCAGAAAATGTGGCCATGATGAAGATGAGGATGACGGTCCAACATGCATAAAGGCCCGTGTGGAGCCTAAAACCCCAAATCTGAGGAAGAGAAGCTGGGACAACGCTGAAGACAATGATGAATTTCTGAGACCCTAGAGGCTTTGTCTGGGGAACCCTTGTTTACACACTCCACCATCCAGTCCTCAGGCCGAAAGATGTGGGTATGATGAAGATGAGGATAAAGCTTCAGCGTGCATTAAGGCCTCTGTGGAGCCTAGAACCATGTCCAGTACTCAAATATTGATGTAGGCTTGTGGGCTGAGCAATGGACAGAATCTTACTGCTAACCATACGGAGGGTTCGAATAGGATCCGTGTATTATTGAGATACACATGGATGACACATATAGGCATGTTTGTGATGAGGGAACATTATAACCAATAATTCTAGAGAAAGTCACATTTTAAGTTTGGAACAAGTTGGTACAATATAATAAGCCCAAAAGCATGCGTGTGTTACTGCTAGTGGCCGACACACGTGACGAATGTGTGTCTGCCACACGACTGGCTATAGACCTGTGTATTAAAATGCACACGCCTTAGCATCAAGCTCAACCAAAGTTGGACTGCAATCTATCGCTCTTTCGATTTTGGATTAGAGACTACTAGACCTGAGACTATCTGTAGCACAATGCAGGGCACCTCCTATGGCCCATAGACACAAGGACGTGCCCCATGTGCCCTGAGACCTGTGCACCTTGTGTTTAACTGAAAATGCTACTGTAACAGTGTAGACAACTGTATTAAATCATGATTATGGCCATAATAGTTATATAAGATGCATAACCTTTTGGATGACGTAAAACAGATGTATATGACCATGATCATGGTGCTGCACTTCAGCTTCATGCATATAAAATATTATGTTATTAAACCTTCATATATTTAGAATTAATAAACAATAAATCTATTTAATCACTAAGAACCATCAAAAGATAAGCTAAAAATCATATCTTAAAAACTAGATTAGCTAGACAAACTAAATTACATTTGGATACACACAGTCACTACATGTATTACATATCATCTATGTAGCTATAAATTCATGTTTTATTTAGTTATGAACCGTATAGTTTTCACGTTGGACATAACTGCCAGTGCACAATGTCACTATCGTGCGCTGCATAAATTCCATGTAAATGCAAAGATTCTGTTCAACTTATATTATTACCTGAATATATACATGAATTTTCCTGTTAATGATTAAATTAGAGAAATGTTTTATTTTACCAGACAAAACGTGAAAAATGAATTATTTGGGTGTCCATGCATTGTTGTCCATGTGTACTTTAAAATAAACATTGAATTTGTTCTTAAGACTTAACTTGTTTCTGAATTTTACAAATCACAAAAAAAGCTTCACTGTTGTTTCATGAGGTGTGTTTGGTGGTGTCTCTTCAAGATCTTACATCAATTGTGTCTGTGCTGTTCATCACCCGGGCCCTTTTTGGTTTAATTTTAAGCATCAGTGTTGATATAAAAGTGAAGTAAGTAGCGTAGTAAAGGTAGATGAGATGAAGCAAGAGGAGGGAGGAATGCTCCTGAGCGCCAAGGCATCGTGTTTCTCATCATAAGTCTGGGCTTTGCAGTCCAAAGTTCAAAATGCTCTGTGTGGTACTTTTAAGTGAACAGCTACCATTTACCCTTCATTCAGTAAAGATTGGCAACTCCAAGGGTGCAATTATCCAAATGATTCTAGTGAAGGTGTATGGAATTTAAAAACACAGTGGAGTATTTCCTGTATTACCATATGACATCATAAGGTGGAGATTTTCTGTTTAAGAGAAGACCTCCAGGTAGTCTGTTTTTTATGAGAAAACGGCATTATGACATAGATCAGAAAATAGAATAATATGGGTCCTTTAAAGAGAATTTACCCCAGAACTACAATGCCTTGTCTTGACACTATAATTACGTAATACAGAAATCTTATTTCACAAGATTAATTCAAGTACAAGATTTATTTTTCTCCATTAGGATAGCTCTTTAAACATATCCCCTAACATTAAAACATATCAATTTCACATTATTGAATCCTAACATGCCATGAAAAACTGCAAACCCAAATAATCTGCTAAGCATTTCAGATCTTGGCATCGTTCACTGAGAGTTGAGTTCCACAGATGGAAAAAATGATTGCAGGCACATGTCCAAATGGCATGTTTGTTCTGTAGCTCTGGGAACTGGTATTTTCATTGGACTGGGGGTGGCATAACATTATAGTGTGAAAAATTAATAGATTTCAGAGTATAATTACTGTCCTAATAGCACCCTGAAGTGAAATGTATTACAGGGAATGAGCGTGAACAAGAAGAGTTATAATCTAGTCCAGAAATTTGTCTATCCAGTGCACTCAGGGTACTTCAACTAAACCATTAGCAGTATTTAAATGTCTGGTGCAGACAGTGTTCATTTTCTTTTCACACCGTTGCTCCAGGAAAATATTACAGCAAATGATACTCTGAAATATGTGCACGGTGTTCTCTTTTCAAATTACTTCTTGATCTCCACACCTTGTTCTTGTCGAGCGAGGCAAAGGTAGGGCAGATTAAACAGTGGTAGGCTTTTGCTGCACAGCTCAAAATAATCCTCAAGCAGTAACATATTTATCATGGGAATTCAAGAAATCTTTAAAAAAAAAAAGGTGCAGTTTTGTAACTACATCTAATTAGATTTAATAAAGAATGAGCAAAGACTTGATTAAAAATGAACAAGTGGTTTATTAAGAATGATTCAGGCTTAGTAACTACTTAATAAAGGGCTTAACCTGATTTGTAGTTGTCTTAAAAAACAGAACTAGTTCATTTTAAATGGTTTGCAGTGGTCCAAAGTTACTCCTAATTTTAATTTATGCATTCCAAGCATCCTAATTATTCACCACAATGAGTTTATCAACTTTCTGAGGTCAGAGAGGAGCCACAGCAGTGTTGAGCAGTAACTAGTTACAAAGTAATTAGATTACAGTTACTTGGCCTGGTAACTTTTTGTAATTTTTCCCATTTTTTCCCCAAAATGTGTGTAATCCATAAACCTGTGTCGTAAAACAGTAAAACAGATCAACACTAACACAGAATTTCATCTTCTGGTGTCTGACACATCAGCTGTGAACCAAGACAAGACAAATATTGGTTTATGGAAAACTGAGATTTCTGTTTATTGATGTTTGAGGATGCAGTTATGTGCTTTGGGTATGACATACAGTACTACTTGTACTACTAGTACTCTTGCTTACAAATTTCCTGTGACTGCAGCCACAAATGATCCAAATGACTACAACTGATGTGACTTACTATGGCAACACCTCAACAAAAGGCTATTCTATGCAGCTATTGAACACTTGCAGTCATTTGGATGATGTATGCATTACCATAACTCCTACCTCCCTTTTGTTATGGCTATACCGGTGGAACTTCTTGTCAATATAAAATAAGCAGGCGGTTTACTCTTTCTAAAGAATTGAATCTCTTTAGGACTCTGTTTATCGGCCTTACAAAGGGCTGATATTTTAGGATATTATTTACCCGGGGGTTAGAAAACTGCTGAGTAGGCATGGCTATATTCTCGGCACACATCTCCAACAGCAGTGCTCAGAGTCACAAACACTGAGGAGCTGTCCAATCCCAATATAGTGCTTTCACTCAGTCTACTGTGTGTTGGCTGGACAAAGGAACTGCTGTGGGTTAAGAGATTGCATACACTGTAAAATGGAAATGGACATAGTTTCATTCTAATTAATCAAAATGTGTTCAAGTAGTAATCCACTTTCTTAAACACATTTTACACAATCAACTGTTGAATACATAAGGTAGAATAATACACATTTAAGATGCTGTATCTGATTTTTACTTTGTTAAAATCTGAAAAACATAATTAATTCATTTTAAACAGTTTGCAGTAGTCCAAACTTATTCCTCATTTACCTTATGCAATTATTAACTGCGATGAGTTTATGAGCATGTTTCACCACTTTCAGAGGCTAGAGTAGAGTGTAGCTTTGTTGTCATGGTAAAACTAACACCAACTAGCATGCTAACCATGCACTTCCTGATTACTGGACATTAAAACGCTTCATAATTACATGGAGACAGTACACAGCTGACTTATTTTGACTTCAGGAGCTGCTTATACAATATATCTGTACTGGGGGAAAGGGACATTTTGCTCAAATACATGGAAAAAATACATATGTTCTGTAGAGTGTAGTAATTAATTACACTGTTATTAAAAAGAGTTAAAAACAATAATGCTACTGCTGCATTAACTGTAGTGAACTATTTTCAATACAGCAATTTGTTCACTCAGATGTATGTAAATGTGGTGTGGCCCTCTTACTCTCTTGATAATTCCCATATGTAATGAAGCAATTTACAGTTATCCACAGAAACCAGTGTATATAAGCCACACGATCAGCCATTTGGAAGAGTGATTTATCGAATTCCCTCAAGATGTGGTAAAAGCAACAAACAGCTCACATATTAGGAAGAGAATCACGCAAGGATAATTGATTGTTTCCATACAAATGGCTCTATGATTAAATATCGAACTGTGCGGTTACACTGAAAGAGAGTAATCACTGCGGTGGCCATCTTGACAGAAGAGAAGTGGCATCAATGTCATGAGTAGAGGAAAAATCAGATTTGATTCATGCTGCACAAGGAGCATGCTGAATGGGCAATAACCTAGGGCTTGTCTAAACCTAATCACAGCTAACAGTGCACATCAATGGACTCGTACTCATGTATAGATTAGCTACACGTTCACAACTGTACAAGTAACAGCACTTGGGAATTTGTCATGCATTGTCAGAACAGCTTATTTTCTATACACCTATAAAAGGTCAACTTCCTGCATTTCCAAAGGGCTAAATGAGATCTCCATGCATGGTTTATGGGCTAAATTTAGTTTGAGCTAAGGGTTCTCATTAATAATAGATCCATCAGCAGGGACAGTGGGACCATCTGCGATTGATCTGGACGAAAACACAGGCTTAAGAACAGACTCAAACAATGTTGCCATCAAGTGAGGTATTTGAAAGACAGACAGCAACTTGAATCAGCAAAGTGATCCAATAAATTCAGATTCCATTAAAGGTTCTATATTACACAAAATTGACTCTTGTGAGCTTCAAGCTCAAAGCTCAAAATGCTCTGTTCCACCTTGTGATGTCATGTACTGGTAGTTTTCTAGTTAACAGTTTTTACCTTTGTACTGTTGACATCTAGTGAAGGTGGAAAAGAGTGTTTTGTGTTTAAGAGAAGAACATAGCCTAAATATGTAGGGTCTGTGTGTTAAACATGTGTGAATGAAATAAAACACCACTCCGTGTATGTTTTGATGAGGAAACAACATTACAACATAGATCAGAAAATACTGTAATGTATGTCCTTTAAATAACAAAGTGCACCAACTGACTATAGGACGATAATCAAACATGCATCAATGGGAATATTATATAGACCTGTCACAATAATTACAGTATATCAACTTATCGCTTAATATATAAAAGCTGTAACAATATATTTTGTTATCATATGTACAATTTAGTTGTAAAAGTAGATTTGAGCTGTAAAAGGTTGAATAAGTGACTTCTATGGCTAATTACTGATACATTCTGTTATTTGTTGTATGCCTTTTGATGATATTGTCTATTTAAAAATGGCTCACTGGCATTATCTTGCATTATTGTATTAGTGGCATAAAGTAGTTTGAATATTATCGTTTATCACAGGATATCTCTGTAGCAATATATATGGTACTTCCAAATTAGTTATTAGTGACGGGCATAATATTATATTCAAAAAACATAATAAAAGTAGGTCTAAAGAGTCCTACAAGAGTCCTACAAATTTTATCACATTTATAAAAGTCATATCCATTAGCCTCGATACTGTTCATTTATCCATTATGTGATTCCTCGGTAGATTAAAAGCAAAAAAAAAAATCCCCTTGAAATCTCACAGAGCACCGCATGACCTCAGTGACCAACAGTCCATTAGCAATTAGCGTTAATATCCACCATTACATCTGCTCCGGCTGTTAGCAGATGTCTCCCAAAAAATACCCAATACGCTGTTAAGAGTAGCTCATTTGAGAGTTAGCTCCATGCCCACATGTATCACGCCAGTCCAACCTGTTATTATTGAAATTGTGATGAGTGGCTTTAGGTGGAGCAGAGACTGGTCCGGGGGAGGGGGGGTGCTGTTTGGATTGGACACGTTAGCTTTGCCACAGGCTGCACTGGTAATGACAACCTTTGAGAAGCCACACAACCACACAGATCACTCCACAGGGGGATTACTGTATACAGGGCTGACCTACAACATGGAGCGCTCCCTCTTGTTGACAGAGAGTAAAGCCTGAATTTACTCTTCCAGTCAATAAGCTCACCAAGCTATAATAAACCCAAAAGGGGGATTGATGGATAGTTGGTGATCCTTGTGTCTTTCAGACTTTAATGCAGCTTAGATTTTGTGAGTTGAGTAGGAGGTTGTGGGATGTGAGAGTATTACCAAAATGGACTTATTCAAAATGGATCCGGGCTATGAGGTAATGCATATTTCAGTTTAAGTTTGGTTTGGTTAAAGAGGGGGTGTTATGGGGAGTTTAAAATTGTTTTTACTGAGCTTTCTGCCATGTTATAATGTCCTGTCATCAAAAACATGCCTGAAGAGGTTTTAGATGTCATCCATGTATGTTTCAGTAATTTAGTTATCTCCCCTGGGCTCTATTCGAACCCTTCTTACAGTTAGCTGTAGGATTCTGTCCAATGCTCAGCCCACAGGCCTACATCATCCATGCTCCCACACGACAATTCTACATAAATGTACAAAAGCATGACACCAAACTGTACACTACAACTTCACAAACCTGATTCATTGCAGTAGTTTCATGAGTGGGACCTGTGCAGATAGTGTTGTGATAGTGCTCTGAAGGAAAAGTGAAGGAAAAGTGAAATACTGCTACACAAGTCTAGTCCCCATTAATAATAACAAATTATTTGGTTGAAAAACAAAGTGAGGGGTTGTCTGCTTGTAACACCATTTTTTTCATTTCCGTAAAAGGGACGGACAAGTCCAATGTTTTCACTATCTTACAAAATGGCCACGGTGACAAGTGCTCACTTCATGGGCGCTGCTGTGTGAATCACAGTCCATGTTTTGTCTTTCCCATTGACTGTAAGGTAGCCTAAATAAAAGGGGCTTAGTATTACGCTGCCTTCTGCTCCACAATCTTTGTCCAGTCAATAAAAAATGTCCCACTGTGTGGCCAGTACCACTCCACCCCTTTTTTCTGCCTCTCATTCTGCCATCACTACCACGTGCACATCTCCAGGAAACTTCATTACACAGAACTCATTCAGAACTCAGGGCTAAACCCAACCCCAACCCAACATAAAGTGTAACTCCACAGTGTCCCCACCAGAAAAGGTACAAATGTAAAAAATTACAGCTATCATGCAATAATATAACGTAACATATGACAAAGTGGAAAATTGGTGATATATTTATTAAGCCTACTCAGTACAATCTCAGTAATGAGTTACAAAAGCATATGCTATTATCATGACCCGTGCTTTTGGGAATAACATTCACTGGGTGTACCGGGGCGTCTCCAAGCGACCCGTGCGCTCTGTGAGTGGGGCTTGTGTCACCAGAGCACCGCGTGGCGTGGCATTAAAACCCTCCTCTCTGCTCCGGTCCTCATGGAGCACTGTACGTGCACACTACCTCTCCCACATCCCACTGAGTCCCACTCAAAGAGAACAGTCCTACCTGTGCGCCTCACGGCTCTGCGTCGCTCTGTGCCTTTTCCCTCTATCTCCAGTAGTGCCACACGCATTAATCCCATGTCTTCTTAACCCATTACACAGCAGTGAGAACCGTTAACAAGGAGCTAAAAAATAGTATGCCTGATCCAAACTAACTCCACAGTATCCTGGCAGAGGACCAAGATATGTTGTTGTTTTTTTTCATAAGTGCGCAAAGGGTATATTTATAATTTATATTTTAATGTAAATTAATAACCAATATTATAAAAAAATATGTTCAATACTTGAATTACTTTCTAAGTATATTAATTCCATCCATCCATTTTCTTTCGCTTATCCGGGGCTGGGTCGCAGGGGCAGCAGTCTAAGCAGGGACTCCCAGACTTCCTTCACCCCAGACACTTCCTCCAGCTCCTCCGGGGGGACCCCAAGGCGTTCCCAGGCCAGCTGAGAGACATAGTCCCTCCAGCGTGTCCTGGGTCTTCCCTAGGACCTCCTCCCGATGGGACATGCCCAGAACAGATGCCCGAGCCACCTCAGCTGGCTCCTCCCAACATCGAGGAGCAGCAGCTCTACTCCGAGCTCCTCCCGTGTGACTGAGCTCCTCACCCTATCTCTAAGGGAGCGCCCAGCCACTCTGCGGAGGAAACTCATTTTGGCCGCTTGTACCCACGATCTTGTCCCTACCCCCTCTTTAATCCCTTTTGCCTGTTATCTGGATTTCGGTTGTCAGATAGAAACTTGTTTGAATTTAATTTTACTGCAGTAGTGTTGCTTATGTTATAAGTTTCAGATGGGGAACCACAACTGTGGTCTCTCACACCAAAGAAAGAGTGCCATTCAATAGTATCAATAATAGTATGATTTAAGTTGTGAAACAAAAGTTCGAGTATAAAAAAAACACAAGGTCAGTGTGTCTTGTTATAATAAAACTATAACAATGATGAATGTGTTATATTTTAGATTTTTGGCTATGGCTTTCAATATTAATCTTATAAAGATAAATAAGGTAAAACTTTATTCGGCACCGTTATTAGTATTAGTCATTTAGTCTGAACTCTGCTTCAAACCACATGTTTTCACTGGCAGAGGATTGGAAATGATTGGATCTCTTTTTGATTAAAATGTGATTAATTACACGGCCTAATTGTAAAATTAGTGCATCAGTGGAAACTATGCTAAATTGTTCTGAGCATGTTTTTGTGCTTGTAGTGACATCAAGGACATCAAGCCTTACTTAGTCTTTCTATGACTCATTGGGATTGTCTTTTGCTGGATCCTTTTCTTGTGCTACTCTACACTGTTACGTCTAGTTGAATAAAACATGTATTTAATAGTAAAGTTGTTTACTCATGAAAAACATCAGGAGTAGCGTTTTGTTTCATTCACAGATGTTTAACACACAAACACACATATTGGCTGAGGTGTGTTCCAGCTTGTGATGTCATGTAGTAACACAGGAGGTGGTCCACTGCACTCCACAACTCCACACATTTACTAGAATCATTTGTATAATTTCAGCCCTGAAACTGCCGATCTCTAAGGAACAAAAGATAAAAGGTAGCTGTTAACTTGAAAATCACCACTACATGACATCACAAGGTGGAACAAAGCATTTTGAGCTTTGGAGATGTAGTCAGACTAATAATGCAGGATGACTTAAAGGTGTGTGTATGACAAACAAAACAACAAAACATAACTCCAAGTATGCTTTTGAGGAGATAACAACATGCTAACATGGCTTAAAGCTCACAAGAGTCAATTTTGCGTAATATAGGACCTTTAATAGACTGGACTGTTTTCTTGTAATATAATTTTTTCTCTCCCACTCCCTCACCATCACAAAGTCACCAGCCTCTACAACACGTGTAAAGCAGTGTGTGCAGTACATTTATGTGTCAGTGTTTGAAAGCCCTTGGATCAAAGTGCCAAGTCTCTCCCGGTGCATTTTTGTCAGGGCTCGGAGCTATGTGTGTCTCCTCCCCATTGTCCCTCCTGCCTCTCCAGATAACCTGTGACACGCGCTACTGTGCCAGTCTAATTCATAATAATAGGAAACCTTGTCAGGAGTATTAATCAAAGTCGGGGGAAAGCAAAGGATTGTGGGTCATTCGGATTCAAAAGCGGCCGCCGCGAGTCCTTGTAGTTCAGATGGAGAGACGGATAATGGCGCCTTGAGTGTGACAGGCATCGCGCGCAGCCAGCCCTTGACCTCCCTGCTCCCCTCGCCGCGGTTAACTAGCACATCAAAGAAGAGCATGAATGTGTCTTCTCGGTCTGAATGAAGAAAGGGAGAGAGAGAGAGAGAAAGAGAGAGAGGGAGAGAGAGAGAGAGAAAGAAAGAGAGAGAGAGAGAGAGAGAGAGAGAGAGAGAGAGAGAGAAAGAGGGAGGTAAATGTTGATGATGGAGTTTTGCAGATGATAAGCACACACACACTGACTGGAAGAGGGCAGCGCTAATGAAATCAATGGACTTGTCACACTTCAATACCTGTTTTTATAGCTCTTCTAATAGCTTTTGATAATAGTGTTAAGTTAAGGGTTGATTAAATGAAAGCTGATTTTCATCTTTTCGTCAATGTTTTGTTTTCCTTGACACTTTAAGGACTTTGAAACAATCGGTGTGTAATTACTCTGTCAAGACTTACTAGAAATAATAGTTAAAATCAGAGGTGGAAATGGACTGAGTCCACGAGTCACGACTACTGTTTACACCAAAATCAGTGTGTGTGATGGTGGAATGGGCTGATGGCAGGTGAATAAAGCTTAATGCATCCAACTCTGCTGTCTGTGGCAACAAAAAACACAGACACTTGCAAGTATGAGCGTCTTTCACCTGCTGACCACGTATATATGCTCTAAGGAAAAAATCATTAAAAGCACACTTTAGTCATTTATGGAAAGTGATGATGGTAATTGTAATAAACTTTTTAATTAAGACTCAAGCTGATTGAAGTGCAATGCAGTGATTCATCGGAAAAAGCAATGATTCATCGGAATAATTGTGACTGGTTGATTATAAAAATAATTATAATCATATACTATTTTGATCATCATAATCATTATTTGGACTATACCGACTCCAAAACAGACGCAAAGACCTTTTATAATAAAGACAGTGGCATTATTAAATCTAAATATCAAAATGAATAAACTATAGTTTTCAGTAATAATAATAATAATAATAATAATAATAATAATAATAATAATAATAATAATAATACTCTTTATTTATAAATGTTCTATATCTAGCAGCCTTCACAGTCATCATATTTCAACCTTGACTTGGTAAAAGTTTTGTTGTAAAAATGCTTCATGTACAACAGATATAATTGTTTTGTTAAGAATAACAATATTTGAAGTGCAATATATTGCTGAAGATAATATTGAAACTTATAGCCACTGATTCAATAACCCTAAAGCAGGTTTGCTGTAAACATATAATTTTGCTTAAAAAATGCTGCAATAAATAAACGGAAATGTGGAAAACAAAGTTAGTATCTATGAGTCACAGAAGTTCGTTTTTCAACCCTCTACAGCTCAAATCTTACAGAAAAATAACCAAAAGTTCTTCACTCATACAAAGAAAAATACACACACAATAAATACTGATACCAAAAAATTACATTTCTATTAATCATGTCTTCAACAATAAGTCAATATGGTACTAATAAAAAAAAAAAATCGGACTAGTTGACTACTAAAATACCTAGCTGCAGCCCTACTGTCTTATAAACATTCTATTCCTGAGCGTGCTAAAACTATATAACTCCAGTCTTGAACATTTCCCAAGCATTTTGACACAGTGTAGGGTACAGTACAGTATATGCATGGATTTGTCAGCACGCCTCATTTACGACGGATCACTCTGGGTAAAGCGGTAGTTCCTAAAATAGCAGTGCTCTTCATGTGATCTCTCTCCAATAGTTTTCAATTGAATTGAGGCAACAGTGATGCGTCTAAACCGCACCGCTGTGTAAAGTACGGAGGGGAGACGGGCTCGGTGCATTCCAGTGTTTGCCCGGGGCTGTATTTTTGTCAACATATTTGATGAGTGGGCTGCCTTCTCATACAAGGTTATTCTGGTTCTTGTTCTGCGGTTGGTGGAGTTTGAAATAAGCTCTTCTGTGTACACATCGGGCTTGTGTTGCTTGTAGGGCAACGGGTGTCAGCAAACTTTCGCTGGAAGCGTCATGTCATTCCAAGAAGTGCCTGGATCCTCTTTAGACTTTTTGGATAGTTTTTTTACAATTGAAAAAAAAAAAAACATATAACAGTGAATGATAATTTCAAATAGCATCAAATTATAATAACACAGGAGATTTTGTTGTTTGAGGAAAAAATGACTGTACTTCAGAAATTGCAGCCTTTGTGATTTGCTCATTCTGTTGCAAAACATTGGCCAAGTTGTGTATTATTTATGTTATAATTTCATGTTTTGGTTCACAAGAAAATTATCCAATTAGAAATAAAAATACAAAAATATCTTTCAATTATAAAATAGGGGTAAAAAATTTTAGCAAATTGATCAACACTGCCATCCTTGAGCATTGTGTCCTTTTGTGTCCTTGAGAAAGGCACTCTTCTTTCAGTGTCTTATCTTCAGTAGTGTATTAATATATTTGATGGTCGGTAAGGTTGGCAACCAAATTTCTGACAGTCTACCACTGAGTAACTGGTGTGTAGTGTGAATGGGGCTTTGACATTATTAAAAGTTGTGGTTCTTGCATTGCACCATCAGTACCATTTACTGGAGAGATCTACAACCAATCCTCTGTCCGTACAAGCATGTGGTTTGGAGCAGAGTCTAGACTTTGGAGGAAGAAAATTACTAATTTTGGCCAACGAGTAAAAGTCTGTATTATTCATGTTCAGGAAATTAAAGGTCCTATATTACAAAAACATACTTGGAGATGTGTTTTGTTTCATTCACACAGGTTTGAGTAACCCTTTATTATTGGTCTGTGTACATCTCCAAAGCTCAAAATGCTCTGTTCCAATTTGTGATGTCATGTAGTGATAGTTTTCAAGTCAATAGCTTCTAAGTAGAGATCGGAAACTCTAGTGCTGAAATTATCCATATGATTCTAATGAAGATGTATGGAGTTTAAAAACACAGTGGAGCAGTTCCTGTATTACCACATGACATCACAAGGTGAAAGAGTGAAGAGAAGAACACAGCCTACATATGCAGGGTTTGTGTGTAAAACAAAACTCCAGGTATGTTTTGATAAGAAAACATTATTAAAAGCCATTTTTATTTGTTATTAATAAGACAGTGATCAATATAAGATTTGTTTTTCATAATGCACAGCCATAAATGGTAGTATCAAATCGCGTGACATTGTGCTCATGTCCACTCTTCCATCACAGTAAGAAGGTCCAAGTTTCAATTCCAAGACTATGTGGGACCTTGGAGTTTTGTTTGCTCTGGTTGTGCCTGGATGGGCTTTCTTTGCATTTCTATTTGTCCCCTTCAACATGAATATAAATAGCAAGCTAATCCTGAAGCCCTACCTGAAAGTTGAAGGTCCAGCTAAGGCAGGGCCAGTAGGCCTATGGAATGAAACTGAAGGTTAAACTCCAACAGAATAACACTAGAGATGTGTGGAGGGGAATGAAGGCCATCACAGCTCTCTCCAAAATAAGGCAGCAGGACAATAGCCCACATCAAACCAACTCAATTTGTATTTCAATCGTTTCTCATCCCCTGGCACCCCCATCTTTACACCTCCCAGTCGCCCAATCCACACCTCACCATAGACCACTCAGACGGCCATTCATCAGCCCATCACCTCTGCTCCCACACTTACTCCCACCTCCGCGGAGGAACCCAGCTCAGTGTCTTTGTCACCTGCGCAGGTGAGAAGGCAGGTGGAGAAAGTTCACCAAAACAAGCCTCCTGGACCAGACCAAGTCAGCCTCCACGTGCTGAGGACATGTGCTGCACAGCTCACTGGGATCCTGCACTTTCTCTTCACAATGAATCTGAAGCTTGAAGGGATACCTAAGGAAGACCTCCTGCATTGTGCCAGTGCCCAAGAAGCCTATCCCATCTGGACTTAATGACTTCAGACCAGTTGTTTTGACATCTCATGTCATGACAGTGTTTGAGAGACTTGTTCTGGCTCAGCTCAGACCCCTGGTGGCACCATCCCTGGATCCTCTACAGTTTGCCTATCAGACCCACATTAGTGTGGATGATGCTGTAATCTATCTTCTGCAGCGGGCTCACTCACACCTGGATAGTGTTAAGGGCTCTGTGAGGATACTGTTCTTCGATTTCTCCAGTGCCTTTAAACACAATCCAGACCTTTCTGATGAGTGAGAAGCTGCTCAGGATGGGTGTCAGCTCCTCCATTGTCTTCTGGATTACTGACTACTTGTCAGGCAGGCCTCAGTATGTGCGACTGGGGACCACCCTGTCTGTACCCCCAGGGTACAGTCCTGTCTCCGTTCCTGTTCACTCTTTACACCTCTGATTTCCAGTACAGCTCTGGGTCCTGCCATCTGCAGAAGTTCTCTGATGACTCTGCAGTGGTCGGGTGTATCAGGGATGGACAGGAGCTGGGGTACAGGACACTGATTGCAATTTGTGGAGTGGTCCCAGGCAAACCATCTCCTCCTGAACATTGACAAGACCAAGGAACTGGTGATTGACTTCAGGAGAAAGAGGGCACCAGTTGAGTCCAGTACCATCCAGGGCCATGACGAGGAAATAGTGGACTGCTACAAGTACCTTGGCATCCGTGTGAACAACAGACTGGACTGGAGGGACAACTGTAATGCTGTCTACAAGAAGAGTATGAGCAGACTCTACTTCCTGAGAAAGCTCAGGTCTTTCAGTGTGTGCAGTGAGTTACTGGAGATCTTCTACCAGTCTGTGATGGCCAGCGCCCTGTACTTCACTGTGATCTGCTGGGGGAGCAGCACCAGTAAAAGGGACATTAGGCGGACTGACAAACTGGTTACATGATCGGCTGTGAGCTGGAGACATCTGTCACAGTGAGGGACAGGAGGACACTGGACAAACTGCTCTCCATCATGGACACTCCTGCTCACCCACTGAACCAGACTATAGAGGGACAGATAATACTCCCTACAACTGTACAACAACTCACCCACTGCACCAGATTATAGAGGGACAGAGGAGCTCATTCTCCAACAGGCTCCTACAGCTCCGCTTAAACAGTGAGACTGCATTCATATCATACTCCATACAATTGTACAACAACTCACCCTTATGTAACAAATAATACTCCCTACAACTGTACAACAACTTAATCTTAAGTAACAGATAACCTGATGCCCTGTCAATCAGCATAGTATTTGCACTGTCGTTCTTGTCTCTTGTATATAGCTGTGATTTTATAGTTTATTTTATATTTTATTACTTATTTTTCTATTTTATATTGTACAGTTACATTTATTTTTATAATTATGTCTCATTTGACACCTGTCTCTTACTATCTTTTTTGCTACACCATCTATTTTTGTTACTCTCTGTTATTACATTATATTGTGATGAGTGAGCTACTGTATCCAAATAATTTCCCTTGTGGATCAATAAAGTTTGTCTAAGTCTAAGTTACCTGACCTCAAATGTTACTTATGGGTGTGTCCTGCTTTGGTCCTGGTTTAGTTCTGGTCTAGCCCAGTTTTAGAGTTGGGGTTAGTCCCAGTTTAGTCCCAATATTGATGCAGTTTGTGTGCAAGTGTGAATGCACCATTATAGACTATTTTCTAGAAATGCACTGATCTGATACTGGTAGCGGAAATCAGTGCCAGTACTGAAAATTTTGCTGGATAGGATTATCAGCATCGAAATATCATTCAGCCGACATCCTGGAAATAGTTTGACCAAAAAGGTTTCATAATGTTTGATTTTTTATTTAAAGAAAGTTGTTCTGTGGTTACTTGAGATATAAATAACAGCTACATAACACATTTGGATTGGTTTAGTCTTATTTTATTTTATTTTAAAGGAAATAAATCAGTTATTATTAGGCTCTGCACTATATCGGTTGATATAAAAAATTGTATTAAAACTATCAGAACTGAAAAAGCTGGATCAGTGCAGCTCTACTATTTTCTATGTACATACCTATAGTATATGTAAACGGTCATATAGAAGAAGTGTTAAAACAATGACAGTTCTTCACACACTATAGTTATAAATTGTACATAATTTGCACTGTTGATAAAGTGAGCTCCAATTTCTTATTCCTCGTGTTATTAATCTAAAATTAATCTGTCTGGTTAAAATGTTCCTCACAATTTGCTGACCATTTACAAGTGGCCCTCTTTCACACTGCCAGCTCGAGGCACGCTGTTAAAATGAAAAATGCCCCCTCTCAGATCTCAAAGTTAAAGCTCCCACATTTACATTTTTCTAATTTGCTTTTTGAATCATAACCTTTTGCAGCTTCACTCCACACAGACCATTAATCCCCATCAGTGGATCATATGTCTACACCCCATGGTGGTGCCTATAGCAGGGCCTGGAGGAGGAGGAGGAGGAGGCAGGGCGGGTGCTGCTCCTGTCAGGCGCTGTGTTCATGTGTCAGCTCGGCTCCCTGGATCAGCATGCTTTTCAATGGGCCACCTCCTCCCCTCTAATCCGCGCCTGCCATTCTAGTGCATTCACGGTGTGCACCCTCCCCTGCACCAGCCCACAGTTTAACAGACTTCTCAGTGTACTCATGCGGCATCCAGCCCTCTCTTTTCCACTCAATCTGATTCTATCCACACTGGGCTAAAAAAGGCTACACATTAATAGCCACAGCCAAACCGGCAGACTGAAATACTGGGTACATATTTACGAATACACATCAGCTTTTAGAAGGTATAAAAAGTAATTCCGTTATTTATTTATCACTAAATTGTTAGTCCCAAGTCCCAAGGTAACATTAAAACATCACACACAACGGTCTGTTTGGTACTGGACTCAAAGTCAACTACTGCACCACTATGTCTCCAAGCATTACCAAGTTCAATCATAAATTAGATGTCCAAACATTTAAAGGGGCATGTTGTAACTTTTCTGGTAAAGTGTCACCTGTTTGTCTCCATGGATATGTTTTGATAGCTTTGACAGGAACCTTCCACAGTATGGCATTGCGCTTATCCATCTTGCATTTGTGTTTTTTTTTTACTTAATTTCATCTTGTTTTTCAATTATGGTGAAGTTTATTATTTTACTTCCTGGTTGGACACGGGCAGCAGATATGACATACACAGAGGTAATTCCAGATCTGTTACCTAGCAACCATAATTTTAACAAAGGCCAAAATTTGTTTAAATCACAAAAGTTATGATTTGACAAAAGATGACAGCACCTTAACTGTTTTAAATCAATCAAAAATGTGTTCCTTGCTCATAAATTGTCTCCGCATTTTGAAGAGTTTTCAGTGTTGATGACCTAAGTAGAGGTATTTCATTTTTGAACTCATCAGAACTTCCAGTATTTTTGTACTTTTCACTTGACTGATGTAAAACTATGATACATAATTACAACAAGTACTATACTACCAAACCAAGCAGTAATTAGAAAAACATGAAAACCTGCCATATGCACTTTAAATGCCATACTGGGGAACATTTCAGGTAAAGCAAGAACATCTCTATCTTTAACTGAAGAAACATAAAGTCAGCCGACACTTGCAATAAAGCAAAAGTCAAGAAATAGCAAGTCCTGGTAGTGCCAATGCAGTATTGTACAGTACATTTTACACATCCACACGGACTGTCTCATATGATAATCTTGCCTCTTTATTTCAGTTTGGCTGCCATGACAACTCTGTGATTTCTCCTTATGTGACAGTGGGGGACAGCAGGGACATTTCCACTACGTCTTGAACTGTACAGATACATAGAAAACAATAGAAAACAAAGGAGAAGACTGCTTATGGTAAAATATGTTATTTTTGCATAGATAAGAACATTATCCTTGAGTATGATGCACAGACGATGCTGTGCTTAACTTTCTTCGTATAGATGAATCTCTACTATTCGAGCCACTGTCGCGCTTGAATACTAATGACTCACTTAATCTAGGAGTTAAAGAAAGCAGTGAAAATCAAATTATAACTGTAAAATTACACCACATCTCCACAATTTCTTACCAGCAGCAGATTGAAATGTAATTTTTCTTGTCACGCATTTTTCTTTGTTTCTACTTTGTGACTGCTGAGGTTGGTACTGTCAAGGTAACTCAAACACTATCCAAATATTTACTCACATAACTCTATTTATCATTCTCGCATTCTGTCATTCAGTTTTTTCTGTAATATAATGGGCTCCCAGTACAAAGAGAGTCTTTACTTTCAATTACATAATATGCTAAATCATTTAAAGGGGACATAATATGCTAAACTGACTTTTATGAGCTTTTAACCATGTTTTAGCAGAGCTCCCTCGGCATTAGTTTAATCAAAGTTCTTTCTTGATTGACACATGCATGTTTGAGTAGTCTTGTATTGTCCTGCATTTGAGACATGCATGCTCAGGAAATTTCTGTTCTTACCACCTATCCCCGCCCACACCCCCTGTACTTACTTGTGAGTGATTTAAAAATTAAGACTTCAAGTTATAGGATTCAAAAATAAAAACATGTAAATAAATATTAGAGATTCACCATTCCAGCTTTTTCAGCTCTAATACCGATTCCGATACTAAAGCTTTAAGTATCTGCTAATGCCCGATATAAACCAATAACAGTGCAGAGACTCAGAACGGCATTTATTTCCTTTAAAACAAAAATAAAGGAAAGCAAAATAAATCCAAATATGTAATGTAGCTGTTATATCTCTCTCAAGTAACTGCAGAACAGCTTTGTGTAAATAAAAGTTCAAATATCGTGAGACTTTCTGTGGCCACTGTGACCAGTCAACAGTCTTATTACATCATATAGTATCTCCAATCAGGATATCAAATTAACCAATATTTGGAAGCCACAGTTTTCAGTATTGGTGTCGATATCAGATACCAGTATTGTGCATCTCTGTGTATTGTATTGTGCTTGCTATGGTGAAACAGCACTATGAAATTCTGCAGTCAATTTGAATACTAAGCTGTTTTAGATCAATATTGCATTTTCCATTGAACAGTATCTAAAGTGCCTATCTATGTATGCTGTACTTTAATACAAAGTACCAGAAAAAAGCATAATATGTCTTCTTTAAGTACCATCACTAATGAGCCATACTGCGTAAATACATTTTGCTTTTAGACACAGACATCCATATCGTGATTTAGTCATTACCTCTGAGCCTCCCCTCCCAGATGAGCTCTCCTCGGCTCTGACAGCTGAAGCAAAGCGGTGTGTGTGCTGTTTGTGTTGCTGGCAATGCTGTTTGCGGAATGCTCGATAAATCCATGCGTTTGTATTC
Source organism: Taenioides sp. WSHXM2023 (assembly GCA_029959045.1). Lineage (NCBI taxonomy): Eukaryota > Metazoa > Chordata > Actinopteri > Gobiiformes > Gobiidae > Taenioides > Taenioides sp. WSHXM2023. Next base: position 12,351,934 of record CM057089.1, read on the forward strand.
CCAGCTGCTTGTCTGGCAGCTCCATTAGCCATTTAAGAGCTTCTGCTGTGTAGGCTGATGGCTGATTGAGTCTGTGCTGCCTTGGATAGCTTTGTCAATGTAAGGCAAGGTGACTGTGGCTGAACGCAGAATGGGATTGGCCCTTGACCCCGGAGCTACTCAGCTGTGATAAAACGCTGACACAATAGACTTCCACTGCCTGACTATCTCTTCTCTCCCACAGAACTGGTGTGTGCCTTGTCCAAACGCATGTAGCATTTAGTTTTGAAGAGTCTGCTAATTGAATTACACATCAAAACATCCAGCGTTGTACTTGACTCTGTAACCTCGCAATTGGAAACAATCAATTTAAGAGATGTGTATAAAACAAAGGGCCTTGTTTGTCTTATAGAGTAAGTTGCCATAAAATCTCATTACAAAACTACTGCTGTTGACTGATGGTGGGTAATGAATTAATCAATATCATATGGGCCAAATATTCAAAAGAAGTTTTTTCCTCTGGGTACTCCCGTTTCCTCCATCACTCCAAAACATGCACTACAGGCTAATCCTCAAGCCAGATAAAACCTAAAACAAGATCTGAAGATAGTTCCCTGGGTACTGCACTGTGGTAACCCTTAACTGAAAGTTGCTTTTGTCTTATGTATACACGGTAACACTTTAGTTTAGGGACCACATATTAATATCTAGCTAATAATAAAATGTATAATAAGTGCTTAATTACATCTTTGCTCGTATTTATTAAGTACTTTCAAGGCATTTTTGTCTGAGGCCGTATTTTTCTAAGTAATAAGCAATTAACTATTTTATCATTAAAATAGAAATCTTAAGAAGCATGAATAAGTTTTTGATAAATACCAATAGCTAAGTAACAGTTAATTAGGATACCAATTACCACTTCTTTAGCAATGTGGTCCCTAAACTAAAGTGTCACTGTATACACTTATACCAATACATCACTTTGGTCTAGTGCTGTCACAATACTAAAATTTCAAACTCATTTTTTGATACTAAGGAATAATTTAAAATCTTTCTTTAGACAATAGAATGTGATTTTCAACATGAAATCATAGTATTTTCTTTTATATTATCATGTAGTCGTTTAATCCCTCAGTGGTCCAGGTAGGTTCCATGGTGATCCATGGGCGTATACTGATCTATGTGCTCTTATACTTGTTCTGATACAGCTCAATATCATTCTACAGCTATTCAGAAAAGATTAATTTCTGTCCTGTGAATGTGACTTCGATACCTGCTCAAATGAGTATATAGTTTCTAAGTTTTAGAATCCATTAGTATCTGATTTTCAATATGTTTGACAATCTAATTTAAGTGCATTTGTATTGTAACCTAATCAGAATATTAACAAACAGATCACTGAAAGAATATAAAAAACTCTGCCCACTGCCCACACGACCTCATAGCTGCTGGCACAAGCTCCAGTGCCCATGAATCGTATTGTGGACTCTTGTTTGCCTGAGCACTTGTATGCATTTGTATATACTGGCCAACAGTGCATATTTGTGTTTCGCGGGCTGCAAACTGAATAAGTTATTGGCGCTGAGATTGTGTCTGATTAATACCACTGCAGATAATTTACAGCCGCCTTTTACAGAGGGAATTAACTCTTAATATTTACAATGAGGCCAATGCAGAGCCCTTGGCAGCTGCTCCCACATCTCTACTGCCAGAAAGCTGTAAGAAACCTGAGCCACTTTAGGGCACACATTACACTGGGGCCTGTTGTTTGGCATTTCACACAAGGACCACACTGGGTAGCTGTCTACAACTCCAGCAACAAAACTATATAAGGCACAAATGTTATCTTAGAATTTCTAGCAACAGGCAAAACATTGCTGAAATAAAATTATGCAAGAAAAGCATATTTGTAGAAATGTCAAGTTAGTTAAAGGTGCATTGTGTAATTTTTCTGGTGGAGGTTCTGTCAAATAATTTTCTTTGTCTGGTGGTTTCACAGTTAAACCTTTCTATCTTCCTGGAGACCCAACCAGGCCAAGTTACAGGTCAAATCTGTGGAGAGGCAACCTTGCTTCCAGTCGGAATGCCTGTTTTTCATGGTGTTTTTCAGCTATAAAACCACCTGTAATTGAATAAATGTAAGATAGAGCTGTTTAATGTCAACTGTGGAACATTACAGGCAGAGAAATGACATCTCCATGGAAACAAGCAGTGGATGGACCCTCCACCAGAAAAGTTACACAGTGCACCTGACACAATAACTATTTAAATAGACAACATCATTAAAAGGCATGAGCTGCAACATATAAATAACAGAATCAATCAATAATTAGCCAAAGAAGACACTTATTCAACCTTTTACAGCAGTACAGTATTAAAACAAAGCTAACCAAAATTTCCCCACTTTTGCGAAGAAATTGTAAACAGGACAAATATTAAGCCCCATTAAGCCCCAAAATATATTGTTCCAGCTTTCATATATTGAACAATAAGTCGATATAGTTATTATCATGATAGGTTAAGTTAAAGCTTCCCTCTGTAACTTTTCTGGAGGACTTGCTTGTCTCAGAGATTATATTACTTTGCGTACTATTGTCTAAAATATTTCCTTGTATTCAATTTATTCATTTATAGGTGTTTTTGTTCAAACCTGTCACCATACTAACTGAGCGGGCTGGCCTCTCCACACATCTGACTTGTAACTTGTGCTGGTGGCCTCACAAAAGTCAAAGGTACACCATGTAACTTTTTTGTTTTAATGTTCCACAGTATGACTTTAAACAGTTCTACCTTACATTTATTCAATTACAGGCAGTTTTATAGCTTAAAAATGCCCAGAAAAACAGGCATTCTGACCGTGAGCAATGTTGCATCTTCACAGATCTGACCTGTAACTTAGTCTGGTTTGATCCCCATAGAGCTAGAAAGGTTTAATATCATACTGTGAAAAATTCCAGACAAAGCAATAACATTTCACTGGAGAAAAGCGTTTGATGGACCCTCCACAAGAAAATTTACGCAATGCACCTTTAACAAAAAAGAAGAATAGGACAAACAAAAACAAATAATGAGGAAGCAGACAGCAGCTGATCATTCCAGGAAAAGTCAAAGTGATAGCTGACCTTCCTACAGAAAAGTTACATACTGCATCTTTAATCACTTAATAATGATTAAAAATGTGGCAACAACTATGCCCCTAAACATTTGTTATCTAAAGAAACAAATCACAATATATTCCTATTTGGAATAAGCTAAAAGCTATAAAAATAAAGAAAATTCTCATTCATCATCCCACTGCTCCCAGTAAACCATCTTAATAAACAACCGCTATACCTTCTCAAGGGACAAACACCATGCCTTATTCAGTGAAGCCTTCTGGAGCTAATCTAATACAAGAGTGAGTGAATAATCCTAGATATTAGATTACATGTTGTAAATAATGCAGAGTGGAGCCTCTATGGGGTTTGGGTACATATGTGATCACACTGTTCACACATCGCAGTCTGGCGCTGTGGTTGAGAAACATCCCTGAGCGACTATATTTTATGCCTCAATGGGAGCACAGCATAATCTATATAAATGTAGCTGTGGTGACCGGAGACCCAAATATTACCATTATAATCTTGGAGTACACACTACACGCCCATGTGCACAGAGAAATATCGCTGTGTGGCAGTGTTTAAGCCACACTGGGCCCATTGTGTGGAGCTGTACCAAACGTCAGCTTGAGATCCATTAAAATGCAGGCCAGCCGCTCGACCAACCTGCTGCTAATTCAGTGCAGAAAGGAAACATGTGCTCCCATGTGTTGTGTTAAAACTGCCTCTGCGCCTTGTGGATCCTTAGACTCAATCAATGCCATTTTTGTCAGAAGAAAACAACACCTGCTGACAAGTTAGCAGCTCTTTATGCTATCATCCACGCCTCTGAATCCCATAATTGTTACTTTGTGCTGGATACATGGTGTTTAGGTGTAAAGGATCCAGAACACACACTTATACTATACCAAAACTACAAAGATGAGTCCTGCATTTCAAAGATGGTTGCCTGTTTGAGTGAATGGCCTGAGCTCTGTGACACATGGCATCAGTTTAGCCTTTAGTGGTGGGGCACATCCTTGGCTGTACAGTCCATGGACTACAGTATGTGCAGTAGCGCTGTCACTTACCACATGACCGTTCTGACAAATCAGAGCGAGAGTGGCTAGAGTGAGGCAAAGTGAGCCGAAGCTAAAGATAATGCTAAAGTGCTGTTTTTAAGATAACTGGAGGATTATGAAAATAGGCAAAAATATCTCACCAAATGAGACTTTTTTTTTATATTACAGTGGACTGGCCACAAGTGAAACACATGACAGGTTTAGGCGTGCAATACCCTATAAAGATATTTGAATAGATTTATGTTGCAGCTCCCTATGTTCAGACTGGCATGATTGACAGGTGGATTAGCCAATCAGAGGCATGCATGGTCCATCCATATCAAAACAAATACAGCTGTTTACAAGGAAAAAAGAAAGGGGGGAAAAAAAATAAATGAGCAAAGCACTAAACTCTGTTAACTGGAGGTCAGAGAAATTATATTTTCTTCTAAACAATAGGTGAGCAATGTTCTGCAGCTTTATTCTGCAGATGGAAATTAAATTTAGCAGAATCTGGTGTATAGCATCTCTTCTTTTATGAGATGAATGTGCACATGGTCCCTGTTAAAATGAACCAATAAACTAAACTAAGCTCCTTGAGTTCACTGCAATAAACAAATGTGATTGTACGGCCGTGTTTGAGCCTGGCTTGAGACATGACCTGGCTGGACATGCCAGGCAGGGCGTTTAGTTATGTGATGTCCATTATAAACCACAGTTTTGTGTCTGGTCAGCGCCTGTGCTTTCTGAAATAAGAAGAAGAAAATTACTAGGTGCAAATGGCTGTGTTGCTCTTCTGCTGGGAGCTCAGCTAATCATGCTAAATGATGACTTAACTAAACATTAGGGTTTATCCGACTGCGGCCGGACAGTTGCCATGGGAATGCCGAGTCATGTGGGGCTGAGGGCTGAAGCAGTTCATTCCAGCACATTCCTTTAATATCCAAATGAATCATTTTCTACAAATTTAACTTGTCTATTGAATCCGACCGCCTTGGGTAAACTGTGTGCGTTTGAGGTTTGACGAGAGTATATTGACAAAACCTAAGAAAAAATTCTGCTTCTCATTTATTTAAAGAACAGCTTTTCAGCGCATACTTCAATACTTCAATGACTTCTTATCCTGCAGAAATAGAGCCCCTAATGCTAGTCATAAACTCAGATGAAGAACTCGTAGCCTTGGCAGCATAAAGCATTTGGGTTTGCTTGGCTGAGTTTTCTAGTGGATTTAAAGGATAGCAATAACACTGTCACTGCACCCACAAATATATCAACAGAGAATAAATAAACACTATTTATTGTAGCAAATGTCAGCAAGGACGGGAATTAAAATATCGCACTACAGATAAGCCATAGTTCTGTATTTGTCATCTTGCCTGCAGAACACACTGGGCCACTTCAAGACGCTACTTTTTAGCGGCAGAGAGGCGAGACAGCAGAGGTCAACGGTCAGCAACTCAGCTTTTTCTGGTATTTCTCAATTGATTTTACAAGTCCCTATGGCATGCTTCTTCATTATAAGACAGAGCCAAAATCTGATGCTTAAATACCTACAAAAATGCCAGTAGTCTTGAGTGAAAAGACTGTGGTTTAGATTCAAATCAAATAAGGTTACAGCTCCAAATCAATATTGTCTGTAAAATGTTTACAAAGTCCAAGTAGCATCACTGTAATGATTCTTTAAAGGTTTTACAGTGAGCTAGCCAAGGTCAGTACTGAATTAGCAACTTAACCTGTACCACATGGCATTTTAAACTGATGATGACAAATGTTGTAGACCAGAAAATAAAGGCTTTAAACTGAACTAAGGAACCTGTCTTGTTTCCAGGTCTGTCATTATAAATACTATATCAACTTATTGTTCAATACATGATAGACAGAAGAATAACTTTTGAGGATACGTTTTCTTTGCACTAGTAGGGAACTTTTCTTTTTCAGTATTATGATAAGATTTGAGCTATGGAGGGTTGAATAACTAACTCACTATATACTTTTTTTTAAACGATTTTGTACATTTACAATCAGGATAATCCTAATTTAGAGTTAGTGTGTCAGTTGCATAAATTACTTTCAGTATTATTTGTTATCATCTATACTTTCTTCAACAATATATCAAACTTCAAAATGTGTTAACGTGACAGGTCTACTTGTTTCTTTTTCTGTTCCTTTTTATGAAACTATAGCACTACATATCCATTCCTCTCTAAAATGAACTGGGCTAGAAGCATCTCGGCTTGTGATGTTTTATGAGTGGAATTTCAGTTTGCTTGTTTTGAATAACAGAAGATAACATATTCAACGTGCAAAAAGTACAGCCTCGTATATTGTATTTAAACTGTATAAAATGTAAGCCAAGTAGAATCACAGACGTTCCACTTTGTCAGTTAAATGAGTCTACCACTGTAGCTAGCACCTGCTCATATAAATGATAATTACAGAGTTGTATGTCGACTGTGATGAAGTAAGTGACACAAAGTAGAAACGTAATGTGAGAAATTGCAGTTCTGTGCCAGGATGACGGCTGGCTTCAGTCCAGTGCCCCAGCCTCACACTGTACTCAGAGTTTACAAAAGCATTTCGCTATACGAGCATCACAGAGACTATTCTTCATTTTACACTGTGTTCACATAATTTCTATGCTTTTTATAGACGACTGTGATGTACGGCTGAAGCAAAAAACTTTATAATGTCACTTTATTATTAACTGCTACAAACATTTTAAAATCATTAACCGCAATGACTCAGAGTTTCTCGGTCTTTTTATATCAGCTCATAAAATATTTGGCTTAAAGTATCGGCTTTATGGACTAAAAGAGCATAAATCAAGAACAATACAAATTTAAACTATGGACTGAACCAGCGCTATATTATGACTTAAAGGCGTTGTAACTGATTTTGTCTTAAGAACCTCAAAAACAGAATTAGAACTTATTTTAAACAGTTTGCGATGTTTATTCCTCACTTAAAGGAGCATTATGTAACTTTCTGGTAGAGCGTCCGGCACCTGCTTGTTTGTATGGATATGTCATTAAACAGCTCTACATTAAATTTATTCATTTACAGATGATTTTATAGCTCAAAAATAACTGGAAAAACAGGCATTTGGTCTTCATTAAGATAAAAAGGTTTAATACCAAACTTTGAAATATTCCAGACAAAGCAATAACATCTCCATGGAGTAAAGCATTTGACAGGCCTGCCACCAGAAAAGTTACACAATGCACTTTTAACTTATGCATTCCAGGCTTACTAATTATTCACCACAATGAGTTTATAAGATGTCACAGTAATGCTAAAAAACAACTAGCATGCTAAAGCCACTTCCTGATTCGAGGACAATAAAACGCTATATAATTAGATGCAGACAGTACACAGTAGACTTATTTTGACCTCGAGAGCTGCTAATACAATATCTGTACTGAGGCAAGACAAATTTTGCTTAAATAAACCAGACTGACTTTCCATCAATAGTACCCATGCCACAGTTTGAGAACCACAGCCCTGTTCTTTAAATTGGCTACTCTAGTCTGCAGTGTTGCGAGGCTACTTTTCCATAATATTACCTAACCACACTAACATCTATTGAACTCTCTCTGTGGCAGGGGAAATGCATTGGTTCAAATGTGATCAATACTGTCTGGCTTTTCGATTACAAAGAAAACAATGGGTGACTGACACGGAGAAATAATGAGTTATGATGCATTATAAAGGCCAATACATGCTGAAAACTGGTACATTTTAAATAAACTGTCTCATGTCTCAGGTCGAGAGGAGCCAGCTGAGGTGGCTCGGGCATCTGTTCCGGATGCCTCCTGGACGCCTCCCTTGGGGAGGTGTTCTGGGCATGTCCCACCAGGAGGAGGCCCTGGGGAAGACCCAGGACACGCTGGAGGGACTATGTCTCTCGGCTGGCCTGGGAACACCTTGGGGTCCCCCCGGAGGAGCTGGAGGAAGTGTCCAGGGTGAAGGAAGTCTGGAAGTCCCTGCTTAGACAGTTGCCCCTGAGGACTGGCCCAGATAAGCAAAAGAAAATGGATGAATGAATGAGTCTCAGGTGGGTTTTACTATGGGTATGGTGCAGATAATATGAGAAACTAGTGTTCACTTAGATTTGGTAAGTTCAGGCTACTTGTGAAGATGAAGAGGGGGTGATGAAGAGGGTATCAATCTAATCTGTCACCATAATTACAACATTGAATTAATATTCAATATATGCTAAATAGAACAATATTCTTTTAGACTCAGTAATTATCACATTTTTTATTTTAGTATAACGCCTATATGGTAAGATTGAGCTGTAGTTGGTTGAGTAATTAACATTTTTGACACATGATTAAAAAATAAAAATAAAAATAATAATAATAATAAAAAATCAGTGTAGACATGATTTAGTTCTGTTTTAGTCCTGGTTTAGTCTTGGTTAAGTTCAGATTTAGTTCCAAGTTAGTCCCAGTTGTAATATGATTTGTAGAGTAAGAAGACTAAGCACACCTTGAGAGGCAAAGGCGACAGCAACAGACATGACTATATGGTAAAACCTAGACTGAAATAACACTGCAAAGACTAGATACTCATTATTGACACACTTTCATAGCCCATCAACTTAACATGCTATAAATGCAGTGATAAAACCTCCTATCACTTTATATAGATTGACTAATTTACTATCATATTTCATCTTGTAAAGAGCGCAGACACTGTGTAATATCTTGGCAGTCCTGGTATATTTATCTAACAATCTTAATGATGTTGTTATCTCGAGATAAGCCACTCGCTCTTTTTATGTGATCACATATTAATTATTTTGTCAGTCCCCAGATAACACAGCTTGAGTAAAGACTTTATAAATCACACATTTGAAACAAGCTCCAGTTTTAGTTAAAGAAAGACTTCTGCTAAAATACACATCAACAGGAAGTGCAGTCAGTGAAATTATGTTTTGGGTAATTAACTACACAGATTTAGTTTAGTAATTAAGCTGGAATTGATTATAGGGGAAGGGGTGTGACGAGATGTTTACTGTAACACTGGAAAGGTTGCGGGTGTGATGCTTGAATTAAGATATAAAGCTGTATAAGTCCTCCTGTGTAATCTAAAGTAAGTCGTCTCCACCCCATAGGAATACACCAGGTTAGATTTCAGGCACAATAAGCACTATTAGAACAGGCATGGCTAGTTTATAGATACTATTGTAATTTTAACATTAATATATCGGAGTGTGACAGGGAAGATGTTTGAAAGACGAAATCTATGTTATGACATGTACAAATATTGTTGCACTGTAAATAATGCACTATGACCCTCTTCCCCTCCTCCCTTTCTTTTTAAGGACTGTAGATGGATATTAGAATCTAGTACTACCATCTTTGCTTCTGACATTATGCAACATTGTCATGTTATAGAGATAAAAATTATAATATATTTTAACACTTGACGTTATTCGTGTTTGACATTAAACTAACTAAACACATATTTTCTTGTTAGGGTATTTTCACAAAAATATGGAATGTGCTTTGCCAAATAGAAATTGAATATAAAGTTTGAAGACAAAGCAATGCTCAGTCAGTGTATTCTTCAAACATATATTGAGACAGACTTACACAAGTCAACAGCCATCTAAACATATTCACATATAAACATACATTTTTCAGTTTTCTTATCCTCACAACCACATTTTGGTTATGGAACATGACTCTCTTTGTGTTTTAAGGCTTAACTCATCTACAAGTCCCCAGCTGAGCCTTGTGCTAAACTCTTGTGTGTTAGAACTCTCTGCATAATTGTCTAATTGATTAAATGTTTAATATGTCATTAACATTCAGTGCTAAGCCTGTGTTAACAAGAAGAGGTCTTCAGTGGGACAGAAGTGGATTGTGGACAGCCTCTTAAAGATGACACCTGCTGGAGCTCTGCGTGGAGGCATGGGGCTCTTCAGGCTGTTACTAAATCCCTACACCACCACAACATGGAGGACCTATGAATTAGAGACACTGAGGCTGCACCTTCAACTGCCAGTAAATGATCTGACATAGTAATAATCAGAGTGTTAACTAAGGTCAAAGTACACATGTCACCTAGCAGTATTTATAGCACCTGATGTGGCACATGCCAGTATTTGTGACATCTGTAAAATATTTGGGACGCCTGCCAAATATGTGGTACATGACATGGCACGCCAGTATTTGTGGCACCATTTTTTGTGGCACCTAGCCACCATTAGTGAGCTAGACTACCTTCTATGGTACTTGCCAGTATTTGGGGCCGACGTGGCACGTACCAGTTGGAGAAGGTCCACCAAAACAGTTACAAAGTACACCTGTAACATTACTACCATTCAAAATGAGGAGATGACTTTGTTAAAATGTATTCATTTATGAGGTATATACCATAACTAAGCAGTGTCCAAAAATGCTGTGAAATTCTTTCTTTTTAATTTTATTTGTGCAGCCTAACTGACTATAATAACAGTGCTCTTTAAAAAGGATGAGTACAGTGTATGTGTTCATGCCATTAGCTGCTTACAGTACAAAAGAGCAGGGCCAGGCCTCCTTTGTACACAGACCTATGAGAGCACTTACGCCAGCAGCACAAGCATATGATTAATAGTGTTTAGATAGACTACTTTGGTGGGTTCACTCCACTAAATCATTTGGCAGAGGGGGACTCCTTACAAACTAAGGGTAAATATATATCTATTGCTCCCCTTGTATACACTGCAGTGTGTTCATTAGCTCTGATCCTTTATGTTACACCGGGGCAGAATCCTAACCATTAACCAAGAGGTACAAATGAGTTCCTATTTAGCGAGCTGTAAAGAGACTGGCTGCTGATCTGTGAGGTAACCTTGAAGCATTGTGGAGAGCCAGTGGTGCCCTTAAATGATTCTGCTTTCTATCCCTCAGTGGTTTTTGCAGAGCAGTGTTGAAAAATTGCTTGGCGCAGCTGCACAGACTGTGATGGGCTAATCAAAGGCAGCCAAAACGTCCGAGGATCTCCAGTGTGTAGAGCTAAAAACACAATAAAGCATCATATGGAATAACAAAAAACTTTCAGACTAAAATCAATAAATCAACTGGGACAGCACCGCGGGTTTCATTTTGCAAGGCGAATGTCTACATGCCAACAGCTCTTGTTAAGACTCTGGGAGCAGTGCTAGGAAATTCTTGAAACTAAAACACATTTTTATATTTTTCTCAACAGATGATTTACAAAATAAAATAAAAAATATGGTGCAAAGGACAGTCCCAGAAGTACTCAAAGGCCAGCGGCAAAACAGTCATTGCTAGTGTAATAAATTTTTATTTAAGAAACTGGTCTAACTGAAACCAGAGGAGAGTTTGATTTATCCAACCCTGAGGCAAATTCTGACAAGCCTTTGCTGAAGTATATTTTGAATGGTGGTTTTAAACTTATCATAATATCTTATTTTAGTTGTATCAAGAGAATAGCTAAGACTGGATTTGAACACATCGAGAATACTGCTAATTTTAAGTAAATGAGATATCAGAGGGAACTACAAATATTTGTAGTTCTCCAAGCCTGGTTAATGCAGCTGAGAAGGGCATTTGGTTTAAAAGGCTATGCTAAATCCTACATCAACTTATTCCAACTGCATATCAGCTGAAACTTTTGAAACTAACCAATGCAGTAATATCAGTTTGTCATTGCTACGCCTGGATCTCTATCGTCACATCTGACACTTGTACAAGCTGTGTTCGTTTATTTTAAATTTACTGTCTAAAAGATTTCTGATTTCTGTCCTCAACTTGTCAGGAATGACTGAAGCTTTCATTACCTTGTCAACAGCCTCTATGTGAACCATATAATTACTCCTTTCGCCTGGAGGTGTAAAACGTTTTTTCTTCTCTTGGCAGATTTTTGGCTTGTGCTCCTTGCTTTGCTGCTAGTGCACAAAGACATACTCCAGTTATTCCAGAACACTGTGGGTATGTGGCCCTTTTGTACCATCAGGCAATAGGCCCAAAGCTCTACTCATCTCTTTCTCGCCGCCATTATTCCACTCTGATAAATGACTCCTGGAGCTGGTCCTGATAAGACCCTTCCCTCCCTATTCATCTGCTCTCAATTCACAATGTTACACCGGCAGCACACACAGATCTACAGTAGCAGTCAGTGACTCATAGTTTCAATGGAAAAGACTCCCCCAGTGTGCCTCCACCGCCGCTGTTGTTGTTTAATGGAGTCCTGATAACCGCCAGCTGGCTGTAAGCAGGTGCACTCACTGAGAAAAGGAGATATTGGATTGTTTTTGTGTTTGATTTAATTGTGCTTTACATTTTACTAAAACAACTGAAACATACAAAATATAAGACGGTAATCAAATAGAACATCCTTTCAAACTAACTACTCTTCTAATGCAATGTATCTTATGCTTACACTTGTACAACTTCATGTGAATATTATAATTCAATGAAATGAAACTTATTAACCTGATATGTATGAATGTATCAGTGTGGGACTGGTCATTTTCCAATCACATGCAAACGACTGACCTGGGGCTGTTCAAGATGAATTCTAAAGAGTTTCTGAACTCACAAAAATTGAAGAATTCATCTTGCTGGCAAGGCTAGAAAATTATTGGAATTGCCCATAAGTTTTATGGGCCTATGCCCTTACTTTACTTGCCTGGTAATTCAGTCTCTCCTACTTTTTACTTTCTGTTCAAATACAGGTGAGTCTGGAACCAGACAACCAGATGGTCGTTAAATTTTGTTTTGATACAAACAAAAAATGTGTTTGTCTGATTAGTTAATGAGCCTGTCAATCATTCTCACCAGAAATTGTAGACACTATAATGTCTTTGTATTGTATTACAAAAGTGTGTAGTCTTGGGCTTGCTTTACCCTACAGATAGTACTTAGGATTATGGAAAAAGTAAATATACTGAATTCTGAATTGTATTTATCTTTCCAAGAGGAGCCTTATAACGAAAACCTTCTCCAGGCCCGATTTCTAATGCAAACAAACAGGCAGTGAAGTGCGGATGTTAAGTGCGCCCTGACGTGGTACAGAGCACTTCTTTTAGCCTGGCACACATCCAAGCGCACAGTGGAGAGGCAGCAGAGCTCCTCACAGGCTCTCCTCGCTCTAATCCAGGAGGGAAGCCATATATCTGAGCTGTCACGTCCCATCGCTCCGACTATATATCAGTCCATTCATAGCTGCGTGAGCCTTTGATGTCTTTAAATGTGTCGCCAGCCTGCCGGTTTTCAGTCTCTAAGTGGGAGGATGCTGCTGACGCTTAATCTTTGTATCTATGCACTTTGCCTCTCAGTGAAACGTCAAAATGAGCTCTGGGGCCCAGAGAGAGTATGTTTGGCAAAGATGCGGCATGGATTTATGAACTATAATTACTGTTAATAACCTTAGGAGCTTGTAACAGTGCTTCTGTAAATATTGTCTTAAGGCCGCTCTCTGAAAATTAAACTGTTCCATTGCCCTGTGCAAAGTGTGAAGAGGACAAAATCTTTTAAAAGTCGTTATTGTTTTATTGAAAATTAAACATGGTGTGAAGAAAGGAAAGCTTGTAGTGTTTAATTGGAAACATTTCACTGATGCAAAAGGACCATTAAATTGTAACTGCTCTGAAAGCATTTTTCACAGGTTTAAGAGGCAAGAAAATACTAAGAATGTTGACTATGCATACATGCTTCATTTCTCTACTATATTTAGGCTTCTATAATCAATTTAAAATGCTATAAATCTGAATTTTCCAAAGCTCTAGACACTCGGACCAGTGCTGCATATTACCACAGGCTATAGATTTAGTCATAGCACCGTCAAATTGTCATTCAATTTGTCATTCAAAGTCATTCAAGAAGTAAACTTTGCAAAGCTTAAACTTGACAATATAACTTGACTAGGGATGTCTAACTGAAATGACCTGAAATTAACTGAAATGTGGTGAGAAGACAACACATTATGAAATTTGTAATGACAGAATTACAGCACTCTTGGATCTTACAGTTATGGTTGACAGTAGCTCAGTTGTCCACTGATCTGTAGGTTGGTGGTTCAAATCCCAGTGTACGTTGAGTGCTTGGGGTGTAAAAGCTCTTTAATTATCTTTAAAAGCTCTTTAATTTAATCTTTAATTATTATAGTACTGGGAAATGTATTTTTAATGCACTTGAATTACTTGTTTTTGAGCATTTGATTCACTGGTATATTTCAATGTCCCTTTTGTCGCTTGTTAGCTTAAAACAATATGTGTACAAAAGTTACTAAAGCAGTAGTTTAACATTCCCAGCATGTGGTGTAACCCTGCTGTGTCAATGTGGAGCTGTGCAGAAACATACAACTGTTTGATACCCATATAACATCGGCGCACAAAGATAAAAGTGCAATTTTGCTTTTCTGAATTTCAAAGAACATGTGCAAAGTAAAACATGCCCTTGTTTTTCTCTTAGTTATGCAAATCTGCTAGTGCAGGCTGTGTTCTGAGGCAATCGCTAACGCCGCTGGGAGAGCAAAATGCATTATTCTGTTTAGATGCTGTGTTAAAAAGAGGCCATTAATATGCGCTTTTGTGTAGCTTAATCCCGAAAATGCCAACTAGTAAAGCAGTCTAGCCAGCAATCAATAGCCTTCCGGTTCCTGAAGCGTCTGCAATGTATGAAGATTGAATTAATGAGCGCTACATGCAACACAAACCCCCCGTCCGCCATTGATTTGCGCTCATCAAAAGCTCATTGTGAGAAAGTGCAGTTAGCTTCAAATGATCTCCACTGTCTTCAGTCAATTAGCCGGCGAATTTCCTCTTCTTGTTAAAGTGACAGTGATGACAGGGGACATCCAATAAGCAATATTGATGAAGACAATGTTGATGAATGTGTCAACAGCCAGGCAGGGCAGATGTATTTCTTATTGTTTGGATAGTCCCTGGAGGCAGTAGTCAATTTGTACTCAAACACAGAGTTTTGGCAACAGGCTCTGCAGCTAGAGACACAAAAGATTTAATTACACTCTGAATGGGATTTTACTTGTTACTTACTCTTTTTTTGTTAATTGATTCTACTCAGTACACTAAGTCAAAATTAATAATAATAATAATAATAATAATAATAATGCATCAGTTTTATATACCGCTTTTCTGGACACTCAGAGATGCTTTACCCAGCATTATTCATTCACTCCATACCTGGCAGTGGTAAGCTTCTACTGTAGCCACAGCTGCCTTGGGGCAGAATGACAAAAGCGAGGCTGCCAATCTGCGCCATCGGCCCCTCCGAACACCACCATCACACACCACTTTCATACTAGGCAATGTGGGTGATGTGCCTTGCCTAGGGACACAACGACAGTTTTTTGCGACTGGCGCCCCCCTGTGGCACCTGATTTTCCCCCACAGTCTCCTATATAAGCAGGCCTGGCCTTGCTTAGCTTCAGAGAGCTGAAGAGATCAGGCTTTGACAAGCCGGTATGGCCACATGTTGTAAGTACCCTGGCCTGAAATAAAGTTGTGCTTGTCATGCCATTAAATTGGCTACTAGTAAAAGTTAGTCTGCAAACTTTCTTCAAATTAAAACTTAAGCATAACTACAAAATCCGGAAATCTCTGAAATAATAATAATTGCAAAAGAAATACACCACTCCAGAGATGTATCAGAGAGACAAGAAGGACAAAATTACATAATTTTTGGATGGGGATCTGCTACATAGAGAGGTTATGTCATGTCTCCATAGAGATTAGCTTTGACGGGAATGTTCCACAGAATGGTATTAAACTTTCTTTTGTTTCTTCAATCCCTGTTGCTTTTATTGCAACAAACACCTCAAAAAACATTGTAGCTGTGAGCTGGGTCACCTCTCCACAAATCTGATGTGTGATTTGGCCTGGTAGGGTTACCTGCTTCGCTCCATGGGGATATATACTGTAATGTTAATTATATGTTGTGGAACAGTTAAGGCAAATAAATAACTATGGAGACAAGCAGAAAAGTTACATATTGCTCCTTAAATGCAACGTTTTTAAAGGATTAATTAAAAAGATTTATGCGACTCCTGCAATGCCTTCTGTCAGTATTTTCAAAGAGAATAAATTGTTGTCAGCCCATGGAAGATTAATGGAACACATTGGAGGAAATAAATGTTTAAAGGTTGTATAAAGGATTTTCCAAGGAACGAGAAATCCAGCGACTGTTTGTCCTTTTTTTCCCCCTCCCCCACAGCTCCCTAAGTAGAAACGCCTCCTCCCACCTCCTCCTCACACTAGAAATCATGTTTGTTTACAGCCAGTGTGCATTCAGAATTGCTGTTGCTGCTGTAACTATACTGTACGTTTTCAAATGATAAGCAGAAGTTTCCTGTCCAGAAGTAATTTAGCGACCAACGCGTCAGTCTTTAGACCTCTGCTTCAGTGCACGCCATCGCTGGAAAGAATCTCCGAGAATCACCTTAGTTTGGCTTCGCTCCTTATCCCCTGTCTTCTTCTTTCAGCGACCTCAAAAACAGACTTTCTTTTGCGGCTAACTGGTTGTGGATTCTTGTCTGCCTTTGCAACAAACTTTAACAATCTACAGTTGTTAAAAGCCGCTGAGAACCGCTGCGTTGGTTGAGTAAACAGCATCTTGTGTATGTGGAATACGTGAGAGGCATATGTAAACCAGGTAATTCCAGCATGCTAGCAAGTCAGTTACGTTAGAAATGTAAGGAATTTGACTGACAACCTTACAGCCAATAGAAAACGAGGTAGCCTCATTATCTACTGACTAATGTTTATCTGGCCCCACCACGTCCACAGCTGATGGATTTTCATTTTGTTTTGGTCATCATAATTACAAGGCTGCTGCATCTCTTTAATGCTATCATTGACAATTTGAAACAAAAAATAATCCTCCATACAACCTTTAATTGGATTCTAAAGTCAGGATGAATTTTAGAATGCCACAAAACAGTACCACTTGTCTATTTTGTCAGGCCACTAATGCAATGCAAATTCACTGACCCATGTCTTTTCCATTTACAAGTACCAGGAAAAAAAGATTAGCTGACAAGATCAGTAAAATATAAGATGTAAGCCTTTTTGATACAGAGAGAATGACCTGCTCTCCCCCCACGCAAATACAGCCACAACATCTCTACTCAAAACAAAACAATAAAACCAGTCAGCCTGTAGTTGTTAATTTCCTCTCTGCTTCGATTGACTCAATAAGCTCTCTTTTTCCTCCCCTCTGAGCCTGCACCGCTAGCTCTACAGGTGCAAACAGCAGCAAATAGAGGAGAGAGCCTGTTGTGAGATGGAGTGGCACTGGGCGAAAAGCAATTGAGAATACCACTCCAACAAAAGGCCTAGAAGAAGTTAATCCGGACTGCCGCAGGAGTTTTTCATTAGCCGGCCAATCTGTTCCTGCAGCGAAGATGTTAGTGCTGTTATATTTTATCAGGAGACAGAGCTCAGAGTTGCAGAGAAATGCACTAAATCAGAAGTTTTGACTGGACCTGTTGTTGTGAAATGCACACATGATCCTACTCTTGCTTCTGAGGACTTAATCATATTCATTTCTTATGCTATTTGCAGTACCAATATGTTTTTGAATCATATGGGCAAACTCTTATCTAGTTGTATGTAAAATCCCTCAGTCGTCCAGGTAGAATCCATGGCAAAAAAAGGAGAAAATTTAATTTGTCAACTGGACATAGTTTATTTGGTTGAATACGTTTCGCAGCTCATCCAAGCTGCTTCCTCAGTTCTGGTCAGATGCTGGTGGACACTGCTTTATATCTGCCTGAAGGGAGGAGCTTAATTACAATGAAAATTACTCTGAGACAACACATATTTAAATACAGTTTGGTCAGGTGATACAATATGGAGTTGTTAACAGTTTCTGTTAGTCATGTGAGTCTATTCAATATGGAGTGGGAGTGGGGGAGTAGTTAGCATATCCATTCAGGGCCATGATGGGTGTTTTCACACCTCTGGACCTGACCTGGCTAGTCCCATTGTTTTCCCAGTTTGTTTTGATTTAGGTTTGAGGATAGAGTTATAGATGGGAGACAAATGATGTCTGAGACCCCCATTTCTGTTCAAGGAAGGATTCTCTTTCTTGACAAAAATAGCTTCTTTAACTCCCCTCTCAAACCAGTTCTTTTCTTTGAGGACAGCGAGGTCCAGATCTTGGCCAGAGAAAAGAACTGGTTTGAGAGGGGAGTTAAAGAAGCTATTTTTGTCAAGAAAGAGAATCCTTCCTTGAACAGAAATGGGGGTCTCAGACATCATTTGTCTCCCATCTATAACTCTATCCTCAAACCTAAATCAAAACAAACTGGGAAAACAATGGGACTAGCCAGGTCAGGTCCAGAGGTGTGAAAACACCCATCATGGCCCTGAATGGATATGCTAACTACTCCCCCACTCCCACTCCATATTGAATAGACTCACATGACTAACAGAAACTGTTAACAACTCCATATTGTATCACCTGACCAAACTGTATTTAAATATGTGTTGTCTCAGAGTAATTTTCATTGTAATTAAGCTCCTCCCTTCAGGCAGATATAAAGCAGTGTCCACCAGCATCTGACCAGAACTGAGGAAGCAGCTTGGATGAGCTGCGAAACGTATTCAACCAAATAAACTATGTCCAGTTGACAAATTAAATTTTCTCCTTTTTTGTCTTATCTAGTTGTGTCTTGTCTGATTTTTCTGGTGAGGCCCTTTGAATCAACCATTTGGACTGTATTTCCTGTATACTCGCATCACCTCCAAATTGTGGTTGCAGAGTCTGAAAACTCTATTCTTTGGAGAATAAAAATAAGCTTTTTCCAAGAGAAAAGTCATCATGCATGGTGATGTATTCCTGATCCTTGGTAACTTTTAATTAGTGTTTGTCCTTCAAGCCTGCACTCCTCTCAGCTATTAAAGGCCCCAAAGCCCTTTGCAAATTAATTATAAAAGAGTATGCAATCATTGTAATTCTGTTTGGCCCTGGGCTCCAGAACTGGTCTTTGACCTATCTCTCTACTGTGCTATTATACAGGGACAAAGAGTGGTGGGGGGTTAGCCAAAGTCTAATGAGGGTTCACAATGCAATTTCAAATATTTTACTCACCAAAGCCTACATATTGTACCAATACCCTATGTGAAGAAAATTTGTGTTACTGAGCAATCGCAAGGAATATTTTTTAACCATGATGCATGTGTAAATATACATATAACACATGTACTACTGAAATGAATGAAATCAACTATGGCGCTTGGACAAAACTGACACATCCTTGTGACTGGTGACAAAAGCATGTTTTAAAAGACTTTTTAAGAATCTAAATCAAAGATTTTTTCCAGCAGGACATATAGCCTCCTGATATATGAACCACATGCTCTTCCAACATCAGAAACAGCTAAGCACAACTGGTTACTTTTTTGAGATCAGAAAAGTTCTCACATGAAAGAGAGGAAAACTGATGTCCACCCAAACACCTGTCAAAGACACATCAACAGCAGCCTGGACAGTAATGCTGAACAAAAGGAAGAGTATATAAGGACAGAACATGATGATACAGACCAGGATGAAGTCCTGAGACCTGTCAAGACTAGAAAACACTCGAGGGATGTTAAAATGATCTGACATGGTTAACTTGTTTGAAACTGTAGTCAAAACGACGAAAACCAGTTGGTGCTCCATTTTTAGATTAACTCAAACAACAACAATCCTGCTTCTTGAACCACTGGCCCAGAGGAGTCACCAGCTCACCGCCCACAGCCCGGTGACTACTTGAGGAAGGTAAATGTTAAAGTAGGCCAATTAGACCAGGGGGACTAGACCAGCGAAAAGAGGCCAGGCTGTGAGATGACGATCTGCTCCTCTCCTCCAGTATGCTGCCAAATCCTTAATGATACATCTACAACATCACCAGCATTCACCACCCCACTAAGCCCTGCTCCACTTCTGTCAATAAATAATGAGGAGAGCCCAAAGCTAACATCTACATGAGCTAACTACATGTGCTGAGAGAGGGATCGATACTACTCCTTTAAGTACTTAGAAACACATACAACCCTAGTACATCAATATTATAAAACAGGTTCTAACGCTATTTTGATATTTTGGAAAAGGCTCAATGCTGATTTCTAGACCACAATGTAGGTGTGGGTGATACAGTGCTAAAATTTCTCTTATTATTATTAGTCTCTGTAAGGCTCTGTGTATGTGACAGCAGGATTTGACCAATCACAGTGAAGTGTGAGCATTCAGAAGAAGCAGATGACTTCATTAACTTTTAAAGTTAAAAGAAAATAATAAAGTATATATTAACTGTGATGAAATTAGTGCTGTCAGTCGATTAAAATATTTAATTGCGATCTCATGAATTTCATAGTTAACTCGCGATTAATCGCACATTTCTGTCCCTTGAATCATCATTTTAATACTCTTATCAACATAGAAAAGTGGATAGGCATTGCTTTCTGCAAATTTTTTTTATTTTTTTATTGCAGACCATAACAATTGTCAGTGAGACAACTTTGTGTTTGATGTTCCACTCTCATGTTCCACTCTCTTCATGAAGTGCTCTGCAACAGTGTCAGCGAAGTGTTTCTCTTCTGTTTTCATAACAGTCAAAGCGATTGCGTAGGGTTCTATGTTCCGCACTCACACCGGTACAACCCAAACGGGCCACGGCCCGATCAGCTAACGCTTTTAGCGGAGAAAATAAATACAGCGGCAGAAAAATCTCTTAAATAGTGAGACAGATATGAGTCATGCTGTGATACACGCTCCTCTGTGAGTTTATGGATACAATAACAGCGCGAAGCAGTGAGGACAGACGGAGACAAGGCTGCAAGACTTCTGTCGCTGTCCACAGTCCTTATCGAAGGTAAGCGCAAATTCGCCGTATGTTTTGGAGCTGACTTTATTTTGTGTTTTCCTCATCTGAGTAACATCTGCGCACACACAAGGCTTGTATAGTGAAGTTGTGTGTGTGTGCGTACATGAGCAACCGTGCTGTGCTTTGGCCCACCTCCTCCAACGTACAAATTGTTTTGCTTCCAGTTTACAGCTGGATCTTGTAGTTTTTCTAACCTTACTAATAGTGGCTACAGCTTATGAAAAAAATTGTTCACTACAAAGAACGTCAATCTCGCGAAAAAAAAAAAAATGAACGCTGTTAATTTTTTTTATCGCCTAACGGAATGAGAATTAAAAACATATACAGTATAATGTACATACAGCAATTAAAATGTTCAACATAAAATTATAGTAGGTTCTCTAGTAATACTGAAATATAGAAAAAAAATATTTAGAAAAGGTCCAACTTTGCTATTTTTTTAGTAGTCGATCCCTGTTCAAATTAACATATACTTATGCACTAGTTTTATCATCAATTTGCATCTGTAATCTTTCAGAAAACCTTAGCTATAGCAAGCATTTCAACAAAAATACTGCATCCAGACATCATGAAAACTGCAGATAATACATTTTGTGTGTTTTCAATGTAAAGACAAATAGGGCATGTGTAAAATAATGCCCTCTGAATGACCATGTGAGTGCTTTAAATGCCAGTGAAAAGATGAGAGATCAGCGTGCCTCTGGGCTGCTGAGGGGAGCCAGCTGTTGGATTGCACTGCACAGATATGTGTATAGAGCGGGGCCTGGAGGTCAGAGCGGTAAACAATAGTCCCTGTGATAAATCTCGTCTGCTCGGTGAGTGCGCAGGGTTCGTTTGATTTATGCCTTCGGAGGGTGAGAGGAGAAAGCAACAAGAACACACAGATAAATAATTCACAGGGACATTAACATCAAAGAGGGCCGGGGGGAAACAAAAACACGCCATTTGGGTCAATGTGGCGTTTTGGATTAAAGCAGACAGTATAAATGTTTGTGTGTGTGTGTTTGTGTGTGTGCTGGTTAGCATGGCCTTGCCCAGAGAAAGCATCACTGTGGGGCAGGTAGAGGCTGCGCTGAAAATGCTAAACAGAGCATTTTATTTAGAACCTGCTTTAGTGGTCTGGATTGGCACTCGCAAGGAGAAGGGCCTTGGGTCAATTCTGGGTGTTTTATCACATCACAGGCTGAAAACGGGCACATATTCTAATCGTCAAGATCCTAGGTACTTCTGCCAAAAAGCTGGTTCAAGATCAGGAGAAGGACTTACCCCATTAGAAGAATGTGTCCAGTACAAGAGCAATTTTAGACTTAGACAAACTTAAAGGTTGTATAGAGGATTTTCCAAGGAACGAGAAATCCAGCAACTGTTTGTCCTTCTTCCAAATGTTGCACATGTGTGAAACCATCCCCCCTCCCCCACAGCTCCCTAAGTAGAAACGCCTCTTCCAGCCTCCTCCTTTATACTTATGCTTCTTGTTTATAGCCGGTGCACCTTCGGAAACGCTGTTACTGCTGTAACTATACTGTTTCAAAAGGTAAGCAGAAGTTACCTGTCCAGAAATAATTTAGCGACCAACAGGTCAGTCTTTAGACCCTCTGCTTCAGTGCATGTCATCGCTGGAAGGAATCTCCAAGAATCACCTTAGTTTAGCTTCGCTCCTTTTCCCCTTCTCTTCTTCTTTCAGCGACCTCAAAAACAGACTTTCTTTTGTGGCTAACTGGTAGTGGATTCTTGTCTGCCATTGCAACAAACTTTGTGCTAACTGCGAGGAAGCTGCAGTTGGAAAAAGCCGCCAAGAACCGCTGTGTTGGTTGAGTAAACAGTGTCTTGCGTCTGTGGAATGCGTAAGAGGCGTACGTAAACCACGTAATCCCAGCGTGTCGGCAAGTCTCTTACGCTAGAAATGTAGGGAGTTTCATTGACAGCCTAACAGCCAATAAATAACGAGGTAGCCTCGTTAGAGGGTCACTCCCTTAGGAAGAACATTAGTATTTATGGTTTTCCAGAGGGAGCTGAGGGGACTACAGCTTCATCAGTCATCCCGTTTGTGGAGCAGCTGTTGCGTGACAATCTGGGTCTCCCAACATTGAGCATTGATGCCGCGGTCCTCTATAGTCACCAGATTCCAAAGTTATCGGATCAAAGACGAGGTGCTCAGAACTGCCAGGCAAAGGAAAGGTTTCACATGGATAGCAAAATCAACTTGGATCACGATTACGCGCCTGATGTTTTGGCATGAAGAAAGGAATATGGACAGATAAGAAGGATCCTAAAAGCAAGCAGCATAAAATCCCAAACACTATCCAGCACGACGTAAGGTCTTCTTGAATGATAAAACAAAGATATATGATTCAGTGGAGGAGGCTGTGTCAGATCTGGCGGATAGGGGGTTACTGGTAACGAGAGTGGAGCGCCCGGTTTCCCTCTGGTGAAACTTCAGCAGTATATTTGGAAGCCAGCACCGGGACAATGCAAACAGGGATTTAAGGAAAAGCTACAGGCGTTTAGCCTGCGAGTAGCATCTGATGAAGCAAAATGGACAGGTACGGAGTAGATATATTTTGAGAAGAACTTAAGTACTTGGATGCAGAACGTGAACTAATTAATGTCGCGGACAATAGTGAAACGCCGGTGGTAGAGGGCTTTCGCTGCTAAGCAGGCCAAAGAGGATATCCCTCAGAGACGTCCAGGGTCTGGACCTCATTTTTGGAAGTGGGTATGAATGTACACAGTTTAATTGTTCTAAGTACTACGGTGTTTAGTGTCACATTCAAAGGGGGAGCTATGCAGTTGTTCTAATTGATTACTTTGCTGGACTAGGGAAATATGCATAGTGGTCTACTGAAATGCATTTCTTTTAATGTTAAAGGGGTATTAAATCCAATTAAGCAAACAAAAATTCTTTCTAAACTTAAAAAAGAAAAGGCCCAAATAGCTTTCCTCCAGGAAACCCATATGTCTAAGCTAGAGCATCCCAAGCTTCAAAGGCAAGGTTTTAAATATGTGTTTGCCTCATCATATAAACATGCACATAAAAGAGGAGTTGCCACACTAATATCCAGTGGGCTGGCTTATGAACATGGGTCTGAGATGGTAGATGAGGGAGGCAGATTTTTTAAGATTACCGGTAGATTAGAGGGCATTGATGTGACTTTGATAAATGTTTATTCTCCACCAGGGAGTGAGTGGCTCTTCTATAAAAGCATTTTTGAGATGATGGCTATGCCCCAAGAATTGGTTATTTGTGGCGGGGATTTTAATATCAGGCTAGACCCAAATCTAAACTCATCAGGTAGCAGCACCCAGAGCAACCCGATATCTAAAAAGGTTAGATCTTTAATGGATCCAACGACCAGAGAGTATACCCATTTTTCTAGCCCACACTCAGTTATTCGAGGATTGATTACTTCTTTATTTTTAATTCTGATAGACTTAAGATAAAGGATTCTCAAATATCAACAATTGACTTATCAGGCCATAGCCCAATAATCCTGGTAGTAGATTTGAAAAAAAGACACAAAGAGAACCTTGTGGAAACTCAATTAATATATTCTTAATGACTTCACAACATTGGAGAAAATTACAAATCATCAATGACATCAGTGACGATGGGAAAAGCCCACAATCGTGTGGGAGGCATTAAAAGCGGTCTTGAGAGGAAAACTTACCTCCCTAACAGCATTTATGAAAAAAAGTAAGGGTCAACTCCTGGCAAATCTACAGGCAAAATTGAAACAGATGCAAAATAGGGACAGCCTAAATACTAACGTGAAAATGAGATCTGACATAAAGATGAGGCCAAAACAAATAGAGGAGATTTATAATCTAGAAGTGCAAAAAAAGATGACATTTTAGAAACAGAAACAGTATGAGATGGGTCAAGATCAGCAAAAATCTTTGCTTATAAACTACAAAAACAACAAATGAAGAATACAATTTATTAGATTAAAAATCCTATTATTGGTGAGGTTGAAGACTCAAGGGAAAAGATTAAAGAATGTTTTGGGAAATTTTATCAAGATTTATATACCCAACCATAAGCAGCGAGAAATGCTTACCTAAATTTCAAGATTCACAAAATGAAATGTTAGTGAAGCCTATCACAATTAAAGAATTAAATTTAGCTATGGCAAAGCTGAAATCTGGTAACTCTCCATGCTCTGACGGGTACACAAGAGTGTGGTATAAATGCTTAAAAACACAGCCTAACACCACTGCTATTGCGAACATTTAATTGGGTTTTACAAACTGGTGAAATACCTCCCTCTTAGTGTGAAGCCATTATTTCAGTGATCCCAAAAGAAAATGAAGACAAACAAGAATGTGGAAATTTTAGACCCATAAGTGTCCTTAATGTGGACTATAAATTATTTACTTCCATATTGGCACGTCAATTAGAAAAGAATTTGCCAGAGATAATCAGTCTAGATCAGACAGGATTTATACACCAAAGACAAACACTGGACAATATCAGGAGGTCACGTCATACTGTAGACTATGTAACAAAGAAACAAACTGCAGCATTAATAGTAGGGTTAGACCAGAAAAGGCCTTTGATTCTGTAAGGTGGCTTTTTCTCTATAAAATCATGGGCAAATTTGCTTTCCATGATTCGTTTATCGAAGTGATTCAATCACTATATTCAAAATCAACTGCACAGATGAAGATCAATGGGGATCTCTCAGACTCATTCCAGCTGGAAAAGGGAAGTAGACAGGGCTGCCCAATCTCTCCCCTTTTATTCGCTATATTTATCGAGCCTCTTGGTCAGTTAATAAGACAAAGTTCCCAGGTTAAAGGTGTGACAATTGCGGAAGTAGAACACAAGGTGGCAATGTTCGCAGATAATGTACCAATTTACATGGAGGAACCTGAGAATTCTTTTAATGGGCTGATGACTATATTGAGGGAATTAGGAAATCTATCAGGTTATAAGTTTAGTATTTCTAAAACACATGTGATGGCCTTAAATTACACAATCTCAGCAAATCTACAGGAAAGATATAATCTGAACTGGGAGGCTCCAGGAATAAAATATCTGGGGGTCACAATTACTAAAAATCTACCTAATTTAATGCAAACAAACTGAACCATTGTCATTAGTGATAAAAGAGGATTTGCATAGATGGAGTCTTATCCCATTTTTAAGTTTAACCTCCAGAGTAAATTCAATCAAAATGACAATACTCCCAAAATTGATATATTTGTTTCAAACACTTCCAGCAGAGGTACCTGACAGCTACTTTAGGCAGTGGGACAAACAGATATCACGTTTTATTTGGAAAGGAAAGAAGCCTAGGGTAAGGTACAGTACAATGGAATCAAGAAAAGAGAAAAGAGGGATGGTCCTTCCCTGTTTAAGATATTATTTCTATGCTTCTCAGTTGGTTCCGCTTCTTTATTGGTGTAATGAGGATTATAAAGCGAAGTGGAAGGAAATGAAAAAAAACAACAAAAAAAAAACAACACCTTTGCGGGCCATAATATGTGATAAGAATCTGTGGTCATTAATGAGTGAAATGGGCAACTGCTGGATGAAACTGACTTTAAAAATCTGGCAAAAAGTGGTAAATCTGACTCAAATTCAGAAAATGATAACATTATTCAGATGGTGCACTTTTGATTCAGCGTTTCCCCCCAACAGAAGATACTGTGTTTTTAAATTTTGGATATAGAGGGGTCTGACAACCTGCTGGTTATTCACAGAAAAGAAAATTTCTCAACTTTCAGGCAATGCAAAATAGATATGACCTGCAGGCAGCTGACTTTTATAGATACTTACAAGTCAGATATAACTTTACCTCAAATTGCAAAATATCAAATTTGACTCGACCTGAAGAAGCATTTTTTAAAATATTGAAATTGGCGTACGGGCTATCTACCCAAAAAATGATATCTAACAAGACAAGAATATATATATATTATATATTTAAGATGGAAGAGCTAAGTTATATAATAAACATTCAAAGACCATCTAGATTATCAAACCAACTAGAAAAGATTTTTTGTAACTTCTCCATTTCTGGTGAAGATTTGTTATATTTTATTTAACACTATATAATACAATATTTTTGATTGTATTTCTCTTCCTGTAAGCTCCCCGGTTCTTGTAAATAGTGTAGTGTTTTTTGCTTTTTTCTTCTTTTTGCAATATACCAAAAATTGGAAAGACTATATTTGAACTGGAAATCTGTAATATGAAAATATTTGCTCTTTCCAAAAAAAAAGAAAGAAAGAAAGAAAGAAAGAAATACAAGGAAATCTGTGAGTTTGTGCCATTTGAATTAAAGTCCATTGCATAAGATATTGAAAAAAAGAAGAAAAAAAAGGAAATGAAGAGGGAAAACATCTTATCATATTTAAAACACATAAAAGTTGATTAACCTTTAACAGAGTTGAATAAGACATACAAGATTAACCCCTATTAAAATTCAATTAAATCAAGGACATGCTTTAGGTACAAAGTACAAAGTACAAAGTGTCACTATAGCAGAGGAATAATGTCACCTTCAGACTGTGCGTGAGAGAGAAAGTGAGATGTGAGTTTTAATATGGCAGGTCCTGACACTTCATCGATCTCACATCACTGGAACATCGTGTCTACATGGAAAAAAATGCCTTCTATGTTGTAATTCCTAAGTGTCAATACTTTAAGTAAAGTTCTTTTTTAGTAATTCATACATGTTTAACACACAAATCCTGCATATTTAGGCTGAGTTCTTCTCTCAAACAGAAAACACTCCACCTTGTGATTTTTATATTCTCAGCACTGGAATTAGCCCTCTGTGATGGGCCTCTGTAAATCTCTGCTAAACAAAAGGTAAAAGGTAGCTGTTAACTTGAAAACTACCGCTTCATGACATCACAAGGTGGAGATGTTGACAGACTAATAATAAAGGGTTACACAAACATATACGTGTGAAAGAAACAAAACACAACTCCCAGTATAGTATAGTTTGCGGAGGTAACAGCATTATAGCATGACTACAATCTCATAAGAGTCAATTTTGTGTAATATTGGACTTTTAAATAAGCAAAGGAAGCAGCTAAATGATAAAAAAATACATATAGTTTTTACTAATATACTGTAGTTGACTGATCACCATATTGAAAGCATGCACAATCAAATGAAGTAAATATCAATGGTAAGAAACTATTCAAACAGATTGCGTATACTGTGGGCTTTGTTTTACTGAAAGCACTGATACACATCACAGAGGGCTAATTGGCACTATTGTTTTTCTACAGTTCCCCTTGTGTCCCGAGGATCTCTAGCCCGTGAGTGCTGTGGTGATGATAACAAAGCAAAATGAGCCCTGACTCCATTGTGTTGGTGGCATGCGCCCATAGGGACATTTGCACTGGTGAATAGCTCCATTGATGTGTTTTTCACAGGCTGTCACAACACTTCCCTCCACAGAGCCAGAATGGGGCATGCTAATTGCAGGGTGTCGGCAAATTGCTTTATCCAATTCTTTTTTTTTCTTTTTGTGGAAATTGTGCCTTATCGAACGCAGAGTAATTAGGGAGAAAAATACCTAGCAGGTTAATTTGAAGAAGTGAGATTGGGGTTAATTGTGCATAAGCGAGGCAGTGTTTGTTTCTTTTTGCTTTTGGGAGTAATCACCTTTTGCAGTCAATCATAAGGGTTTCCATTATTAAGTGGAGAGAACAAAGCGAGAAAGTGTGATTCGATTTACAAGACAATTGAGGCTTGTAACTAGAACTAGAACAAATACTGAAAAGATTTCATCGGGTGTAATTTTGGAGTACTGACAAAAGAAATTGTCACTCATACTCCCATTTGTTTTGAAAATGCGGTAGCCTGCACCAAGTGTTGACAATATGTATGTACTGCACAAGATAACCATTGGAACAACATGAATTTTTATCTATTTCTTTAAAGGTGCATTGTATAACTTTTCTGCTGGAAGGTCTGTCAAATGTCTGGAATGTTTCACAGTATGGCATTAAATCTTTCTACCTTCATGGAGACCAAACCAGACCACATTACAGGTAAGATGGAGAGTAGAGGCAACCCGCTCACAGTCAGAATGCCTGTTTTTCTAGCTATTGTTGAGTTATAAAACCACCTGTAATTGAATAAATGTAAGGCAGAGATGTTTAATGTCATACTGTGGAACATTCCAGGCAGAACAATGACATATCCATAGAAACAAGCAGGTGACAAACAAAAAGTTACATAGTGCACCTTTACATAAGGTAGTGCTCTACAAAAGTATTCTATTCTACTGTAAAACCTTTTGATTTGCTATCTCTAATACCACCACCCTAACACTGCAATATATGCTAGTAATGCTATAGGTAGTACTGTAATTACCAATACACATAGCACGCGTTGCGTCAGTATAAGTACCATTACAAGTACCACTAACTGCCACTATAAGTACCACTCTGTCAATGTAAATCCCACTATAAGTATAGTTAGAAGTACCACAAACTACCACTGTCAGTATCACTCTAACTAAGTAACACTAAATAAACTACCACAGTAAGTAATGCTGGTTCAAGTACCACAGTAACTACTATTGAAAGTACCACTGTAAGTATAAGTTCCACCTTAACTAGTGCTAACACGCCTTAATTAAAAGTGCTACCCTAGGTCATGCGCTGGTATACATTTAATTATTGGCATTAATTTACAAAACAGCTTTAAGTCAAGTCATTTACATCTTACTATCAATTATGTGTGAATACTTTTATTGTCCACATTTCTCCCTGCATCCAGTATTGCTTTAGCCTCTTTGTATATGCTAATGATTGGAGCATGATCCTGCACAAATGAATCACTACACAGTACAATGATGTTTTGAGATAGTTTCCAGGATACGGCATCACAGGTAATGGAGAGAGCATGCAGAATAATGCCATGTGCAATTAGCAATGCATAAACAGAAGGTGGCTGGCTGCTGCCTCAGTGTTTGGTCCTGTTATGACCAGAGCAGCAGTAGCAGCAGCTGGGTTGTTTAAAGCACTTTTCTGGGTGACCTTGGACAGTCTCGAGGGATGTTCACTTATTTAACCATCTGATGCTACTCTTCACACGGCATTTCACACAGGCCACACTGCAGTATACTGGTGAAGATATACAGTACATCACATGAAAACTACCTAAATTAACTTACAATTACTTAATTAATTTGATTTTACATTAATGTGCTACTGCTGACAAACCAACCTTATAACCTATGGAGATAGATGAGTTTAATGCAATATTGTGGTAAATTATAGGTAAAGCAATAACATCTCCATGGAAATAGTAGAAAATTTTGTGGCAGTTGCACACACTTAAAATGGTTTAAAAGCAAAACTACATTGCTCTGACTGGACAAGGCATATCTGATTTGAAGGCTCAGAACGTTTGAAATGTGATAGTCAGTTGCTGGATAACACAGGATATTTGGTGGAGGTTATTGTGTGAGATACAGTATCTTTAACTAAAGGAGGTTTGCACTAGAATCATTTTAATTATTTTAATAACAAGCATGGAATTTATTACACAAATATGTATCATAAAAACAGCCCTGTCAATTAGTTTTGTAAAACACTTTAACTAGATGAAGTTAGTTAGAAATAATAGACTGAATAGTAGAGTTTTTATACACTGTGATCCCTCCTTCAAATTACATACAGATATGTTTGTTGTATCTGTTGTATTGTCAAATCAACAATAAATAAATAAAACTCACATCCATGACACATTACACCCTGTAGTCCTAGATTCTCTGAGGTTAAACATATCATTAAATCAATAAAACGCTTGGAGTCATTGAGCATGTTCCCCTGCACATACAGAATGATAGAATAGATAGGCTGCTGATGTCTGCTGTGAGCTGCGTGCTTTGACTGCCCTCATATCACTCCTGTGCAAGTGACTGACAGCTCAGTACAGTCCCAAAGAGCTGAGCCAGATGTCGCCCCATTCAGCTCAAACCATCATCCAAGGGCAAAGTGCCTCCTAAACATGCCACGTCAGGTTAAGACTCAGGATACTCAAGTTCTGTGTTCAAAAGTAACGTCATGTTGAGGAATTACACAAAAATTTAAAGATGGGGAACACAACTTTTTTTTGTGAATTAGTAAATTTTATGTACATTTTGCAGCACTTTTTAACTAAATGTTTATAGCTAAAAATAAAGCTGTGCTCTGATTCGCAGTACCAGGGCAAATGATCCAAGTTTCACTGCTGTCTGAAAAAAAGGCTGTTCTCAACATATGCACACACTCGAAAATTAACAATGCGCTATAGGCTTTGTGAGGGCTATGGCCAGATTTACTTACTACCTCTTTCCGCTGTGTAAAAATCAGGTACCCTAGCTTTAAAGTAGAGATGGGCCAATATAATAGGTTGGCCGGTGTTGCACTTCTTAGTACAACAGCTATTGGCCTTGAATCTCCAACACAGGCCAATATGTTGTTTTGGGTGATCACTTGACTAAAGTAATGACCTTTTGCTTCATTCGAACACTTTCATTTGAAGAAGGCATTGCTAAAATTGTGAATACACCAATACACTCTCTGATGGGTTTGCAGTGCAAAAGGTCATGGTTAAGTTTGTTGCCATTTCAATCATATTATTTGGGTAAAAATAATAAAAATCGTCCCAAAAATATCGTCAGAGCTTATGGCCAACAGTTGCTCTGGTTTTCATATAAGGCCTTCAGTGGAGTGCATCCTTAATTATGGCGAGAAAAGTTGTATGAAAAATAAATACATGTAGTATGTGGCCTTTGGTTATGACTTTTAACCAGTATTGACAAACTATTTATTGTACTATTCACGCTTACTGTGTGTGCATTATTATATAGATAGATAGTCTTGCATTTGGCTACTGAATGAAAATTCACTTGAACTCTAGCCTCTATATGAATGAAATAATCCCCTGTTCGTCATAAGGATTACCTTTCTTAGCCATTGTGATAGTGTGAATACAAGAGTGGAATATTGATGGAAAAGTGGCTCACAGCTTAACAAGGATAATCTCCAAGGACGTAGCAACAGTTTGTACAATATCTTATCTCTTTATCCAAGTCCATTCAAGTCTACAGGAGGCAAGGGAGAATCACAACATTATAAAGGCTGAGAATAGAGAACCTGTGAAGGCCAACTTTAAAGGTGCATTGTGTAACTTTTCTGCTTGAGGGTCCGTCAGATGCTTTTCTCCATGGAAATGTTACAGATCCGATGTGTGGAGAGGCACATTCAGAATGCCTTTTCTATGTATTTTTGAGTTATAAAACCACCTGTAATTGAATAAATGTAAGGTAATCTGTTTAATGTCATGTTGTGGAACGTTTGAAGCAGAGCAATGACATTTCCATGGAAACAAGATGATGATGGACCCCCAACCAAAAAGTTACATAGCGCACCTTTAAATTAGAAAACAACCACTTGATTTAAGTCATTTTGCTCATGTCAAATACTACATGTTATGGTGTAAATATGGTGCAAATATTTAAGTTAGAAAATTTAACAGTGTTTAAACATTAATAAAGGACTATAAAAGCAACCTTTATTCAAACTGACATCCACTACAAAAATGCCAACAGAACTATCCAATTTAGTTGCGGTATTTTTACCAAATGTGACTTGTGTGAAAATGTTGTGAAAGTAGAAGCAATGCAGGGTGCAAAAAGCTGTTTAGTCTGACTGTTTTGTGAGCTCCCCAGTTCCTTCTGTGTTTATACTTCTCAATATCCTCATTCTGGCCCCACTGTATTACACTAAGCCCTGGAGAGAAGCTTTTGGGCAGGCACATCGTCCTAAAACGCTTTGCTGCAGCTGTTACTATGACGACAGGGCGGAGAAACCCCAAATGTGGTCAAAACGCTTGTTTTTGTCTTTTTTTTTTCGTCTCCTGTCCAGTGAACCTCATCATCAGCTACAAAAGGTGCACCTGCAACACACCATGGAAGCGACTCTATTTTTGGACAGTGTTTGGGAGAAAAATACAACACAAACACAAATAATAGCTGTAAGATTATATTGTGAAAATGTAAAATATATAAAGATTATGCAAACTTAGCCCTCACACATATTCAGTTAAAACAATCACAGATATTGGCTTCGCTCTAGACATTAGGGATAGTTTGATATCAATTATTTGAGCCGATACCATTATCCGATGCTTGGCCTTTTGCAGTGGCTGTTGGGCATTATTTGCTGATATCGATATTTAGCTTTTAAAATCCATAGCAATTTACTTTTCACTTTTGTAAAAATAATAGCAAGAGCAATAGCATTTATCTGAGATCATAATTTGTTACATGCTCATGTGAACATACAAACATATTTTTATCTTAATTGTCTTTTTGAACAGACTAATGAGTAAAAATGGAAATAGAAGAGGAAATATGATGCACAATTTGGGAATGACATTTGGGAGATTAGGGCAGCCTCTGTGTGACAATTGAACTTTTTCTATTTTGGCCAATACTGATATCTGGGAAAAAATAAATTTAAATAAATAAAATTAAAAACTCTGATATCTGCAATATATATTGTTCATCCCTAGTGGAAATCCTGCAAGAGTTTACTATACTCATTAATTCACCATAAGACTACGTATTAGTTACTCCTAATTATGTAATTTTTTCCCCAGCAAAGTTCTGTTCTTTCAGTGCGATGCCAATTTTTTTTTAAATTTGTTTATTTTTTATTGTTGTTTTTTTTATAACAAAGTGGAGGTAGATAAAGCCTATATGCCACACTGGGAAAGATCAAAGTCCCACATAAATACAGTGAATACATACATGAATGCACAACATCATGAACTGACACAAAAATGTTTTATGCAAAATCCGAGTCAACACAACTGTACTTCTCTGTGTGTGAAACATGGTAGTTTATTATGTTGTGTGGCTTCTCTGTGCATGAAATCTTTTATGTAATGCAACCTTTCAGTAACAATCCCAGTTTATATTCATCATATTCAGACACACAGCAAAACAGAAATTACTGTTATAGCTGCTCCAGTCACAGCCCATTGGTCGATTTCATTTCACATGGAGTATACAGGATGTAAAATGAACTGATTATGCAAACTGGAATAGATGAGCCCCAGAGCTCTGCATCACACTTTCCTTGTATGTTTGATCTTTCTAAAGACCGCTTACTTTTCCTTGGGCAAATATCATAAAACATGTTTCCACTTAAAGGAGCTGATGAAATGCATGTACAAATGTCAGCGTCTTTGCTGTGTTGTGTGTACTGCTTACAAGGCCTGTGGCTGGAAAAGCTTCTGTCATCCAATAAAAAGGGATAAATACGAAAACACTTGAAATAACTGTTTTGGGAGCATGTCTATATTGTTGCATTTTGCTTCATTTACGTTATTAATTTAAAGGGGCATTGTGTAACTTTTCTGGTGGAGGGTTCGTCAAATGCTTTTCTCCATGGAGATGTTATTGGCTTGTCTGGAATGTTTCACATTATGGCATTAAACTTTTCTGTCTTTATGGAGACCAAACCAGACCAAGTTACAGGTTAGAACCATAGAGAGGCAATCACGCTCACAGTCAGAATGCCTGTTTTTCTTGAATTTGCTGTTGATGAAGACAATGCAAGGTCGGGAATCAGGACAACTCCATAATATATATATATAAATATTGTATTTATATAATGTTACTTATATTCATATATATTTTTATGATGCTAACGTCGTTGCTAAAGGGTTCGGTTCTGGCTGGATGCTGCTCCTAACGCTCTCCCTTCGGCTGTGGAGCGACTGTGAGACCGGTGTCTGAGCTGGTTGTATTTTTAACCACAGATAATTATTATTTGTGTACAGTGTTGACTGTTGAGTTAACACTAAGGTGCAGTCATGTCGGTGCCTTAATACAATAACGTAACGTAATAAAAGGCCCAACTTTTAACAACAACTAACGTTAACAACTAACGTGACAATAAGGATTTAGTTTATAGCCAGATCTTTCTCCATCTTTGTCCCTAACTTCCTATTTACGGGCCTTGAGATGGTACTTCAGGCTTTCAGTGAAGGAACTTACATCTTGATATGGCCATAATGTGACACATCTTGATTGCATTGATATTGCCCATGACCACCATCATGAATTGATTATTATATTTTAAATGTTGTGGTAAAAGTATATGTAGTAGAGTATTGTATATTCCCTCTGGTGTGCCAAGTTCATAAAATGTAGAGGATGACCCTGTGTAAGTGTACTGTATTAGCCTACCTTTATTAACTTTCATAACGAAATATGTTTACATTATAATCACACATGTTGTTGTACATATTGTTTTTTTCAGAACATGCTGTGGTGGAGTTTGTGAACACTCTCCAATCAAGTGTTCACCTTTCATGTTCAAATCACACAGGCCACTGTCATTACTTACATTGTTCTTCACAAACCCTAACTCCTTACAAGAAGAATAGGTGTAATGCTGTAATTTCAGATGCTGTGACAAAGGAAAGCCCATAGCTGGACACTGACAGGCTGGATCTTCACCAGGAAGACATGGAGTTTAAGAGGAGCCAGCCTCATTGCACCTAAACTCTGCCTCAGACTGAAGCTAAAGACAGAGACTCTGAAGCTCCCACACTGCACACTGTACAACCATCCATCTAATTATACTGTGGTGGTAAACTCAATTTAAGTTTTAACAATATGGTATTTGGTTACACTCAACTGTCATCTGTCTATGCTTTTACTCATATGGCTTATATTTGCTTTTTGCTTTTTTAACTTTGTTTAACATGAACTATTTTTAGTACTTAGTAAAGACTGTAAATTGTTATTTTCATATTTAGAATGAAGCATTGGTTAACTAACTCGAAGGGCATATAAGTCCTATACTGTCTCATGCCCTAAGATTTCTAATTAATGATTTAAATAAACATTGTTTACATCGTAAAAATTCTGCTTCTTCTTTTGTTAACTAATGAGATTTAATCTTAGGATATCACTGATCCAATTTTCAGTTGTTGAGGTTCATGTTTTTAATTTTAAGCATCTACATCCTAGTTGTGATACTTGCTGTAAAAGGTGTTTTATGTACAATTTCAATGCAAATGCTACTTGTGTGCATTTAGGTCAGTAGTAAGTGGATCAGTATCAAATCTGAAGCATATTTAGGCTCCTAACCACATAATAAACAGATCCGCAGCAGATCCAAAACGGGTCTGAGGCAGATCAGCAAGATACGCAGCGGATCAGCAGCACCTCCGCCACAATGTGCAAGTGGACTCCATTGCTGATCCGTTCTGTGGATCCGCTGCGAATACTCTTTGCTATCTGGGTGTTTATGTGTGGTATCTTACAGTAGCTAAGCGCTAACCAATGAGAAAGAACAAAAAGTAGCTCCAGAACCGACACATTTGCAACACTCACCGCTCATACAGGCACCTCTCAGATCACAGGACTTCACAAATAAGTGTCCTTTTAATCCTGACTCAAAGAATATAATCCAGCATGTTGACAGCAGCTGTGTGTGTCCTCAGTCTATGGGGACAGTCCTCTCTTCTCCGCATTCACACTCAGATAAAAACAAGCAATAGTTTTGTTGCTGGCCTAAACTGTGCTGAAGTTAACTTTTATTTATAGTCAGTATCGTGGATCAGACTACAAGAGCATTTAAAGCCAGTGCCTCAGTGCAGCCACAGAATCCACTGGTGTAAACAAGAGCACGTGAGTCACGTGACATGAATCTGGGGGTGCGTTCAGGGGCAGTACGGCGTCACAGACACAGACAAATTGCTCCTCTGATAGATACTGATGCCACATATTAGGACATTTATCTGTCTGTAATTTGTATTAAATGGACTCAATATAGAGAGTCTACGCTTCATAACAAGGTATAACATGCCCACGTGGACAATCGGCCCATATCAGCAAGATTTAGGCCAATGGGCGATATGTCTCCAAGTGCCCATATTGGTCAATAATATTGACCAACAGATATATTGGTCGGGTCCTACTTGCTATACAGTAAATAGTCTTAATACCACATTACATTGTGCAACAGTCCATATCTTCTGAGCCCCTAAAGCTGATCTTTTTACAAGCATGTCTCCTATATCCTAGCATGTTAAGGCTCTCCCTGCAGCTCTTAGAAGAAAAGGCACCGCACTACAAGGCTTTGGCTAAAATCAATACTAATCACTTTGCCAGTCTGTTAGCTAATAACAAGCTAAAACCCGGTGCTGGGAAAAAAAAATATGACTTCCAGATCTCTTTAATTTGTCATAATAGGAGGGCAGAGGAAGTGAAAAGCCAATTATCTGCCTCCTGGACCATTTATGTGTGGAAGATACCATCCACAGGCAAGCAGGGTTATTTAAGGATGTTGGCTGTCGTCTGTGCTTAATGTTGTCAGGATGATTCGATTTGGAAATTGGACCGTGGCTAATTACATTTTTGAGACAGTCAGGCTCTGATATGTGTTCAACAAGAGAAAAATAAATAAAACACTTCTGAATTGAGATCAAAAGACTAAAATGTAATGTTGGAACAATAGGTGTGTCAATCATATTTCGGAGAATGCTCGGAGATATGCTGTAGGGGAGGTCTGTGGAGGAATTATTATAACATTTATCTCAGGAAGATGATGTGATGAATGGTGAAGAAGAGTTTTAAGATGATATTTTAGGCCCCATTTTCACAGTAAGATGGTTGTAGGTTTGAGTCTCAGGTATCTGATTTGCCCCATCAACCAAAACATGCACAATAGGTAAAATTCTTCAGCTACTGTGGCACCCACCCTGAAAGATAGGTCAAATACCATGGAGTTAGTTTGGTATTTCCTCAACAGTACATTCTCTAGGGATATGGCTACACTAATGCTTTGAGTGTGTCATTTTGTCTCTTTAATTATTCAGGCTTCACTCTTTCAGTAAATTGAAGTTTATTTTGAACCCAGTGATCCCAGTAACAACAGCAAAAGAGAAATCAATTTGAAGGCTCATCTCCAATGCTTTACAGAAATGTTGCAGAGTGAATGCAGCTCTATTCACTGCTTCTTTGCTACAGGGTCACGAGAACTATGACTGACTCGTGAACATAACATTTCCCCTTTACTCCAGGCTGGAAGTATCAGATGTGTACACCTTTTGAAAGCGAAAATATTGGTATCAAAACAGCGTGTAGCCTTGTTGGCCACTTTGATGGATCTTGCCGACTTCACATGGGGTCAGGCTAACCCGTGAGTAGGTCTGGCCCTTTTGTACCATGAATGAATCACTGCACACAGGATGTATAGCTACGCACTGGCTTTCTCTGTCTGTCAACTCTTTGCCTCCTCAGCTCCAGTAGAAGCACAGCGTTCCTCTCCTCCAGCTCGCCAACAGAGCAGCCCATTAATCACACCCAAAGGTCAGGAGCTAAACCCAATTTACCCACACGCTCCCCCTGTCGCTCACAAGAGTAATGAATACATTGGTGGTGAAACCAGGAGGAGCACAGAAAGAGAAAGTGTTGAGCAGGATTTAGTCTTTCTGAAAAATGGAACTGGGCTGGTTCGTCTCCAGCCCACACGCTCCCAGGAATCGCCGATCGTATCCGGAGTTTGTCTTGCTCATAAAGCTGATGAAAGGGAATACAACCCCCATGTGAATTGCTTTTGAAACATAAAACCGTTCTCTGAAGTCTGTGAGGCTTAAATATTCATCAAAAGCTGACAGAACGCAACAATCTGCTCGCTTTGTTGTTACATGAGATCAGGAAGGGGAATCGGACGGTGCTCAAAGACTGACTACATTGGGTTATAATACTTAGTGATGTATTTTAAGACTACTGGCACCAAGGTATCACAGTACAAATACAAGGATATGCGTTTAACATTTCCACCACAATCTCATAACATTGTAGAAACAATAGCACTAGTAGCATGACTCCATTTGAAAAAAAATGAACTAATATTTTTTTGTGATTATATATTTTTGCTAAAAAATTTCAAATTTAAATATGTACTTTACCTCTTTAGTCAAATGCTGCATTTGGAAGGGCTACATGATATGAGAAAGAGAAGCAAGTTTGGAATTACAATATTAACATTTTTGACACAATAAGCTCAGTTGAATTAAAACAAAAATATGCATTAAGTAAAACTGTCAAAATAAATGTTTAAAGACAATTTTATGTTGGATTTTTAAAAATGAAAATCATAAATAAAATCTGTATTTTTAACATTCTGGTTTAAAAAAAAGGAAATTTCTCTGATGGGAAACTTGCTATATAATTATATATTTTCCAGTATTCTGATCCATGGCAACTCCAAGAATATAACAATATAAACAACAAATATAAATAAAGGTCAGTGGGATAACAGATTTACAATTTGAGTTCCTTCCACCGAGATAGCTACGTTCATATATCTTCATCTTCATCAGGCAAGTCATAAGTAAGACATTTGACCATAACTACACCTCAAGTCCCTCACACACAACAGCAGTAGCTTGTGTCAAACTCCATACAATATCTCTCTCTCTCTCTCTCTCTCTATATATATATATATATATACACACACACACACACACACACACACATACACATATATATACACATACATATATACATACATATATATATACATATATACATACACACACACACACACACACACACACACACACACACACACACACACATATATATATATATGAGAAATGAGAATTAAAACTCCATAAAACCACACATCTTCCCTATATGCTTTGAGTATTCTGTGTAAATAAAGCTGTTCTATTGATGCTTGTTCCATTGCCCTTCAGCTGTGTGTCTGTCACGTCTTTGCGGAGAGAGCCTGCTGTCATGGCTGCAGTTCCTCTCAGCCTCAGAATCCAATGACTTTCCCCTCATCCATAATTGAGAGGCTGCGCGAGGTGCCCAGAGAGCTCAGATGAATTAGCTGGAGGTATTAATAGCTACCTAAAAATATAGCTGCAGGTCTATTTCCAGGGGTCCTCAGAGGCAAGGTGTTCCGGCTGTTGGAGCTGTTTAAAATCATTGAAATGTGGAGCCTTTATTCATAAATATATATGTAAAACCACCAATAAAGTTATTTAATATTGCTTTTTGAATGGGTGATATGCAAGAACTAGAAAACTGCTCTTAGGATAATAGCTTTGCATAATAATGCAATCAAGTGTTTCGGGATTGGTGGATAATGCACATATAAGGTGAGGTTTGATTGATAGGATATTGTACAAAACAGTGATTACTTTGCTAATTAACAACATGTAATCAGATTTAAAGTGGCTGTACCCAATTTCTTTCAGTATAGTTGAGCAAAATTAGTTTTATTGTATAAGTAGCTCTTAAGGTAGAAATGAGACTGCTATATGCTATTATCTAATTTTAAGGTGTTTTATCCGTTGAGAATCAGGAAGTGTGCTTTATAGTGTGATGGCAATTGGCAACATTCAAAAAGTTATGGAAAGTGCTTCTAAACTCGTGGTGAAAAAGTAGAATGCGAGGAATACTTATTTAAAAACAATAAAAATCAGGTACAGTTACAAGTTAAAGACAACTTGGAACTTAGTTAAAGGTCCTATATTATGCAAAATTGTTAGAATGTTGTTACTTCCTCAAAAACATACCCGTAGTTGTGTTTTGCTTCATTCACTCATGTAGTAATCCTTTATTGGCAAAAGGAGAAATTCAATTTGTCAACTGGACAGAGTTTATTTGGTCGAATACGTTTCGCAGCTAATCCGAGCTGCTTCTTCAGTTCTGTTTACAGTTTCTGTTAGTTCGGTGTGTCTATTCAATATGGAGTGGGAGTGGGGGTGTATTTAGCATATCCATCCAGGGCCATGATGGGTGTTTTCACACCTCTGGACATGTCCTGGCTAGTCCCATTGTTTTCTCTGTTTTGATTTAGGTTTGAGGATAGAGTTATAGATGGGAGACAAATGATGTCTGAGACCTCCATTTCTGTTCAAGGAAGGATTCTCTTTCTTGACAAAAATAGCCTCTTTAACTCCCCTCTCAAACCAGTTCTTTTCTCTGGCCAGGATCTGGACCTCGCTGTCCTTTGTCGGA
Organism: Taenioides sp. WSHXM2023; assembly: GCA_029959045.1. Lineage (NCBI taxonomy): Eukaryota > Metazoa > Chordata > Actinopteri > Gobiiformes > Gobiidae > Taenioides > Taenioides sp. WSHXM2023. The sequence continues at coordinate 12,392,920 of CM057089.1, forward strand.
TCTACAGAATTGATATGTGCAGTAATGCACATATGTAGATCCGAACATCAAATTCACGTGTGAAGATGCCAAGGACAACACATTGGCCTTCTTAGATTGTGCAGTAACAATAAGAGAAGACTGGCGACTCCAGGTAGAGGTCTTCAGGAAGCCCACACACACCGACCAATACCTGCTTTTTGATTCACACCACCCACTGCAGCACAAACTTGGAGTCATTCGGACATTACAACACAGGGCCCAAGTGGTTCCTAGAAGCACAGAGGGAAAGGAGAAAGAAGAACAACATGTGCAGAAAGCCCTCTCCGTTTGTGGATATCCTAAATGGTCTTTCAATAAAACGAAGAGAGCCAAGAAACAGAACCCAGGAGAAAGGGTGTAACTATTCCTTACCTGGCTGGCGTTTCCGAAAAACTACAGAGGATCTTCAGACAACATGAAATCCCAGTCTATTTCAAACCCACAAACACTTTAAGACAAAAACTGGTCCATCCTAAGAACAAAACACCGAGCCACAAACAAAGCAATGTGGTCTACTCCATTCAGTGTAGTGAAGACTGCAGTGAGCGCTACATTGGAGAAACAAAACAGCCACTTAACAAGAGGATGTATCAACACAGACGGGAAAACCAAGGTGGGCCGCAATCTGCCGTACATCTCCACCTAAAAGCCACGGGCCACTCCTTTGAGGACAGCGAGGTCCAGATCTTGGCCAGAGAAAAGAACTGGTTTGAGAGGGGAGTTAAAGAGTCTATTTTTGTCAAGAAAGAAAATCCTTCCTTGAACAGAAATGGGGGTCTCAGACATCATTTATCTCCCATTTATAACTCTATCCTCAAACTCAAATCAAAACAAACAGAGAAAACAATGGGACTAGCCAGGACATGTCCAGAGGTGTGAAAACACCCATCATGGCCCTGAATGGTTCTGCTAACAACACCCCCACTCCCACTCCATATTGAATAGACTCACCTGACTAACAGAAACTGTAAAGAGATATGTGTTGTCTCAGAGTCATTTCATTGTAATTAAGCTCCTCCCTTCAAGCAGATATAAAGCAGTGTCCACCAGCATCTGACCAGAACTGAAGAAGCAGCTTGGATGAGCTGCGAAACGTATTCAACCAAATAAACTCTGTCCAGTTGACAAATTGAATTTCTCCTTTTGCCATAGATTCTACCTGGACGACTGAGGGATTCTACACACGTAATCCTTTATTATTAATCTGTCTACATTTCCAAAGCTCAAAATCCTCTGTTTCACCTTGTGATGTCATGAAGCAATAGTTTTCAAGTTAACAGCAACCTTTTACTAGGACTGTAATTATCCAAATATTCTTGCGAAGGTGTATGGAGTTTAAAAACACACTGGAGCACTTCCTGTATTCCCACGGGTCATCACAAGGTGGAAAAGAGAGTTTTCTGTTTAAGAGAAGAACTCAGCCTAAATATGCAGGGTTTGTGTGTTAAACATGTGTGAATGAAACAAAACACAACTCCAGATATGTTTGTGATGAGGAAACAACATTATAATATAGATCATAATATAAAAAATAACGTCATATGGGCCCTTTAAATATACATTAACAGGCCATTAAATGGTTTAGTCCAACTATTGTTTCAACATTATTCAGCACTTCTGCATCTTCCACTGTACAACCCTGTTCTACCTGAGACTCCACATAATTAAATCACCTCTCACTAATAGTAAATTTTAATATGGACTGTGCCTGTCTTCTACCGCATCAAATCCCGCCCACTTAATATCAACAGAGGCAGATGAGCAGGTAATATGGCTGACTGGCCAGGTAACGAGGCGCACACGTTTGGGTTGCACTGATCTAAATGAACTTGTGGCTGTCTCCGCTGGCTGTCTGGATGCCTCCCTTGACCCGCTGTAATTACACTTTTCATTAGCCATTAGCCCGAATAGCCTCCTAGCCGGGGCGGATTGATCGGGTGCTCACTGGGGTGCTGTTAGCGACAGTGCAGAGGAGGACAGGCCCGCACTCTCACCACTGATAAGGGCAGCTTCCTGGCGAGGAATGATGGTGGATAATGGCACAGAATAGCACTGCACTTAACATCCTAACTACCTTGAATTACACTTTGCTAAAGATTGTATCTATAAAACAAAGTAATGACATCTGAGAGATAGTGAAGATTTCAACATGGAGGACTTAATATGAAGGAGTGTGGGCATAAAGGGAAGTACCTAACAAATGGGGTCAGGGATAAAATTGTTTAAAAAAAAAATGCTGTGTCAATATACTAGTGCAGGAGTCTCCAAACCTTTTTCTTCCGGTGAGCTGCCTTTACTAAAAGAAAATGCCAAAGAGCTACTAATTTTAGCGGTCACAAGAAATTGAGTATAGTAAAGTCTTAGACAGGGAACTATTAGATACCTATAAAACATAAACCTTTATCCATTTATAAGTGCATAAAGTTAGGCATCAAAATGATACATTTACAATAGTAGTTCATCAAATTTGAGTCATTCAGCACAATATATATAATTCAGAAATCCTTTGGCCAGCTATTACAATTCTAATTGCAATTATTACAACATTCAGCAGCACGTGTCCTGACTAGGACCAGAGGGTGGAACCACATTAAAATCACTGCATTGGCTCCCTGTGAGTTTGAGGATCGATTTTAAAGTTCTTTTACTGGTTTTTAAATGTCTTAATGGTCTCGGGCCTTCTTATCTTTCAGAACTGCTGAACCTTACGAACCCTCGTGGACCCTGCGCTCCTCCGGCAGCAGGCTCCTGGTCATTCCCAAAGTCTGGACACACTCACAGAGAAGCGTCTTTCTAGTACTACAGTCCTCGTCTATGGAACAGCCTGCTGGAGGACCTCAGGGCTGCAGAGAACGTTCAAGTTTTTAAGAGTAGGCTCAAGACCCACCTGTTTAGCTTGGCCTTTGATTGAAATTTTATACTTTTACTTGTTTTTATTTTTCATATTTTATTTATTTATTTAGTCATATTCCTTTATCATTTTTAGGATTTCCAGTGTTTCCTCTGTAGGAGCCCTCTGCACTGGGAGCTTTGGTCGGCTGCAGCTGCCAGGGTCTGTCCTGTGGGCTCCTGTTGGAGGGATGGTGCATGGGCCTCATCTCTCCCCTGGACCCTGTGTCCTGGTGGAGGGATGGTGCATGGGCCTCATCTCTCCACTGGGCCCTGTGGCGGTTCCTGGTGGCGGTGGACGGCTCTCTGCTCCTGGTGTAGATGGCTCCTGTGGTGGTGCTTTCTCAGCTGGTTCGCCTGTATTCAGCCTCACATTTTACTTTGTGTAGTTTTACGTATTTTAGCTTGTTAGTATGTGTGTGAGTGTGTGAGTGTGTGGGCATGTGTGTACGTGTATGTGTGTGTTACTGTTTGGGTTGTTTGGTTGTGTGGGGTTGGACAGCTGTGGGGGGCTGGGTGGGTGGGTGGAAGGAAATGTGGGATTGTTTTTAATCACTGTAAAGCACTTTGTGTTACATTTTTTGTATGAAAAGCGCTTTATAAATAAAGTTTGACTGATTAACTCCCGAGCTACAGGTTGGAAACCCCTGCACTAGTGACATACTTATTTCAAACATGAATTGTGTAATGTAATGTAATGTAGTGGCTTAGAGTACACTGAAATCAAATTGAGCATTTCACAATCAAATGCTCAAAAATGTCAAACTGTTTTGTTTGTGTCGATTATATAAGAGTTTTTTTGTGTGTGTGTGTGACTGCGTTATAATTTTGATGCTTATTTATGCAAAACACTTGACATATTCACTCGTCTTGATTAAAACAGATGTATTTCATATTAAACCTCTACTTGTGCAAAGTTAACAAAGAAATAATGTCGCTAAAATGTGTTACGTTAAAAAAAAAAAAAAAAAAAAGCATAAAAACAGAGTATCATTTGCAACATATGCAATATCGCATGTATCACCATCGTATCAAATCATAAGGGACCCTGTGATTCCCAGCCAGCCACTTTTTTTTTTCTTCATTTATACATTTAAATGTACTGAAATGTTCCCAAGTTTGCTACATAAACCTGTTGTATTAGTTATTCAAATGATGATTTCCAAATGGTGCTAAAATGCTCCACAGAATAAAAATTTAATCAATTAAAACTATTAGTACTGTTAATGACTACAAATGTCAACCAACCAATAAACCAACCACATAATTGTTCTGTTGACTACATGCCTACAGCAATAGCATGGCAGAGCAGTAGTCTTTATATAAATTGTGTCAACAGAGCCAGGAAGCATTCCGTTATAAGATCAATATAAATGGATGCAAACATAGCTGTTACTAAGACTGGTCAATAGTCTGCAAAAGTATCTGAAGCTCAACTTTTTTTAAGGACCTATATTACACTGTTTTCTGATCTTTGTTATAATGTTTGTTTCCTCATCAAAAACATATCTGGAGTTTTGTTTTGGTTCATTAATACATGTTTAACAACTGTTTGGATATTAAGGCTGAGTCCTTAGACTTAAACAAACTTTATTGATCCACAAGGGAAATTATTTGGATACAGTAGCTCGCACATCACAAAAATAGATGGTGTAGCAAAAAAGATAGCAAGAGACAGGTGTCAAATGAGACATAATTATAATAAAAATAAATGTATATGTACAAATCTAAATAAAATAGAAAAATAAGTAATCAAAATAAGTAAAAATAAGTAAAAGTACTTCTCTTAAATGAAAAACACCCCACCTTGTGATGTCATTAAGTGGTAATACAAATGTTTCAGTGTGTTTTTAAACTCCATACCCCTTCACTAGAATCATTTGGATAATTTCAGCCTTGAAATTCCCATCTCTACTGAATTAAAGATAAAAGGTAGCTGTTAACTTGAAAACTACATGACACCAGGTGGAACAGAGCATTTTGAGCTTTGGAGATGTAGACAGATGAATAATAAAGGATTACTCAAACATGTCTGAATCAGAATCAGAATCAGAAATCAGAATCAGAAAAGCTTTTATTGCCATTGTCAGTGAACACAATTCACAAACTAGGAACTTGCTTTGGTGAATGAAACGAAACACAACTCTGGGTATGTTTTTGAGGAGGCAACAACATTATAACATGGCTAACTGCTCACGAGAATCAATTTTGTGTAATATAGGACCTTTAACAGTGTGAATGCTCAAATAAAGACAAAAGGGCCTATATTAAACCAAAGCGTTACGTTGTGTGAATGTCAACTTTACTTACTGCCAGTGCGATACAACAACAATCCTGAACGCTTAAACAGAAATATAATCAGATCTGACTCATTTTGAGAAAACTGCTTTCAAGGGGTCAGTCTGCACACTGCACATTACTGCCTGAATCATTTTCATAGCACCAAAAGTCAAACAAATACAACTCTATGATTGCTGGTCTTTAGAGTATTGTGTGATACGCTAAAGCTCCATGAACTGTTTTCATGGAAATGTATGACCTCAGTTAAGCGTTGGCTGCCAAAAAACAATCTGGGAAACCGTGAAGTGCTACAAAGGGGTCAAAAAGCATCCCACAACGATCATGAGTTATATTACAAGACATTTTCCGTTCCTTCCTGCAGTTTGAAGTTTTTATTGTGCTGAAATGTGAGTGTACAAAGTAGTGGGGTAAACATACAAGTTCCAGTTTATTCTCTGGATACTGTAGTGAAACTTTGCAGCTTGAATGACTCCAGGAGGGTGTATGGGATGTGGGCCAATGAAATCAGAACTGGAGCATGGAGGCTTGTCAGATCAGATCATAGTGTTAGTCATATTATCCACAGTTTGTCAGGAGGGTCTTGTGACTGATGTAATGTAACGAGAGACAGTGAAGGGACTCCTGACTCACTTGGTCTGAACTCAACTGAATATACTGCTGGATTACGTTGTTATTAAATGGGTTTATTTACAATTTTTCATGCTAGAATTTTCACATTTGGTTGTGTTTATTGTACTGGCATTGATACTGTGATTTTTATGTGTTGGTTCTAAGCCCAGATAATGGAGAAGGTTTCACAGAATAGTACAAAAATAAAAAACAGAACTAATTAATTATAACGTACAGTATGTTTTCCATGTTGGGGTATGCATATTTTTTTTTATAACAGATATAATAAGAAATTTAATATTTACAACTTAACAAAAATGTAACTTGGCATAAATTGGAGGCTTTGCCAGCTTCCAAACATGCAATTCAAATGTATTATCAGAAAGTGATGAAATACAGTATCTTGAACTAACACTGAAAATATTATGGTGGATAATTTTGAAAGACTGTTAAAACAAAACATTGAATTTTGGAAAAGTGGAGGCATTATAAAAGAGAGAGGGGAAATCAATCTATGGACATAAAACAAAAGTCATTGGGCAACAGTAGCTTAGTTGTTTGTCTTCTGATCCGAAGGTTGGCGGTTTAAATCCCACTGTCAGGATAAACATCATTGGTTGAGTGGTCAGATCCACTGACCCACAGATTGGCTGTCGTTGTGTCTTTAGTCAAGGCACTTAGCCCACCTTACTATAGTGCTCCCTACAATGGACTTGAATGGACTACCATAATGTGTTAATGAGTCCAGGTCCAGCACTGATGGTAAATAAACTTTTCCTGTGTTAGACATCCAAAGACTCCTGCCTCTCTTTATAACTCTTGGGCTACTTCCATTACGTCTACAACAATTAGTATCACTGTGTACAAAATATATATCTTCAGCCTAAAAAAATGTCCATACAAAAATTTATATCATCTATTGATAAGGATAAATTGCTTCCACTTATAACTATTCCAGGTATGTTTGCTAACCCTAGCTCTTGCTTTCCTACAGTCTGAGAGCAAATACTGATTTAACAACTGAATTCTAAAAAGAGCCAATCATCAGCCCCTGAGTAACCTCTCCGTTATCTGTCTCCAAACACAAAACACTCAAAGAATATTAGAAATAGCTGGAGGCTGTTGAGCTGCTGAGTCTCTCCTGCTCTGAGTGATTCTTTCTGCTGCCAAAACTCATCTGCTGTGCCTTCCCTCTCCCGTAACCAAATCCGTCAGCTGCCTTACAATGTACTGACAGGCTTCCTCATTCAGCGTCATTCGATTATCAATTCTCATTTCACAGGCCATGGCTAAGCTCGTTTCAACATTTAGATGCCAGGCTCGAGGCAGCCAAAGATCACCTGTCATTGTCACAGCGTTCCATGTCAGAAAAGGACAGGATTTTGGGGCTGTTCTCCAAAACAATGTTGACAAATGACTTGATTTTGTGTGGTGAAATTGTAGGGTTGTAATGAAATTGACAGATGCAAATAAGCTGTTTGTGCAGATCTTTCTCCCCTTGAATATTAGAAGCTGGTGTCGCAAAAACCCCTAGCAATAACAAAGCCTTTATTGGATGTACAAAGACATCATCAAAATGTCATCAAATCCCATTAACGTCTATTGCCTTCATCAGTTTGTGACAGCCACAGACGTGTAAGTACCAGAGTGGTAATAAAGAGACAACTCAAGTGTCTCACTGCTGGCATTTCTGCCTGAGTGCAAGAGTGTGGCTGCTCCAAATGCCAGGGATTCTTTACCGCAGGGTATGACTGCTCGCTCAGATTAGCATAGTCACGCAGCTATCATGCACACAATGGTTAGAAGCTAGTTCTGCTGTGTTCTTCAACTGCACTGAGATGACTAAAGTTTTTTATTATTATTATTATTATTGGCAGAAGCAATACATGCTGAATAAAAGCTTAAAGGTGCATTGTGTAACTTTTCTGGTGGAGAGTTTGTAATCTGATTTGTTTTCCATGGAGATGTTATTGCTTTGCCTGAAACATTCTACACTAGTTTTTAACATATCCATCTTACATTCATTCAATTACAGGTGTTCTGTATTGCTTAAAAACATAAGCAGGGTCGCCTTTTCACAGATCTGATGTGATTTGGTTTGGTGGTGTTACTTTTGTATCTCCCTAAAGATAGATTTGTTTAATGCAATATTGTGGAGCACTCTGGACAAAGCAACATCATCTCCATGGAGACTCGCCATCAGAAAAGTTACACATTGCACCTTTAAACTGTATATAAGTTAATAGATTCTTGAAAGCCCAAAATTAAGCTTTGGCTGTAACTTTTGGTTGAGGAGCACAGTCATTGCCACATGTTCGACAGGGTCCACAAACCAACACAAAAACGTTCACTCTTTCATTCACTTTCAGTGTATTATTATACTACATTATCCATTATTTAGGATACTGAAATTATGGTGACAAAATTCTCTGTTTCCATTATCCTTAGATTTGATGTTTTGGTTTATTAAAAGTTAAACTAAGTAGCTTTTCCTATGATATTCTGCATTTTCCATGTTTTGTACCCGTTTCTTTTGTCCTTTATCCAGAATTCAATTGGTTGCTAAAATTCTAATTGCAACTAGCTCCAGTGAAAAGATGTAATATTTTAAAGATGTAAATATGAACGCTCTTCAATCCCTTTACTGTGACATGCTGTAAGCACCTTAGAGACTTAATTGAAACATTTATCTAAAGCCAGACTGAACCAGTTTGCGATGCGGTAAATAAATACAGCTTGTTTTCCAGCCCAGTGAACAAATGTGCTTTCTGCAAACATAAATCCTCCACAAGCGCCCCGTGGAGAAACTGAGCACTGTTATACTTTGTCTAAATACAGGAAGTGCTCTCTGGCCCTAATGTACAAAAGAGTAGCCTGCGTTATTTATTCATCTGCTCGGCGCACTCTTTCATTTATGGGCTCTGCAGGCAGACAGCGGGGTATTGATTGTGTCTTTTCTTTCAGGGGTGTGTGTGAAAAGGGGGATCCATCACCTCTCCATGGCCCACCCACATGTAGCTCTCTCGTGGGGGAACTAGTTCTCTGATGTGGGCCCTTATGCCGGAACAATACTCCATGCATCATTCACGCCTGGTCCTGGTGTTATAATTGGATGGAGTAAAAAGGAATCAAAAATAAACAGCCCCCAATACATCCTATGGATTGTAGAAAATGACGTTGTCCTCAAGTCCCTCAATGAAAGTAGTGTAAGTTAACATTAAACAATATTAATAACTTCTATTATTCCCCAAAGTATCTCTTTAGCTTATCCCATTGTTTAGCTTCAGTTTAGATTTTGGCCTAGTTCTGGTGGGCATCAAAGGTTGTAATAGTAATATTTCAGAAAAAGGTCCTGTGACACAAGTAGGATATGGATCATTTTTAAGCCAATAACGCTATCCCATATTTGTCTTGCTGTTGTGTATCAATATTTTTAAATTTATGGCAAGTCCACAAAATAGTTTTTTAAATTTTGTATCTGTTTACAATTACAATACAATTTCTTGTACTCTATATAATGATCGTGTAAATATTGTAAAAGCTAGCCATCTCTTCACTGAAAAAAATCTGTCAAAAAATATTGGTCCAGTATATATCATTTTACTAATTTATTATAAATTATAGAATCCCCAATATCACTGATACCAATATTAGTACTGATATGAATATAAGTGTCAGATAGGACACATCCATTCATGTCAGGTCCATTTCTGCCATTGATATACACACACAGCTTAAGAGGGATTTAAATAATTTAGCGTGCTTGGAAGGGCAGAGTGCGGTAATCAGTTTGTGAGCAGTACGATGGCGTGAACAGTATTGCTCTGGCCACATGCATAATTAAGAAAATGTGGTGGTTTGGCTTTTTGAGAGGAGGAGAGCCCTGCTTAATAGGCCTTCTGAGCCTGGTGCCACTACAGTATTTTGTCTGTATTTACTCAGAGCTGCTGGCATTACAGTTCTCAGTAGATGCACTGGTACATTGTTAACAAATAATAATCTCCATAGGGATTTACAGCTCCATATGGTTTCTATCAGAGCAAAGTTATGATCACAGATGGAGTTGTTTAAAGCCTTATTAGTCAGTGGGATACCACGGTGGTCCCTGTTGCTCTGAATCTGCAGTTTTAATTTACTAAGAATTAAAATGCACAAAAAGTAGTTGTAATATAACTTAAACTAAAAAGGTACGGCTGTGAATTCCTCATCTGACCACCATCCAATTCCAGTTCCAATTGGGCAAAGAAAAAACAATCAGACAGAACAATTTTAAACTAGATTCAGTTTCTAATTTAATTTAGATTACGTAATATTGTTGGAACAGAAAATATGAAAGCAAAATATAACTCTTACCACAGAAATTTCTCTATAATCTTTGTGGCAAATCACTGAATATCCTTTAGATTTCTTTAACTGGCAGCGTTGTAAAGGCTGAGTTGTATTGATCATCCAGTATTATTTAATTAAGGTTCACTACTGTGTAACATCCTAGGCAAAGCAATAACATCTCCTTGGAGACAATCAAGCGGGCTTGTCAACTGAAAAGTTACATGGTGCATTTTTAATCATACTTATCTAAATGAGATATTTAAAGGTGCACTATGTAACTTTTTGGTTGAGGGTTCGTCACCTGCTTGTTTCTATGGATATGCCACTGCTCTGCCTGGAATATTTCAGAGTATATTAAACAGCTTATTCAAATACAGGTTTTATAGCTCAAAAATACAGAGAAAAACAGGCATTCTGACTGTGAGCGGGGTTGCCTTTCCACAGATCTGACCTGTAACTTGGTCTGGTTTGGTCTCCATGATGATAGATAGGTTTAATGCCATACTGCAAAACATTTCAGACAGAATAACGGAGAAAAGCATTTAACAGACCCTTCACCCGAAAAGTTAAACAGTGCACCTTTAAACCTTGTAATTTGTGAGTGAATCTGACTGTAGCTCCTCAGTCAGTCCAAGCCTAGGTCAGCCAGTGTACACAGTGTGATGACCTTAACTCCTGAGGTCTGCCCCAGCTGAGCACAGATGGACAGCGGAGACAGTGACCGTGGCAGAGCTGTCTGTTTGACTCCTGACAGCCCCTCACTGCCACAGGCTCATTATCAAACATCAGCAAGTAACACGCCTGCATCCTTACACAGCACATGACTGTAAACATGCAAAGCAGGTCATTCATTTAGATTTAGACAAACTTTACTGATCCATACGGGAAAATATTTGAACACATTATAATAACAAAGAGAAATGGTAAATGGTAAAAATTCTAAATAAGCAGCAGAAATATCTAGAGACTGATGTCAAATAAGGCATAATTATATAAATGTATATGTACAAGTAAAAATTAAATATAGAAATGTATTAATATAATACATCTCAGCTATATACAAGAGGTCGTAACAGTGCAAAAATGATATGATGATTGACAGGACATAGGGTTATCTGTTACATAAGGGGGAGTTGTTGTACAGTTGTATGGCGTATGGTATGAATGTAGGGACAGAAAAATAATCAATGTTCAACCCAAACAAATCATAACAGCTAATAGGCTCTTTTCAGATAGCATCAAAACATCTTGTACATTTGGATGTCTGTGTAATCCTTCAGTCACCCAGGTAGGCTCCATAGCAAAAGAAAAAGAGTGGCTGCAGGGTACAGTAGCTCCTGAGGTTTTTCCTGAAACCACCACCTTTTTTAAGTTATTCTTGTTTGTACTTTAAGATTTTATTTTTATTACTTGATTTGACCAATTAAACACCCACCATGTTTTTTGGGCATTTTTGTCTTTTTCTTCTCTTCTTTTTTGCTGGCCTATTTGTTCTTTGCTGTTTGGCCTAGCAGTCCAGATGGCCTATTGTGTATTCCAGAGAGCATCTCCTTTCACTGTCCAAGTCCCCAGTGCCGTTTGGAGCTAAGTATGACATTCCTGTGGAAGGAGGAGGACGCGCAGAGGATGTCGCGCTGGAGCGAAAGTGAAACAGTGGAGAAGGAAATTCAAGCCTGCGGTTCCGTCAGTCCTGATGGGGAACTTAAAGTCACTGGGAAATAAGATGGGTGAACTGTGTGCGCTTGTTCGGACCCAGAGGGAGTACGCTGTCAGCAGTATCATGTGTGCTTCATACAAACTTCCCGGATAACAGTGCATCTGTACCAGGCTTTGAAACTGTGCGGGCGGACAGAGACACTCTCCTCAGCGGTAAGAGTAAGCCCTGGCTCACCAGACAGCTGAAGGATCTACTAAATAAAAAGAAGTGGGCCTTCAACTCGGGAGACAAGGATGAGGTGAGAAGGGTGCAACGACAGCTGAAGGTCCAGCTAAGGCAGGGCCATGAGGCTTATAGAAGGAAATTGGAGGTAAAACTCCAACAGAATAACACTAGAAATGTGTGGAGGGGAATGAAGGCCATCACAGGTCTCACCAAAAAAGCAGCAGGACAATAGCTTAGACACGTCAAACTTACTCAACTTGCATTTTAATCATTTCTCATCCCCTGGCACCCCCATCTTTACACCTCCCAGACTCCCAATCCACACCTCACCATAGACCACTCAGACGGCCATTCATCAGCCCTTCATCTCTGCTCCCACACTTACTCCCACCTCTGCGGAGGAACCCAGCTCAGTGTCTTTGTCACCTGCGCAGGTGAGAAGGCAGCTGGAGAAAGTTCACCAAAACAAGCCTCCTGGACCAGACCAAGTCAGCCCCCGCGTGCTGAGGACATGTGCTGCACAGCTCACTGGGATCCTGCACTTTCTCTTCACACTGAATCTGAAGCTTGAAAGGATACCGGTGCTATGGAAGACCTCCTGCATTGTGCCAGTGCCCAAGAAGCATATCTCATCTGGACTAGTTGTTTTGTTGTCTCATGTCATGGAAGTGTTTGAGAGACTTGTTCTGGGTCAGCTCAGACCCCTGGTGGCACCATCCCTGGATCCTCTACAGTTTGCTGATCAGTGCCATTTAGGCTTGGAAGATGCAATAATCTATCTTCTGCAGCGGTCTCACTCACACCTGGATAGTGTTGGGGGCTCTGTGAGGATATTGTTTTTTGATTTCTCCAGTGCCTTTAACACAATCCAGCCCTTTCTGATGAGTAAGAAGCTGCTCAGGATGGGTGTCAGCTCCTCCATTGTCTCCTGGATTAATGACTACCTGTCAGGCAGGCCTCAGTATGTGCGACTGGGGACCACCCTGTTTGACACTGTGGTCAGTAATGTAGGAGCCCCCCAGGGTACAGTCCTGTCTATGTTTCTGTTCACTCTGTACACCTCTGAATTTTCAGTACAGCTCCAGGTCCTGCCATCTGCAGAGGTTCTCTGGTGACTCTGCAGTGGTCGGGTGTATCAGAGATGGACAGGAGCTGGGGTACAGGACACTGATTGTAAATTTTGTGGAGTGGCCCCAAGCAAACCATCTGCTCCTGAATGTTGACAAGACCAAGCACTGACTTCAGAAGAAAGAGGACACCAGTGGAGCCCGTAACCATCCATGATGTGGAAATAGTGAACTGCTACAAGTACCTCGGCGTCCATGTGAACAACAGGCTGGACTGGAGGGACAACTGTAATGCTGTCTACAAGAAGAGCATGAGCAGACTCTACTTCCTGAGAAAACTCAGGTCTTTCAATGTGTGCAGCAAGTTACTGGAGATCTTCTACCAGTCTGTGGTGGCCAGTGCCCTGTACTTCACTGTGGTCTGCTGAGGGAGGGCCACCAGTAAAAGAGACATTGGGCGGATTGACAAACTGATCCGTACAGCTGGTTACGTGATCAACTGGGAGCTGGAGACATTTGTCACAGTGAGGGACAGGAGGACACTGGACAGACTGCTCTCCATCATGGACATTCCTGCTCACCCACTGCACCAGAGTGTAGAGGGACAGAGGAGATAATACTCCCTACAACTGTACAACAACTCACCCACTGCACCAGACTATAGAGGGACAGAGGAGCTCATTCTCCAACAGGCTCCTACAGCTCCGCTCTAACAGTGAGAGATACAGGACTACATTCATACCATACTCCATACACATGTACAACAACTCACCCTTACGTAACGGATAACCTTGTGTCAATCATCATATCATTGTTGCACTGTCTTCTTGTCTTTTGTTTATAGCTGTGATTTTATATTTTTATTACTTATTTGTCTATATTATTTTGACTTGTACATATACACTTATATAATTATGCCTTATTTGACACCTGCCTCTTGCTATCTTTTTTTGCTACTTATTTAGAATTTATAATTACCATTTATTTTTTGTACTCTTTGCTATTATATTATATTGTGATGACTGAGTAATTTCCTTTGTGGAGCAATAAGTTTGTCTAAGTCTAAGTGAATCTCACTACTTATTCTGGCAGGGTTCTATTAAGTCACTGCCTTATATCTGCCAGTATGAGGGAGCTAACTACACTGAAACTAACACACTCTAGTTGTATTTAATTACAACTGAGAAACTTGAACTGTTAATATTTTAATGTAGTTGTTTTTTTTCTTTGAGAATAGTTCTTGTAAAATGTTAAGTCACTGCCTTATATCTGCCAGCATGGGGGAGCTAAATACACTGAAACTAACACACTCTAGTTTTATTTAATTACAACTGCGAAACTGAAAACTGTTAATATTTTAATGTAGTTGTTTTTTGTGGGGGAAATATTTCTTGTAAAAATGTCATTAAAAATATTAGCCTAGCTTAACATTGGTTAAACCTACAAAGTTGCAATGTGTTTAAGTGAATTTTTGTACCTGTTTATTTTGCCCCTTTACCCAGAATTCAGCAGGTTGCTACTACAAATTCTATGTTTTATACAAGAATTGAACTTGAAATGTGATTGATATGTGATAATACAAATTGTAGTCAAAAGTTGCATGAGATTTCAAATCATATGTTGGAATGTTCTAAAACATGCAACTAACTGAAAAACAGTTTCATAGCTGTCACTTCCAGATATGCAGCCATTATCGCAGTAAAAACTCTTTAGAAGTGGCAAGAAACAAACACTGAAACAAGTCAAATGAATCACGCTGAATAAAGATGTTAAGTTGTGGTAAAATAATGAGCACATATTATATACAAACAGATCATTTACTGCACTAATGTTTGTCACAAGACTCTAAATCTGCTCCGTGCATCGGCGACTGCAGCTCACCGCCCTTACTTGACATCCATTTTGCCGATTTTTATTTCTGTAAGTGTGCAACTGAGTAATGGGGAATCATTACAGCTCTTCAATCATCCCACTTGGCACTGAGGCTCAGTAGCAGATTACTTATGTGGCAAATTAAAGCAGCACGGAGAACTCGCCTTTCAGCTAGAACACTTACAAGCATCTGTGTGACTGATGTTCAAGGGTTTTCAGACCAATGCATTTTTCATTTATGTTATGTCAGCACCAGTATATGCATGCCTTTATTACTAAGGATGTAAGAATAATCGAAATATAGTGATAACGTATAGTCAAAAGTCTCAGTAATATCGTGGGCCATCACAATATACCAAATCTCAAGTCTCTTCACGCTTTTATTGTTATGGTGCAGCAATAGCTAAAATAAACAAAGCAAAGAATAATTGTATATGTAGTTTCAGGTCACTTTACATATTAAGCACTTTTAAATCTTAACTCTGGTTTATGACAGAACCAAAGGCTTGTCAAGGCATTTTAAAAGGTCCATTGTGTAACCTTTCTGCTTGAAGGGTCTGTCAAAGGTTTTTCTCCATGGAGATGCTATTGCTAGGTCTGCAGTGTTTCACAGTACGGTATTAAACCTTTGTATCTTCATGCAGACCAAACCAGACCAAGTTACAGATCAGATCTGTGGAGAAGCAACCCCACTCATAGTCAGAATACCTGTTTTTCTAGGTATTTTTGAGCATTAAAACCACCTGTAATTGAATAAATGTAAGGTAGAGCTGTTTAATGTCATACTGTGGAACATTCCAGGCAGAGTAATGACATATCCATAGAAACAAGCAGGTGATGGACCCTTCACTAGAAAAGTTACGCAATGCACCTTTAGGAAAAAGTAGTTCACAATTTTGTTAGCCTCTACAAAATATTGCAATAAATATCATACCATGAAATGCATATGGTGAAAATATCTGTACTGAGAAATTTGGATATCATTACATCCCTCGTTATTACAAGATGCGAATGATAAAGACAGTGCAAAGAATCTGATGGAAGATAGATATATGGCCAGTCAATAGTGCAAAGTAAGACATAAGGGTATTACTGAACAAAATTATAACTCTATTTTAATGGATGTGCAATAGGAAAGTGGCTACATCTCAGCTTCCCACATATACCTAGATTAAAAGGGCCCATATTAAGTTCTATCTTATAGCATTGTTTCCTCATCAAAAACATACCTGTGTTTTCCTTCATTCACGCACGTTTAACACACGAACGCTGCATATTTAAGATAAGCTCTTTTCTCAAACATCACAATCCTTTAGAAGATTTCAGCCTTGCAGTTGCCAATCTCTATTAAACAAAATGTAAAATGTAGCTGTTACCTTGAAAAGTACCACTACATGACATCACAAGGTGGAAGAGAGCATTTTGACCTTTGGGGATGAAGACAGCCTAATAATCTAGGATTACTTAAACATTTGTAAATGAAAGAAAAGACAACTCCAGGTGTGTTTTTGAAGCGGTAACAACATTCTAACAGGGCTTTAACCTCACAAAAGTCAATTTTGTGTAATATATACCTATAGTTACACATATATGGCATATAATGTGAATTTAGCCACAAACTAAACTAACAACACAAACAAGCTATCGTGTAAGAGTGTCTGGAATGGCAACGCTATCCCAAATTTGGTGGTGCAGTAAAATTAATTTGAACTTGTTAAAGCATAGCCACACAAAGAGTAAACAACAAGTGTCAACATTTTCTCATAAACTGCATAATGGTTTTTGCAAATGAACTTTACAAGTACTTTACAGCAATTAAGGCGGATAAATTGATCCCATTATATGTAGTAATTATGTAAGTAGTAATTTCTCCTGCATTACTGCTGGTTGTCTTTAAATATGTACACTGTCTAGGATTTATCCTATTTTAATTACTGAATACTGTCATCTGTATTTATAAAATATACTAAACATCTGCTTGCTTCATAAGTAGATTTAGCTTGATTTATTTCTGTTTTCTTAGCCTGTTGAGTCTGCACTTACTCGCTCATAACTGATTTAGTCCTGGTTTAATCCTCTACCCTACCTTTTGTATTGCTCTATCCATCCATTCTCATTCCTGGTACAGCCCCTGTTTAATCCAAGGTTAGTCCTTTGCCTAGGTTTATATCCACTTTATTTTTTTGTTGAACAATCTATGCCCTTCCTTGTTTTTGATTTGGCTAAAATTAGTTAACTTTTTACTTGAATCAAGCTGTATTTTGGCAGATAATAGTTCATTTAAAAGCTACTCAAAAAGACAGCTTTTCAGAGGTGGTGACTGACTGAAGAGACAAGTGTAGAGTATAAATCATTTCAAAGCACAGTTGAATGAGCTAAAGATTCATTCACTAACAGTATGTGCCAAAAAGCATGTGGATACTTGAGAAAGCACAAAGCGTTCACACACAAACACACTCCCTCTCTCCCTCCCTCTGTGCCAGAAGACAAGACGCAGCTGCAGCCTCCACTCACGGCCCCAGACTGACAGGACCTCGGGGCTTCTCTGCTCTACAATAATACATTTTCATAATCATCCATCTTCAGGCTCACGACAACCTTTTGCGGGTAATTATGACTCAATAAGAAGGCCAGCAAAGGCACCGCAACACCTCGCACATCTGACAAGCACTGGCCTAAATATGTAACACTGGATTTTCACACTCGCTAAAATGAACCTAAGTCATGGTGACTATGATGCTGCACATATAGACAATCATACACATTCTTTTCAGGTATTATCATGTTTGTCATCCAACCAGAAGAATTCATGAGTAGTCACTGTGCAGGACAAACACAGTAATATAGAGCAGTGTTGGCCAGAGGGTCCTTGGAATGGCTTCAGATGGGTTGGATGGATTTAACACTATTTTAATATAAAATGTTCTTAGTAGTACATTTTACTGGGAATGCACCGATCCAGTTCTGTTATCAGATATTGATGTCAATCCAGCCTCTATCCTGTTTGGGCATATAACAATGTTGTAATAAGACTATTTACTGGTCATAGTTGGCCCAAAATGTCTTATAATGTTTTAACTTTTATTTATACAAAGCAGTTCTGTAGTTTTGTCATAAGGAAATAAATGTTATTTTCAGTCTTTGCACTGGTATTGACTGGCATCTTAAAGCCATAGTATCGAAATTAGTATCAGAACTGAAAAAGCTGTATGGCTGCATCACTACATTTTATATAAAATGTTTCTGTATGATACATTTGATATAAATATGATTAAAACAAAAAAATGTAATACTACTCAGAGTGTGAAACAATGTCTAGGGGTACTTGAGACAATAAAAGGTTGAGAACCACTGATATAGAGAAGATTATACACAGTATGTCAAGTCACTATAGGCAAATCATTTCACAATGGAAGGCTGCAGATTTTCCAGAAACGTAAAGGGAAATGCAAAAATATATCATGTCACACTCTAGACCTATTCACACCAGAGGTAACCCCATAAGACAAAACCCCAAAACACAAAAATGTGATCATTATTTCATGCACTTTCTGACATCTTGACCATGCTCACGACACTTTCTAAAAACAGTAGTCATTTCAAGTCCATTTCCTCTAGGCTTTTGCCATATAAATTAAATCATGCAATTAAACATGATCACTACACAGCAGAGTGAGTGTAAAAGGCTACAATTGGCTCTGTTGGGACTATAAAGAAAACGCTTTGGCTCTCAGCACCGCACTAACAAATCAAAACACAATATTTTGGCAAGACGCACTCAGCCTTCTGGAAAATGATTACAAACGGGAGTGTGGTTGGCATTTGTTTAGCCAGCAGATGGGACCTTCTTAGCACTGGTGGTTCGTGTCCTCGTGCCTTTATTATGTATGAGTTCTTCTCTGTGCTTTCACGACAGACTCTTTCATCCCCTCTGAGAATGGAGAACTTTGAACTTGCTTTTACCTCGAGTTTTTTTTTTTTTTTTTTTTTTTTTTTTTAACAGTGTGAGCAGTAACAAAGGATACAATGTCACTTTGGAGGTGCCCTGGAAAAAATATGTAGAAATACACTGACAGAAAAAGGCCAGGACACTGCTGTAAAGCTAATTTTGTGGTAGGACTGTGCAATATATCACAATTGAAGCGGAATCGCAATTTGAGTTACCATTATAAGCAATGGCTACCAATATTTACAATGTTGAGCTTTGAAAGAACAAAATATCCTGTTCTCCAGGTACAGCCCAGTTTAGCAGCTCTATTTGAAAGGTGCTTGTGGGAGGAGTTTAGGTGTTTAGTTGTTTACAATGTGCACTCTGACAAGAATCCTTTTTAAATGTCCTATATTACACAAAATTGACTCTTGTGAGCTTTAAGCGGGGTTATAATGCTGTTACCTCATCAAAAACATACCTGGAGTTGTGTTTTGTTTCATTCAGACATATTTGAGTAATCCTTTATCATTACTCGTGTCTACATCTCCAAAATACTCTGTTCCACCTTGTGATGTCATGCAGTGCTAGATATCTTTTACCTTAACTTCAGAAGAGACCGGAAATTCCAGGGCTGAAATCATCCAAATGATTCTAGTGAAGCTGTATGAAGTTTAAAAACACAATGGAGCACTTCCTGTATTATCACATAACATCACAAGGTACAACAGAGCATTTTTTTGTTTGAGAGAAGAACTCAGTCTAAATATGCAGAGTTTGTGAATGAAACAAAACACAACTCCAGATATGTTTTTGATGAGGAAACATTTTAACATAGAAAATAGTGTGATATGACCCCTTTAAGCAAAGTTCTTCAAATCTAATCGCAATCGCAATATCTGTCAGGAAAAAAATGCCATTCTTCTTCTTTTTTTTTTTCTCAAAATGGTGTTGCCCTATTTTGCAGTTCATACAGCATGCTACTTTGTCTGCTTAGCGCATGTTCAGAAGCTCTTAATTAATGGAAACCCTGTGGATTCCTATTGTGTTATGCATGAGGCTAAAGCAGTGCTATGAATACATTATGCAGTACATCGAAGTAAAAAATAGTAGTAACTGGAAATCCCGTGGCTGCTAGCACACATGCAACAAAAGCTCCTTTATGGGGAAATTTATAGATGACAGGATTCAATGCGCTCTTGAAAAATGGCCATACAGAGTTAAGTGCAGCTTTCCTGGGAGAGATTGCCTGAGTCTGTGGTCCTTATGTTGATGGTTGTTAACAGTTCCCTCTATTGCAAAGTCAACATGCAGCCCAGCCCTGAGTGAAATATCTCCACCGGCGATGCTGTAAGTCTGTCAAAGAGGACGTGAGTTATGACCCTCCTCGGACCACCTACAAGTGCAATACAAGCTGATGTTTGGGGTTTAACTAAGTGTAAGAAAAGCCTGGTAACTAGAGTGCTTTAATAACAACTGACGATGAGATTTGTTTTTGTTGATAATATTTTAGCAAAAAAAATTCATTTTATTTGGATCCAGATCACTGTGAAGATGATCTTATACAATTCAAGCAACTTATGACACTGCTATTGTATTCATATTGTATAAATAAAGTGCAATAGATGTAATTAGCAGTTCTCATGAAATTTAAAAATGCCACCAGACAATGCATATTTTATAGGAGTGTTGTAACCATACTAAAATTTCAAACTTATGAAATTTATGAATAGACTTGATACTCAATACAGATTCTGATACCAAAAAAAGTGTTTATTTAGACAATATAATGTGATTTTCAACATAAAATAATACTAATTTTTCTAAATTACCATGCAGTCTTGTATCTGTGTAATCCCTCAGTCGTCCAGGTAAATTCCGTAGTGGTCCATGGACGTATACTCGTCTACGTGCTTTTATACTTGTTCTAATACAGCTCAATATCATTTTAAAACTATTCAGAAAAGGTTCATGTCTATCCTGTGAATGCGATTTTTTTAGTATCCATACCTGCTCAAATGAGTATTTAGTTTCAACACTAGTTTAAAGATAGAGAGTTTTGAATTAGTATCTCATTTTCGACAACCCTCATATTTTCCCTCCTTCTTGGATCACCTGTATTATATTGTTCCCAGTAGATACCAAACAAACAGTATGTGAATCTAAACAGATCTCTAGCCTTCAAATATTGATTGGATTCTGGCTACATTTCTTCTAACTTTCCAGTGTATTTCTGGAACACTGAAGAGGAAGTCATGAAAAGGTCATTGTGCTGATGTTAGAATAATCACCATTACATCTGTTAGGGTTTATGTCCAGCACAAAGTTCTAACGATGATTGTCTCCGTTTCTACACTGATTCTGTACCTGTGGGAACTATTGCAGGAGGTCCCACAGACATAAATTACCCACAGACTTTAATAGACGTCGTATCAGGTGTGGACTTGCTCTCCTGGCAGCCACATACATCAAAGTACCCACTATTCCATTCAATAAAACAATTTCGTATTTGAAAAAACTTGTGAGTTACAAGCAGATATCAATATAAAGTTTCAAGTGGGTTAGATAACTCTGAAAGACTTAGTGTGTATTAAAATGTCAAAAGTTAGATGTAGCCTTTTACAAAATCACTCTTCTAATAAAAAAAACAACAACGGTGCTATGTTATGTTATGACAGTGGTGCTCTACTCCTGTTATCTCTGAGACACTTGTAAACAACATTGTGAACTTTGACCCCTCCCAGACAACCACCTGCTAACGCTAACCTTGTGCCGCACTCACTTACAGTTTGTTCTGCTAAAAGCTTACTCATGGACGTGTTTTGTGTGGCCATAAAATGCTGCACTACTACAACAAATGTGATTTATTTCATGGTCTAGTAGTTGAAATGTGTGTGCGTGTGTGTGTGTGCGTGTGTGAGTGAGTGTGTGTGTGTGTGAAAGTGTTTCAAGTGTAAATCAATCTGACAGCTGTGCATGTCAACTTTGATTGACGAGTGTTCACATCCTGGATCCCTTTTCAAGTTATTTTTGACTTGGTAATATGGATTTCTTGGCAGATATGGCTGCAGTGAGGATTTTAGGTCAAACTTGAATAGAGAACAGCCCATATTGCGTTATTTTCTGATCTATGTTATAATGGTGTTTCCTCTTCAAAAACATAGCTGAAGTTGTGTTTTGTTTCATTCATACATTTTAACACACAAAACACTGCATATTTAGACTGAGGGCTTCTTTCAAACAGAAAGTACTCTGTTCCACCTTGTGATGTCATGTGGTAATACAGGAAGTGCTCCGATGTGTTTTTAAACTCCGCACACCAACAATAGAATTATTTAGATAATTTCAGCCCTAGAATTGCAAATCTCCACTAAAGAAAAAATAAAATGAAGCCGTTAACCTGAAAACTACTGCTTCATGACATCACAAGGTGAAGCATTTTAAGTTTTGGTGATGTAGACAGACTAATAATAAAGGGTGACTCAAACATGTCTGAACAAAACACAACTCCAGGTTTAAAGCTCACCATCAATTTTGAGCTCAGAGTAAATTTTGTGTAATATAGTTACTTTCTGCTGAAGGGTTCGCCACCAACTTGCGTCCTGTGTTCCACACTATAGCATTTAACTTATCTATCTCCATGGAAATGAACAGCTGACGCCACCAAGCCATGTTACAGATCAGATCTGTGAAGAGGTAACCCCGCTCACAGTGAGAATTAATGTTTACCAAGGTATCTTTGAGCAATATTAATATCTGTAATTGAACAAAAGTATGTTAGATGAGATGTTGTTATTGCTTTGACTGGAATATTGTATAAACATTAATCTTAATAGTGGTCAACCAAAAGTTACATGTGTGTGCACCTTTAAGATTCATGTGTTTTAAATGTAGCTGAAATGCAGTTAAATGTAGCTAATAAAAAGGAATAGAACATCAAACCAACAACTCACAAAACCAACTGGCAACAAAATATTTACACATGTCAATAATTCGATTTAACACGTGTTAACCTTGCCTGCTTTTCAGCTCTATGTCTTCATTAAAAAACAAGTTAATGAAGAAGTAAAAAGCATTACAATGAAAACACCAGTAATGTTTTTAATGAGCTTGGGCTTGTGGAATGATCAGTCAGAGAATGTCTAATTTGAAGCTCAGCGTGATCATGGAACAATGCTACTAATGAGCCAGTACTTCAGACAGAAAAAATCTGAAGCAAAAACAGAAGCAAACAAAGTAACTCCAACACTTTTGACACGCTTATCAAAAGTCAAAAAGTGATATTGACAAGTTTGTTTTTTGGAAGGCTTAACTGACATTTATTACCAAAGCTGTTTTACATTTCTGCTAAATTTCACACAATTTCAACACAGTTTTATTAGCAATTTGACAGCAATCATAATTACTTAGGGAAGCATTTTTTTTTTTTTTTTTAGCAGAGTTGGAATTTTGCACTATATATTGAGTTCTCTCATAAACCCTCACTGTGTGAAGAAGAGGTTCAGCAGGTTTTTCCTTCCTGCTGCTGTCAGACTGTACAGTGAACAATGCTAGCCCTGTACATGTGTGATCCACCTACATGTGCAATGCTGTAGCACAGTGTGAATCATGCTGGTACAAATCACTCAAGCTGCCTTACCTGCTATATTTTCTGTCCATATGATGCACTGTACTTAATCGTTTTGTTCCATTATAACTTTGCTCTGCTTGTGTTAGATTCTACGTCTATTGTCAAGTCTCTGAAAGGTCCGATATTATGCAAATTTGACTCTTGTGAGTTTTTAGCCTTGTTATAATGTTGTTACCTCATCAAAAACATACCTCGAGTTGTGTTATGTTTCATTCTCACACAGTTAAGTAATCCTTTATTATTCTTCTGTCTACATCTCCAAAGCTCAAAATGCTCAAAACGACTCCCTTTTACCTTTTGTTCAGTAAAGATTGGAAATTCCAGAGCTGAAATTATCCAACTGATTCTAGTGAAGGTGTGTGGAGTTTACAAACACGGCGGAGCATCACAAGGTGGAACAGGGTGTTTTCATGTGTGAATGAAACAAAACACAACTCCGGGTATGTTTTTGATGAGGAAACAACATTATAACATAGATAACAATCTAAGTTGGATCACAGTCAGCAAGATGCTTCAGTTAAATTGTATCAAAGGTCCCATTTTAGACAATAACATAAAATTCAACCAATTATTGAGCTGTTAATCTCTCCAATTTTAGAGCACATTATAATGCTCTGACACATAACTGCGTCTGTGGTATGAATAAAATCAAATGGCACAAAACGACAATACAAGTATTACCAGACTACTAGCGAAAATTAGATCAGCTGATTTTGACTTAAGTGTGTGAATCAGGGGTGGCAGATTTTGATCCTATCACACTATTCATGCAGTTAGTATCTCGTTATCTGTCATTAAAAGGGGAACTAAACTGCTTCTTCTCAGAGTTCACACTTTCATTGGTTAAATCTGTCACTCAGAACATAACGTAGGATATTTGACCAATGAAAGATATGGAAAAGTGGATATTAGCTCTGCATTTAAAGGTGCACTGAACAGTTTTTCTGGCGGAGGGTCTGCCATCTTTTCTCCATGGAGATGTTAATGCTTTGCCTGGAATGTTCCATGGTATATAAATATATCCATCTAGGATTTATTCATTATGGGTGTTTGTATTGCTCAAAAATACAAAAAAATCCTTCTGTGAATGGGGCGACACTCCACAGATCTGAATTGTAATGTAGCTGTAACCTGCTTGCCTCCCTTGTTATAGAAAGGTTTAATCTATACTGTGGAACATTCTAGACAAAGCAATAACATTTCCATGATGGCAAGCAGGTGGCGAACCCTTTAAAAAGAAAATCACTGAATGAAAACGAAATTAGCATATTGTAACAGGATCAGATTACAGTTACATTTTTTCTAGTGTGAATACGTATTGCACATTATCAGCTTCAGATCTTGAAAACCATGTTATACTACTATATTCTCTCCTCCTCTTTAACTGTCAGCCTCAAGAGTAATGTAGGCTGCTGGTACCCACTTCCAATGACTCATCCAGATTTAGTTTTAGTCCAGTCATCCTACTCGTGAAGGGCTCTCCCTGACATTTACACTAGTCATGGTTTCTCATCCATAAATCGTTTCTGTTTCTCCACTTCAGTACGACAAACAGAATTAATTATAGCTAAACACTATTTAGAATAATTAGCGCCAGCGCAGTGACATCTTTCTCATTTGCCCTCAGTAAGTGCAAACAATTTACCATCACACTCGTTCTCTGCAACCCTCCCTCTTCTTTCTCTCCTCTCTGGCTGCCTCTCCTCAATTCTGCAGGAAATGGGTGAGGAGGTCCTGGCCAGAGAGGAGCGGAGGAGAGAGGAGCAGAAGAGAGGAGCAGAAGAGAGGAGCAGAAGAGAGGAGCAGGAGAGAGGAGCGGAGGAGAGAGGAGCAGAGGAGAGGAGCAGAAGAGAGGAGCAGGAGAGAGGAGCAGAGGAGAGAGGAGCAGAGGAGAGAGGAGCAGAAGAGAGGAGCAGAGGAGAGAGGAGCAGAGGAGAGAGGAGCAGAGGAGCAGGAGAGAGGAGCAGAGGAGAGGAGCAGAGGAGAGAGGAGCAGAGGAGCAGGAGAGAGGAGCAGAGGAGAGGAGCAGAGGAGAGAGGAGCAGAGGAGCAGGAGAGAGGAGCAGAGGAGAGGAGCAGAGGAGAGAGGAGCAGAGGAGCAGGAGAGAGGAGCAGAGGAGAGGAGCAGAGGAGAGAGGAGCAGAGGAGCAGGAGAGAGGAGCAGAGGAGAGGAGCAGAGGAGAGAGGAGCAGAGGAGCAGGAGAGAGGAGCAGAGGAGAGAGGAGCAGAGGAGAGAGGAGCAGAGGAGAGAGGAGCAGAAGAGAGAGGAGCAGAGGAGAGAGGAGCAGAGGAGAGGAGCAGAGAAGAGAGGAGCAGAGGAGAGAGGAGCAGGAGAGAGAGGAGCAGGAGAGAGGAGCAGAGGAGAGGAGCAGAGGAGAGAGGAGCAGGAGAGAGGAGCAGAGGAGAGAGGAGCAGAGGAGAGAGGAGTAGAAGAGAGGAGCAGAGAAGAGAGGAGCAGAGAAGAGAGGAGCAGAGAAGAGAGGAGCAGAGAAGAGAGGAGCGGAGGAGAGAGGAGCAGGAGAGAGGAGCAGAGGAGAGAGGAGCAGAGGAGAGAGGAGCAGGAGAGAGGGGCGGAGGAGAGAGGAGCAGAGGAGAGGAGCAGAGGAGAGAGGAGCAGGAGAGAGAGGAGCAGAGGAGAGAGGAGCGGAGGAGAGAGGGGCGGAGGAGAGAGGAGTAGAAGAGAGAGGAGCAGGAGAGAGGAGCAGAGGAGAGAGGGGCAGAGGAGAGAGGAGCAGAAGAGAGGAGCAGAGGAGAGAGGAGCAGAGGAGAGAGGAGCAGAGGAGAGAGGAGCAGAGGAGAGAGAGGAGCAGAAGAGAGGAGCAGAGGAGAGAGGAGCAGGAGAGAGGAGCAGAGGAGAGAGGAGCAGAGGAGAGAGGAGCAGGAGAGAGGAGCAGGAGAGAGGAGCAGAGGAGAGAGGAGCAGAGGAGAGAGGAGCAGGAGAGAGAGGAGCAGAGGAGAGAGGAGCGGAGGAGAGAGGGGCGGAGGAGAGAGGAGTAGAAGAGAGAGGAGCAGGAGAGAGGAGCAGAGGAGAGGAGCAGAGGAGAGAGGAGCAGGAGAGAGAGGAGCAGAGGAGAGAGGAGCGGAGGAGAGAGGGGCGGAGGAGAGAGGAGTAGAAGAGAGAGGAGCAGGAGAGAGGAGCAGAGGAGAGAGGGGCAGAGGAGAGAGGAGCAGAAGAGAGGAGCAGAGGAGAGAGGAGCAGAGGAGAGAGGAGCAGAGGAGAGAGGAGCAGAGGAGAGAGAGGAGCAGAAGAGAGGAGCAGAGGAGAGAGGAGCAGGAGAGAGGAGCAGAGGAGAGAGGAGCAGAGGAGAGAGGAGCAGGAGAGAGGGGCGGAGGAGAGAGGAGCAGAGGAGAGAGGGGCGGAGGAGAGAGGAGCAGAAGAGAGGAGCAGAGAAGAGAGGAACTGAGGAGAGAGGAGCAGGAGAGAGAGGAGCAGAAGAGAGGAGCAGAGGAGAGAGGGGCGGAGGAGAGAGGAGCAGAAGAGAGGAGCAGAGGAGAGAGGAGCAGAAGAGAGGAGCAGAGGAGAGAGGAGCAGAGGAGAGGAGCAGAGGAGAGAGGAGTGGAGGAGAGAGGAGCAGAGGAGAGAGGGGCGGAGGAGAGAGGAGCAGAAGAGAGGAGCAGAGGAGAGAGGAGCAGAAGAGAGGAGCAGAGGAGAGAGGAGCAGGAGAGAGGGGCGGAGGAGAGAGGAGCAGAAGAGAGAGGAGCAGGAGAGAGGAGCAGAGGAGAGAGGAGCAGAAGAGAGGAACTGAGGAGAGAGGAGCAGAAGAGAGGAGCAGAGGAGAGAGGAGCAGAAGAGAGGAGCAGAGAAGAGAGGAGCAGGAGAGAGAGGAGCAGAAGAGAGGAGCAGAAGAGAGGAGCAGAGGAGAGAGGAGCAGAGGAGAGAGGAGCAGAAGAGAGGAGCAGAGGAGAGAGGGGCGGAGGAGAGAGGAGCAGAAGAGAGGAGCAGAGGAGAGAGGAGCAGAAGAGAGGAGCAGAGGAGAGAGGAGCAGGAGAGAGGGGCGGAGGAGAGAGGAGCAGAAGAGAGAGGAGCAGGAGAGAGGAGCAGAGGAGAGAGGAGCAGAAGAGAGGAACTGAGGAGAGAGGAGCAGAAGAGAGGAGCAGAGGAGAGAGGAGCAGAAGAGAGGAGCAGAGAAGAGAGGAGCAGGAGAGAGAGGAGCAGAAGAGAGGAGCAGAAGAGAGGAGCAGAGGAGAGAGGAGCAGAGGAGAGAGGAGCAGAAGAGAGGAGCAGAGGAGAGAGGGGCGGAGGAGAGAGGAGCAGAAGAGAGGAGCAGAGGAGAGAGGAGCAGAGGAGAGAGGAGCAGAGGAGAGGAGCAGGAGAGAGGAGAGAGGAGCAGAGGAGAGGAGCAGAGGAGAGAGGGGTGGAGGAGAGAGAAGCAGGAGAGAGAGGAGCAGAGGAGAGAGGAGCATGAGCTGAGGGTGAATGGTGCAGGTTTTGACCAAAATTATCCCATAGTGAGGACTTTACTAAGGATTATTTTAAATCAAAGTCAGACAAGCATCTGTATTTTCAGATTTCAGTGTTTAATATATTTCTTTTATTAGATTTAATGTCAAATTCAGGGTTATGCATCTTGTCCTCCATCCTTTGCTCCTATCCCTGTACTTGTGTAGTTGCAACAATACAAACTCCTCACTGTGAGACAATTAAAGTTTTTTTTTTATTATTTGATCTGACGTCTGCCTTCTGAACCCTCCCTTAGGTTTCCTCTGTGGTTTCCTTCCTTTGCGTTCTCTGAGCTTTGGGACACCACTTAATATGGTGCATTTGATTGACAGCTGAAAAATGGCGGATCAAGAAGAAAAATCAAGGAGAGGAAAGCAAGGAAAGAGAATTGAGATGCGGCCTGTCTGCTCACCCCTCTTCCTCTTTATTCCCTCCCTTCTCCTTTCTCTCCTCTCTCTTTTTCTCTCCCCTCCTCCCTTTCTCCTCTCCACTTCTTTCCAGTTCTGGCCCCTCCCCTCCTCACATCTCTCTAGGTCTCTGTGGTCTGTTTAACGAGCTCACTTGGAGCTGTATTTAAGCTCATTAACCTTTGTGGGTGGCCAGCTCCACTGAGAGGAACAGCCATTGATACAGGAATACAGAGGGGACCTTTACTTTACACTCCACACAAAACAGTTATGACACAGGAGATTAAGTCAGCACGTATAGAATTTCCTTTAATTTGGACAAATGTACATATGAGTTTTTGTGTTTAAAATGCCTCTATATCAAACAAGACAAAGGAAGCAAAGGAACAAACTAGTTTTAGAGGGATTATAACATTCATGGCTCTATTACAAAGGGCCTGCATCTGATTTTGAACCATGAGTCAGAGCATGTTTTAGTATGACCTGTAACCCCTTCCACATACTCACTTCTGCCACTCTGATACTGCATTGTGCATTTGTTTCCACATGGTTCTCATTAGTCTCTCTCCACTTTGGTCTTTTTTCTCACTCTTAATAATGCAGCATGACAAGGAATCAGCTGTCTGTGATAGTGTCTGTGACAGTTGTTTTCCCATGATTCTTAGTTATCAGTGTGCCTGACTGGACTGGCTGGGGTCCCTCTATTACCGATCTCAATTTTGTTTTCTCAAATGAAAATATCTGCATTTACACTGCATAATATAAAGGGCATTTATCTGAACGGGATAAAAAAGAACATTTTAAAGTTTCATTCATACATGTTTAAAATCCTAAAATCCTTTACAAATCCTGCATATTTAGGCTGATATTTTCCCTCAAACAGTAAACACTCTGTTCCACCTTGTGATGACACACGGTAATACAGGAAGTGCTCCACTGTGTTTTTAAACTCCACACACCTTCAACTGAATCATTTGGATAATTTCATCACTGGAATTGCCAATCTCTACTGAACTAAAAGTAGTTGTTAACTTGAAAACTACCACTATATGACATCAGAAATTGGAACAGGGCATTTTGGGCTTTAGAGATGTAGACATACTAATAATAATAAATTAGTAAAACATGTGTGAATGAAACAAAATACAACTCCAGTATGTTTTTGAAGAGGTAACACCATTATAACATGACTTAAACCTTATAAGAGTCACTTGTAAAAAAGTACATTTTGTCAGGACTATTTATATGAACCATCTGATTTAAAAGACAAGTTTTGTTTTGGCAAAATTCCACAAAGTGCCAAATCATTCCAATCCAATTCACTCTTCTGGCTCAAAAGTTAAAATAACAACATAATTTACAACTGGCAACATTTTCATGGTCTTTCCAATGATTAAATGTTTCATATCATATTTTGAATTCATATTAAAAGAGCACTGTACACCAGAGGAAAGCATGTGAAGTTCATTAGCAGCCACTAAGAGATGACATGCTCCATTACCGACTGGCTGCATGCCCCGATCGAGATGTGATAATCAACAGGGAATACAAAAACAGACAGTGTACATGTCCTCAAACAGGCTTACACTATAATAACACTATTACAGTCACAAGACGGGCCTGATTAACCACATGGAGTTATTTGCTCAAAATGACAGCAGCATGTGTATAGTCCAAATATCAACTGCCCGTCACCATGGAAATGTTCTTGCTTTGCCGAGAATGTTCCACAGAATGGCACTGAGCTAGAATTGTATTGATCACAGTGACAGAGGATTGGCTGTTGAATAAAAAGACCCATCGTGATCACTGAGGATTAAACATGACTGAATCTTGATTTCAATTCAAGTTCAATTAACTTCCCAGCGCTAGTATGTCATTAAACATATCCATCTTTGTGGAGACAAGCACGTGGCCACCAAGCTTAGTTACAGGTCAGATCTACAGAGAGGAGATCACATTCACGGTAAAAGTGCATGTCTTTGAAGGCAGTAAAGACACCTGCAAATGAATAAATGCTAGAAGTTTAAAGGTCCTATATTACACTATTTTCTGATCTGTTATAATGTTTTTTCCTCATCAAAAACATACCTGGAGCTCTGTTTTGTTTCATTCACACATGTTTAACACACAAACCTGCATATTTTGGCTGTGTTCTTCTTTCCAACAGAAAACACCCTGTGATGTCATGTGGTAATACAGGAAGTGCCCTACTTTGTTTTTAAACTCCATGCACCTTCACTGGAATCTTTCAGATAATTTTAGCCCAATCTCTACAAAACAAAAAAGTAAAAGGTAGCTGTTAAGTTCAAAACTAACACTTCATGACATCACAAGATGGAACAGAGAACATTTGGAGCTTTGGGGATGTAATCAGACTAATGATTCAGGATTACTCAAACTTACTCAACTGTGTGAATGAAACAAAACAGAACTCCAGGTATGTTTTTGATGAGGTAACAACATTATAACATGGCTAAAAGCTCACAGAGTCAATTTTGCGTAATACAAGACCTTTAAATGCAATAATGTGGAACAGTCAAGGCAAATATCCATCGAGCCAAGAAGGCATCCTTTAATCTGAACAAAGCAAATTCATCATAATATCAGACAAAAGTATAAGAGTTTGAATCCCTGTCAGCACAGTCTTGTTTAGCCAAGGGGTGTGGTGTGGGTGGCCAAATACACTCATTTGTTTTCCCTTGTTTGCTTTCTCTGATTCATTGGCCCTTGTATAAAACTCACTTTGGTATCCTTGACGACCGCTTGTAGCCTCATAATGTGCAACATCATTTACATACAACACGACATCACTACATGCAAAGTAAGGATTGATTGCCTGGTGTTTTTTAATCTGAAAATACTCAAGTCTAGCGTGTAAAAGAGCTCACTAATGGTGCATAAAGAGTGTGCATATTAGACATATACAAAGTGTGACAATATTATGGCAAAAGAGCTCTGCCTCCTCCCTCCATCCTCCCTGGGGAATTGTGGTTGTGAGGCTAAAACACATCTCTTGGGGAAAAAAAAAAGAAAAATGTTGTTTCCATTCCTTTCTCTCTTTGATTGTCTTTTACTGTCACAGCTCCCCAGGGTTCAAGCTGTCGAATAGTTTCTCCCTGTGGCAGATGCTCTCCTCCTGCCATAATCTGTCGGCTGCCCAGCTAGTGTTATTAAGAGCTGATTTTAACAGAGAAGAAGACAGAGATGCAGAGAGAAAGAGAGAGAGGCAGGGGGGTGTCACAGTTATGCAGTATCAGTAAAGGTTAAGAGCCAGTGAGACCAAGAAGAGAGGAGGATTAGTGCCGTGAGAATTGCTTTTTATTGCTGCTAAGGTCACAGCCATATTTAAAATTCACTGGAGACAAGAAAGCGAGAGAAAGAGGAGCAGTGTCGGAGGAAACCAGATGGGAGACCTTGTATGAAGCTTTGATTTCATTAAAGAGCCACTGTACAGTTTTCTCATGAAGCCCAGATAAGCACGTAGCAGCCGGAGAGATAGCAGTGACAATGGTGTGTGTGAGTGTTAGCTGGGAATCAAAAGGGGCTACGCACACAGAGAGAGAGGAGTGCAGGGGCTGTTTGTACCATGTGATATGATGGCCTGGAAAGGATTACATCATCGTTTAGGGTGTAGGTGGGCAGGCGGTGCAGAGACAAAGGCTTGGACTGCCACCTGGTGTTTGCACTGCTAAATAAACTCTAAATGAAACTATGGTGTACTGCACAAGTTTATATATATTGTAATAAACGTAATATGTACAGTAGTAGTAGTAGTAGTAGGAGTAGTAGTAGTAATTTTGAAATTGATATTCTATTGTCTAAATGAAAAGTTTTTTTTTTTTTTTTTATTATTATGATTGTGGTACCAGAAACAGTACTGGGTATGGAGTGTGTTTCTTAGCATTGAAATTGAGCTTGAAATGCCTGTATCATGACAACACTACAATGCATATAAGTAACATAGGTTCTGTTTCTACAGTGCCACCTGTTGCCAACTCGACTCAACATAAAACTGCTATCATGTTTCTGAATTTGCTGTTTTATGTAGTGGCCATAGCAACATACTGTATGAGCCTACGATAGCAATTGTAGTGAACTGTGGCAATGGTAACAACATGTTGTTAACAACATTAGCAGCAGTAGGCAGGGGTAGTATTATGGCGGCATTAATAGAAATAAACACAGCAGGTAAGGACTAAGGCTTGGACTGGCTCCTGGTGTTTGTTTTGCCAATAAGAAACTAGTGAAGTTGGAGAATAACTTTGTCTTTCCAAATGTACTGCAAGGGCTACCAGAAACTCCTCGGTAGATCAAACAGCAAAGTGTCTGTATAAATGTTTTTCATATGAGAGCAGTGTGAATGGCTCTTACCCAGCAGCTGGCGGATATAAGGCTACTGCCAAGGCGCTATTAGACAGCTGTGTGGCATTGGAGGAGTGAGGAGATAATGATGCCAGTGCTTTCATTTGAGTCTTAAGGCTGTTTTTAAGTGAACCACTTTGAAGTGTCCACACTGTGTAATCCTAAAGGGATGATTAAGTTTTGTGAGCAATACTTACAATGATGTGTTCTTCTATTTGAATTTGCTTTTTGTTATAGACAATGCTTAACAAAGGCAAGTACTCACATAGATTCATATTTTGGAGCTAAAGACTTAAGCTGGAGGGGGACCACAAACAATAATGAGACTAGCTTATAAACAAAGGTAAGGCAGTTCCACTATAAAAAGGCAGGTCTTCTTTATCTTACTGTTAGTATAAATCCTTCTATCTCAGACCAGTACCATCAAAGTGAATATGGCTTCTGCATGGGACCCGAAATGACTAGATTATAAAACAGTATCCAGATGACTACCACTGAAACATTTCTACTTACTACAGTAAATACATATTATACAGTCAAAAAATGGAGAGACAAGTTTAGAATACACAATCCCTTAGAAGAAGTATTACTAAAGATATCCGCTTCTTCTCAGAGGTCATACATAACTCTGATTGGTTAATCCGCTGAGCATCACATGTCAAATTATAACTCATAAGATAACACAACATAAAGAAAAGCCAAAACGAGAAGACCAATGAACAATTCTATTCTTTTTGAAATGTGCATATTCTCTCATGAATCCAAAGGAGCGATTTTGAAGCGAAGTCCATTATTTTAATATTTGTGTAAGTGCGCCGGGTTGACAGATTCCCTTCATAACATTGTGAACATGGCACACTGCTCTTCCTCACTGCAAATGTAGCTCGACTAATGACTCCAAATATTAGTGCGATGATGTGGAGCAGTGGGCTGGTAGTGGTACGCACTCCACAGGCAGTTATATTTCATCCAGGCTTTATGACTTCACAGCTACCTCTCGCACTGCTTACGATCTCATTTCAGTTGCTAATGTATTCCTGTTTGTTCCTGCCTGACTTTGCTCTCTGTGAGGAAAGTGTTTAGTGTGCCAAAGTAATGATTTCTGCAAAGTGGAGGATCCAGGCTTGAATGGGGACAGTGAAAACAGTGAATTAGGCCTTGGAGTTGCATATGTAAATTTGATTTGGTTTTCAATCTCTGCTGGTAATGTGTGCCCCTTTTCCAGTCTGGGCTTCGTAATAAAGATGACTGCCAAGTTGCCGATGTCTAACAGCGGAAAATAGAACAAATTAAATAAATCATTTGTAAACAAAGCAACTGCCAGAGAAAATCTGTCAAAATCTGTAAACAGGTTAAGTCAGTGATATGCAGCAGTAGTGATTTAACTTGGCTGAATATTGACTGTAATGTGAATATAATATCATTTTTAACAAGTGAGAATATTCATTTATCAAGGCAACATGTCCTTCCGGCAAAATGACAAGGTTTTGACATTGATGGAGTGGCTCAGCTGCACTCCAAGTATTATCTCTACACAGCAATATTCTCGCAATATGAAGTTGTAGATGGAGCAGGATAGCAGTAATAATAGCTGGAAAAAGTTGGATCAGTTTTTTTTTTTTTTTTTTTTTTTAAAGGAAATAAATAAATGCTGTTTTCAGTCTCTGCACTGGTATCGGTTGATATCAATTATCAGCAGATAATTAAAGCTATAGTATCAGAATCTGTATCGGTGGATTGGTGCGACCCTAATATTTTCAACACAACATAATAGTACATAATAATACTTTTTTGATGTTACCCTGAGGCCTTATGCTAGTTCTAATTAAGTGCAAGATAATTTCAGAATCAACACAAATGAGTATCTACTGTAGTTTCGATCATTAAAGTTAAGGTACACTTTATTGTCTCTGTAGGGAAATTTGTCCTCTGCATTTGACCCATGATAGTTTTAGTATTGAATAGTATCTCATTTCCAGTACTATTAACATCTGTAGTACTAGTAGTTGTGGTGATTGTGGCTGTTACTGCAACTACTTTTATTTACATTCAATACTTCAGTAGAGTTTCGTCCCTCCTGACCCACAAATACGTGCTACCGTTTTTCTAAATTTATGGACATATGGTAAAATAAACAGGCAGTTTTCCAGGGTCGAAAGAGGAGTAAACTCATAGCGTGAAGCAAGCGGCTGCTAAAATTATAATTCAGGTCAAGCACTGTACTGAACGAGCCCATTTTAATAGCTCCAGACCCCGGAGGCAACAGACTCCATTCACAGTCCCCACACGCAGCTTCATTTACTGACCTTGAAGAGTCTTGTTTATACAAATTGAAATTAAACGCCGTAGTGGAAGAAAATCATTTTGTGGATTAATTTACCTTCATGAAGTAAACAGATCACACGGCGGAGTATGGCTATGCCCACGACTGAGATAATGAGTACAATTTCCCTGACAGTAACGCTTTACATATCCTCCACACGATTATGCCACAGGGCCCAATCCAAGGAAACAAAAAGGAAAAACCCGCAGACTATACAAAATGTGCACAAGGGTATTATGATTTGCAATCTTTGGCGTTGAATGTCTATAAAAGTTACCGTAATGGAACAGGTTAGAGGAGCAGGACATAGAATAAAGAGGGGTATTCTCTTCACAGTGGACCATAAAAGCGAGGGTCCCTTGGGTGCTCTATATGTCACCCAGCTCTGCATCCCTTAGCGGCCCACTACACACAGACCAACCTTTTCAAATGTCAGCACGATAAACCTCGACGGATTCAATGCACTGGACCTGCCGGTGTCAAACGCCATTAGTTTTAATCCTATTTGTGGTGAAATTGCTCTTGAAAGGTAAAAGGATCTATAACTGTCCGGGCTAGAGGCTACAGGCTGCTGTAAATCTGGCTGTGTAGCTGATGACTGCCCACCAGTGCTTTAAAAGACTGGAATGAGAGTGGGCTATAGAGTGCCACAAAATACAAGATGTCAGAAATAAGGCTGGGTATTGTTTTAATGA
The DNA here is from genome assembly GCA_029959045.1 of Taenioides sp. WSHXM2023. Taxonomy (NCBI): domain Eukaryota; kingdom Metazoa; phylum Chordata; class Actinopteri; order Gobiiformes; family Gobiidae; genus Taenioides; species Taenioides sp. WSHXM2023. The sequence continues at coordinate 12,428,678 of CM057089.1, forward strand.
CGAAAATGTCCAAAATATGAGAACACAATGGAGTAATGAATAACTCAGCTTAAACATAATGCAGTAGTCAGCTGAAATGGGTCAAGAAGTCCGTCATCATAAATCGCTATATCAATATTTTGAGTAAAACCCTATCGTATCACAATATCCACAAATATCATTTAATCCTTAGTTCAGAACTTATTTAGTTCTGGGGTACTTCTAGTTTCTAGTATAGTCCTGGTTAAGTAATGAAGCAGCAGTGGATTGTGGGAAGCTGAACACAGAGTTCTGTTTTGGTGTGCTGAGGCCCGTGATGGTTTTATGTGTGGCTGTGTTTGCTCATTGACAGAGATACTGAGAAAGTAAATGGTTTGTTCATGAGGTTCACTAAACTAATATAAATAAACACAAATAAAACATGGCAAGGCTCCAGTTGTACCAGGGATATTTTATTACTTCATTACTTATTTCATTTTATTTATTTGAACTTCCACATACACATTTATAATAATGCCTTATTTGACACCAGTCTCTTGATATTTTTGATACTTATTTAGAATTTATTACTACCAGTTATATTATGTCTCTTTGTTATTATAATATATTGTGATGTGCGAGCTAATGTGTCCAAATAATTTCCCTTGTGGATCAATAAAGTTTGTCTAAGTCTAAGTCATTAAATACAACAGAGGAATATAACGTTTACTTCTGTCACAGAATATATGTATCATGTTTATCTGATGGTTTAGTCTGTGGCACCACTGAGATAAGATGAGTCAATTAGATTTCATTAATGGACGAAGGCGGTATTAAATTACAGCTTGTATGTCTGTTGTTGTACTGTTTGTCTAGTTTTAATAGGAAGTTTCCTGACTCAGTAATAGGGATATCACAAGGGTCAATAGCTGAGCTTAAGTCTCTTCTCTCTGAATGCTTCTTGTTGTTAAATAAGATAAAGTCTAACTTTGACTGAGCGACTATTAAAACTCATGAAAAGTAACTTGTTTTAACACTATCCAGTCATATTATTTTAATGTAGCTAATGGAGAATTCTATATTGATTAATGAATATTTTTACAGCTCAGCAGCTTACAACTTAATGCAGCAGTTAGCAGGTAGTTGTGTATAATATAATGTCAATTTATAATGAAGTAACACTGTTTAAAAGTACTGCGATATGTGTCCCTGCGTCATGATATTGCCGTATTGATATATGGAGTACTAGACTTAAACTTAGACAAACTTTATTGATCCACAAGGGAAATTATATGGACATTGTAGCTCACACATCACAATATATTATAACAACAAAGAGTAAAAAATATAAATTGTAATAAATTCTAAATAAGGAACAAAAAAGACAGCAAGACATGGCATAATTATATAAATGTATATGTACAAGTAAAAATAAAATAGAAAATCAGTAATAAAAAATATCTAAGCTATATATATATATACAAGAGGTCGTAAGGAACATGAAAAAGTGCAAAGATGATATGACGATTGACAGGATCTTACATAAGGGTGAGTTGTTGTACAGTTGTATGGAGTATGGTATGAATGTAGTCGTGTATCTCTCACTGTTTGAACGCAGCTGTAGGAGCCTGTTGGAGAATGAGACTTACTATCAAATGTATCACAATTTCTAACTACTGAAAGGCTGCCTGCTAAAATGTTCATGATTAAAAAAAATGACAAACACAAGTTCTAGTGCATTTTTATGTGCAGGACCAACTAACTGTTTTCGAAGGTTATGTTCATCACATGTATCCTTAGCAACTGCAAACGGCACAGCTAATTACTGTTCTCATTTGTCGCTGTAGCTCATTTCCTTGTTATCATAATACACTTTTGTTTGTGAATGAGTTTGTCAGATCACATGTTTGTCTCGACTACTTCCTCTCTTTCTCTCGCACACACACATGCACACGCACGCACACACACACACACACACACACACACACACACACACACACACACACACACACACACACACACACACACACACACACACACACACACACACACACACACACACGCACGGCTCCTTAGAGTTTCCACTTCCTGATTCTGAGATGAGTGTGGTTTGTGGTGTCAGACTCAGTGATTGTGTATTGTAATTGTTATAATGCACCTGTACCAACATTATGAATTTCACATTTTGTCCACTAAATCTGGATTTTAAAAAATGATTGAATTATCTTTCCACTATGACCCATTACTTAAAAAATAAGGGCTTTGATAGAAATTATGAAAAATATCTCTATTTATCTAGCAAGCAACCATACTTCACTGATGCTTATATGGTACGTATACGGTGAGGAAAATTCAAACCTTCAAAATCAGATCGTAACATGTGTTTCTTATTTTGTTGCCTACGAGCACAGAAGTATATTATAAATAAGCCAGCAAACCTCAGCCAAAACACAGCAAGCGCCTGGCGGAGTGGTGAAGGTAATAAATTGGGATAATGTGCGCTCTTGATTTCATATGGAGTCCAAGTTAAACAGGTACATGTGCAGGCTTATATAAACTGGCTAGATGAGGATATTGTGGTTTAACTATAGACCTCAAAATGAGTTGTACTGATAGCATATTGATCTTTCTGTAACATCACTTGTGTGCAAATGATCTAACTGCATCATGGTCCCAAAGGCTTTCTATCTTTCTGTTGGAATCAAATGATTTAAAAACAGAAACATATGCACACATTTAAATGCAATACTTAAATCAATTTGCATCGAAGACTAGCATAGCATATTGTGGAGCAAAATCAGTCCTTGCACTACTCAAACCATTCTTCTGACTATGTTTGATTTAAAAAGCTGTGGAATATATCTGACCATGTTTTGACAGAACTCATCATGAATCACGAACGTTTAAAGGTGCATTGTGTAACTTTTCTGGTGGAGGGTCCGTCAAATGCTTTTCTTCATGGAGATGTTATTGCTTTGTCTGGAATGTTTCACAGTATGGCATTAAACCTTTCTATTTTCATGGAAACTGAAGCAGACCAAGTAACAGGTCAGATCTGTGGCGCCCCGCTCAGTCAGAATGTCTTTTTTTTTTTAGGTATTTTTGAGCTATGAAACCACCAATAATTGAATAAATGTAAAGGAGAGCTGTTTAATGTCATACTGTGGAACATTCCAGGCAGAGCAATGATATCTCCATAGCAACAAGAAGGTAACGGACCCCCAACCAAAAAGTGCACCTTGAAATAAAAAAAACCAAAACAACAAAACATTAACTTCAAGCAAGCCGGTTACTTTTTTACCTGAAGTGTATGAATAAACAATTTTTTTATCTCATACAAAAGCAGTATGTTAACTTAATGCAAAGTAATTAAAACATTTGTGGTCTTATTACAACTTGTGTTTGTATTTTCATTTAGTTTAGTAAATAAAAAGCTTTTTGTCTGTTTTCCAGGTTAGAAAAATGACTTGGGGAGCAGGCTTAACGTTGCTCTACTTCAACTATTTACACTGGGAGGATCAGTGAACATGTTCAAGTTAATTTCAGAATAATCTCCATAAAATAAAATAAAATAAAAATAAAGATGAGAATTTCATTGTGAGTAAAGACTGGCCTCTAGTGGTTGAAATGGTTACTGCATTTAGTGACTTACCAGTATAGAATGGGATCAAACATATGCTTGAAAAGTGAAAACTATGTCAAATTTTCAACAATTCTAATTCGATTATTTTAACAAACAGGGAAACTATGTACATATTTAAAAATATGATGGTGGAGAGTTAAAAATGGGGTGTATGTTTTAAGAGAATATTCATGAGAAATAAATGTAAATTGCATTATGTTTACAGTTTAAGGTATTTAAGGTATTCAATTCTGCAGAGTTTCCCAACAACTGCTACTCATTCGTAAATTATAACAACAAAAAGTTCAAATTTCTAAAACTTATAAGCCATAAATAACATACATTTGTAGCATATGTGGTGATAAAGTCAACACATACCAGAATGATTTTTTTTTTTTTATTATCTTCAAAGTAGTTTTATTTTCTAATGTTCTTTTTGGCTCAGAGGGGACATCTTTGACAGCAGGTGGCAGCATACACCCATTTACTATATCTTCTGGCACACACAACAGTATAGGCATGCACCAAAATGATAATTTATGGCCGAAACTGAATAAAAATTAAATGCTTGGCTGAATACCGAAACCAAAAATATCAAATGCAGTTGTTAAGATTTTTGATATTTTAATATCGCATAAATAGCCTAGAATAAAGAGAAATACCGCCGCATAATGGGGCTCATGTACTCCACAAGCCTCTGAAAGCCAATGAGGCTTTTTTGCCGGTGCATCCCTAGAAATAAAATAATGAATAATTGTACTACCACATTTCACAATATGGCAATCTTCCTTTGATAAATACTACAGCAAGTAGAAAAAGGAGACAAAACAAAACAATGATATCAGCTCTTTTGTGATAAAAGTTAAATTCTTGTATGTAGTGATTTCAAAATAATAAAAACCTTATTGCCCAGCGGAGTTTCCTTATACTGCGTTTAGCTTATAGAATAAATTGGATGACATTATACACAAAATAGTCTGCTAATCATTATATTAAAAGTCCTGCATTACGCAAAATTAACTCTTGTTAGTAACCCTTTATTATTAGTTTATCTACATCTCCGAAGCTGTGCACCCGTCTAATCATTGCACTGTCCTTGTTAGTACTATTAGTATCACTTCCTGAATGTACATTTTGTGTACTAAGTGCATTACATTTCTGTAGAGTTGTCATTTCACTCACATGGTTTCTAGATGCATAATAATAATTACACAGATAACAATAGTTCTGGGGGCTCAGCTGCATAAATAAGGTGTAGGAGTGTGAAATACAGCCCAATAGGCCTATATACAAATACATGGGTCTACGCTTCCCCAATTTTACTCCAGAATAACTATATATATGCATTTTGTATGTCAGTAAAAATAAATATACTACTTAGTATTTATTATATAATAATACTAATATACTAATGCAGTTTGTTTAAAAAGTAACTTTATCAAATTCTTAACTAAATGTTGATGTCCACCCTTACCAGCAATTATTTTTTGTGGCTTATCCTCCTTGTGGAGAGAGTTAGTGACTGTCTTCTGGACATGTGTCCTGTCAGCAGCCTTCCCCATGATTCTGTAACCCACTGACCCAGACTGAGAGACCATTTAAAGGCACAGGAAACCTTTGTAGATGTTTAAGTTAATTTGCTGATGAAGTGAAGTGGTGACACCATGACTTCCCAATACTGAACTTTTTAAAAACTATTCTAATTCTGAGACACAGAATTTTGGATTTTCATTATCTGTAAGTCATAATCATCAAAATGTTAAGAAAAAAGGCTTGAAAGCTTCACTTTATGTGTCTATATAATATATGGGTTTGACTGAAATAAGTGATAATCTTTTTAGATGGTCTGTAGTATAGTACAAGTTATAGCTCATTTCTAAGGAAAGGTATTTTGTTGACTTTTTCACACATTTTAAATACAATTCTATGTGAGATCATTAATTACCACATAACTTTTTCCCCATGGGGAAATATATATATATATATATATATATATATATATATATATATATATATATATATATATATTTATTTCCCCATGGGAAAAAAGTTATGTGGTAATTAATGATCTCACATAGAATTGTATTTAAAATGTGTGTGTGTATATATATATATGTGTATGTATATATGTGTATATATATGTGTATATATGTATATATATGTATATGTATGTGTATATATATATATGTATATATATATGTATATATATATGTGTGTGTATATATATATATATATATATATATATATATATACACACACACATACACATACATATATATATATATATATACATATATATATGTATGTATGTATGTGTATATATATATATATATATGTATATATGTATATGTATATATGTATGTATGTATATACATATATATATACATATATATATATACATATACACATACAGTACTGTGCAAAAGCTATAGGCAAAATACTGACTTGATTTAGATTTCTCTTTTGTTCATTCACTGCATTTTGTTGATTGATGAAATAAAATGATTAACACTTCCGTTTTTGAAGGCATTCCTAGTTTACAGCATTTTTTCACACCTGCCTAAAACTTCTGCACAGTACTTACACAAAAAACGCCTCACCATGCCGTCCTCGGGCCAGAAAATGTGTCCATGATGAAAAAGAGGATGATGATGCTCCAACATGCATAAAGGCCCGTGTGGAGCTTAAGACCCCAAATCTGAGGAAGAGAAACTGGGACAACGCTGAAGACAATGATGAATTTTTGAGGACCAAGAGGCTTTGTCTGGGGAAACCTTCTATAGACACTGCACATGGATGACATATTCAGGCATGTTTGTGATGAGGAAACATTATAACATGGTAGAAAGCTCAAGTAGGGTGAAGTCAGGTAAATTTGGCCACTTTTTGGTAAATTGTCTGGGACAGTAATTTTAGGTAATGTTTGGTGCTCTGTCCTCAGCTCACTGCACTGACCAAACCCTGAGCTCAGAGCTCCTGTGCTCCAGTGACAGGACGTGTACAGCCCTGAGACTAGGGCTGGGTGATATGGGAAAAATATATATATATCATGATTTTTTCTCCCATATTGATCAATCTCCTTTTTCATCTGTCTTATTGAAAGACATGGACATGTTGACTTCAGGCATAAATTCCAGAGAAATTCACATTTAAAGTTTGGAACAAGTTTGTACAATATATTAAGCCCAAAAGCACGCGCATGTTACTGCCAGAGGCAGACATGTGCACGCACAAGGATGTGTGTCTGCCACACAATTGGCTGTAGACCTGTTCATTAAAATGCACATGCCTTATCATTGAGCTCGACCAAAGTTTAGATCATCCTTTCGATTTTTGGTAGAGCCCTATCTGAGACTATCTGTAGCATAGTGCAGGGCACCTCCTATGGCCCATAGACACAGGGATAAGCTCCGTGTGCCTTGAGCCCTGTGCACCTCGTGTTTAACTGAAAATGCTACTATAACTGTTTAGACAACTGTATTAAATCATGATTATGGCCATAATAGTTATTTAAGATGCATAACCTTAGGGCTATGACACGTAAATCAGCCGTATATGACCATGATCATGGTGCTGCACTTCAGCTTTAAAGTGTTGCATTATTTTCCAACAATTGGGCATGCATATGAAACCTTCCTATATTTAGAATTTATTTACAATGAATCTATTGAATTAATAAAAAAACAAAAAAACAAAAAAAAAAACATCAAAAGATAAGCTAAAAATCTTATCTGATGGTGGCCCATTTTAGTTTAAAGGCTTGGCCCAATTTACTTGAAGACTTTAAGGTAAAGTGAGCCACCATCAAATTGTTCATTTTTAAAAAACTATAGATTAGCTAGACAGACTAAATTACATGTTTGGGCACACACAGTCACTACATGTATTACATATCATCTATGTAGCTATAAATTCAGGTTTTATTTAGTTATGAACCTTGTAATTTTCACTTTGGACATTCCTGCCACTGCATAATGTCACTATCGTGCTCTGCAGGCTGAATGTGAAGTGTGGCTCCTCCCACACTTTAAGTGTTGTTGGCATAATGTTTCTTGCATGGAAACTTGTATAATATTGTTTGTTTGCTTTTACATTTGTTTGCTTGATTATTGTATTTTTTTTTTATTATTATTATTATTAACTGAATATATACATGCCTTTCCCTGTTAATGATTAAATTAGAGAAATGTTTTGGTTTTTTTTTTACCAGACAAAAAACAAATTATTTTTGTGTGCATGCATTATTGTCTTTAAAATAAAGACTAAATTTGTTCGAGACTTGACTTGTTTCTGAATTTTACAAATCACAAAGAAAAGCTTCACTGTTGTTTCATGAGGTGTGTTTGGTGGTGTCTCTTCAAGATCTTACATCAATTGTGTCTGTGCTGTTCATTACCCGGGCCCTTTTTGGTTTAATTTTAAGCATCAGTGTTGATATAAAAGTCAAGTAACACATTGGACTGCATTTCCCATCATAGGTCTGGTCCATGATGGCAGGTGAAGGTGGAAGAAAGCAACTGCAGCTGCCTTGATCTCACAATATATTATTTGTAATGATCACATGATTACAAAACAGAGAGAACAGTTTAATTAGTTCTAAATAAGTTGTAGTTGTTTTAAATTACTTTTTGGATTAACATTCTGGTCTGTCTGTGTCTGTCTATGAACACAATCTTTGGTATGAATTAAATGAAAAAGATGGATTCAAATTCCTACAAAAAGTTATGAGATATTGTTAATTGTTTAGTCAAAGTTAAAGGAAGCTGTTCTGGTGGAGGGTGGGCACCTGCTTGTCTCCATGGAGATTTTTTGCTTTGCCTGGACTTTTTCACAGTGTGGCATTAAATTTAATAATCTTCATGGAGACAAGCAGGTGCCACACCCCAGGCCATTTTTGAGCAATAAAACACCTGTAATTGAATAAATGCTAAATACATTTCTTTGTATACAGATTCAAACACAATCATTCATGTGGGGATTTAGTTTTAAGGCAGAATTAATAATGACCAGTCTGCCATCGCTACGTTTTTGCAAAAAATGTGTGGCAGTCGAGGGATTAACACAATAGAATATGACAATGTCTATGATCTTCTAAGTGTTGCAGCAACGCCACCTCAAATCGAATTGAGGAAATAGAATTTAACTATAAGGCACACAGGTAAGCATATCAACAAGAGAGAGGGAGCCAGGTTCCATAATTTAGTCTTTATTTTTCACATTTTAAAAGGGTACATTTAATTGAATTACTAGAATTATTTAAAAATAGCTATTTGCTTCAAAAGTGAGCAACACGAGATAAAACCACAAAACAGCGACACCAAGCTGCAACTCTGCTACTGCAAAAGAGACAGTTAGACAGCATTAAGCACTACAGACCCAAGCCGTGCAGAGCCGCAATAAAAAAACAAAACTAATACAAAAGAAAAGCAAAGGAAAAAAGCAAAACAAAACACGGCAAAGCAGAACAAGGCAGGAGGCAAAGCAGAACAAAGCAGAAGGCAAAGCAGAACAAAGCAGAAGGCAAAGCAGAACAAAGCAGAACAAAGCAGAAGGCAAAGCAGCAGTAGCGGCACGCTCGAGCCGCTGCGGATCACTGCCAGCACCTAAAAAGTGAACTCCAGGGATTAATTAGAGCCTGCGGTACAAGATTCTGGGGCAGACGAACCTACCACGGTGTAAATGGCACGCAATCCCAGGCTTGTGTAAAAAAGCAAAACTGCACAGATTATTGCTGCAGACGTGGTCCAAACATGGATCGACGCCAGACCCCTTTTACGGGTTGCCAGTCACACGCCGCATTGTCGCCACGGTTTGGGAGACACAGCGGCGAACAGCAAAAATTAGTGGAGTGAGATGCAAACTGTGCAACAACTAAAGAAAAAACTTATAAGAATTTAGGCATGGGTGAATTGATGGGTGTATCGGGCGTGCGAACTACGTGCTACGCACTACGGCGCGAGGGACCGATGCGGCGCTGAGCTGCGGCCGAGCAGCAGCACTAAAAGAAGAGGTGATGGCGTAAGTATGAATGTAAGGTGCGTTGGAGCTTAAGCTTGCGATTTTACCTGAGCTGAGGACAGCGCGGCCACCAAGGGAAACCCGGAAGAGCGTGTGGGTCAAAAGGGGGAGTTACGGAGGAGGGAGCGCTTAAATAGTCCACCAGCCTGCGCCGCGGGGCGTCAGGTGAGTGCACTCATGTCATGGGCCTCAATAGTGTCTTGCCACATTGTACCCCCCCCCAATTGGCATCGGCGCCCCGACGATGGATTCACGTGGCTAACACCACGGCCTAAAGACTGCACACAGGGAAGTCACTGCTGCTGCTTGGTCATCTGAGGGTAGGTTTCCTGCAGGCCTTGGAAGATGGTGGATGTTAGGGTGCTGACATGCGGTGGGGCGTGTAGACCTACGCAAGCCAAGGCCTCCATTGCCAGGATCAACACTGGAAGTGACAGGTAAAGGTTGACGGCTGCCACTCAGAGTCGTCAAAGAGGGTTCCTGGTCCCTAGGACCTGGACAAGATAGGTTGTGGAGTCGTCTGAATCACAGCCACACAGTGAGGAGGAGGAAGTGACAAGGTTTCCTGTGGGTGTGACCTCAGGAACAGATCACCGTCAAAAGAATCACATGACAAACCCTCAGCAGGCACTGGCTGTTCACCTAGATTACAGGGTGAATCTTCTATGGATAAGGCAGGTGTACCAAGGCTAACCAAAGCCTTTAGCAAAGAGCGATGGACTCTTTTTACCTTACTGTGGTCGTCAACAGGTGCCACAGTATAAACCGAACCTTCCTGCCCCGGTGCCTGTATAACCCGATAGGTCACCGGACTCCAGAAGTCTTGCGTCTTCTGGCGCCCTCTGACGCCATGATCGCGCAAAAGAACCAGCTGACCTTCTTGAAGCGGTGCTTCTCGCACATGTTTGTCATGGTTCGCTTTTCTGCGGTCTGCAGAGACCTTCAGGCGGGCTCGGGCCCCTTCAAAAGCAACTTGCAGCTGAGCTTGACGCTCCTGCACCCAATCATTAACACTCCCAGGGACTGGTGCTGGTACTTGTCCCAGAATAAAGTCAATGGGGAGATGTGGTTCTTGTCCAAACATTAAGTAATAGGGAGATTCTCCAGTCGACTGATGAGGTTGTGTTGTAGGCAAACAATACCTCTGACAGACAAGAACTCCAGTCTCGCTTCCTCGAAGGGGGTAACGCGCGCAACAGGTTGTGCAGTGTCCTGTTTAAGCGTTCACACTGCCCGTTGCCAGTCGGATGGTAAGGTGTAGTCCGTGATTTCACTACGCCATACAAACTACACAGCTGATGGATCCGCATGCTCTCAAAATTACGGCCCTGATCAGAGTGGATACGAGCTGGGACACCCAGCTTCGTAAACCACTCAGAAACCAAGACTTGTGCCACTGTAGACGCACGTTGGTCCTTGGTGGAAACGGCCAGCGTATACTTGCTAAACACGTCCGTCATCACCAGGACATTTTCCAACCCTGTAGGGGTGGGGTCCAGCATTGTGAAGTCGATGGCAACGACTTCATTTGGCCTTGACGCCAGCAGGTGGCCCATATAGCTGCGAGGGGCCAGTTGGTTGTTCTTAGAGAACTGGCATCGCTCACACGCCTGACACCACTGGGCCACCTCCCGAGACATCCCCGGCCAGTAGCAGCGAGACCGCAACAGAGCTAGGGTCCGGTCAATTCCTTGGTGTCCGTGATCTTGGTGGACACGTGTAAGGACATCCTTGACCAGGGCCCTGGGCAGAAGGAGCTGGTATACTGCACCTCCGCCATCCGAGCGGAGTACCTGCCGGTACAGGAGACCGTCCAGGTCAATCAAGCGGTCCCACTGTCCAAGGAGTACCCGGGCAGGTTGGGAGAGTCCCTGGCACTCCTCGTGAGTGGGCCGTCGTTTTTGCTGCCAAAATATTGCAACTCCCTGGATAACACGGTCGTCCTGTTGGAGCGCATGGAGGTCAGCTGGGGCATAGTGGGGAAATACTACTACCACTGACTGGGATGCATGTGTCTGTTGCCCCTGCAGAGCGTGTTGCAGTTCTGAAGGCAGAGAACTGCCTTGAGCAAAGGGTGTCAACTCCTGCAACGTCTGGGGTTGCCGGGACAGGGCATCAGCGTTCTTATTGCTCTTCCCCGACCGGTACTTAATCTCAAAGTCGAAGGAGGCAAGCTGAGCAGCCCAACGCTGCTCCATGGCACCCAGCTTCGCTGATGACAGATGGCTCAATGGATTGTTGTCTGTATAAACAATACAATTCTGCCCCATCAGGTACTCCCTGAATTTTTCCGTAAGGGCCCATTTGAGACCCAAGAGCTCCAGTTTCATTGAGCTGTAATTGGACATGTTCCGCTCTGTGGGCCTCAACCCACGACTAGTATAAGCAATGGGCCTTACCACACCCTCTTGCTCCTGCGACAGCACAGCGCCTAAGCCACTGTGGCTGGCGTCGACCTCCAGAATAAACAGACGAGAGAAGTCCGCACAAGCCAGGACCGGGGCAGAGGTGAGCTTGGCCTTAAGGGCATCAAAGCTCTGTTGGCACTCCTCGGTCCATGGTCCAGCAGCACCGAGGGCTGACTTTTTCGTAGATTTACCTGTAAGTTCAGCCACCCTGCGGTGCAAGGGGGCAGCCAACTTGGCAAAGCCCTGCACAAAGCGACGGTAGTAGCTAGCAAACCCTAGAAAGGATCGCAACTCTGTGGCCATGGTAGGTATTGGCCAGCTAGCTACCACCTCAACTTTGCTTGGGTCAGTGGCTACCCCCTGGTCAGAGATGACGTGACCAAGGTACTTCACCTCTGTCCGGAAAAAGCTGCACTTACTCAGCTTAGCCTTCAGACCTTCCTTCTGCAGCCGACCCAGCACCACGCTCAGCCTCTCCAAATGCTCCTCGACTGTGGATGAAAACACCACTATGTCGTCTAGGTACAAGAGGAGAGACTGGCACTGTTGGTCCCCAAATATGCGCTGCATTAAACGCTGGAAGGTGCTGGGGGCATTGCAGAGCCCGAAAGGCATATGATTCCACTCAAATAGCCCAAATGGTGTACAGAATGCGGTTTTGTGGCGATCACTCTCTGTGACAGGGACCTGATTGTACCCACTGGCCAAATCCATGGTTGAGAACCAACGGGCACCGGTCAGAGCATCGAGGGATTCCTCTATACGGGGGAGTGGAAACGCATCCTTCCGGGTCTTACTGTTGAGCTGGCGGTAATCTACACAGTCTGAGGCTTCCATCCCTTTTCCGGACGAGCACAATGGGAGAGGCGTAGGGGCTGGAACTCTCCCTTATCACCTTGGCCTCCAAGAGCTTGTGAATATGCTCCTTCACAAGCTCGTAGTCTGAAGGTGGGATCCTGCGATATCGCTGCCTGACGGGGACATCGTCCAAGAGTGGGATGTCATGTGTCACCAGGTTGGTGCAGCCCAAATCCTGGTCGTGGGCGGCAAACACCGATCTATACTGTCTCAGGAGAGACCTCACCTGGTCCTGCTCCTCACTGGACAACAGAGACAGATCAACCTGGTCAATGGGGTCTGTGGCTGGAGTACCAGTGGTATGGGACGAGACTGTCCCCATGACAGGGGATGCCTCCGTCACACCTGCAGGTAGACTTGCGACATTCACCTCATCTAGTGTGCCAACGACAGTACGAGGGTACAATAGCGTGTCACTGGTCCCCACATTAATGACCGGAATATACGCAGTCCCTCTGATGACTCGAACCAGCGCAGGAGAGGCTAGCAGCCCAGCAGGTAAACCAGACTCTGATGGTTCGAACAGGACTGACGTGCCACTATATTGTTCTGAGCACGTAGCAGTTATAATTTTCATGCTACCAGGGGGAATACGACAAGCCTGCTTTCCCCTGACCCTTACTCTTCCGGGCTGCAACCGAGCCTGTCCCTCCAGAGCAACATGGCACTTTTGGAGAGCATCCACCAGGGCGGTAGGGGATGCTACCACAGGATCTGTGCTAAAGAGTGCAGACCCATACTGCCCAAAGAGCTCCAGGTAGCACTTCCGGATGACGTTCATTCCGAGAACACCAGGGACCTGTACCGGCATACTTGGTGGGTCTCTAATGACCAGAACACCACAGCGAGGCATCCACTTCCCACAGAGCTTGACATCCAACTCCAAATATCCTATGCAGGGGAAGGCCAAGCCATTAGCTGCCTGGAGTTGCAACCAGTGACAGGCTTGCAACCGCTCTTCTCCCCCAGGACTCAAAGTGCTGACGGAAAAAGCTCTCTGTGATGGTTGACACCATAGACCCAGTGTCAACCAAACAGGACACCTTTACACCCGCCATGTCCACCTCTATGTGTGGGCAAGGCGCGATAAGCTTAGGAGCATCAACCAACTTACCTGAAGTTTTCCTTGAGCCGGTAGAGGCCCCACCCGAGCTGTGGCTCTGCAACTCGGTGGGTGCTAGTTTTCCGACTGTTGTCCTGGACGGAAGCGAGCTGGACAGGAGGACTGCGAGTTCCAAGCTGGGACACGTGGGCCATCACAATTCCTAGCAATATGACCAGGTTGTCGAAGGCATGGAATTACTCCGGCCCCGGGCACAGGCTGGCAGACCCTCACGCTCCCACCTCATTGCCTCCCCTCTGACCTCCAGCAAGGTCGCAGTAGGATTTTGGCGTACATATTGTTTTAACATGCGACGCAGGGCACTGTCGAGTACATACTCAACAAATTGGCCACGTGTTAAGATGTCGGCATTGGTCATATTATTGGGAGCATGCGCTTTTACTTTATCCATTAAAGTCAACAAGGCAAGGGAGAACTCTAGCAGTGTCTCCTCCTCCTGTTGCTTCCTCGAGAAGAAGGCTTCCTGTAGAGCCACATAAGAGTCAGAGCAACCGTAAAGCTCTTCAAGAATGGAGATGATTTTGTCTGGGTCTTCCCTGTCCACTCTAGCGCGGTATTTAATTTCATTCCGAGCATCCCCTTCCAAATGGTCGTATAAAAAGAAAGCCCGATTCACAGACCGTGACAGGTGCCTTGCCCTCATACACGCCTCTACTTCTTCAACCCATTCGCTTAAGCTGATACCGGTATGTCCCCCAAATGTGGGACACTTCCTGTCGCACGGAATGTAGACCAGCTGATCAGCTGCAGGCGCGGTAGCAGTGCTGGGAATTTGTCTCACCTGATCTAAACGCAGCCTCTCATTCTCAGCCGTCAACTGTGCCAGTTGATCTCTGAGACTCTGTATCTCGTCCGCCATTGCAAGCCACACGTGCAAACTGCAAAAATAGAAAAGTAAAAGGCGGAAAGGTTCCGCACACCAACTACTGCTGCTTTGCCTTACCTAAAAAACAAAACTGGTCTTGTCCACGTTAGCAACAAGAAAACAATACATGAGCTCTGACTATGGATGGAGTAGTGGTCACACCAAATTAGAATTTTAATTTGGCACTAGGCAGTAATCAAACCAGTTACAAGTATATATATACCCAGCAAATGCACACAAAAAAAAAAACAATATAAAACATGCAGAGCAATTATATCAAAACATGCAAACACACAAGGACTGGTTAGTTAACTTTGATAGCAACCAAATACTTTCTTGTTAACACCACTTACATCCAATAGCAGAGCCTTACAACATTCAAACAAAACGGACCATAACCATGGAACCTGGGCCCCAATTTTGATAATCCTGCCAGCAACGCCAAATGTGTGGCAGTCGAGGGATTAACACAATAGAATATGACAATGTCTATGATCTTCTAAGTGTTGCAGCAACGCCACCTCAAATCGAATTGAGGAAATAGAATTTAACTATAAGGCACACAGGTAAGCATATCAACAAGAGAGAGGGAGCCAGGTTCCATAATTTACAGAGTCTTTATTTTTCACATTTTAAAAGGGTACATTTAATTGAATTACTAGAATTATTTAAAAATAGCTATTTGCTTCAAAAGTGAGCAACACGAGATAAAACCACAAAACAGCGACACCAAGCTGCAACTCGGCTACTGCAAAAGAGACAGTTAGACAGCATTAAGCACTACAGACCCAAGCCGCGCAGAGCCGCAATAAAAAAACAAAACTAATACAAAAGAAAAGCAAAGAAAAAAAAGCAAAACAAAACACGGCAAAGCAGAACAAGGCAGGAGGCAAAGCAGAACAAAGCAGAAGGCAAAGCAGAACAAAGCAGAAGGCAAAGCAGAACAAAGCAGAACAAAGCAGAAGGCAAAGCAGCAGTAGCGGCACGCTCGAGCCGCTGCGGATCACTGCCGGCACCTAAAAAGTGAACTCCAGGGATTAATTAGAGCCTGCGGTACAAGATTCTGGGGCAGACGAACCTACCACGGTGTAAATGGCACGCAATCCCAGTGTGGGTGCCCAATATGGGCGGAAGTACCTGATGTGGGCTCTGTGTGTACTGCACATGCGCACATGCGCACAATGACGTATAATGACGTATCAGGAAACATCAGGAAGAAGGCGGGTTTTCCTGCCCGATTCGGGCTTTTTTTTTTATTATTTATTTTATTTACGACAGAGACCTATTTTGACAACGAATTTTCGGCATTTTGGATAGATGGATAGATGGATAGATGGATAGATAGATAGATAGATGGATTGATGGACAGATAGATATAGATGATATAGATAGATAGATGGATAGAGATAGACAGACAGAGACAGACACGGATTATTCGTAGCCAGTTTAATAACGTTGACATCCCCAGACCATCTACCCAAAGACAGTGCACTGTCACTGGGATAGGTCTAGGGAAAAGCCCCGGTCTCTGGAGCTCCGGGACAACCGGGGGACATCCCCAGACCGTTTACCCAGCCACAGTGCACCGTTACTGGGATAGATCTGCGGAGAAGTCCCGGTCCCGGTCTGAAGCTCCTCAGCTCCGGGACAATCGGGGGACATCCCCAGACCACCTACCCAGAGACAGTGCACTGTCACTGGGCTAGGTCCGCGGAGAGACCCCGGTCTGGGTCTGAAGCTCCTCAGCTCCGGGACAAACAGGGGACATTCCCAGACCATCTACCCAGAGACAGTGCACTGTCACTGGGCTAGGTCCGCGGAGAGACCCCGGTCCGTGTCTTAGCTTCTTTATTTTCACCACAGTGGACCTTTTTCCTGTGGACATGTAGTCCAGCAGTGCAGCATAAAATTGAAAATCCTTGCTCATCGCCATCGCGTACAGTAAAACCGACGACAGCCACCTACGCACAATGCAGACATAAACAAACTGCAAGAGCCGTAAACCAACTGCAAGGGACGAATCGGGCACTGTCGTGAAACCCGTACAACAATACACAAACTGCACATGCGCGAACACAGAGCCCACATCAGGTACTTCCGCCCACATTGGGCACCCACACCCAGGCTTGTGTAAAAAAGCAAAACTGCACAGATTATTGCTGCAGACGTGGTCCAAACACGGATCGACGCCACACCCCTTTTACGGGTTGCCAGTCACACGCCGCATTGTCGCCACGGTTTGGGAGACACAGCGGCGAACAGCAAAAATTAGTGGAGTGAGATGCAAACTGTGCAACAACTAAAGAAAAAACGTATAAGAATTTAGGCATGGGTGAATTGATGGGTGTATCGGGCGTGCATTCCTGTCATTACCTGGAGTGGGGCGCGCACTACGTGCTACGCACTACGGAGCGAGGGACCGATGCGGCGCTGAGCTGCGGCCGAGCAGCAGCACTAAAAGAAGAGGTGATGGCGTAAGTATGAATGTAAGGTGCGTTGGAGCTTAAGCTTGTGATTTTACCTGAGCTGAGGACAGCGCGGCCACCAAGGGAAACCCGGAAGAGCGTGTGGGTCAAAAGGGGGAGTTACGGAGGAGGGAGCGCTTAAATAGTCCACCAGCCTGCGCCGCGGGGCGTCAGGTGAGTGCACTCATGTCATGGGCCTCAATAGTGTCTTGCATCTTTTTTTTTTCATTAAGTTAGACAAACTATAATACACAAATCAATAGGCACTTCATAAAAAGAAAAAAGAAAGAATACATGTAGATGAAAAAAAGGTAATTTTCTCAGTTTTCCCAGATTTACTACAGCCAACAGAGCCCGCTGGAAGTCGTCATCCGCACATTTCCAAACATCTTCTGGTTTTGTGATGCAAGCGTGAAAAGAGCACATTGTGTCTGTGATAAAATCTGTCTGTCACAGCAACTATATGTAGTTTCCTTTTAAGAAGAAAGTTTAATCCTATCAACTGGACTAAATGAATTTCCTTCGGGATAATAAAGTATTATATATCTACGTAAAATAATGTTTCATCACTCATCCAAGAGGCTTCTTCAGTTTTGACAGTAGTTGACTAGGTACTAGTTACAAGTGATTTTCTTCTCCTTCTAAGTCTATAGCAGACACCCTAGGCACTTGTCTGTCTGAATGTGCTCTCCACCTCCTTTCTGCTCCTGACTAGACAATCCCTGATCTCATTATGTGAACAATTGATCAGTGAAACCATTTCCTCTCCGTCTTCATTAATGCTTAATTAAAAGACACCTATAAAACCTGTAGGAATAGTCTCTTTCCCCTACAGAAAAGCACTGTTTATCTCAGGCCTGGGAAATGAAAAGATGCAGTGTGTAACAATACTGATTGCCAATTGGCAAATGCAAATACGAACACCTATACATGTTTTGGTCCTGTCCAAGACTAAAGGAGTACTGAAAGACATACTTAATTTAAAGAGGGAGGATTTTACTTCTATGGGGTATTAACTTGTAACAAATAACATATTTAGATCACCATGTTTTGTATTGTTTTGAAATGCTATATTTGCCGAAAACATATTAACATTTTTAACGCACTGTGTCTCCCCTCCCTTTGCTCTCTGCACTAAGTCACTCCCCCTTGAGACCACTATTACAACACAATCAGCGTGCAAGCCACTAATGAAACTACTGCACACGGCACCAGGTTTGTCAGATCGTTGTGTACAGTTTTGTAACATGCTTTTGTAGCACTAAATTACTGAAACATGCATGGATGACATCTAAAACCGCATGTTTTTGATAAGGAGAACAACTTTATAACATTAAGAAAGCTCAAATAATTTTGGATAATGCCTCCTCTTCAAAACCATTTAAAGCATACATACCAAGTTGCGTAATATGAAAACAAAAAAAATATATAATATTTGACAACAGGGTTAATGAGTTCAGATAAAACATGCATTAATTTACTAATATGTGTCAAAATAAAAATTAAACAAAAGCTAAACATCTAAGACTATAACTTCCCTATATATCCATGTTTTTTTATTGTACAAAGGCCACTTTTGTTCAGTCTATATATTAATCATTTCCCATCTGTGTGTGTAAAGAAAGACCAACCGATAAAAATGGCAGGTCATTCCAAAGCCGACGCGCCTGGACTGTGTTGATGTCAACACATGGGCAAGGTGTTGATGTCTGTTAAAACCAGTGAGGAGCCTAGCTGCTGCAGAGTTGGAGGCGGGAGATGGATTTGGTGTTGAGGCCGGAGAGGAGGGAGTTGCAATAGTCTAAATGGAAGAAGATGAGCGTGTGGATGACTTCTTCAAGATCAGGGTGGGAGGCGATATGTTTGATTTTACTAATTGTGCGGAGGTGTAGAAAACAGGATTAGGTGACTTTTTTTAATGTGAAGGTAGAAGTTGAGGTGAGAGTCAAAAATGACGCCAAGGTTTCTGGGAGCAGGGGTGATGTTGGAAGCGGAGGGCTGAGACTATTGCTGATATGAGAGGTGGACTGGGGATTGGTTAAAATGATTTCGGATTTGAAGCTGTTGAGTTGTACAAAGTTCTGTGCCATCCAACAGTTCACATAATTGAAGCAGTTTAACGCAGCAGCCAGGCTCCCAGGGTCGTTTGGTCTCAGCGGGATGTAGATCTGTGTGTCGTAGGCATAGCGGGCTATAATGTGTCCTAGAGGGATCATATAAATAGAAAATAAAATGGGACCTAAAATAGCACCTTATGGCACACCAAGTAATGGGGGCAGAGGAGGAGGTAAAATTACCTATGGTGACCGCAAAGGTTCTGTCTAAAAGATGGGAATAAAACCAATCAAGCGCAGTGTCTCGGATGCCACAGTCATCTACATGGATGGGAAGGACCCTGAACAAGTTGCAATTATCAGTGGCAATGGACAAAATTTCTACATGGTTGAATGATTCCTATTTAACATTAAATGTCGAAAAAACTGCAAGAGTATTTTTCTCATTTAAACAAAAACATAAAATCTAGTGAAGGGGAAAATGACAATAAATGTCAGTGAGTTCAGATGCCTTGGCATAATTTTAGATTCAACACTAAAAGTTTAAGCACCATATAAAAAAGGTTTGTCATATACCAAAATACAATTTGTCTAATTTCAGGTGTATAAGAAACCCACAAACAATCCAAGCAACCAAAACCTACATGAATGCAATGATATTTTCATGTTGGTCACAAACGAGCTCTTAGGATCCTCGATAGAAAACCACCACAATATCATCACTGCAAATTACTTGACAGACAGAAAATGCTAAGCTTTGGAAACAAGATTCAATGTGGAAATTTGTGACTGTTGTTCAAGATTAACAATATGGCTCCTCCACCACTCAAACGGTTTGTCACATTAACATCTGAACAGATGACCAGAACTACAAGGTCCACATGCAGTGGCCAGTGTAGCATACCTAAAAGAAAAACAGCTCTAGGCCAATCAGCATTTTCTTTCAAAACTATAACAGAATGGAACGAATTACCACCACATTTAAAACTATGCAAAAACTTCAAAAAGTTTAGTACTGAATTAAGAACACATTTTTAACAACATAGAAGTGCCAACATGAACTAAAAACTAAATTATATCTGATTAAGGGCACAGAGGGAGCAGGGTGGGAATGCGATAGAGATATTTAATGTTGTTGTACTTTTTATAACTGTATATAAACTGCATTGTTGATGCTATTTTTGTATTCTATGTTTTGTCTGTCTCAGGGACTGCAGATGGACATTAGCTCAAAGAGCTACAGTCTTGTACAAGGGATCTCCTCAATGTTTCTTTGATTAATGCTCCTGTACATGGTTACTGTCAAATTAACTAAATTTAAAAAAGGGTGTTTTAAAAGGAAATAGGTAACATAGTATTTCCGAGGACACAAAAAACTTTACTTAACTTACTTAAAACGTTGCCGTTTTTAAAGACAGGACAAAATAAAACAAAACAATAAATGCTAAGCTATGTAATACAGCCCCAGCAAAATTTTATCAACCTAAACAAACCAACTATCAATCAATTTGCATAATGAAAGAAGAACAATATACAGTATAACACTTAATTTTTTCACAATAGGACGTTGCTATTGAATCCTACTTATTGAATTGATTGAGGCAGTGGCAGAAAGCCTAAGGGCTTATGGAAGGATAAACTATTGCTAAGAAAATATGAACAGTATTTTTCATCTCTCAAGGGCTGCCAAGAGGTTATATTAATGTACTTGCACATACTCGTAGTAATGGTTTCTTACTTACAGATAATCCACTGTCCATGGGCTGTTTTGCTGCTGCTTGGCTGTAGTCAGAGCTCATAGCTGTGGATCCTTCACACTCTGCCCGGGTCAGATCACACTCGGAAGAGGGGGAGAGAAAGGGGAGAGAAGGGGGAGAAGAGGGGGAGAAGAGGGGGAGAAAAGGGGGAGAGGAGGGAGAGAGATGAGTCCACGGCTCCTGCACAGCTCATCCATCACATGGTTACCTTCTCCTGCCTGGGCGGAAATAGAGGAGAGCAAAAGTCAGGTGGTGTCTATGCAAGTGGGCTACTGGTACCAGAAAACAAGTGCACACATAAATCAGTGCATAATAGAATTGGAGTTTATGAGTAAGGTTTTGTTTTGTCAAAAGAGAGCTCTTCAGTTCATTGTATTAGGAAATTAGATAGTGCAGAGTATGACGCAAACTTTTGGTTAAAATTCAGATGCGTGACAAAAAGTTGAGCACAATTGGTTAAAAGTAGGCTGAAATGGCAGTTATATTGCTTTAACTCTTCAAGAGAGGGTTGATTATATTATATCAGTATAGGCTTCTGCTCCTACAAATCATATGAAACAGAAGACAAAAAGTAGAATACATTATTACATTATTTACAATAATGCACAGGTTAAAATGTACTAAAATGTAGTTTGAAATAGGGTTACGTGATTTTGGAAATAAATCTTTTGACTGAATTTTCTGACCAAGCATATCAATTGTGTTAAGATTTGCAAATTATGTTTTGAAATCAGGGTTCAGTTCAAGGTGCACATTTGTAAACTTCAGAATAAACTGCGATTGTGATTTTGGCTATTGCACAAATTCAAACTGCGTTGTAGATTTGATTATACAAGAAAAGTCATCAGACAAAAGTCCACGACTAAATCAAACTAAAACTCTAAACAGCTTGACTTACTGATGAGTAATCGACATACAGGGCCTCTCACAGAACACCAAATTCTTCCATCTGCAGTATCGTGAATCACCCACAGCCTTTTGCTCGCTGTTGAATTTGATTAGGCAATCCCAAAAGTATCAATATAATCACTGCACCCTATAATTCCTTACTTTTGTCATGTCCTGAAAGTATCCCTCACCACAGGAGCATGTCTAGCACAAATCTGACAGCGCACCTCTGCTACTGTGAGCCCACCACATGCTTTGCCGGGGCCCACCATCGCAGCAGGCCTGGCTCTGAGGCGGTGGGGTTATTAAGGGACTCAGCTTGGCATCAGTGGAGCGCTTGGCTTCGTGCTGGAGAAGGGTTTACACTGAGCTCACGGCTCTGTGGAGAGAGGGGAGGGTGGACCACATGTGAAAATACCACTACTGGCTCACACACACTGGCTTTGGTTATGGCTCATCCTCTAAAGGCTACTCTTCTCAACAAGTGAACAGTGGGAAGAGTTACAGACAAGGAAAAGCATTTGGATTTGTGATTTTTTTTTTAGAGGGTTTGAATATGATTATTTATCGTTTTCTGTAGAACCCACTGGAGCAGTGGAGCCGTCTCCATTCTTCCTGTGGTCCAAGATGGCAAAGATGAGACATTTTTGAGATATGTTTTACAAATGCCAGTAACAAATTTTTTTCCCATGTATTTGATCTAAATTTGAGCACCTTTTGAGGTCAAAATAAGTTAAGCTGCATGCTGACAAAAAACAAGTTGACAAACTGAATTTCTCCTTTTGCCATAGTTGTTGTTAGCTTTACCATCAGGGCAAAACGCTGGTCTCAGAGTTGTGAAAAGTGCTTATAAACTCATTGTCATCGCAGTGAATAATTAGGATGCGCTTAATGCATAAAGTAAGTGAGGAATAACTTTGGACCAGTGCAAAGCGTTCCTGAAGTAGCTCTGTTTTTCACATTTTTAAGATGCAGTGACTTTAACATAACAGCAGCTACAAACATTATTTACATGGCCTTGGGCTTTTTTGCAATATTACAGTGCAATGTTCACTGAAGATTTTATTGCCAGCCTCAAGAACTATTTTTGTCTATTTATCTAGCTACACTTGACTCAAATGAAAATTGCAAACCAATAATCCTTCTGTGGCTGCACTCAAAAAGCACTGAAAGGCCCAATTCAAGCAATATAATTTCTGTGGCTTACAAATAAATGTCCTTCACTGGTTTGCTATAATGAAACCTTAAAAGTTCTGAGCAATTATGGTTAATTATAAGAAAACACTGAATTATGAGCTTCCAGCCAACCAGTTTCCCTGTCTGTCACAAGCCTGGATAAATGGACACAACTTTTCAAAAATCATTAGCAAAAAATAAAACATGAAAATGGAAAGATCCTCATTAAGACTCCAAAATTAAACGTAATCACATCAAAATTGCAATTTGAATGGACGCAATTAGCAAACTGTAAAGTCTGCAGTTTGTGAAGTACCATATTTTTTCCCCACAAACAACAAAATATTCTTCTATTATTCTTCATAAAAACTGCTAACCCTGTAAACATGTTGAAATTCTGAATTGTGATTCTTTTATTAGTTTTGTCATATTAGTTAGTTCATATTTAATTTGTAAATTCTTCTGGAACTTTGAACAAAATCCTATTATTAAAAATACATGGCAAAATCGCTATGCTTGATAGAAAAATCATCATCAGATATTTTTGAATTAGAAAGTAAAATAGTTCCTCTGTGTCTGAGAGTTACATCACAGGACATCTAATCTGGACCCAACAACACAGCCTGTTTTGGGCCCTACCGTTATCCTCTCCCTGGCCTCTTTTCATCCTTCTGTCTTGGGGGAGCAGGTGTGTGGCATCTGACCACAGAAAGCACTCGCCTCCAGCTGTGATCTGCTCCCATACACCAGCATGGCACAGGCTCTCTGGTGAGTTAGGGCTCCGCAATCCTGTGTTTTAACCCAGAGGCGTCACTTCAAGCGCTTTTCAGAGTCCAAAAACAAAGGACGAGATCTACACAGAGAGACAGATGAAAGGGAGAGCTGTCAGGACAGAGATGGGCTTTCAGATGAGAGTAGGGTTATTTGGTTAGACGGGAAAGCAGGAGTCCTAGTACAATGTCATCTACATGTACATACTGTGCCGATTAGAATCCATATGCAAGTACAGGCATACGACTCTTTAAATGTTAATTACGAGGTTTGTTAGCATTCTGTCCCAAAACGCCATCAAATTAATTTTTCCTAAACCTAATTCTAATCCTGACCTTAACCTGATAATGAAAAATAAGCACTAGTCCAGCTGGTTGCTCATTTCCCTTCATTGGTTTAATGCAGACCTGGGCACTGACTCTGACTGTTCCGTCTAAGCTAATTTGGAATGACAAAATAAACATATTTTAATAATTTTACTTCATGCATGGACTAAAGCTGCATTGCTTTTATTTTAGAAGTGTTTTTTTAATGACATTTTTTGTAAGGCAGCCTCACTTTTTCATTTGTTAGTCATAACATATACTCTTACCAGTCTTACCAGCACATCAAAACAATGCCATTTACTGCTTTTTATAAAGAAATACAATTAATATTATGCAGAATTGAGTTAAGCATTTTGGCCCAGCCCTCCACAATATTTTCTGTTTCTCATGTGGCCCCATGGAAAAAAATAATTGCCCACCCCTGGTTTAATGTCTAGAGTTCACAGGGGTCTCTGTCAATACAAACCTAGATCAGGTAAATGTCAAAGTGAAGCAAATCAATTGACCTTTTCATGTGTTTCAATAATGTTTCTGATGAGTCCAGTTGCACACAGATGTATATATAAATATTGTTCAAACAATCACTGTAATTAAACTTCTCCCAAAAAAGGATACTCAACTATATGTAGAACCAGTGCAGTAGGCTAATCCTCCAGCTAGGTACTCCTGACCATGAACCTTGCTAAAGACGTGGAGGAAAGTTCCCAGGTACTGCTCCCTAAAGTGTACCTTAACCTTACTCAAAGCAGTTCATGATGAGAATTCCACTGATGGAAATGTAAAGGGATTAGCTGCTGAAAACCCTAGATTTAAGACGTGCTATATAATAATACATTTCCCAAAACTGTATGGCAGGTACCAGCATAAAAGCATAAAACTGATCTGCATTTCAAAGAGTGATTATTACGGTCTTTCTTAAACATTGAGAACGATTATTTTTTCCACAGTGAAAAAGCAAGGATTATGGCTTGGTAGAACAGCAGTCTATAATCATCCAAAATGGAAAAAATATGCTGTTGAGTCCTTGTATTTTGAGCGTTATTTAAACATATTGATCCATATAGTTAGTGAAATGCACAATGCAAGTCAAGCCTGCTCATGTATAACATTTTGCTTAGTTTTAGTTAACGTCTACATTTTCTTTTAGCAGTTTTGGCAATGTTGCTCTGACATAACTTATATAAATAAGTAAAGCACTATATTGTTTTTTCTTCCAAACCACAGACATCAGCGTGTTTCCACCCACCCAAAGAACTAGTGAAAGTTGTTCAATAGACAATTTATACATTCTCAAAAACGCTATTGACTGTAAAACTCGAATTAATTCGAATTATGGTACCATTTCAAAGGTCAGCCTAAACTGAAAGCCTACTGGTTACTATTGATATTTCCGTATTGAACTCAAACTGCACCCCACACCCACACACACTGACATACAGAGTCAGTGAGCTGTTTAAAATGCCAAATGGGTGAGCTGGTTCGGTGGGTTGAGAAGAACCAGTATCAAATAAGCCCCACTTAAGGAATGTGCAGTCTGGAGGTCAACAAAGGATCAGGAAGCAGTCATGGGAGGACTAGGCTGTAGACTGTGGAGCTCCTAGGGATTTGGCTACAAAGAGATCAATGTTAAAGCAGGCAGGGGAACGTAAGCAGGGAGGCAGAGAGACGGGTCAAACGCAGAGCTAATGATTTCTAAGGGTGCACGATGTAACTTTTCTGGTCACCTGCTTGTCTCCATGGAGCTGTTTTTGTTTTTCCTGGAATGTTCCACAGTACAGCACTGAACATATCTAACTTTTATTACAGTTTCAGATGTTTTAATGCTCAAAAATACACACACAAAAAAACATGTATTCTTACTTATGTGTGTGGGGGGGGTGTCACTTCTCGATCTGACCTGCGACTTGGCTGAGTGGGGCATCCTGTTAAAAAGAGACACTCTGCAACAATACAGGAACAATCTCCATGGAGACAAGCAGTACATAGTGCAACAATGACGAGGGGACAAACATTTTCACACAAAAAAACATATTTTTAGAAAAGCTACATGTAAACCTGTCAAAATATTTACTTGTATCGACGTATCATTCAGTACTTGAGGGTCAGTATTTATGGTGGCGGGTACTATGTCTTTGTACTAGTGGGGAACTGTGTTATTTTTCTGTATTACGATAAGATTTGAGCCGTAGAGGCTTGAATAAACTCCCATGACTCCCATGAAGTGTTTCATTTATTTATTGCAGCTCAAGTTCATTAACAATACTGATGATTCAGAATTGTTTTTTGGGGGAAATCCTGCTTTCAATATTATCGTTTATCATTTATAGATTTTCTTCAGCTGTCTATGGTACTACAAAATTTGTTATTGTGACAGGCCAGGCTACATGAAAACATCTGACTGATATTTTATTGAAGAAAAAGGGAACATGGTTAAGTGGATATAAGCGACAGCAGGTCAATGAGCATTTAGACTGCAAAGGGGACTAAGATATTCTATTCAGTAGGCAGAAAATGTGCCCTACTGGCTATTGACAGAGGTGTGGAATGGAAAGAGCAAATTGAAAATCCCTCTACATGGGTTTTCAAGAAGAGAAGAAGTGGTTTGCAACAGCTGAGTGGAAATAGCATTATGTGAAAAGTCTAAAAGCTTTTAGAGCATGGTACAGGAATTCAGTTTGACCATAGTTCAGCCGAGACACCAACATTTTAATACATGATTTTAGATTTTACACCGAGTTGAAATTTCTTTTATAATTTTGTGTGCCATATTAGGCGTGCCAAATTACTATCCAAAGAGTATGAACATCCACAAAACAGTCTAGCTGCTGTCTTCGAAGGTTTCTGATGATGCAATACAAAGACATTCAACCAGACAAAAGTGAGGTAAGGGGAAATCTAAAGATACGGAACACTTTGCTCAAAATGTAGCTGTAAAGAAATAGCTGCAGACTGTGAAACCTTGTCTAGTGCAGTCTCATGTCCTTGGAAAAGCTTGCCTCCCCGCTGGCTCCTGTGGACTCCCATGGTGCATTGCTCAGCCATGCGTGAGGTCATGAATGGTGTGCCTGAGTTAGTCAGGTGTAACAAGATTTTCAGTCACCTTTTCATAACCTGAACCTTCATCTCCGTCACTGGGTCACCCTACCCCCTATCACACACTATCCTATTGTTTTCATCTATCTTGGGTGTTGTATACTGACAGGCTTAAGACAGGACAGCAGAGGTGGGAGGACTTTAAATCCTATGCAGTATGCACAATCAATATTATGTTTCACTAACTGTATTACTTCTGCTGTCACAGTGGATAGCATGCAGCTTTCAGTCATTTCTGCGCAAGAGTTGGTTCCTTGATGAGGCATTGTTTTGTTGTCATTGTATTCAAACACAATTGAATCGAAAGTAATTACCAAAGTCTACAGTCAATCTATCATGTTGCTTACCCTCTTTTCTTTGCCTTGTTCTTGCCTTTTTCTGTGGCTAATAACACAAAAAACATTAAGAGATGGAGGGGGAATATGGCCTTGAGAATTCACAAAGCATCTTATACAAAGCAACTGACTAATTCACTTTGCAAGTGATCAAATCTGAATCTCATATTGATATACTAGTATATGGTATATGGAAGTAGCCTGGGTTACAGTTAAAAGGTCAGATTTGGGGGGAAAATCTGTTTTGACCTGCAGTGTGACTGAGAACATAGACTAGTTTTCTGGTAAGGTGATATGAATACTCTATTGCATTGGAATATGAAAATGTATTTTTATTGTATCACTTTCAAATGCTAACTGGAACTAACAATCACCAATTTTAGGCTAAAAAACAATTACTCTCTCCTTACACTATCCTAACACTTGAAATAAAATAAAGGTAACTGTATGCCCGCTATCAAAAATTAACATACTTACATAAATACAGATGTCTGTGATGCATAGTTTGGGATTTTATATATTTGGAATTTCAAATAAAAGTATCAAAATGGCTAGCTTGCTAGCTAGTTAGTTTTGATTGATTGATTGATTGATTGATTGATTGATTGATATGCTTGATGTTGATATGATTTTACTGGCTTTGTTAACGTTGCATGTTGTCACTGGGGCAGTAAGAGTGAGCGCCTCCACTCCACACATCTCGTCGGGCCCGGGAATCAATCTCATGATCTTCTAGTTGAAAAGCAGCTCACAACAAAACGTCCACAATTCCTGAACGTGCGAGGCATTCATGGCGGACGAATGGAGGGGGGGCTGGGTGTTCGAGAGGTTGGGACCCCTCATACCCATGGCCCGGAGCACCGCTCACTATGGCGGCTGGAAATCTTTATCAGCTCCGTGGGTGCACTTGTCTAAACCTCTCGGTTTTCTTATTTTTTCTGTACCCTCTCCTCCTGGTGGGTGGCAGCCCCACACTGTCTCTGTGTGGCTGTGAAGGGTTTGTTGTCCCGTCCCGCTGTCTTCACCTGTCAGTGTCAGGTGCGCTGTCCTTGGTTCCTGCCAGACCTGCCTTCAAGTCTCCGAACTCCGCGTCTGCAGCAGCTACACCAAAGAGCATACCTGATTTAGATTTGGTAAGGCTGGTGGTAATACTTATATACATATACAAAGATGTCAAAAATAAAATGTGTTTAACCATATGGCCCTGAACACTGGTTTACGCACATGGGCTACAGGTTCCCACGTGATATGCCAACATAATTTAGGTTTAAGAAATACATCATTAATTGGAGTTTTCCTGGATAAAGTGCATTGGCAATGACACTTAGCATCTCCAAAAAGCTAATTTAAGGAATCCTGGAAAGATAGATTAATTTTAGACAGATTTTTTATGAATACATGGATTAGCATAGCTTCACTTTAGCCAATACCATACAACGGCAAAAGGAGAAATTCAATTTGTCAACTGGACAAAATTTTATTTGGTCGAATACGTTTCTGGAGACAGAACAGAACTAAAGAAGCAGCTTGGATGAGCTGCGAAACGTATTCGACCAAATAAACTTTTGTCCAGTTGACAAATTGAACTTCTCCTTTTGCCATGGATTCGACCTGGACGACTGAGGGATTCTACACAATACCCCCCCCCCCAGCGCAACAACTTGCTCAGAACCAAAATGCTTTCACTAAAATACAATTTATAGATACTTGTATCTGATAAAAATACAATTTACTTACTATTTTGTTTTTCTAATAGGCCTATTTACATGCAGGAGAAGAGTATTTCGGTAGGTAAATCAATAGCGCAAACTGGCCACTTTAATCCGGAAGTTGCCGCGCCGCCATCATTAATGTTGTATTATTTGTTTGTATTATTTTGCATGGGGCTGCCGATCAGTACGGACTATAAAGCCGTATTAAAGCCCTCCCAAAGAATCAGAAGTGCAGTGTTGACTTATTGGTGCACATGAAAATTGAGCATTTTACACAAATAAGCCTACTTTATGTCATATTTTAGCTGTAAAACTTTTCCCAAATTCTCCATCGAAATGAATGGGGTCTCCGTTTAACCGGAAGTGCCACCACAAGACAGCGCGGTTTACGAACATGACAAAAGTAAGCGGGGCCGATTTGAAGTCATTTTCACTCACGCATTTGTGGAATATCTGTAAATGAGAAGCTGCAGATGCTATAGTTGGTGCTGTTTGTATCGTGAAAAGACAAACTAAGGCCTACCTGTATACCTTGGTGGTGTTTTCTGAAGATACTTTGATGCACTTGAGGAAAAATGTGTCCAGGCATTTGTCACGGGCCGGACACGCCCCAATTTAAAAACCTCTGGTCCCAAGGGGAGGTGCTCTATTAAATAAAAATGCCACACGTAATTAAAAGAAATGTACAAAATTTATTGAGTCTATGAATGATAAAATGTCCAAAACTACTAAAAGCTAAACTATTAAGAGTCCCTCATTGGAGGTAGGTGGTTGGGTCCCCTGGGATCGCGGCTCCGGTGCTCCTCCACAGCTCCCGCTATGCCTCAGTCTCTCCCTCTTGTCCCGGCCGCTCTGCCATGCGCGCGCTGCACTCGTCCATGCGCTCAGGAGGCCTGCGTGCAGGAACAGGCCGTCAATTTGCCGGCAACAGGTAGGAACTCTTAATTGAGCAGTGGACTTTGGGCCAGGGCTAATTTGCAGAATACTTCACTAAAATCCAAATTAAAACATGCAACTTTGAGTAGCCCTGCCACACGCACAACAAACAAGAAAAGCCACTTAGCTGGGAGGAGGGGGGTTGTCACACTCGCCCCCTCCACTGTTCCCACGTTGCGTCCTGTCGCTCGGGCGCCAAGGTCGTGCGCCGCTTCCTCTGCCCACCTCCTGCGCTCCTTCAGCGTGGCCCTATGTCTGGTACCGCGGACGCCCGACCCAGCTCCCAAAACCGTCCGTCTCCTCTGCTCAGCCCCGTCGTCTGCCACTCGCACCGCTCTCCCCCTTTTTACTGACACACCTGCGCCCTATTAGTACTGATTTGGGGGCAGGGTCAGAGTCAGTCCCGCGCACACACACACCTCCCTTCCAATCAACCCACACACGCCCAGTCCAGTCACCCCGTGACACCCCCCCTGACCAATATGTTCTAGTCCCTGGAACAACATACAAAGTTCTAGTCCATATACCTGCGGGGTCGTACCCCCATATTGGCCCTCTGAGACCGTCTTGGCTCAGGTGAGAGTGGAGGCCCCTCTTGCCCACCC
Source organism: Taenioides sp. WSHXM2023 (assembly GCA_029959045.1). Taxonomy (NCBI): domain Eukaryota; kingdom Metazoa; phylum Chordata; class Actinopteri; order Gobiiformes; family Gobiidae; genus Taenioides; species Taenioides sp. WSHXM2023. The sequence goes on from CM057089.1 coordinate 12,459,648, forward strand.
TCTCCCAACGGCAACAAGAGTCCCCACATCGGCATTGGCGCGTTGTCTTGGTGACGAATGGCACCGGTCTCAGGCGCCGTATAGTGGAGGCACGGCCGTAGATTGTTGCGATGAACCACACGTTCAGGCTCGTCCTTCCCCTCTGGACGCACTTTATAGACCGGCCGATCAGGATGAAGTCTAGCAACAACAACAAAGGGTCTCTTTTCCCACCGGTCACCGAGTTTACCAGTCTGCCGCCGCCTGTGGTCCCGCACCAGTACTCGCTCCCCAGGCAAGAGCGGAGCATCTTTGGCAGTGCGGTCATAGAGCATCTTATTTTTCTGACCAGCCTTCTGGAGGCTATCGGATGTCCTCTGGTAAGCATAGGCCAAGTGTTCTTGGTGCTTGGCCACCCAGTCTGTAGTGTCCATGGGGGCCTCAGTTCCAAAGCCTCCCGTCAGCAGGTCCACAGGAGTCCTCATATGACGGCCAAACATCAGAAATGCAGGTGCATATCCTGTAGACGCATGGACAGTGTTGTTATACGCTTGGATGAGTCCAGGTAAGAACTCTACCCACCTCTGTTGCTTTTCTACTTCTAATGTACCCAGAAGGTTCAGCACTGTCTGGTTAAAACGTTCACAGGTTCCATTCCCCATAGGGTGATACGGGGTGGTTCGGCTTTTACGGGACCCATACATTTGGCAAAGTTCATATATCAACCGGGACTCGAAATTAGTGCCTTGGTCAGAATGAAGTACTTCTGGGCACCCAAATGGCTGGATCACATAGGTCCACAGGGCACGTGCTGTTGTGAGGGCCGTTTGGTCTAGTGTAGGTACAGCCCATGCAAACTTTGTGAACAAATCAGTCATGACAAGTATATTTTGGTATCTATCGGTAGGGCGGCTCAATGTCAGAAAATCAACAGCTACAATGTGCATAGGGGCCTTGGCAATCAGTGGCACTAGAGGGGCTTTACCTTGGGGCCCGGGTTTATGCAAAACACAGCGCGGGCATGCTTGTAGCCAGGTATTGACCATGACCTCCATCTGTGGCCAATAAAAACCTCTCCGCAGCAGAGCCAATGACTTCTCCAGCCCCGGATGTCCCATCCGCTCATGGTACATAGTCCAGAGATGTCGTGCCTGTGAAACTGGAACGACAATTTGGTGTACAGTCTCTAATGTTCGCGGATCTTGGATGGTTCTACACACAACACCGCCTCTTAGCTCCAACTTCCGCCAGTGCCGCAACAGAATCTTTCCAGGCGGAGCCATGGCTTGCCGTTCTGTAGCATTTGGTAACATACCTCTCTTAATGTGTTCCTTGATCTTGCACAAATCAGGGTCCTCTCCCTGTAGACTCCGCCATCGGTCTAGGTCCCATCCCCAGCTGTCAGCTCGGGTCTGTGGAGAGACCGCGGTCTCCACCGCTGCCACCAGTGGCTCCTGCTCCTCCGGGACCTGATTTGGTGGTACAATGGGGAATCTAGAAAGGACGTCAGCATTAGTGTTCTCTCTTCCTGGGCGGAATCTGATTGAGTAATCAAAGTTGGCCAACTGTGCGACCCACCTTTGTTCTGTCGCTCCCAACTTAGCCGTTTGTAAATGTACCAGTGGGTTATTGTCCGTCACAACAGAAAATTTTGCACCCCAAAGATAGTCCTTGAACTTTTCTGCTACCGCCCACTTCATGGCAAGAAGCTCAAGCTTGAACAAGCTATAATTCGCATCATTACGTTCTGCTGGATGCAAGCTTCTGCTGGCATAGGCAATTACGCGCTCAACCCCCCCTTGGTCTTGCGCCAACACAGCACCGAGCCCGGTGTTACTGGCATCCGTGTAGAGGGTAAAAGGTAAGGTGTAATCGGCATACGCTAAAACGGGGGCCTGCAGTAGTTCTTTAACTGCTGGAAGGCCATTTCACACTGCTCATTCCACTCAACAGAAGGGGAGCCCCGCCCTCTGTTTCGACTAGTGCCTACTAAGAGTCCATTCAGGGGCTTAGCAATCTTTGAAAAGTCTTTTATAAATCGTCTATAGTACCCCACAAACCCCAGGAATGAGCGGACTTGCCTGACAGTAGTAGGGGGTTGCCAATCTGCAACAGCTGCCACCTTCTCTGGATCAGGGGAAACTCCCTCACTGCTGACTAAATGCCCAAGGAACTTAACCTGCTTCCGGAACAGCTGGCATTTTTCCGGGCGGAGTTTAAGACCATAGGTGCTCAGGGACTGAAAGACAGACTCTAGGTGTTGAAGGTGTTCTGCAAAATTTCTGGAAAACACAATCACATCATCAAGATAAACCATTGCTGATTCGGCTAACTGATTCCCCAGGCACTTCTGCATTAACCTTTGAAAGGTTGCAGGTGCATTACACAACCCAAAGGGCATTCTTTCAAATTCAAATAAACCAAAAGGAGTAGTGAATGCAGTTTTCCCTCTGTCCCTTTCCTCTACCTCCACTTGCCAATAACCACTGGCTAAATCTAGGGTGGAATACCACGCGGCTCTATTCAGGCTGGTTAGAGAGTCTTCAATTCTAGGCAACGGGTAGGCGTCTTTGTGGGTTACACTATTTAACTTGCGATAATCCACACAAAATCGCCAATCTCCATTCTTCTTTTGAACAAGGACAATGGGGGCCACCCAAGGGCTACAGCTCTCTCTAATGACTCCCCCCTTTAACATGTCTTTTAAGAGGCTACGTATCTCCTTATAAAGGGTCGGGGGTACTGGCCTAAACCTCTCACGGATAGGATTAGCATCACCTGTTGGTATGGCGTGTTTCACAGCACCCGTCCGTCCATAGTCCTCCTCATGTAAGGAAAAGACATGTGTCCATCGCTGTAATAGTTGCTCCAGTTGCCTTTGTTCCTCCTCATTCAATCCATCTCCCTTAAGGAAAGAAAAAGCAGAACTCTCTGCATTTACCTTAGGTTTTTCTACCGCAGAATTGATCAAACCAACTTCCACGACTCCAGGGTCCACTTCCACAATGGACAGCTCCTGGCCATCCCGCACACTGTCAGGGCTGATTTCAGACACAGCTGCCAACCTCTGAAATCTGCTGAGTGTAACATCAAAGGGATGGAGGTTCCGGACCCTCACGGGAATACGGCCCTTCCCCACAGTTACCAGAGCTCTTGCCACTTCGACCCTTCCCTGTTCCCCTAGGGGTTCTACCAGTGCATCACATGGTCGACTTTGGGCGGGCGGCGGAATTTTGGCCCAAAGAGTCATTTCGCTCTGTGCAGGTACAGTTACAGGGGAGCGACTGGCTAGGCGAGCTGTAACTTTCCACTGGTCCGCCGTTGACATAGCACGGACACGTTGACAGTCTACAAAAACAGAATCCCATTCTTTACCAAGCGGGGGCTTTGGATGGTTTACGGATTCCCTGTACTTGCTAAAGAGTTCTTCCCAACAATCAGCAATTACATTCATCCCAAGGATGGCTTTATCGGCTCCAATACATTCATCCTTGGCTACAGCAATACCACGCGCTGGCACCCGGACCCCATGGATGACAAAGTCAGCTACCATGTAACCCACCCATGGGATATTAAGCCCATTAGCAGCCCTCAATGTTAACCATGGCAATCCTTCGCTTTTTAGTTGCTTACTCCCAAGGAGCTTCCTACAGACACTCTCACTAAACAGCGTTACTTGAGATCCAGTGTCTACCAAACACTTAACATTTATCCCATCTACACCCACATCTATTAGGGGACAATCTCCAATAAGCTTAGCTTTAGGACTGCAATTGATTGGGTCACTAGGAGAGGGTCCGGACACTTGACCCGCAGTGGCCGGGGCATTTAAAAACCCTGACTGGACAGTTTGGAGGGGCACCTACGACTAATATGACCAATTTGTTCACACACATTGCATATAGGACGGCCTTGGGGATCCCACTTAAATCTTGCATTAAGAGGGGTTCTAGGTCTCGGGCTTCTACTTGGGTGTTGAGCGGTGTCAAAAGGAGGGGAGACCGCTCCCTTTAGCTCTTCCAAAATTGTCTTTGTCATTGCTGACATTTGCTCCTTTACATCCTTCATAACTTCAGCACGCAACTCTTGTTTCCAGTCCGTAGCTACACTTGTATTTGTCGGGGGCGTTCTACTCACCGCCAAGCAGTCATAGGCTGGCCAATGTTCACCCTGCTCCTCCTCTAGGGCCAGAGCTTCCATTTTTACCTCTTCAAAGGTAAGGTGGGGGCTCTTTCGCACCTGCCGCCTGAGCTCTTGGCGGATGGGGCCCTCCTTCAGGCCCATCACAAACTGGTCTCTTAGAACCAAATCTCCCCGCTCCAAGCCCATGGTGTCTCTCTGCTTCAACCTGGAAAACAGTTCACGCAATCGTAAAGAGAAAGCCCTCAGTGACTGGTTAGACTCCTGTCTGCAGTTGAAAAACTGAGCTCTTAAAATGGAAACATGGGTGTTGTCTCCATACAGTTCAGACAGTGCATCAAAAATCTTCTTTGAGGTGTTCCTTTCAGTCCGGTCTAAAGCTAGAATCTCCCGTTTTGCTTCTCCATCTAAAAATCCTAGAACAAAGTCAGCTTTTTGAGAGTCTCTGATAGGTTGGAAAGTAAGCATAGTCTCTATTTGGCTCCGCCATTCTCCAAATTTAACATCGGACTGTGTCCCACTAAATCTTGACACCCAAGGTCCGCCCATAAAAAAAAGGCATCATCATCATGGACTGTCCACCTGACTGTGTCTCTTCAGTAGACATATTTATTTAATAGAGGCTCAACCCAAGGACCAATCCTGCCGACAACGCCACTTTCTGTCACGGGCCGGACACGCCCCAATTTAAAAACCTCTGGTCCCAAGGGGAGGTGCTCTATTAAATAAAAATGCCACACGTAATTAAAAGAAATGTACAAAATTTATTGAGTCTATGAATGATAAAATGTCCAAAACTACTAAAAGCTAAACTATTAAGAGTCCCTCATTGGAGGTAGGTGGTTGGGTCCCCTGGGATCGCGGCTCCGGTGCTCCTCCACAGCTCCCGCTATGCCTCAGTCTCTCCCTCTTGTCCCGGCCGCTCTGCCATGCGCGCGCTGCACTCGTCCATGCGCTCAGGAGGCCTGCGTGCAGGAACAGGCCGTCAATTTGCCGGCAACAGGTAGGAACTCTTAATTGAGCAGTGGACTTTGGGCCAGGGCTAATTTGCAGAATACTTCACTAAAATCCAAATTAAAACATGCAACTTTGAGTAGCCCTGCCACACGCACAACAAACAAGAAAAGCCACTTAGCTGGGAGGAGGGGGGTTGTCACACTCGCCCCCTCCACTGTTCCCACGTTGCGTCCTGTCGCTCGGGCGCCAAGGTCGTGCGCCGCTTCCTCTGCCCAACTCCTGCGCTCCTTCAGCGTGGCCCTATGTCTGGTACCGCGGACGCCCGACCCAGCTCCCAAAACCGTCCGTCTCCTCTGCTCAGCCCCGTCGTCTGCCACTCGCACCGCTCTCCCCCCCCTTTTACTGACACACCTGCGCCCTATTAGTACTGATTTGGGGGCAGGGTCAGAGTCAGTCTCGCGCACACACACACCTCCCTTCCAATCAACCCACACACGCCCAGTCCAGTCACCCCGTGACACATTTTCCCTGGAGCAGTGACCTTTTTGGCTGTCTGAATGCATTGTCTTTCTGTTTTAGGCCTCTACACCCCAGCTAGGGTACAGTGTGTGAGACGACCATTAACACCCTCCTCCCTGCACTGTGAGTATCCTCTGAAAGACTGGCCACATGGAGAATAATGTGTGAAATATTACTTGCCTCAGTAAAATGTGGAAATGGAAAGCTCAACACAGATAGAGTCAGTATGGATTGCTTTTTAAATTAGGTCTCTGCAGCTTTAGGAAAACAATTATTTAAGTTGTAGATTCACACCTTCACTCTGAGTGTAAGAATACATGCAAAAAATAATTGGTATGCCCTATAGCTGTACACACTGTACAGAGCCTGTAACAGTAATATTTACTTTTTATGATGCCTTGCAATAATAGCAATGAAAAGACAATTTAGTGAAGACAAAAGCGATTTTGAGAGAAGCAATATTTTTCTTGTCACACATTTAGAGAATAATATGTTTTTCTCCAAATGAATACATGTGATGGAAATCTTTACATAACTATTTACGTAATCAATTTTATAGGTTGAGTATAAGTTAGCTCTGTGATTTCTAATGAACTGGGGTTGTTAATCAGTCATATAATGTATCCTTGTGGTATTTTTTTTCCATTGGATTAATCTTGTTTTTATCACTTGTTATTCTGCTATGAATGACCCAGCCTTGTGCTGACCTGTCTTCGTAGAAGTGTTATGTCTTGACTTATGTATTTGCATCACTCTTCCGTCCAATACCCCCCCCCCCCCCGAGGGGTATAAAAACTCTGTATGCTTTGTTTTGATCACCGGTCCAGGGACAGATGCCTCTGTTAGGGACAGTAGGGTGTAATTGTGCACAATTGCTTTAATAAATCAGACTCTTTGATTCAAGACAACTCTCCAGTTTATTCTTTGCAGTTTAGAAATTCCACAACAATACACAACTTGGTGATATTATTGTAGAAGGCTAGAATTGCCACCATTCAGCCTTGATTCTAGTCAAAAATATTACATATGGCTAGAAGATGTATTTATGTATTATTTTCTTTATTTATTAAGTTTATGAACTTAAATAATGAAAGGTCTTCAAAGTGTAATTCAAACCATAACCTAGTAAAATCTGTACTGTACTGTTATTGTACCAGTACTGGTAATAGATACATTATCTTTGTACAGCTTTACTTTAAATTATAATATAATATCACACAGATCACAAGGTCCTATTAAATTGCAATTAAATAATTATAATATGTGTCTCCTTTTGCCATAATTATAATATTTCACAGTGTGCCATGTAGTGACATTATTAACACAATCTGATGAAATAGTCGAGGGAATGGATCAAGTATTCCACGAAACATCCTTAATTTCTGAAATAGCAGAGAACTGATCTTTCCGTCTAAAATCACCTATCTTTATTCATAGCACTGTTTGTAATATCAACAAACTTGCCCTTCTCTTTCTGGGTCATTGCTCATTTGTCATCAATAAACATGTCCAGACGCTTGTATTTGCCAGGCCCCTCCGATGCTTGGCCCTTGACAACATTGGCATCTGAAATCGATCAACACGTCTTGATGCTAAGCTGCAAAAATGAATCCTCGGGCCAGTGAGCAAAGTCCAGCAGAGGGTTCAAGGCTGCTCCATTAATCCTGCTGGAGAGCATTTGGAAGGGGGTAAGTGTGGCGTATTTGTCTGCATCAACACTGGGTTTAAGAGGTACAGTTTGCTTAAATTCAGGGAAGCTTGAACAATGCCCATTGTCCTAAGTGCAATGTCATAATAACCAACCATTTACACAAATTGTAACTTTATAATACAACTAGTACAAATAGAATGTGTATTAAAAAGTAAGTATTGTACTACATTGTAAATTTAAGACGTCTCCTCTTGCATATCTGTTCATGTTGAGGAGGTAAACTAAATTAATTGGATGTTTTTTCTAACTTGAATGGAGTAACATGCAGAGGAGTCTACAGATATTGACACGGGCTACACAATATTAGCTGCACAGTATCCTCATTAGTAATGTCTCTTAGATTGAGTCTTTGCAGAAGTATAAATGGAGGAGCTCATTAGTCTGCGGTTAACACTGCTATATCCTTCCTTTTTCTGAAGGTCTTTGGAGACAGATGCAAAACAGCAGGTCCTCTTTGCCATCTTTACTATTCTGTTTCAAAAAGCAACAAATAGCTATTGAAATAGGTGTGTGTGTTTGTGTGTATTGTGTAATGTGATGCTCAGTACAGCATTTTATATCTTCAAAAAACAAAACAGAACTTGCCCACTAAACCTAGAAACTGATGGAGTCTTATTCATAAAAAATTATGTATATATTTATTTATCTGCTTTAAAATGGGACTAAACACAAGCTTGTATTGGCATTTGTGCAGTAGGGGTGATCGAAAATAAGTAATAGTAGGCTACATTGTTTTGTAAGTTTGTCCCTCTGACCTTTGTTTTGAGCTGTGTTGTAAATACTGATTAGAATGCAATCCATTTCAGTATGTTAAATTACACCCTCCAGTCATCTGACCTTTATTAAAACAACTGTTAATTACTCACTCCATTATCTGTAGTTTTATGCTCAGGTTCATACACTAATGGTTGCTGCCTCACAATCAATGGAATTTACACTGTTTTTTCCCTATAGCTGCTGATGCTGTGTGCTCTGCTGTGATGTGCTGCCTCCCACCTATATAACTGCGCGTCCTATTAACCCACAGTGTGCTGACTGGTCACACCCTCTCCTGGGCTAAAGCTGGGCTTATAGTCTTTATCTCTGCCTACCCCTGTAATATTTAGCAACATGGCTCTATTCGCTTGCAGCCCTCATCCCCCTAAACCCGTAAAGCAAACCAATCAAGAGCCTATAGCGCTACACTGAGGCTGAGCTATCGATCTTTAGCTCTGGACCCAAGGCCAGTCCACAGCTTACAGGCTTTACAAGAGAGATAGACACACAGCGGTGCCAGTAAAGGATCTATCGATTTGAATAGGGAGGGTTATAGGAGAAGTTGGTGATAATTACTCAAACACTAAAGGATGCACAGGTCTATAAATGAGGATATTAAACTTTACACAGTGTTAGTTGGTGTAGAATACGATGGAGTAACAAAGATTTTCTGCATCAAGTCTACATAAACAATAGCTCACTCTTGGCAAGTATTTAGCAAGCACAATTCCATACTTCTTCTGTTTTTGTGTGAGGGAAATAATGAGCGTAAGATTATCTGTTGTAATGTTTTTGTTTTCTCATCAAAATATGCATATTTAGGCTGAGCTCTTCTCTTAAACAGAAAACCCACTGTTCCACCTTGTGATGTCATGTAGTAATATAGGAAGTGCCCCACTGCTGACCAACTAATAAAGGGTTAGTCAAACGTGTGTGAATGAAACAACACATAACTCTAGGTTTTTGAGGAAATAACATTTTAACATGGCTTAAAGGTCACAAGAATCAATTTTGCATAATATAGGATGTTTAATGTAAAAAAAAATCAAGATATGCAGTATAGATTTGAAAAATATGTTTCATCATCAGAATCCTGTGCATTTCTGTAGAGGTCTCAAATACAGTGTTACTTACAATATTTAGTTGTTTGTTCAGGAAATTGCAATGTTTGCGATTTACTAATTGTGATCATTGAAATTGCACTTTCAGTTCAAATGCCATTCATTTTTTTGTCCTAGTTCTCTTGTGGTCTGACAATGGGATGCTTTTTTTCTTTCTTTTTATGTACTGGAAAGTTGTATTAATTAATGAGAAGCTATATGACCCATGATAACGAATCATTCTAAAATTATAATAATGAACAGGAGAATGAATGGTTTTGAATCTAAGTATTATAATGATGTATATTCATTGTAAGTTGCCAACTACATTAATGACCCACCGTATGGAAACCGCTCCTATAGACAGCTTATAAACATGCCCCAGTTTTGTCTGTATGATGTTGCTGTAGTGTGCACTGTGCATGTTGTATCCTTATCCACAGTGGTCTCCATGGCATAAACCCATTTACATGAAATTAATATGTGCAAGATGCAGGAAAACGGCTGAGCACTCAAGTTAAACTCATTAACAAACCCAGCAGGGGCATTTGTTCAGACGCTATCAAGGACCGCCGTTCATTAGCCATTCACCCTCAATACTTTGTCTGTTTGGTTCGGTAAAGAACTTTTAGCTTCTAGACACAAATAACGGAAGAGATGACAATTCCTTCGAGCAACACACAAGGACGAAATACTAGTAACCTGCAGCTTAAAAACTATTCTATCTATTATGTTTTTTTTTTTAATCATGTGTGTGGACCTGTGACTAAAGGCATTTTAAAGGAATACCTAAAAAATACTCAGATTTCAAAGCAACGTAACCTTGGTCTTTGTTTATGCCTCACCATCTTTTCTTGTTGGAACAATATTTGTTCATGTTTTAAACTAATTCTAGTTGCTAGTCATATAGTTAAGAATATTTTCTTCTTCAACTGAAGAAAGTATGGCCCCATCCTTTCAAAGCAAAGAAACAAAATACAAACCAAATTCATAAACAGTAATTATTTTGTGTCTTATCGCTCAAGACATTTTTTAAGAAAATTGTTGAGATTATATTGGAATATATTTTTTTATGTTTTGGCTTGGTGTTGGCTTATCTTTTAATATGGAATAAAATGTACAGAAAACAATGTATTCTCTAGAGTAAATCAATTTTCACCTTTAGAGGCATCCTTTTTTTCTAGTTACCAGACATCCTTCATCAGCAGGAACACCCACAGGACTGGTGAAGGGCGGCACTATTCATATTTGTGTTGTGGCATTTAGGGATCAATATTTATCTGTTTATGGAGCTATTAAAACAGCACAGCAAATTGGTAGCACCTCAGACCAAGGACACGCCTTCATCTCTTTAAGATGCGACTAATATGATCATTCTAATCAAATTACCCTCCTCTCCCAGCCTAATGCCCTGAGTTTATTAAAGAAATGTGATGGATAGGATGGCACAACACTCTATTTATTCACATTTTTAATCAGAAAATAGCCATATAAAGACCCATATTCCAGCCTACATCGAGTGATTCCACAACATGGATTTTCTAAGATGAATCTTTAGTGGCTAACTAGACCAGCTCATTTGCAGGCGCCTGGACAATCACAGTTACACTGCTTTTTTGTGCTGACTTCACACACTACACCCCGGGAGTAGCTGACGTCAGACTGCGTCATGACAAGAGACAGAGGAAGTTCTAAATAAGAAGTTAATCAGAAGTTTCAAATATTAAGAATAAAAAACAATTAGTCGCCAATATGTTTATGTTCTATAGCTTGCATTTTCATACAGATTTTGATATTTTTGAAAGTACATAAATATACACTGAATACTGGTTTACTCTTCCTTACAAAAACATTTGTCATAATGGTCATGATGTTTACGTTGTAATTTAGTGTTTAGGTTCTCAAGATTAGGTTGGATTAGGTTCTTATCCAAGCAGAAGGCAGAACTGGCCTCACATGAGTCGCTCAGTTTTTTTTTTCAGTTTCCATGGTGAGCCATCTAAACTCCGACACCTGCAGCCAGTCATGAATCAGTGCTAGTGCAGCCTCTGTAGCTCAGGGAGGGAATTCTGGAAGTTCTAAACTTTCACATGAGGTATGGCCCTTTATATGCAGGTTTAGGCACTGGCAGCCTAGGTTCAGTTGTGATTGTAATTCCTTTTTTAAAACTGTAAGGCAGGTACATACAGGTCTTGTCCTAAGCGTAGTGTTTGAAGCCTGGGAGCTCTCCTTCTCACTGGGCAGACTAGTGGCATTTGGAGATTGGTGCTGTGTGTCTTTTGGACACCCTAAACTTTGTCTTAATTTGCTTTGTGTGCCAATGAGATAAAATACAAGATTGCAGCTGTTGTTTGGCCCACACACAGAGCAGAAAGTGTGTCTCTAAAGGTCATCCTGGAGTAGTTGTTTACTCCAGAGCCAGTTAATCAAGTCCATCCACAGCAGGGAGGACACACCAGGTCTGAGGAGGAGCTAATCTGCTTAAGAGAGACTGTGGCAACAAGAAGGCTGTCAGCCATAAAGAGGGCTGCCCGCCTGCATGACCGGCCGGCTCCAATTCAATTGGACGAGATGAATGTAGACAGTTGATACAGAGAGCTGTGTGCCTGATGAAATGGATTCATTGTGACGGCTGCAGATAATAAGCTTTAGTCAATCAGCTTGAGAGGGCAGTGACCGTGGTCCATACGCTCTACCTCCGTGACATTCAGGGTCTACTGAGGACAAACAGCCAAGACACAATGGTAAAATTATTAGGATTATTTATGTACTCAAATGCTCAAATGAAGGCTATGATTTATTAGGAGAGGGAGCGTGTACGAAATTGTTCTTACAGTAATGTGGGTAACGTGTCTTGTCCAAGCATTCAACAACCTTGCAATGGTATGGCAATTAGTAATAGTAAAATAATGCTCTGGTATTTCAGCTTTATTATGGTTTAAGAAGAAGGATTGGGATTCGTCAATAAAGACTGAATTGAGACTGGCCTGTCCTCACTGTAGAGGGAAACAAAAGATTGAAAACAAAGCTAACATACTGTTATTTGCTCTGTATTTGTGAACAGATGGCAGATGTACAGGTTGCTTATTTTCTGGCAACGTACCAACCAAATCTTTGTATGTAATTGTACACTGTATCAAAACTTTAGCTGTGCTTCGTGAATGTGCTTTTACAAGTCAAATTTCTGATGCAACAAAGCAGCTGAAAGTCTATTTGGTTTAATCTTCTCTATTTAGGTCATGTCTTTGTTCAATCCTAAATACATTTTCAAACTGATTTCCTAGCTCAAATTCATTCAGTTTGTATTGTTTTTTATCTGAAGTTGAGTCGAGTCCAACTAACTGGCTGTACAGAATAATGTTACTTTTTGACGCTATAGAATTGAATAATATGTGAACGGACACAGCTGCATATTGAGCCATGCTGTAGCTTCCACGTTTCACTTTTAGTCCATTTGTAGTGTAGTGGCGTAGAAGGTTCAGATACCTGGTCTCAAATGTAGTGAAGTAAAAGTAAAAAAGATAAACTTAAAGAAAAAAGTAAAGTAATGATACCTAAAATGTATATAATTTTTATTTTGTTACGTTCCACCACTGCCTGATTGTAGTATTGTACACACAAAGTCTCTTTGCAGAACTGGCACAATTTCATCCAATGCATCTTCGTGGTGGCTGTACTGAAGCTTGGCATGGTCTTCCAGTTTTACCCAACACCTTTGTCCACAGATTTATTGCTATTCAAAGCCTAAGTGAGGAGGAGTTTTCGCTTGGTGCCGAGTGGGTGCTGTAACTGGATTACGGGCTGTCACAAGATGTCCGTGCACCACACTGATTTGACATTTTTACATAGAAAACAGCTCAGAACACTCCAGCACAAAAGCCAAAGGAACATGGAGAAGTTGAGTAGGAGGTGTGTGTGTATCTAGCCACAAGCTAATCTAGAGTACAGCGTGTGCCCATATGGTGTCCAAAAACAGCCTGGGAAGATGAGACGTTTGGCTACACTATATACTGACCAGTGATAGTGTAATGGATATATTTCAACATTTGTATCATATAGCTGTTTTCACTTTTCCTTATATAACACTGGGAATTGTATTTGTTAAAAACTACTAACCACAATATATACTGCTAATATCTTTGTGATTTCTTCTTATGGTAGCTTTTTGGTTTTATTGTTCTCAAGATGTCCAAGTAGTACTTATATCTACCGTTTACATTAAGTAACACAGCAATCAATCAATATCCAATAGTTTTATAATATATCACGTTAGATAATACAGAAATCAGGTTTTTGACAAAGTACAATAGGAATCTGTCCGTGCAAACTAACTAAAACATAATTTAACTATTCAAATTTTCTCATAAACGTGAGAATTTGAAAATCGAATTTATCTACCCTGTTCTAATCTATTCAAGAAAAGTGAAACCCTTTTATTCTCACAGTTGCAACCAAAGAAAAGACACATTTTAGGTAATGTAATCTGAGATGACTGCTACTTTTTCTCAACGAAGAAAAGCACAGAAAAACATTTAAAGACATGTTGAATATGCAAATGTGTAAATTACTGTTGCCTAGCCTATGCGTCAAAATGTTGAATTAACATGCCAACTATTATAATGTTTGTCAAAAGGTTTCATTTTAATTTCTTAGCAGCAACTGTCCAAAGTTATTCCTCACTTTTCTCTCATTCTGAGCACCCTAACTATTCACAGCAGTGAACAGTATTACTTTCTGGTTTGCGAATGAGTTTTATAAAAATGCTGCAGACAGCACACACTGATATAATTTTACATTAATTGACTTAATTTTCTGTTACATAACAAAAAAATGTATACTGCCTCACAATTAAACACCCTGCATTGCTCTATGTAGAGGACATAATGTTACTAATATGGCTGAATGAGGATTCAGCCATATTAATAGGTTCTGTTAAGTATCATATAAACACAGGCAGTAATCTTATTTAATCCAGAAATCTAATCTTTGAATATGATTTAAATATTCTCATTATTTTTTTTTTGTTTTTCTTTGTACATATTGTGCACTGGCAGTGTTTGTGTTTTTTGTTTGTTTCTTGGTTTGTTTGTTTTTTTTTTTCTTTTCTTTATTGAAAAATTGAAAACCAAATAAACAATATATATTAAAAAAATATTCTCATTATATCCAAAATGACCAGATAGATAGGGCAAAAACTCCAGGAAATAGACTCCGCAAACCATAAACTTTAAATTTGATGTTGATAGCAGCAAGTAAATTAACTTCTGAAACGGGTGCAGCAGAACCAAAAAGGCTAGTTTATTAAGTTTATTTGATCATTGATATCTGTGTTGTCCATTAAGTTCTATTTTTGTCTGTTCAAGAAAGATGCAATTAAACTCCACAGTGGATAGCAGTGGACCACAATGTTAGTGATGTGGACCTGCATGGCTCTGATTACACAGTGGAGCCCCGTAAAAGCTTAAAAGCGCAAAACATTTCTGATTTTATTACAATGCATTATGGTGTGTATAAATGGAGCATATTGAGCTAGGACTCAGTCAGGAATAGAGAGTAATCTATTGTACTTGTTTTGGGCGTTGCAAATGTTGTACCTTCATAATTTAACACTTAAATGAGGTGTTGCTTGGTACAGAAACTATGGCGCCAGAAGTGTCACAGTCTGGAGTGAAACCGCTAGAGTAGCTCATTACTCTCTCATGGATGTAAACAAGCCAGATTGTAGTAAGAAGCTAATTAGAATTTGTTGTTCACGCATGCACGCACACACGCACACACACACTGAAGTTAAATTTGCCTTTTGCGTTTCACTCATCCTTCAACGTTGCTGGGGCAAACTGTCAGGAGGAGGGGACCCATCTCCAGAACATGAGCTCGGCTTAATCAGGACTACATTTTTATAGCTGGATTTTTTTTTTTGCTTTGGAGGTGTCTTGCCTAAGGACACAATCGGTAAGGGTCAAAGCTGAGATTGAACCGCCAACCTTTGTAATTGTTAACGCACTTTTTGTACATGTAACTTCTGGCCCAGTGGCGAACTAAACGATCCCAAGTTGTGTGAAATGCGTGATAAGTAAAGTGAAATTTTAGAAACATCAATTAACTTTTCTATTTGTACTGTCCAGACCAGTGACTCACAACTTGCCCTTGAGTCGTGAAAGCAGCCCACAGAGAAGATACCTACAATGTCAGAAAGTAGCAGCCAAACATTAGCGTGAAGCGGAGAGCCCAATAATTACCTGTGTGTCTCTGAATGGGGAGAGTGCACAGATTAGAACACCTCCTCTAGCGCCCATTAATCAAGCGCAAGGAATTAACTTTCAATTGACTTTCTTAGCCCTCTGCATAAAACAGAAGACGAGGCTGAAAAATGGAGCGAGCAGACGATCGCTAGTTCAAACATGGCTTTTTGACAACGCAACAAAAAGCGGCTCAGTTTTCTTTTCCTAAGTGTTGGCTCTTTTAAAAACTGACACAGCGCATCTTCGAAACTCAGTTAGTCACCGCAGAAGAATAGCAGCCTGACATTTAAGTGAAGTGCTTTAGGTGGGTGTTGATTTTACATTATAATATATGTCGCTTTTGTGCAGTTGTCAGGAATAATGGGTTGCATTGTTCTGTGCGTTGTCATTAATAGCAGCAGGCTAGAGCTGAGTGGTGGCCTGAGATGTAAGATTTAATTTTGTGTGTATGTAATTCCTCTTTGTATTGTCTGAAAAGCTCTAATCCTCTCTGATCCCCACTAGAAGCTCCTTGATGAATTATGTCTTGGCCCGGCGACTCCCTGGTTACCATCCGGACCACGATCTGTCTCTCTCCTCATTACGAGTGGGCTGCCATGGACCGCTATCTTGTTACGCTGCAAAAACAACCATTTGAAAGCCAAGCCGCAAAGATGTGGAATTAGGTTGCTTCTGTGGGTCTGTTTCCTCGTAGCAATGCCAGTAAGAAATGTCCTCACACATGCATTGCACAAGGGATACTGTGTTTGATGAATACATTTTTGTTGCTGGTTTTGTGTTGGAAAATATGATGCAGATTCGTCATATCTCTGGGGGAGAATTTTTTTATTTTTTTTTTTAGACAAATATTGTTACTAAAAGTTCAAAATACATCGATTGGTAGTTTTGTTGCAACTGAATCTAAATCACATTTGCAATTAAATATACAGTGCCTTGAAAAAGTATCCCACCCCCTTGAACTTTTCCACAATTTCTCACATTATGACCACAAACATAAATATATTTCATTGAGCTTTAATGTGAAAAACCAACACAAAGTAGCTCACAATTGTGAAGCAGAAGGGCAGTCATACATGAGTCAATTTTTTTTTTACAAATAAAAAACTGAAAAATATGGCGTGCAATATTATCCAACCCCTCTGAGTCAATATTTTGTGGAACCGCCTTTTGCTGCAATTACAGCTGCAAGTCTCTTTGGGTATGTCTCTACCAGCTTTGCACATCTTGAGACTGAAATTTTTGCCCATTCTTCTTTGCAAAATAGCTCCAGCTCAGTCAGATTAGATGGAGAGCGTTTGTGAACAGCAGTTTTCAGATCATGCCACAGATTCTCGATTGGATTTAGGTCTGGGCTTTGACTGGGCCATTCTAAGACATGAATATGTTTTGTTTTAAACCATTCCATTGTAGCCTTGGCTTTATGTTTGGGGTCGTTGTCCTGCTGAAAGATGAACCTCCGCCCCAGTCTCAAGTGTTTTGCAGACTCCAATAGGTTTTCTTCCAATATTGCCCTGTATTTGGCTCCATCCATCTTCCCATCAACTCTGATCATATTCCCTGTCCCTGCTGAAGAAAAGCACCCCCAGAGCATGATGCTGCCACCTCCATATTTGACAGTGGGGATGGTGTGTTTAGAGTCATGAGCAGTGTTAGGTTTCCACCATACATAGCGTTTTGCATTTTGGCCAAAAAGTTCAATTTTGGTCTCATCTGACCAGAGCACCTTCTTCCACATGGTTGCTGTGTCCCCCACATGGCTTTGGCAAACTGCAAATCGGGATTTCTTATGGCTTTCTTTCAGCAATGGCTTTCTTCTTGCCACTCTTCCATAAAGGCCAGATTTGTGTGGTGCACGACTAATAGTTGTCCTGTTGACAGATTCCCCAACCTGAGCTGTGGATCTTTGCAGTTCCTCCAGAGTCACCATGGGCCTCTTGGCTGCATCTCTGGCCAGTGCTCTCCTTGTTCGGACTGTAAGTTTAAGTGGACGCCCTGGTCTTGGTAGGTTTGCAGTTGTGCCATACTCCTTCCATTTTTGGATGATGGTGTAAACAGTGCTCCGTGAGATGTTTAGAGCCTTGGAAATCTTTTTATAACCTAATCCTGCTTTATACTTCTCCACAACTTTATCCCTGACCTGTATGGTGTGTTCTTTGGACTTCATGGTGCTGACTGCTCCCCAATACTCTCAAACAAACCTCTGAGGTTTTTACAGAACAGCTGCATTTATACTGAGAGTACATTACACACTGGTGGACTCTATTTAATCGTTAGGTCAACATTGGATCCTTCTAAAGCCTCTAAAAGCAACGTGTTGCACTCAGAAAAAAAGGGGGTTGGATAATATTGCACACCCACTTTTCAGCTTTTTATTTGTAAAAAAAAATTAGATCATGTATGACTGTCCTTCTGCTTCACTTTGTGTTGGTCTTTCACACAAAGGTTCAATTAAATATGTTTATGTTTGTGGTCATAATGTGAGAAAATGTAGAAAAGTTCAAGGGGGTTGGATACTTTTTCAAGGCACTGTATATCTTTGCTAATGACTAAAATACCTATCTCTATTTTATCATGTATAAAACCTTATGCTAACCTTGTACTTACAGACTTGGTGGTGGTGCTGGTGACATTAAGCATATCTATCTCCATGGAGACAAGGAGACGGTGCCACCAGGCCAAGTTACAGCTTAGGTCTGTGTGAAGGGGACCTGTTCACAATAAGAGTACAGTATGTTTTGTTGTTTTGTTGTTTTGTTGCAATGATAGCTCCATGGAGATGAGCCAGTGGCAGATATCCCCACCAGACTTTTAATTTAGATGTACAGTAGCAGTCAAAAGTTTGGAGACATTATTTCCTTATTTTTACTACCTTCTGCTTTCTACATTTTATATACTGTACACACAGAAGACATCAAATATATGAAGTAAGATATATAAAATTATGAGGTTAAGAAAAAAAATTAAATAACTACTGGCTACTTTATTCAACTTTTTTTCCTTTGCAGCTTAATTCCATATATCTTACTTCAAATATTTGTTGTCTTCTGTGTGTGTACAAAATGTAGACAGTAGTCAAATCAAGACAAAAGACAATGAATGAGATGGTGTATCCAAACGTTTTCTCTTAATTTCAATTCCACACCCGATTGCAGTTGGTTGAACATCAATCATTTTCCTATTGCATGCACACAAAGAAAATACCAAACCTAAAATATTAATTATTTCTGCTGTGAAGAACAGTCATTCCTCGCTAATGAACTCCAGAAAATACAAATACATTAGTGTGGAGGCAAGTACAGAGAGAAGCTATGACCTGGATTTGAGCATAACCTCTTCTGTCCCTGGTGGATTGTCTCCCACACCTCCACCTCTCCTCCACCTCCTCTCCGCTGTTCTTTCTGCCAGCATCCCATAATTATTTCCTCTTGGAGACCACCTCTATCTTTAATTACAATCACACACAAGGGGCCCCACCGTCACGGAGTAGACGTACCTCTCCTTTGATGTCACGCTCCCAGCTCTCTGCCTTTTCTCTCTTTCTGTTTTGTAAAATGGAGGAACATACAAGCCCTTTGTGACTATATACATACAGCAGCAGGAGGAATATGAGACCACTGCAATTTGTTCTTCTTTGTGACAACTATTTCAGGACAGATGGATAAAGTTTGGCCAGCAGCAATGTCAAAAAACCATTACAGACCAGAATGCAAGAAAGACACCGTTTTCCTTTTTTCTTTCTTTATTTTTTAACATAAATTATTCACACCAGCATCACGTAATTACATGCTTTCATATCCATCCATATTGTAAGGCAAATTTAAGCTTTCCAGGGGTTTGGAATTTTAATGGCTAAAGGGAAATTCCATCATAACTACAGAAGAGAACCACTTTTAATGTATATAGTGTATACATTTCTCATATCTCATATGTCTGTTTTACACCGACAAACTTGGACAAACTTTTTCTTTTTCCTCCTTATTTCCATTATTATTTGCATTGCAGATTCTCACTGAAAGCATCAAAAATATGAATGGACACATGGAATATAACACACAAAAAATAACTCAAAACTTGTCTAAGATAAAAACCCAAAGCCCCCCTTGGCTTTGGTCACTCGGTAAAAACCATTTCAGGAGACTTGGACATTGAGAGAAGGCCAAGGGTTTGTAGCGCTGCCGACAAAGCTAAGGGTGGCTACTTTGAGGATTTTAATATAAAATATAAAAAAATGTATATTTAACTTTTTTTCTTTGCTACATAATTCCATACACCTTGTATCATATATATAAAGGATACAATCTAGAAAGAAAAACACTGATTATGAGGGTGCGTCCAAACTTTTGACTTAGTTGTGCATTTTGGAAGATAGAAATTGCAATATTGATCTAAAATGAAAAAGGCTGACGCACTGAATTTCTGGCTTTTTTCCATCAATACAGCACCTTTTCCAGTGCCCTCCTTACATAACAACACTTTAATGATTTGATTTCCTGAGGTCAGTAAGAATGGTAAAAGCTTTGTTTATTTGTGAATATTTGGATCCAGGTCAGACTTTCTCTTTTTTCAGTAGCTTGACAATCGCCAGCGTGTTGTTGCCATGTGCCCATCTGCACACTTTGATCCGGCTGCCAGCTCAGACTTTGTTCTGTTGGAGCTAGCAGAAGCACAGGGATGTTTATGTGACACAGAGCCCAAGCTGCTTTCCTCTGTTTAAGGAGTGTCACTCAGGAAATGGCTTTGTTTTGAGTCCAGACACAGTTCAGACACTGTTTACAATAATAACAATCAGTGTGATTTCCAAAGCTTATTTTCTGAAAACAAAAGCAAATGATATAGAAGGTGAAAGAAAACAATGCAGTATACATATAAAAGTGCCTTGACCAAGTTACTTCAAGTTAAAGGGCCTATATTACGCTATTTTCTTATAATGCTGTTTATCACAAACATACATACGAGTTGTGTTTTGTTTCATTCACACATATTTAACACACAAATCCTGTATATTTAGGCTGCGTTCTTCTCTGAAACACAAAACGCTCTGTTCCACCTTGTGATGTGGTAATACACGATGTGCTCCACTATGTTTTAAATTCTATACACATTCACTAAAATCATTTGGATCATTTCAGGCTTGGAATTGCCAGTCTCTACAGAACTCAAGGTAAAAGGAGCCGTTAACTTGAAACCTACAGCTTCATGACGTCACAAGATGAAAGAGCATTTTGAGCTTTGGAGACTAATAATACAGGATTACTTTATGTGTGAATGAAACAAAACGCAACTCCAGGTATGTTTTTGAGGAGGTAACGGCATTATAACATGGCTTAAAGCTCACAAGAGTCAATTTTGTGTAATATTTAATTTAACTTTAATTTTAACTTTGACTAATACCTTGAACACAACTATTACATTGTGAAAGAAGGGCATTGGCAAACTTTTTTACAAAATGCGACTCGCCAACTTAAACTGTACATAATAACTTGAATAACCTTAACTAGCCTCAATAAAGCATGAAGAAAGATTTAACTCATGATATTATACTATTAAGACAAATGGATAGGTAGATACTTTATTGATCCCGAAAGAACTTCATATTTCTTCAGTGGCAACAGTGTTATTAGCAATGTAGTAGTAGCAGCTGATTTTTACTTGCAAAACAATAGTTCATTTTAATAGGTTTGCTGTGTTCCAAAGTTATTCTTCACTTACCTTATGTATTCAGAGCGTCCTAATTATTCACCACAATTAACAGAGTTTATAAGTGCTTTTCACAACTTCCTGATTATCGACAAGAAAACTCTTCATAATTAGAAGGAGACAGCGCTTAGTGG
Source organism: Taenioides sp. WSHXM2023 (assembly GCA_029959045.1). NCBI lineage: Eukaryota > Metazoa > Chordata > Actinopteri > Gobiiformes > Gobiidae > Taenioides > Taenioides sp. WSHXM2023. The sequence goes on from CM057089.1 coordinate 12,480,883, forward strand.
ACTTATTTTGACCTCAAGAGCTGCTCATACAATATATCTGTAGTGGGGCAAGATAAATTTTGCTCAAATACATTATACAATTAGGGAACATGGCCTTTTAGAGTGTTGTTATTATAAAGTACTGAACTATTTTGATTTAAATAGTTGTAACACTATTTATTCTTGTTGTCTTATTTCAAGAAGATGAAATACATTGTTTGTTCCCATCTCTCTTCCAAACCCATATTTGTAAATTGAGTGAGTCAGACCAGAGTAAATATGTGTGGACTTGTGCCCTTGTTCTTTGGAGCTTGGAGGAGACTTGCTGTGTGCGGTTGTTTTATTTATAGTCGAGTGCGGTGATTGCTGCTGTGCGCCTGATGATGATTACACTGCCCACTCTTTTCGGACACAAAAGTGGACTCAATCAATTGCCTCTACTTTGTCACTTTGTAGAGAAAAAGAAAGAGAAAGAAAAATAGTGGTCCTGTTATTTTAGAATGTGCTGGAATGTCTAGACAGCAATTACTAAAGTGAGAAGACTGTACTGTTACTTATAAATGTTCATGCTCGAGTAATTCATTGTATAAACAAAATCTGGTTCCACAGTGATGCACTATATACAAATGCAATGCAATATAAATATAAAATCAAACTCTATTTCACGTATTTAAATTAATAAAACTAGTAAAGGCAAATAAGAACAAATGTATCAATAAATAAAAAAGTTAAACAATTAAAGCAGAACTATTATTCATTTTTCAGAGCTTTTATCTGTGTTAGAGTTGTTTCCCGTCACCAGTTTCTCACCCAGAGTTGTATTTGGAGTGGTTTGTGCATGTTTGAGCGTTCCTAAATCGCTTGTTTTCTACCCTTACGTGCACAGCGAAAGCAAAGGTTATATGGTAAACTGCTGCTCGTAATAAATGCTTTTCTAACTTAAAGACTCTGCATCAAGGAACCTGTCTCACAAGCTCTTTTACTTTCACTCATAGATTCTGCCAAGGACATTTCCACAGTGACCTGGAGGAACAGGGATTATATTCTGTAAGACATGTCCTGCGCATCCATTAGTCGACTAAAAGGGGACATGTCCAAAACTATTTAGCATCTCTATGTATCTGACCCAAACTGCACTCATGTAGTTATATAAAGACAGTGTATTTTTTCCTATAAATTATTATTTGTATGTAAAAATAATATATAAATATGTCTAAGTCTAAATACCAAAAAATACGGCATCTTTAACTAACTCAATAACTTTCTACTGTTTCTTTCATTCCTTTGGCTACACCTGACCAGATGCTACACTAAATACATGAAAACTGTATTCATGGTGTGAGAAATATGCAACTGTGTTTGTGGTATTGGTTTTAAAAGCTTCTCTACATATACTACTAGCGTTGTCAAAAATCAGATGCTAATCGATACTAAAATTATTATTAAAACTAATTTGAAGTATTAATACTAAAAAACGTCACATTCGCAGGACAGAAATTAATATTCTGAATAACTTTTAGAATGAAATATAAGACCACACAGACTATTTTGTATTGCTGTTCTGCTGTCTTTTTTGTTATTGTAGTATCAAAAGCTTTTTCCTTAGTGTCAGAATGTCACTAACAAATGTTTTTCAAATAGAGGTGGACAAAAGAGAACTGAAAAACATCCTCTGGGAACTAACGTAACCCCAGTTTTTGTATAATTTGTTTGTGTCTAACAATCATTATTATTGTCAATGTGTTTTTCTTTCACAGAATTTCTATGTAAGAAAGACATCCTGAAACAACATGGATCACAATTAAAGCACAGGCTCATTGTGCTTCAAAGCCGGGGTGAATCTATGGAAAACTACTCTTTTTCATCACTGCACAAGCCCATAACAAAAGCACTGTCACCAGGTATGCTTTATGGACGTGTTTTAATAATGTTTTTGTATTCTTCAGTGGATCCATCAATAGCTGTTTGTGTGGGTATAAAATAACGGCGCCCATTGTCTCTTGCAGAAATGGAAAATATAAACTGCGCTATGCTCATGAAGTCTGGAATATCAATCAGTCTGCGAACAAGTCGGAGGTGTCAGTGGAGTAATGGCTTCCGTCTGCCAGGGAGTCCATACCCGCCGCACTTTGGGATTTAAAACAATAATCTTTCGAACATTATGCCGACGTAATACGCATAGTCCATTTATCTTTGATTAGATTTTTTGATGCACAGATTCATTCCCCGAGCGCCGCGTTTCATTATTCTTTCTAATTACCTGCACCGATTCGCCGTCAGCCATCGGGACACCAGCAAAGACGTAATTGCTTCTGCCATAAATCAGGAAACATTTGGAGGTGTCTGAGCACTGCAGTGGCATTAACGCAAACACACATTGGAGCAGCCTCATGTGCTCTTAGATAAATCCAATCATTCATTTTGACATCTGGATATTTGATGTACACACTGTCTAACCTAATGTTCTGTCAGGGGCTCTACTCACTTTTCCACTTGAAGTTTGACTTTGAGAACTTCTTGAGGTGAATATAGCTGGCTTTTCTTACACCAACGAGTATAACGAGATTTAAAGGTGCATTTTGTAACCTTCCTGGTGGAGGGTCCCCTATCTGCTTATCAAGTTACAGGTCAAATTTGTATAGAGCTGACCCCACCCACAATAAAAATGTAGGTTTTTCAAGGTATCGTTGAGCAATAGAAACTCTGGTATGATATTTTTTGGTATTTTATATTTTGTATTTTATACTTTTGCTCCACCGGAACAAAATTAGAGTCTATCTTTAAGTCTATTTCTAAATTATTATAATTTTTTTTAGCCATTATCTATTATCTTGTTTTATTGCATGTTCCATTTTCCTGCTGTTCTTGAACTGTGCGTTGCAACACTGGAATTTCCCCACTGTGGGACTAATAAAGGCATATCTTATCTTATCTTATCTTATCTTATATAAATGCAAGATGTATAAATTTAATGCCATACCTACCATACCATATTGTGAAGATGCCTGTAGAAAATTCCAAGCAAAGCTATGACATATTTTTTGAAGAGAGGTAGTGGACCCTCCACTAAAAAAGTGACTTAGTTAACCTTTAAAGCAGTCCTTTTATGCAAAATCTAGTTGTTGTTTTTTTAGCACTTTTGACCATGTTATAGTTGCTTCCTCTCACCATTTACTCACCTGAAGTTGTATTTGGAGTAATTCGTGCCAGTTTGAGCAATCTTTAATTGCTTAGTTTCAAGACACCATTTTGCCGATCAACTCCCATTTTCACCACCACTGGTATACGCCCACTGCTCTGTATTTACTACTTCTATTTAAAATGTGCAGATTATAACATAAAGATCCACAGGTGTCATAGATTATAACTACTATATATAGCAGCACAATATGTCGTCACACCAAGGCCCTTAAAGTGCTCACCTAAACTAACCATGAAATTGATTGACATCTAAAATCAGGCTTAACTGAATCTGAATAGTAGTCACTAAACTGTTTTCAATTAAAAATAGATTAAATACAGTGTTATAATTTTGAAATTATATCTTCCAAGTCATCTTGCAATCCCCATCTCAGTGCCTCACGACCCCCACTTTGGGAACTACTGTGATGGCAGACAATTAAATAGAACATCTGGCACTGATATTAGGCTTACACAGTCACTGAACTTTTCTTTCATTCACATGGCACATTAAACTCTGCATAATCATATTTATTAAAAAAACAACCTGCTAACTTTGAAAGTGTTAATTGTACACAGCTTTAGCTTTAGTTCATTTTAAACCAGTTTCAGTATCCTTCATTTGTCAGGTTCATTTATCAGGATCAGTTCTTAAACCCACATCTGTGCCCTTCAGTAAGATCACACTCACACTGTCTGTAAATGGCCTTTGGACAACTGGAAAATAATTTGACGTTCAACCTTATGACCCTGTGTGGTTGGCCATGATTAATAACAGTTTGGAAAAGTCACCCACTCAAATTGCTGTCTCTAGTCATCTTAATATCAAGAGTGGTTTACAGGAAGATAAATTTGCCTATAGCAGATCAGGACCAAGCCACACTGATGGACAACATGCATGTGGACAGACCCTTCGTCTTTGTCTCATTAACTGGGTCAAGATTTGCCTTGCCCCCTCTTAAGAAACAACTACTTTGCATACGTGATTACAGTGAATGATGCATTATGGGTACAGCCAGATGCCTGACAAGGTCAAGTAATGTGCTGATTGCATTTTAAGAAGTTGCCCCAGACTATCTCACAGCTGATGAACTCATGTACAGGTTGTCCTAAGCCCAAAAACATGAATTTGAATGAGCCAACTTAAAGCAGACACAACTGGGGCTATCCGTTAGCCTCAAGGTCACACTGATAATATATGAAGTTAGCAGTGGCAGCTGAGGAGACAGCAGCGCATTAGTGACCAGTGTCTCTGAGCGGCCACTGTAGTCTCGAAATGGCACGGAAAATCTGCCACATGACAAATGCAGTACAGGCAGAGTATTCAGCTGCAGTTCTGGACCAATGGGCGTTGTACTTACAAAATGCTCAGTTCCACCTTGTGATGTCATGAAGCGGTAATTTTCAAATTAAAAGCTTCCGTTTTCCCAATGTTCTGTAGAGATTGAAATTTCCATTTAAAATTATTCAAATGATTCTAATGAAAGTGTATGGAGTTTAAAAACACAGAGGTGTATTTCCACATGACATCACAAGGTGGAACAGAGTGTTTTCAGTTTGAGAGAATAATCTAAATATGCAGTTTGTGTGTTAAATGTGTGTGAATGAAACAAAAACATCACCAGGCATTTTTTTTATTTCTTTTTTTCAATTTAAAAAAATATACATAATGAAAACAAACCCTCTCTTTACACTCATTATATACATTATAACAGATGGGAAAATGGCATAATATAATAAAATAAAGGAAAAATTGTAATAAAATAAAGTTAAGTTATAAATTCAGTGATCTGTGGAGAGTAAAATATTGCAAATTTAATTGTGGCTTACAGTAAATGAAAACAGTGTTGACTGAATGGAGAATTATCGTAGTCTAATTTATGCAGTATATTCAACTACTTACATCCAATAATGATTGAGTTTGCCTCTATTTGCTGTCACCAAGTCCAAGTACGAGGTTACTCCAGGAAGGGCATCTGAGGTAAAATATTGTGAGTAACTCCAAGGAATTGGACATAAAAGGTGCACCGGACAGATGTTTTAGTTCCTCTTTCAATTTCCTTAGTGGAACAGTTTTAAATCGACCTTCATGTTATTTGTGGTATCCTCAGAATTGCTGTGGAATATAAATAGATGGAACGTTTCCTTTTTAATTAAAACTAAGCATTCCCAGAGTTAATCAATTCAATGTTTTATTTATTTATTTCATTTTTACCTGCAATGTTTTGTTTGGGATCTCGGGAATGGTGATTTGGACAAAACTGAATACAAATGTGCAATGGAACCAAAAGGTCTTTTATTCATTCAATTACTCAGTCAGCACAGGATTTTTGTATTCTGTTAGTGCAGACTGCTGCTCACTGACACTGGACTAGGCCAATTTTAAATATCCATCACAAAATGCAGAGGAAAAGTAGCTTTTTTTTTTTTCACTCCGTGTGATGTTGCCAGTCCCAGTGCAGTGTGTTGGGCAGTGATCTGGTGACATTGGTCTGACCTTGATTAAAAGTATCTTGTCTGTAAATGTCCCCTCTGCCTGGTCGTGATCAAAACACTTTGTGCAACTTTAACCACTGGACTCAAAAAAGTGAATGAACAGCAGGCGATGCAAAGGCTAGTTGCTGTGGTTTGACCAGGAGGAGGCTGGGATACATAGATGAAAAAAGGGCATTAGAAATAATAATTGTAAAATCCTACGCAAAATAAAAATAATTAAATTAGGAAGAACTTTCACAAACTGGGGTAGATATTAATAAAAAGGGTTGGTCTAAGCTTAGCGGTACATTAGGTATGTCAGCTTGTCATTATGGATGGAACAAGATCAGATTTTGAGTTTTGCTGTAAAAGAAACCTCACAATTTGACAGTTATTAACAATGTTTGACAAAACCTGCTCATATTCACATTATGAATAGATGACTAGTCCATTCCTTGAATTTGCTTTATGAAATCAAATGTTCTGATTGATAAAATAGTTAACAAAGTTAATGTGATATAAACGCTGATGGCTATCAGCCTTCAGTCTCTAAGAGAGGCTCATATTTGTTTGGGCCAATCAGCTGCCAAAGAATATGCATAAAGCTTTATTTGAACACTACTACGAAGAGGGCAAAATGTGATTACACTTTTCTCATAGCCAGTTTAAACACGGTTGTGGATGAGTTTGGGGAAAATAATTAAAATCTGCTTTACCTATCGACCAAAAAATATCGGCAGAGATTATCTGCCTAATCATAGTTGTATATTAAAAAACAAAAAAAACCTTCACATTTTAAAGTGTGCCTTTATTATACTGTACCTATCTTTAGTTATCTTTATTTCATTTTAAGCAAGTGTCACTTGATCAATATATCATATATCATTTGTCATTGGTCCAGTCATTTCTTAAATTACAATTGTCTTTTGTTTTTGCATTTTCCTTTAAGTTTTGAATTCACATCTTTGCTTTTCATTCACATAATACTGTCATAAAGAAAACCATACCTTTATATTCAGTTTTACTTTTTGAAGTATATTCAATTGAAAATATTATTTTTTGCTTCTAAAATTTTCCCACTTGTATATCTTTTTTAAGTTTTTAGCATTATGTAAATTTGGGAGGATTTGAAACAATGGGAGCACATTCTACGGCTATTACCTTTAGACGGATCCTGCCCTGCGTCTTAAAGCAGTTATGTAACAGTGGAGTCTTGTTTCTAGTTGAGCTAAGAGAGAAAACACAACTGCCTATGTATTGACAATAGTAGCTTCTGTATATGTTGTAACAGATAACAGAAATGGTCAGTTTGGTCTTAACGCTATGTAGGTTTTTTTGTTTTTTTGTTTTTTTTTTGGTAAAACGAATGCTCTGCTAAACCCATTAAGCAGATAAATTGTTAGTGAGATGGAAGCTGCGAGTGACTACCTTTATCTCAGGTTTTGCCTGTATCAGCACTTCAGTGGCCATCCCTCTTGTGCTGCTCAAACAATGAGCTTTGTCCTTGACTTGTCACCATGACTGACTAGCGCATGGGTACAGTGTGTCAGCTCTTTTATACTGTGAGTGAATCGAGTTTTCTACCAGATTATTGTGCATGGTTGCACTGATGTATCAATATTTATTTTGTTATAAATACTAGCATCCTAAATCTTCCAACGCGATTAGTTTAAAGTGCATGTTTTGCCATGAATATCTGCATTAAAATAGCCAGGTCAGGTCCAAAGGTGTGAAAACACCCACTCCCACTCCATATTTAATAGGCCCACGTAACTAACAGAAACTGTAAACAAATAGGTGTGGTAGTCTCAGAGTAATTTCATTGTAATTAGCTCCTCCCTTCAGGCAGATATAAGGCAGTGTCCACCAGCATCTGACCAGAACTGAAGAAGCAGCTTGGATGAGCTGCGAAACGTATTTGACCAAATAAACTTTTGTCCAGTTGACAAATTGAATTTCTCCTTTTGCTATTCAGAATACATATTCTTCGTACATGTATTCAGCTACTTCCCAACACTATAAACAACCAGCATGCTAACATCGCTCACTAGCATCACTTCCTGGATTGCAGTCACAGACTATAAAAAAGTGGACTAAGTGAGTGTGACGTCACCCATAGTGTTCAGCGCAACTCAAATGAAGCTTGTGATGCAGTTACAGGGGCGAATTTGGCTAGTGCATTAGATATGTCCATTTATATGTAAAGTCTATGATTGCAGTCAATAAAATTCTAATTATTACTTAATAATTACATGCAGACGGCACAGAATGGTCTCATTTGATATATCTTAGTATATCTGTATTATTTTACTACTTGCAAAAAAATCAGGTGCAGCTCCTTTCACATCTCATAAAAAGGCAATATATTGGGTTTGATTCTGAAAGAAATATTTGTAGACCTCTATTTTTTAGATCTCTCATTTCTGAGAGTTCATTTCTGCAGGGGTATGTTTTCTTCTTTTAAACCAGATGTCCTTCCTGAGACTGATTATTGCTTCAAGTATTGCACAGAACAAACAGGCTACATTTGGTAAAAGCCTTTCACTGGTGGACCCTACACTACATGATGTCTATCTGTCCACAGGTGACAGCTGGGATTAAAGCAGAAAAGGTCAATAGACGCTAATAAAGATGGACCGTGGAGTTGTGGTGTATCTCTGAAAGTGTGGAGAGTGAGTGTCTCGGTGGCATTTATCAGAACAAAGCCCAAACAAACAAGATGGTGACATTTACTCCAGCCAAATACATGTGTATGACACCCATTATAAAAGTCACATAGATTCACTCTGAAAAGAAGCAGTATTGGAGTTTCCAGAAATGCTAGAAACTACTAGAAGATATACAGAAGTTAAACGGACCATATTACACTATTTTCTGATCTATGTTATAATGTTACCTCCTCAAAAACATACCTGGAGATCTGGTTTGTTTCATGTTTGAGTAAAACTTTATTACTGAATCTTCAAAGCTCAAAATGCTCTGTTCCACTTTGTGATGTCATGAAGCGGTAGTTTTCAAGTTGAGCTCTTAACTCTGTAGAGATTGACAAATTCAGGGCTGGAATGATCAAAATGATTCTAATGAAGGTGTATGGAGTTTAAAAACACAGTAGAGCACTCCCTGTATTGCCACATGACATCACAAAGTGTAACAGAGTGTTCAGCCTAAATACGCAGGATCTGTGTGTTAAACGTGTGTGAATGAAACAAAACAAAACTCCAGGTATGTTTTTGATGAGGGAACGGCTCAGAAAGTAGTGTACTATATGCTCTTTAAATACTATTCATTGCTTCTAAATATTGACCACATATGTACAATTACTTATTAGTATTCCAGTGTATAAGTACTTATATAGGCACCACGAAGAACAATTAGTAAATGGAGTCTAGTGTACACGACTCTAGCTGCATATTACCAGTGTCCTCCTGTATCAGTATGCACAGAGCTTGTTCCAGCAGCTGTCCTGAATGTGTTTGAGCTCCTTATGTGGGTGCTCTGATTGAGGGGCCGGGTGCAGCTGGCAGAGTCCCAGGTTAATATGGTTAAAACACTGGAGTGCCAGGGCTGGCCTGCGCTTTGCCTAATGCTCAGAACAGGCTGGAGGACTTCACCGAGAGTTATGGAGGGTGCAGAGAGGCCAGTTATGCGCTGTGTCCTTTGCAATTTACTTAGACAAATGTGACTGTGATTTCCTATAAAGAGTCAGTGTTTGTAGAGAATGGAGCCATGCATTTAGAAGATTGATGCCAAATGCTCAAACTACATAACATGGTGCTTTATATAACTTTGGTGTTTGGACTCGTCGATCTGGAATGTTCCACAGTATGACATTAAACATTTATTTCCTATTTAATCGGTTACAATGTTTTTCCGCACCTTTTATTATTAAAAAATAATGTTGTGTATGAAAAATCAGTTTCAAGACTGGACCGGTGGTAATACATTAGTAACTGTTTTGACATTTGAGCATTGTTATTTATTAAAAACATAATTATTAATGCATAAAGGACCTATATTATGTAAAATTGACTCTTTAAGCTTTAAGACATGTTAGAATATTATTACCTTCTCAAAAACATAACTGGAGTTTTGTTTCATTCACACGTTTGAATAATCCTTTATTATTAGTCTGTCTTTTTCACTTTGTGATGTCAGTAGTTTTCAAGTAAACAGTTATCTTTTACTTTTAGTTTGGTAGTGGTTGGCAATTCCAGGGCTGGAATTTTAAAAATAATTCAAGTGAAGATGTATGGAGTTTAAAAACACAGTGGAGGACTTCCTGTATTACCACATGGCATTTCCATTTGAGAGAAGAACTCAGCCTAAATACGCAGGATTTGTGTGTTAAATGTGTGAATGAAACAAAACAAACCTCCAGGTATGTTTGTGATGAGGAAACAACACTGTAACAAAGACCAGAGAATAGCATCATACTGGCTCTTTAACAGAAAAGGCAGTATTCTTGTCTTGAAACTGCCTTCACAACATATCGGATTATCTCAGTCTACCTCTGATCTATCTTTGTCATCCCTCTGTAAACACCTTGAAAGCAATCAGCACATTTTGTAATAGGACACATGTGCAGAATGGTACGCTTAATTAAACGCTGCATACCAAGACAGAACAAGCAGAAGAGATCTCATAGTGAGGCAAAAACACCATATGGGGGAGCTCATGATTGTGCGTTATTACTGAAGCAAATACGTTGAAAAAAAGAAAATGCAGTTATCATCAAAGGTATGCTTTAAGCTTAGTAGTTTTGCAGAGAGAAAAATAAGTAGATGCTGAGGCAGGCTCTTACAATTGCCTTCATAGCAGAGCAGTTTAGCAAATATAGGCACTGTCAGACAAGGTTTGATTTAGAAAAGCAAACAAAAAAAATATAAAATTGCGATTGTGTGCAAAGGGAGGTCAGAGATTGAAGTGATGTCTAAACTGGGAGTGCACAGTTATATAATTGATGTGTAACAGAAATATGGTTTGATACAATACAGATGGATATGAAAGGGGTTTTAAATTAGCTGTGGTTCAAGAGCCTCTTCAGATGCATGTTAGACAAAGATGAACTGCAATGGGAGAGCCTTTGTAGGTTTTACAATGGTACCATTTTTTGTATAGGCCAATGTTCAATTCTACTTCTTTTTGTAGAACTCCAAATCACAATAGTAGCTTCAAGTAAGTGCTGACTTAACCAAGAGAATATCAAACAATGAAACAATCATTGGTCAATACAAGATAAACAAGATAAGCTGATTAACCAACATTCAAAGGAAACAAACAAGTGGATAACTGTCCCAGGGCGTCCTCCGTCCTTATCCTTCTCAGCAAAGAAAAACCCAATGGGAAATATATAATCTATTCTAAATGAATCGTAATTACATTGAAGTGCAAATGTTTAATTCCCTACAGGCACAGATATAAATGTACCATGCAAAGGGTAATATTTGAAATATTAAACTCCATAAAAAAAGGAGCTAAAATTATTTACACTTACAAACCGCGACAGTATTGATTAATAAAATAATATGGGATGAGATACGACCCTTGTGGAACACCACTTACTATTGGTAAATCATTTGAAAACAGTGTGAATATAGACTGGACTTTTCTTTTTTTTTTTTTTTTTTTTTTTTATGCTCATATGTGCGTTTTCATAATAAGTTCCCTTCCCACTTAAAGGAGAAGGAATGTGTGGCACATGGGGGCAAAGTTAGTTTGTGAACTGGTCCTTTTTTAATGTGTTTATCTTAAATGAAGTAATGTATTGCGTCTCTGACATGTTTGTTCATCCCGACATAATGGGGCAGATCGACTGGCCAAGCATATGATTGGAGAAATGAAGATTGTGAACAAGCTGACCATGCGTGCGTGGCGCTGCAATTACGTAACACGCGCGTTAAACCCAGGCTGTATGAAACGTTACATTTAACCCCGGGGCTGTGGCATCAGAGGTGAGAAGCAGGAAAGCGTTAACCCGTACGCTTTCTGGATCAAACCGTAAATCCGTTAACGCCACGCACTTCTTCACAGTTCACTTAGCGGTGCGCGCGAAAAAGCCGTGCGGCCAAGCGGAAACCAAACGCCGTCCTCCGCCGTGTGCATCGCGCTGTTTATTTGATCCCGATAGTAAAGCGCGTGAATATTCATGATCGTGGATGTAAACGTCAGGACGCAGTGGAGAGCGGGAGAGATAGAGACTGCTGCGAGCTAGAGAGGCTGGGAGGAGGAGGAGGAGGAGGAGGAGGAGGCGGCATATCTCTCACGGACACCCAGCATATAGGCATCATTTCTCCGCGTACGAGGACAAATCTGATTTTGGCTCACCCTCTAGCACACAGTGAAAAAGAAGCGCAGGCTACAACAATAACAAAAGACGAATGCACGAAGCGTCAGAGGGACTGTTGGAGGAGGGAAGGAGAGACTGGCAAAAACAGCGCCTCGTTTGTGAAGCCGGACCGACATAAGCTGCCTGCCTTCGCGTTCGCAGACGAGCACATCGCCAGCTTTCCTGAAAACCCCAGAAATGCCACAGCAGCTGAAGAAGATGCTCCAGCGCAATCGCGTCTCGTTCAATATCACAGATACTGGGGCACACCGGGGTTGACGACGTGTTATCCAGCTCCGGAGATGAACCGTTCCCTGGCGTCAGCTCTTCATTGTAATATGTAGCGCGGATTGGCTTGAGAGCGCGTTTGAAGCCCCCCACACGTAAAGCCTCGTTGAACGTCGTGGCACAACCTTCTCAATCCACCTTGAACTTCCCATGTGACGCCTCGGTGGCCCGTATTAAGTTAGAGCTGTCACGGGGAGCTGTCCGCGGTGCTGGACGAGTCATCCAAGAGTTGACCTTCTCTGGAGACAAACACACGAGCCCCCTTTTAGAGTTTAAGGTGGTAAAGCAGGCCACCGTACACGGACAGCTGCTTGGCTTGACTGGGATCAGCCAAACAATCTGCTCTTTCATGGCTGTGGCACGCAAAATCAAAACTTTACTGACAGTGAATATTTTAGTCTTTGTTGGGATTATATTGTTTTCGGTCTACTGCAGGATACAGGACCGATCCGAGGAGCTGATTCAGTTAGGGAGGCTTACTGACCAGAGGCTACGGGGAAGAAATGGCAAAGTTTCCAACTTGGTAGACAGACAGTCCATTCTGCAGAGGCTGGAGAGGCTAGAGGATGTTGTCTACAATCAGCTTAATGGTAAGTTATGACTATTTTAATTACTATTTTAACAGTAAGTAGAGACAGAAAGGTGACCATCTAAATAAAACAAATACAACACATTTTTTGACTGAAAACAATGCCCACATAAGTAAGTAAGCAAAACAGTGGCAGTTTTATATTTTCTTTTCTTTACATTTCAAAAAGCCTAAATGAAGTGCCAATTAATTAAGTTGTGGTTACTTAAAGGTGCATTATGTAACTTTTCTGTTTGGAGGTCATGTACCTGCTTTGTCCTTATGGAGAAATATCATTGTTTTAATGCTTAATGCTTAATGCGCATTAAACTTATCCATCTCTATGGAGACAAGCAATTGGTACCACCAGGCCAAGTTACATGTCAAATCTGTGGAGAGGAGACCATGCCCACAGGAAGAAACCATGTCTTGCAGGATTTGTTTAGAAAACGAAAACACACTGTAATTGAATAAATGCAAGAGTTTTGTCCTTCAGAAATGACACATATTAAACCGAACATGTTTGTATTACATAAAACCAAGTAATGTTGACATGCTTGTGTAGAATTGTGTCTGTGAATTTTACAACTTGAAAATAACATCACTAAAGCAGAAGTGTGTGATGATGAAACTACTAGCCATTTCTGATCACTGCCGAGCTAAAGCGCCTGTAGCTATAATTTTCTTATATATGTCAACCTTGAAACAGTAACACAAAAAGGCACCCAGAAGTCTGTAGGACTTTGAGCTCTCACAGAAACACACCGTGACTCATGTGCATTCATTTGTCAGCTTCCATCTTTTGACTCAGTGGAGCATCTTTTTCGCTCTCCACACATGTAACAGCAGATTGTATGAGCAAAGGTCTAGTGCTTGGTTAGACTGCGCTAATGATTCAAGCTGGTTGCATCGTCATGCAATACTTATTTATTGTGTGTGTTATAGACTAGTCTGTATTACTTAAACAGTAGAATGTCTCCACACCTTCTCATACTTAAGTTTTAAAGGTGCTGTACCAGATTTTTACTGTCTTAAAATGTGAGAAACAGAACATGTTTTAAATGGTTTTCAGTGGTTCAGAGTTATTCCTCACTTACCGTACGCATTCCAAGCATCCTAATTATTCACGTCAATGAGTTTATAAGCACTTTCACAACTTTCAGAGAGCAGAGCAGAGTTAAAACATTTATTAATTTGATGCAGACAGTAACCAGTGGACTATGACCTCATGAGCTGCTTAATCGATATATCTGTACTGGGGCAAGACAAATTTTGTTTGAATACATGGGAAAAAATTCAGCACAGTCTTTTAACTGTCCTGCTGTTATGGTGGTGTCGTTGTCAGGTATCCAATTTAACAAGCACCTTAAAGAGATTAAAGGGGCAAGGTAATAAATCATTGCAATAAGCTAAAACATATGCTTATTTAGAGTAATACATTTGTTATGAAAACCAGAGCCTTCTACTACTCTAAAACGTATCTTAAAGGTTGTATGTAGGATTATTTTTTGTTTCAAATTGTCAATGATCGCATTATAGAGATGCAGCAGTCTTGTAATTATGATCACCAAAAAAAAAAAAGAATGAAAATCCATCAACTGTGGACGTGGTGGGACCAGATAAACATTAGCCAATAAATAATCAGGCTACCTCGTTATCTATTGGCTTCTAGCATAACTGACTTGCCGACGCGCTGGGATTACGTGGTTTAAGTTCGCCTCTCAAGCATTCCACAGACGCAAGACGCTGTTTACTCAACCAACGCAGTGGTTCTTAGCGGCTTTTTCCAGCTGCAGCTTCCTTGCAGTTAGCACAAAGTTTGTTGCAGTGGGAGGTGTTTTCACGCATGCGCAACACAGTCAACAGTCACTGGATTTCTCCTTCCTTGGAAAATCCTCTGTACAGCCTTTAATTCTGCTCCCTACTTCAGGACCCTCTGTCCTCGGTGTCATTGCAGTCTATAGTGCCAATGACAGGTATCCGATTTAACAAGCTGGCTGACTTTTAAAAGAAACATCAATGTAAATGCTTTAAAAAGGTCAGACAGTGTTTTTACAGTGTGACCATTAGTCTGTGCAGGTCAGGAACAATACCACTTTTTTGGCTCTTTTTCAGCTCTCCAGCTCATCCATCATATAGCTTCATATAGGGTTGCAAAGGGCCAAATAATTAAACTTGTTTTTATTTAACCCCCCACTCCATTCTTACAGTTTATACATTAAGTGATGCACCAAGGAGAACCTATTACAATTCTGAAACTAAATAAAACCATATCTGCTTTTGAACATAGATTCTCTTTATGAATATTACAGTGTCTAAACCTTGTCAGATTGGTTCTATATGGTCTTTGTTATGTTTGACAAGTCACTAAACATATATCAAATTGCTGCTGATGCATATGTCTTGGTGATGCTGTAATGTGTTAGTAAATTATTAATACAAAGCAGAACTTATTCACTGCGTTACAAGTTATAATGCAGTAATTTAGTTGTGCTGTAGCAGGCTTGTTAACGCCTCGTGTGTATGTTTCTGTGGGTTCTTTAGGAAACACCTTTGCTTACTTCCCCTATAGGAGTCTATGGGTGAATTGTTAAATCAAACTTGCCCCATGAGAATAAATGTCAGTGTTCGTATGTCTCAGTATCAGACTTGCAGATAACTATCCATTGTCAATGGCATTCGAATGTATAGCTGGGTTACACCCCCACAACCTCTTAATGGGAATACGCAGCAGAGATCAATGAATGAATACATTCATGGAAATTTGAAATTCATATTTTTTATGGGGCCAGCTCTGTTACCTTCTCCTTTTACCATTTCATAAGCTTATATATATTGAGATGATGGATATGCAGGAAAGTATGTAAAAATATGGAACAGCAATTGGTTTATGACAAGCTTATTTTTATACTGAAATATGTTGTTGGATGTAGATGAAGTTGGACCTCACAGCTAAATTCCTTTGGCTTCCTCAATCTGTCCAAAGGCATGCATTTGTTAAGTGAATTGATCATGAATTGCCTTTGGAACGGTTGCTGATGTGTAGTATCTTTATAACGTAATGACTGTTGGAAAGGATGTACCTCACAGCTATGGGCCTGCCATAGCTGTCTGTTTGCCTCCAGGCCTCTAACTAAAGGTAAAGATGGGTATGCATGCTGCTATACAGTAAGAATTGAAAATGGTTTTACTTTAATAAACACATTCAGATTGTACTGTCAGGCCATAGCCATTTTAAGGGTCTCTTCTTGGTGTCTGGCACCCACTCAGCTAGCCTTACTTGTCAAAACAGGAGAGCCCATTTCCTTGGTTGCTTGACAATACTTTCTCCATCCATTTTCTAACGTTGTCATAGTAAATGCAAATTTCTCCAGTACTCTAGAGCCAAAAGCATATGTAAAGGTTTTCATAAATGCATTACACATTATTGATAACTTATTTAAAATGTGTGCATGGATGCAGGTTGGACACCATTTTACACGTCTTACTCAGGAAGACTGGCAGACCATTATAAGTGAAAGAGATGAGCAGCCTAAGTGCAGAGCTGGCACACTCGCCTTCCTCCAATCAACAGAGCAGCAGGAGAATTAAACCCTCACAAAGCTCAGTGCAACACAGGGAGATGTTTATGAAACGGATGTCAAATAATGAAGTTCAAATGTTGTCCAGTGAGGATAGGTGCAGAAGTGTTAACAAAATGTCAATTTAAAGTAATAAATCTCAAATCAGTACATTTGAATTTTGTGGCCAGGTGAATTTGTTACATCAATTGAATTAAAACATTTTTTTGTTCCACCTTGCGATGCCATGAAGTGGTAGATTACAGCTACCACTTAAGTTAACAGCTACTTTTACCTTTAGTTCAGTACAGATTGGCAGAAAGGCTGAAATATCCAAATGATTCTAGTGAAGTTGTATGGAGTTTAAAGTGTGAATGAAACAACACACAACTCCAGGTATGTTTTTGATGAGGAAACATTATAACTTTAGATTAGAAAATAGCATATGTGCCCTTTAAGCAGTGAACAGTTTTAGAACAATTTTTCATAATTGCTCCACTATATCCTTATAATTTCCTGACTCTTATGCGTACATCTCCATGACCTAGTGTATATGCTTGGATATTTTTCTCCCCAAAGTTTGTCCCTCATTAAGTATTTGGTTCAAAATGGCTGACATAACAACATAATAAGATGAAATTGAGTTATCAAAATCTCTCCCTGACGCAACAAAAGACATCAGCCCCCATTGTGTCATATTCCCCGACAACTGCACATGTACCCTGCCTAGCACATGCTCTGATCACATCACTCTGCCATGATCTGTCTCTCACGTTGTTTTAATGGTATGCTCAAACATATGCTTGTATCCCAGGTCACTAACCCTTCTTTATAAATTGTACACTGATAACACATTGTATGCTATGGTCATTGGGAATAGGTGTGATAAGGGGACTCTGTGTGCCAATAAACATTACCAGGTCCGGCAGCAATCTGGAGTAATTGGCCATTGGCTGTGTTGTTTATGAGCGTTAGCGTCGGTGTGGTGTGGGAGTCCTGGTAATTAGATTTGAAAGCCATAAATAAGTCAAAGATTTCACTTTTATGATTGTATGGGGCACGATAAAGTGGTTCATACAACAGAATTGGCATTTATGATATTAAGAATGGAATCTATTTTAAGACAAATTACACCACATTTTTAAGTATATTGATCTATTTTTTGATTTAAACAGTGAGACAGATAGCACATTATAGTTTTCTTTATTGTATGTAATCAATAGATATCTGCCTTCAGCTACTTTTGCCAAAATACCTTGACCCAATTATTGAGCATTTAAAAACAATGTCCACATTTATAGAAATACCTTTATCACGTGTATTTATTTATTTTAAACAATATTGTCTGTATTTAGGAGTGTAGTCTCTTGCATGGCACTGCTCTCTCCTCTGTGGATGCCCAGTGCTGGTTTAATCAAATAAGAAGCTCCTATAAGCCTGTTAGCGGGATTATGAAGAACTGTTGTGACTATACACTTACTGTAGCAGACGCTGCAAATGCCAACTGCTTAGCGATTGTGATCTTACTAAATTAAACTGTAAACCAGATTTGTATTTTTACATTACAATACAAATATGGTCATAGTGATGATTAAAAAGATATGATTAGAGATAAGAAACTATTCTGCTTTGTGCTGATAACAACAGGTTTTTTGTTTTATTCAAAAGATTCAACACAATTGATGATGAAGTTGATGCACAATGAGAACATGTCAGACGACTGTCCAGTTTTTGGATGTTCAAATCATAGCCACTAATTTGTAGCATGTTTCTCTCAAAAAGATCTTTTTTAGTGCTTTGCTTGTTTATTCTGCAGAATCAACCACTGTGTCTTCAGTTCATGTTACTTCTTTCATTGTTTTAATATTCATTTATAAGCCGCTGTGTTTTTCCCACAAAACACATGTTTGTATGACAATATTCTCATGTACACTGGAAGAGACAGTCTACAGTTCCTGACTAATTCATCTTTGTAAAGTACTGTCTGTAAACGCATGTAGTCATGGGCATCCCAGGCAACATGTTGTGTCCCTCTCATATATTTGCTGGAGGTGTCTCTTGTCATCAGTCATGCATGTCACTCCTCTCTCTCTCTCTCCCTCTCTCTTTCTCATGTGCAGGGGCTGATGGGATGCCTCACTGTCCGTGCCAGATACGCCCCTTATCTATAATGCCCATTACAGCCCAGGCACCTCTGCTGTTTGTATGCTAAACCCGCGGCCACTGACTTGATGAGAAATGTCACCCGCCCTCCCTTCTCCTCTCACTGTACAGCGATGTGCATCTATGCCGCGTGTTCTTTTCTTGTTTTTCTTCAATCTAATGGCCCAAACAACACAAGAGCGGACCCCCAGTATGATTAAATGAAGTATATTCCAGTAATGATATGTAGATGGGAGCCTCTGACAAACCCCATTTCACAAACAGATAACAATCTATTCGACTCTGCCTTGAGGAATGATTTTAATGAATTCTACTGCTCACCTGACAATCAGCATTCAGACAATAACAGCAAATTGAGACGGAGTGAGCGTCCTATATTTACATCTGTTTGCCTACAGTCGTACGGCGCCCGCTCCATTGCCTGCGTGGATAATTAAAGATGTATTTGATTTTTCATTTGCCCTCTGCTCCCTGATTGCATATGCCAATTCTGATGGTTCTGATATTTGCGTAATTTGTTTTGTTGAAGGCGGATTGACTAAAGGGTGCAGGCATGGTGCTTCTTATCTTTGCAAGAGGGTTGTCGGTTTGATTTTGGTATTTCTTTCTATTATAGTCTTTATGTTCTCCTTGCCTATATTTTAAGTTCTTTCTGGCTCCCCACTATTGCATAAGATATGAATACGAATACATATAACAGAATAGATGTAATAACAGAAATATTAAAAGTTGTGCAATTGAGTTGACGTAAACTTTTCATTTGGATATTTGGAAGTTTGAAGTTAAGTTTGTTGCTTGCTGAAAGTCTTATGAATACCAAATAGGTGAATTTTTAAAGAATTCAATTTTCTACCCGAGGCATGGTTAATCCTACATTATTTTGTTTATTTTATTTCTATATATTTTTGTCAGTGGAATTATTATTTAAAAAAAACAGTGATTGTGCCATTCTGCAATGGGCAGTTTTAAAAAGGGCTCTTTTTGAATCCAGTTTAAAAGTGAATTGTGTGGGGAGTGTTCAGTTTGGTTGCCTCTCAATGGGAACACTAATGCAGATGCGTAAAAGCCCTTACAAAGCTAATATTGTGTTGGTCTAAGCTGCCATAGAAAAATACTGGTGCAAAAACGACTCTTTTTAGTGAATTGGCAGCACTGTCATTGTGGATGAAGGTGGTGCACAGTTTGTCCAGCAGCCAATAAAAGATACAAAAGATATGCTTTAGTCAAACGATGAATAGCTCAATTGTGCATTGCTTCCCACACATGCAGTCTGTTGTGTGTGCATGCTTTACCATAGGAGAGCACAATGCTGGTATTAGGACATACCATTCAGAACGTGAACAATGTGCTCCTCAAACCAGTTGTAAGGCCAAACATGGTGCAGAATTGGCAACAAAAAGTCTAATACTGCTCCAAATGTTTACTCCAAATCCATTGACTGAATGGTTATCTATTGAAAATGTACTATGTAACTTTTGTTATTGCTTTGTCTGGGATGTTCCACTATGACGCATTAAACTTATCTCCATGCATAAACTTTTAAAGAATAAATTAAAAAATAAACCAAGAGAGTTGTAATGTTCCAAGGTGAATGTGAATGTGTACAGAAAACCTAACTATCCCTATGTCAGTCCATGTCATTTCTGTCCCTGTAGTCTGAGACAATTCAATGAGGACACAGCATTACAAGTATACTCAGAGACAGGCTACAGACATAAGATCATCAAGGCCAGGACACACTATCACACTGGATAATGGCCAAGATTAAGGTAAACAATTAAGAAACTAGGCTTGAGAACTGAGATATCACAACGGGTTGTGATAACCTCGCACAACATTCGTCTAACAAAAGACCCAAGTTGTGTAAAAGCCTTTCCATAACAATTCCCCGTTTTTGATAATAATAAAATCACATTTTATTCTTAATCAAACCAAAACAATGTATGATGACTATGACTATGACTATGAATAAAGTATGAAAATAGATGTGGCTGTTTTGTGGATGTTAATGCTTCAGTTAGGGGCGACAGAAGCTCAGTTGGTAGAGCGTTTGTCCACTGATCCGAAGGTTGGCGGTTCATATCCCGCTCTCGACATAAACGTCATTGGTTGAGCGGTCAGATCCACTGACCCACAGGTTAGATCCACTGACCCACAGGTTGGCTGGTGTGGTTCCAGCTCCCACAGATGAATGATGCCGTTGTGTCTTAACCTACCTAGCCCCCAGTGTGTGGGGTTGGGTGAGTGGTTCCTCGTTGTAAAGTGCTTCGAGTGCCTTGAAAGTGGAGAAGCGCTATAAAAAAAAAAGGTGACCATAAGCTAAAGACTAGAAACAAAACATTTCTTAATGGTGCGGGTGTTGAGTTTTGCCTCAGACACGTAAACAAACATCAAACAAGCTGACCCCATTTTACTCATGACCTTTAAGAAATGTTTTGTTTTACATGGCCAAGAAACATTTTTAGCAATAAAATCACCTGTAATTGAATGATTGCAAATTGAATGCTGTACTAAAGCACAGAAAAGTGATGTAATGCACCTTTAAGTTCCACAGTTAGGATAGCCTCACCACCTCCTCTCATATGATTAGCAGGAAAACCTTATTATTAGGTGTTCCTCTAGCTTAGAAATAAATTAAAGTTTATTGGATTCATTCAGCAGTGTTCTCTTTTGTGAATCTGAGCGGTTACGGCGCTGACATGCTGTCATTTTAACTTCACGGTGGTTTGCGCTAAATTAATGCCATCCCTTGTCACTCAGGCTTCATATTTGTTTTGGTCTTTGGAGGCTTTAATCTCTCTATAAAAAGTGACTTCTCTCTGGGATTTTTAGTGGTTTGTACCAAGCATCAATATTTAGACCCCTTGCTTCTCATCGGATGTGCACAAATCCACTTCCGTTCTTCAATTATTGATTAAAAATGGGCCCATTTTTGAATTTTCTCAAAGAGCTAAAAGCAACATACTGAGGTGGCAGTTTAATAATGCATGACAGTTATAGACCCTTTTAGTAGTTTTGTAAACCGAATAACTGGCTTTCAAAAGTCAGTATACTTCATTTTAGGATAATACATTTTCCATGTTAGAATCAAGAAAATAAAATTTTATCAAATTTAGTTTTGGTCAGAAGAGCTCAGGATTGTGGCATCACATTTCAGAGATTTTTCAGTTAGCTTATATTAAACTAATAGAGAATTTAAGATGCTATATATTAAACTTCCATTTCCAAGTATCCTGATCAAAGACTGTAGAAATACAGTATATGGACAAGGCTAACCTGCTAGTCGCTGCATTCAAAATAAGAAGTGCAAAGTGGTTCCATCAAAGTCTTGTTGCAATTGACTTCTATTGAAAAATGGTGGCCCGATATATACCAGTACTGACCCAGCAGTTTATCGGGTTGTTTCGCTGTTCTTTTGTTTACTGTTATTTTATTTTTGTAAATTAATATCTATGGATGTTTGGGATGTTTTGCACACACAACACAAAGTTTTTCACCTTTGATCAGTGTTTGATCCCAAGCTTTATACAGAGAAAAAAGCGTACCCTAGCTAGCGGTGTCATTTGTCTATCTTATCTATACCCAAACATCATGTGTCAGTGTATGATAAGGCAGCATTATGTGCAGTCAGGAGCATGTCAGATGTCTTTGGACACACTGGTGAAGTGGTGAAGAGCTTTGACAGATGTGTGTGCATATACAGACAATGATAGCCAGAGTCGGAGGGAGAGGAGGGGCGCGGCAGGACCAGATGAAGCTCAGATGGAGAAGGAGGTTTGAGTGCACAGGCAGATGTTAGCCTGTAATTGCCTCATAGTGTGATGATGGATGTGGCTGAGGTGCTCTGTGGAGTGTGCATCTGAGGGGAGCTGAGGAGTCCAACTGATGCCAGGGCACGCCAAGTCTGGAGCTGAACGAACAGATTGTACTAATGCTATCCCAAGTGTGCTTAGAATGAAATTAATTTAACCTATTTTTGTTTTAGTGGTGTAGACCTGCATGACCTGGTTTTGAAAAGGTTTTGACTTCTCTCTTGGGTGGTTGGTGTGAAAGGATCAATGTTTCTGTGGCTCACTTTCTAGTAAATTAAAATCTAACTTTTCTGGCGATGTGGGCGAGGGGGTTCTGCCACTTGCTTGTCTCCATGGAGATATCATTGCTTTTTCTGCCATATTTCACAGTTTGGCTTTAAACGTCTTAAATCTACTATTTAGGATAATACATTTTCTATGTTTGATTTTTTTTTTTTTTTCAATAGAGCTCAGGATTGTGTTGTCACATTTCAGAGAATTTTCATTTAGCCTAATGTTAAACTAATGAAGAACTGAAGATGCTAAATACTAAACTTGTTCATTTACTAGTATTCTGAGCAAAGACTCTATAAATATATGGACATTGCTAAACTGCTAGCCAGTACATACT
This sequence comes from Taenioides sp. WSHXM2023, assembly GCA_029959045.1. Classification (NCBI taxonomy): domain Eukaryota; kingdom Metazoa; phylum Chordata; class Actinopteri; order Gobiiformes; family Gobiidae; genus Taenioides; species Taenioides sp. WSHXM2023. The sequence continues at coordinate 12,503,843 of CM057089.1, forward strand.
TTTTCCTGGCATGTTCCACAGTTTGGCTTTAAATGTCTTAAATCTATCTATCTACGCATTTATTCTATTAAAGGTGTGTTGCTAAAAAAAAAAAAAACCTTACTGTGAGAGTGCACTCCACAGAGCTAACCTGTAACTTGGCCTGGTATCATCGACGGCTTGTCTCCATGGCGATAAATGCGTTGTTGCCAAACTGTGGAGCATTCTGGGCAAAACCACAACATCTCTGAGCTGATCATTTAAACACTAGGCTAGTTGTTTTGTCTAGAGTACACTTCTATTGTTTATGGTCATTGGTGTTTGAGTTCCCTACAGCAACTCGTCCTTGGCTTTTAGCATCTGCTGCAGCAACAACAGCTACTGCACTTTGTGAGGCTTTTACACAAAGTGACTCATGACTCATGACGTACACTTTTAACCACACACTGGGCCTGTCATGGTCTAACCTACTTTAGGTAACTGAGAAACTAGCTATTGAAAGCATCTAGAGAATACATTTTGAGTTTATTTTGTCTTTGTAATGGTTGTATCCTTTTGTTGCTGATTCTAGAGTGTTATTTTCCATTTTTATGTTCAACAACGCCTATAGCTATTTTCTGATATTATGTTATTTCCTCATCACAAACATATCCAGCGTTGTGTTTTGTTTCATACACACTCTGTTCCACCTTGTGATGTCATGTAGTAAGACAGCCAATCTCTACTGAACAAAAGGTAAGTGGTAGCTGCTTGACTTCACAAGGTGGGACAGAGCATTTTGAGCTTTGGAGATGACTAATAATAAAAGATTACGCTAACATGTTTTAATGAAACAAAACATAACATGGCGTAACATGGCGCTGAGCACACCAAACTTATTTTTCACAATATAGGACCTTTAAAAATCACTCTCATTCAGTGTATACCAATGTAGTACTATGGCAAAATGTCCAGAATTAAAATATTTCTATGTTATTTTAGCACAGTGATTTGCAGTATTTCAACTGCACCATGCCACAGCCAGTCTCCACAATCGGATTGAGTCTACAGCGAGCTACTGATAAAACAAGGCCGAATCAAATTTCCATGTCTAATTTTAGGCATATCCTCCGACCATAATGGCATTTCCTTTCAATCAGACAGAGGAAGCGGAGACACAGGAAGGGCCAGAAAACAAAGCTATCAGGCATTGTCCTAGTTCTAACAGAGGCTGAGAGCTCTCCAGTTTGCATGTGCGCTGGAGGGGACGGCTCTTATTGTGAGACAGCGACCACCACTGAGCCAGACGTGCGCCCCTGTCCTGACCCCTACAGTGTAGAAACACCAACACAGTACTAGCAATAACAGGTCCAAAAGTGGTAATATTCTAGTTATTGAGTAGTAATGGGCATACTGAAGTAGGAATTAGAATTTTCAGTGCAGTAGTAGAGGTACACAACAGCTGATACGTTTTCTTAGTTGGAGTAACAATAATGTAATTCAAATTAAAATAAAAAATGTATATTTATTGTGGTAGCAACTGACACACTGCCAGAAAACCAACCAGTATTTGTCAAAATGCAATAACGTAGTAAGCTTAGAAGTATTTAAAGTTGAATGTAATTATCACGGATAGTTAGACATAAGAGACCATATTGCCATAACAGATTTAATGCAGAATTCCTTTGTATTCATTCAACTCAAACCAATAAAACGAACTTATTCATTTATCAACAGCCCCAATTAATATGTTTGTAAGCACTAAACCAATGTACTATAATATTAAAGGGCCTATATGTTACATTATTTTCTCAACACACAAACCCTGCATATTTAGGCTGAGTTCTTATCTCAAACAGAAAACACTCTGCTTCACCTTGTGATGACATGTGGTAATACAGGAAGTGCTCAACTGTTTTTAAACTTCAAACACCTTCACTGGAATCACTTGGGTAATTTCAGCTCTGAAATTGTCAATCTCTGCTCAGCTAAAGGTAAAACGTAGCTGTTAACTTGACACAAGGTGGAACGGATCATTTTGATCTTTTGAGATGTAGACAGACTAATAATAAAGGATTACTCAAACATGTGTGAATGAAACACAATTCCAGGTATGTTTTTGATTAAGAAACACAATTATAACTTAGCATAAAGCTGACAAGAGTCAGTTTTGCATATTATAAGACCTTAAATCTTCTGCAGTGAAAGTACAGTAGTAGGTAGTAGTGGTAGTAGTCGCTGTAGTAGCAGTAGTGGTGACAGGAACAACAATATTAATGGAATCAGCAGCCCAAGTACTAAGTAAAGGTGTGTACCAGCAGTCTGAACCACTTGTCAGAATGCCACGGCAGCAGCATTCATGGTGGGTATGGGGCATCACTAATCCCCCTCCAGGGAACAGCCAGTTTGCACATTTCAGTCCCAATTACAGATCTGCAGTAGCACCAGAGGACCGGGATCGTCCAAATGTGGTGATTAGTGCGAGCTTCCTGGAGGGTGAGGATGAGAGTGGAACACTGTTTACTGACTGTCTGCACTGTGTCCATCTGCTGGGATAAACAAGAGAGATAACAGCACTTCTACATGCAGGTGCTTTCCTAAAATTACAATTATGTGGTATTGTTTGGAGTGGGAGTGATGTATAGAGAAAAGCAAAGATATTGTCAAAAAATGCTGAATTACTTTTTCTTTGCACTACTGGGGAATTGTTGGTTAGGGTTAGAAATAAGCAGGTGACAGACGAACTCCCAGCCAAAAAGTTACACAATGCACTTTTAAGTCGTAAAAAGTTGAATAAATGACTTCTCTGACTCATTACAAATGCAAACTAGGTACTAAAGTGTTTATTTCTGCTATTTATTTATAGCAGCTCATGATTTTTTAACACTATTGTACAGTCCCTGACAAAAGTCTTGTCGCTTATCCATTTTGTAGAAACAAAAGCTTATAACCTGACTTTAAATTAATCGATTGGTTTTAGAAATGTCTCTTATGAAAGCTAAAACCCTCCCAAATTATGCTCAATATACTAAAATAAATTTGCTTCACTGAAGAAAGATTGATCATTTAATGAACACAGAAAGGTCAGATTTTGGCAAGACAAAAGTCTTGTCGCCTACAGAAAATTGAACAAATAATTTACTTCAAATACAAAAATATGTTGCATAACGTCAGTGAATTAAGTAGTGGTGCTGTGAGATCCATATTTAATATCTTGTATGACTTCCATGAGCTTGAAGGACTGCATCCATGCGGTTCGACAATGATTCATACAATTTGTTGATGAAGTCATCAGGAATACAAAGAAAGCAGTCTTACATGCCTCCCAGAGTTCATCAAGATTCTTTGGTTTTGCCTTCCATGCTTCCTCTTTCATTCTACCCCAGACATGCTCAATGATGTTCATGTCTGGTGACTGGGCTGGCCAGTCCTGGAGCACCTTGATCTTCTTCGCCTTGAGGAACTTTGATGTAGGGATAGAAGTATGCGATGGAGCACCATCCTGCTGCAAAATTTGACCCCTTTTATGGTTGGGAATGTAAGAGGTAGCTAATACTTCTTGATATTTTAGGCTATTGATATTGCCTTCCACCCTGCAAATGTCTCGCACACCCCCATACTGGATGTAACCCCAGACATGATTTTTCCGCCACCAAACTTAACTGTTTTCTGGGTGAATCTTGGATCCATGCGGGCTCCAGTAGGTCTCCTGCAATATTTGCGGCGGCTGTGATGTAATTCAACCGAGGATTCATCTGAGAAATCCACCTTCTGCCACTTTTCCAGTGTCCATCCTTTTAGCAGGCTGTGGGCCTTGGCAAATGCCACACGGTTTTTTAATTGCCTTTTGTTTAGTGCTGGTTTCTGTGCACTGATTCGACCATGGAGGCCATTTCGAGACAGAATTCTACAAACTGTTCTGGTTGACACAGGGACTTGAGGTGACCAGGCCTGGTGGAGCTCTGCTGCAGTGGAAAAGGGGCTGGCCTTGGATTTTCGAATCAACAAACGGTCCTCCCGAGCAGTTGTCTTGCGGGGTCTGCCGGACCTGGGCTTGTCAAAAACATCTCCAGTCTTTTCAGATCTTTTTCTTATTCTTTGTACTTGACGCTGAGACGCATTGAAGGTGTCAGCCACCTCAGCAGTGGATCTGGTCTTCAGCCTCTTGATAATTAACGCTTTGGTCTCAGGGTGGATCTTAGGCATGTTGTCAGAGGTCAAGTTGCAGTTGATGTGAAGGTCTGGTGTGCTGGGGTTCTTTTTATACACACCCACTAATTGATTGATCAGTAACTGATCACAGGTGAGGCTGTAATCTAGGATTGGGTGCATCATATGACAAGGCGACAAGACTTTTGTCTTGCCAAAATCTGACCTTTCTGTGTTCATTAAATGATCAATCTTTCTTCAGTGAAGCAAATTTATTTTAGTATATTGAGCATAATTTGGGAGGGTTTTAGCTTTCATATGAGACATTTCTAAAACCAATCGATTAATTTAAAGTCAGGTTATAAGCTTTTGTTTCTACAAAATGGATAAGCGACAAGCCTTTTGTCAGGGACTGTAGATTTAGAATAGTTTTAGGGTTTTGTGTCCGTGGTATAAATTAGTTGCAATAATATTGTTTATATATTATTGCTATATTTACTTCAGCAATAATCAATTATCTTTATGGTAATACAGATGATTCTGGGTTTATATATATATGTATATATATATATATATATATATATATATATATATATATATATATATATATATATATATATATATATATATATATATATATATATTTCTCTCTTCTCAGTTACTCTAATCTAACATGATTGTCCACTACTGTTTATTTTATATTTGTTTTAAACTAGCTGTACCAGATTTTTGGCATTGTAGTAGAGGAAAATTTTGTCCCAGCACAGATATATTGTAAAACCAGCTCTTTGGGTCAAAATGGGACCACTGTAGGGAAATTTGTCCTCTGCATTTGACCCTTCACTGTCGCTAGTGCAACCTGTCAAAAGCAGTGGGGCCCATCTCCATATATTGACCTAAAAAAAAGTTTGTGAACCTCAACTACCAAAGCTGAGGAAACGGTTTTATTGATGTGGATGTGGTTTGAATAAATTTTACAGTAATCTGAACTTTTCAACTTTTTCAACTGTATCATAATATTCAGAGCTTGTCATGTCATGTGTGTGACATCTTTGAGTGTTTTGGCGCTCCTTCAGTGACAGACAATATAATGATGCATGTGAATGGGTCTCGGAGGTGTCATGGTGGATCTTCTCCACCTGTCAGCGCTCTGCCCTCTCCACGGCCTCTCTCCTCACCTGTCTACTTCTCTTTAGTCTGCACAGGTGTGTGTGTGTGTGTGTGTGACTAGTGTGTGATTGTTTTGTCTTTGCTTTGTCACTCAGGTCTGGCCAAGCCCATGGGGTTGGTGGAGGGTCCCGGAGGTTTGGGGCAGGGTGGAGCTGCTGCCACTCTGGGGGAAGACAGTCGTGACGCGGAGGGCAAGTACGAGGAGTATGGGTACAACGCCCAACTCAGCGACCGCATCTCTCTGGACAGGAGCATCCCCGACTACAGGCCCAAGAAGTGAGTATCACCTTTATTTTGCATAACACTTATTTTCATGTACAATTGTGTGTGTGTGTTTAAGGGTACTTTCACACAGCATTTGGTGCTCACCAAACTTCCATTCGAACCAGTGGTTCAGTTCGTTTTCATTGTGTGAAATTGCACTCGCATCCGCCCTCGCAGCCACACTAAATCAAGCGGACCGAGAACCTCAAAAAAGAGGTGGTCTCAGTTCGCTTAACTCCGCACTAAATGCCAAACTGGTGCAGCCCCTCTGGTGAGAGTCCAAACCATAGACAGTAGGTCCAAACGAACTATTCCAAATGCATCATGGGACGTGACAAAGTTGACCTTTGGAACAATCTTCGTCTCATAGTCAGCACGACCACATCCATAAAAACAGCGTGTCTCCTCTGCCTGAAATGACGCACTATACGCCTTCGGCGACTCCAGTGCAATAACAGATTGTTCTCCAGATGCAGCCGCCACTCATTTTCCAACTGGATATTTTGCCAACAATGGCCAATACAGAGAATGTAATATATGAAGATCAGAGCGAGTACCGATGTGCCAACGTTTCACTCCATAGTGAGTCAAAATTGGGGTGCGTACCTGTGTTGCCCGGAACCGTCGGGACCTGCAGCTCAGAGAGGTCGCGCTCTCTGACCCTAGGCTCGTCCTGAGGGGCTGCGTGCTACAGTGAGTGCCACCGTGCCTTTACCGCTGTTTTATGAGTTCATGATAACTTTGGATGAGGACGGCCCGCGGTATTAACGGGGAACATAAACATTGATGAAATGTCAATCGGACCAATTTTGGTTTGTTTGCAGGTGTGAAAGTGGGCCACACTGGAGTCTATATGCTACATAATAACAGTTTTATAGCCTGGTGCGTACCAAATAATCGAACTAACGGTGTGAACGTGCCGTAAGACATAGTTAAGTACACCACAAATCTGATCATTGTCTGATTTATTGAAATGTCATGTAAACAGCTGATGTGAGACTAATGTGAGAAATGTCATTTATTTCTGACTGCTCGCACCTATACAAGTTTTGACAATGAAAATTATGCAAAAACAAAAGAGAGGTAACTAATTTGGTAAATCCATGCTTGGGAACATTCTCCATGGGGATAAATAAGTTTCATGTCATAGTGGGGAATAATGTAGCCAAAGGACAATATTTCCATGGAAACAAGCTGGAGCAGACCCTCCTTCAGGCCAAATAAGAGTCAGGTTTGTGGACATGCACGCTCACAGTAATCACGCGTTTTATTTGTTGTTCAGTGCAATAGGTGGCAAAAAGTTACATACTCACTTCAAGATAAAGTATTAAAAACTGAAGAAAATTTTAAGGAGTAGTTTTGAATTCCTTGAACTTAAATTCACTGATTAACTGACACATGTTATCAGGTGTTTTTGATGATCAAATGTGGACATGGTTTGATAATAACATTACATTCTGTGTAGCTGAATATAAATTTAAAGCAACAGGCTGTGTCTTTCATTTTGGGATGCGTCAAGTGTCTTGCCCAAAGACACATGGTACCAGTGGACCTAGTTGTATAAAATATTCAGTATAATACCATAAAATATCACAGATTTACAAATGTAAGAAAGATACACATACAACGGGCACAATATTAATGACATATACCCACACAAAGTATTTCCTTCAGATAGTTTCTCTTTCCAAGTATTCTGTTCCCGACACCTGTTTTTCACACTTAAATGCCAGTGGTGACAAAGACGTGTATATTTGCCAGTTTAAGCCCTGCAGCGGTTGATCGAGTCTATTTTTGTCAAAGGCACATATTGTACAACAAGCCCCACTGCCAACAAACTGACATTATTATTTGTCAAACTCACGATGCGCCTCCTCCATGTTCAAATACATTGGCATGTTTTCTGGCTCATCTTCTGTGCCAGGAAAAAAGAGGCCGCGTCACAAATGTTTAAAGTGTGAAATTGAATTTGGATGGTGGGATTATCGCCGCTCAGTTTAGGCAGGGTCAAAAGTGTGTCATACAGCGATTAGGTGAAAATGAGGACAGTAACGGGACAAATGAAAATGCACAACAGTAGCTCAGTTTATTGTAGAGTGTTTGTCCACTGATCAAAAGGTTGGCAGTTCAAATCCCACTCTCGACATAAACATCATTGGTAGAGCGATGCGATTCCAGCTCCCAGAATAGCTGTCATTGTAGACGTGCGCGATGTATCGATTAAATTGATTAATTCGAATTTACAGTTCAGAACGATGTGTTTTTATGAAAATCGATTTTTTTATTATTAGTATTATTTTTTACACGCGAGCGTCGAAAGTTAGCGGGGCACAGAGCGGAGGAGGTGTCGTATTTTTCTGCTACGACTGGCCTGTGGTCCAGCTGAACGATGCAGCCCTACTTGAGTTTAACGGTACATTAGTAGTTGGGCGATGCGAAACGTTTGTCTGCAAACAGTGTATTTTCCCGAGGATCACAAGGGGGGATTAATCGCGCAAGGATTGAAATATGCTTTCACTTCGTGGAACCTTGCAGAAGACCGACTCATCTGCATGACAACAGACAGCAGCAGCAATATGATCAAAACTTTCTAAAAGTGTTTACAATGGCCTGGTCTGCCATTTCACTTACAAGTATGTTTTTCACTTGTCAGATTGCACTTTAACCCTAAAGTAAAAAAAAAGAATAAAGTTAAAACTTGTTTTGAGCCATTTATTTGTCATCTGTTATTTGCTTTTGAGTAGGGCAGAGAAAAATCGATTAAAATCGGAAATCGGATTTTATTGTAAAAAAATCAGAGATTTTATTTTTAGGCCATATCGCCCAGCTCTATGTCATTGTGTCCTTGAGCAAGACATTTAACCCACCTCGCCCTTTGAATGTGTGAATCAGTGAGTGGTTCCTTGATGTAAAGCGCTTTGAGTGTGTTGGAGGTGAAAAGCGCTATATAAAAATGCGACCATATGACCGATCTCTCTATATAGTTATCCATCTGTCAGTTTATCTTAAATCAGAAACTATTTCAAGGACTTTAGTTTTTGCTTTGTCTGGAATGTTTCACATTATAGTCTTAAACTTTTCTATCTTCAGGGAGATCAAACCAGACCTAGTTACAGGTCAGATCTGTGGAGAGGCAACCCTGTTAACTGTCAAAATGCATGCTTTTCTTGGTATTCTTTAGCTAAACCACCTGTAATTGAATAAATGTAAGGTAGAGCTGTTTAATGTCATACTGTGGAACATTCCAGAGATGACGGACCCCCAACCAAAAAGTTGCACAGTGCATGTTTAATCTTTGTTTGTGCTATTTTAAAAACACATTTAACTTACAGGTTTATTACAGTAAAAAATAATCAAAATATTGCAAATTACTGTACAGATTTTCTTCCTTATAGTTTTGCTACAGAGAGTTAAGAGTCAAACTTTTCCTTTCAGACTACTTCATAGAAATTTGAGTTATTCTCGGTTCATGAAAAATATTTAAATTTTCTCTGAACCAATTTAGATAAAACGTGGGCAGTACATTGCATACGTTTTAAAATTCCAGCCATGTTTAATATTACTAATAAAAACATGGCCTGCGTGCTTTAAAATTTAATCTAAAAATGTAAATGGTACCAGTCTGAATATAATGAAGTCCAGTGGGGGACACAGGCGTACAGTGCATGTGCTGCTTTATGGTCTTAATTCCCTGCAGTGATGTGTGACATGTGGCCCCCTGTAAAGTCTCTCAGGCCGGAGTTAGTCTGAAACATGATGACTATAATGCCCTTGGTCTTCAATAAACCGGCTTTATGTTGCTATAAACTATACAAGAGATATACTATAAGCTGTCTACAATGGTGCACTGTAAAAAATAAATAGTGGTAAAATACTACAAGCTGAAGTTGCTCAAATTTAAAGGTCCTATATTACACAAAATTTACTCTTGTGAGCTTTAAACCATGTTAGAATGTTGATACATCATCAAAACATACCTGGAGTTGTGTTTTGTTTCATTCATCCTTGAGTAATCCTTTATTATTAGTCTGTCTACATCTCCAAAGCTCAAAATGCTCTGTTCCACTTTGTGATGTCATGAAGAGTTAGTTTTCAAGTTAACTGCTGCATTTTACCCTTTGTTCAGCAGACGGAGAATTCCAGGGCTAAAATTATCAACCAAATGAATCAGGTGAAGGTGTGTGGACTTTAAAAGAGCAATGGAGCACTGCATGACCACATGACATCACAAAAAGAAAATTTACAATGAATAAAATCTTACTGTTGTTATTTTAATCTTGTAAAAAACACCAATATTTCCATGTTGATTAGAGATTTCAAGTTAGAAAATACAAATCAGTTTTATCTATTTATGTGAATTGTTTTCTGGGGAAATCAAATATATTCTCATTTTGTTCAATTTAGTCATTATTTAGCATCAGACAGTCTGGTGTGCTATGAGCTATGGGTGAACAATATATTGTCATCAAATCTAATTTGCAATTAGAGTTAGAGCAATTATCAAAAAGCAAAGGCTGCAGTTAAAATGTCCTCTGCAAAGAATAAAACAGCCTGTCTCTCTTTATCAAAAAACTTGTAGTTTAGACGTCTACAAACATGCTCTGAAACTCATATGATTCTTGTTTATCAGTTCAGTTTCCAGTCTTTTGTTTTTTGCAATGTGCACTTTGAATAGAATCCTAAAAATTCAATAAACTTTTTTCCCCCCCTTTTTTTCTCTTTTTTCCCTACTCTGAGCTAACCCCAGTCTCAAACCATGGGGATTCTGACAAAAGGAAATGGTTTTAGACACGCCTAATCCCCAACACGAATCTACATGAACAAGATACTAGAGATACCATAAGAGCCATTTTGTAATAGTGATAAAAGACATTTCGTATTACTTAGCATTAGGTTCAATGTACCCATAGGAGGCCCAGCAGACATTGCCAGCCGCTCTAATGGCCTTCTTCCTGTAAACGTTATATTTAGAAGCACAGATGTCATACAGTGGTATTGGGGCGGAGGGGCTAATCATGGCTGCCAGTGGAGTTTTTTATCACACAGCGTCAAAGGAACAAATTTGACCGAGGGAGATTTTCTCAGGCTTTAGTGGGATAACCATTCATTTCATTCTGTTTCCAAGGCACTTTTTTTCTCGCCCACAAAATAGAAAAACTGAGGAAATGGGGACTAAAAGGGAACCGGCTGATTAATTATAGGAGGCGCTGGAAATGGGAAGGTTTAAAGAAAGTCATTTTTTGTCTTGTTTTAATTTGAATAATTCACAAAGGACTGCATGAGTCAAAAGACGGTTTAATTTTGAAAAACGTTTGTGTCTAGCACAGTTCTCTTTTTCTTAGTAAGAAATTTTTGCATGCTTTGAATTATGTGTGTGTGCTGAGACTTCTAGGCATATATATAGGCCTATATTATCTTTTCAATTATACAACATTTTATAACAGCATGCCCATTTTATTTTCTAGGTTTAATATTTATAATTTTTTGTATTATTTTGGCTCATCACAATGCTGATATTCAGATGATATTTTGGCAATCCATCAAAACTGAGCAAAAAATATGCCCGTAAATGTCTTGGTTGAAGTATATAAAAAAAAAAAAAAAAAAAGTAAGAAATGCAGAGATATAATTGTTAAAGAAATTCCATTTCTGTGCTGTACTGAGGGCTCTCAACGCTAGCTCAGTCCTTGTTATTTTAGCCTGCAGCATGAGAGGTATAAGACTCCCTACAACGGAAGCATAGCCAGACTGGACTGTACTAGACTGGAATGGACAACATTATCATAATGTCTTGAGGGTTCATGTCTCCGGGTTCTGGGTCCAGTACTGATGGTGAATATAAACCTCCAGCCTCAGGCCTCTTCTCTTCAACTCTCAGACTACTGCAATTTATTCTACAATAATCATTATTTATGATGAACTATAATCATACTTGTAATTTTGCATATCTCCAAACCATTGCAATATTATCTTTTTTTATATATATAGATCTTTAATACCTGTATAACTATAGTCATAGGATAAAATTAGCCTTGAAATGTATACGGCTTATATAGTTGGGCGGGTGACTTGGACAAATGAGAGAGGCGTGGCCAGTCAACAAGATGAACAGTTTTACAGACATACGCCCGGATGGGAGTGTCTGAAACGTGCTCTGAACTTCATCAATTATACCCCTTTAATACACTAAAGCGCTATAGGCGACGTTGCGCGACTGCAGCCAATGATAGTGTGTCTATGTGTTAGCCCCTGATACACCAGTAGTGACTTGTCAGAGATGGATCGGCTCCAGCCCAGTGGTCCACTGCCAAAGATAAACCCAATACCTATAGGTTTGATAAAGCCTGAGTACACCAGTCCACAGAAACTAGAAATCGATGCTAGAAAAAAGTACTAGCCATTTTTTTTCTTGTTTATTTGGCTATAGCTACACTTTGAAGATTGAAGAGAAACATGAAAGACGGACTTTTAGAATTGGAGTAAGTTCAAAGAAAGAAAATGATTACTTCAGTGGAGTACAAGCAACATTATTCTTCAGCTCTCGGTCTTTTGTGGTGGCTAGTGTCATTTTCTAGCAGAATGGACTTGTACGTCTTGGTTTGTCATTGTGATGTGCTATTGTGGCTGAAAAGCGCGATTGCTATAGGGCACTTGTGGTAAATTAGATCCAACATGTCGAGATAACATTGATTTACTTTGAGGTATTTGTAATGAATGACTAGGGCTGTAGGCCTTTAGTCATTTAGTCGATTAATCATTTGATGGTGTCTGTCGACCAAACCTTGTATCAGTCAGCTAATCATTTTATTTAGATTATAAGGATTTATATGGGACAATGGCAGAAAGGAGAAGTTAGTGAGTGAGTGAGTGAGTAAGTGAAGATGTGGTATTTTTTGGTTTTGTATTGCCGTGTAAAAAATCTTATTAAACCCGTGATTCACAAGTTTAATCTGTTTTTATATAAATACATTTTCCTACTATGTTTTTGCGTACATTTTTTTTTTTTTAGCATGTACTCCCGTGTAGTTTGTGTCAGATACACAGAGATGCGTAATAGTTTTCAGAGATAAAAAAAATTGCTAAATGAACATGATCATAAAAAAGAAGGAAAGCTATAAGAATGATTTGAGTACGAGTCATATTATGGACATGTGAAATAGAATTTTGGAAAAAAATTACATGGTTCATATACTTGTAATACTTGCATACTTGTAATTTTGTACACATTTGAAACAAAAAAGAGAAAGGTTTTGAGAGTTTTTGCCTCCTCCTAGTCGACTTGATCCATCTACAGGACAAGGCTTTAGTCGACCAAGAATTTCTTTAGTCGACTACAGCCCTATAAATCATCTCTAAAATGTATTCAAATGAACCTAGTAAGAACGCTAGTGCTGTGTGCCAGGTTAGCTTCACCTCTGGCCGTCTTCTATTTGTTGGCAGGTGGAGTGGTGTTTATGTTGTGCTGTGTTTTTAGTGTAGTGCCCTCTTGCCATTTGTGGAGTGGTTTGACAAGGATTTAATAGAACAGATAGAGCCTGGGAATTCAGACGTTTTGTGGATGATAAGAGAGTTGGCAACTTACTTTATTTGTGGTTAAGTTTTTGTGGAAGCTTGGCAGTGGAGCAACAGCACTATAGAGGAAAGGACTGTATTGGCAAAATATTCAACAGACTTTAAAATCATACACCTGCAGTATAATGACAAATCAGAAGTCCCCAAAAACCTCACAAATACAAAAGGGACAAATACTATGTTATGAACGTGTATTCACAGCTCTATTGTGTGTAGAGAAGAACGGATGCATGAATAAAACACTATTTCACACGCTTAAGAGACAAATCAGGGAATTGAAAATTTACCACTTGATGAAATGAAAACAAAAAATGATAATAATAAAAATAAATAAACTGTCATAATTAGCATTAAGCTTTATTTATAATCTAATTTGAAAACAGACATTTTGTTTATAATAGGGGTGTGCAAAAATATTGAAAAAATGAATATATCATGATACAGTATCATGTAGTATTTTTTTGTTATCTTTTAGCAATTTTTTGTGACTGTACTACAGTTTTGTTTCTTGTTTAGTGGAAGGAAACTTGTTTATGCAATACAGTTGGCATATTCACTGTTTTGATGATTATAATAAATGTATTTCATATTAACTTTGCACAAGAAGTGGTTTAACAAATAGATACTGTTGCAAAAATGCATTAGGTTTTTAAAAAACAGCAACAGATCAGAGTATCAGAGAATGTCACAAATATTGCCATAACTTGATAATATCGTATCAGCAGCCATATATTATGTATCGTATTGAATCGTGAGGGAGCCTTTGACTGCCGGCCCTAGTGTCTAACATACATATGAATGAACCAAAAGACAGTTGTATTCTTGGCCATCTTGAAATATATTGCCACGTGCTCAAAAAACCAAGGTAATACACTTTTGAATTATCCAGGACTGCATATTAACCCACACACCGCCACAAAGCCCCCCACACCACCACATCCCCCCTTATCTCCATAACAAAGTCCTCTGTGCGTCCAAACTGCCTGATCATAATTACAGTCACACTCCTCAGTAATCCTCCTTCTGTGCACACCGCCCCGTCTTCTGCTCCTGTCCTTGACGTTGTGAGTGACATCCCTGACTCTCAGACACACAGACTTAAAGGGGCTCTACGCTCTTCCATCTCCAGCCATTTACCGTCCTTGGGAGGCTTAGGCGTCATTGCAGCTCAGTGGGCTGTGAAGAGGAACGCATTCAAAGTACACAGATAGGTAGAAAGAAAAGAAAGCAAAAACAAAAGATTTAGGTGAGACTATAGGCTATAAATTATTTTTTGTAGTTGAGAAAAACACTATATTGTAATAATAAGGATTGTTTGTGAAAAGTAGACCATCATATATTTACCAAGAATGTTCACTTAATTACTAAAGGTCCTATATTATGCTTGTGAGTGTTTAGTCATGCTATTATGTTGTTATCGCCTCAAAAACATACCTAGAGTTGTGTTTTGTTTCATTCACACATGTTTGGGTAATCCTTTATTAGTAGTCTGTCTACATTTCCAAAGCTCAAAATGCTCTGTTTCACCTTGTGATGTCATGAAGCCATAGATTTCAAGTTAACAGCTACTTTTTACTTTTTGTTTAGTGGAAAATGGAAAATCCTGGGCAGAAATCATCCAAATGATTCTAGTGGTCTAGTGTTTTTTGTTTGAAGAAGAAGAACACAACCTAAATATGCAGGGTTTGTGTGTTAAACATGTGTAAATGAAACAAAACACAACTCCAGGTATGTTTTTGATGATCTGATGATTTTGAAACAACATTAGAAAATGGTGTAATGTGGGCTCTTTAATATTCGGACAGGCTAGATCCAATTTCAACCCTATATAAATAGAAAAAAGATTAGCTTTCCTGCCTAGACTTACTTTTTAATAAAGCAAAAGCACATCATGTACTGTATTGTGGGAGTTGGAGGTGAAATTGACACCTGCAAAAAGAACAGTACTTTCCTGGAGATCTTTGACCATTTCATACCACACATATTGCTTTCCTTGTCTTTGCCTGACCGCATGAGGCTAATAAGCAGAGAAGAGCACATGGAAGACAGAACAGACTCGCTTACCTCATCACCCATAGCGGTCTGGTGCAGCAAAATGGGATCACAAGGTCCCGCCGGTACTCAGGCTCCTGCTGCAGATTGTTGCACTTTCCTTTGCTCCGAGTTTATCTCCCGGATAGAAGGTAGAAATGACAAGGCAAACTATTATCTTTCGCACAGAACTCGCCACAGATTGGAAAGTTGCTTTGGCGTTGCATGCACTGTCCGGGGTTATGCGAGGTTAATGGAAATTTTTTTGCAGCGGCCAGCAGGGGGAGGCGAGGGAGCAAAGGAGAGTGGAAGAGTGTAGAAAGACAAGGTGGAGGGGTATGTGATAAGAATATGTCTTAATATGGTGCTCTGTTTCTGTCAGAGATTGTTCCAGGTCAAATTATGTGCGCAGGCCACAGTGCTCAGAGCCATTACGCACAGATGAGGCGATCGCTCATCCTGTTACAGCTTTACAAGACCTCCACACCACAGCAGACAGGTACAGATTTAAGCAGGACCACTGTGCTAAATTTAATACTGTAACAAAGCCAACAAAAGTACAGTTTCAAATAAAGCACATTTTATGTACAACTTACATTTGACTTCAATCCGATTCCCAACTCAATGCTTAAATTTCACATTGTTGTAAATAACGTACTGATACTGTTTTTGGCTTCCCCCGAAAAACAAGCTATGACTATACTACTACCATTATTACTACTAGTACTACTACAACAAAACCACACACTTTAATGATGTGCATTTAAGAAACACAAGCTGTGATCGAATCATCCCAAGCAAGGTCACACTTTATGATGTAATCTCAGCATTCAAACTAGATTTTGGTGAGACAGGCTGGTCAGACAAACTACTACTACTATTGTGATCCTTCAGTCATGCAGGTGGGGTCCAAAGCAAAATTTTGAAATGTGTAGAACTGGACTAAGTTTGACAGATGATATATATAGAACTCTTAAACCTGACATACTGATGATTGTTAATTGACCCAATATTTCTTGTTGGTTCCCTGTACAACTAGTGTCCATTTACCCAGGTGGATTCCATCTCCAAACCAATAACTCTTCTAATAAAAACCAGGATCTAGGCCATAGCAACTACAATATCACTTGTACAATCCCCAAATCCTCCTTGACACCTCGTTTCAAGCAGAAATGATGAGGTTGCTTTCCCCCTTTGACATTTCAAGCCACATTCATTACACTGTCTATAGATCCTGCCACTGTACTGTATTGAGTACATGTGACAGGGTACAGTACTGTATCCCTGTATTCCTTTCCAGGAAACCACCGGAGATACCCCTCACACTCACTCCACTTCTGTCAGTGCATTTATAGAGCTGGCAGTGCTGATTGAGAGAGGCAGTAGAAAATGCAGTGAGAGGAAGAGTAGAAATGATACAGTGAAAGGGTTATCAATCAAAACACTCTTCTATGGGGGCTTAGGGCATAGGTAGACATACGCACAGTGCTCCATAATAAATAGTCTCTGTGGTTCGGTATATGTATTTTATTACCTCTACTGTCTAATACATATGGGCTGCATTTCTGGTGGTGATTGATAGTACAGCTCATGAAATAAAGCTTTCCATATAGTTTGTGACACAACCACAATATACCTGGTCACAAAGATAAGTTACTCATTCGTATGCATATGTGTGTCAGATCCACTGACCCACAGGTTGGTGGTGTGATTCCAGCTCCCACAGATGAATACTGTCATTGTGCCCTTGGGCAAGACACTTAATCTCACCTCGCCCCCAGTGTCTGCGTATATAGGTGTATGAATGTGTGTGTGAATGGGTGAGTGGTTCCTTGGTGTAAAGTTTGAGTGCCTTGAAGGTGGAAAAGCGCTATATAAAAATGTGACCATTTACCAATCAAGACTACCAAGTGTCTTGTCCAAGGACACAATAATAGCATGGGATCGAACCGCTGACCCTTGGGTTGGTGAACGAACACTCTAACCATATATATATATATATATATATATATATATATATATATATATATATATATATATATATATATATATATATGTGTGTGTGTGTGTGTGTGTGTGTGTGCGTGTGTGTGTGTGTTATATATATAAAAATGTGTGCTCCGATTACCACGGGCACCACTGATGCCTTCACCTTCCAGGCCTTCTCCAGCTCTTCCTTGAGCCCCTGGTATTTCTCTAGTTTCTCATGTTCCTTTTTCCTGATATTACCATCGCTTGGTATTGCAATGTCCACCACCACGGCTTTGTTCTGTTGCTTATCCACCACCACTATGTCCGGTGGGTTTGCTAGCACCCTTCTGTCAGTCTGTATCTGGAAGTCCCACAGGATCTTGGCTTGATCATTCTCTGCAACCTTCGGAGGTGTTTCCCACCTTGACCGCACAGATGTTTCTGTACACTATGCCCGCCACTTGGTTATGTCGCTCCATGTATGCTTTCCCTGCCAGCATCTTACACCCTGCAGTTATGTGCTGGACTGTCTCAGGAGCCTCTTTGCACAGCCTACGTATACTGTACCATATATATATATATATATATATAGTGTATATATGTATGTGCCTAATACAACACTACTGCTTAGGTAAATCTAATGAACTAATGTAAATATAAAACTGTCTTTCTGTTAGATGTACATGTTGTTCCAGGGTGCAACATGTACATCTAACGGACAAACTTAAAAAAAAATTCACTTAAAAACACTGTGTGTGTATATGTAGTCTCTGTTCTGTTTTGGGGTATATATAACAGTGGTTTCCAATAATACAAGAGACAATTATGGCCCCCCCTCCCCATGGTCTAAAACTCTCCCCCATAGTCTAAAAAACAACCTGGATTATATTGGCATTACAAAATTAGACTTTGTTGTTCATTCTCCACATGAGGAGAAGATAACCAGATATGACAAAGCCCACTTGCACTGTCTAACCATACATTTGAAATTGAGGTAACATTCTCTCTGGAGTTCAGTTTGTCCTTATTACCTCTGCTGTCTATATGCGAGGGCTGTGCTTATAAGGATGATTGATAGCAGCTCATGAAACAAAGCTCTCCCTATAGTCCCTGACAGTAGAACCTGCTCTCCCTGATTCACTTGCGCATGTCCTTGTAATTGTTTTTCTGAAGCTGGAATGGGCAGTGTTGTATTTCTCATCACATGTTTGTTTATTGCATAACGAACAAGATTGATGTTCTCAATCAAGCAGGGACAGAGATTAGAGTAAAATATGACAGAGAAGACACTTGGTAAGGGCTAGAAGTTATCCATTGTATGTATTGAGGTCTCTTCCTCGTATGATTAAAAGCCGTCCACCAATGACAAATCAAATAGAATAAGAGTGAACAAAATAGTCTAGTTTAAAAGGTACGTCTTTACCTTGGAGTTTTCATTTGCTTTTAACATGTGTTTGCTATATCAGTTTTCCACATTTAAAAGCATACTAGAATATGTTTGGTTTTATGGGTGGTAAAGGAACTGTATGCAAGATTTAGGGTTCTTTTGGTTGCCAATTCATTAATCAGTGCTACTGCAGCCTTTGCAGCTCAGGGAGTGAATTGTGGAGGTTCTGAGCTTTCACATGAGGCATGGTCTGTTCATATACTGACAGTGATACAAACCTGTGTTGTCTGTATGTAGGTTAAGGCACTGGTAACACAAGTTCAGTTGTGATCGTAGTTAAATGTTTGTTAAAACAGTAAGAGCACAGGCTACATTTCCTTTAAAAGCTTTTTTTTTCTTTATTAAATAAAGATTAAATTAAATGAATATGCAAGATTACCCTACTTACTGCTGCAAAGTTTCCTTTCCAAGACAGATCCAAACTATTGTGTATTATAATATAGTTACTGTCAATGACATGAAATTTTGTTGAAATTTCACATTAATAGCAGTTATTATTAGAGCTGTTTCCTGATCTTATTGTTTATATTGTGTTAGAGAGATGTTTTAGTGTGTTACAATTTATTTTTGACATGCACGCTTCTTACAACATTAACTGAGGAGTAAATAATAGACCATCTGTTCTATCGTCCCACTTAATTGCCAGTTCCTCTCTTGCCAGTTTGAATTGTCGAAAGGTGAGAACCCGTTAACACGCCAGACACCCACATAATGAAGCTTGGGCGGCTCTGAGGGCTGGGGTTAGGAGGAGATAGCTTTAGCACCACATCATGACCCGTCTGTGCCCCCCCTCCTGTCCCGTTGTCCCACGCCGGTCTGACCTTTGACCTTTGAGATGCTGTTAAGGCTCCAAGAGGTTCCAGTTCACAGGTGGAGGTCAGACAGATCACAGTGAGCACAAACCAACATCAAATATTATATCCTGAGTCAAGGGCACATATACTGTATGTTGATTTTGATAAGAGAAAGTAAAGGTCAAGGTTATATAGAAAAAGAAATTGTGTTACTACATAGCTGTATACCATTGGTTTATCACCTTCAGTTTCAAATAAGAGATTGCAATTTAACTGTAAAAGAATTTTTTTAAAAAGTATGTACTAGTTGTTTTAAAACCAGGGCAGTAGGAGGAGTGCCTTTGTCCCGGGCCCCAGGGTTTTAGGAGCCCAGAATTGGACCCTCTTCCTATTAATTAATATTAGAAGATGGGTCATATAAAGCTTCTTGCCCTGGGCCTCCAAATTTCTGTCAACGGGCCTGATTAAAACTGATGTGAGGATATATGTTGTCCCAATTCAATGCAGTCAAAGCAGTTATTCAGCTCCCCATATTATGGACCCCAATGGGTGACAAAAAACATTTTACAAATTTTTTTAAGCTCACAGTTTTGTGACTTAGCTGTCTTTGGCTGTCTTTGTGTGAACCCACCAGTGCTAAAACTACACAACATTGTGATATAGCCCAAAATTGGAACTTTCAGATAAGGCTTGAAGATTTGAATTTATAGGTGTAATGTCAACTGCTTGTTTCTGTGGATATGTCATTGCTCTGCCTGGAATGTTCCACAGTATGACATTAAACAGCTCTACCTTACATTTATTCAATTACAGGTGGTTTTATAGCTCAAAAATACCTTGAAAAACAGGCATTCTGACTGTGAGTGGGGTCGCCTCTCCACAGGTCTGACCAGTAACATGGTCTGGTTCGGTCTCCATGAAGATAGAAAGATTTAGGCTGCGTCTCAATTCTCCCCCTTAGCCCTCTGTCTTAGCCCTACCCCTCTGTTGTGCGCGTTCACGAGAGACAGAGGGGTATCCCAATACTCTTTTCTGTAAGTGCGAGGGCTAAGGGGAAGGGCTGTTCTACCCCTTTGAACAGAGCGTTTTCAGATGCACCCTTTGCGCAAAGGGGATACCCTGAAAACATTGATCCGTCCTGCCGACGTCGGCGTTGCCGACGTATAATCTTAGACGTCGAGCCGACGTCTACACGACGTCGTGCAGCCAACGAACATTACGCAACGTCGAACCGACGTTGTTTGAAGTTCGCGATTTTTCGGTATTCCGTCATATCTGACACAGGTTAACGACGTTGGCGCGACCGTCGAGCCGACGTTTGTAATGACAATTCGTTTCAATAGAGCTCCGGGAGATGACGTCACGCTATCCCAGCATGCACCACCGGGCGCCATCTTGGCAGGAATTATTGTAAACAAACTAACTAACTAGCCTACAAAACTTCCAGCTTACAACGATGGTAGACTCATGCTGTGCCCCTGGATGTACAAACCACCGAGGACAAGTTAAAGATAAAGCCTTTTATCGCATTCCCAAAGATCCAGCTCGGAGGGGAAAATGGATTTCTGCGATAAAACGGGCAAGAAGCGCGCTGAAGAAAACCGAGCGTTGGAACCCGTCACCTAATGGATTTTGCTTGTGCAGTGACCATTTCATATCAGGTAATTTCACGTAAACATTATACATTTAATATTATCTTAAATGGTGCTGATAGTTATTGTTTTGGACAATAAATATCACCGACTAAACTGGGTGGATTGTATTTCAGTCGGACGAGCCGAAACGTCCTCAACCTAATCTACCAACCCAGTCTAGTTGGCGATATAAACCTCACTGCGGTGGTTAATGTCCAGACCTAAAAACGTATTAGCTAATGGGTTGCATTCATGTGACATCACAACATTTTAAACTGCCTGTATCATTGAATAGTGAATATTTTTTCTCAGTGTAATCTTAGTGGTTTCTTTACTTAACGTTACTTATTTTGTGTCCTAGGTAAAAAGAGTGACAACCCGCTTTCACCTGACTACATTCCATCGGTTTTCAAGTATGTGCCGTCACCCGTGAAAAGTGCTAGATTACTCACTGAATATTGACTAATTATCCATTTTCCAACTGGATCTTGTCCAACGTGGTTTATCGGCTTGTATTTGAAATTCACTTTAGATATATTGTCTAAGATTTGGGTTCGTAATTTTGGTTGTTATTTTGTTAGTAATTCCATCCAGTGCTGGCACACGCACGGTGTATGCATAGTTAGGGTGTGTTTAGTTGATAAAAGTATGAAAATATGCTATGTTTTGGTGCTATGATTTCTCATGATTGTTCAGGTATGTTTTGACATGTTGGTAGTATTTTATTTTTACATTCAGAAGTTGATCTCATTACATTTATTTCCATCTACTTATATAGGTACACAGAAACTTGTAGTGCATTTTAATGCATTTGAAATGTAGTTAACTTTTTCTGTTGTAAATCAGCCTTCAGCAATATATTTTGGTAACATTTTTTGTACATTGTAATTAAGAACCACCGTTGAACATTATATTTTGATAATATGTGTGTACATGAATTCAAGTATTATCAATAAATGTTGCAATACTGCAACAAAACCTACATGCACTGTTCACCTGTGATTACTTTCCATAAAGTATGCAATTTAGTAGTACAATATATACAGTATATAAAAAGCCTAATTAATAGTTGGGTAGACGTTGGGCCAACGTCTATCCAACCGTCTTTTGATGACGTTGGCCCAACCACTTGCCAATGAGCAAAATGACGTCGGCCCAACGTCAACTGCTAACGTTGGCCCAACGTCAACTGCCAACGTCTAGCCAACCGTCTTTTGATGACGTTGGCCCAACCACTTGCCAATGAGCAAAATGACGTTGGCCCAACGTCAACTGCCAACGTTGGGCCAACGTCAACTACCAACGTTGGCCCAACGTCAACTACCAACGTTGGCCCAACGTCCACACATACGTTGGCCCGACGTAGGGCCAACGTCTGAAACTGACCTATTGAATGTTGGCAAGACGTTGGACCAACGTCTAGCCAACCGTCTTTTGATGACGTTGGCCCAACCACTTGCCAATGAGCAAAATGACGTCGGCCCAACGTCAACTGCCAACGTTGGCCCAACGTATACACATACGTTGGCCCAACGTTGGCATGACGTCGTCATGTTATCAGGGTAGGCGTGGCTTAACGCAAGTCGGAGCAAAAAGCAACATGGAAATCGGGAAGTGTCGAGCAATCGGGAAGAAATTGGACAAATGTGAGTATTTGCACTCAAGAACCTCATAAAAAGTTGTATAAAACTGTAGTAACTTTTGAAAAGTTGTAGGTATACTCATGGCAGCAGCATTTACGCTTTCTGACATATACGGCTTATCGTAACATGCCCGGTTAGAACTATACGCTTGTTACGGTAGAATGTGTAAAGTATTACGAACATGCATGGCCTAAAAGAACTATATACGCATATATGTTAGACTAGAATGTGTCAAATATATCGCTGTATTTCGCCTCGTAACTCGTCTCATGCGCTTTTAGAACTATACACGTTACGTAGAATGTGTAAAGTATTACGAACATGCATGGCCTAAAATATTATTGTTTCGTTTTGCCTTGTAAATTATCCCCTATTTAATGACATGTTATTAATCACATTTGTATTTCTTGTAGGAGGCTGGACTTGTTGGAGTTGGTGTCAGCCCAACAAGCTTCAAAAAAGTGGGAGAATTTGAAAATAAAATATAAGGTATATTACATTCTATAATATTTGTAGGTACCAGAACAACTATATATGTTTATGACTATGTATTAATTTTGTTTTCTTTTTTGTGTGTACCAGGCATCCTCTACAACTCCGTCCACCTCTGCAGCATTTTAATTTTGTGTTACAGTTGATTAAAATTTAATTTACATATGTTGTACAGAGTATAGTAATTTTAACAAATTAAAAAATTAAAAAAACATTTGACTTTTTGCAAAGTTCATTTAAAACAAACTCAAAAGGAGCACAATACTTCAAAACTTTAAAAATAATGTCATATTGTTGCGACTGCAAAGGGGTGTCCCATTTCTAAGGGTTTAAAACACACCCCTTTGCCTTACCCCTCTGTTTAAAGACAGAGGGGTAGGGCTAAGGGGAAGGGCTAAGACAAAGACAGAGGGCTAAGGGGGAGAATTGGGATTGGGCCTTAATACTATACTGTGAAACATTCCAGATAGAGCGATAACATCTTCATGGAGAAAAGCATTTGACGGACCCTCCACCAGGAAAGTTACACAATGCACCTTTAAAATGGTTGTACATTCTCACACATGTACATATTTAATACTTTCTTGTGGCTCAGACAAATAGAGAATATTGTCTTATTAACACATTCGTCATGTGTGTTATCTAATGTGACATCTGCAGCCTGTCCTCACCCACCCTCGTGTTGATCAAAAGCCTTGAAGATTTAACAAGCATTGACTCAAACCAATTGACTACAACAGATCTGTTTACATTCTCCTTGATTGTTAGCTTGATATTGCATAGAGAACAATAACAGAAGCACTCCATTGCTGCCAAAACCCTTTGTAAATAATTCATCCACAACAATTATTAGAGACACCTCATTATGTGGAAATGACTCAGGGCTGAATGTGTGGAAATGCGAGCAGAGGCGAGTGAGGAGTGCTACATTAATTGGAAG
Organism: Taenioides sp. WSHXM2023; assembly: GCA_029959045.1. Classification (NCBI taxonomy): domain Eukaryota; kingdom Metazoa; phylum Chordata; class Actinopteri; order Gobiiformes; family Gobiidae; genus Taenioides; species Taenioides sp. WSHXM2023. The sequence goes on from CM057089.1 coordinate 12,527,908, forward strand.
GGGGATTCATAGTGTGTGTGTGTGTGTGTGTGTGTGTGTGTGTGCGTGTGCGTGTAACATATACACTGTTTTTATGGCGGTACACAAAGTATGTATTGATGCCATACTCCCAGTTGGGGAGGCAAGAGCCGCTTTTCCCTTTTGATTACATTGTACTTTGTCATAAAATATCCAAAAGGTAAATTCATTAATCTGATAATTTTCATTAGTGAACAGACTCAAGATCTCATTACAAGAAGAATCTACATTTTAACAGTATTCATTTTAGCTGCCCCCATCTATTTTGTGGTGTCATCTGAAACTCAGCAGTACATGGTAATTGTGGCAAAAAACAAGTCCAAGCAAACTGCTGTAATATCTGTTTCACATGGCAACAATATGGAAGGATAAAAGTTGTTGGTAACTATGCACATTTTGATACACTGTATTGATTCAATGGTCATCTCACACATAAGACATAGTTTCAGTAATACAATATTCCTTAAAGAGCCCAAATTACTCGATTTTCTGATCTTATTATGTTTCCTCATCAAAACATACTCAGAGTTGTGTTTTGTTTCATTCCCATATGTTTAACACACAAATCCTGCATATTTAGGCTGAGTGCTTCTTTCACTTTGTGATGTCATTTGGTAATACAGGAAGTGCTCCATTGTGTTTTTAAACTCCATATGCCTTTACTAGACTCATTTGGATGATTTCAGACTTGGAATTGTTCTACTAAAGGTAAGAGGTAGCTGCTGAGTTGCAAACTACCGCTTCATGACATCACAAGGTGTTAGAGCATTTTGAGCTTTGGAGATGTAGACAGACTAATAATAAAAGATGACTTAAATATGTGTGTGTGAATGAAACAAAACACAACTCCAGGTATGTTTTGGAGGAGGTAACAGCATTATAACATGGCTTAAAGCTCACAAGAAACAATTTTGTTGTTTGTGTGGACCTTTAAATTCAAAGTCTTAAGCTTACAACAAAAATTAATTTTCTAACGCATAATATTAATATGCCTTTAATCAAACAGTAGCCAAATCCCCTGATGAGTCTGCTTGATGTGTGTGTTTTGTTAAACAACACATTTAACTTCAGATGATGGATCAGAGCCTGGTCTTTTTTCACTAAAAAGACTTCCCTGTCTCCCTGCATATTCTCTATGGATTCTGTTTAAATTTAATCCAATACTACACAATATGGGAGCAATGATATTTTAAACTAAGTGTGCAGCGGCAAACCCAAAGCTGTCAAAACCAAGTACACTCTACATAGATTCTGTCTGTGACTTTGGTGAAAATATACTTTTCAGGTCCAAATGTAATTTTAGTCCCAGAGCTGCTGTAGTCAATGTACAGAACTGAATCTCCAGGTCTGCAGCTCTCCATAAAACGGAAATAGGAGCAGATATGAAGAAGGGCACTATTTCTGTACAAAAATGAGTCCAACAAGGCAGAGGAAGCAAAAGGCACAATTGGAAAGACGACCGTCATAGTTTCTTAATCTGAAATCATTTGATAATATGGATAGGAATTGATCGTATTCTGTCGGTGTATATTCTGACAGTGTTTTTTGCCACTGTAAAATATATTAATAACATCAGTTTCTCACTGTTTTACGGTGAAAATGAGGGGTTTTTTAATTATAAAGGATGTTTTCACTAAGAAATTCATAAAGAAATATGTCTTATTTAAATAGAAAAGTGATATCTTTGTAGTTTTCTACTACAGAGAAGGTCAGGGTCCAAGGGAGAAACGGTCTTGGGAACTGAGAGCCATACAGAAGATAGGTCAAGTACTTCTAACACAAATTCATTAATGCAACAGTCATGTTTCATACTCTGTACTTCCCTATTAAACTGTAGTTTAAACTGTAGTTTAATATGGAAATCTGAGCACATAAACGCTGTAGTAAATGATTGTAAGTTATAAAACTTGAATATATAAAATGTAAGACTTGCTCAGTTGCTAGTCACAAGTTAGGGTTACTAGCATGGGGTGTATTTGTATGATTGTGTAGCTAATTTGACTGTGCTGCTGATTATTCATGAACATCATCAGTCCTTTTCCAATGATCCCTTGCTGTTTTTCTGTGCAGGTGTAAGCAGCTGACGTACCCCGAGGACCTGCCTCAGATCTCCGTGGTCTTCATCTTTGTGAATGAGGCTCTGTCTGTGATCCTGCGCTCCGTCCACAGCGTCGTCAACCACACACCTGCTCACCTGCTCAAAGAGATCATCCTGGTCGATGACAACAGTGACAGTGGTAAGAGGATTTTGAGGATTTTTTCCCCACATGTATTTAGACTTAGACTTAAAGACTTATACAAACTTTATTGATCCACAAGGGAAATTACTTAGACACAGTAGCTCACACATCACAACATAATATAATAGAGAAAAAATATAAATGGTAATAATAAATTCTAAATAAGTAGCAAATATGGCAAGAGACTGGCATCAGATAAGGCATAATTATATAAATACACCTTTACACTGGAAGGATGAACTAGTTTTGTCTAGATAACTCAGAAAATGTCTCATTGCCATTATCAGTGATACATTTTATAGAGCAGAAAGGTGCTTCAGTGACATTGTGCAACACAAAACCATGAACAACAATAGAAAAATATAAACAATGGTAAAATAAAAGGCATTTCACTAAATATAAATACAAATATAGAAGCACAACATTGCCCAGACATCCATACTCCAGCTATAAGGGCTTACACCTCAAATGTCATAGTCTCATACTGTATGTAGAAGGGCTGGTTTTGTTATATCTTTTTAATGTACATTTTGCAGAAGCTAACAAAATTGTGAATATGCTGAAATGATAGATGATTTAAAGAGGGATCACTGGCTCCTCTGCTCTGTTGCACTTTGAACCTCAGCGTTTAAGCAGGTGATGGTGTGATGTGGCGCCTCACCGGAGCACACGTGGGCTTATCTTTACGAAGAACATTTATAAAGATGGAGGACCCCCGAGGGCAAACGCACACACCTGTCTTTAAAGCCGATTATAAACCCAGAGAGAAGCAGAGGAGGGATTCACTGTGGTTATCTCTGCCACATACAACTGTCTCCATGGTGATGGGGTAGGAGGTTGAAGATGGGTCTTTACTCTGATACCCACTACAGCTGACAATGGCCTTGTTTAGTGGGGATTCTTGTTGACACAGTATGGTGTTAAAGGAACACTATGTAACTTTTCACTTTTGGTACTTAACTCTCGACTTTCGCCTCAAAAAGCATGGATAAGGCCTTTTTGACCTAGTTACCAACATGTTTATGTGAGGAGATATGTGCTTTATTCTTGTCAGCGTTGAATGTTATTAGATTTGACATATTTGTACAGCATCCTCATCACTCGTCACTAAAATTTCAGCCATGGCTCCGCATCTGGTACAGATTCAGACCCCCCTCTCACCGTAGACCATCAGAGAGTTCAGTAAAATTACATGGTGCTGCTAGAGTGAGTAGTCACCAGTGGCAGATCCACACTCCCTGCTGTGTCTCTAAAAGGCTACCATTAAGCAAAGAGCCAGCAACAAAAGGCTTTACGTCACTCCGGGATTTCTTTTAGTGAATTCTGAAGGACACTGCATGGTCCATTAGTCTGGCCCAAAATACAAACTTGTTTCATCAAAAAATCTTTTGTATATGAAAATGTGAAAATTTTGTGTAAATGTAAATTATTTTGTGAGTAGTAGTACATACGTAAAATCTCAAAAGACCTAGACCTAGATCTAATGATCAGCTTTTTTTTATTGGATTATCATCTATGGGAAGATCATTGCCATCTGAGAACTCTTTAAATACAGACATTTTGCACTAAAGACAATACTAAAGTAATTTGGTTAAAAGGCTAACTTAGTAAAACTATGTAGCCTATGTATTGTTTAAATGTACCTTTTATTATCACGTAGCAGCAGTAACACTTACGAGTGTCTGGCAATTACTGGATGTCACAATTCACTGCACCTCAAAAACTCCCAAGTCAGGAAAAGCGCTCTAAACTCCAGTCCACATCTAGACTTCACTCCATCCCTGATTTTACTGAATGTCCCTGAATGACCCTTGGCTCTGTGTTTACTGACCCTGATGATGATAGGTGCAGATGTGGGAGCTGTTTGACCTCTTCTCCTTCACACATTACACTATTAACATGCAGACAGGACTGTTGACCTTTTTACATGTCTGTCTGTCTGCTTTCATTTAGATCAGGCTAATTCAGAGCTACTACCCAGATACACACACAGACACACACAGACAGTATCATGGTGACTCAACAGGAAGCAGCCCACTGTCACCACACCACACATTTCTGGGCTCAAGCAGACTTTGACATTTATTAGTGCCCCAGAGCTTTATTCATGCAACAGGCAGCAGCTGATGGCTAAGCTACAGCCATTACACTGGTGGACTAGACTGCCCAGACCACCATCTTGCAAGTGGTCTGAGTCAGTTTGTATAGGATTGATTGTATTTAAAAAAAAAAAAAAAAAAAGTTTGAAAAGAGAAGTTACTGTCCAGAAGTCACATCTGAAGTAGGGCTGCACTGTATATCATAATCAAATCAAATAGAAATTGCATTTTGAGAAGGCACATCATCAAATTATAAAGGATGCATTATTTAGATAATAGAATGTCCTTTGCAAAGCACATAATACCCTGTCTTTTTATAGAAAAATCTAACGTTGTTTGCATTTTGCACTCTGCACAAAATAGTACTTTTATTGTAAGTTTAATCAGTCAATTTTTAGCCTCTGGTTCTTTTGCCTCTGAGCGTTAGAATGAGATGGAATCTGATTCAGATTTTCTATCAATTTTTCTGATTTAGATTTTGTTTACATTTTGCATGATGGTGTTTCATTTAGGCTCTTTTCTCACTGTTAAATTTGACATGCCTGACTGAGCCAATCTGGAAAGCAGAATTCTACTTTTAAAAAAATGCAACTGCGAGTTTTTTTGTTTTGTTCCCAAAATCTTGCAGCCCCAATCTGAAGAATAGGTATAAAAAACACAACATAAAGCTTTGTACACTCACAGTGGAAAGAGTAAGCCAAACTTTAAAGATCACATATTGTGCTATATAGTTAAAATGTACAACTGTTGTGAATCATTATGTTACTATTTACACATTTTAAATCACAATAGTAATCTAAAAAGAAAATAGTCCGCAGACTACCGCTTTAGAAAGATGCAGGGCCCAGTGGAAGCTGATGCCACAGAAAGCCACCCTCTGCAGACAGACGCACAGGCATCTGTGCAGACACCTGTCCCAGGGCCTCTGGGGTGCTGTCTAAATAATATGGAGTCATATAGGAGTCAGTGCAAACAGACCATGATCAGGCGGGAGCAGCACACACTTATCACTGCATTTATGCTCAAACTCGCTAACATGAAATGGGGTTGATTTAATAATCTGAAACACACTCAAAAGAAACATGGATACTGGACACTGGACGCCTTCCGGCGCTGGTGAGAGCCGCCGCTGGTTGCATCGCGCTCCTCTATTTTCCAACTTTTTTTGCTCTTTACCTTCTTTGTGTGTTTGTACTTTTTGTAAATAGTGTGTATAAAGTTAAGTACTTCAGAAACGAGTTGGTTCTGCTTCGCTTCAACTTTTCTTTTGTTGGATTTTCGCCAATTTTCACCGGCGCGATGTGCGTGGGCCCGCGACCCCCCATTGTATACACAAGGGATCAGCTGTTAGCGCTGCGCTGCGCTGTAGTGTTTCCCCGAGACCGCCATGACATCCCGGCGGAGCTGCTACGGAAGACGCGCAGGGGCCGACGTGCTGGACGCAAACTCCGGGAAAAGAAGAGACGCTTCAGACCTGTGCTCCCCTCTGTCATCGCGGGAAACGTGCGGTCTATTTCGAACAAGACGGACGAATTAGCGGCGCTCACGCGATATCAGCGGGAATACAGAGACAGTAGCATCATGCTTTTCACGGAGTCCTGGTTGACCCCGCAAATCCCGGATTCAGCTATTGCTATGGACAACTTTCACCTGCTGCGCGCAGACAGGACGGCAGAGAGTGGTAAGAAGAAAGGAGGAGGTCTGGCTCTGTTTGTGAATGAGAAGTGGTGCAAAGCTGGACACTGTACAGTGAAGGAACAGCTGTGTAACAGAGACATTGAGCTGCTGGCTGTTAGCATGAGGCCATATTATCTGCCCCGGGAGTTCTCACATGTGATAGTGATCGCTGTCTATGTTCCTCCCTCTGCTAATGCTGAGACAGCATGTGACACACTGCACTCCTGTACGAGCACACTCCAAACAAAGCATCCGCAGGCTCTCTTCCTGATTTCTGGAGACTTCAACCATGCATCTCCTGCACCTGTTCTGCCTACATACACCCAGTATGTTACCTGCCCCACAAGAGACAATAAAACACTGGATTTATTTTTTGCCAACGCCAAGGAGGCTTATTCTTCATCCCCACTGCCTCCCCTGGGTAGAGCTGACCACAACATTGTCCATCTGCGGCCTGTGTACCAGCCTATTGTGCACAGACAGCCTGTGGTGCCCCGTGTGGTGAAGAAGTGGACTGCTGAGAGTGAGGAGGCTCTGAGAGACTGTTTTGACACCACAGTGTGGACAGAGCTCTGTGACCCACATGGGGAGGACATCAATGCAGTGACAGAGTGCATCACGGACTACATCAACTTTTGTTTTGAAAACATCGTCCCCTCCCAGACGGTGCGGTGTTTTTCAAACAACAAGCCGTGGATTAACCCTGACATAAAAGCTCTGCTGAAGGAGAAGAAGAGAGCTTTTAGGTCAGGGACCAAGGAGGAGCTGAAGGCTGCACAGAAGGAGCTGAGGAGGAAAATCAGGATGAGCCAAGCCAGCCAAAAGAGAAGGATGGAGCAACAGCTGCAGCAGAAGAACATCCAGGGGGTGTGGAGAAGCCTCAAGACGATCTCAGGCTTCAAAGCGCCTCCTGCCCAGACGGAGGGGGATCTGCGGTGGGTAAATGAGCTCAATTCTCACTTCCTGAGATTTGATCAATCACCCACCACTCCCCCCACCCAGCTGCCAGCTCTCACCTCCCCAGCTGGACAATGGGGAACTCCTGCACCTCTTCACACCTCTGCCTCTGCTCTTCAGCCCACCACTACACATGGACTCACCCATCCCCCCAGCCTGCCACTGTCATTTTCTACAGCCCAGGTGAGACTGGAGCTCAAGAAGATCAGACCCAGGAAGGCAGCAGGACCAGACGGCATCAGCTCCAGGCTCCTTAAGTCCTGTGCAGACGAACTGTGCGGAGTTATGGAGCATGTCTTCAACATGAGCCTTAAGCTGAGGGTGGTACCACAACTCTGGAAGACCTCCTGCGTGGTACCAGTGCCTAAAACACCGCACGCTAAAGACCTCAGCAGCTTCAGGCCGGTGGCTCTAACATCGCACCTGATGAAGACACTGGAGAGACTGGTCCTTGGCCACCTCCGCTCCACCGTGAGCTCAGCGATGGACCCGCTGCAGTTTGCGTACCGGCCTGGCATCGGAGTGGAGGACGCCGTCATCTACCTGCTGCACCGCTCACTGTCTCACCTGGAGAACCCCGGCAGCACTGTGAGGATTCTCTTCTTTGACTTCTCCAGTGCTTTCAACACCATCCAGCCACTGCTCCTGAGGGACAAACTGGAGACTGCCGGTGTGGACTGTGACCTGGCAGACTGGATCCTGGACTACCTCACAAACCGGCCCCAGTTTGTGAGAGCCAAGAACTGCGTGTCTGACCTACTGACCTGCAGTGTGGGGGCGCCCCAGGGCACGGTCCTCGCGCCCTTTCTTTTCACACTTTACACTGCAGACTTCAGACACAACACGGACAGCTGCGTCCTGCAGAAGTTCTCTGATGACTCTGCCATCATTGGCTTCATTAAGGATGATGACGATGTGGAGTACAGAGGACTAGCGCAGGACTTTGTGGACTAGTGTCAGCAGAACCACCTCATCATCAATGCAGGGAAGACCAAGGAGATGGTGGTGGACTTCCGCAGACGCCACTCTACTGTCACCTCAGTGAACATCCAGGGAAGGGACATTGAGAGAGTGGACTCTTACAAGTACCTGGGTGTGCATCTGAACAACAAACTGGACTGGACTCACAACACAGATGCACTGTACAGGAAGGGCCAGAGTCGGCTCTATCTCCTGAGGAGACTCAGGTCTTTTGGAGTGAGGGGGCCACTCCTGAAGACCTTCTATGACTCTGTGGTGGCATCAGCCATCCTGTACGGTGTGGTCTGCTGGAGCAGCAGCATCACAGAGAGGGAGAGGAAGAAGCTGGACAAGGTCATCAAGAAGTCCAGCTCCGTCCTGGGCTGTCCTCTGGACTCAGTGCAGCAGGTGGGGGACAAGAGGGTCCTGGCTAAGGTCATCTCTATGCTGGACCATGAGTGTCACCCCCTGCAGGACGCCCTGTCTGCTCTGGAGAGCAGCTTCAGTGACAGACTGAGTCACCCTCGCTGTGTGAAGGAGAGGTTTCGCAGGTCTTTCCTTCCTGCTGCTGTCAGACTGTACAATGAACACTGTTAACACTGAACATGTGTCATTCAACTCTATCTATGTGCAATATTGAAGACCTCTGGTACAATTCACTCATGTCACTTTACTGATATTTATCCTGTCTGTACATAAACATAGTCATATTACTGTAAATAACATAATATACTGAAGTCACTTTACTGAGATTTACTCTGTTCATATACTGCACTGTTACTTTTATTGTACATAATAGTATTTTTTTTTTTTTTTTGGGTATTTTATATTTTGTATTTTATATTTTTGCTCCACCAAAACAAAATTAGAGTCTATCTTTAAGTCTATTTCTAAATTATTCTTTTTTTAGCCATTATCTATTATCTTGTTTTATTGCATGTTCCATTTTCCTGCTGTTCTTGAACTGTGCGTTGCAACACTGGAATTTCCCCACTGTGGGACTAATAAAGGCATATCTTATCTTATCTTATCTTATCTTATTAAAGGTGCAAGGCACACCCACATTTCACCACCAACAGATCCATAACACTGGCAACTCAATAGATATCTGCACATCACACTAGCGAGCAGCAGATTTTTTTTTTCATTCATACCAAAATGACTATGCTACGTTGCTGAATGCTACGCGTATCACTGATTGAGAAAATAAAATTGTAGAACGAAGTTAGTACAGAGCAGTGGGCGGATGCCAGTGGCGGTGAACACAGGGCAAGATCGGCAATATGGCGTCTTGAAAATAAGTGATTACGGATTACTCAAACATGCAGGAATCACTTCAAATACAACTTCCAGAGGGTAATTGAGAAGGGGGCAGCTGTAACATGATTACAAGTTCTAAAAAGATGATTTTGTACAGTAGGTGTCCTTTAACTCAAGTAAGAGTGTACTGTTACACTGTGTAGAGTGTGTGACTCAAGTAAGAGTACTGTTACAAGTAGGAGTAAAAATATAGTGTCTGAAAACTTCTCTGAGAAGTACAACTGTATTATTTGTAAATGTTTGCTGAGGTTATTTATTGCTCAGTAAGTGAATGGACTGTAACAAAAATTATGTTATACTCCTTGCAGAAGTTATTATCAGCATATATAATTTTAATAGCATACATTCTAGTTAAGGCAGTAATATCTTCACAAGACTAGAGGCACTGTATCAGAAAGGTTACTCACTGCACCACAAAATAAAGATATTATGATAAGGTTAAACGCTAAATAATATCATATAATCTATGTGTTTTTGTTGCTAATGGGCCTAGTGTACTTCAGGTCCAAAAAAACAACTGTTATCTGTGAATGCAGCCTAATTAACCAACAGGCAAAGAATCAAACAGATGGAAAAATTAAAGCAGATGTTGGAGATGGAAAAATTGTTGAGCTTGAAGGTGAATGCAGCTCTGAAGTCCAAGCGGCAGGAGATGGAGGCCCTGAATTAGGCAATGATGGATCAAAATGCAGAACTAGTGCTTGCGTTGGCTAACTCTAAGACAATTTCTGAAGAATTGGAGAAAAAGTTGAAAGAGGAGGCCAAGCTTCTTCATGGTTCAGAATTTGGAGAAGATGCCGAGACCGATGGAAATCACGCAGGATGCTGTCCAGAAATCCATGGACCAGGAGAAAGGAATGCATGGCATCTTAAAAGCAGAAACTGGAAAAAAAAAATAGTGTTTAGCAAATCTGTAGCATTGATTTAAAGTGATTCATATTGTACACTTATAAGATAAAGTTGGTATAATCTTTTTTTCTTTTTTTTTTTTTTACCTCTTGTATGAGCTGCTCCCACAGACCAAGTATATGCTACCAACAGTATAAGTTTGTCCTGACTTCTTAATACCTGATGGCTAGAAGGATCATTCTCATCCTATGCTCAGGTAAACTTGACTAGTGAACATATATAGAGAAACTGCTGACGATGCACCGTTCTGAGTGTCAGAGGAGCTGGCTCACATTTAGTTTTTCACCATGTTAGCTGCATAGAAAAGCTTAATGAGGCCTATACAATTCAATTCAGCCCAATACCACAACCAAATTGATAACGTAATGGCTCATATAATGGAAACAGGATACCGCTTAGAACAGCTTGTAATATTAATGTCAAACGGAGCTGAACACTTTTAAACACTGCATACATTACATCTGCCTAAAGCTGCTAAATACACGGGAAATTTGTTTGACACTTTGCAAGACTCTGACGCAGCTGAAGTGCTTGTAGTTTCGACTCAGCCGTCTCCATTTGTTCCTTTTGACCCTGCAGGCCTTAGTGCGAGATCTCCCATTATCACCTCCATTAAAACGTGGCACCAGCTAATTGTACTATTCCACAGAACAACAAGGCCGAGTCACACTCTCATTGAGCCACACAAACAAATGCAACTAAGTGGCTTTATCAACAAGTAGAAGTACTCTGGGCGACAGGTTGGTGGTTTGAATCCCACTCTCGACGTAAACACAAGTTGGCAGTGCACTTCCAGCTCTCACAGACGAATGCTGTCGTTGTGTCTCTGTGCCAGACACTTAACCCATCTCACCCCCAGTGTCTGCGTACAGTGAGTGAGTTTCTTGATGTAAAGCGCTTTGAAGTGCTTTAAAGGTGGAAAAGTGCCATATAAAGTGTGACCATTTGCTGTGTATATAGTAATACTTTTCATTTGGAGGTTTTCTTCATACTGCTGCATACTGAAGAAAATTTCAGACTGTGTTTAGAGAGGTCTAAACTAGCTACAACAAGACTTTTCAATACAAATATATTTGGTTGTTTCTAGTGGACATTCTAATCTAAATAATCACAGCCAAAATTATGCCAACCCAAAATACAATTTTGATTTGATTGCAATATATCTGCAGCCCTATGTTCCTCAACACAGCAAATCATGTGCTTGTATCAAATATGCTGTTTGAGTTAATCATTCAATAGACTTTGATACCGTGAACGAGGTTGTTTCTTCACAGATCTGACCTGTAACTTGGCCTGGTGGCATTACCTACTTGTCTTCATAACAATAGGTAATACATGTTTATCAAGGTATTCGTTTTAGCAAGAAAAAAAACCAAAAAACAAACAATTGTATTAGATATGTTTAATGCCATACTATGGAACATTCCAGGCAAAGCGATAACATCTCCATGGAGAAGAGCAGTGGGGTTCCCTTATTTATCACTGTGTTGTATTCATTATTATTGACCACGTAAGTAAAAGTTAAAGATAGTGAAAGTGAACTTTATTAATGTTTTTGCTTCTACTTGTGCTGCTACTTTTACTGTGCCTCAGAGAAAAGCAATTTTTTGCAGTAGTTATGTTCATGTATAATGTAAATACTGAATGCCTTGTGCGTTGGGGAGTAAATCCATCCTGTTTGTTCAGCAAAATTATCTTTTAATAATTCAGTGAGAATCAAGGCGAATATGACCTGAGCTGAATTTGAAATGCACACTCCAGAAACACTGTTAAACTCAGGGTGAAAGGTGAAGGAGAGGAAAATATGAACCAATTTACTGTAGAGTCATTTCAGTGAGGCTGTGAGGGGCAGCTAACCTCTAAACTGCTGACACACTGCTGGGCACATTATTCCCAATGTGCTCTGCCAAAGCGCTCCTACTTACAGTCAAGAGTTCTGGGTAAAAGTTTGTACTTTTTTATTTACTCTATATGGTACTTTTGTCTATATATCTAAATATTTAATGACAGTTATTGCTTGGGGCTGTATTATCAATTTATACTTATGAAAATGTTGTAATAGTGTGAAACATTTGTTCTTATACTGTTCTTTTTGGCTGGATATTTTAAAGATGCACTTTATAAATTTGTCTCATGGAGATATTGCATTGATAGGAATGTTCCATTAAAATAATCTAAGTACCATTTATACTCATTTTGTTAAACACCTTGAAAAACTACTGTGCGGCGATCTCCTTACAACATACAGTATCTGACCTATTATTTGCTATAGTGATGCCAACTGCTTGTCTCCATGGGGATAATATCATACTGTGGAACATTTTAGGCAAAGCTATAACATCTCTGCGGTGACGAGCATAGTGACACTTCATTAAAGAGGGGGTATTACGCTTTTATGGGGTATTAACTGCTAATATAGTGGGAGCATGGGTGACTAGGATTGTACTGTTAACTGTACGGAGGGTTCAAATAAGGTCTGGGAGAGATCACAAGATTGCTCAAACATGCATGGATGACGCATAAAACCTCTTCAGGCATGTTTTGTATGAGGGAACATTTTTATTTTTCACTATGTCTATAAAACAATGACAAATGTTGAGAATCATTCTAATTTTGACTCAGAAGCCTGACTATTTATTGACCACTTTAGCAGATAGTAACTTCACCACCCTGCATCTTGTGATCTATAAACACCATTGATTTCAGGACTGGTTTTGAATTAGAGTCCTAGATAGGTCCATAAATCCTGAGCTTGACAGATGTAGCCACTGTGGTTCATGCTGGACAAATAAATCTATGTTTTTTTCTTTTCTTTCTGAACCTTTCTGAGGATTTGAATGTACCAGGGCTTTGTTGAATACACAAACAGGCTGCTCAGGGCTGACGTGGTCCCTAACACCCCCAAGCTCATCTCTAAATCACATTCTGTTGTAGTCAGGTATGAAAAAAATCCAGTTAGCTTAGCGTACTTGAATAATGCTGAATTTACTTCGAGGAGAGACCAGTAATGAGCCCTGAGACAAACTTGTTTATTTTGGCATGGATTCTGCCATTGTGAGATTGTGGAATGTTTAAATCTTTAATATTTAAAATGAAATACACATTTAAAGCACAGTTAAGATTTGGCATACAATAGTGTCATTGAGCTTTACCTGTGTAAGTTTTTCTTTAAATAAGATCTGGCCATATATTTTAAAGATGAACTACGTAACTTTTCTGGTTGGATCAATTACCTGGTTGTCTCCATGGAGCTGTTATTGTGCTGGAAGTTTCCACAGCACGGCATTAAAACTAACTTTATTGCTCAGAAATACCTTGATATTAGGTCACCTCTTCACAGATATGACCTGTAACTTGGCCAAGGCTAATACCATACTGCGTGACATTCCAGGCAAAGCAATAACTTTTCCATGAAGGTGACGCGCCCTCCACACGAAAAGTTACATAATACACCTTTAACTATTGCTAGATAGAAGCAGCGGCTTGGTTTTTGTGCATTTGTTGTTTTGTGAGCCTTTTGTGAGTACCTCTTCTTAAAAATCCACAACTTTTTGACCAGCATTATAAATCCCTGTTCATTCCACCTGGGTATTTTGAATGAATACCAGGGCTTTGTTGAAACACAAAACATAAACTGCTTGCTCTGGGGCTGGCGTAGTCCCAAAGAACCCATAGCTCATCTTTAAATCACATTATGCTATACTGGGCACACATATAGCACCACGTGGGAGGAGCACATTCAAACTTAGCAGCATGTAGGTGAGACAGCAAACAACCAAAGCCCTCTGAGTCTCCTATAATCAGCCCCTCTGCTATAGGCAATCTGCTGTTTATTTAAAGCCATGGCCGGTGTTGTACTTATTTATCATGAGTGCTATGTTGCTGTGCCACTCATTTAAAATGGATTCCCCTCGGCTCCATAACTCTCCACGAGTGGAAGCAATCCAACTTTTATTTGCCCGGATCACAGGGAGTCTCGTAAAGTTTCTCCTTTCTTCTTGCAGGACCACTAATTATGACACTCTAATAGCTTTTATCATATTGTGTCTGCATGGAAGTGGGATGATGAAAAGATAAAAGGGAAGCAAGGCCAAATCTGATGCTGAGGATTCTCTCATAATGTAGTCTAAATTTTTTTTAGTTTGCAGACTGCTTGCGTATTGGTATAAATAGACATGGGTCACATATTGACTGTACATGATGAGAGTGAAATTGTTGTTATGAAGATATGCAAAAATGAAATATTAGTAGCAAAGGCATAAAATAAATGTCACAGAAAAACTACATAACTACAATTTGGTATGATGATCGATGATCACATTTTTATATAGTGCTTTTCCACCTTCAAGGCAGTCAGAGTGCTTTACATGAAGGAACCATTCACACACATTCACTCAAGCAGAATCATACACCAGCAGACACTGGAGAGAAAGGTGGCTTAAGTGTCTTGCCCAAGGACACAGCAATAGTATTTATCTGTGGGAGCTGGAATCGCACCGCCAACCTGTGAGTCATTGGATCTAATCACTCAACCAATTGATGTATCTGGGTTAAGAGCGGGATTCGAACCACCAACCATCAGAAGACAAACACTGAGCTACTATTGCCCAATTTGTCAAACTGTGGTATGTGAGCTCCTTCAGGCAGGTTTGTGGGTTTGCCTAATATAGACTTTATTTTATCAACTTTTTCTCCTCCTTTGGATTATTTTCTTTTTAGAACCACAGAGGAAATGATCCAAATAGTTCACTTTTAGAGCTGGTTCCACCTGAAATATTCCTGTCATATACTTGATTTGGATCTGGTGGTACTCGGAAAGCCAAATCTTGTCTTTGGTGAGCCACAATATTAGACCAACTATTTCCCAAGTCTGCAGTGCCATGGCCCCCTTATTAAAGATTCGACCCCCCCAGCTAGTGATGTAACGTTCATGAACAAGTCTTCTCTTTGGAATGGTTCCTTAATGTGAACTGTTGTAATCAGATCTCATTTTTTTAAAGAACCAAATCTTTTTCTAATTTGTGTGCATTTTTATGCTGATTAACGGTGAACCAGCACAAGAATTAGCACAGAAGCAGAGCAGGCAACACGAGTGACGGCTTTATGCACAAAAACATTTGGCATGAAAATAACAATTTGTTTTTTATTATTAATATCGTAGTGCTACATTTTATTTGGATTATGCAGAATTTCAAAGGGTAAACACACTCCCACTCTCAGTTGGAATCGTTTTAAACAGATCTGAGTTTAATTGGTCATTTACCGTATATGGAATTTAAGTAGTTTAGTAAAACGGTTTTCTAATTCAATGTTCTTGTATGTGCTGGGCCCTGGATACCACTTATATTAGACCCATACAGTGCAATATAAGTGGCCATTTTGAATAGTAGCTAAATATTGTTTGGATTTATAGATATTCTTTATAGTAACATAGTAGCTTATTTTTATTTCTGTACTGTCATGCTATAAAAATGGAAGATAACAGCTATGAAATTGAAATAATAAACTCAACACTTTATTATTACTTTTAAGTTTTCTCCTCAGTGTTTTTCGACCAGGAACGCTGTAAACTAACAAATATGTGCATCTGTAGAAGAGCGCAAATGTGTGGACAGTCAATAGTCTTTTGTTCATAAACTCCGAAAATAAGCGGCGCTTCACTGTGGAATTGCATCTCACATTGATTTGTTCTTTTGAAGGTGCAGGGTCCAGGTAATCACATGTGGCCATTTTGTTTACTGCTTCTGGCGCTATTGAATGTGGATTACTTTATCTTCAGTGTGCAACTTTGAAAACCAATACATCAAATCTATGGACTGTATAAAACTTCAGCAGTATATAGACCACACTACGAGCGTTATAAAAAGGTGATTGCGATCTATAACCTTGGAGTCACTGAAGAGAGACTCGATGTGGAAAATTCACTTGGAGATCAGTTTGGCTCGAGAGACAGAATCCAGCTTTTCATGACTCTGCACTTGTTTAATTCAGTGTCAAATGTTGTGACCGTTTACTTAAAGGGTCAGTGGCTCCAAATGCGCTCCAGATATCCCCTACAGACTAAACTGTGATCCAGGAAATACTCTCCCCTTCTATTCTGGGTCCTCTATGCATCATTTTGAGGACTTTTCACCATTCAGAAGATATTTTATTTTATAGGTTATTTATCTCTGTTATTTATCTCTTATAGGTTATTTATCTCTCTATCTTCCTGTACATAATCATTCCTTCTCCGTTGTATTCAATCTCAATTGTAGTCACCATTTCTCTTAAAGTACTAACTAGATGGAGGAAATGACTCACCCTAACAGCCTTACCTCCTCCTTACGCTTACGCTGCTTGTTTATAGCCGGTGCTAATTGCTGTTACTGCTGTAACTATACTGTACGTTTTCAAATGATAAGCAGAAGTTTCTTGTCCAGAAGTAATTTAGCGACCAACGCGTCAGTCTTTAGACCCTCTGCTTCAGTGCACGGCATCGCTGGAAGGAATCTCTAAGAATCCCCTTAGTTTAGCTTCGCTCCTTATCCCCTTGTCTTCTTCTTTCAGCGACCTCAAAAACTGACTTTCTTTCTGGTAGTGGATTCTTGTTTGCCATCGCAACAAACTTTGTACTAACCATGAGGAAGTTACAGTTGGAAAAAGCCGCTAAGAACCACTGCGTTGGTTGCGCAAACAGCGTCTTGCGTCTGTGGAATGTGTGAGAGGCGAACGTAAACCGCGTAATCCCAGCGCGCCGACAAGTCAGTTACGCTAGAAATGTAGGGAGTTTGACAACCTAACAACCAATAGATAACGAGGTAGCCTTGTTATCTCATCATAATTACATTGGCAATTTCAAACAAAAAATAATCCTCCATACAACCTTTAAGAATGATTCAGGCTTAGTAACTACTTAATTAAGTGGTTAGTAGTTAAGGTCCCATAATAGTAGTTACTAAGCCTTCGTTGTTCTTAATTCACTATTTGCTCATTAGTCTTTCTTTATTCTTTACTAAGGGTAATTGAGGTGTAGTTACCATAAAGTGTTACTGGAAGTCCTACTCTGATCTCATTAAGGACATGGGAAAAATTATGCAAGATCATATGCCACCAAATCAATTCATAATAACAACTAGTGTTGCCACTAGATTTGATTCCTATACCACTATTATATTACTATTGTAATTAAAAAACACTTAATTTAGACAAAATTAAATCATAGTACTTTCTTTTATATTCAGATACTTAATGACGTTGAAGCTAGTATATGGCCTTATATCTGTGTAATCCCTCAGTCGTCCAGGTAGGTTCCTAGTGGTCTGTCGGTGTATATTAGTCTCTGTGCTCTTATACTTGTTATGATACAATAAAATCATTTAAATCATTCTAAAGCTGTTCAGGAAATGTTCATTTCTGTATTTTTTATTTTTTTTGTATCAATACTCAAATGAGTATCTACTTTCGATACTAGTTTTAATATTGATTAGTATCTGATTTTTGATACTTTTGACACAAGTAATATAGTCTAGTACTGTTACCTCCTGACTTACCCATCTCTCCTCTTCACACCTCACTGTTCTTAGATCCTGATCCGGAGCTTTCTGTGTCTCCTCACTCGCAGACAGGGGATCACTTTACCATCCCTCACTACTTTTTTCTTTCTAACTGTGATTAATATGGCGAGCCCAAGTCAGGAGCTAGGTGTAGACGCCACCAGCTTCCTTATTATTCTCTGTGTGGGAAAGTGGATCTCTCAGCAGTAACCCGGAGGAACAACTTAAGCACTCATCTATCCTCGCAACTGACACAGACAGCAATTTGTGCAGCTGACTGTTTGGGAGAGCAACTTTGTTTCCAGTGATGACAGCCGCACCTCTGTGAGTGTAAACCAAGAAAGATGTTATAATCTAGTGGCAGTGATGCTGTGGGATCAGAGTGCACTGCAAAAGACACAAAAGGAGGCTATAGGTTAGACTGTTAAAAGGAAAATGGTAGCAAGTTAGGGGTTTTCCCAAGATATTTTAAAGTCCTATATTGCACAAAATGAATTCCTCTGAGATTTCAGTCATTTTGAAATGTTGTGTCTTGTTTCATTTACATATTTTTGAGTAATCCTGGTTTATTAGTCTGTCTACATCTCCAAAGATCAAAATGCTGTGTTCCACCTTCTGATGTCATGCAGTGGTAGTTTTCATGTTAACAGCTACTTTACCTTTAGTTCAGTCGAGATTTGCAGTTCCATGGCTGAAATCATTCAAATGATACTAGTGAAGGTGTATGGAGTTTAAAAACAGAGTGGGCCACCTCTTGTATTACCACATGACATCACAAGGTGGAACAGAGTGTTTTCAGTTTGAGAAAAGAACTAAATATGCAGGATTTATGTGTGAAACGTGTGAATGAAACAAAACTCTAGGTATGTTTCAAATGACAAAACATTATAACATAGATTAATAGCGTAATATTTGCCCTTAAAATCTTGGTTCATTGCAATTTAAAAGTGTGTACCGGTAGTTACAAAAAGGTTAACCTAAAAGTAAAGCAACTCTTTCATTTAATGCCCTCAGGTGCTGATTAATTCAAGGTTCTGATAGAAGATTCTCACTGGTCTTGTACAGTGTTGAGTTAATTCTGATAATGAGCTAAAGACTCTTTTCACACCAACTCACAGTTTAATTTGAGAGTTATTTTTGAAAATGTTTACCTGCTTTTGTAATTTGCATGGTTGCATATCAAAACCTGCTGCAAGTTTTTGTTTTTTTTCCCCATTGCTTAAATTTGGAAATCTCACAAACACAGGATGGATAACACATAATAAAAGTAATCTTCTTATCAGTCCTATTCATGCATGAACCTGTAACTAACCAACTTTAGCAAACACATTTTTTGTTAAATTCTCATTACTTTCAGTGGCAGTGTCAGCTCCACTAACTCCATTTCAACTTGATAACCCCGCACGATAACAAATACATTTTCACACACAAAGTCTTATAATAATTACATCTTACACGTGTTTTAGAGGCTCAACAAAGCTCTACACTATAGTCATTATTCCTTCACTCCACATTCGGTGGTTGTACGCTACAGCTGTAGCCACAGCTGCTCTGGGACAGACTGACGGAAGCGAGGCTGCCACTCTGTGCCATCGGCTGCTCTGGCAACCACCAATCACTCATGCACACACTACTTTCATACTTTAAGTATCTTGCCTAAGAACACAAAGACAGAAGGTGGTCCAAGTGGGAATTGATCCTCGGACCTGCCCCTGTCGCCTTGTCTCCATGTAGACTTGGTCTAGTCCTGGTTTAGTCCTGGTCTAGTCCAGGTTTGTTTCCAGGTTTAGTTTCAGGTTTGATGTGGTTTGTGTGTAAGTGGTAAAGTATTATCAATGGAAGAAATGTCTCTGTACTCAGGTTATTTCAATCCAGTCCCTCTTACTGTTGTTCTTTCTTTCAGTTGAGCTAAAGTTCAACCTGGACCAGTACGTGAACAAGCGTTACCCGGGTTTGGTGAAGATCGTGAGGAACAGCAAACGTGAGGGTCTGATCAGGGCTAGGATCCACGGCTGGAACGCTGCCACAGCTCCTGTCGTCGGCTTCTTCGATGCTCACGTTGAGTTCAACACCGGCTGGTAAGTGAGAAACTTCAAATCTACAATGTGCATTTCACTGTTAATATTGAGGTCTAATGACTGACTGGAGTGTGCGCATTTATATGAATGGCTGTGATTGGCAGAAAGTACAGGTTCAAGACAGATTTTTCAGGTTCAGTCATAGACTGCATAAAGAAGTGGACTAAGGGAGTGTGACGTCACCCACAGCGTTTGGCTCCTGTAAAATGAAGCTCACGATGCTAGCGGTTATAGGGGCAAATATGGAGGCAGGCTCCATATTAGGATTAGGAATTTATTAATAGAACAAATGAAAGAATCATGCAGAGCGGATTAATACGAACATTTTAAGACCAAAATGACGAAGCTCACTGCAGTTGGAGAAAGGGGCCACAGTTTCCTGCCCCTTTGACAGAGTCGAAGGAGCAGGAAGTGCCAACATGAACCTATTTGGACTGTGGCGACTAGCGGGTTAACTATGTCCATTTATATATACAGTCTATGGGTTCAGTGTATTCTTCAGTTTGTTTTTACATTATTAAACTGGTTCTAATAATAATAAAACAGTAATAAATAATAATAAAACAATATGGAATGAAGAATTGCGAGCTGCACATTAGGTGGTCGTAATATTATGTCTGTTATGTGCTTCCTCGTATTATCATTGTAAAAGCCGGTCCTTTATCCTTTATAATGCAGTGCAGACGCCTAGAGCATTTTGAAGAAAGCTGAGTTTGAATGGAGCACTCTCCTGCAGTGACCCTTATTATTACCAAGGATGTATCTTTAATAAGCTTCCCCTTTGTGTCCCATTAAAATGAGAGCAAAGCCAGTTACTGAAAAGATGTCTTTAAACCAGAAAAGCCCAAATAAAAGACTGTTATTAAAAAGGAAAACCAAAATGTTGAAACTGCATTGCTATTTTACTCGAGGGCTTGGTGCTTATTTTGTGATATGGAATTACTTGTGGGAGTCTCAGTCCAATGTCTGCCTGCTGCTTAAGTTTACCAGCAAACAAGTCACTCAGATCTGTGTAATTGGCAGCTAATTTGTGGTTGTCATCCTGTCAGTGTCTGAAGATGAAGAGTAGAGGGAACAGCCTGCAGGCACAAGAGGCACTGAGCACAGTCAAGGGCGGAGGGGGGCTGTGAGGAAGGGGAAGGCATATATTTTATAAGGATTTGGTGCACTGTATAAGAGTCAGGACATTGTGATACCTATAGTACATACAGCTGTAGTGCAGTGGAGAATTGAATGTGTCATGATGTTATAGTATCTGCGGTAGAAGGTAATGAAGGACAAAAGTAAAAATACAATACTTGAGTACAATCTTTAGGTATCTGCACTTTACTTAAGTACATTTTACAGTGGACACTTTTTACTTCACTACATTTGAGAGCATGTATCTGTACTTTCTACTCCACTACATTTTACATCTGGCCTGAAAAGTAAAAACTACTTTTAAGGTTTGAGACCTGCTGAAATGTCTGAGACTTATTTTTAGCACATTTAGTTTGAATTAACGTCCCAACTTTGAGCAAACGAAATACACAAAAACACAAAACAGCTAGAAAAAAATAAGAAATTATGTGAATCACTTAAAATCCACATAACTCATTATCAAAATGACTACATTTCACCCTTTAATTGTTCTAAAACTCTATACAAAATACTTTTTACTCTTAAAGTACATTTTAAACAGGTACTTTAATACTTTTACTTTAGTAGATTTTTTTCATGTGATACTTTTACTTAAGTAATCTTTTGTATCTGTACAATAACTTAAGTAACAAAATTGAGTACTTCATCCCCCACTGTATGTTACTGCAATATCCACTGATTGAGAGAAGCTCTACTCTGGATGTGAATATATACATAATGTTAAAGTAGAAAGTCTTGAGCTTTTTGTGTTGTTCTAATTAACCTCATACATAATCTCATTACGCATAGTATGTCACTGTGTTAAATAACTTGTCTTAATTAACTGCTCCACTAACCCTGAAGCACATCAGTTGAACACCATATACTCCATAATTGCTAACACGGTTTACACAATCACGTTTACATGCACAGGTAGCTCAGAGTGCGCTTTTTATTTTTTTATCTCTTCTCTACAGAACTGGTCAGACTGTGCTTGTATCAATCTATACGCAGGTCAAAGAACTGAATAGGTGCGAATGGGGGGCTAAGAGACATTCAGGGGCATTTAGTAATTTAGCATTAGTGCAAAAACCGTGTTGCTATAATTGCCAATAAAAAAATATCATACGACCATACATATAACTCCACTTTTGGCATTGATAAGTGCCATCTCATTTACGTTGCTGTTATGTAGATATATGATATTAAATTTCATGCTCACAGGTTTTTTGCTCTCCCCTAAGCACATAAACACATTGAAGCTCTCACTCTCACTTTACCATAGCAGACCAAAACAATGAATCGGCACAACGACGACTCTACGGTGGAGGGGCTGTAGCTCATAGCTGCTAATCTAAAATGAGTGAATACAAACAAATATGTCATATTTCCCTGACTGCTGCTAGTCTGCTCATTGTGTTATCAGACTGTGTTGTTACATACCGATCTGGGAGATCTCATAGTTCACGGGTTTATTTTGAAACATTTTAAAATGGACTAGGGGAGTCATCCTATTTTCCTGTCATGAATGTAAACGTACTGAATGTTCATATTTGTTCTTTACAAACTTAACGAATCAAGACCAGTCAGAAGAAAATGCTACTATACTACACATCCTGCCACATCTTTTGTGTCATGAGTTGTGCTAAGTAAAGATACAGACAAAATTTATTCTGTATTCATTATTTGTTGTACCATATACATATATAATGAAAGTAGAAAGAAGGGAAAAACCATCCACAGTAAATGAAAGAATGTTTGAGATATGTGTGAGCGGTGTAATAGATGGGTGTGGAGCGCGCAGGTGTACAAAGAGAAAGTGCTGACAGCGTGAAGAGTAAGGAGGCGGAGAGCACAGAACATGGCGGAGGTGAGCAGGTTATGTGGGAGCAGGAAAGGCACAGTCTATTTCAGAGGAAGAACAGATGGAGAACACATGTCAGTGGGGGATCAATTATCACAGCTAATGCACACACCAGCTATGATATAGGGCTTCAGTGCACATGCAGTATAATGGGGGGAATAGTTGCCTCATTTGTATTGAGATCATTGACTCAAACTGTTTGAGATATGAAGTCAAGAGTCGTGTAATTAGAGCTTTTATGAAATATGATTACATTATAGGTCCTATAATACACAAAAATGATTCTTGTGAGCTTTAAACCATGTTATAATATTGTTACCGCTTCAAGAACGTACCAAGTGTTTTGCTTCATTCACACATGTTTAAGTAACCCTTTATTATTAGTCTGTACATCTTCTAAGCTCACAATGCTCTTGTGATGTCATTAAGCAGTAGTTTTCAAGTTGACAGAATTTTGTTCAGGAGAAATAGGCAAATTCAGGTCTGAAATGATCCAAGTGATTCTAGTGAAGAACAGAATGTTTTCTGTTTGAGAGAAGAACACAGGCTAAATATGCAGGATATGTGGGTTAAATATTTGCAAAAGAAACAAAACACAAGTCCAGGTATGTTTTTGACGAGGAAACAACATTATGTATATCAGTCAATATCAGTATATCAGTCAATTGTGTTATTATGGGCCCTTTAAATGTTAATGTTTCATTTATTATTCAACGCCGTGCACACTGTAACAAGCAAATGGTACTAAATATATGACTAATATGAATGTGACAGGTTTTCATGTTTTTTTCTTTTAATTATTACCTAATTCAGTGGGATATTAACAGTGGTAAATATTTCTCATAGTTATGCAACAGTCAAGTGGCAGTTTTTGAAGAAAAGTTTGCAGTTTATACATTCATTTAAAAAAGGTCTTGTCATGTAGTGTATATGTCGACTAATTACTGCTGTGTAAATTTGTCAAACAGTGTAGTTGCTAAGTAACAGTTAAATGAAATTAACTTTTACTTATGTCACATCTGCTGCCTATGTCCAAACAGGGAGTAAAATGTACAAGGGAAAGTGTGATTCTTTTAGATACAGTTTTTTAGTAGTAGTAGTAGTAGTAGTAGTAGTAGTAGCAGTAGTAGTAGTAGTAGTAGTAGTAGTAGTAGTAGTAGTAGTAGCAGTAGTAGTAGTAGTAGTGATAGTGGTAGTAGTAAATACACTGTGTTCCAAATTATTATGCAAATGATATTTTTCTCAGATTTTGCCAAATTGTCAATATAAATGACAGTCATAATTTTCAGGTCATCAGCCTTTAGAGTACAATTCGAATGGTTACATAAACATAGGTTATTTTGTCAAATAATATCACTACTGTTTATGTAAGTTTGACAGTGTAAAAAGATGGACCCTGCTTTTTTACTGAAATGCCAAAGCCATACATTTTCCACACTTACTAAAGATGTAGATTTAATACATAGCAGTGGTACAGTGATAGAGGTGGCGACATATTCCTTTATGCATCCCCTTTTTATTCAAATAGATTCACTCCAGCTCTGTGCCCCACTGTATCCATTTGTTACAGTGGGAGAAGCCTGCTATTTATCACAATATGATTATTCGCTATGGCACGTACAGTGATAAGTGAGATGGATGGCGCCGCTGGACGAGGTGGCGAATGACCTTGCACACAGGGAGCCATAGAGACAATGCCTCCGCCCTGAGCCGCTGGGCTGTGATTCACTGGCACACGGCCCCTCCCCGCAGCGCGCACATTCAGAGCACAAACGTATTGCTAGCTGGCATTAGCGTTTAAGCAAACATAATTGTATCATACTGCACAGCGCACTTGACAGCTGCTGCCTATTCCCGCGCACCATGTTGCTTTATGGCGAATTAAGAAGCCAGTTCGACGGGCCAGAGGAGTGATACAGTCAGATTTGCATTTGTTCGTATGGTAATGTTGGATGGAATGTGAAAGTGTTGCTGAGCGCTTAGAATGAGTTGCATCAGCAAAATGTTTATGATCCATTAGACTTGGAATAGTGTACACAAAGAAAATGTTTGTTCTATTAATAATTTGCTGGAAAAAAATCACTTTAGGTTGTATAATAAAGCAATAACCCAATACCCAAAATATATGGGACATGTCCAAATGTCCAAATAGCAAATTAACATAGTGAAGAATGTGCCACAGTAATAGCAGGGCTCCATTGTGTGAGTGTTGGTGGTGATTGGAGGGGCCGGTAGCGCAGATTGGCAGCCTCACTTCCATCATGCCATACTGTGAAGCATATGAGGCAAAGCAGTAACAAAAGCAGGTGGCGGACCCTCCACTAGAAAAGTTATCAAATACACCTTTAAACTTTTGCATTTATAACACTTTAATTGTATAATTCTGGCCTTTTTTTTACATCCAGCATGCACATTACATCTCTAACCATTACTACTACTCAACCCTTTTAGTGGTTGCCCATTCAGCCTTGTCTCTCTCCCTGCTTGCTCCAGTGAATAACCAGGATTAATGGCATAAATAGGAGCGCGTTGTAATTAGGATCTACAGTGTTGGACACTTGAGTACAGATACACAGGGAGACATTGATATTTCTGTGGCTTTTGAAACCCAAGGCCAGCTCTGATTTGCCATTATTAAGGATTAATGAGTAGAGAAGATGCGGGAGCTCCCTGCTGAGTGTGTGCTGGAGATAAGGTTGTTATTTTCGGGCATGTCCAAATGAAACGCCTGCATCACAAGACAGAGCTGATCAATGTTGGATGCTCTGCTGCCATGTGACCTAGTGAGAAGTCATAATAATTACATGAGGGAATTAAAATGGAAAATCTGAATAAGGCTACCCTGCACTATTATAATTATGACCTCTGGTTATTTACACTATATTATGTACAATGATGTTACAGTTGTGAGCTGGCATAGGGATACTACAGCTATATGGCTTCATGCAGTCAAAGGAACACTTTATTCCAGTCAAAGGAACATTTTATTCCAGTCATTTTATAGACGCTATCAAGGAATAATGACCATTTTGAGTCCACTACAGCCAATTCAGCGGATACAAGTACACGTATTCTTTTACCTTATAGCTGGACTATTTTAGGGGGCTGTCACGGGAAGTCATTTGTCTTTGTGTAATCCAACGCCAGTGAATCTCCTGCACTGAACCCATACAAATCTTCAGTGGTCTTCCTCTTCACCTGCCGTCTGCAGTTTCAATCCTTGCACTGGTATCTTTTCTGGAGGAGGGTCCACCACTGCTTGTCTGCATGAACATCCACAGTATTTCATTAAACTTATCTATTTCCATAGTATCTCGTGCCATTGCTCCTCTGCTCTGAGAAAGCACTGGCCACAGAAACTCCATACTTTTTACTGAACTGTATGGACTAATTTGGTTGCCTTATATATCTTTTGTATCCTGTTTTTCTTTTTAACTATGGACCGAATAATATTTGTGTCTGAAATACAGAATAAATAAGGCAGGCAGTTGACACCACCAGGCCAAACTTACAGTAAGAATTAAATTAAATTGTGAAATAGTTGTTTAATGCCCTACTGTGGGACATTACAAGAAAAGCAATCACATTACCAAATGTTTTTTTTATTATTGACTGAATGTAATTGCATTGTATCATTTATTTCTTAAATCAGGGACTGCAGATGCAAACCAGCTGTTTAGCTATAATAATTTTTTTCTGAGCTTAATGCCTCTGTGCGTTGTTCCTTCAAATAAAGAATAAACTAACTATCTCCATGAAGACAAGCAAATAGCAGACCCTCAATCAGAAATTTTACGCAGTGTATCTTTAATTTTATTGCTGGCCTTTCCTTACCCATCTCAGCATTAACTTTTCTTTTTTGTTCACTTTGTATATAAAACATCTTATTTGAGCTGCTCTTCAGATTAATGCACATTCTTAATTCCTCCATTGTCCCGTTCAGTCATGGGTTATAGGATTAAGAGTCGCACTTCTTGGTCAATGAATGATCAAATATAAAATAACAGCAATAATTACAGACACAGGTTTAACGAATACACTAGTAATACAAGATAGACTTTATTGTTAATATTGAAGAGTACTTGTGGAGCAGATGAGGGCACAGCTGTATTTCTATATAAAACCATTGCCTGCCCGTGTCTGTAAGGCTTGGGAAATATTTTTAGCTTTGGTAAATCATGTCTGCTCTCGGCATCTGCTGCTGGATCAGTTTTATATCAGTCTGAGAGCGGAGAGGAGGCTGCAGTCGTCCTCAGAGCCAGACACTTCCACTGAAAACCTCTGAAAAGACCAGATCTGTGTCTCTGCTGCTTTTGAATCCTATCTGCCAGCACGTGCTGAAAAATGCATTTATGGAATCACCACCTATTTTCAAGCCTGTGCTACTCCATCCCAATATCTCATTTGTACCACAATGAATGACAATTCTGCACAAAAGACCTGTTGGCTGTTGCTGAAGGCTACAAACTTTGCTCAAAAACTAAATGCCAGAAATAAGAAGCATTATTTATGTCAAGGTTGCGTTCATGTGGCATTTTTATACTGAGCTGGAGTACAGTCAGTGTTGAGAAGTAACTGAATACATGTACTGAGAATACATATACAGAATACACATTTTGAGTTATTTTCTAAAATCAAAGGAACACATTATGGTATTTGATCATGTAATTTAGGCTTCAAACTGCTATATTGGATTACACTATAATTTAATACATTTTCAAAGTATTCTTCGCATCACTGAGGACAGATCAGGATTCTAATGCAGGTATTTGATGTGGTTAATATCTGTTATTACTGGGTCCACCACATGAAACACAAAACTCACAAACTCAGCACATAGATGTTTTTTCCCCTTAGAATATCTTCTAAAAGTGGTGACTATACTCAACAAATGCAAAATTCTTGTCAGTTGAAAAGACTTTGAGATACAAGTTTTGGCAAGTTAGTGGACCTAATAACAGTCTGCTTTTCATCTGAATTTAAAATGGGAATTCAACCTAATATTTGACAGCACAGCAGCCAGTTACAATTATTGGTACTGGCTGCCTTTTCTGATACGTTGAGCTGTGTTGAGACTCCAGTCATGTTTATTCTTGTGTTTATCCAGTTTCCTTTCACTGTTAGTTTAATTCTCCCAAATGTGTGTTAGCATAATGTGCAGCTCCATTTCGCCATCTGCCATTATCCAAAGACAAATAATGAGGAATGAAGAGTTAATAAATCAAGCCACGTTCTCCTGATAAGAACCGACATGGCGGCTATAAAGCTACCATGGAACCTGTCAGTCTGTTGGAGGTGGTGAGGAGAGAGAAAATCCTTTTTGAGTATGGATTTGATGTGATCTGAAAGAATAACCCTGGCAGTGGAGCGCAGATGAAACGGCAGATACAAAAAGAGGGAGGAGAGAATGTCACTACCTGATGTGTCCTCCACTAGCATATCTCTATCTTATCACTGCAATCATGCTCTTACTAAGTCTACCAGATTTGCTTTTGGGTTCTCAAGGACATTAAAACAACATAAAGTCATTGTGTAAAATAAACTATCTTATGCTGACTGTAAGCTATTTGTTTATTTAACTAACTATATATAGACTTATATTTTTAGCTGAATTTAAAGGGCCCATATTACATCATTTTCTGATTTATGTAATAATCTTGTTTCCTCATCGAGTTTTGTTTCATTGTTTAACACACAAACCTGCATATTTGGGCTGTGTTTTTCTCTCAAACGAAAAACACACTTTTCCACCTCGTGATGTCATGTGATAATACAGGAAGTGCTCCACTGTGTTTTTAAACTCCATACACTTTCACTAGAATCATTTTGATGATTTCAACCCTGGAATTGCTGGTCTCTACTGAACTAAAGGTAAAAGGTAGCTGTTAACATTAAAATGACCATTTTGTGACATCACAAGGTGGAACAGAACATTTTGAGCTTTGGAGATATAGACTAATAATGAAGGATTACTCAAACATGAATGAAACAAAACAGAACTCCGGGCATGTTTTTGAGAGAATATACAAGCTCACATGAGTCACTTTTCTGTAGTTTCAAACTACTTAAAATGTTTCCAATCTATTAATTTATAGTTCCTGTTCATCTAAGTTCAAAGCTTTATTTAAATGGCACTTTTCTGGCATTTTGTTCCAGCCATGAACTTTTAACTTTATGAATAACTACCCATTACTTAACCAGTATAATTTACTGTATAAAGCTGATTATCTGTAATTAGATAATGTATGTCATCAAATAAATCAGTAAATAAAATATATGCATTGATAGACACGTTAAAACTAAACACTATTCTACCTGCATATTAATTTTGAGATTGGCTCCACAAGGTTAAAGTAATTGGAAAGCTGTTGGAGTTGCCGCAGTACCACCGCTAGCACAGTAGGGGGCTGATTAAACACTGATAGAGTTTGAAGGTTATAGTCTTTGGTGTGTGCTAACCTCAACAGTACTGTCCTGCAAAAAATACAAAATAATAGCATGACAAGGTGGTGACTGAACCAGTTTAGTACTAGTTCTTTGAAAATAAAATTACTGTATAGTAGAAGTATACAGCATCTACAAAGGGCTGCAGAAATCCTGTATAAAAAGATGGTTTCAGATCTGTTTCATTGTACAGGATCAAAGGGAATGTCTAAATGCAGTGGACTATGGTTGTGAGCTTTAAAGTTACATTTGATTTAGGGCACGATGACTTTCTGAAGTACGAGTAATGTAAAGAAATCATCTTCTATAAATTCCCCATGGCTTTAAACTTGAGTGCACTCTTCCCTCCGTCTCTGAGTAAGTGCTTTAAATCAGGCATCTATCAGAGCATATGGGCACTCCAGTCTGTGTATCTTTATGTATTGTTTCACTTGATAAATTTGCCCTACTTTTTGGAGATGTAGATGGTATCAGACCGGGCAAAGACAAAAGCAAAGTCAGAGAGAGAATGCGAACTATAAACATTAGTTATTATAGAATAGCAACTTTTGGGTTAAAGTTGTCTCAAGGGGAATCTAGGGATGAGGTCTGCTTTGAAGACTGGGAGATGGAGTCAGCATGGAGGAGATTAGACAAATGTGGCCGGTGGCAATCACTTCCTTCTGTGCCATATGGATTTGAAGCCTGGCCAAGGTTTAAAATAACTCAGAAATTTTATGTGGTTTTATTTTACGACTGCAAGTCAACCTCAAGTGCTCTCAGGAAACTCTACAGGTTCAAAGGTGGAATGGGTGCCCTGGGGCAGACTGATGTAAGTGAGGCGGCCAATCTGCACCATTTTCATACTAGGCAAAGCGTCTTGCCTAAGGACACAACAACAGTTTTGCCACTGGCCCCCCAATGTGGCACCTGATTTTCTCAGTGGTCTCCCATTGAAGTACTAAACTTTTAACTGGATTGAAAAGTACTTTTTATATTATTTTAGGGGTTATTCTTACCATGTTTGTGGTAATTTTTTAGTTCAAGCTTTGGCTTTGAGCAAACAAGAATAAATACACAAAATTCATAAGTTTAAGTTTAATAAATTGAATTTGATTCGTATCGGAACTGTTAAACAAAATATGTATCATTTTTTAATCAATATCACTACATTTTAACAAATTAACAACACTTGAAATATGTGAAATACTTTTACTTTTTACTCATATACATTTTTAAAAGGGTGCTTAAATACTTTTACTTAGATTTTTTTATGTGATGCTTTTACTTTCACTTGAGTAACTTTTTACCTCTGTATCTGTACTTTTATTTAAGTAACAAAATTGAGTACTTCATCCACCAATGTTATTTGTCTACCACACTTCTGTAGCTGAACTAAATTCTTAGATTTTTACTTTATGTCTTTGCTCTGACCTTTTAAGTGTTTAAACTAAATGTATTACTGTACAAATCAATGGGACAATTGCACGCAGTGTCATCACTTTCAAGAGGTTTCTTCTCAAATGGTCTTTTAAACCCTCTATTTTTGCCATTGCCTATTCAGCCTAAAGGATATCGGCGGTCCCAGGAGCTCCCTAAACCTCCTCCTTTTCACTTCAACTGTTTGGATTTATAGGATTTTACCTGTTTTCAATCCCCGCTCTGGGATACGTGCCACTTTTTTGACATTGTTTTCACAAGCGAGCATTTTTTGTTTTGTTTTTTTTATATGATAT
Organism: Taenioides sp. WSHXM2023; assembly: GCA_029959045.1. Lineage (NCBI taxonomy): Eukaryota > Metazoa > Chordata > Actinopteri > Gobiiformes > Gobiidae > Taenioides > Taenioides sp. WSHXM2023. The sequence continues at coordinate 12,558,843 of CM057089.1, forward strand.
TATTTTTGTCCTGCTAAAAATGCAGGTTTGTCGGACGGTTGACATTCAGAGCTGTAGCGGGGAGCAGATCACAGTCGTCATTTTGGGTGTTGGAGAAATGCTGATTCGACAGACCGGTGGAAAGCTGGGTAAACGTTGCCATGAGCGAAGAGTTAAAGCAGGGCTGCTGGAGCTGCTCCTGGCCCTGTTTTGTTGGATCTACTGTAAATAATGCCTTTTGGTTGGTGATATAGGCCTCAAATGTTTTGTGATGGGCTGCTGTGCCAATAGCCTGTCATCCATACACTGCTATATGAGCTGTTGAAATGGTTGGCCATAATAAGGTCCTTTTAAGAATTATTTATGTCAGACCAGTTCAGTATCGGAAAAAAGCATATCAAAAACTGCTGATCTTTGGGTTAAGAAAAAAAATTTTTTTAGCTGATATGAACAAATTTACTTTAAAAATGTATTTATATAGAAAACAGCTACATTTGTTTGTTTGTATGCTTTTGGCTGTTCTTTTCTACAGAAAGTGTGTTGGGACAGTTTCATTTTCTCTGGTGCCTTATTAGACCTTTTACCGCCGACAGCGTTGCTACTTTGTTTTGTGGTTTTATTTCAGCCAAATCAATGATTATTGCCCCTTTCTTATTTGTGCAACAAATCAGAAACATCTCAGTATTGACTTTTCAGTAACTCTACGATAAGTCTATTCTAAACCTTATTCGCCTACAAATTGGTTGGGTCTCTATCTCTGAATGTCAGTGGATACACAATTTGCCAAACAACAGAAACACTTAGAAAAATATGAGCTCCTGACCTCTGTTTGAAAGAAGCCAGGAGCACTGTGAGGCATTGTTACAGTGGCCTCAAGTATGCACAGAACATGAAAAGGCCCACTTAATGTTTTTCTTAGTATAAGTAAAGAAGAAGTACTACCAGTGCTCGTACTTCTACCATAACAAGTCAAACACTGTTGCTGTATGCTTATATGGTTGCTTAAATGGTGATAGCAGCATGTTGCCTGTATTGGTATTCTTATGTTCTTCTAATACTAATAATAGTGGTTACTAATTATTTATATTAAAGTTCTGCAATATATATCACTGTTTTGTCACACTTAGCATATCGCAAAGACCGGAACACAGTACAAATTATTTAAAAGACCTGTTAACCATATAGTTCTACCTCTAAGTACTGTTGAAATGCATCGTATTCTTGTATAGTTTAGCATTTCAATCTTCTCTCAGTTGTTAATGCTCCTGGACTTTGATGAGGATCCTGTCAAATCATAAATTGCACATAGGAATGCTTTTCAGAAAAATCACATTTAAATTTTTTCAAAACTCTTTCAGCTGTAATACTATTATACTGTACATTTCTTCTGGCATCAACCACTCCTGAGGTGATAAGCCCATTCAAAACAAAATTATGTTTTTGAAATTCCATGCACTTTTATTATATTATCTTTTTGAATAATGTTTTTCACGATATTAAATTCTATCATTACCATCAACCACAGGAGCCCTTCATGTCTCTCTGTACTTCTGTCCACAGGGCTGAACCCATCCTGACCCGAATGAAGGAGGACCACACACGCATCATCCTACCAGCCATCGACAACATCAAATACAACACGTTTGAGGTCCAGCAGTACGCCAACGCTGCCCACGGCTACAACTGGGGCCTGTGGTGCATGTACATCATACCCCCGCAGGAGTGGCTGGACAAGGGCGATGAGACTGCCCCCATCAGGTGAGCCGTGACATATCGCTCCATTATAGATGAGGGCGTTTGATGAAATATGGATAACCCCGGGTTATGACTTATTCATGTACCCAAACCATCAAACTGAGGTGAGAGTGTGCGCCGCGACCTGCCACCAAAATATACCAATAAATCTCCCGGTACAAAATGGTCTAATTATCAGGATGAATGCAGGTCATTTGGATGCAGGATCACAAAGCTGCAGAGATGTGTTTTCAGTAATTGTGTGGTTTAAATGAGCAGCGTATAATTTAGTTTGTGCTTTGGTCAGGATGACATTTTGCTACAATAGAAGTCTTGCTCATGCATATCTATTTTGGATTTGTTGACTTATTATTCCAGTAGGGAAATTTGTCCTCTGCGATGAACTCATCCTTTCATCAGGGCAGACTTCAGTTTGGGAGCTAATGTATGTATGTCAGGAGTACCTAGCTTGAGGATTAGCCTTTACTGTTTGTGTTATGATTTGATTTTGGAAACAGAATATACGCTGACAAAACCCACCCAGGCACAGGGAGAACATGAAGTCTTCAAGAAAGGCCCCATCTGTCTCCAGAAATGAATACAAAATGTGCTTGTTTGGTTTTACAAATGAAAACTCTTTTAGAGTTGAAATGATGTACTTGTGAATGTTCCCAGATATTTTATTATATTATATTATATTTCCCAGGTAAATATGTTCAAATCAAATATATAATAGCTCTTACTGAAAACAATTGTAATGATGATTTATTCTTGATTACAAAAAGACACTGGATCTGATGCCCCATGTATTTGTTGTTTTGGTTCTCAAGACGATTATTCAGTCAGAAAGTAGCCTCATATGAGTCTCTTATTTGGTTTACTAGTTTCATGCTGAAATCCAATTGATTTAAACCTAAATGAACTCTCTGATCTGAATCCTCACTATCTAACCCTTAGGATCAGCAGCCAATCATTAATCACTGCCTCTGACTAGTATATGCTGCCTGTCCATATACAGGTACATCTAAAAAAATAGAATAGTGACAAAAAATAATGAACTTTTTCAATATATTCATTCCTCTATGTGCAGGTTAAGGCACTTGCAAACCAGGTTTACCTTTCTTTCTTAGTAATTAATAGTGCAGGCTACACACACTTCCATTAACTTTCAATGTTCTTTCAAAAAATTCACCATTAATTTCAAAAGTACTTCCAGAAATCCTGTGGCCATTATTATTCTCATCCAAACTCTCAGTGCCATATAAATGGAAATGCACTTAATTGCTTTGATGTGTGTGTGACAGAGAGCGTGCAGGTAGGGCGCTGACAGCCTTGTGTTCCTGCAGCTCTGCCTGGAGTTGTTTGTTTAAATGGTGGAGGTAGGAGCTTGGTGCACAGGGTCAATCCATATTAGCAGCATGAAACAGCTTCTCTATTGGTTTTCATTCTTTACATATTCATAAACACTGCTGGATTGCAAATGTTGCTGGAGGCTCAGTGTATTGGCACTTGAAGCCAGACCAGAATTTAAATTATTGCCGGCATATGAGCCTTTCCTGTAATAATGTCATTGAATTGAAAGAATGGCTCAGAGCTCATAGTGCTGTGCATATATTACACAGGTGGGAGAATCATGTTAACGTATAGAGCGCTTTAATAAATGCAAATTGTTTCATATTACCGTTTTTAAAAGGGTCAGCTAAGAGTCAAGGAGAGAATTATTCATTTTGTTTTGGATGTAAATTGCTTTTTAGAGTCATGAATATTTGAAGGAATCCAACTATTTTAAGTCATTCAATTCACATGCTTAAAAGACAAATAGTTTCAGGCTAAAACTAAAGCTAACTAGTTTTTAATGCTAAAAATCATCCCTGGAAAAACGCTTGCTGCGAGTGGGCTTGCCTCCCTACAGATCTGGCCTTTAACTTGGCCTGGTGGTGTCACCTGTTTGTCTGCATGGAGATGATTAGCTTTAATGCCATACTGTGAAACATTCCAGCAAAAACATGTCCATTTAGAGAAGCAGTATCAGACCCTCCATCAGAAAAGTTACATTGTGCCCCTTTAATATTTTTATATAAACTCTCCATTGTAAACCATATTGTGTTAAACGTGTTTTGTGTAGCAGAACTAGAAACTACTAGACAATCTATAATCCCAATTCTAGGCGTACCTTGTCTTTATAACATAGGAACAGTATCTAGGCAGAGGTTTTGTCCAAATATTTGATTTATACTTTTTGTGTATTTTTACTTTGATGCCCCTTTCTCTCTACTCCCTTACAGTTGTATAGTGCTATTGATTGAGTATAGTAACATCCAGGTAAGAGGTGTAAAAAGGATCAAATCAAACCAGAGTCACACAAAGCTGTTTGGAGTTTGCCATCGACTCGTGTGTGCGTGCGGACAGATCGCCTAAGGGCCGGCTGAAGTGTGGCGGCTGTGAGGATTTCTATTGGAAATCATTGGTCCACTTGTTTCTCTGAGGTTTCTGCCCATCAACAACACAACTTCATTCACAGCTCTGACTGACTTCCCTTTACAATGCTTTGAACTCAATGAACAATACAGAAGTAAGGAAAGGAAAGAGGTGTGCTGATGTAGACTGCTATCAAAAGCAAAAGAGATTTTCTGCGCAGCACTGCTCTATACTGGGAGAGTGAGATAGCGGTCAAACAGTGTGTTCTTACCTTTTTGTGTGTCATTGAAATTCAGTTCCAAGTGGGCAAAAGCTACTCAAAGCTATAGACTGTATAATAGAAGAGGACTATGTGAGTGTGATGTTACCCATAGTGTTCAGTTGCAGCTCTTCCGGTCACACTGCTAGTGCTTAGCAACAAGGCTGTCAGTACACCTGCTAACGCTAGCTGGAGCGACCCCAAGGAACGCAGGCACCGCATTGGTCTGTTATTAAAGTTCATATCTTAATTTGGTGAAATAAAAACCCATTATCATGTAAAGCGGGTTAATATGAACATTTTAAGACCAAAATGATGAGCCTGACAGCAGCAGTTATAGAGAGAGGGATGACCGTTTTTCAGTATAAAGTGAACTGCGACCAAAGCTCAAAGGAACCACTTTGTGATGGTGCTCACATCCTATTTTGAACGCGCCAGCTAGCAGGTTAGCTATGACAATTTATATATGCAGTCGATTAATCGGTCAGTGGTGTCTTAGTCGACCAAAATGTAGGTATTCACAAGTTTAATCTATCTTTAAATACATTGTGCATACATTCCTAGACCTTTTTTTAGATACACAAAGATACGTATAGTTTTGAGAGCTTTTGCCACGCCCGTTTTTTAGTCTACTAATCGATCGGCAGGACATGTCTTTAGTCCACCAACAATTACATTAGTCAACTAGAGCTCTAGTATCTTACATAAACATATACCAAAATATGCAAATACTACACACTATGATAATTTGCAGCATATTATTTATATTACGGTAAAAAAAACATTTGTAAGGGATGACAGTGGGGCAGTCTTACAGTTAATATGCATGTAGTTTTTGTGTCCCTTAATGTAATATGAAAACACAAACAGCATAGCAAAGGCCAAAAAGGACCAAAATGTAATGTACCACCTACACTCCTGATTTTAGTAACTATACTTACAAGTTCAAAAGGATATGATGTGGTCTATTTCTTAAAAAAAAAAAAAAGAGGCTGTATCTGCAGTGCTGCATTAATTAAGCTACTCACCATTTAACTTTGGTTGTCTGCACCATGCACCTTTTCCTTCAGAAGTTGTTCTTGTAAAGTTGCTGTCTGATGTCGTAAACTGTTTTATATTTACCCTCCACGGCTGTAAACTTTCCGTAGTCCATCACAAGTCCTTTCCGAGCTCCTGGATGCGACGCATGGTGTTTACACGACTGCAGTGGTTTTAGAGAACGTATTTTGAAAGGGCTTCCGAAGTTTATTTTGATTCCACGTGCTTATTACCTGTCTTCCCCCTGCTAATAAGCCTGGAGACGCTCTGTTGACCTGAAAAATTAGAACTCCAACCTAATTTGAGCGACGCTTAATGTAATGACGGCTGTTGGATGAGTGTATGACAGTGCTGGTGTAAATTGTCTGACTGGTTAAAATGGAAAGCGACACCTGCGCGTATGCTGTGCTGCTGCGCTTACGCAATGAAATGACAATGCTAGCTTTATATTAAATTAAGTCACATCTCCCCAATTTCAGCAAGGTTAAAGTCTGAATGAGAGCTGTCTAGTATTTTTGGCACATTCAACAGCAATGGCACAGGTCAAGAGCAGCCTTAAATAAAAGTGTGGAAGGCACTGCATTTTAAATCCGCTGATCCGAATGTCAGTTTGGGCTGGGGTACAAGGACGGACTCTCCCAGCAGGCCCGCCATCTGCACTCTAAAAATACGCCCTGTACCTAAGGACATGAAATGAAGCACGGAGGGACATTTCACCATTGCCGAGTAGTAATCAACACCCTGGTTCTGAGCCAAATTCTCTCCTGGTTTGAAATACGCCCACATAAACATCATGGCACTGAGGAGTAGAAGGAAGGGTGGGGTAACTAGATACTTTTACTACTAGTCGTTTAATTTGATATGTATTTTAACTTTAGGGCTATAAAATTTTACTGGGTCTGATAAATGAATTGAGTTTCAGTAGGCTGAGCAGCAGCTACTGTAGCAGTATGCAGTAGTAGTAGGAGTACAAGTAGTAGCAGTAGCTGTGTTGCGGTGATTTGGTGGTTGACTGTTAGACATATAGAAATAAGGCCATGTTTTTAAAGCTCATGGTTATGCCTATATCAACTTTAAGTACAGTCTCCTTGCTTTTGAGCAGAACTATATTAAAGGTCTGTATTGGATATTTTTATGCAATGTGGTAAAGTTAGTTTTGTCCCAGTACATATATTTTGCAAAAGCAGCTTGTCAAAATGAGACTGTTGTCCCTCCTCGGACTGTAAGGCGCACCAGTAGTTTCCTCATACAAATAATATTAGAGGAAGACCTGTATTTTAAGTTTCATGTTGAAAATTACTTACCAAAATTGATGTTAAAGTTTAGTTTTTACCTGAACTTCAGATTCTTTGACATTCAAGGAATGAATTACAAAAAAATCCAACTAAATCTTGAGGATTTTATTTCAAATACTTAACTCAAGACCTAGCTCAACCAATAAGAACTTGTTCTTGTATTTAACTTTTTTTTGGTAAAACAAAATAAATAATATAATGTAACAATTATATAATAATACAAATAAAAAATAAATTAAATACTATAATTAAAACTACTAAAGGTATAATAAGGTAACTAAATGAAATAATGAAACAGCATTAGTCTATTTGACGCATAGTTTGCATGCCCTGTCAGAACACCTAATTTTACGTGGCTTTCTGAAAAATAACTCAAGTGCTTTATCACAGACCTCCTTGGGTTCTGGCCCATTTATTGCACGGGCAGGAGCCCGGGCCAGGCAACTCGTGGACCACACCAGGCTTCCTTATGGTTCCAAGTGTCGGGACGGGCCTGGAGGTGCACCCACGTAGACCGCCGGGTGACCACAGGCAAAAGGACTGGCGCAGAGCTCCATGCCCCACAGGGTTAAGCCGTTGCCTGATTGCACCCTGCTCCACGGACGGCTCAGGGTCCCGTCCCTGGACTCTCTCTCTCTCTCTCTCTCTCTCTCTCTCTCTCTCTCTCTCTCTCTCTCTCTCTGTGCATGTGAGCGAGAAGACAGAATCATGGGAAAAAATAGAGGCAGAATCCATTTGTGGCACTTGAGTTTCATTCTGTTTTCATTGGGGAAACATTGTCGTTAGCAGTGATGTGACTGTAAAACTCTGCACTTGCCACTGAAAGTTGTGAAACACATTAATAAACTCTTTGGGATAGATTTTTTTTTTTTTTAATGTATTTATTTGTTTATTTATTGGGTTTATTTATTGGTTTTTGTCTGTTTTTGTTTTTGTTATGTTAAAGGTGCAATGTGTAACTTTCCTGCTGGACAGCCAACTGCTTGTTTCCACTGAAATGTCTTTGTTTTGTCTGGAATTTTCTACAGCACAGCATTAAACATTTCAAAGAAGCAAGCGACAATGAGTTGACAATGGGAATACATGCTTTAAAGGTGTTTTGGAGCAATAAAAATACCTGTAATTTACTGTATTTAATGTCATAGATATGTTTAATGCATACTGTGGAACATTCCAGGCAAAGCAGTTAGAGCTCCATGGAGACAATGGGTGGCGGACCCACTACCTGAAAAGTTGCATAGTGCAAATTTTCGAAAATGGAAAAAGAAAATAAATAAATAAACTCTTTGCGGTAAAAATCAGCTACAGCACCTTGAAGAGGTGGCTAATTAGTTATGGTTAGACTCGTTTAAAATATACCATATACCACTTCATTGGGAGACATAAAACACACTTTACAATTGAGTTCTGACCACATAATATGTTTGCATCCACTCAGGATAACTGGAGCTGCCTCTTGACTTAAACACATACACAGTGTTTGCATTTAAAGTAATCTCTTTTAAAAGTGTCTGAGGGGACTTATCCAAAGGTGACACACGAAACTGCACTGAAGTTAGTGGTACAAGGTACAACCATGTAGACAGGAGACTGATGAGGGGAACTCTTCCTGTGGGCTGTAAGCAAACAACACCACACAGGCTGTAACCACTGCAGGATGTAACCAGTGAGTCATAGGAGCCACAGACAGCATATGGGGCGGGGGTAGGGGGAGAGAGAAGCCAACGTTTGTGGGTGCTCATGCTTCACAGGGATCTATACTTAGACAAAACACAGCTGTAAAAGTATAATAGACCCAAGTTGTGGCCGCATAAACATGTCATATAAACTAACTCATAACACAAGTGATGGATGAGAGGCCCATGCAGTAAAACTATACTAATCAAGGAAGTAAACGTCTGGCACTTTACAATAGAAATATGGCATATAATTGGTTTTATGGGGTTGATTTAAATATAGTTTGTATATTTCAGGCCATATAATAAAAGGGGGTATGTAAACAAAATATGTTTAAAGGGCCCATATTACACTATTTTCTGATCTATGTAATAATGTTGTTATACAATGTTTGCTCATCAAAAACATATCTGGAGTTGTGATTTGTTTCATTCACACATGTTTAACATACAAACCTGCATATTTAGGCTGAGTTCTTCTCTCAAACAGTTTTTAAACTCCATACAGCTTCACTAGAATCATTTGGATAAGTTCAGCCCTGGAATTGCCAATATCTACCAAACTAAAGGTAAAACCGATTCATAACATCACAATTTTGAGATCTGGACAAGTCCAGAATGGCCGTCCGTTCTACCGGCCGTCGGGTGTACTAACAGCAGAGGGAACTAACACGGTAATTTGCCCATTTGTCAAGCATAAATTGCATAGGCCTAAAAAGTGAATTGCATCGCCCCCCCATCCCCAATTTCCACCATCCTGAATTGGTAGGACTATTTGTGGGGGAAAAGTTCAGGGCTGTTTTTTTGTCCAAGTCCGTCCCTGATGACATTGTGCACTGGCAGGAATGTCCAACGTGAAAACTATAAGGTTTATAACTAAATAAAACATGAATTTACAGCTACATAAATGATATGTAATACATGTAGTGACTGTGTGTGCCCAAACATGTAATTTAGTCTGTGTAGCTAATCTATAATTTTTTAAAAATGAACAATTTGATGGTGGCTCACTTTACCTTAAAGTCTTCGGGTAAATTGGGCCAAGCCTTTCAACTAAAATGGGCCACCATCAGATAAGATTTTTAGCTTATCTTTTTATGTTTTTTATTGATTAAATAGATTTATTGTAAATTAATTCTAATAACATAATATTTCATATGCATGTCCAATTGTGGACCATGATCATGGTCATATACGGCTGTTTTACATCATCCATAAGGTTATGCATCTTGTATAACTATTATGGCTGTAATCATGATTTAATACAGTTACAGTAGTTAGCCATCCATCCATCTATCTATCCATTTTCTTCTACTTATCTGGGGCCAGGTTGCGGGGGCAATAGTCTAAGCAGGGACTCCCAGACTTCCTCCACCCCGGACACTTCCTCTAGCTCCTCTGGGGGGACCCCAAGGAGTTCCCAGGCCAGCCGAGAGACATAGTCCCTCCAGCGTGTCCTGGGTCTTCCCTGGGGCCTCCTATGCCTGGAACACCTCCCGAGGGAGGAGTCCAGGAGGCATCTGGGAAGAGATGCCTGAGCCACCTCAGCTGGCTCCTCTTGTCGTGGAGGAGCAGTGGCTCTACTCCGAGCTCCTCCCATGTGACTGAGCTCACCCAATCTCTAAGGGAGCGCCCAGCCACTCTGCAGAGGAAACTAATTTTGGCCACTTGTATCCGCGATCTTGTCCTTTCGGTCATTACCCAAAGTTCATGACCATTGTGTCGACAGTGATGTGGTCACTGTATCGGACCATTGTGGTGAAGAGGGAGCTGAGCCGAAAGGCAAAGCTCTTGATTTATCGGTTAATCTACGTTCCTACCCTCACCTATGGTTATGGTCAATTACAGTAGCCTTTTCAGTCAAACACAAGATGTACTGGGCTGAGGGCACATGGGGCTCGTCCCCGTGTCTATGGGCCATAGGAGGTGCCCTGTGGCTGCGGATGTTACGGATAGTCTCAGGGCTGTGCACTGTGCTGCAGGTCTAGTAGTCTCTAGTCTGTGCCAAAAATACGATAGGTCGCGATCTAAACTTTGTTCGAGCTCAGTGATAAGGCATGCACATTTTAATGAACAGGTCTACAGCCAATCGTAACTAGGCTGTAGCGGTAACTAGGCTTGGTAACTAGGCTTAATATATTGTACAAACTCGTTCCAAATTTTAAATGTGAATTTCTCCAGAATTTATGCCTGAAGTCAACATGTCCATGTTTTTCAATACGCAGATGAAAATGGAGATTGATCAATATGGGAGAAAAAAAATGTGATTCCTTTTTTTCCCATATCACCCAGCCCTAGTCTCAGGGCAGTACACGTCCTGTCACTGGAGCACAGGAGCTCTGAGCTCAGGGTTTGTTCAGTGCAGTGAGCTGAGGACAGAGCACCAAACATTACCTAAAATTACTGTCCCAGACAATTTACAAAAAAGTGGCCAAATTTACCTGACTTCACCCTACTTGAGCTTTCTACCATGTTATAATGTTTCCTCATCACAAACATGCCTGAATATGTCATCCATGTGTATCTGAATAATACACATGGATGACTCTCTCCTGGATCCTATTCAAACCCTCTGTATGGTTAGCAGTAAGATTCTGTCCATTGCTCAACCCACAAGCCTACATCAATATTTGAGTACTGGACATGGTTCTAGGCTCCACAGAGGCCTTAATGCGTGCTGAAGCTTCATCCTCATCTTCATCACACCCGCATCGTTCGGCCTGAGGATCTTATACCTCAGATTTGAGATCTTAGCTTCACACGGGCCCTTATGCATGCTGGAGCATCATCATCCTCATCTTCATCATGGCCACATTTTCTGGCCCGAGGACGGCATGGTGAGGCATTTTTGGAGGGTTGACTCACACAAAGCCTGTACATTGTAATTAGTGTTAGTTATTATCAGCACATTCTAATATATATTATTTATTAATGCACAAATCTTTAAAGCAGCAATTCTCAAATTTTTCACACATTAAGTACCACCAAGATAATATTTGAGTTTCTGAGTACCACCAGATCTAAACTCAGACTTTATCAGGCTTAATTTAGGGCTCAAATCATATATTACGTAAAATTGACTCTTGTGAACTTTAAGCCATGTAATAATGTTATTTCCTCAAATACATAACTTGGAGTTGTGTTTTGTTTCATTCACACACGTTTGAGTAACCCTTTACTATTAGTCTGTCTGCACCTCCAAAGCTCAAACTGCTCTATTCCACCTTGTGATGTCATGCAGTGTAGTTTTCAAGTTAACAGCAACCGTTTAAAAACACAGTGGGGCACTTCCTGTATTACCACATGACATCACGAGGTGGAACAGTGTTTTATGTTTGAGAGAAGAAGTCAGCCTAAATATGCAGAGTTTGTGTGTTAAACATGTGAATGAAACAACACTGTAATGAACAGGCCGTTCGCTGCTGTATGAGTATTCACACATGCACTTTCATTCACTTTGCACTTTGGATATATTTACATTGCACTTTTTAGCACACAGCACTTATGAGATATGCTAATTTGCACATTATAAAAAACTGCACACATTTGTATTGTTTTAAAATATTTATTGAAAACTTTTAGCGTTTATCACGTAGTTCCAGTTGGACGGGCACTTACCGTAATGGCGGCCGTCTGTGGAGATAAACTAAGCATTACAGTTGGAATGTGCAATATATGTGCCATGTTTTAAATTAGTTGTGTCTCATGTTTGTTGGCATGTGTGTGGTGTAGATGTTTTTAAAGTGTGAAAGTGGTATGTGTGTGGGAGGATTTTAACTTGGTTTTATACAGCTAATGTTAATTTTACATCCTTTGGAGTTTTAATGGTTTTACCCTGCAGTATATAATGCGCTGTTTTTACCATTCTGTATTCTGCTGCTGAAGAAGAACCTGCTGCTCCTAGTCCCCTTCGCACCTTTTTGCACTGCACTTTGCACTTGAGCACTTTATTTTGGGAATTGAAAAAATGAAAAAAACGAGGGCCATGCTAAGCCTTCCTCCATCATCTGTGTATGTGTAACTCACTGTAACCCAGCCGCTCTACCCGCCCTGGTCACAAACACAAAACACCAGGTATGTTTGTGATGAGGGAACAACATTACAACAGATCAGAGAATAGCGTAATATGGGCCCTTACCATGGTCAAAAATTCTACTTAACTATGAATACGGCAGTTCTACAATACTTAACCAAAAGGAAGAGAAAAAACATGACTAGACTTGTCTCTAAGTAAAATAAATGGCCACTAGTTGCAACAGAGGCAGCCCATGTACCACAGTTTGAGAAACACTGCTTCGTACACTTTGCGAAAATGAACGAAGAAGACAATTGCACCGTTCACTCTGGGAGAAGCAGGAGTTGCATGTGTCCCCTTGAAGCGCCTTGGTGAGGGAGAAGCTGGAATAAGCTATTTTTCTACCTGATCCCAGCTCCTCTTCCTCACGTTTGGGGCTCTTGGCTCCACACGGACTGGTATACGTGATGGAGCTTCATTGTCGTCATCATCCTTTCTATTCACCTCCTCTTGCTGGCTTTTAAGTCAGTGAATTGACTTGTATTGTATTGTTGCAGGACTTCTGGGATTGGCTCCTCTTCCTCGTCATATTTTGAGTCGGAGTTCTCCTCAAAAAAAGTCCTGTTCCTCCTGTAGGGGGCTGGGAGGAGGAAAAGGAGGGATAATAGGAGCCATGGGTCCTGAGGAGGACCATGGAGGAGGAAGGCTGGGAAAATGAAAGGGAAAATGAATAAATTAAAATAGAAATCGCCAGGACTAGACTTGATTGACAGATGAAATTTGTTTACCCAGTGGCTTTTGTGTAGTGTTGTGTATGTGTTGAGCAGGGGCAGTGCCAGACATTTTTGGTTGGAAAAGCTTTAGGGGTGGTAAGACCCCCATTCAAGTATGTTTTCTTTCTGAATTTAGCTATTTAGCTACAAATGTTTTATGCTAAATGCCACTAGAATATTTGACATTTTTACCTTCTGCCAAGTTCCCCCTTCGCACTTGGCCCAGATGACGATGAAGGTGGTTGGAGTTATTGTGATTTGGCCTGCGGCGAATTGCCTGCCAAAGGTGGACCTGCTCACCTGAAAAGAATTTAAATGTGGATAAGTTCTTAAATCTTAAATCTTATCATAGTAAACCAAAAATCATGTGTTTTAACACACCTCTTACCACATTCACCCATGGTCCTTGGTTTCCATCCGGCTCACCTTGAACTTCCCTCACCTCACCTGAGAAGAACAGAACAAAGAAACAGAACAATTATCACTGGGTGTGTGTTAACCTCTATTCAATTATTTTTTCCTCTCTGAATTTAACCATTTAGCTAAAAATGTGATCTGTTAAATTTTATTTTTTTGACATACCTCCAGCCAAGTTCCCCCTTGGTCCATAGCCCAGAAGATGCTGTGGGAAGTTCAGGTGGTTATAATTGCCATCTGACCCATGGGGAACTGGCCTTACCTCAACGAGAAGAAACAGAACAATTAAAGTTAGTAAACCAAAATCTCTGTCTTATGCTGTCTCATGCTAAATGCCACTAGAATATTTCTGACAAACCTCCTGGCACGTTCACCCTTGGTCCTTGGGCCAGATGATCCACTTGGTTGAAGTGGTCGTTATCGCCATCCAGCCCACGGTGAAATGCCAGGAGTTTGTGGGGGTGCCCATCTGAAAAGAAACAGAACAATTATATAATTATATAGTAAACCAAAAATCATGTTCTGGTCTATCCTTATCGTCTAATCCTTGTCTTCTAACTTTTTAAAGAAATTGTACTTGTAAAATACCTCTTGCCAAGTTCAGCCTCCATCCGTGGGGGGCTAGGTGACGCTGGAAAAGGTTGATGCTTTCTGCGTTTAGCCCCCAGTGAATTGTGGAGCCGGTCAACTGAGAAGGAACAGAACAATGAAAGTTAAGCCTTTTTTTGTTTTTGGACTGAATACACTTATCCTGCTTGAGTACTCTTTCTCTTAGTAGCCAATTGTGTGGTCTTTCCTTTGAAAATACACTACTAATGTGTGAATATTTGACCATAAATCTAGTATTGTGAGAAAACTGGACTGTGTGTTAACGTCTGTTCAAGTTTTTTTTTTCTTTTCTGAATTTCATTTTTTACCCCTGGTTTCATACCTCCTGCCAACATCAGTCTCTGCCGTTGTTGCAGAAGACGCTGTAACACGTTGTGTTCCATCTTCAACAAAATGAAACAAAAGTAGATCTTTGCTCACAGCTGCCGGACATTACAGTAATCGAACCTACTAGAGACAAATGCCAAGTCTCTCCAAGTCTGCTTTAGACAGTATACCTTTGATTTTTGCTACGTTTTTTAGATGGTAAAAGTCTTCAGAGAATAATAGCAGGGGACTCCAGCAAATGTGTTGTTTAAATACAATTTGTGTTTTTTCAGACAATTTTAAAACTTTTTTTCGCTGTGTTTGTTAATGTGTGCGTTGTGTTGGTAAGCCTTTGTTTCTTAACATCTTGATGATTATGGCTTATAGATAATGAAAACCCAAAATTCTCAGAGTCTCAGAAAAATAGTGTTAAAAAAGTTCAGTATTGGGAAGTCATGGTGTCACTTACTGAAAACACCTACGAAGGGTTCCTGGTCTCTCAGTCTGGGTCAGTGGGCTACAGAATCATGGGGAAGGCTGCTGACAGGACACATGTCCAGAAGACAGTCACTTACTCTCTCCACAAGGAGGATAAGCCACAAAAAATAACTGCTAAAGATACTGGTTGGTTGGGGTGGACATCAATATTTAGTTGATAACGATTTGATAATGCCACTGTTTAAAACTACATTACAAATTAGCGTATATATTTTTATATATAAATATATACTGAGCCATTTTGGAGTCAAATTGTGGAAGCCTAGACCTACATATTTGTATATAAGCCTCTTGAGCTGTATTTGACACGCTATTCGTACAAACAGGGCTATTTGTTTCTTCACAGATTTGGTCTACTCCTACACCTTATTTATGCAGCTGAGCCTCCAGTAGTATTGTTATCTATGCAATTATTATTATTATGCATCTATAAACCATATTAGTGACATATGACAGCTCTACAGAAATGTATTGCACTCAAAACACAAAATTTATTCATGAAGAGATACTAACAAGGACAGTGCACTGATTAGACAGGCGCATGGGTCAATACAGCCTCGGACATGTAGAAAAACTTATAATAAGGGGATACTCACAAGAGTTAATTTTGCGTAATATGAGGATTAAACTTTCTTTTACATTGGAAAGTACGTATAGTTGGTTGGATAACCGGACTTATCACAGGCGCAATATGTTACTCATTAAAATAGCTTAATTTACTTTCTATATTCTGACATCCTATGAGCATTTACAATCCTACTGAGTCCCAACCCTCTGATTGTGAAGCCGTCTTTTTTTGGCACCTACAAAACTTTAATCCAAAAAGTCATTTAAAACAACTACATCTTATTTAGTACTAATTAAGGTGTTCTTCCACAGAACTCCTGCTATGATTGGCTGCTCCTTTGTGGTGGATCGGGAATACTTTGGGCAGATCGGACTACTGGACCCTGGCATGGAGGTGTATGGTGGAGAGAACATCGAGCTAGGGATGAGGGTGAGTACAATGTAATATTACTATAATGTCACAATGTTAGGAGCTTGGGAGAAATAATTATATTGCTATCTGGTGCATGTAACAAAGGTAAGTGTGGATGTAATAAGCAGGAGTTGCACTTGCTCTGAGACTTACTGCGAAGGAATGTGCTTTTAATGAGTCTTCACTTTGGAGTTTTTTTGGGTTTTTTTTGCACATTTGTTCACCAGAAAGGCCACACAAAAGCCATAATTACAAATCCAATATTTGAAGAGGTAATTTTTGAACGAGCAGTCTTGGTGAGGGAGATAGGAGAAATCTATATTCAGGCTCAGGAAGAGCTTATGATGAGGTCTGCTCCTGTTTCCAGCCCGAGGGAGACAGCTTAAGATACAAAACCCAGGGGCGTCAACACAAGACATGATTAAACTTTGCAAACTTAGAATTTTCTTGGATGGAAAGGAGGGCGGGAGAAATCCTTTTAATGCAAATCGTCAGCCAACCCGACGGCACTAAAGCCTGTATATGCAAAATGTAAATGCTTTTTTCTAGCTTTGAGTAAAATTTAACGCTTCATGAGAGCGCAGGAACTTGGTGAAGAATTGGTTTGAGTTTAAATTCAGAAAATGTTTCTCTCCAGCCGACTGGAACCATTCGGGTCTAAATGCCCTCCTCAACTTATTGGAATGAGAAATGCTTGAAAGAGCCTGCTTCATCATGTAATGTCGTCACATCCATCTCTGTAGCTCTCAAAGGCTCGATGGGACAGAAGAGTTGGTACACCACTATGAAAAGTATTTAAAGGAAAATTGACCTGAGAATTGATTCTATAAATTGGTGCCATGCTAGTTTGAATATGTTAGCATTCATGTTTTTGTATATCTGAACTTAAAGCCATCACTTTCTTTATCGAACAGTGTTACACTAAATTTGACATTAGAAATAGTGAAACAGACAGCTACAGTTACAAGAGAATCATTTTTGTTTTCTTTCTGGGCATGACAATAAATTGTTTTCTTGTTGATAATCCTATGCTTTCTCATTTGTTAGGATTGACAAAATTTGTAACTTTAAAAAACATTTTTAATAAGTGTACAAATCCCACAGAAATACTAAAACAGTATTTCTGCCCCAAGTGCAAGATTGCTATTCCTCTCTTTTAAGATTTTTTTGATCAAAGACATATTGATGGTGCCCTGTGTAACTTTTCTGGTGGAGGTCAGGTATGCCAGCGGCTCGTCTCCATGGAGATGTTACTCATTTGCAAGTATTACAAATGTTTACCTGCTCAGCAATACTATGAAAAACATGCATTCTTCCTCATTCCTCACCACAGATCTGACCTGTAACTTGGTCTAGTGGGGGTGTCACCTGCTTGTATATATTGTAGAAGTTAATGCTATACTGTGTCAGGCAAAGTAATAACATCTCCACGGAGACAAACAGGTTCTGAATCATCCTCTGGAAAAGTTCCATAGTGCATCTTTATATTAGACAGGGAAATTAGTAACTATTCATATTGCCTTTTGCTGCCCATTATCCAAGCACTATCCCACTCTGTGCCCTCAGCTTTACTTCTTTGCTTGTTCTTCTCTCAATAGCATACTATCACTATAGCTGTATTTGCTTAATACACCAGGAACATCTCTATGGAGCAGTCTGTGATGTAGTGTGGTCCTTTTACATAACCCCACCTGTCTTTCATCCTATTATATTATATACTACTTCTATACTTTTGATTCATGAGACGCAAGGACCCCACATTTGCACTAAGCCATCACAAATGCAATTACCTTTTTGTCCCCATTTGGCCTGTCTGAAATAGACCACATGCGCGAGAGAAGGCATGGTCCATTGAGCATTGTTTGAATAGGTCTGCAGTCAACAAGCAGCTTTATCCATTCATATTGTACTAATGGAATGGTGATGGGCCCCTGAATACAATTACCCCTACTGAGGTCCAGGGGTGGAGTTATTGTTGGTGGCGGGTGAGCAGTTGCCATTCAAGGCTTGGTTTGATGGACACAGACATGTTTAACAATTAGCCCGGTCTAGTTCACAATGGCCGCATGTGGCCAGAATGGAGAGGGCCGCTGATGAAAAGCGGGGATCATGCTGAAAGGTTAGGCTAGAGTTATAATTGACTTGGGCTGGAGAGGCTTTTGTTACCAACAAAAAGGAGAAAGGTTTCGAGCTGGTTCAAAAGCACAGGGTTTTTTGCACTAAATAGAAGGTAATGCATTGTAATTTTGTGAGTGTTGTGATGGGAAAGCAATTAACATTTTGAGATAGAACCTTTAAAAAGCCTATGTAATGTCCAGGTGTTAGCATTTTGCATAAGTTATTATGCAAAACCATATTGTCAATCAGAAGTCGCTGAAGTAGCCAATAAAAATTATTCAAGTTAGAATACTGTTAGTTGAAAATAATATTGCAAAGTAGAAGTAAAAAGTGGTACACAATTTAGTCAAATAATAGCAAAAAAAACAACAAAAAAAAACTTCTACTAACCTAAGAGTAATTGTAAAAGTAAAAGGTGAAATGTAGTACTTAAGATGCTTTCTATACCTTTTTTTATAGTATTTGGTTTAGCAGTGTAGTTACCTTCACCCTGTGTACAAGAATGAAAGGGAGGATAGGCCAGATTCAGACAGATTCCTCATGCAAAGAAGCCTGAGGGAGTAACAACAGACAACACTTTGAGTTAAAGTGAAGAATGAATTGTATTTAAATACCCGGGTATAGTATAGTCCATTTAAGTCCTTTTCAGTGTCTGTTCCTGTCTGTTCAATGTTCATTCAATGTTCAGTGTGTTTGTAGCCAATTGGGCTACAAGCTGCCAGTTCATTCAACTCTCTGGGCTGGGGCTCGCCATCCAGTGTTGGAAGATGATCCTTTCTCCTCTGCACGTCTGCAGTTCTCAACTCTAATCCAAACAAGAAACCTGACCTAAAGATAAGGCCAGATTAGAGTAGTTTAAAACAATGCACTATTTTTCTATACTACCCTTGCTACTGTTTACGTTCTTCTCAAAACAATAATTAACATGTTGTACAACAATAAAGTTCAAAATATTCACAATTACAAAATTACCATATGAATAAACCAAATAAAATAGCTTAAGAGTGCATAGTGAATACACCTTTAAAATAACACAAAATAGCTTTAAGGTGAATTACAAGTACGCGATGGCTTTTAGTTCTAATAATCTGCACCAAAATAATAGCAGAGTGTCAATATATTGCACCTGACTTCCACAAATATTTTTTTTTACAGTGCTCTGAAACATGTTAGCGGCATAGTGGCTACATACCGCCACTCCGACATTGACGTCTAATTGTCAGAGTGGCCGTATTTCTGTATTTCCATTTTTTATCAAACTTCCTTGTACTCCAAAAAAATGTTTTTCCTTGATTGGAGTGGCTTTAGTTGAGCATAAAATAAATATTTGTAAACTTTTGAATGAGTCCAGTTGTACATAAAATGTATTGTGTGTATTTTATCCATCAGAATACAAACTGAAAAGTTATGACATCAAGAATTACAATCACAAAATGAAAATTTACGATTACGCTTTCTTCATTATGAATATGAATTTGTCACAAAGGCGCGACTCTACTGTCAAAAATACATCCAGGATTAAAACAGGACTTAAACCAGGACTAAACCAGGACTGAACCAGGATTAAAACAGGACTTGAACCAGGATTAAAACAGGACTTAAACCAGGACTGAACCAGGACTGAACCAGGACTACACCAAGTCTAAACCAGGACTAAACCAGGTCTAAACCAGAACTAATTTTGGACTTGAGAGAGAGAACCCCGAGCCTGCGGAGCAGGGTGTCCGTAAAGTGCGATTGGACGACGGTGTGCTTAGCCCCGTGAGGCGCAGAGCTCTGCGCCGGTCCTTTTGCCTGCGGTCACCCAACAGTCTATGCTGGCACATCACCGGGCCTGTCCCGACACTCAGTCCTGGTTCAGTTCTGGTTTAGTCCTGGTTTAGACCTGGTTTAGACCTAGTTTAGTCCTGGTTTAGTCCTGGTTTAGTTCTGGTTTAGAATTGGTGTAGTCCTGGTGTAGTCTTGTTTCAGTCCTGGTTCAGTCCTGGTTTAGTCCAGGTTTAGTTCTGGTTTAGACCTGGTTTAGTCCTGGTTCAGTCCTGGGTTCAGTCCTGGGTTCAGTCCTGGCTTAGACCTCGTTTAGACCTGGTTTAGTCCTGGTTCAGTCCTGGTTCAGGCAAAAAAGTTGACACTCCAAACTATGAGTAGGTTGTCGGAATAGCGGCATAAAAGGTGTCGGAATGGAGGGTTGTCAGAATGACGGAAAAGGTGGGGGTCTGTCGGAGTGGCAGTATGTCGGAATATGGGTTGTACCTCGGCATGAACATGTGCTACTACCAAAACGAGCATAAATAAGATAAGATAAGATAAGATAAAATAATCCTTTATTTGTCCCACAATGGGGAAATTGCAGTGTCACAACGCAAGTTTCAGAAACAGTAGGAAAATAAGAGCATGCATCAATATCAAGATAAATAATAATAATAAGTATTTACAATCAACTAAAAAACACAACACTGTAAAGCTAAAAGGCACAGGAGCGTTGCACAATAAGTGTCTTTGATTCTGAGCAGTGAACAAACAGCAGTTAAAGTGACTCCAGTATAGTAATATATAATATTACTACAATAAAGTGACTCAGATGATTGTGTACAGTGCAGTGATGGACAGTGGTGGTTAAATAAATAAGTAGCAGGTAAGTGACTTTAAATAATATTGCACATTGTTATTATTGCTATGGAGATGACACGTGGTTGCTATGGAGATGACACATGACTAGCATTGATCATTATACAGTCTAACAGCAGCAGGAAGGAAAGACCTGCGAAATCTCTCCTTAACACAGCGAGGGTGAATCAGTCTGTCACTGAAGCTGCTCTCCAGAGCAGACAGGGCGTCCTGCAGGGGGTGACCCTCATGGTCCAGCATAGACATGAGTTTAGCCAGGACCCTCTTGTCCCCCACCTGCTGCACCGAGTCCAGAGGACAGCCCAGGACTGAGCTGGACTTCTTGATGATCTTGTCCAGTTTCTTCTTCTCCCTCTCTGTGATGCTGCTGCTCCAGCAGACCACACCGTACAGGATGGCTGATGCCACCACAGAGTCATAGAAGATAACACTTTTTAACAACCAAATTAAAATATTGTGCACAGCACTTTTTAAGTTACATGAAGGATTTAGTAAAACAAACCACCTCTAAAAAACATTTTTAGTGTATGAAGGCTAGCGGAGGTTAGCATGGAAGCTAGAGCTGATTAGCATGCTAAGCTAGCACAATACGTTGTGTATGGGACTCACCAATGCAGGGGAACATGTTCTAACAAAGGCTACGGGGTTTCCTGGGTTTCCATGGGCTTTCAGCACACAGTACTTCAGTATCTAACAGTTTAACAAACGTTTTATCACTAACATGAATTGTAATGATACTTGCGCTCAGGGGTATGGTGACCAGATTGGGGTTATCAAAAAGGAGGACACCGGGCTCGGGTGTGAAAAAGAATTGGTGATGTTTGTGAGATTATTCCCGTGTAGCGTGCGCACGCCGCGGTTATGTGCATCTGAGTTCGCGATGCTACACACTTTTTCAGCTGGGATATATGAATGAATCTCAAGCCAATATGAGGTCAATTTTCATCAAGAGTTTTGTCGCCAAAACTAAAATAAGTGTCCCATTCAAAGCTGCCAGTTGATCTTGAGGCTTGTCAGAATCCCGGACATTTTGGGATAGTTTAGAAATTCCTCTCGGACATTTTTTTGGGTCCCAAAAGGAGGGAGAGGGGTCTGGCTGCAGACTATGGGGCGAGTGGAGCTCCACTCTTGAACAGAAACACGTGACCTCCACTTTTATATGAGGAAGTACGAGGCCCATTTCAGCTGACTAAACAGTAATATATTATCTGACTATATAGTAAACTTAAAGGAAGATCTTTATTGTGTTTGTAAAATAAAAACATTTTATAAACTACACTACACATAATCTTATTTAATCAACATTTATTTGAGGTCAAAATAAAACATTTCGTAGGCTGTGACCTTAGGACAAGACATGATATTTACATATTTACTTCCTCATTTATAAAAGTGGAGGTCACGCGTTTCCGTAGAGTGGAGCTCCACTCGCCCCTATGTCTGCCGTCAGACCCTCTTGAAAGGAGGACATGTCGGGGACAAAGAGGTCACCCTATTATTGGCCCTGTTAGTGCAACATCAGCCTAAACTGCTATTTGTTGCTCAGTGTGTCAATCAAAATACATACACTTTTTACATAATTTTATATATTATATATTCATTTATATATTATATTTTACATTATATATTTAAAAAATATAGAAAATTGGGTAACTTTTTATGTCTATAACACATTTATTATGTATAGTATGTAATTTTGCTCTATGTAAATATTCGTAAAGTCTTGTGATCATCATCTTTTTGCTCCTTTTCCAGAAATATGC
The DNA here is from genome assembly GCA_029959045.1 of Taenioides sp. WSHXM2023. Lineage (NCBI taxonomy): Eukaryota > Metazoa > Chordata > Actinopteri > Gobiiformes > Gobiidae > Taenioides > Taenioides sp. WSHXM2023. Next base: position 12,581,348 of record CM057089.1, read on the forward strand.
TTTTCTGTTGTTTAAAATATATATGTAGTATGTATATGATTATTCTTTCTCTCTTGACACAAACTTGAAACAAAAACAAATCAATAAAAGAAAAAAAAAAAAAAATCTGACAAAATATCAAATAATGCACACAATTTGTGTGTGTGTGTGTGTGTGTGTGTGCGTGCGTGCGTGCGTGCGTGTGTGTGTGTTTTGTTTTGTTTTTTTGTCAGGACAGGACAGACCGCTATGACGACTGCATGAAACACAAACTTCAAGCTTTTTTCCCTCAAAAAGTTGCTCAAGTTGCAACTGACTACCTGACTTTCCCTGAACGCTGCTGTGATGCTGAAGGACATAGAGGAGGGACACTTTTGGGGCTTCCTCTCCTCAAACTGTCCTGACATAAATCTGCTGACCCCACCTGACCAGTCCTCCTGTTAAACTGCACTGAGACATTTGACTGAGACACAAAGGCCACTGAGAAGTGCAGTGTAAATGTTGCTGCAGCAAAACTTGAATTTCCCTCGGGACCAATAAAGTATCTGTCTATTTCTCTCTCCTTCTCTTTTTCTCTCTTCCTCTGTCTCTCCCTCTCTGTCTCTCTTTCTCTCTCTCTTTTTTCTACCCATATATGTTACTAGAGGGTACTTGAAATGATACTATTTGCAGCCAATTACATAAATGGTGAAACAAAACAAGGGTTACCTGTTTTTTTATTTATTTATTGATTTACTTGACAAGGACTTCATTATTGAATCATTCTGAAACCTTCAAACCTCAAGTTAGCTGTCCTCCTCCCCATGTTGTCATACTCCTCCCTTTGGCTAAAGAAATGCATTTGGATCGATGAATGTAATGTCGTATTAGACCAGCCATAGTCCAGGCAAGAGGGAAATGAGGCAAACTACATCCCCTGAGTGCCAGCTTCACTATTTTGATCTTATCACTTTATAAATCATACTAAACTCACAGTCTGTTTGGGGACACAGAGCTCTGCTGCAGTCTCCCTCAGCAAACAGACAAAAGGCCAGGGACAGCCATGATGAATCCTATACCAGCCGTGTCAATATGACTTTATCTCCTAATGGCCTCTGCACTCACCACTTGGTCCCAGTCGCCTTAGCGACCAGCCCATTGCCCTTCATTTCAAAGTTCCTCAGGGCACGATATATTTTTTTATACTTGGTCTTCCCATAAAACACTACATCAAAGCTCGCAGAGGTCACCCCGTCATCCCTGTTCCCTGTTATTTCGTCTCCAGCTCAATTTGTACTTTCTATTTATTTTGTAATTGCCTCTAAAACCTCTGGGAAATGTCAGCAAAAATGACAATCAGCAGTATGTTCAATCTATTGTGTGGGAATGTTATAGGGCATTTCACATGCACTATTTTGAATCTAAAGGTTTAATAACAAAAACAAATTATTTTTCGTGACTAGCAAAAAAAAATTACAGCAATTCAAGAACACATCTATCATCTGGAAAATGTGTTCATGTCACAGGCATTGCTACAGTCCAGTTTAAAGGCTTATTTTGAATAGACTTTATACTGACTTAAGGCAAAACATCAGATTTTAGTAAACTGTTATCACCTTTAATAGGCTAAATGGTAGATCAATGGACATTTTTCATAACTAGCTGAACTTAAAAGTGCACTATGCAACTTCTAAGGTGGAGGGTTCGCTATTTGTTCTCCATGGAGATGTTATTTCTTTGCCTGGAATGTTTCACAGTGGGGCATTAGACATATCTCCCTTGTATTTGTTCAATTACAAGTATTTCATAGCTCAAAAATACCTGAAAACATAAATTCTTACCATGTGCAGGCTTGCTTCTCCATAGATCTGACCATGAACCTATCTCTGTTGTAATTACCAAATTTATTTCCATACTGTGGAATAATCTAGACAAAACCGTAATATCTCAAGCAGGTGATGGACCCCCCACCAGAAAAGTTAGTGCACCTTTAAAGGAAGTATACATTCTGTAAATGTGATTTATATGTGAATGCAATGTAAGTAATAGAAGATAGTGTACACAATTTAATCAGCTTTATTATTATTTTATTTCATAAATTTCTACTGCAAAATGTTTTTCAAATTACCCAACATGTAATAATAAAATAAACAAATTTATTCATCTGGGACATGGACAAATAACATCCTTCCTTTTTGCTAAATTGAAATTTGATTTGAAATTGCCTGATGCTGAAAGTTCCTAAAATTACCTCTGCTGGTTAACCACACCGAATAAACCCATGTGACTGTAGTGCTAAAGTAAACCTCCAAGGCATGGTACTAAAACTGTCTCATTTTAATAAATGTCACAAAGTCCACCCAGTAAATCAGCAGCTTTCCGTATGAAGAATATTTTTTTGAATGCGTTGATTAACTTCAACAGGAACAGCTTTTCTCAAATAATGAACGAAAAAACATGGTATTTTTTTGTTTGAAGTTGTGTGTTTGTAGTCTTGGGTTGCGCCTGTAGGTGTCTGGCTATAATCTCACTGTAGTGAGGACAATGGAGCTAATTAAACTAGAGCAGCAGCAGCAGCTCAGCAGTGCCAGTAAGTAATACACTTCACTCAGTCTCAAAACATGACTGCAGCTAAAGTGGGGGGTAGTTTAGACAGGACGCAATAAATATTCAAATTTCACTCCATATATGATCAAGGAAAAAATAATGTTATGACTCTGTGTTTTTGCCTTTGTGAGGAAGCATTGCATTTTTATTTATTAATCTAGGAGTGGATGTCTAATATTTTGCCTTGCTTATTTTCAAGACGCCATTGCCCATAAACCCCATTTTCACTGGCATACGCTTAATGCTCTGTACGTACTTCATACTATAATTTTATTTTCTTAAGTGGTGATACGTGTAGGATACGTCAGCATCATTTGATACACATGAAAAAAAATAAAATAAAATCTGCTACCTGTTGTTGTTGTTGTGATCTGCAGCTGTCCATCCAGAGGTGGTGACAACTTCACAGCTATGTTATGATGATGTTTACATCGACGTCTGCTCCCACTGGGCACTTCAATTTTCAAATGCAGAAGTCAGCAGACTTTTATTTAGTCGTTTTAGATGAATGTGAATAAAAAACTGGGATTGCTCACCCAGATCATAGATAAATTGTACAAAAAACAGATGTTTATCAAGGTCCTGGGAGGGCAGATACTTGATGAAAAATGCAACAAGTCAGAGGCACTTTGTTTTTGAAGTTTGCTTTATATGCGCCACATCGGAGTCTTATACAATATCATATAGATTATATCTATATGCCAAACACAAGCACAATATGTCTTCTTTAACAATAATCAGATGCTAATCTATCAGAATGGTCTCAGTCATGTGCGTATAAATGTTGCGGTTGAGGTTCAAGCAGCTATTCTCAATGATCTTATTAATATTAAGAGGAATTTGTTTTCCCCTTCTACCCAACAACATGGGTGCATTTCACATTGAGAGCCATGTGCGCTACATTTCAATTGGTTTCTCCATGAAGCTCCTCCTCCTTCTCCGCCACAGCAGGATTGTAGTGGTGACAGATGTATCCGGTCCCACTGAGCCTGTACAACATCAGCTGGCTCCAAAGTCTTTCATCCTTGAAAAATATTGGATTGCTTCTCCACATAAAATTTCAATACTCCGCTTTTAATTCTCCACTTTTAATCACATTGTCCTACTTATTAAGTTTTCTTCTTGCAGTTTCAGAATGAATCATACATTTTTAATTTCTAGTAATGAAAAAGCAGTGCTCTTTTTCCAGATGGTAGAAAAACAAAGTGAAAAAGGTGAGGTGGTTCTGTAACAGGTGCAGTCTCAAAGCTTTTGGCAGATGTAGTCAGGTGTTGTTAGTTATATCTGAACATAATGATGGGAAACCTTTGATACCAGCTCAGAACAAAATAGGGCTACGTTTTAAAATATGTTATAGATCCATTCATAAGATAAACTGTAAAGAATTAGAACCATTGTCCAATTAGTCAAAGCTTGAACTGGTCTTTGTGTAAGAAATTCAAAATCCATAGTAATTAGTATATTGTGTTGTCAAGGTCAGTTGCTAGAAACAAAATTATCTTCACTGGTCACATGCTAGATGCTAGGTTAAACAGGGATTTGAGGTGCTTTATGTCTGGTGCTTGTAGTTTGCAATTTTAACATCATGAAAACAGAATCTATATTTTCTCTCCAGCGTACTCACTTTATAAACCAAACATCAAGGGATTTGCTTTTTGTTCCCTAGAAATGTTGTTGTCAAAAACATTCTTGTATCTGTATTACGACTGTGATTGTATTATTCATTTCAATTCACATCCTTGCTATTTTCTCAATCAGAAATACATTGCGGTGTAGGCTCCTCTTTCTCCCACCAGACAGCTCTATCTTGATAATAACTTTAACTTTCCATTTCCTCTTTGTAGTAGCTCCCTTCTGGGCTGCTGCTCTCCACGGTCACCTTGAGAAGGGCAGTAGCGCGGTTATGGAGTGGCACTAGGCCCTGACCATCTGCAGACACTGGCCACTCTGCCACTGTGCCAGCCTGCAGACTCAGCTCAGAGCCTATGGTCATCAGGCAGCAAATTACACCGGGCACTGACCATATGTGAGGCGGGCCAACAAACTGAATCATCTCATGAATCTGGGACTACTGTGCATTCTGCAATTAAAATTCACAATAATAAGATTTGCCGTACTGGATGAACAGCAGAAGCAGGAGGGCTATTGGGAGCTTGTACTGCACAGGCTGCTGGAGTGTGTCGGCCATATCGTTGTGTCTTGGTCTGATGCCGGTGTGGTCACAATTGGAGATTAGTAGATGAGTATTGTAGCTTGATCTGAATTTTATCATTCAGTAAGACACTGTTTTCAAACCTAATTATCCGACTATATTTGTCAGACTCATTCCCTTTGGTTCAGGATCCGAAAGTAGGTCAGAGAATGCTGAATATAACTTCAAGGCTCAATTTTGAAGCTAAAAGATGAAGAGTGACTAGCACATGCGTGACAAAGAAACAAAAAGGTAGCTGAAGTAAAAGTGGTTTCCAAGGTGTTAATATTTAAAAATCCAAATACATTAAAGGCACACTATGTAACTTTTCTGGGAAAGGTCTGCCACCTGGTTGACTAAATGAACATGTGATTACCTTCCTTGGAGCCCTCCACATGTAATCAAATGTAATCTCTCTCCATGAAGGTGATACCAACAGGCCAAGTTACAGGTCAGATCTATGGAGAGACGACCCCACTCACTATAAGATTTTTTTTATTTATTTTTTTTTTTATTTATTTATTTATTTTTGGAGCAGTCAAAACATTTGTGACTGAATAAATGCAAGACAATTCAGTTAATGCTATGCTGTGTAATATTCTAGGAAAAGCAATATCATCTCCATGGAGACAGGCAGGTGACAGACACCATAAAATTTGCATATTTACAAAGCTAGGCTTTTTTTATTTAATTTTGACTATTTTTTGTAGTATGACATTGTGCAGAACTGACTTCCAGTAAATTAACTCACATCGAGCTTGACCCTGTGTTTAGTGCTGAACCCTCTTCCAGGTGAACCAGCTCCACTCTGTTTAAAACTCCATTAGTGCCTCATGAGAACCACTTATAGTTTGTCTTTTCTCTTAATAGATAAATCCCAGCTGTGTGTTCAGTCACCATGGAAACAGGAGTGAGCTAAAACACTAACTAAATGCTGTTTGTGGGCCACATTCTCCTCCATTTTGCACCACTTTAATGACGTTTCCATGGCAACAAAGGGTCCGTACTGGGTTAGCCTTTCGTGTTCCTCCTGTAATACTTTTATTTGTTATTCCTTATATACCACACTGGGTAGTCTGCCATCTGCTTGTCTCATTAAGATGCTATTCTTTTACCTAGAATTTCCCACAATATGGCATTAAGCTTATCTTATTATTCATTAAATTATTAAAAAAAAAAAAAACACCTCTTTTCTATTTTTTATTTATTTTATTTTTGCTGGTGTACAAATTAAAACTTTAGAATAAACTTGCCTAATAATGGTAAAATGGGCCATGTTAAGACACTGTGCTCTTGCCTTCCATACTCTATATGTTAAGATCACAATAGCTGTGGATATTGATTGGGCATTTGTCTTATTCAATAGCTGCATTATTTAGTGGCTGAATCAATTGGCAAAGGACTTAATGGACTCAACTTTACTCACTGCATACTGTATGTTTTTGCACATCCATCTAAGACACAGGCAATAGACCAAGCATATCAGGTATTGTTCTGTTCAAATTACCGCCTCTAATGTTGACTTATAGCTCACATATGGTCTTGCAGAGTAGGGCTGTGTGTGCCATGTGTCCATGATATGTGTGCTTTCAATCTGCCACCATTTTACTACATGTTCTGGATTTGCATGTGTCGGCCTGTTGGGAACACATATATAATTTAAAACGTATACTGTGTTGTATACAGGGTTTTATGTATGCAGCAGATTGACATGTTTGCACTGCATCTGCTGTGCTTAGCAATGACATACAGCACGCTGAGCTTCAAACTACATGACAAACCTTTTTTTCCCCTTAAAGATGCACTGTGGGGTCTGCCACATGCTTGTCTCTGCTAAGATGTTATCGCTTCTGGCTGGAATCTTTCATAGTATGGCATTCACTTTTTACAGTTTTTTTTATTGCTCAAAATACATTGAAATATATGCATACGTAACTGCCTGTAACTTGGCCTTGTGACGTCACTTGCTTATGTCCATAGAGAAAGATAGACTTAATGCCATACTGTAGAACATTTGAGGAAAAAGTTACACAGTACACTTTTAATTTATTACAAATTAGAAAACAAATATTACTACATGTGCATATTCAACATAGATTTTAAAATTATCCATGTATCCGGACTTTAGAACAAAACTAAAAACATGAGCGTGTATTGAAATAATAGTACTTTTTGTATTCATATCAAGTTAACAGTCTAAAGTCAAAATAATATCTCCTACATTAGAAGACATTAATTATAAAAGTATTTGACATAAAGGGTATGTGATCCATTGTGGTGGAAGAAAGTATGGCTTGATTAATTTGGTTGCTCGTAACTGAAAGTAAAGTTCAACAAATATCTTGGCAACTATTCATTCCTCCTGGCTGGAAATGTTAATAATGTAATGTCAAAGTCTTTTTATTCTGCTAATTTTCTAAGTTTGCACATATTTGCTTCTTGACGATGATACGTGTCCATTCCTTGCCTATTATAAACATGGCAAACCTGTTGTTGTTGAACATGTAATTAGACGTGATTCTCATTTTTCCTCACAAATCAATTTACAAGGAAAATGGTGCATCATTTTTCGCTATCTGAGCTAATTAAACAAAACAAAGCATGTCAAGCCTGCAAGAAAAAGTTAAGTAAAACTAAGTGAGCTTGCGTTGACTCATCTCCTCAGCATTACTTAATCTATGCACGTAATTGCCTCTGCTGGAAGTCTTGGAGATCAGAAAAGCTCTGACAGGGATGGAGCACTTTCAGGGTAGTTGCATGAGGCAGTTTTGACCAAACCACATGAAAGGCACAAGGAGCAGGAGCTGGAGTCCGATTTTGACAGGAGCAGTTAAAAGGGGCGCCATATCAGTCTCTCCATCAACTTCCTGCGTTTTATAGATGCACGCAGCACAGAGGAGGCATGAAATGAAAAGAGGGGACCGCGGGGAGTAGATCATATCCAGTCTTGGAGCGAGGGAGGGGTTGTCCTGTTTTTAAAGCTTTGGGAAGTATAGGAAAGAAGATAGCAGAAGTCTTAAAGCAAAGGAAGCAGATAAGGATAACCATGAAAATCCCCTGTAAGCTATTTGATATAAGGTCAAAATACCTCCCCTACTATAGAATACAGTAATTTTCTTTTTCAGACAAGGCAAACAGATGAGAAAAACAAACAAAAAAGTGCTAATTTATAAGTTTTAGGAAAGCCATCCTTTTGAAAGCTGCATCAGTAAACAAACTGAGTGCAGCTTAAGCAGGTCTAATTGGAAATAATGGTGTTTTGAAAGTGATTAAAAACATATTATCACTTAACTACTCTGACACAAACCTGCTATGGATGCAAAACAACTTGAACTAAGACTTGCTCTCATCCAGCTTTTATATATTATTTTAACAATGACAATGCAGACAGATGGGAGAGGAGTGGGGGGCAGCAACTATCATACCTGGGTTGTGGTGGTAGAATGAGCAAAACAAGCCAATATAGAGCATAAGTGATTAAAGCAGCTCTAAAGAAATGGCCAATAAACATGGGGACACATTACTTTATAGAAAAATCTTGGATTGTAAAGCTAGCTGAATGGTACGAGGTTGGGTGGGTTTCCTCTGGTTTTCACAATATGTTGCACAATATTGCACAATAGGTCAAATCCTTCAACTAAGGCAGTTGGAGGACCAAGCCAAGCTCAAAATCTGGAGGTGTTTCCCTGGGCGACCACTGCTCTTGACAGGTTGCCCTAGCAGTATTAAAGGATGGGTCAAATGCAGAGGATAAATTTCTCTGGGGGGACAATAAAGTAAACCTTACCTTAACAAAAACAGCCATTAGGGGAGTAGATAATGCTAACACTAATAGACAGGAACATTGTTGGAATGAGCACAGTTGGGCCAAAGAGAGGAGACAAATGGCAGTAATTAAACTACTGTTGAAAGTAACTGGTTGGCTGTTTTTAAATTAAAAAAGCCATGTTAGTTAATGCATTGGAATTCATATTATTAAAAACTGTATTGTACAAGCTCATTTTTTGGTCATTTAAACTCGGTGTCTTCTATAATGAGTAGTGAAATGAAAGAAATCACATGAGTCTACCCTGATGATTTTTCACATACTTGAATAAGAGACGTATTACTGAGTTACTGGTGAGAGGAGACATTAATAGTGGCACCAGATTCACCAGAGGATTATTTTTGCTCAATATACTTTCTATGTCCCTATGATTAAAACAGCTCATAATCACTCCTCTCTTTAAAAAAAAAAAAAAAGTGTGTTCATTTACATGTTTTCATCAGTAATCATCATCATCATCATTTTTACATTTGTACCCAGGTGTAGCTTTGGTGGAAATTATTCTGTGCTGCAAATGAAACTTTAATACCGCAGAGAGTATTTCGGTTAAGAAAAAAAACACGAACAAGTAAAATTCCCTAAACACCACAAAGCAATCCCAAGTCATTATCTCAAGTGCAGGTGGCAAGTCTCTGCTGGGAAGAAAAGGAACAAAGAAAATCAAGTTTGCTTGTGCAGAAATAGCTGTAGTAATAATTTGCAAATATATACCTACTGTACATATGTTTTGTAAGTTTCCTGATAGTTAATCACATCTATACAATATTTACTTAAGTTAATAATTGTCTTCATTATTCCTTTAAAAACCCATATTGAGCTATATTCTGATCTATGTTATCATGTTGTTTCCTCAGCAAATACCAATAAAGAGTTGTGTATGTTTAACACACAAACCCTGCATATTTAGGCAGAGTTTTTTTCTGAAACAGAAAACACTCTGTTCCACCTTGTGATGTCATACAGGAAGTGCTCCACTGGGTTTTTAAACTCCATACACCTTCACTAGAATCATTTAGATAATTCCAGCCCTGGAATTTCCAATCTCTATTAAACTAAAGGTGAAAACTAGCTGTTAACTTGAAAACTATCACTACATGACATCACAAGGTGGAATGGATTGCCTAGTATGAATGTGGTGTGTGCATTGGTGGCTGGAGGTAACGGATTCCCACATTATTTGTGAGAATCCATCTTGGAGTGGGCCAGACAGGTGGTTGGCAACCACTCACAGAGCAACACTGAGGTTTGTGTGGAAGCCAAAGGCAAAGCGCCCAAACAAACCAAAACAAACGGACGTACTTCAGCCTATAGGAGTCAATAGGAACTATTTTGTTAGTGAAAAACGTACGGAAGGTAAGTGGTTTGTGCATTTGTGGACAGGGAAGATGTTTATGCTTTTCTCTCAGCTGAATGTAACAAAAGTTAGATTTTTCGCTTGTTCCGCTGTTGTGATGCTTTGACCAATCAGATTCAAATCATCTTCATGACGCTCCACATTTTCCGTTAGATCAGAAGGGCTGATGGCATAGATTTGCAGCCTTGTGGAAAAGCGCTATCTAAAATAAATGCATTATTATGATTGCATCAGTAGTGAATCTATGCAATACAAACACTTCTACACAACATTCAAAAGTACTATATGTTACACTGGACAATGTCCATTTTTGACTAGTTGAAACAGTGCCAAAGTCCAGATGCTCTCCACTGCGTTTTCTCTCCAGGACAGAAACCAGAACCCAACCACTCCGGCACAAATGCATGTTAAAGGAAAGCCCATCTGCCTTAGCACCATGAGCCTGACACTAATTAACACCTAAGAGAACAGGCCGTATCCGGGACCTTGTTAGCTTGTTACTCATGTACATGGCAGCTGCTGATGAATGCACGTGCACTATGATCTGTAATCAGGACCGCAGCGGGGGCACATTCTGTTGTCAAACTTGATTAGACTGACAGAGATAGAGATAAGTAGTGGATCAATAGACACGTGTCATGATCCGAGCGAGTGAGAGAGCTAGACACTGGCTTCTGACTTCTTCATGAAATGGCTGTTGTTACAGTTTTTCCACTGTGGTACATTACAGCATAGAACGGAATTATACTTTGTGTCCTTGGGCAAGATACTTCACGCACCTGTTTGAATGAACTGTGTGAGAGATTGGTTGTGGTTTCAGGGGCCTATGGTGCTGGCTTGTTTCTGTCAAACTACCCCAGTACCTACAGATATAACTTGCCACCACCAAAACTAGGGAATGAATGAATATTGAGTGCAATGCCTTTAGTGGACTGCATAAATCTACTTTTTATGGTACAATATGTATAATCCTAGTATGAATACAAGAAAATCTGCAAAATACTATGCTATAAATTGCATCTGATTATTGTTTAAAGGCTACAATTGTCTGAACTAAGCTATATTCTTACATTAGTTGAATTGGAATTTTGTGGCCCTGTTCCCTTATATCCTGTTTTAAGTTAGACAGGGCATTTTATAATTATGCCACGTGTGCCAGTCAATGCTCACAACCACATTTTTTAAAACTTGATTTTGCTATCTGTTCCAAAAGTTCTGGATAAAAAAAAAATAAAATAAAGTAAAAATCACAATTTGCTATTTCCAGGGGAGTACAATGACGCATTTTGGCCACTTTTCCTGGTACAAGATGTTTCCTGGTGCAACTGCCAGAAATAAAATAGTGCCGCGGTGAACAGTGGGCGCGGTTGTGTATGTGGATTTTAGCAAAAATAAAATGTACAAAATGCAGTTGACGTATGTTTTTGAAGATCGAGGATTTGTCAAGCTTCACCCTGAAATTTGTTGGTCGCCATGACGGTTCCGCTCGCTCCATTCATCATTGTACTGAATAACCAATATCCAGCGCATATTCAAACTCTCCTGGTAGCTTGTATAGCTGATTGCAAGCATCTCAAGGTGGACAGTTTTGTAATTGTCTCCAGCTCTATACACAGTGAAACAAATGAGACTGGGTTATGATGTGTAGTGTAAAGGTCTTATCTAGAGTCTGGATTGGCAGTAAATTAATGGCACTCGGTGAAGCAGAGAGGCTACAGCTTTCCACTTGACACCTGCTGAAAAAGAGCACGGTCTTTTGTTTAAACGTCACTAGCCCTCACAGTAATTGTAAGTCTTAACTTTTAATGCAGTCTTTTAAGTTTTTACAAGCTTTGTAACAGTACTACGTGGGTTGTTAATTGTAAGTTGAAATACAAGTTCTACCGAGTTACAGACAAAGAGTTTAATTATTCCTGCGCAAGTGTGAACAGTCAGAAAGAAATCAGATTACTCACATCAGATGTCACTGTTTACATGATGCTGCAATAAACTCCAGAAATTAGATAATGATCAGATTTCTGGGGCATATGTTAACATAGCCAGTAAAGATGCTGCAGTATATTGTGCAAAATTGACTCTTGTGAGTTGTAAGTCATGTTATAATGTTGTTACTTCATCAAAAACACACCTGGAGTTATGTTGTGTTTCATTCACACATGTTTAAGTAAACCTGCCTTATTAGTCTGTCTGCATCTCCAAAGCTCAAAATGCTCTGTTTAACCTTGTGATGTCATCTAGTGGTGTTCAGTAGAGATTGGTAATTCCAGGTCTGAAATCATCCAAATGATTCTAAAGTGTATGGAGTTTAAAAACACAGTGATGATCCTTGCAGTGGTGATGTGCCCAGCAGGCTCATGAATAAGTATTTCATACAAAAACAATCAAAGCAAAGGGCGGCTTAATTAAAATAAAGTGATTCTTTCTGATGTGGAAGAGAGAGATCGAGTTTTCAGTGTTGAATTATAAATAAAGTTTGGCAAAGAGGAAAAAGACACTAACATAACTTCTCATGTATTCGCACTGGTGGACCTTGGAGACATTTTGATATTGTGGAATAAATATATATATATATAATTTTAAAACTTTGAAGTTCTCATTGTTCTCAGCTGATGCCCTTTAACGTGAAAAAGTGTTGTTTAAGTTGGGTTCATCTAAACAATAGAGGCATAGTGTTTACCTAGTCAGTCATAAAAATGATCAAGTTACGACATTTGTAAATTGACATTGAAAATATTTATATGAGAATATCATATAGTAAATTAAAACAAATCTGCTGCTTGCCCCCATTCTAGAAATTTGACATCACGTTTTAGAATCTGAAAACAAACGATTTATGGGTTTCAGAGCACTGTTGCCATAGCAATTAACACTTTGGTAATTTAATTGGTGAACATTATTTTACATGCTAGGTAAATGCACATTTCTAGGTGGAGCAATTGGTAGCCTTTACAAACAACTAATGTTGTGTCCATTTAAGATAAGATAAGATATGCCTTTATTAGTCCCACAGTGGGGAAATTCCTTTATACATTGCAGGTTCTCAGCTGGTACTATAATCAATTAACTGGTTAATTGTTAATCTATGTAAGTTTTATCTGTTATTTGTGTGATGACAATGAAAATATACTGTAAACCATAAAAATCCAAGTGCAACCTTCACGTTCATAGCCTTCATTTCTTCTATAGCTGTACACAGCCCACGTGTGTATGTGTGCTGTCTCCTTGTATTAGTGATTGTACTGTGTAACTGTGATGGCGGATACCTGTTTACTGATGCTAATGAGCTTTATGGTGTTTATAGCTCATGTTTTCAGGAAGACTCCTTCTAAGAGCTTATCATGCAAATGGTCCAGCTGCAATTAACTAACTGCATGTGCAGAGACAATTAAATTAAATTAGCAATTACATTAGCACTACATCAAAGTGCTCCATGTTAAGTGCTGCCTCTCAATGACACATTCTACAGTAATACCAAGGGTCACATCCACAGAGTATTCACCAAAATGCAACATTGTGTGGGACGGGTGGGCTTGCAAATAGCCTCATTTTTTATTTTGATTTGATTATCTCCCTTTTCAGAAAGTCCGCTGGGAGCACTGAGAATTTGTACAGATTTCTAGGAGACGTCTAACATGCATTCATTGAAGAGGGAGTATTTTACTTCTATGGGGTATTACTGTTAACACATAAAATATTTAGATCACCATGTCACATTTTATTGTTTTGAAAATGCTATATTTACCGAAAACAACATATTTAAATGTTTTTCGTTGTGTGGGAGCCTGGATGACGTAGGCTTGTGAGCAGAGCGTTGCACAGAATCTTAAAGAGGAATTGAATAGTGCCCGGGAGAGATCGTAAAATTATTCAGACATGCATGGATGACATTTAAAACCTCTTCAGGCATGTTTCTGATGAGGGAGCAACGTTATAACATAGAAAGCTCAAAAATAAATGATGCATAATAGCCCCTCTTTAAAAATACATACAATAAAAAAATAATAATTTGGTGATACTGTACATCATGCTATATGATGCTATACACCTTATTCACCAATGCATGGAGCTCTTGGGTTGTAAAAACAGCAGCTTTGAAGCTACTGTTGTTTTTTTTATGGACCTAAGAAGTTATGTCGATTCTATAGCCTTTATGTCTATGGATTTCAGAATGGCAAATAATTAGGACCGTTGCCATAGCAATTAACAATCTAAAACAAAACATTGTCCTCAAAATGTTGCCTATAAATAGTATAAATGTTTAAACCCTTGACTAGTGTATAAAATGTTGGTCTCATATTGTCCGTTTTTTTTTGTTTTTTGTTTTTTTCCATATGTGGACCAAGGACAAAGCTTCTATTATTACTTGCGTCTTTTTTATGTTGTAATTATATTCAGATGTATTCAAATGACAAATTGCACAATTATTTTCCAATGAGAAAACACATGAGACTTGATCGTTAGCGAAGATGCTCACAGCGTGATAATAATATGTTTTCCCCAATGAGAGCTGGCTTCTATAATGTGTTTATGTGAAGAAGGAACAGTTGGTGGATTTTTTTTTCCTTTTTTACTGCGGGATACAGTATAGAGCCGGGAGCATACTGAACAGGCCAGCAGTCTGCAGAGCACCACCTGTTATCCTCTATATGATCATTTCCAATGCACCAAAAGGGTCACCTCAGCATTTATGGCTCACCCTATATCTGTGCTAGTACGTGGAGAGTTTTTATAAGCCAGTTCTTTTGTGATCCAACTCATGTATAATTTTGAGCAAGTCAAATGAGCCCTGTTTTGTTTGGTTCCATTCCTGCTTGTTTAGTCTTGGTTTAATTCAGTTCACGTTTATAGTAGTCCAATTGTAAAGGATGAAAGGAAGATGAAGGGATGAGAAGATGGCAGAGATGGGCTGTTTCAGTATCTGTATCGGTGATATCAGAGCGTTCTCCAAGATATCAGTATCAGTCCAGTATAGAAAATTTTGTTGATATTTGGCATACATATTTTTTCTGCCCCAGTCACTTTGTGCCCATGTGTCAGTCCCAGTTTGTCCTGAGTACATTAAATTAGTTTTTTTAAGGTACATTTTGTAACTTTTCTGGTGGAGGGTCGGTCCGTCAAATGCTTTTCTCCGTGGAGATGTTATTGCTTTGTCTGGAATGCTTCACAGTATGGCATTAAACCTTTCTATCTTCATGGAGACGGATTAAACCAGCTCAACTTACAGGTCAGATATGTGGAGAGGCAAAACCTGCTCACAGTCAGAAAAACCTTTCTAGGTATTTTGAGCTATAAAACCACCTGTAATTGAATAAAAGTAAGGTAGAGCTGTTTAATGTCATACTGTGGAACATTCCAGGCAGCGATATGATGACATATCCATAGAAACAAATACATGATGGAACCACCACCAGAAAAGTTTCACAATGCACTTTTAATATTGGTATCGGCAAATATTTTTTATTGGCAGAAAGGATATCATTATTGGCTCAAAAATATATATTCCCACTTGACAAGCCTATATTTTGTGGTTTCTGGTTTTCTGGGTTTGAAAATATTGTGGATCACTGCCCAAACAAAATACAACCAAATATGACAAGTGGAAGTTGTGTGTGTGACTTGGCAAACAAACTTTCTGGGCATAACTCACACTCTGGATGTGCGGTCACACTCTTCTTTGTGTGGAGACAAGATTAGAAGTTTTGCACACATGTGGTGTCTACAATTGTCTGATTATTTGGTAGAATTTTCAAATGTGCTCAAATTTTAATTGCACCAAAGTCATAATGCTAATTCAAACTGAACTATAGATTTTCATGTCACTAATAAATATCATAAAGACCTGCATTGAGACATAAAGCTTGACTGGAACACAATGACAGAGATGAGACCTTTTTGGTGAAATACTCTAATAAAAAAAGTAACTCCCCCTTCAGAGCGCTCAATCAGCGTGCATTCTGCTAATGAAATGACTGCACATCGCACCAGGTTTGTCTAGTTGTTGTGTAAAGTTTTGTATCACGCTTTTTTATATTTATGGAGAATTATCGTGTGGAACATAGATGACAGCTCATCTTACAGCTAACCGTAAGGAGGTTCGAAAAGGGCATAAGGAGACATCGCAAAATTACTGAAACATGCATGGATGACATCTAAAACCTCTTCAGGCATGTTTTTATGAAGAAGCAATATTATAACATGGTAGAAAGCTCTTTCTGAAAGCTTTTTCTGCCACCAAAAGCTGTTTTAATTTTCTATATTCACAGTCTCAGCAACACTAGTAAATGTGCTGCAGAAAAATGTTTCACAAGTCGTGGTAGCTAAAGGAGTTTGACCTTCTGCTAAAGTGGCTGAAAAAGAAATACTCTTCAATTAGCTTGAAGTGCTAAGAAATGTGCTAACTGAGATTACACATTTTCAATTAACCACAAGTGTCCCATATGTATGCTGCCACAGGGATTGTACTGTTTTACTCTTTAGTTTATTGACTTTAAATATAAGCCAATACAAAACAGTAAGAGGATTTTGAAGAATGCAGCAAAATATACCACTAGTGTGATTTAATGCAAGACTGAGTTCACTGTAAATTGGCCCTCTCACCCACACACTGTAGCCAGCTGTTGTGGCAAAGCCGAACTAGTCATTGGTTGTAGCAACAACACAGTAAAGTGTGCTGAGAGGAGATAATGGATTTTTAGTCCTGGGTCAGTGTGGATCAGGAGCACTAAAGATGAGGGGTCACTCAGTCAATGGAGCTGTTTAAATGTAAGCTCTGTACAGCTCCTCACAGGTACAGTCCACGTGGAATAACACTAAGATCAAGCCTCAGAAGGCTTTAGGAATGCACTCTTCAACACATCAGCTACATGGACACTGGATAGAGACTGCTATCTTGAATTACATGTACAGTGAAGAATAAGCATTGGGACTAAGAACAACAGGACATTATGTTTTAAAAAGCGTGACAGTAGCTTAGTTTGTTGTAGAGAGTCTATTGATCCGAAGGCTGGCAGTTTGAATCCCGCTTTTGTCATAAACATCTTTGGTATGTGCAATTCCAGCTCCCACAGATGAATTCTGTTGTTGTGTCCTTGAGTAAGACACTTAACTCACCTTCCCCCAGTGGCTGCTTACACTGGTGTGTGAGTGTGTGTGAATGGGTGAGTGGTTCTTTGATGTAAGGCACTTTGGGTGCCTTGAAGGTTGAAAAGCGTTATATAAAAATGTGACCACTTACCAATTAAAAACTAAAACATCAAAAGTCTATGAATGTAACATTTCGGGTGCGGGTCTGTTACCTACTTGTCTCCATAGAAAGATTATTTCTTTGCCAGTGAGATTATTGCTTTACAATGCTTTACAGTATGGAACTGGTCAATCTTGTCAAATGAAAGCATGAAATACCGAACTGTGACCACTTGGATGCTTGATTTTATCCACGCATGTCTTCTGTGTACCTCCTGCTTGTAACTCCCTTAAATCTGATCAGATAAAGAACTTCTTTTACGACTCTACCTGGTCTGACGTCTCATTAACTTTTCCACCACGACTTCATCAAAGCTCAAAAATTCATAGACAAATGTGCATTCTTACTGTCAGCAGGGTAGCCTCTCCATAGATCTGACGTGTAACATGGGCTGGTGGCGCCACCGGTTTGTTGCCATGCAGAAAGATTTTCTCATACTGTGGAAGTGTCTACGATTTATAATACATGGAAAAAACGTTCTTGAAGAGCATTGTTTTGAAGCAATAGCATAATACACATGCGGTGCACTTCCATGTATGATGTATACGGTCTTATTAGCTGATATTCAATCAAATGCCACATATGATGACACACTTAAATTCAAGGAGAAGCTCTTCAAAATATCAAATGAACTCAGCTTAACATGATTAGCTGAATAAACTGCTGCTATGGAATAGTTTCTACAGCATTATTTTTCTTTAATGTCAGAGAGTTCACAGAAAAGTTAATTGTTCAGAACCTACTTATGTTGTGAGTCATTCCAAGACAGTGGGTGGCATGGTCTCAGCACATTTATACAACCCAGGGACATTACCATATGCCACTGTATTCAAATGACTGTTTATTTCCCCATAGCTTAGCATTTTCAGTGTTGCATTAGCCTGGTGTAAAATTCTGAACTTCTTTTCTGCACTTTGGGGGAAAGCACAGGCACTACTTTTTCTAACTTTGAGCGCCACAGTCAAGTGCCACTAAAATCAATACGTTCTGCCATGATGGATGTATTTCAACCTGACATCTAGTTCCTGCCAGGGTTTATATATCTGAACACTACAAACACGCGGGGATCAGGGTTTGTGGTTGTCATAGACTGCTCTCGAGGGCTGCTGTATTTATGACTATTAGACTGAAAAGGCTGTTTATCACACAGGCCTCTCCACACTGACAGACAACCTCAATTACACCGATGGCAGCTTTGTATAGTGTGGCCATATGTGGCACTGATCTGCAGAGATGGCTTGTAATGAGTTACATTATTCAGTTAGATCAATCATTGAACTATTATCAGGAACATTATGAAGAAACTATTCTTCCAATCTTTCAACAGAATGCACTGATAATACCCTTTATTTTTACTTTACAATACTTATGTGTAACCAGTAAAACACAAGCTATATGTTGTGATGTAGTATTTGAAAGATGCTGTTTCTTATGTCTTAATATGTAATTATATCATTAATTATAAAGTAAAAAAGTCATTTGATGCTATTTTCTCACCTATGTTATAATGTAGCTGTAGTTATTTAGTTATATAATGCTTATTTTGTGTTTCTTTTTTTATCAATATTACACATAGTGAATACATTTACTCAAATGACTTGATGATTCACACAGTTCTTATTTGAGTTACATTTCACAAATTATTATCTTTTATTGTGTCTGCTTCTGTGGTTGTTTTTGAATTGTGCTGAAAAAGGTTGCCCATCCCTGATCTTTCCACATTTTAATCAGTGAAATAGGGCAGTGACCCTCAAGTAAAGGTCTAGCTCTGAACTTTCTCTAACAGTTGAGCAGCCGTCAGTGCTGTTTAATCGTGCTTTAGCAGCTGACACAACATGAAAATGTGAGCAGTTAGCTTCAAAATACAGTATTAGGTTTTCTGAGAACAATCGTGTTTACTTTTGAAAGTGGCTTCTACAAAACAAACACAATGCACAGGCAGCTCCAGAAGGTGTTTAGCAATAGCAAGTAAACGCCAGTGTCTGAACTCTGATAAGAACCAGCAAATCCTCATAAGCCCTGATAAAACAAATCGAAATCTGACTTAATGCTTAAATCGCTGTGTACAAAAATTAGTTAAGTTATTTTATTTTGATCGCAGAATTTCAGACTGTTTGTTAAATATCTGCATTAGCAAACAGTGGCAAAGGACTACATTCATACTATACTCCATACAACGGTACTCACCATTAGATAGATAACCCTATGTCATCATATCATCTTTGCACTGTTTCTGCTTACGACTTCTTGTATATAGCTGAGTTTTTTTTTACTTATTTATATTCTATTTTCTTTTTACTTGTACATATACATTTGTATAATTATGCCTTATTTGATCCCAGTCTCTTGCTATTTTTTGCTGCTTATTTAGAATTTATTATTACCATTTATATTTTTTCTCTTTGTTATTATAATATAATGTGATGAGTGAACTACTGTGTCCAAGTAATTTCCCTTGTGTATCAATAAAGTAAGTCTCTAAGTTTAAATATCTGTATAAGCAAACACTGGCAAACAAATAAAGCAGCTTGTGCCCAATGCCGGTCAACTTTGCCATCAAACTTTTCCATTCTAAGTTGTTTTCTATTCTTGTCCCAGGTGTGGCAATGTGGAGGCAGTATGGAAGTCCTGCCCTGTGCCCGAGTGGCCCACATCGAACGCACAAAGAAGCCCTACAACAATGACATTGATTACTACGCCAAACGTAATGCCCTGAGAGCTGCGGAGGTGTGGATGGATGAATACAAATCTCACGTCTACATGGCCTGGAACATTCCCATGAACGTAAGTTTGCTCAGCTTAGTAGACCTGCTCCTCAGATCTTTTCCTCTGCTCTCACTTTCTTATTCCGAAATACATCTCTACTCTCCAGAGATACACGTCAATAGAAACTCAAAATTCCGATTTCATCCCACTTGACCTTCGGTGTAGCAGAGTGAAGGCTGAGTAGTGAGACAGGAGGAACCTCGGACTAATCAGCCTATTTTCATACATCACTTTAGCTTAATTGCTTTCAGAGGTCTGTCCAAATGGCCTCCACAATAATAAACAGCTCCTCTGCTTCCTAAAGACTTAAACATTGCATCCTAATTGACAGTGGAAGCGTGTAGAATGAGATGATTGCCAGTGAAGGACACCAGCAATGGCCTCCTCTGACTAAATGATGACAGCACTGTGGGGAGCTGTCTCAGAGTGGGCCAACAGGCTGCTGCTAACTGCATGTTCCCTCACGTTTACTTAATATTATCACAATGTTTCGCTAAACACGGGTAGGATTAGCTAACCCCGTACATGTAAGCATTGCTTTGAGCTGTGGGGTGGGCTTTTTAGTGAGAGAAAGGCCCGAGGTTT
Source organism: Taenioides sp. WSHXM2023 (assembly GCA_029959045.1). Taxonomy (NCBI): domain Eukaryota; kingdom Metazoa; phylum Chordata; class Actinopteri; order Gobiiformes; family Gobiidae; genus Taenioides; species Taenioides sp. WSHXM2023. Next base: position 12,601,878 of record CM057089.1, read on the forward strand.
TGACTAAGTAACCAATCAGGAGCCATCTCATCTCCAGTGTAATTACGAACACAGTGCCATGGCGCGCTATTACTCAGCTGTCCTGCGGCGTGGAGTTATCTTGTTTTCTGTACAAAAAGTGAACGCGACAATTATTCTATCTACCTTCTTTCTTTCATGCTTCTCATCTCGCCTATACACACAGTAACAGAGTCTAGTTATTGTCTGTTGGAGCTACTAAGAGAAAATTACTTCTGTGGCTATGGGGGAAAGCTTATGATTCAGCACAGCACAAGCCCCGAGTCCAAAATCTAAAAACAACAACTTCTGAAATTAAATGCATTTGTTTTTGTCATCTGATGGTGATGCCGCATTTCTGCTTCTGAGCTGGAAAATGTTAGGCCAAATTTGAACCACTGAAAGCTTCTTTTAAAGGCGCCATTCCTGATTTTTTACAGTCTTATAAAAGTGAAATACATAGCCAGTTAATTTTAAATGTTTTGCAGTGGTCCAGAGCTATTCCTCACTTACCTTATGCATCCCAAGCATCTTAATTATTCACCACGGTGAGTTTATTAGTGCTTTTCACAACTCTCAGAGACCAGTGCGGGCTTTGGCCGTGTCTGTATAAAGCTAACAACAACTAGCGTGCTAACGCACACTTCCTGACTAGTGGACAATAAACTGGTTTTGAATTAGATGCAGACAGGACTGTTTGTGATTTATTTTGACCTCAAGCTGCTCATCCAATATATCCGTACTGAAAAAACACTGAGCTATTAATGACTGGGTGTAGTATATTTTTCATGTAAATCAATCAATTGTTCAGTTGTTCAAATCAATTGTTAGCCGTCAGTGGTGATTTTCTGTTTATTCCAGATGCCCTTCCTTACTCAACCTTCACTGTTAATTTGAGCATAGACGTGGTAAGACAGAGCTGCCTTCCTTCCAACCACTCCATAAGTCTGAAACACTGTGAATTAGGAATAGTATAAAGATATACAGTATCTGTGATCAAACAGAAATTTTAGACCTTATGTACACCATCTATGTGAAACAGTAAGTGGTAATATATTTGAACCGGGCCTTTGTGCCAGGCAGGGCAGTCTTCAGGCGTTCCCCGATCGATGTGGGAGCCACCCCCATAACACATGGAGCCTGAGCGCTCATAATGAACCAGCTGATTAGGTCAGGCTCAGTGCAGCTCACGTCCCACATAGAACAATGAAGGTCCCTCACAAGCACAACCTCTATCCATTTAATGTTCACTCCATACTCTTAAAACATACAGTTGACACAGAGCTAACAAATATGTGTTATTGTCTATTAAATTGGAAACACTGCCTTAGAGGAGTAATTTATATCAATAATTTAACTAAATTGTTGCATTGTTCTTGTGTTTTCTGCATTGTAATATATTTAAAGCCCCTTAATGAGCATTTGTTTTGTTGATAACGATAAGTAATACTTAAAATTCTGCAACAAGCTGGATCATTTGAGTTTACTCGCAAGAATCCCATCTTGTGCACCTCCTGCTGATTCATTTGAGTAGAACTTTGGGTGAAAAATAAATTTTGTGTACTATATTGTGTGATAGAGTTAATATAAATAATATCTGTTAAAGTAGTAGTCATAGCAGTAGTTGTATTTATTTAGCTGTAATTATAAAGTATTGTACTTCGATATACCTCTTGAGCTCACTGAATAAGCACACTTTTTTTTAATTTAAATCAGAACCCAGGTGTGGATTTCGGGGATGTTTCAGAGCGACTGGCCCTGAGGAAGAAGCTGCAGTGCCGGAGTTTCCGCTGGTACCTGGAACACGTCTACCCCGAGATGAGAATCTACAACAACACCATCACATACGGAGAGGTCAGAGGTCACCACCTAACACAGTATACTACACAGAGTCCTGACATGAATAGCACCTGTGACTTCTATTGACAATAGTGTGAGGCTTTTATATTGGAAAGCTTTGTTTGCAACCATTTTAACAAATTGCATAGCTTTTTATGAAACTTATTATGGATTGACACTGACAGCCAAGAATGCAGTCTCCTTTTCTATAGGTATAATTATAGCCACCTATTCTCACATCCATCATATCCATAGAATCAATAAAAGTTGAGGATTTTCTCATTGAAAACATTTTTTTAAAGTTGTGACTTGAATTGGCAACAGTTGTAATATCTCATCATTCTGAAACCCACGGATAGCCTAAATCACAGATATTAAAAAAAAAGTCTGGTTGCTGTGGCAATGCAATATCACATAGGATTAGATGCAATTTCCTCATAACGAGCTTTAATTAAAGACTTATTAGTTTTCCATTGCGTGTTGATTGTTGTGGGCTGAGCTGCTCTCACTGCAGTGTGCTGAGGGAACAGGAATATGACAGGTTGAAGAATTGAACAGGATCCACAGCCGCATGCAATTAGGACAAATGCTGAAATGTGCTCTTTAACTGATATCAATCCTGACAATAGAAAACAGAGGCAGATCAATATGCTGTGCAAATGTAGTGTCAGAATGTATACAAATGAAACGGGAGCTCTGTCAGGGGGGAGAATTGGTCTTACTTTGTTTCCTCTGACTGTGGCAGGTAGTTATAGATTATTCTGATCAAATCTACTTAAGTGGTTTGGGTTTTGGTTTCTAAATAAGACAGGAGCAGTTCTGTCTATCTATCTATTGATCTGTGTATTGTGTGAAAGATGGGATGGGTTGTCTTTTTATTTATGTTAAAATTCTAAATAAACACAAATAAGAAAATTATGACACAGTGGCTGGTGAAAACCTCTTATTAGATCATTGCCACAACAATTTTCAGTGATACCTTCAAATTCTAACCCTTTCCCATAAGATTAAGGCTTTAGAATGTAGAACTATACTGGCAACATTAAAGGTCCTGTATTACACAAAACTGAGTCTTGTGAGCTTTAAGCCATGTAAGAATCTTGTCACCTCATCAAAAACATACCTGGAGTTGTTGTTTTGTTTCGTTCACACGTTTGAGTAACATCACAAGGTGGAACAGAGTGATTTCTGTTTGAGAGAAGAAATAAGTCTAAATATACAGGGTTTCTGTGCTAAACATGTGAATAAAACAAAACACAATATAGGCCTTTAAGATGTTGTCTCAAATCGTTAAGTGACGAAAAGCATTGATGCAGCAGCTTTTGGTATGGATATCATTGCAGGCTTAAGCACATGACATTTACAACCAGCTGATCGATTCTTCAGATTAAACTATGATTTCCGGTATGTTTACCAAGCAGACTCATTTACCTAGTGCAGCCTCATTGCACTGAGAGGGAGTGGCTCCAGTCTGTCACCTCACATCAGCTCTGCAGTCGGCCTTGTTGACCACAGCCGAGTGAAGCCTTCCCTGACACCACAGCATGACTGATATGTCACAACCTGGAAATAGAGCCATGCACATTCAAATCACGCGTAAACCAGACCAGGCTCAGTGAACACATCACCATACGGGCAGGAGACAGAGGAGAGCGGGTCCTGCATTGTGATCACGCCGTTAGGAGAGAAACACAGAGGATATGGAAGAACAGAGGCAATACGAAAATCCATTCAAGTCAATTCATTATTTTAAAATCAGTGGAAGGGTTTTCGTTTGGGGTTTATGTTCAACAGCTAAACACTGGCTCACATATATTTTCTAATCATAAAGTATCATCATAAAATATTTGTAATTTGCTTAGTGATTACTTGACCAAATGTTATCACACTTTTGATTCTGTTTTCATTCTTAGTCTATTCTGGCAAGGTAAGGCAAGGCAAGTTTATTTGTAAGCACAATTCGTACACAGTTATTCAAAGTGCTTTACAGAATAAAAAAGACATTAACATTAAAAGGGAAGAGAGAAGAGTGCAGAATAAAAACTTTTCAGTCTATTCTATATACACTTTTACCATTTTAACAAATAATTTAAAATTCATTCATTTGTTTTCCTGGCCAGCCAAGACCACATGCATTTTCACTATTTAACTCTATTACAATATCATCTGTAACTATATTCTCAGGATTCCCAGTGGGCGATAATGACTAATGGATTAACCAATCAAAGGAATGCATCGACTATTCAGATCAAACAAACATGGAAGCTTACAAGAAAAACATAAAAAAAACCACAGAGGACTGAGAAACTGAGAAATCTGTAAACCTGAAGTAAAAGAAGTTTAATCTTTTGCTCCAAATGTTACAAGAATATTCGAGTGAGACGTCTTCTGCATTTGAAAGACAACAGCTACAAATAAGCAGCTGTTATTGGACGGTCGTGAAATTGGACACTCGTCTGATTTCCAGAAATTGAACAGAAAGTAGGAGGGGCTGGGGCGACTTTGTTCTGTTGGATAATGTCCTGACGGAATTGCAGTAATTTCTCTCTTTTGCTTCTTTAGGTGAGGAACAGCAAAGCCAGTGGGTACTGTCTGGATCAAGGCTCAGAGGATGATGACAAAGCAATCCTCTACCCCTGCCATGGCATGTCATCACAGGTACCAATGATCCTATAATCTATATGAGACACTATAGTGGAGAAATTACATACATTAAAGTTCATATGACAGGTTAGACTACTCATTTTACTAAAACACAGTTAAGATCATTATATTTAAGGTTTTTTTACTTCCTGGTTGGAAATCATGACCCAGCAACCTGTTGTTACCTAGCAACCATATAGTACACTGGGCCAAAACTCCTCTAATGTACACAAGAATGAACATTTGACAAATAAAAATAGAAGAAAACTCCTTTATTTTGTTGAAATCATGTTTAAAGTGTTTTTTGTGTAAATTGAACTTTTGGACAGATTTCTCCCAGTGTGATGTCATCAGTGTGGGACTCTAAAACAGAACTCTATACCTCCTCTAATTTACAACAGGTTTTATCCCACCAAATTAAGTCACAATTAGAGAATCGTGAAAACCTGTCATAGACACTTTAATCAGGGAGAGAGTGGATCTAGATATTTGGTAAATTTGAGTTTTTCAGTTGATAATAAAATAGTAGGAATTACGCCTTGATCGTCGGTAATCTCAAAAGTGCAAACACATCTGAAGGTGATACTATAGTGTCATAGAGTGGCTGTGAATGCATTTATTTCAGCCATACTTGTACTTGTAAGTATTTCACCAAGAATCAAGATGTAGAAGAGAAAGATAAACATTACAAACTGCTCTACCTGCCAACCTATGCCAGAAAAATCGAATAACTGGATACAAGGTTATATAATGTTTTCCATAGGCGGATCTCATATGCAGCAGTAAGTCACACGGAGATCAGTGTCCATAGTAACTCTGACTTGGTATTGATTGCAGAGGCAGTGAAGTGTACATGCACGACATACTAAAGAAGGATGGGCGGATATTCATGCAGTATATGAACTGTATCAATAGGAAATCTGTCAAATGCAGTGGTTTATAATAAATGCAGTTAGTTTGAGTAGATTTCAACATTTTTTTAATTGTGCTTATCGTATTTTATGCTTATTGTATGTGTTGATTGTTGATTTTTTTTAATTTTTGGTAATCTGTAATAAGTGTCCAACACAATTTCACTCGTGCAAAATATAGAGGTCCACTGACCTGTTCAGAATTGCAAAACTGATATACAGGCCCACTTCTTCATAGTGGCATTTCATCATAGCAAGCAAATTTTAATTTACTCTTCTTTACTCTTACTTACTCTTATTTCATTTTCTTATTTATTTTATTTTATGTATTTATTATTATTATTATTATTATTATTATTATTATTATTATATTATTATTATTATATTATTATTATTATTATTATTATTATTATTATTATTATTATTATTATTATTATATTATATTATTATTATTTTAAATGGCTACATTATGTTTTTGAACCATACATGTCTGTCCCAGAGTCGGACTTTTTAAAATAATTAAAAGTAAAGAAGTAAGAAGTAAGTAAGAAAGAAGAGTGGGAGGAAAATGTAGGGTAGGTGAAAGGACCTTAATTTCATAACAATGCAGAATCCATTAAAGTACAATTCTGAGTAAGCTACTGTATATACGGTAGCAACTAAAAGGAAAATAACACAAGTACTACCAAAATTAAATTTCTTCCAATGCAGGGAGCTTGGATGTTTTCTGGATTTTTGGGGTTCAGTCAATGCTATATGTTATCCTGAGATAGAAGGGAGCAGCATAGGCCCAGATGTGGATTTCTCCTTGTAAAACTTTATTTTTGTTGTTCCTTTCTGTCTCTCCATCTAAGTGAATGCTCTCTAGTGGCTCTTTTGTATGCATTAACAGTCTGTTTAGGTCCCATGTGAGCTCTGATGTAATTATATGAATATGCAAAAGAGTACTGCCTGCTCAGCATAACCTTTACCTAAATAGTGCGTGGGACAAACACCGCTATGGGTGGGAGGCAGGATTTGTGTGTTTGTGTGCAAAAAGACAAAAGGCAATTCCCAAAGACAAAAGATGCAAATATTATTCATGATTCATTTGTTTTACATTTTTTCATCTCTTCCTGACCGCTTGCGCTGCCGGCGAGTGTCATGTTTTTACCTGTCAAATTAAGGGAGCTGCGCATTGGCATTTCCCATTCTCAAAGAGGTCCAGTAATGCAAGTCTGTGAGGCTCTGTTCCCCCATGAAAACAGAGATGAATTTCTTTCTATCCATCATTAGATTACTGTGATGACCGACTTTACTGTGAGCAGGTTCTATTCAATTTAGTCGGATGCTGTGAATTTGCATCCCTTTAGCAACATTCGTTTTACTTATGAAAAATCATGTAATTACGGAGGATAAATCTGGATAGTGTGTCCGAGGGATGAATTTGCTTTGTGCTTGCTCTCTGACGGAAATCTGAATCACAGTAGTAAAAAACTATGAGAGAAAGACGTCCTCAGGTATTCCAAGCAGGTTGCGTGTCTATTATCAGGTACCAGTGCTATTGGGCAAAACATCCATTAGCGCTCATGTTAAGTCTTATACCAGATTATGATAAATGTTTTGTCAAGAAACTGGTGATCTACTCTAAAAAGACCAGTGACACTGTGGTAGAGGGTTCACCCACTAATCCAAAGCTTCGTGCTTCAGTTCCAGCTCCAGTCAGTGCCAGTGCTGTTGATTTTGCCTTTTACTAACGTGTACTGTTACAAAGAAATAAATACATTATGTTTTTCATTTACTTTAGCTTACCTGTCTGTCTCCATGGAGATGTTATTGCCTAGTCAGGGATGCACAGTATGACATTAAACTTATCCATCTTACATTTATCATTTTTTTTTAGTAAAGAACAAACTCCAGATATCTGACTTGAAAACTGGCCTGTTTAATGCCAGGCAGATGATGTGATGGAACATTACAGGCAAAGCAAGTAACATCTCCATGGAGACAAGCAGGTGGTGGACCCTTCAACAAAAAAGGTTCTTAGTGCATCTTTAAACATTTAATGTTGTTGTGTGATTTAGATTTATGAGGTATTAGAGAATACAGAAAATTGTGTCCATCACCATTGATATGGTTTTGAATTTCTGCTTTCAGTGTATTAGTTAGTATTTTAAAACTATACTGTATGAATATGGTATGTGTGCCAACATATTAAAAGCCTTTAACGACACAGCGTGTCCTTGATGGAGCTAGGCACATAAAGAGTTATAATGTAGAGATTATGAGGTGCTAGTGTAAATTTTACAGGACCGCCGTGTGCCACCAGTCAGCAGCTAATTAAAGCCTGTGAAAACTTAGACCTTCAACACAAGTCTGTCCCAAACTTGAACAAAGAGCAGAAGGAGCAGAGTGTCTCAGGCAGCTTCAGAGGCTCAGGCTAAATGGCTGGGCTCAGTCATTTCTTAGTTATTTGTTGTGGTCTCATTGTAAATGTATTAAGCTGAAGGAGGCTGTCAGACAGACCAGTAAACAAGTCTTAGAGGGGATTATATGATTATATGAGCTTCTGTGGCTAGTCACAGTTTACACCATGCATAAATCTGCACAGATCATAATGACGCTGGAAGACCCACTGCAGCAATGTAAGAATCTGTAAGGAAATCAGGATCAGCATTTGTAACATTTCCCTAATAGACACTCTGGTATGTCGTGTTGGCTGGGTCTTGCTCTGCTACTCTGAATACCAGTATAAGAAAAACAAAAAACATGGAAGCAGAGACAGTAGATTAGAGCATTGGTCTGCCGACTCATAGGTTGGCAGTTCAATCCCAGCTCCCACCAGTGCATTCTGTTACTGTGTCCTCGAGCAAGAGACAGAGGGGTGTATGTGTGTGTAAATGAGTAATTCCTTGAAATCAACCAATTGAATCTATAATAATTGCAGATTACTATATTCCCTGCTTTCTAAACTAAATCCAGCCAAACAAAAATATTTCATATAACCATCTCAGAATTTATATTATCCAAAAACAAAGAAAGAAATAAAATTGTATTAGCCAAATGTATACGTGCAAATAACCTCAATGTACAAAGCACCACAACACTAAGCAGTGACAAAGCAGTTTCTCCTACCAACGTTTGTAATTATTCAACACTTTTAAGATGTAAAAAAGAGTTATAGAATTTTTGCACAATTTATTCCACTGTCAACTTCATATTGAAATATTTATTATAAGAGATGAATTATGTATTAAATAAGACATTGTTTATAAATCAACAGATTGAATTCCATTGATTTCCAGTACAGTGAATAAGATGCAGACCTGAAGCTGTACTCTGAGCAGAACTGTACAGTAGACCTCCATATCTTTTGCATCTCGTCTTTCAGAGAGGATCACTGGCATCGATAAATAATAAATGCTATCTCTACTGTATCCTTACGTAACAGATACGGATCGGCGCTGGCTCTTTCATGTGCAGGATTAACCAGCGAGGATCAAGTTCTGCTTTTGGGAACACTCACTTTCCCATTCAAACTGGGTGAGCTCAGGCTTACAGTAGTGAATGCCCTCTGTCTCAAATCCAGAAGGTGAAAGTAACAAGATACTTTTACTCAATTGATTTTGTGTTTAAATAAGTTAAAAAAAACTTGGACCTCTGTGGGAAGGTGCTTATGCTTGTCTGGCAATGTTGCTCATCTGTGACGTCGCCCAGAAATCCATCTATAGAATTAGCATATGACCCAGCTCTGTCATAGACTTAGATAGGTATATGATATATATAAAATCTGCAATAAAATCAGATATAATAAAATCTGGAAGGTGAACTCAAGATGCCGTCGTATTGTTTTCAGCGGCCTGTGCTCATTGGCGCATGGACCCAAAAATAAATTTCTCTTTCACATTTTACTTTCTCACTACGGGCGAGCTCCTCCTGCCGCTGTAACGTCTGTAATGTGCACGGCGTTTTGACCAACCAGAGCGAGAGCTGCTAGAGCGGAGCTAGCACAGGCTCAGAGCAGGGCTTGGCAAAGTCTTACAAAGCTAACTTTTAGGATTTTAACATTTTTAAAAGTTTATGTTGTGAAAATAGAAAAGAATTCCTACAAATCCGATCTTTGTATAAGTTGTCGATGCCCTGTCAGCTAAACACGGCCAGTTTGAATTCCTCAAAAATGCATTCCGCTCTGCGGGAGAATTCTTTCTGGGCCCAAAGTCCCGGGAGCTGCAGTACCAATGGAGCAGCCACTAGTCAGTCTCAAGCCGGGACAGTGGGGGGAATGCCTTATCCAGTTTTTAGTATAGATCCATGGCTAGAAATAACAATTAGTAACAGTTTCCATGGTAACTCCACTGTGCTCCCAAGGACCCATTATGCCTAAACTAAATAAACAGTGACTGAACTAACAGTTATACTAGGGAATTACAACAATAATTTTAAAAATATAGTTAAAAGCACACAGTTAAAGCAGGACACTGCAGCTATGGTCTGGTGGTGTGGTGGAGGGAATAGGTCAGTCTGAATAGGTGTGTTTTGAGTTTGGATTTGGAATAAACAAATAAACAGCAGTGATACACCATCATACCCTCTCTTATGTGTGTGTTTTCAGCTGGCACGGTACTCCACTGAGGGCCTCCTGCAGTTGGGACCCCTGGGCTCTACCACCTTCCTCCCTGACACCAAATGTTTGATCGACGACGGTAGAGGACGAACCCCCAGCCTCAAGAAGTGTGAGGCTGTGTCCAGGAGCTCTCAGCGCCTCTGGGACTTCACACAGGTGGGTCCCATAGGAGAGAACTGTGGATCTGTTTATTTCAACACATACGCCACAATAGGGAGTAAAAAGGTGTACTTGGCTTTCACATTCTTGCATTTTGTGACACTGGCTACGTTTGCATGCACATCAAAAATCTTGTCATTATCTGATTTCTGGAGTTATGAGGTAATATCTGATAAGAGTACCCTGATTTCTTCCTGATTGTTCACACTTGTGCAGGTGACAAAAAGAAAAGGAAAGGGATGTAAAAAGAAAGTAATTTTAAAGCTGCTATATTACATACAATATTTAGCCATGCTATAGTGTTGTTAGCTCCTCAAAAACATAGAGTTGTGTTTTGCTTCATTCACGTTTGTGTTACCCTTTATTATTAGTCTGTCTATATCTCCAAATGTTGTGGTAGTTTACAGCTACATTTTACCTCATTTTACCTTTTCTTCAGTAGAGATTGGCAATTCCAGATCTAAAATTATCCAAATGAAACTAGTGAAGGTGTATGGAGTTTAAAAACACAGTGGAGCACTTCCTGTATTACCACATGACATCACAAGGTGGACAGTGTTTTCTGATTGAGAGAGGACCTCGGCCTAAATATATGTGAATGAAACAAAACAACTCCAGGTATGATTTTGACGAGGAAACAACATAGGTTAAGATCAGAATAGTGTAAAATGTATCATACTTTCATCATCGGATTAAGTTACTGTATATGGAAGACAAATTTATTTTTTGCAACCACAGGCTTATCTGATTATGCTAAGTTATCTGATTTTTTCTGATCTTTTAAAAGTACTCAATGCCACTGTAATTCTAAGATGTTACTCTGTCTAAATGGACAATAAGACAACAAGTGATAATGCTAATCCAGGGAATCACAGCACAGTGTAGTAAAAAATAACAGCAGTGTGGAGTCTGCATTAGCATTACAAAATCACACTTTGTTGCTCATTGTATAGTCACACTGATCCAAAATGCTGCTTTTGCAAAACACTGCACAAAATGTAAGTGATGAGGTGATATAAGGTAAAAAGTTATTTATTACATTGTAACAGTGTTATGTTTTATACTCAACCGTGTCAAGTTACTTATTAATATTCTTTGAATGCATCTTGTCCCCAGAACGGCCCCATCATCAGCAGGGACACTGGCCGGTGCTTGGAGGTGGAAATGTCCAAAGACGCTAACTTCGGCCTGCGTCTGGTGGTCCAACGCTGTTCAGGCCAGAAGTGGATGATCCGAAACTGGATTAAACACCCACGGCACTGATGAGCTCATGTGCTCTACCGGGACACTGCTGGGGGCTTCATGTTCGTGCAGGTGGATTGCAAACTGCAGGGCTCCAGCTTCTGTTAGCGCATTAGCTTGTGGTATCTCTTTCCACTGGCGCGCTAAGCTACCCTCAGGCCATGGAGGGAGCACTAACACATCTTAAGAAGCATTTGGAGCTCAAGCGACGGCTCAAACTACTATGTCGACTGACCCATAGCTTTGACTGTAAGCTACATGTACAAAATAATACGACGCGTGTGCAGCTTCTGAGAATGGGTCACAGAGATTGTCCATTTTCTACTTTAAAACAAGAAGGAGTGTGTCAGTGAGCGTGTGTGTGTGTTATTTTTGAAGTGAAAATCAAAAAAAGGTGTAGCTGTCGATCGCCATATCAAAGTGATTATTTTGGGCTATGATTTGGAAAATGGCTTTGGACATATTGCGCAGCCCTGGTGAAGAACTATAATGGGTTTCAAAGGGGTTTGTTGTTTCTGTTGGAGATATCTGATGGTGGAGATGTTCAAACAGACGCCCACACACACCAGACTCCAGCTCAGTCTTACTCTGGACGGTATTGCTCACTCAGACAAGAGCAATCGAGTGCCTTTTCTTCATCTTTCTGCTTCATCAGACCGGGGAATGTGACTCCCGAAAGCATGTACAAATTTGAAAATAATTAATATTTAAAACAATGTATAATAAAACAGTCTAATGATAGTAATATATTGTAAAAAGGTGAACAATTGATATCTGTCCTCTGATAACAGTTAGGATAATAAACATTTTTATGAGGAGTTTTCCTGGGGTCTTCTTCTGTGGTATCATTGGTGTTGTGTTTGGCTTTTGCAGTTTTTACCGATACTTTGCAGCTGACGTCATCAACATTGCCTGGGGGTGTGATGCTAACTGAAAGCACTACTCTGTTAGAAGCTCTGTTACTCTAGTTAGACTTAATCTGAGCTTTGTTTTAACACAGTCCAAGCCGAAAGAGTTGACTTGAAATTACAGTCACGAGTTAGCAGTTTCAGTTAGTGACTCTCACCTTGAACACTTATTAATCACAGACTCCTGAAAATTAGATGTTTAAATGCATTTTGTATTTTTTGAGTTTTCAGGCTATCTTGAAACATTTTTTGTCTGCGTTTGCCAATTTGAACATTGTGTCACCATGGTAACTGCTGAACATTCCACCAATAGAGATGCATGTAGAAAGCGTGATGTCACTACAAAGTATCAATACAATATCAACAGTCCGTTAAGTAACCTTTATAATGGTAAATATTAAATGTTACCATTGTGTTTCTCAAAATGTGGTACGCACGCTTCTATGCAGTTCAAATATTTACAGAATTTATAGTTTATTTAATTTAATGCTTGTTTAAACCAGTTTAACTATTTTGTAGCTCTATTTAGACATGGTTTAACCCTAATAAAGGCTAAGAATAGTCCAGTTTCAGACCTAGTTTAGATCCAGTTCTACTCAGAAGGCCAAATATTTTCTTAGGTTGAACTTTGTGAGCAAAGTTTCAGTCTACACTTGCACTCTTGTTTCAGGCATAAAAATGTCATATGTGGTTGTTTTGTTTTTCTACTACATTGACATACACTACCAGTCAAAAGTTTGGAAACAACTTTTTCGTTATTTTTACTATTTTCTGCATTTTATATACATACAGAAGACATCAAATATATGATGTATATTCTTTTTTTAATATTTGGCTACTTACAGGATTTGAATATACAATATAAAAATAGCACAGTTACCTTTGTTACCTTTGCTACATAATTCCATATCTTTCGTCATTACTGAATTTGATACCTTCTGTGTTTATAGTAGAAAATAGTAAAATTAGGGGGGGGAAAACACATTGAATCAGATGGTGTGTCCATAACTTGTTTGGGTTAGTAGTCAAGAGATAAACTGCCATTCATTATAATATAGTTACGTAATATACTGAAATTTACTGAATCTATTTACTGAATATACTGAGACACAGGGCCAGACTTGATACAGGTGTTGTGGACAGATCTGCTTTTATGATGCTGTAGCATGTAAACGGTTGATTGTGGTTTGTACATGGAATCATTATAGCAGGTACATTGTGATCTCTTACGAAAGCTGTATTTATTGTTTAGCTTGTACCTCATGTATTCTCTTTCGTAACAGTCCTAATGGCAGTGCTTGTTCTTTGTTGTTGATGCTCCCAGCAGCATCTCGAGCCGCACTGTAATTGTCCAACCCACCCACTGGATACGTGTCCACACAAAGTTCTGAAAGCTTTCCAATTATTCTACTCTGAGAAACTTTTATCATTTTTATCTGTGTTCAGCCAACTTCACGGACGAGTGATTGGGAGACATCCGACAGGCTTTTATCTCATATATCAAAGGTTGAAAGCGTTATACAAGAGCAGGTACAATGTTTTATGTGGCATGTATTCACTTTCTTCCATAATATACTTTTGATTTTAAAGATATGTAAAATACACCAGTTTGGGAATATAATATTACTAACAGGTTATAATTCACGATGGCACTTTGATGGGATGTTTAAAGAAGAACTGTGTTTGTGTCTGCTGTATAGCTATAATCTATGACACCCGTGGATCATTATGTTATAACTTGGACATTTTAAATCGCAATGTTGATCTAAAACAACTTAAGAAAAGAAATAAGCCCGCTTACTTCCATGTTAGAAAACTCCCGTGCCCAATGGGAGTTGATGTCGCCGTAAACGTCATCACAAAAAAGAGTCACCTCCTAGTAAATACCTTTTTTTTTCATTTGTACCAAAATTACTATGGAACACATATCACCAATTACGATATATATATATATATATATATATATATATGTCACTAGTTCTAGCTAAGTCAGTTCTTTATGGTCAGATTGTGTTCAGTAACATAACAATACCTCTAGTCAGTTTCACCTCCCTTTGGGATGTTGATTACATCAACTGCACAGTATCAAAAGATCTGCTGGTCTCCATGGGGATTGATATGTTTAATGCCATATTGTGGAACATTCCAGGTCAAACATTAACAGTGTTTTTCTAACATTGTCTTTTGTAATGTTTGTCCATTCTAATCACAAAAGCTATTTTTCTCCTGCTAACACACACTAGCACTGATCTCACAAGCACATTCCCAAAACAACGCTTCTTCCTGTGTCCAATCCATTTGTGCACAGCCCAATATCCCGAGCTTTTAGGATGCAATGAAAAGTGAAAAGTTCTTCTTCTGGGGTTACTGCGCTGCCTGCCTTGTATGTTCCAGTAGCCTCTTTTAATTTGGTTTCCGGCTGGTTTGAGCTCAGAGATTGCCTGCTCTCAAACCACGTCATGCTCCTTTGGCTCTAATCATTTCATATGAGCGTGTGTCATGAGCGTGTCCTCTAGACCAACCCAACTCCTGTCCACCAGAGAAATATCTTATTCTGCCTCCACAAGGTTTATAAACACAGCAACAGTGCAAATATCTTACCATCTGTGTCAGGAAACAGCAGCAACTGGCGATTAAGTAATATTTGTGCAATAGAACAGAGAAACAGCTCTGAGGTCTGGTGCATACAGTATATATCTGTTGACCATGAGATAGCTGCGACTACATGTGGTTTTGATATTTGATTAGACATGTATAGAAAAATAAGATGGTATTGATTGTTGTTTAAATGTCCTTAACAAAACCGTTTTAAAGATCCATCCATCCATTTTCTTCCGCTTATCCGGGGCAGGGACTCCCAGACTTCCTTCACCCCAGACACTTCCTCCAGCTCCTCCGGGGGGACCCCCAGGCGTTCCCAGGCCAGCTGAGGGACATAGTCCCTCCAGCAGGTGGTTTGCCAGAATTTCTTTGAGGCCTCTCCAAACTCCTCCCAACCCCGAGTTTTTGCCTCTGCGACCTCCCGGGTTGCCGCATGCTTGGCCCGCCAGTACCTGTCAGCTGCCTCAGGAGTCTCATGAGCCAACAAGGCCCTATAAGACTCTTTCTTCAGCCTGACACATCCCTTACTTTCGGTGTCCACTACCAGGTTCGGGGATTGCCGCCACGACAGGCACCACAGACCTTATGACCACAGCTACGAGCAGCCGCATCGACAATAGATGCCGAGAACAAAGCCCATTCAGACTCCATGTCTCCAGCCTCCCCCGGAATCTGGGAGAAGCTCTCCCGGAGGTGTGAGTTGAGCTGACAGAGGCTCTGCCAGACGTTCCCAACAGACCTTCACTATTTGCTTGGGTCTGCCAGGTCTTTCCAGCTTCCTCCTCCGCCAGTAGACCCAACTCATAACCAGGTAGTGATTGGTTGACAGCTCTGCCCCTCTCTTCACCTGAGTGTCCAAGACACGGAGGTCAGAGGAGGTCACGGAGGTCACCGAGGTCAGATGACCCGACAACAAAGTCGATCATCGACCTCTGGCCTAGGGTGTCCTGGTGCCACGTGCGCTGATGGACACCCTTGTGCTCGAACATGGTGTTCGTTATGGACAAACCGTGGCTAGCACAGAAGTCCAATAACAATAAGTTCAATAACAGGACACCAATCAGGTTCAGATGAGGGAGGCCATTCCTCGTAATCACCCCTCTCCATGTGTCATTGTCGTTGCCAATGTGGGCGTTGAAGTCCCCTAGTAGAACAACGGAGTCCCTGGTCGGTGCACCGTCCAGTACCCCTCCCAGTACTCTGCACTGCTGGTTTGGCCCATCGGCCCATAGGCCGACACAACAGTGAGAGACCTGTTCCTGATCCGAAGGCGCAAGGACGCGACCCTCTCGTTCACTGGGTTGAACTCCAACACACGGTGGCTGAGCTGTGGGGCAACGAGCAGCTGTGCATGGAGGTGAGGCCGACTATATCTAGTTGGTAATGCTCAACCTCCCTCACAAGCTTGGGCTCCTTCCCCCCCAGCGAGGTGACATTCCATGTCCCCAGAGCTACTGTCCATGTCCGGTGATCTGGTCGTTGACCACCTTTAAGGTTTTTCTGATCTAAAACATGCAGTAACAGTGTTTTATTTAATCCTAATCAAGAGTTCGCCCCCACATAATTTGGTGATAAACACTGTTATCATTCCATTCACCTTAAAGGGCCCATATTACACACTTTTCTGATCTATATTATAATGTTGTTTCCTCATCACAAACATACCTGGAGTTATGTTTTGTTTCATTCACACATCTTTAACACACAAGCCCTGCATATTTAGGCTGAGTTCTTCTCTCAAACAGAAAACACTCTGTTCCAACTTGGATGTCATGTGGTAGTACAGGAGGTAATCTAGTGTTTTTAAACTTCGCACACCTTCACTAAAATCATTTGGAAGGTTTCAGTCCTGGAATTGGCAATCTCTACTAAACAAAAGGTAGACCGTAGCTGTTTACATGAAAACTACCTCTACATTACATTACAAGGTGGAACAGAGCATTTTTATTTTCGAGATGGCTAATAAACGGTTACTCAAACATGTATGAATGAAACAAAATACAACTCTGTTTTTGATAACATGGTTTAAAGCTCACAAAAGCCAGTTTCCATAATATAAGACCTTTAAGTGAACAAATTTTGATAATTTCAGTGCTCAAATTAGCTTCATTACATCACTAACTACCTACTTCTAGCCTGAATAAAACAATATCATTACTTCTGCTTATGTTTTGAATACTAATATAATGAACCACACAAAGTAAGTTATTTTCCAGACATATTTTAAAGTTTTACAACGTTTGGTGCTCGTTGAAATACCCAAATATATACATTTTCTCTAAGCATTTTCATTACAACATTATTCTACTTCAAATTTCTTCACATCAGTTCTAAATAGGTTGGTTACAGTGTATTCTAATTCCAATCACATGTATTCTTCCTTACTCACACACTTATCCATACCCTGTACAAACCAGCTCCATCATTTATGTTATGTCTTTATATCTTTTGAACACTAACTGACAGTCCATAGCCCCCTCAGTATCTGATCATGTTACAAAAGCATGACCTGCTCTCTTTGCCCAAACCTGTGACAAAAGCTAGTGCACCCCCGCTGTGGGTGAGGGGGAGGTCAGCCCACATTATGGGTGTCATCTTCCTGACACAGACAGTATGACACAGAGCTATGAGGGAGGGGAGGGGGGCTTTGTGAGGGGGACAGTGAGGGGACAGGGTGGGACTGATGAACAAGGACACTGCACCCCCACTTCAGCTCTTTGTGATGCTGACAGTCCTCTTTTTACACTTGGGCTAATGCCAAGAGAAGAGAGGGGCTGCCATTATTCACACTCCTGACAGGCTATCGCCATTCTGACGTGTGATAGCAACAGCAATGTTATTTCAATATGTCTTTCATGTTCATGTTAGTTTCATTTTGAACTTTTAATGTTTTAATTAGCATAATTAAAACATTAAAAGTTTGTGTAACCTCTGATAAATAGGCCTAAAAATAAGTGACAAAATTGCACAATATCGATAACAACCAAAAATTATTATAAAACCATGGGTATTTGGAAAGATTTCAGATTTAAAAAGATTAGATTAGATTTCCTTATTTGATCCCCAAGGGGCAATTCTGGTGCAGCCAGCATCTTAAAACACTCGCATAAGAACATCACAGGCAAGACACAGGAGTCCATAAAAATACAATGACAACTACAAAGAAGATGCAATTAAATAGTATTTCAACATAAAATAGATAGACAGATAATGAGGCACGTTAAAATGACACCTACTTTTTTGCGCCTTTCCTCAACATTTTTCTGTAAACTCAGACAAATAAGAAATACATTTTTTGTATCATGGGTTAAATTAAATCTCATATTATTATAATATTTACAGGTGTAATTAGTTATAAATATATATCAAACGTAATACACAGTTGTATTTCCCAGTTTCTATTGCATACACACATAAATACACATGTATTTATCGCTGTGAGCGAGGAGCCAAGAGAGCAGACTGCGGTTTATTTATGTGCACACAACCTGACAGCAATTACTGTGAGTCTGGAAGTACGGAGATGTGGACAGATAGCCCACTCAATAAGTGTAAAAAGTGCAAAAGTTTTAATGAGCAAACTTTGGAGAATCCACTACACATATGGCCAAGATTTAAAGAAACATCTGTACAGCCCTAGATTATGTTGTCAAAAAGTACCCACAGTGTGGCACACAGAGTACACAAGTACATTTAAATACAAACTAATGACACATACACTTGACATGACAACTGACTTTGGCAACAGCAACATGACTCAGAGAAAATCTCAGAGAAAATGTGATCTCTGTAAAAGATTCATTTTAGCTATTTTTAGCTATCTGGCAATGTGAAAAAAATAAAATAAATTCTATCAGGTGGGCAATTTTGAAAACTGTAAACATAAAAATAGACAAATTGATTAGCACTGGATAACTTCAATGTTATAATTTTTTTCTGTTTGGTATCATTATACCAAATTCACTCTCAATACATCTGATCATCACACCATAACAATAAGCTTCAGTCATCTTGTTCAAACACATTGACAGCATTGTAAAAACATTTCCCATAATTCCTTAGGTCTGGAGAGTAACAAAGAGGATGGGGACTCTGCGAGTGGCTCCTTTTTCTCTGAATTTATTTCTCCACATTTATGAGCTCTTCTCTAGATAGAAAAAGGGTATTTCACCTGTTTAAAGGTCCATCTTATTCAGACCAAGTCTGACTGTTTTCTTATTAAATGTGACATGTGCAGTACTTTTATAATGAAACTGAAACACTTTAGTTACAGTTACACTTAGTACGGGGATGTGTGCAGTTTGTTCTGGGAATTCTTTACAGCTGTGATCAGTGACAGACATCTGTCTGCAATTTTAAAAGCAAATGCAAATCTGCAGTGTAAAATGATCATGCTTACTTAAAGACACAATGTGTAACTTTCTGAAGGTGGAATGTCAACTACATGATTCCATGGAAATAGAAAGTTAAAACCATATAAGAGCATTTTCCATGGAGATAAATTTTATACCATACTACGGAATATTATAGCCAAAGGAACAACATTTTCATGGGAACAACCAGGAGGAGACTCATCTCCAGGCCAAGTAAGAGTCAGGTTTGTGGAGATGCAAGCCCACTCAGAGTAAGGATGCATGTTTTTCAGTCCAAAGAACACAACCCAAAATAAAACTACTTTTATTTTGGACTTTTTATGCCTTTTAACTGTGGTTTTAAGTGAAAATAGTTATAGTTCTGTCTTATACATTCTAAATATCTAATATTGAAAGTAATCTAAAGGAACTGTATTTTTATTTTGTAAATTGCTATAGGCTAATAATTGCTAAACTTGGAGTTCATTCTTCAAATTACACCTCAGTTTTGGAAAATGGAAACTAGCCACATTCAACCTTTCATTTTTGCCATGCATTTTTTTTCTGGTACTTCTGAAATGAATTTTTATGTGCAGCAAGAGATGATGAGTGGAGTCTTGTCAGCGTACGGCAGCCCAGATAGATCATCAAACCCACTTTGGCTTTTGGGCATTTTAATTTGTGTCAATCTCCCCAAACTTTGTAAGCTCCTCTTGCTCCTTTTGACAGACACAATGCGACTCTCACTATTGCTGGTTTTCAGATGAAATCACAGCATTCTATAGGGCAATATTAAGACAGCTAAAATAAATATTGTTAAAATGTTGTATGTTGTAATACAGAGACTTCTTGAGTTTAGTTAATAATGAAAATACAATGTGATCAAAATGGAAATCTGGGAGTATGACATCGTCACATTCTAGAGTCTGAAAAGCACCAATTGACGGCTAACGGCTACATCAAACTCCTCAGCACAGTTTTTCCTCTTTCCTTCCTGCTTGATGCCATTTCCTAATCAATAATAATTGCTTTATTCTCGTCAATAGCACGGAGAGACAGCTTTTCCACGTTTAGGTTGTACAAGTGGATAGCATGAGAGAAGCAGCGGCTACACAGTGTCCAGGCTGCTGCTGGATGATATAATGAGATCTCTGGAGATAGCTAGCTCCAAGACACAATTAGGCCCAGTGAAGCTTGGTCTACAGAAGAGTCTGAGGCAGGACGGAGGTGCATGCACAAGAGCGGAGAGAAGGTGATGTTTTAAGTATGCCAATAAACGATTATGCATTATTCTCAAACTGTAACTATAGCAGCGCCTACTCAATGATCTCCTGACCAGTGCGTGAACTCAAATCTGTGCACCGAAGAATGGACTGTTCCTGTTTACTGAAATAGTGGTGAAAACTTTTACAGAAGTTGTTTCTGTAAAATTTATATATATATACACACACACACACACACGCACACACGCACACTGGAATACTTTTACACTTAGTTGCATTGTATTGTAATGTAAAAAACATGGCATATATTTACAGCATATATTATTAACAGCTTTATTTTTGTTGCACTGATTGTCATGTAGTAATTTATGTAATCAAAAACACTCTAAATTACAAGCAAAGTATTCCTTGTTCCTTGAAGTTTTTCATGTATTTCAGCATCTTAAAGTGTAAAGTACTTACTACTGCTGTATAATACTTACTAGTATCTTCATTATCTGTTACTTAAAGGTCCTGCATTACTCCAGATTACTCAAGACTGACCCTTGTGACCTTTAAGCCCTGTTATAAAGCTGTTATGTCCTCCACAACATCCCTGGAGTTGTGTTTTGTTTCATTCACACATGTTTCAGTATACTATAAAAGTCATCAAAGTTATGCTATCTCTACAGGTAAAAGCCAAAATATTCCTTATTGTTATACACCAGCTAGTACTTGACAACTATGCTACATCCATTATGACTTCCAAAACTACCACTACTACAACTACTACAACTACTACTACGACTACAACTACAACTACTACTACTACTACTACTACTACTACTACTACTACTACTACAACAACAGCAACTACTACTACTACTACTACTTCTACTACCAAAACCACAGCTATGACCACATAAAACTATAATACACTGCTAGAACTGCTACACTCCCTCTACCCACTGTGCCCCTCAGTTCAAACATGTGCTAATTCACAAACTCCTAATGTGATTTGATTTTCTTTCAAACACGCGCTACTGTTGTTTTTGGGCCTCTGAGGAAGGTTGAATTATATATAGCTGTATTTTGGGGGGAAGTCAAATTGCGTTGCTTGTTCAGACAAAGCTCGCGGCTGCTTTTGAGATCTGGAGAGAGTAGGAGCTCAGCGTGGTCCCAGTCCTGCTGTGTTGGACTGAAGTCATCTGCGCCGTTGAGTATGCCCTAGTATTTCAAACACCTAACAACAAAGAGCAGCCCAGAGGCACACACAACGGGACACAGGAACATAGATGTGTGGACATAAGTTAGTTTAGATAGGATTAAAGTTCAGTATGTAGGTCTATATTAGAGACGTACAGTATACTAATTACTGTGTTTGGAGCTGTGGTAAAAAGACAAGACACAGTATTTTAACTTGTCAAATATAGATCTGATATAAAGCATAATTCCAAGATGACCGGCTTGCATAAAATTGTATTGTCAAGGGGTTAGAATAGTTGGTTAGTTAATTTGTGACATTTTAACATAATTTGTTGCAGTTACCGAGTAAATTATGGAGAATCTAACATACTTTCTTCTTGGATTGTATATTTTTTTGTATCCTGTTTTTCTTTTGAACTATGAACCGAATTATATTTGTGTCTGAAATAAAGAATAAAAAATTAAAAAATCTCTGAATGTCGTAATAGCTGTAATCGTATTTTTGTGATAAATTTTGTATTAACTTTTTTTTTTTTGGTCAAGCATTTCAGTTACCAATTAAATTATGTATGGAGAGTATAACTTTGTTTTTCTTGGATTTCATGTCTGTAGTTGTAATAGTTGAAGCAGTAGTAGTAGTAGTAGTAGTTGTTGTAGTTGTAGTGGTAGTAGAAGAAGAAAAAGAAGTAGTTGTAGTTGGAGTAGTAATAGTAATAGTAGTGGTTATAAATGTATAACTAATTTAATATAAGTTTATTATAAGTTGCAGAAGCATGGATAGTATTAGAAGTAGATAAATAATAGAAGCGGATATGACCACTTTCCATCTGTCAGTTGTATTTTATTTTGGGGTACTTTTGCCAACTTTTTCCATTGAGTTGTTTTGGCCTTGTCAACAAACGGCCATGAAAACTAGACAACCAGACTGAATGTGTGAGTGAACTGTGTAAATAATCCATGAGAGAAGTAGGTCCAGCAGACTGGTGTATGAAGCATTTATGTTGTGTGCATATTGTGTGTTTGGCGATTTGAGTTCACAGTCAGAAGGCACAGGCTGCACACAGGTGCCCAGACACATAAATAAAACCTATCTGTTATTGATCAGCTCCGTGCTCTGCTTTTAAACTCTCTGTAGCCTTCAACTAAGAATACATTTTTGTGTGTTTTCAATTTAGCGCTTCAAAATCTCACATTGAAAGCATTTTTAAAGAAATATTGGATAAGCTGGTTTGTTGATGAATAGAGAAACAAATCATATATTTATAATGTGGTGATGTAATGTTTCCACCAGTATAGGACATGTTTGGAGTATTTCAAGCCTGATGATCTTGTATAGGGTTGTGTATGAAAGGGCATCTGGTGCAAATCAATTTCTTGTTTGCCATGATTTGTGGTTTAAAGGTGCACTATGTAACTTGTTGGTATTGATTTGCCTTATGGAATTAATAGCAGGTGAAGAAATATGGAGCAATAAAAACACCTGTCATTGAATATATGAGAAATAGTTACGTTTAATGCCGTACTGTGGTACTTTTTAGGAAAAGCAATAGCATCTCCATGTAGACAAGAAGGGGTATGACGGACCCCCCACCAGAAAGTTCACATAGGAACCTTTGGGTTGCAGTTCTCCTTATTAAAGGTCCTATATTAAACACAATGTATTTGTGTGAGCTTTAAGCAATATTAGAACGTTGTTACCTAAAATCTTAAAAATATACCTGGAGTTGTGTTTTGTTTCATTCACACATGTTTGAGCAACCCTTTATTATTAGTCTGTCTACGTCTCCAAACCTGAACAGAGTGTTTTTTTTTTGTTTGTTTGTTTGAGAGAAGAAAGCTTATATGCAGGGTTTGTGAGTTAAACATGTGTGAATGAAACAAAACACAACTTTATTAACAACATTTTAACAGATCAGAAAATAGTGCCCAAGCCTTGAAACATATGAGAAGTTTTACCATAGTTATGAATAAGGAACTTTATTGTCCCTAATTTGTCTTCTTTCTTTCTCCAGATTTTGAGCTGTAACTATATGGCCACAAATGCTTAGTAGAGGATTGGCCCATTGCTTACTTATTTATAAAGATTATTATGGGTAATGCAGTATAAAGTTTTCGATGACTTTCCAAATCTCGTGCCAATAATTTCTTGATGACCTCACCTTGGCTGTGAATTAAGTGACTGAGAAAACCCCATAATGGTCAGACATGTACTATAATAAAAGTGCCCCTCTCAAAATATTGTAGTCTTTTATTATGCCTACAGATCACTCAGTGTGGGCATTATGGGGGCCTCTTTGTCATCAGGTTAGCGTGGTACAAGGTTAGAGGAGTGAGTACCTTCATACGCATTTCAGCACTACCATTATATAGGACCCACAGGGCAGCTTTATGCTAATGAGCCTCACAAGGTCGGACTGTCTTTCT
Organism: Taenioides sp. WSHXM2023; assembly: GCA_029959045.1. NCBI lineage: Eukaryota > Metazoa > Chordata > Actinopteri > Gobiiformes > Gobiidae > Taenioides > Taenioides sp. WSHXM2023. The sequence goes on from CM057089.1 coordinate 12,625,965, forward strand.
ATGAGCGTCCTATCTTCAGAAGTCTGTGTGATGGTGCTATCCCCTAAACAGGCATATAGTGACTTTATGAGAATAGCTGTTCACAAAGCAGTGTTTTAGCTAGTGGCCTTCACACACGATGGTTTTTCATGTATTTCAACATCTTAAAGTATAAAGTATCTTGAAATATAAAGTATAAAATACTTACTGCTATTGTATAATACTTAGGAACTAGTATCTTCACTGAGGACTTTGAAAAATATTGTTATTTAATGGTCCCATATTATGCAAAATTGACTCTTGTGAGCTTTAAGTCATATTATAATGCTGTTACCTCCTCAAAAACATACCTGTAGCTGTGATTTGTTTCATTCACACATTTGAGTGTTCCTTTATTCATAGTCTGTGTACATCTCCAATGCTCAAAATGCTCTGTTCCATGCTCTGTTGTGATGTCACAAAGTGGTAGTTTTCAAGTTAACAGCTACCTTTTACCTTTTATTCAATAGAAACTAGCAATCCTTCAGCTAAAAGTATTGTAAAGGTCAGGGACGTGTGGTGAGGTTGACAGCTGGGGAGGCACTAACGCTTTTAGCGTCAGATTTATAAATGCAAATACACCCCCCCCCCAAAAAAAAAATAAATAAATAAAAAAATTAAAAAATTAAAAAATTAAAAAATTAAAAAATTAAAAAATTAAAAAATTAAAAATTCATCATTTGATAGACAGAACTATATAATAAGAACTATATATTATATGCAGCAGTGCAGCAGACTTACTTACACCAGGGCTTTTCTATATTCTTAATTCAAAAGAACAAAAACTTCAATTAAAAAAAAGGAAAAATAAAATATGATTGTTGTTCAGTATTTCAAAACTGGGAACAAGGTATTTTTTGCAATAAATAGACTAATTTATATGCTTTTTAGCAAAGCAGCTCCCGCGCGCGCTCTGTAGCTGTGCATTTATGCGTAACGTGGACGCATCATACTTGGATTTTTTTCTTGCCTGAAATCTCCAAATCACTCATGAAAAACACGCTTTTTAAGAAAGTTTGTGAATAAATCAGCATGGATCATGCTGGGAGTCTACCTGTGTCATCGTGAGCGCACCCTCATCTCTCCTGTGCACTGCAGCAGGTGAAAACAAATCCATGAAGGCACGCACTCTGTTTCTCTTCTCTTCCTCAAGTTGCGCTTTTAGCGATCCGCGGGTCCTGGGTCAACTCGCGCATATCGTGAGCAGGACTTTTAATTTCATTTAGGCTAAATCAAAATAAAGCACGTCTCAAAGAAAATTGTTACACTGTTTACAATCCCTCTGCACATTGGTGGACTTTGTCATCAAAGACACAGGTGTCCCAATGCAATATAAAAAAGAACAAAGAAGATGATGTAGTTGTTTCGGCGCATACCGGCGGCAGGCCAAGAATCTCTGTGCTCACAAGCGCCCTCTATGTTGAGGCACGAGTACTGTTTGCCTCCCCTGGTGAGCTTTTTACTGAGGTTTTATGATTGATCTGCGAGCCTGAACACATTACAGAAATACATTTCATACATTATAAAGATTCCGCAAAGACAGAGCATATAATCAGAGAGTTTGAGGGCCATTTATCGGCAATATACAGTGGGTTAGCCAACTTAGCCACTTTGCCAGGGATCGAGCGGCTGGAGGCACTGGAGGCTGGTGCCTCACGGCGCACCTTCTCCTTGCATTTGAATGGGACAAACGAAAATTCTGCCATATTCAGTTATTGAAACAAGAAAAAAAACATTTTTTGGACTGGAGAAGGGGTTAATAATAAATACATACAAGCTGATAATTATTTTTTATTTGAATTTATAATAAATCCTTTCTTCTTTTCATGATTGACAAGGGAGGCACTGCCTCCCCTGCCTCCTCTGACCGCACGTCACTGGTAAAGGTTCTAGTGAAGGTGTATGGAGTTTAAAAACACAATGGAGCACTTCCTGTATTACCACATAACATCACAAGGTGGAACAGAGTGTTTTCTGTTTGAGAGAAGAACTCAATTTGTGTGTTAAACATGTGTGAAAAAACACAACTCCAGATATGTTTTTGACAAGGAAACAACTTTAAACTTTTTTAACATTGATCAGAAAATAGCGTAATATGGGCCCTTTAAAAGTGCACTATGCAACTTTTCTGGTGGATATCTTGACCTGGTGGTGTCTCTTATTGTCTCCATAGAGATACACAAGCCTAGGAACAGCACATAAGATTTTGATTTAAAATTTCATAATCATGACCTAACTCTGTCCCCACATACGAAGTAGACATAGCTCTCACTGGCAGTGTGTGACTATCACTACACATGAGTGCCCTGAGACTGTTTGTCCCACAGAGAAAAGTGAAGACATGTCCTCTGCATCAGCCATCAGCCTGCTGCCTGATGGATCCCTGCTGTCCTTTCTGAACCAAAGGCTTGTTTTGGCTTTTTGCCTAATTCTTCTACAATGACTCCCACAATGAACATGGGCTAAAGACAATTAAGTACTGCATGCATATACAACAGTGGTAGAGGGTAATGAAATAAATGTAGTAAAGTCCTATACTTAAGTACAGATTTTAGGTATCTGTACTTTTCTTAAGTATATTTTTGAGTGGATACTTCATTTACTACTTCATTTGAGAGCAGGTATCTGTACTTTCTACTCCACTATAGTATTTTTTATGATAGTTTGAGACCTGCTGAAAAGCTTGATTTTTTTTGTAGTTCTATTTCATCCCTCCTGACCGCCAGAGGGCGGTGCTGAAAGCACTGAATGTTCCCTTCGCACATGCGCAGTTCGAGTAATGATACCAAATGAGTAGGATGGCACCCCGGAGGTAATATAGTCCCCTGTAATCCATGACTCTGTTCCTCATTTCTTCTCACGTGCGGTTCGATCTACATGGCATGACAAGGGAGCCTGGACGTGTTATGTCCTTTCTGGTTCAGGCTCGCTGTCAGATTTGGCTTGCTCAATCTCCTCTGACAGAAGCGTCCTGCAGGACCCTCTGCAGTGTGTCTGTGGAACCAGGGCAGTTGTTTGGTTCAGCTGCCTTGGAGGCATTGGACCGGACTGTCCAAGCTCAACAGACGAGGCGGCAACTTTCTGGCCTCAGCAGAGCTATGCCCCCTCCTCGGCAACCAAGTCACCCGACTGCTGACTCCGGTGCTCAGCCACCCCATCGTGATTGGCCTAGTGATGGACACTTCCCTCAAGACAGGCCTGGCGGGAATTTTCGTAATGAACCTCGCCATCCAATGTGGCAGCCCAGAATTTCAGACACAGGCCGGTGCCCCCCCAGGTCCCCTAAGGGCCATGAGGCCAGGAATTGAAACCTTGAAGCTGGCTGTCGGATAATTCTCCCATCAGCAGCTCAGTTATTGGGCTGCTCATGCATCGGATCCGTGGGTAGTTGCCACTTTGGCTCATGAATACCGGCTGCAATTCCGACGCTGGCCACACATGACAGGCTGGGTCAAGATGACAATAATTGACGACCCGGCAAAAGCTCAAGCACCAGATCAGGAGCTGTCCGATCTCCTGGCCAAAGGGCCATCGAAGCAGTAGATCCCCTGCTGCTGCCCAGGTGCTATTACTCCACATATTTCCTCACACCCAAAAAGACAGGCGGATTTCGTCCCATTCTGCATCTACGGAGACTCAATCATTTCATGAAGGTCTTAACATTCCACATGCTCACCACAGCAGAGGTTCTCCAAACCCTTGCAGTGGGGGAATGTCACGTCTATAGACACTTACTTTCATGTGCCCATTGCACTACAACACCAGAGATTTCTCAGGTTTGCCTATCGAGGCAGTCATTGACAATTCCGGGTTCTCCCATTTGGGTTCTCCCTCTCTCTGAGGGTTCACCCGATGTGTGAAGGCAGCCCTTGCTCCTTTGCAAGCCACCGGACTGAAGATATTGCCATATCTGGACGATTGGCTGATTTGTGCCCCATCCAAAGTGTGTGTGAAGCAGGATCGTCACCGATCATCTGCTTGCACATGGGCCTCACAATGACTTAGACTTCGACTTAGACAAACTTTATTGATCCACAAGGGACATTATTTGGATACAGTAGCTCACACATCACAATATAATATAATAACAGACAGTAACAAAAATAGATGGTATAGCAAAAATATAGCAAGAGACAGGTGTCAAATGAGACATAATTATAAAAATAAAAATAAATGTATATGTACAAGTCAAAATAAAATAGAAAAATAAGTAATAAACTATAAAATAAACTCTAAAATCACAGCTATATACAAGAGACAAGAACTACAGTGCAAATAATATGCTGATTGACAGGGCATAGGTTATCTGTTACTTGAGATTAAGTTGTTGTACAGTTGTAGGGAGTATTATCTGTTACATAAGGGTGAGTTGTTGTACAACTGTTGAGTATGGTATGAATGTAGTCCTGTATTTCTCACTGTTTGACTGGAGCTGTAGGAGCCTGTTGGAGAATGAGTCAGCTTTCTTCAGCTTGTGGGAAAGTGTTTCTGTCACATGAGTTGTGCCTCTCTGCCTTCTGTCACTGCGTCCGCTACAAAAGTGGCTGAACAGTTTTCATCTGGACCCCACACGGCACCAACGACGGATGCTCAGACTGACGTGGCAGTGCTCCCGTGCACTGACCCCATGGAGGGACAGGAGCTATTTGTCACAGGGGGTCCCCATGGGTCTGGTGGTGTGTCGCAAGGAGATGGTCACCACAGACACCTGGCTCACAGGATGGGGCGCTGTATGGCTCAGGGGGTTTGGTCTGCCAGGATCATTTAGACCACATAATTGTTTTGGAGTTGTGTGCTGTCCATTTGGCTCTGAGGAGCTTTTTGTCACATCTGACAGGGAAACATGGGGGGCATCAGATGAGCACTACTTCTCAGTGTGTCTCTGGACCTGTTGACATGGGCTGCATCTCGTCTGTCTCCGGGAAGGCCACAGACTGCTGCTCGACACCCCATACTGGCCAGCATGACTGTGGTTTCCGTTGTGGTCTCCTGTGGCGTCTTCCGGCCAGGAGAGATCTGCTGTCTCAGTTGGGGAGTCAAGTATGGCATCCCAGTCCTCAACCCCTCTCACCGATTCTGTTCGACAAACACTGTTGAATGCCAGAGCGGCCTCCACTCATCAGCAGTACAGGAACAGGTGGAAGTTGTTTTCTCACTGGTGTTCTGCCCGTGGTGAGGATCCTGTGTCTTGTTCGGTGCCTGTTATCGTGGAGTTCCTCCAGTTTCTCCTGGATAATGGACAGTCTCCATCCACTCTTAAGGTGTATGTTGCTGCTATATCCTGTCATTATGGTTTGGTTGGAAGCTGTACAGTTGGGGGCCATAACTTAGTTTCTCTTTTTCTACAGGGTGCTTGCATGTTGCTCCCACTAACTACACCAAAAGCTCCAGTGTGGGACTTGTCGTTAGTCTTGGAGTCTCTGTGTGGCCCTCCAGTTGAGCCTTTGGAACAGGCGGACATCAAGTGGCTTTCATGTAAGATGGTTCTGGTGTCACTCTGTGGCCAAACACAGTATTTATGCCGAAGGTGTTGTCCCATTCTCATTGTAATGAGCCTTTGAATTTGGCTCAGTTTGAGCCCCCACTTGGAGAGGGCAGGAACAAGCTACAGTTGTTGTGCCCCGTCCGGGCACTGAAAACCTATATCGCAGTCACAGCAGGTGAAGCGTTCAGACTAGCTGTTCTTGTGTTACGGAGGTGCTAAGGTGCTTTTCCAGACACCACCTTTCACACTGGGTTGTTCAGACCATTCACCATGCCTATAACATTGCGGGCCACGACCCTCCATCTGGTGTGAGGGCCCATTCTACTAGAGGCGTCTCCACTTCATGGGCAGCCACGAGAGGGGTCCCTTTGGAGGGGGGGGGGGGGGGGGCAAGCTCGTGCGGGAGGTTGAGCGTTACCAACTAGATATAGTCGACCTCACCTCCATGCACAGTTCGGGCTCTGGAACCCAACACCTTGAGGGGGGCTGGTCTCTCCATTTCTCTGGCGGGTAGGTGTGGGCCTGCTTATTGCCCCACAGCTCAGCCGCTGTGTGCTGGAGTTCACCCCAGTGAACGAGAGGGTTGCGTCACTGCGCCTTCGAGTTGGGGATAGGTCTCTCACTGTTGTGTCGGCCTACGGGCCGAACAGCACTGTAGAGTATCTGGCCTTCTTGGAGTCCCTGGGAGGGGTACTGGACAGTGCACCGACCGGGGACTCCATTGTTCTACTGGGAGACTTCAACACCCATGTGGGCAACAACAGTGACACCTGGAGAGGGGTGATCAGGAGGAACAGCCTCCCTGATCTGAATCCTCCATTGTTGATGCGGCCACTCGTAGCTGTGGTCATAAGGTCTGTGATGGCTGTTTTGGTGGCAATCCTCGAACCCGGTGGTGGATCCCGGAAGTAAGGGATGCCGTCAGGCTGAAGAAGGAGTCCTATCAGGCCTTGTTGGCTCGTGGAACTCCTGAGGCAGCTAACAGGTACTGGTAGGCCAAGCGTGCTGCAGCTTGGGCGGTCGCAGAGGCAAAAACTCAGGGTTGAGAGGAGTTTGGAGAGGCCATGGCGGAGGACTATCAGACGGCCTCAAAGAAATTCTGGCAAACTGATGCCTCAGGAGGGAGAAGCAGTGCTTCACCAACACTGTTTACAGTGCGGGCGGAGAGCTGTTGACTTCGACTTGGGATGTTTTCGGATGGTGGTAGTGATGTAGTCGCTGTATTGGACCTTTGTGGTGAAGAGGGAGCTGAGCCGAAAGGCAAAGCTCTTGATTTACTGGTCAGTCTACGTTCCTACCCTCATCTATGGTCATGAGCTTTGGGTAATGATCGAAAGGACAAGATCGTGGATACAAATGGCTGAAATGAGTTTTCTCCGCAGAGTGGCTATCTCCCTTAGAGATAGGGTGAGGAGCTCAGTCACACAGGAGGAGCTCGAAGTAGAGCCACTGCTCCTCCACGTCGAGAGGGGCCAGCTGAGGTGGCTCGGGCATCTGTTCCGGATACCTTCTGGACGCCTCCCTCCGTAGGTGTTCCGGGCATGTCCTACCGGGAGGAGGCCTCGGGGAAGACCCAGGACATGATGGCGGGACTATGTCTCTCGGCTGGCCTGGGAATGCCTTGGGGTCCCCCCGGAGGGGCTGGAGGAAGTGTCCAGGGTGAAGGAAGTTTGGGAGTCCCTGCTTAGACTGTTGCCCCCATGACCCGGCCCTGGATAAGCAGAAGAGAATGGATGGATGGATGGATGGATGGACTTTTACTTTTTAGTTCATTTCAAAAATGTAGTGGAGTAGAAAGTACAGATGCCTGCTCTCAAATGTAGGGTAAAAGTAAAGTAAAAATAAAAAGTATCCACTTAAAAATGAACTAAATTAAAATACAGATACAATTTTACTTAAGTACAGTTTTTTACTACTCCACTTAAATTGTTAAAAAATGCTTGTACCACCAGCTAATGCATTAATTACTCTTGAATTATCATAGAAACAAAATGCTTAGTTTTCTGCATGTGGTCTATTTGCCCAAATGTTTTTATACTGGAAATGAAAGTGGAGATTTAAATATGTCATTTCTAAGATTTGAAACGAGTACAAAAGTGCTATTTGAAATACCATCCCCCTGTGTAAGAGGTGTTTGACTCAGAGAAGAGAGAGAAGAGCATGATTGTTGTAAGCTCCACGACTCTGCTCTAATCTTTAACATTACCCAGGTGAACCATAGCACAATCCACACGTATAATTACAGGTTATAAGAAAAATCCATCAGCCCCTCGATTCACAGCGCTCCTCAAGTCTCTTCCTCCGCAAATTGAGGTAAGACCTGCTATTTGAATCTTCTTTTGTGCTCGATGAAATTGAACTTGGCTAATTTTCCGCATCTATAGTACTGAAATCACTGTAAAAGGCAGAAAATATCTGAATGAGCCGCTTGCACCCATCCCATTAACCTCCATTGGTTTCAGTCAGTTTGAGTCCCACACAGGCGCACTGCCATTACTCTGCATAGGTTGACTGTCAGCAAAAAGCGTTGATGCAGGTCAGATAGAGGTTTTGCAAAGATGGAGGAAACTATAATTGAATTGTCTCCTAAAGCGAGCTGTGGTACACTGCAGCGGAGGTGGGCTGGCGGGGCTCCAGACCTCATATCATGCATGACCAGAGTCTCTACATGACTGATAATGAGACATGGACTCTCCACATATATCTGCACGGCCACTGGGCTGGAAAACACAAAGACCAAGGGATGACTCATTTATTTAGAGGAGTTTTAAAAGTCTGATGATTTGTTAGATGTAAAGTAGATTTGTTGATATTATCTGGATATTGTAGATTCTACAATATTCTCTTGATATTGTAGATTGTGTGATATTCTCTTGTAAAGACAATGGATCTAACATAAAGGGTATGTATGTATGTATGTATGTATGTATGTATGTATGTATGTATGTATGTATGTATGTATGTATGTATGTATGTATGTATGTTAGGCTGAAAACTGTGAAAATTATTTGCTGTGGTGACTTTTGATATAAACAGTCAAAACTTGATTAATACAGAAACACTGTGAGCAATAAATCATTTGACAGAACTGATTCTTCTGCCATGGACGACTGATATTATACACCTCTGTAGAAATTATCCACTCCAAGGCTAAAATCTTCCAAATTATTTTGGTGAAGATGTATGGACTTTCAAAACACAAAGGAGCTCATCCTGTATTACCACATAACATCACAAGGTGAACAGAGTTTTTCCATTGGAGAGAAGTACTCTATTTAGTAGCTTAAATGCAGGGTTTGTGTGTTAAACATGTGTGAATCAGTTAAAACACAACTCCGGGTATGTTTTTGATGAGGAAACATTTTAACATAGATAAGAAAATAGCTGATATGGGCCCTTTAATAAAAATAAAGTTTTATTTAGTGAAGTTTAATTGAGGTTTATTTTGAACATAATGACTCCAAATGTAAACATGCAGTAGGCCTCGCAGTGATACAGTATCATTTGAAATGCCAGTCCTTGTCTGAGTCCTGGAGCTTTGTTTAAATGCCAATCAGAGGCGTTCACAGACAAATGGAAATTAATGAACAATCCTCCACAGATGTGACTCATTTCAGCTTTTAAATCACAGTCTTTAGTCACATATTCATTCTTACACAATCTTGTTTGCTTTGTGTCTGTCTCTTGTAGTGCAGTGTTAACTCCAGATAAGCGAGCATGAGCTGTTCTGCTATAAAGGTGCCAGAAATATTAATGACCTTGATATATGCCAACTGGTACACTGTTCAGTGACACTGTTTACTGTATTATGTAAGTGAGGTGACTACTGTTATTCAAATATGCACTGATTTTACTCTTCTGCCTTTGCTGCTCTACAAATATTCATGATAGCCCTCTGAAGAACAAGTCACATATAGTTAAAACTAGAGATGCACCGATACAATATCCGAATCGGATATCGGTGCCAATATTGAAACGTTTTGATGAATCAGATATTGGTTCCAAGATATAGGTTCAGTCAATTTATTGGTCAATAAATTATTGTAATAAGATGATTTACTGGTCAATGTTTGTCCAAACCACCTCATAATATTGAACTTGGATTTTTTCAAATCTATTCTAGAGTTACTTTAAATGATAAATAACATTTTACAAAATATCTTTTTACTATATGCCGTTTATGTTTAAAGGAACTACATTTTATTTTCAGTCTCTGCCCTAGTATCATTTAATACCAGGTATCAGAAGATACTTAAAGCCAAAGTATCAACACTGATACCAGAACAGAAAATCCTGGATTGGTGGATCCCAGTTAAAACGTGACATGCTGGTGTAACTGGTACATGTTAATTTAAGCAACAGTGTTCACATTTGTGATAATTTGAGCTTACTTAGCTCATAATTTGTTTAAGTACTGGATAACGATTTCATAGAGTGAGTATTTTTTATTTCTCTTTAAAAAAAAATACATTCAAGTCACAAAAAGGCAGTTGTCAGTTCAAGAGAAGGTCATACTTATGAAAAACAATAACAGAAACAGTTTGTTTACATTAGATTTCCCCTTTAACAGCACACTTCTGCACAGTAAAAAATGTCCCAGCAGAAATGTTTTCAAAAATATTCTCAGCCTTGCTATGCCTCTTTACACTGTTATTGTGGTGCATTGATTTGACCTGTGGGTGCTTTCATTTGCAAGTATCAGGTCTGGAGTGATGTCAGCCCTCTCCCCTGAATACAAATGAGGATTTTTATCTCCTCAAACAATCACATGTGTCTCTTCAAACATGGACACTTCTTCATGTCCTTGATGTACTTCTCAGAGGAGACACTTACTTACACCACTAATGGAAGGAAGACTCTGCTGCGTTCATCATCAAGAGTTCAGTTTCTTTCAAGAGTAATTTCAAAGTATAGTCCTGCCAATGGAGAGGCAATCTGTTTAAGGTTGTTCCCACATCAAAGGACCACTTTTATCATAGACAAAGATAACCTTCGCAATCAGGCGGTAAATTACTGTAATCACAAACATGTAGTAAAATGCGTGGCTTTGTTCCCCTCTGAAGGAAAATCAACAATTAATCAACAATGCAGTGTAGTGCCAAAGATGATTATCACCCTGTGTGTGGTCATCAAAACACTGATGAAGAACAGTCCCTTTATTATCTGCAGTCAGCACAGAGAAGATACCAAGGACATCCCCCGGAGAGCCTCTGCTGCCTCATCAAACTCTTAAAACAAGACTTGGACTGCTTTCTTTGGTGGAATAAACTCAAACATGCAACAGAATAAAATGGGCATGTGATTGAGGACTGTGTTTTGAGAGCTATGGTAACAGTTTAACCTAGTTTGGAAAAGCAGGTGCCACTTTGCTACTTTACTAATCTAATGATCTCATCAAAAAAAAATGAATGAGAGCCATGCATGCACTTTACATGGCAAATACATTAATTGTTATTTACCAATTAATTAATTAGTGTGGGTATCTGCATTTTATGATGTGACCCATAGAAATGAATTAAAAACATCCTTTTTTTTACACTGGAAATGGTCATTTTACATTTTGTGTAAACACGTTTTATCATGGATATTGCAGTTGCATAAAGTGCCAAAAGAAAGAGAATTGGAATATTTCTGAGGGTGGTGTACAAGGATTTGTGAACGTACATTTTTGTGAAATATCTCTCGAGTTAACAAAGTTGTAAAAGCACATCTGCTCATTGTTTGGTGTGCCAGCCCCATTTCTGCATTCTGGGCACAGGTCTGGCCCGACTGTACCCGCTGTGGTGCAGCCATGCTCCTCTCTGATGTGATTTATGCTTTGTTTCCCTCCAGAGACAGAGCGGGGCAGCCTGAGTTACCCACAAACCCATGTGGCGCCGGCCGCTCCTGCCTCAAATTGATTGCGTTTTGTATCTGCTTTGGAAATGCTCCGGCTCAACCTCACAGATCAATGGCACTGCAGGCTCATGGCCTTCACAACAGTGAGGAGATAGGGCAATAGACACTGCTACTGCACTGGGTCACATTTCAGCATATTCATCTTTGATAAGTGCACGAGCCTATTTAAGAAGAAGATATGTTAACAGAATATAAACACAGGTCTATACTGTTGTAACTGTGCAGAAATATTGTATCTTTTTCAGGTTTTCCTTATAGATTGTTTGTAAAACTGCCTCCAAGTATCAACTTTTTGTTTTGATCTAAAGTCTTTCCCCAGAGGCCCTTGGTGCAGCCCTGTGCATCTCTGGGGTCAGCATAGTTCCACATGAGTCCTGTTTTAGAAGAGAAAAACTATAGAAAACTAATGGGAACTCATTGTGGGTCATTTTAAACACATTTGCTGAGTTATTCCTATTCTGAAAGAGAATTTTCTGAGAAAGAAACCAGAGAGAACCAATCTGACCTTTGTCTCCCGCTGCAGTGAGGATGATAATTCAACTGAGAAAAGGGAAAAGAAACTTTATTTTCAGTAGATCTGGATCATTGCTTGGTGGATTTGAAATGTACTTTATTCACACTTGTTTCATTAAACCATTCATCCAAAGTCATCTTCTCTACTGTGCACTCAGATACTCAGATAAAACAGACTTCTACAGTATTAAAGCCACAAGAATGCAAATAGTTATTGTAACTGGTACCTTTTTAAAATAAACTAAAGTAAAAACATGTTGTTGTTTTTTTCATTATGGATGTTTTATAGCACTGAAAACATAAAAAAAAAACATGTGTCCTAAGTCTGAGCAGGCTTGCATCTCCACAAACCTGACCTTATTTGGCGTGGAGGAGGGCCTTCTTCTGCTTCTTTCCATGGAAATGTTGTTCCTTTGACCATATTCTCCATCATGGCATAAAACGTATGTAGAATGTCTTGAAGTATGGTTTTAACTTTCTTTTTCCATGGAATCATACAGGTGACTCACTACCTCCAGAAAGTTCCATACTACCACTAAATAAAAGAAATGCACACAGTGTAAACTTGAGAAAGATGAGGTTTAGGGGGGTGTAAACTGACTGCCGAGACTCATGATCAAAGGACTCTTCAAACTTGTTTTTGCCATACTTAGCATCCTTCCTGACACTTCCTCAGAGTTTCACATCAACTCTTATCTGTACACATAGCCAACAGGCACTGAAAGAATGTTATTTTGGTGACTAGTGCAATTCCGGTGACAGGGGCCATCCTGAAAGCCCTACTTTCCCCTTTTAGATGTCGCTGCATGTAATCTTCCATGAAAACTTGCCAAGTGGTGAAGATTTAGGGTGACATTAAGCAGCTCTACCTTGATCTCGGCCTGCATTTGAACCACAGGCTCCTCTGGCCATTTTGTCCTCCTTTGCCCCAGTCACTAAATATGTGTCATTGTTGTTCAATTCCAAAAAAGTTGGACCCTGCAGAAAATGTTTATAAATACATTTTCAATTCTATATAAAGTCATCTATCTCTTACTTTCAGTTTCATTTTGATGGACTGACAAAGTAACCAGTTAGAGAAAAAAACAAAACAAAAATAAACATATCATGACAAACAAATTGGACTTTGTCAGCACTGACTACATTAAAGGTGCACTGTGTAACATTCTAGGGGAGGTCCTCCACCTGCTTGTCTCCATGGAAATGTTATCACTTTGTCTAGAATATACCACAGTATAGATTAAACCAATCCATGACAAGGGAGACAAGCAGGTTACAGCACTAGGCTACATTACAATTCAGATCTGTGGAGAATCGCCCCTATTCACAGAAAGAATCATTGTATTTTTGAGCAATAGAAACACCTGTAAATAATAAATGCTAGATGTGTAAATTTAATGTCATATCACGGAACATTCCAATAACAAAGCAATAACATTTCCATAGAGACAAGTAGGTAGCGGATCCTCCACTAGAAAAGTTGCATAGTGCACCTTTAAGACATATGCTTTTTTTGTACTTAAAAATAACCTACATGGTCGTGGATCAATACTTTATTCACTGTACAAAGCAAAATTGATCTAAAACAGATTAGCAATAGAAATGACACAACATTGAGTTGTTTTTATTTTTTATTTTATTGTTGAAAAATGGCTACATAACATTTTTGAATGCAGATTCTGAATTTTTGGAATAAATCAAATATACCATAAGGAAGTGGGCGGGTATAGGGGGATAGATGAAAACAGATATTTTCTGAGCAATCAAGCCTCTAATACAGACAGCAAAGAATTACACCAACATGCATCAATCTTAAAACTTATCTAAACATTTTCATGAAATATTAGCCATATAAAATGTCATAAAAAAGTTGTATCTAGTTGATTTTACATAGTATGTCTCATTTAAGAAAGCCTAATCTCTACAGTCTTTAAAAATGCATGCGTTATTTCACTGTAAAACACTTTTGGGGAATCAGAGTTGTACTGGCTGCTTGCTCTCCTTGACTGATGAGGCAACAGTCTATAATTTATTCATCTGGCTCCATGGATACAGTGCAGCTCCATAAGTTGCCATGACTTAAATAGCTGCTGCTCTGTCCTGGTTGCCATGTTGAGCGTTTTCCCTTCCCCTAGGTGCTCCTTTCCATCTTAAAAACCGGTACAGCGAGTCCTACTTTTTGAGTTTGAGAAGCAAGAGCCTGAGCCAGCACTTCTGTGTTTGCCAACTTAAAACCCCTCTGACCCCAAGGTTTAAATATCCATCTAGCAGTAACACATGCATGGTGTGTAAATCATCATTTGAAAATATGATTCAAAATTGTAAGTTGCTAATAAATATATAGTGCTAGTACTAGTAGCTAGTACTTAAAATTCTATTGACAACAGTGCTCTCAATGAGAGGACTTGGGAAGAGTTCAATCTTCTTTACTAGACACAACTTAGTACTTGCAACCATAATAGTAGATTTTTATTTTTTTTTCCCAGCAGAGGATGATAGGCTTGCAAGATGTATTTTGCACACACTCACACTGTACTTATGTTTACAAAATCAGTTTTAACTAATAAGGGCCCATATTACTTGCCTCTCTCTATATTTGTTATACAGATCCAGCCGCTGCTACAGCATTAAGTCTGGATTTTTCCTGGCAACCATACAGTACTTTCTGATCTATGTTATAATGTTGTTACCTGGAGTTGTGTTTTGTTTCATTCACACATGTTTAACATACAAACACTGCATATACGTTCTCTCAAATGGAAAACATTCCCATCACCTTGTGCTGTAATGTGGTAACACAGAAAGTGCTCCATTGTGTTTTTAAACTCCATTCACCTTCACTAGAATCTGGATCATTTCAGCCCATGTCTATTGAACCAAAAGGTAAAAGGAGCTGTTAACTTGAAAACTACTGCTTCAAGACATCACAAGGCGTTTTGAGCTTTGGAGATGTAGACAGACTAATAACAAAAGTTTACTCAAGCATGCGTGAATGAAAGAAAACAAAACTTTGGGCATGTTTTTCATGAAGTAACAGCATTATAACATGGCTTAAAGCTCTCAAGAGTCAATTTTATGTAATAGAGGACCTTTAAAATATTTGAATGTTTGAGTTTTAGCACAAAACAGCTTGTTTCACTTCTGCTATGGGTCATACTACCACTTTGTAACATCAATTTCAAACACACACATAGTCATCCATTACAAGTGACATTAAGTCTAGACTATAGCAGGTATAGTAAGTAGGACACATCTGTAAACATGCTGTAACACATGTAAACTCGCTGACTGAGCAGATCTGCGTCCCATAGGCCTTCTGTCTATTTATATTGTGGCGGGACAATATTTGATCGAAACTACTGCAGTAGAGACAGTCCAGGAGAGCAGATATGTCTCAAAAGGAGCTCTACAAACATTTTGCATGTGACTAAGTTTGGGCATTTCAAACCAATAACAGGGGCATTTGACTGCATTAATCTTTAGAGACAGAGCTGAGACCCTCTTTGTGTGATGCAATTCAACAAATGACTCCATGTTGCTTTGTTTGTAACGGAGAGGCCATCCTTGGTAAAAAAATAAATGGTTTCATCTGAAATCATCTCCTGGAAAGATTAAATGATTTGTTCTTAGTGCACAGTATGTTGTTTCCTTTTAAATAAGTGTTACTGATGAATCTAAAAAATAAATTGAAGAAAATCAATGAAGTACAAATGTAAAAGTACAATAATTAAATCAAATTTTTAGGTATCTGTACTTTACTTATGTAAAAGTGCCTGGAAAAAAATACTTAAGTAACAAAATTGAGTACTTCATCTACCACTGGTGTTGAGGTATGACATTACACACACTGGGTAGTTCTTACATATTTAGGTTTAAAGTTTTGTTCTAAAGGGGTTGAATATGCACAGTTTGCTTTTGATCTAATAAATCTTATAAAAATCATACGTAAAATGTCTTTAACACTAATGAAATGTAAAAGGTAAGGCTTTAAGTTTTGGAGATGTAGACATACTAATAATAATGGATTACTCAAACATTTTTTTTTTTTTTTTTTTGTAGTGGAAACAACATTTTAACATGGCTTTAAGGACACAGGAATTCATTTTGTGTAATATAGGACCTTTAAAGAAGATCTATTATGCAAAATCGACTTTTCAGAGCTTTTAACCATTTAATAGCTGTTCCCTCTCACCATTTACTCACAAGTTTTATTTGGAGTGATTTGTGCACTTTTGAGCAATCTTTAATCCCTTATTTTCAAGACGGCATATTGCTAATCAATACCTGTTTTCACCACCACCGGCATACGCCCACTGCTCTCTACTTACTTTGTTCTCCAATTTTATTTACTTAATTGGTGATACTCGTAGACGTCACATAGTAATTTTGATACAAATGAAGAAAAAAAAATCCACTGCTCACAAGCTTGATTCGACAGCACCACAGATGAAAACCCTTGCATAGTCCACCTGAGGTAACAATATTTTAAAGTTGCACTTGTTTTGTCTCGAATGCTCTACAGTATGGCATTAAGCACATCTTTTCATCCACAGTAAAACTTTAAAATGTAAATCAAATGGTTTAAACTGTGTGTCAAAACATAACAAAAGATAACTGATTAGGCCAATATACTTTTTAAACTTTATCTAACCTTTTCAGAATCTTTTTTGTTGGTATTGATGTTGTCAGAATGTATAATAAAGGCTATGCCCCAGGAGTAAACTGGAGCAGAATGATTTTTGAAGCTTTGGGCCCAGAGTGTTTGAGACGCTCTGAAAGGTCAAGTCAGGCACTCTGGAAAACATCATTTGCATCACATTTTACAGTGCAGCCACAACTCTGCACTGTGCAGAGACCAGTTCAAGGTCTGCTTTTATGCTCCTATCTTTTCAGCCACATCTTCAAAACATTTCTTGAAGGCAGTCCATATTTAAAGGTAACTTTTTCAGAAACCATATATTTAGGTGACAGAAATGTACAGTGTTGAGTTTTGACAAAGCCTATCCACAAAGCTGGGTTGAGGCGCTGCAGGCTGGCGCTGATAAGTACACACTTTTTTCTAAGGACATTGAACGCCACACCAGCCATTATGTGCTTATACATTCACCCATGTAAATTGAAGGAGGCGTTTTTAAAATACAGTTTTACAGTGCTGCAGTAGATGAAAGTGAAGTACTGCTGTGTAGGATTTGGTCCTGATTGTACACTGGGCTATGAAATTAGTCCTTTATAGGTCCTATATTACGCAAAATTGACTCCTGTGAGCTTTAAGCCATGTTAGAATGTTATTACCTCATCAAAAACATACCTGGAGTTGTGTTTTATTTCATACACAGATTTAAATAACTGATTATTATTAGTTTGTTCACATCTCCAAAGCTTAAAATGATCTGTTCTACCTTGTGATGGTAGGAAGTGGTAGTTTTCAAATTCCAGTCAAATTCAAATTCAAATTCCAGTCCTGAAATTATCCAAATGATTCTAGGGAAAATGTATGGAGTTTTAAAACACAGTGGAACACTTCCTGTATTACCACATGACATCACAAGGTGGGATAGAGCATTTTCAGTTTGAGAGAAGAACAAATGAATATGCAGGATTTGTGTGTTAACCATGTGAATGAAACAAATGACAACTCCAGATATGTTTTTGATGAGAAAACAACTTTATAACATAGATCAGAAAATAGCATAATACGGGCCCATTAAGATGCACTATGTAACTTTCCTGGTTCGAAGTCTGCCACTGTCTTATCTCCATGGCGATGTTTTGTTTTGCATAATATATTCCACAGTATGGCCTAACACTTATCAATTTGCATTTGTAATTTGGTTCTTCACTGTTAATAATATCTTAAAAACATGCATTCTTACTGTGAGTAGGGTCACTTGGGTCACAGATCTAACCTGTAACTTGGCATGGTGCGTGTTATGTGCTTGTTGTTAGAGATAGATAACTTTAATACCATACTACACACCATACTTCACTAAATGGAGTTAATATGACTGAGATTCAGGAGCAGGACCATGCCTCAACCTCCCCCTGCTCCTCTCAGCAAACTACAGCTCAGCTCAACCTCACCTTCAGTTATACAGAAGCTCTATTTATCCTGGCTTATTCTCCACCCCCTCCCTCTCACCCCGTGTCACTTGTTCATCCTTCAGCCTGAAGACATCATCTACCTCCTGAATCCTGAATAGGCTCCCACCCAGAGTCTCCTCCCAGCCATCACATCTATCCATCGTCAATAAATAGGGTTATCGTATCACACAGTTGTGGCGTGGTCCTTGCTAGTGAAACACTAATAAACAGACCTGCTCACAATCATGTTTCTGTGTCCATCAGTCTCTCCTGGTTAAAATGCTGATAGCACACTCACCCTTTACAGTTTGAGTCTTGTAAAGTGGCTTATCTCATATGACATGAATCTCTTGCTCTGTCAGAGTTGGAGAGTTGCACTAACATGATGCAACTCCGTGGTTAGCCCGGGCAGTGCTTTAACAGACTGTAAAAATATGGTAAATAGTGAATGTGCCCAAGGAGACGATGCAGGAAGTTCAGCTCAAATCCATTAAACCAGGATCAACTTCAATGAAAACAGCAGTTGGAGTACATGTTGTAGAACAGTGCTCCAGTGCCTCAAACACTCATGGAAGATATTTGCAGGGCTTTCTAAACTACATTTAAAGGTGCACTCACACTCTCACACTAAGCTTTTTGATCCGTGCTATGCTCAGGTTTGACTGTGAAGGTTTCATACCTGCACAAACAAACCACGGTCTGGTGACATCATCATGTGGAACTGTTTGTTTATATGGCCCCCCTGATGTGCTAATGAATTATCTCTAATCGACAGGAGACAAGAGGCTTTAAAACTTCTCAAGTTCTGGTATGCATGGATTAGCCATATTTGGAGAGTTTATTCCTGTTTTTTCCCCTTATGAGTAACATACTGATAACAGTTGTAGTGCAGATTTATACTTAATTACAAAATTTGTTTATGTTATAATTTGGTGTTTTGGTTCTCAGACTGAGCCTCACATGCGTCTCATTTTGATCCAGTTTAAATGCTGAAATCCAATTGTTTTAAACCTAAAAGGAATTATCACTAAAATCTCAGCTCCTGGAGCCAATCATAAATCAACATGCAGGTTAAGGTACAGACAACCCAGGTTCAGTTATGACTGTAGAACCTACAGTAAGAGAGGCTACATATTGTTCCTTTAAATAAATTGTGCGCTGCTATACAGGTGCACTTAAGTTGACTTTTAATTTTATTGAAATAACTGAGTGGAACAAATGTATTATCATTCAGTAAACACTAAGTGAAAGACTATCTATAATTTAATCTTGGATCTCTGTGCATTCTCCTCCCTGTCAGTGTCTCTCAAACAGAAGCACTTCTCTGACTCCATGTGCTCAGCGTGAGGCTGCACTCACTCCAGCTATTTACGAGAGATTTATAGTTTTCTTTTTTCCAGCCCACGGGAAGGTTGCATACGATCAAAAATAACCCAAGGGAGAAGCATTTAGCTCCTTACTTATGGACTTTTAATGTCTCTCATGATGTCAGTGCAGTGATGTGCTGCTCCATTAGTGCCTTTATGTGTCTGTGAGAATGTTTGAACCATCACAACTTTTTATTGTACAGAGCTGAACTTAGGGTCAGCAGTAGATGTTCACACAAACGTTACTCTTTAAATCTAATCTTAGATGGTCTCACTGAAAACAATACTAATACTGGGTCATGTCAACGTATAATAAATGGCACATTCTTTTTTTTTTTTTTTTTTTTTTTTTGTCTTTATTGGGTTAATTTAAATGGCACTTGGTGTCTCTCAACATTTTCCCACCAGAAATCTACAACTGGTCAAAAATGCTGTCAAATTGTTATAAGGGCATTAATATAGTTTGTGTTGTTCTATAAACTCTTCAGAAATAAGCTAATGAATCAAGTGCAATAACAAATTTATTATTTTGCCCAGGTCATAAACTCTAGTCCAGCTATGTGATATATTTCTTTACTGTGGACCCCTGTCTTAGACTCTTAAAATAGCAAAACTAAACATACAGACAGTAACTATTTAAACTATCACTGGTGTAGGAAAATAAGCCTTATAAGTCTTAAATTACAGCAAATTCCTACTACATCTCATCAGCAAATATAAAAATGTAGCAAATACCTGATTAAATTCTCTGTGGTGTTTTGTTGTGACCTTTGCAAATGAAAACAATGCATGGACATCATGTGTTGATTTGGAGCCAACAGAAGTACAGCAGTAATGGATCTAAAGGGGAAAATACCAGTGTGAAGAGAATCGTCTGGAGCCTAATACGGGGCTCTTCTTGTCACTGTAATGGTCTGGCTAAAGTGTCTCTATAAGCAGGAAATTGCAGACTGCATTTTTCTAACAGAATAATGGTCATATGTGTCAGGAGAGAGATCAGAGTGGAGCAAGCAAAAGCACAGGTTCACCAAAAGGGTAAGGCCGGAGTCTGTTTTTTAAACATGCAACTCTCAAATGTAAGATGATTCCAAATTGTGGTTTATAATGTGGAAAAGATGGAGCCATTTTCAAAGTCCATTGTAACAGTCTGTCCTGAAAGAATAAAACCACATCACTAAACCATTAACACAGTGTAAAAACAAAGACAAAACCAACAAAAACAGGATGAACAAAGGATTGATAGGCATGGTCACACTCTCATACATAAGAGGCATCACCGAGAAAATAGAAAGGGCTATGAGAAAACATAAGATTAACACATCAGTAAAAAAACATAACAAAAGCTGAAACAACTCCTCCTTCAGCCCAAAGATAAAATGGACCAACATAACAAATGTAATGTTGTATACAAAATACCGGGGGTGACAGGACACTTTCAGTACACGAAAAAAAACAAAAACATTTGGACAGTGAAAAGGCTATATTTGTATCAAACATTTCATAAATAAGAAGGAGTAAAGTCCTGAGTACAGAAAATTACAGTGTCCAATCTGATTTGCTTTTGTTTTGGGGGTTACATGTTCAGAACTGCTCACTGACCAATCAGATTCACTCCTTGCAGTTGATTGATAGAAGTCCGGAGATGATTTATGGGCTTACAAACTGTGCACGAGAAGTCATGAGATTTATCTGTCACAAAATTACACAGTCAAAATGTGAATAGATTATTTTTGAGTGCTCAGAGAAGATGACTCTGGATTAATGGATCAATGGATGTCATGGGGGTTCAGAAGCAAGAAATAGATCAAGGCCAGTTACGTCGCCTGGATTGGCGTTACCGGGGCCCCACCCTGGAGCCAGGCCTGGGGTGGGTGCTCCACGGCGAGCGTCTGGTGGCTTCGCTTTCCCCCACAGGGCCCGGCCGGGCACAGCCCAAGGAGCGACGTGGGGCTGTCCTCCCGTGGACCCACCACCCGCAGGAGGATTCATAGGAGGCCGATGCAGGGAGATTTGGGCAGTAGTCGAAGGCAGGGGCCTCGATGACCGGATCTCCGGACAGGGAGACTAGCTCTGGGGACATGGAATGTCATCTTGCTGCAGGGGAAAGGAACCCAAGCTTGTGTGGGAGGTTGAACGTTACCGACTAGATATAATCAGCCTCACCTCCACGCACAGCTTGGGCTCTGGAACCCAACTCCTTGAGGGGGGCTGGAGTCTCCATTTCTCTGGTGTGGCCCGTGTGGGGAGCGGCAGCAGGCAGGTGTGGGCTTGCTCATTGCCCCACAGCTCAGCCGCCGTGTGTTGGAGTTCACGAGGGGACATGGAGTCCGAGTGGGCTTTGTTATCGGCCTCTATTGTCGATGCGGCCGTTTGTAGCTGTGGTCGTAAGGTCTGTGGTGCCTGTCGCGGTGGCAATCCCTAAATCCCAGAAGTAAGGGATGCCGTTAGGCTGAAGAAAGAGTCTTATAGGGCCTTGTTGGCTCGTGGGACTCCTGAGGCAGCTGACAGGTACCGGCGGGCCAAGCAAAAACTCAGGGTTGGGAGGAGTTCAGAGAGGCCATGGAGGAGGACTACTGGACGGCCGCAAAGAAATTCTGGCAAACCGTCTGACGCCTTAGGAGGGGGAAGCAGTGCTTCACCAACACTGTTTACGGTGTGGGTGGAGAGCTGTTGACCTCGACTGGGGATGCTGTCAGACGGTGAAAGAAATACTCTTCTCAATCCCACTGTCACGTCTTGTGAGGAGGAAGCAGAGGCTGGGGACGCAGAGGTGTTTGGCAAGCTCCTCGGTGGCAAGGCTCCGGGGGTGGATGAGATCAATCTTGAGTATCTTAAGTCTCTGGATGTTGTGGGGCTGTCTTGGCTGACATGTTTCTGCAACATCGTGTGGTGGTCGGGGACAGTACCTCTGGACTGGCAGACCCTCTGTTTAAGAAGAGGGACCGGAGGGTGTGTTCCAACTACCGGGGAATCACACTCTTCAGCCTCCCCAGTAAGGTCTATTCCAGGGTACTGGAGAGGAGAATCCGACTGATGGTTGAACCTCGGATTCAGGAGGAGCAGTGTGGTTTTCGTCCCGGCTGCGGAAGACTGGACCAGCTCTATACTCTCCACTGGGTGCTTGAGGGCTCATGGGAGTTTGCCCAACCAGTCCACATGTGCTTTGTGGATCTGGCATTCAACTGTGTCCCTCGTGGGGTCCTGTGGGGAGTGCTCTGGGAATATGGGGTCTGGGGCTCTTTGTAAGGGCTGTCCGGTCCCTGTATGACCGGAGCAGGAGCTGTGTTCGCATTGCTGGCAGTAAGTCGGACCTGTTTCCGTGCATGTTGGACTCCGCCAGGGCTGCCCTTTGTCACCGGTTCTGTTTATTGTATATATGGACAGAATTTCTAGGTGCAGTCAGGGGCCGGCAGGGATCCGGTTTGGGGACCACAGGATCTCATCTCTGCTGTTTGCAGATGATGTTGTCCTGATGGCTTCATCGGACCAGGACCTCCAACGTGCACCGGGGCCGTTTGCAGCCAAGTGTGAAGCAGCTGGGATGAGGATCAGTTCCTCCAAATCTGAGGCCATGGTTCTTGACCGGAAAAAGGTGGCTTGCCCTCTCCGGGTAGGTGGAAAGTCCCTGCCTCAAGTGGAGGAGTTCAAGTATCGCGGGGTCTTGTTCACGAGTGAGGGGAGGATGGAGCGTGATGTTGACAGGCAGATCGATGCAGCGCCAGCAGTGATGTGGTCGTTGTATCAGACCGTTGTGGTGAAGAGGGAGCTGAGCTGAAAGACAAAGCTCTCAATTTACCAGTCAGTCTACGTTCCTACCCTCACCTATGGTCATGAGTTTTGGGTAATGACCGAAAGGACAAGATCGCGGTTACAATCGGCCAAAATGAGTTTCCTCCGCAGAGTGGCTGGGCACTCCCTTAGCGATAAGACGAGGAGCTGAGTCACATGGGAGGAGCTTGGAGTAGAGCTGCTGCTTTTCCACGTCGAGATGAGCCAGCTGAGGTGGCTCAGGCATCTGTTCCAGATGCCTCCTGGACATTTCCTCGGGAGGTGTTCCGGGCATGTCTCACCGGGAAGAGGCCCTGGGGAAGACCCAGGACACGCTGGAGGGACTATGTCTCTCAGCTGGCCTGGGAACACCTTGGGGTCCCCCTGGAGGAGCTGGAGTAAGTGTCCGGGGTGAAGGAAGTCTGGGAGTCTCTTCTTAGACTGTTGACCCCGCGATCCAGCCCCGGATAAGCGGCAAAAAATGGATGGATGAATAATGGATTAATGAATGAATGAGGCGACACTCTAGGTATGTTTACTGATGAGAGGACAATAGTACAGCATGGTTAAAAGGACATATATGTGTTTATTTACCCAGTTACAATGACTTTTGAACTAGCAACTAATGAGCTCATTACTTCTAGAGTAAAGTCAATTTCCTGCTAAATTACAGATCTTGTAATGTATTAAACAAACCCCCATACATCATTTTGTTCATATTATACACCAATGCTCTAGTAAGTGAACAGCAAGACATGATTCATTTTGGAGTTATTTTAATGAAGCCTGATGGGAGCTGCCTGACAACCTGCCGCTCTGTCTAATCACTCAAACCTGGGATTAAATATGCACATGTCCTTATTTGGTCTCCACATTCTACCCTTTTCCTCTTAACATTCAGCTAACTGTAGTCATGCTGTTGCCTGAAAACTATACTACAAACTTTTACTGATACTGACTAAACTTTTATTCACCTTGCTTTTTTATCTGAGTGCAGAGGAAACATTCAAAGGACTGCTCAAATCCCAAGGCTGCTGCTATAGTGAGTGTCTGTGACCTGTGGTATTTTGTTAACTATAGACTAGAAAGCAGTTGCTACCAAGATTTACACATTTTTAGTCAAGTAATACACTTTAGAGACATATTCCCAGCTGTAGTATCATTTTATAGCAGTAGTTTATGGTAGTTTTTATTTTACCTTTATTTAACCAGGAGGTCCCACTGAGATTCTGAATCTCTTTTTGAAGAGAGACCTGACCAAGGTAGCAGCCAACACAATCAATACAAAACAGTAAAAGAACAAAATATCACATTATAAAACCATTTGCACTGAAAAGTAACTGGGAGGAGTAGCGAAGCTGGTAACTAGCTGATATTAATGAGATTACCAAGATAGAGATAGAAATTTAAGTTATATTAGCAGTAGTTTAGTAGTATTTTTGTAAATGTGAAAAACGGAATAGTTAATTTTAAATGCTTTTGCAATATATAACAAAGAAGAAGTTGGAAGTAGAACGTAGGTCTAGGATATTGACAAGAGTATTGGCAAGAGTTTCAATTATAGTAGTAGTAGAAGCAGAAGTAGTACTAGTATTTGTAGCAGTCATCATAGCAGTCATGAAGGCGTGTGCTGTTGGCTCACCTAACTCAAGGTTGCATTCAGTCTTTCTCTTTCCTGTCCATTTTCATTCAGGTTATACAAGTTCACATATAAATTATTCTTAAAACTGGAATCAAATCTACACAACACATCCATGGTTTAAAAGGGAAAAGGGAAGAAAGAAGAGGAAGTGCATGATTGGTGCCACCAGCAGCCGGTGTCCCTGAGGCGCTGCAGGTCTGATGGACCTGTGAGATTGGTGTGAGGGCTGCGAGGGTTTGGACAGACCCAGACTCAACACGCAGAGGAAAATAAATCTGACACAGAGGGAGAAAGATCACAAAAGCCCCATACTGCAGCGTGGCTTATCACACAACAATCAAAACTTAGATTGTGTTTGAGGATAAATTCTACATGTGGGGCTGTTGTCATGGGGACGGATATCGCGGATCACAAGAGACCTGCAAAATGGCCACCACAGGGTTAATTTCCTGTTAAAGGCAATATAGAAATCTGGCCGGATTCATATGGACGGATTCATTATAATTGCTGGACTTTGACTGGCAGTTGGAAATGCGCAGGGCTATGTCAGTAATGCCTCAGGAAGATGCATAGAAAAGAATAAGGAAAAAACTCGGACAAAAGCAGATGCATTTGTATTTGTGGTTAGCGGGGACAGGCACATCAAATGATAAATGGTCCCTTCAAAAGAGCTATGCAAAGAAAGCACAATGTAAGCACAATGTTCCAGGGCTTATTAGAATATGAAAGGTGAATTTGTTTCAGTATGGATTGCATGTGAATGTATACAGGGTAAACAATTATAAAAGAGATTGGGACGCAGTGAGACAGACACCTGAAGTCTTTGTGCTATGCTTAATTCTTAATTTAACCTTCTTTCATGATGTTATTAGGACGACTGTGATACACGCAAAGTATCTAAAACTAAACCTAGGCCAGTGGTCCTAAAACTTTTGTCACCAAGTACCCAATATAGTGTATGGCTTTTTGAGTACAACACGGTTTAAGGGTCCTATATTACACAAAATTTATTGTTGTGAGTCTTTAAGTCATGTTATAATGTTGTTACCTCATCAAAAACATACCCAGAGTTGTGTTTTGTTGTTTTGTTTCATTATTAGTCTGTCTACATCTCCAAAGCTCAAAATGCTCTGTTCCACCTTGTGATGTCATGAAGTGGTAATTTTTAAGTTAACCTCTACCTTTTACCTTTAGTTCAGCAAAGACTGGCAATTCCAGGGTTGAAATCATCAAAATGATTCTAGTGAAGGTGTATGGAGTTTAAAAACGCAGTGGAGCACTTCCTGTATTACCACATGGCATCACAAGGTGGAACAGTTTTTCAGTTTGAGAGAAGAACTCAGCCTAAATATGCAGGATTTGTGTGTTAAACATGTGCGAATGAAACAAAACACAACTCCAGGTCTGTTTTTGATGAGGAAAGAACATTATAACATCGCTCAGAAAATAGGGTAATATACGCTCTTTAATCCCATACTTTATCAGGCCTGAATTAGAACTAAACATACAATATAAATACAGTTTGACTAAACCATGAATAATGTTAATACAAACATTAATATGAGTTAATAAAGATTTGTTTCGTAACAAAAAATAGACTACAGCCACTAGAGGAACCTCTCTACCTGTAGTGGTACAGTTCCACTGTTTGAGACTGCTCTATAGGCCTTAATTAGCAATCCCTAGTTCAAGGCTAAATGCTTCTGCTGACTGTTATTATGGACAGTTGCACATTTGGTCTACACCATGTCTTTTTAAAATGTCATTTACTAACCTCTTGCATCTAAATGTGTTTTTCCCATATCTCAACCATACCAATTTGAATAACTTGCCAAAGCCTCTGATTTTAACATTTTCTCCTAGTGCCTCTGCCAAAATCAATACGAAAACAACACAAATAATAATGATTTGTATCTTCTGTTAAATTTGCTGCTTAATTTAGAAAAATCAATAAAAAACTATTGTTGTGTTTTGTCCAGCCTGAAATGATTTTAAACCCAGAGTAAACACAGTGGCTTGATCCCTGATGGCCCTGACGTGAGGCTGATCCAGGCTGTGACAGTTACGAGCGGACTTCCATTAGAGCGGTCCCACTGAGACACAAGCCCAAAACTAAATCTCCTGATCCTCCCAAAGCCTGTGCGCACGCCCCCGCCTCAATCATCCATCTTTTCAAATGAAATATAATGCACAAAATGGCCGATGGGTGATGGAGATTGATTCAAAAGAAACATGAGTGGTAATCAATATGGTTTTGTGTGCAGCCGAGCATCACTGTACCCCCCACCCGTATCTCTCCGCCTCACCCACCGTGCACCCCGAGCCTGAGCTGCGTGCCATCAGTCTGCCTTGTGTAATTTATGATGAAAGTGTCATTCTCTGAGATACGCCACGGCTGATGGAGTCCAGCTCATGAGGAAAATAAGGCCCCTTTTTGTCCCCGCACAGGAAAATAGGGGTTGCCTCCGATGTTCAATACCATTTTGCACACGAGAAGATAGATGGATTCACAGCATCGAAAGTTTGATGAGTTTCAGCGTTTGTGATGAATGGGATAAATTACAGTTTTATGCCAACCTGTACTGTTTATGCAAAGTAATTTTTCATAAGGTAAGCGTTTTTACTCATACAAAGTTTTTAGAAAATTTGTCAAGCAAGAAGTAGTTTATGGAGGTTAGGAGTAAGTATACTTTTCCGCTCTTCACAACTTTCTTGGTAATCTAAAGTCATTATAAAGGCCAATATACCCAACTGCTTTAAGAATAAAACATTTTAAGCAGAGCTCGACTGATATGTTTTGGGGTTTTTTTTATGTTTTTTTATATAAGGCAGATTTTGATCATTGCAGTGGACCAAACAGAAAGGCAGGGACAAAGGTGTAAAAATAATAATAACAATAATTGATAATTAACCAAAAGCTCAAAATTAGCCAAATCATATTTAACAATAAAGTCGGGCCCAGCTGGCATAACTTAACCAAAACCGAACAGAACAAAACTAACCCACCAAACAAAGGAACAGAGGTGTTTAAATTACACTGGAGAACTTCCTAAAACTGAGCACAAGAGGGAGGAATAACACTAAAGGATAAACTAAAACTACTAACCCAGTCAAAGTAACAATAAGGCAAATAATTATAACTATACAGAAAATAACAGTGATAATAAAGTAATAATAGTAGCAAACTAGGCAAACTAAATTAGCAAAAACTATACTTTATTGTGCTCCCCCCTTGGCTTAGTCCAGGTGGTCAAGGTTTAATTCAGACATATGTTAATTAAAACAAGTGCACCCTAATTAGAAAATATAACCCTAAATAAAAGGAATTAAATGTGTACTGTAAATAATAATATAAATACTGTAACATAATGAAATGTAAATGAAAAAAAAAAAAAAAAAATTCTAACACTGTGGAGTGGTATCAGAGATATTCACCACGGTAATTCTCGTCAAATTATGTCATTTTTATTTACAACAAACTCAGCTACAGTCTTTTTTTACTACAAGCCTTCAAGAGGGGTACATAGTCACATTTTGAGCAGTTATCTGTTTGCATTAAATTGTTCAAATAAATTCATTTATTCTGGAGCTTTTAAGCTAATAGCTGATTCGATATATCGGCCTATCTCTAATTTTACGAAAGGCACAGGAGACTCATCAATTGGATTCAAGGATTTTATGTGTAAATAAAATAAAATACAACTTACTCTTCTATTTTCATTGTTTTGATGTGTGTTGTGTGGGGCTTGGCAATTATTTTGCCACAGTATTTTCTCTCCAACTTGATAAAAATACATGCTCTCACTGTTAAGACTTTTTAATTCTGACCTTGAAAATGTAGCTGTGCAAACTACAAAACAGCAAGACCTTGATTATAGTTAACAATCAGAACACTGGCTCATCTGAAGCCATTCCACACTAATCCACACTACTTTTCCTCTAAAGATCATTTCAGTGTCAGATTCTGTTCTTGTAAGTGCCACCCTTTTTTATTCTTAAAAAGCATTGATTGCTCCAGCCCCCTCTGGCCTTCATCTTTCTGATGTTAACACAAGACAAAAGCTTCACTTAGCTGACCCCAATGTGTCTGTGCATGTACAGCCGGCACTGCACTGGCTGGGCTTCCTATCAAAAACAATTTATTTCTTCTTTTGGCCAGGACATAAAAGTATATTGTGAATGCCTATAGATAACCCAGGCCCAGAGGAAACTAAGGTATGATCAATAACGGGTATGTGGCAGGTCATAGCTCAGAGCGGGCCAGAGGGGGCAGAGTACTTGTTTCCAAATCCACACAGGGAGAGGTGCATACAGAGAGTTTTCAAAGTCAAACTAAAGACTATCATTTAGAATGGGTTTGCTGGGGTCAAAATCTCACTGTTTTTACACTAAGTAGTCATGACAGGCACACAGCAGGACCACAATATCTGCAGACACCAGCAACTTGTTTCATCAGCGTCTTTTCATTTAAAGGTCCTATACTACACAAAATTGATTCATGTGAGCTTTGAGCCAGGTAAGAATGTTGTTAACTCATCAAAAACATACCTGGAGTTATGTTTTGTTTCATTCACACATGTTTGAGTAAACCTTTATAATTATTCTGTCCACATCTCCAAAAATCAAAATGCTCTGTTCCACCTTGTGATGTCATGAAGCGGTAGTTTTCAAGTTAACAGCTCCTTTTACCTTTAGCTTTTACCTTTAGACTGACAATTCCAGGGCTGAAATCGTCCTAATGATTCTAGTGAAGGTGTCTGGAGTTTGAAAACACAATGGAGCACTTCCTGTATTACCACATGACATCACAAGGTGTAAGAGAGCGTTTGAGAGATGAACTCAGGCTAAATATGGCGGATTTGTGAGAAAACAACATTATAACAAATCAGAAAATAGCACAATATAGGCCCTTTGATTTGTTAGTGCTTCTTATAGCATGATTTGGGGAAAAATCTCTTCTTAAAGGTTCACTTTATAACTTTTATAGTTGAGGGTTTGCCACCTGCTTATCTCAGTTGAGATGGTGTTCCTTTGCCTGATGTTCCACAGTAGGGCATTAAACATCTTGTCTTTATTCAAGTATATGTGTTTTTGTTGCTTAAAACACTTTAAAAAAAGTTTAGTGCTACACTGTGGACCATTCCAGACAAAGCCAACATCTCCATAAAAAGTGGGTGACTGGCCCTCCACCAGATAAGTTTCATAGTGCACCTTTAATTAAAACTTCAATTTAAAATGTATATTGTTTGGTACTGGAGTAGAGAATGCCCTCATCTATCACCATTTCAATATAAATCATTATTGAAATAATGAAATGGCTCTAATTTCCTTAATTATGCCACTATACAAACATGATTACAGCTAATACTGTAATACAAAACAGATACAACCATCAGTACTGCCATTACTGCAAGTACACTATTTATAAATCAGCTGAACACTTCTATAAAAGTATGCAGCAAAATTTGTACATTTGCAGAACAAGCTAGTAAATGCATTTATTTTTTTCTACTAAATATGTTTCTGTGAATGGCATTTGCTTTGATAGACATGGAAAATGGTTAGATATGGGTATAAAATGCCTCAGAGTGGAGAATTATAGTATTTGTCAGAAATCATTGCATGCGATCTCAACAGCAGTGAGGGAGATGGAGAAATTTGATACAAGGAGTTACATCATGCTCATAAAAGACGTCATTTTACCAATAACACTATGCATCCTGACAGAGCCTTGACAGTGACTTCCCAGCATGCTTCACTTCATCTGCACTCCGACTGCGTGCTCCTTTATTTATTCATTCATTTCCACGTGGCCAAGTGCTGTCACTGTGATGAATGAGAGCTGGAACTGGTCAATTGTTTTCATCAGACGGGACAAGTCTCACAGTCTCAACCTAAATCATATTCCCTGTCAGAATAGAATCTTCCACTGAAGAGAGTTCACCTTTAGTGTTGGACTGTAACATTTCTGATCATTTGGAGAAATTTATTTTGACTTCAGTGCAGGTTAAAGGGCCTATGTTATGCAAAATTGACTCTTGTGAGCATTAAGCCATGCTATAATGCTGTTACCTCATCAAAAACATACATGGAGGTGTGATTTTTTTCATTCACACGTTTGAGTAATCCTTTATTATTAGTCTCTAAATCTCTAAGGCTCAACATGCTCAAATGTTGCTTTGTTCTACCTTGTGAAGCAGTAATTTTCAAGTTAATTCTACCTTTCAACTTTTGTTTAGTAGAGGTTGGAAATTCCATGGCTGAAATTTCCAAATGAAGTGTGTGGAGTTTAAAAACACAGTGGAGCACTTCCTGTATGAAATCACAAGGTGGAAGAGAAGAACTCAGCCTAAATATGTAGAGTTTGTGTGTTAAACATGTGTGAATGAAACAAAACACAACTCTAGGTATGTTTTTGATGAGGAAACAAAATAACATCGATCAGAAAATAGCACAATATGGGAAAACCACAGTAGATGCATACAAATGTTGTCCTTTTTTCTCTTTTTTTTTTTTAACAGATTTATTTTATTATTTTATTTTATTTTATTTTATTTTTTACCATTATTTCTTCCAGAACAAGCATTTCTTTGCCCACAGTGTTACCCTGTATGGCATTCTTGTCTTGTCTATCCATGTAAACTAACACTTGAATACCTCCAAGTTAGTGAGATTTGTGAAGAGATGATCTGTATGTTTCCCAATTTATTTTAGCAACAAAATCACCAGTAATTGAATAAAAGCGAGATTAATTTAACTGTTAATCCCCTGGAACATGATTGGCAAAGCAATCTTCATGGAGACAACCAAAAAAGTTAGACAGTGCGTCTTGTATGGCAAAATGTCTTGGGATTAATTTAAACATACATAGATAAAAAATATATATATATTGAACAGTTTGAACCTAATAAACCGAACTACCATGTCTAAAGTCAGATGAAAGGTCCCCCAACTGTTACCGTGACGATGCAGAAGAGACATTGATGCTAATGTGTGCCACTGCTGAGGTGAGAGAGCCACAGTGTTCAGAGGCAGACTTCAAATCTATGTGAAGGGCTTTGAATGCACCACTCAGAGCTGTTTCACACTGCATTTAAAGCCCCAGAACAGCCGGTCACTTCTACAATCTCACAAACGACTGTACCAGTTAAAGATAATTGCTCACCTCATAACAGAATCACTAACCATAAAATGACTTAGGCCGTAACCTTGTTTTTGTAGCTCACTTTAAAAAAAAACACTTGTAGAGTAATTTAGCTTTGATTTTATTGGACAAGAACCATACTTAAAGGATAGAAAAGTGAATTTGATAAGACTCATTGTGCGTTCACAGTTGGGAGACTACATCTAAATTGAGACCAAACTGGGACTATTTTTGGAACTAAGAAACCAGGTCTAGGGACATGTGTGAATGCACCCTTAGATTCTGTAGTGGATGTCTTCTAAGTAAGTAAGTAAACTTTTATTTATATAGGCTTTATATAGGCACAGATTGCTTTACAGAGACCAGGTATGGCATAAAATAACAATAAGTAAAACAGGGTCATAGGACTTAGTCAACCAAAAGCTTTCTAAACAGTGTTCAGCTGCTTTTAAAAGAAATGTAGATTAATATGTGATCCAGATTATCAGGGTTTATATGCAGCTTTATTGTGGTGTAGGTACCATACCATACCAACTTTATTTTTAAAGCACTTTAAAAACTTTACAGCTGGTCAAAGGGCTGTACAAAGTGCAGACAAAGACAATCACAGGGTTAGAGTTAGGGTTAGGGTTACAAAACAACTATTAAAAACAGAAAACAAAAACACAAGATACTCAAGTCAATTAACAACAAGAAATTTACATCTCATTTGTTAAAAGTCAGTGAAAAAAAAGTGTTTTTAGGAGTGTTTAAAAACATGTAGAGACTCAGCCTGTCTAGGCAACAGGTAGAACATAAAGTTGGTCTTTAAAAATATAAATTTATTGAATACTGCTTATAAAAGATGTTACTGAATTTTGACACAGTTAAGATGAATTCATAACTAATACTACTACAACTGGGTTAAAAGAAAAGTACTACTACTACTACTACTACTGCTACTATATAAACTACTACAACAACTATTACTACTGCTATCACTACAACTTCTATTCCCTTTACTCACTGATTGCTTAAATTCTGGTTCTTAAAATGCTTAACAAAACTTCACTTCTACGAACCAAAACACAAACTGTCATTTCAGAAAAAGTGTTCTGAAAAATACGCATTATATTGTTTGTGGTGCTGCTACTGAAATTGTGTTTTTAAGATAAGATGTTCCCAGACACAATCACTGCCTTTATGTAGTTTTTGATGAAAGTGTCATTCTCGGAAAAATGCACCACGGCCGAGCAAGCACAGGAAAAATAGACTTTTTTTATACTTAGAAACTTGCTTTTTCGATTTGCCTGTGCTTGAATTATTGATTTAAATGAAAAAAATAAAAATAAAGACAAGCCATAAACAAAAGTAATTTTCTATGGCGATATGTATTTATTCAAATGCTACAGTTTATACAGTCAACAGTTGCCGCTGGTTGTGTGTAGCATATATTCTGTAGAGCTCCTCATTTTTCTCTGATAATGAAGCTGAATAAATTACCATGCTTTGTACATCAGCCTCTGTGTGTATCTCTGCGGTAAACCCTGCGGAGAGGAAGAAATGGGAGAAACTGTCAATCCAAAACCACAGAGATGCTGGTAGGACGTCATCTTGTGAGCGCCGAGAAAGAGGAGGAGGACGTTACACACTGCTGGATTTACTTTGGTGAGATATATGCAGTGGTGGAAGGTAATGAAAAAGAAAAAATACAACTCTTAAGTACAATTTTTAAGTATCTGTATTTTACTTAAAGGTGCATTGTATAACTTTACTGCTGGAGAGTCCGTCAAATGCTTTTCGCCATGGAGATGCTATTGCTTTGTCTGGAATGTTCCACAATACGATATTACACCTTTCTATCTTCATGAAGATCAAGCGAAATCCAGGCAAGATCCAGGCAACGTTACAGATCAGATCTGGAGAGAGGCAACCCCGTTCACAGTCAGACTATGTGTTTTTCTAGGTATTTTTGAGTGGTAATTGAATGAATGTAAAGTAGATCTGTTGAATGTCATACTGTTAAAAATTACAGGTGGAGCATATGGACATATCCATAGAAACAAGAAGGTGACCCTCCACCAGAAAAGTTACACAGTGCACCTTTAAGTACATTTTACAGTGGACACTTTTTCATTTTACTTCACTACGTTTGAGAGCATGTATTTGTACTTTCTACTCTACAGATTTTTTTCATGTGATGCTTTTACTTTCACTTGAGTAATCTTTTGCCCCTGTATCTGTACTTTTACTTAAAGGTGCACTATGTAACTTTTTGGCTGGGGGACTGTCACCTGCTTGTTTCTATGGACATGTCATTGCTCTGCCTGAAATGTTCCACAGTATGACAATAAACAGTTCTACTTTATTTATTCACTTACAAGTTGTTTTGTAGCTCAAAAATACCTTGAAAAACAGGCACTCTGACTGTGAGTGGGATTGCCACTTGACCTGACCTGTAACTTGGTCTGGTTTGGTCTCCATGAAGATAGAAAGGTTTAATATCATACTGTGAAACATTCCAGACAAAGCAATAACATCTCCATGCCTACAGACCCTCCACCAGAAAGTTACACAAAAATAAAATTGAGTATTTCATCCACCTCTAGATATATGAAGTTTCACACCCTGGGTAGCCTGCTCTATTGTCTAAATTATTAAGGATGGATCTAATTTGAAAATAACTGAAATTTATCCTTTGTAGATGCACCAAAGAAAGTGCAGGTGCCAGTAAGGCTCCACCATTGCTACTCAATTTGAAAGTTTGCTATTCCTTACAGACCTCACTCCCAACCCAATCTTTCAGCACATTAATTAAAAAGGCAAATTGAATTCATTTTGGGGGCTCTCTCTTCCAATAAATGAATTACACCAATATTTGAAGATCTGCTAAATCTTCTACCAGTGACTTGTACTAAATTTGAAGACATTCTTGATATTAACATGTTGGAAATACTAAGATTCATTCTTTTAAAGGTGCACTTTATAACTTTTTGGTTAGGGAATATGGAATATTACACAGTATGACATTAAACAGCTATACTTTACATTTATTCAGTTACACGTGGTTTTATAGCTTAAAAATACCTACAAAAACAGGCATTCCGACTGTCCACAGATCTGACCTGTAACTTGGTTTAGTTTGGCTCCCTTGAAGATAGAAAGGTTCAATGCCGTACTGTGAAACATTCCAGACAAATTAATAACATCTCCATGCAGAAAAGCTTTTGACGGACCCTCCACCAGAAAATGAACTTTTGAACAACTCTTTTGATTCATTTCCTAACAATATTTAGCCTGAAACCTCTGTAATCATGGATTGTAGGTTATACTGCAATAAGTCATATTTAGATTAGTTAAAATGACTTAAATTAAGAAGATTTTACCTCACTGGAGTAGCTTCAACTTGACAAGTAACATGATCTACCAATGGAATAAGTGTGTTTTTCTTAATCTTAGCAACATTAGATTTAGTTTCTTATTTCAAGTACAAAAAGTCTTGCTCCATTGGTAGATAGTTTTACTTGTGAGATTTACTCAAGTCATGATAAAAATGTCTTAATTCAAGTAATCTTAACTTGGCTAGAGTTTAGTTTTTGCAGTGTACATACTAGTGACTGTTTCTTACATGATTCCAAAAAGGTACAATCAGGCCCATTGACATAAATTAAAAGGAAGAGAATCTAATTCTGGGCCCCCAAGACCCTGGGGCCTGGGACAGCAGACCTCTTTGTGTGACCCCTGTCTACTCCCCTGGATATAATACTGTAAATGTAATGAATCTTACAACATGCAAGCAAAAGCATATCCACTTGTGCTGAGAAACACTGAGCAACCTAAAAACCTAGCTTCCTTAAGTAGGCCTGGTGAAATTAATGGCATAGTCATCACCCCAGAGATCCGTATCACACGCTGCAAAACAAACTGAAGCTATTTTCACTGAACTGATTTAACCGGAGAATACAGAGGATCATCACATCTTTAACAGCAGCTCCCCATGACCCAGGATTTTTTGGCTTTGAATTACTTCTAATATCTTAAAGGCGCTGTACTTGATTTAAAAATTGATTCTTAAGAGGCCCATATTATGCTATTTTCTGATCTGTGTTATAGTCATGTTTTCTCATGTTTTGTGTTTTGTATCATTCGCACATGTTTAACATAAAAACCCTGCGTATTTAGGGTTATATTTTGAGTTCTTCTCTCAAGACCTTGTGATGTCATGTTGTAGTACAAGAAATGGTCCACTGTGTTTTTAAACTCCATACACCATAACTAGAATCATTTGGGTAATTTCAGCCCTGGACTTGCTAATCTCCACAAAACAAAAAGTAAACAGTAGCTGTAAACTTAAAAACTACTGCTTCATGACATCACAAGGTGGAACAGAGCATTTTGAGCTTTGGAGATGTAGACAGACTAATAATAAAGGATTACCCAAATTACCCACATTTTGCTGATTAGTCGACAACATTCTTAAGTATAGGTAAAAAAAGTTCAGAATATATACTTAAAATAGAAACTGCTTACAATAGCATCTCCCTCCAGCCCTGTATTGCTATGTGCTATTGCTACTGACTGCATTTGTTGCACTGTACTTTTATTTCATTTTGACAGTTTTCATTTTGACAGGCACAGCAGCTGAATTTATGTTGTTTCTTTTGCTATTTTAACTGGTCCACTGCTTGAGAGAGAATATTTGGGCAAAGGTGCAAAGAGCGGAGGAAGCAGGGAGCCCAAGCTGTACTCCGCAGATACACAAGTCGAATGCTTTTATGCTTGGACTTGTCAAAGCGGCCTCGTCAGCCTGCTATCTCCTGGGACACGCGCTGCAGTACAGAGGGATTAGGCCTTGTTATGAAGTACTTTCACTGCCATAGGTGTGTGTGCAAACCGTTCATGTGTCAGCTGCTTGGACTGTGACTTTGCAGGCTGAAATACTGCATCCAAATTATACAGCACATTTGACTCCAAAGGGTCTAGGGACTTATATTGCATAAATGTGACAAAAATGGGTGTTGGGTTGTTTTAAAGAATGGATTTGCAAACCTTGAGTATAATGTGCTCTGCTGAAGCAATGCTCACTTACCATTTAGGCATACCATTAAGTCCAATATGAAAAAATACAGATTATATTTTAGAAAGGCACTTTTAGTACTTAAAGCTATTTTCTGATCTATTTTATATTGTTGTTTCCTCATTATAGACATACCTAGAGTTGTATTTTGTTTCATTCACACGTGTTTTACACACAAATCCTGCATATTTAGGCTGAGTTCTTCTCTCAAACAGAAAACACCTTGTAATGTCATGTGGTAATAAAGGAAGTGTGTTTTTAAACTCCATACGCCTTACCTAGAATCTTTTAATAATTTCAGCCCTGGAATTGCCAATCTCTATACTGAAGTAAAGGTGAAAGGTAGCTGTAAACCTACCACTCCATGACATCACAAGGTGGAACGGAGCTTTTTTGAGCTTTGGAGATGTAGACAGACTAATAATAAAGGTTTACTCAAACATGTGTGAATGAAACAAAACATAACTTCAGGTATGTTTTTGAGGAGGCAGCAACATTATCAACATTATAACATGGCTTAAAGCTCACAAGAGTCAATTTTAGCATCTTTAAACTTACTTTTATTAAGTTCTTAGACAGCAAGTGAACATTGTATTCTCAAGGTTTATATGTTAGATGTGAGAGATCGAACCTGTGATTATTTAATCCAAGCTACAATAGCAGCAGTAGAAGTGTGGTTGATGTAAAACACCCAAATGTATCTGTATTTTATAATTGTTCTTCAATGTAAGGCTATGATCAAGTTATTAAGTAAAGTTACAAGACAAGACAGAATATATGTGCCAGCATTTTAAAATTTAGTCGCACAATTTGTGACAATTACCAGTCCCATTGGTCCACGTGTGATGTATTGCCCGGTGGAGAAGCCCATTAGTTACAGCCTTATCAGTGAGCCTGCTGTTAAGGAGACTGAATTAGCTGCTATCAGACAGCCCTGAAAATAAATGGTTAGCAAACAGAGATTAGCTTTAGATCCAAGCCATCAGCCAACCTCAGCTAAATAGATGCATCAGTGTGCAGGTACCACCTACCTCGGGACATGCTTAAATTCAGAGTGTTAGCAACGTATCCACCTCCATCACTGATGGTTACATACATTTACACAAAAAGGAACACTGATAGTAGCTTCTTACATTCATATAGGCCTGCAGAATTAACAGTGATATCCCCTACACTGAGGGCAGTTTTGAATCAACCCTGACCTGTTTATGTCTGTATCTTGTCTCTTTGTCTTCACTATAAAGCTAACGCATGATTTTCTTGTTTTTTTTTGTTTTTTTTTTGTGTTTTTTTTTTTGGTTTTTTAGCTTATTTTAGACCTGATTTATACCTAGTATAAGACCTCAGACATGATATAGTTCTAATATTTTTCTTGATTTGCGTGTGAACTGAAAATATAGCTTATAAGACTTTAAAACGTTTTATTTAACAATAAGAAACGGGTCGCTGTCCATGGTGCTGATTTTTGTGGCTCAACATTTGGGGTTGCTGCCATCTAGTGGCAAATAACTAAAAGTACAATATATCTATAGGAACTTAAACCACTGGCTTTTGTACCCACCCGTGATACAAACAAAGAGACACCTCTGATGCTAGTTCTGCAAAATGGTTTTGCATTGGGCATTTTGAGGACATGCCTGCATTGATGCTGTTTTTGTGAGTATTTTTATGTGAAAGCCGCAAACAAATAATCGATTGGTTTACAAGTTCTGAACTAAAGCCAATGAATGCGTATTATAACGTGTTGCCCTTATTACTAGCGGCAAGGTTAGCTTGTCCCAATAATGCTGTCATTACATAGCATACCGAGTGTCATTATTTTAACTAACATTATTTATTGTAGGTGGGTATGAAGTTGTTATCTCCTGACGGCTTTTCGAGATAGCTTAGCTTCACATCCTATTGACAATCAGATATAGTATGATGGACTGCTTAGTCTTAAGGTAGTAGAAAATACATCTCATTCAAAGTCGAGACCTTGTGTTAGTTTGACAGGCTGATGTATATTTAATTTTTGTTGTAACACCATTATAAGATGCAATCGCTACAAATCCGTAAAGTTTGTAATAATCATTTTCGTTCTTTTTTGCAAAGTCCTCTGTAACATAAATGGACTGACACAGTCTGTGATGGTGCTCAAAGATCTTCCCAGGGAGGCCCTCCTCAGGCCCCTGACTCGAAATGAAGTCCTGGGGATGCTGGTCAGGCTAACTATCTTCGGAGCTGCCACTTACTACAGCATCAAATGGGTGGTGGAGGCTATGGATCCAACTTACAAGCAGAAAAATCAGGCCAAGAAACGGGTAAGGATATAGGGTATATGGCAAAAGGAGAAATTCAATTTGTCAACTGGACAAAAGTTTATAAATAAACTTTATCAACTGTCCAGTTGACAAATTGTATTTCACCTTTTGCCATGGATTCTATCTGGACGACTGAGGGATTCTACACACATGATATAGGGTATATAGGGAATAGATAGTTTGGTGATTAAAAATGTATGTGTTTTACAGGCAGAGCAGCTGATGAAAAGGATTGGTGTTGAGGGAGTCAGCCTGACAGAGTATGAAATGAACATTGCATCTCACCTTGTTGATCCTCAAACTATGAAGGTAAAAATTCTGAAACTCAAATGCCTTTTCTTTGAGAAGTTTACTTACGTTTTGTTTTTGCAGGTGACCTGGAGAGATATTGCTGGTCTTGATGAAATTGTACATGAGCTTCAGGACACGGTAATCTTGCCCTTTCAGAAAAGACACCTGCTGGCGGGATCCAAACTTTTTCAACCCCCTAAAGGTTTCAGCTAAGCTCATGGTACCTAATTAACTAATTAATTACTTCATTAATAAAGTTTTAAATATATTTTCTGGGCAGGTGTTTTGTTGTTTGGTCCTCCTGGTTGTGGGAAAACTATGATTGCAAAGGCCACAGCCCGAGCATCTGGATGTAAGTTTATAAACCTGCAGGCGTCCACTCTGACTGACATGTGGTATGGAGAGTCCCAGAAGCTGACCGCTGCTGTTTTCTCACTGGCTGTCAAAATCCAGCCCTGCATCATCTTTATTGATGAAATTGGTGAGTAGATCCAACAGGAAATCAATCTAAACTCATTACATTTTGCATTTTAACCAAAATGCAAATATTCTTGACATTATTAGCATTTTAATAATCAAGATGTCAGCTATTTTTGCCCCTGCAAAACTGCAACTTAGTTAATAAAGTTCCTTGTACAGTATCACTGAAGATTGATATACATTCAATTAAATGAATGGAGATTAGTATTAGCTTTATTCTGCTTCATCATTAAAGCCCTGTTATCTTTTTGTGTATTCATTTATCAAATATTCATGTTTCCTGTTCATTTTAGAGTCATTTTTAAGGAACCGGTCCAGTCTTGACCATGAGGCCACAGCTATGATGAAAGCCCAGTTCATGAGTCTCTGGGATGGGCTGGATACATCCACAACAACTCAGGTCAGTTCAAACTAAACTATGTTATTATGGTATCATAAACCAATATTTAGTTGCTTTTGGTGTTTTAGCGGTATTTGGTTGTTTGGTAGAGACACTTAAATACTCAATTGTAACCCTAAAAAAGAATGTTTTTATGATAAAATTTTACATATGATTTATAACATGTTTTCCAGGTAATGGTTATGGGTGCAACAAACCGGCCACAGGATGTGGATCCAGCCATTCTTCGCAGGATGCCTACCACTTTTCATGTGGGACTGCCAGTAGGTTCTTTATACATTTGCAAGCAGTTGTATTTAATATTCACCCATGTATCACTTTCAATTATAAGTTCATATTCAAAATCATGTTATTGTTTACAGAATGTAAAGCAAAGACAGGAGATCCTGCACCTGATTTTAGCCGGCGAAAATGTAAGAAAATATCTTTTTTTAAAATAGGTGAAATGCACCAGTCAAATCATGTTCAAAGCCCTCCAATCTCATTACATATTTGATTGGTAACCACAGCATTCAACTAAATACAAAAACACTTTGAAGCTTTTCTAAATTGCTAATAGCCTGCCTTTGTTACATAGTTGAGCAATGCAATAAACCTCAAAGAAATCGCAGATAAGACCGAGGGGTACAGTGGCAGTGACCTCCGGGAGCTGTGCCGGGACGCTGCTATGTACCGTGTGAGAGACTATGTCCGAAAGGAGCAGATGCGGCAGATCGCACAGCAGCTTCAGGACGACGAAGAGGAGGAAGAGAAGTATGACTCACACACCAGAAAAAACACCCACCAACTTCTCTGTTCTTTTTCTAAGCATCTGTACAGTGCTCTGGCATTAGCTGGCAACACACTGTCTGTAGAGCTCGAACATGAAACCTTTGTCCAATATTTGACAAGACTTGTGTTATGTAGTTTTGTATTTTATTTTTTAACAGTTGATGTGCATTTTTGTCAGTTAGGTGTAACATTATAACTGCTGACATGTTGATGTGAAACATTATCCCTTTCAGTATATAAAATGATCTGTGGGGTATACTGGAGAATAAATACAGATCTGAATCAGTGTATGTATCGGTAGATTTTTAGAGCTAACTGTGATTGTTAGATGACTGCTGTCAGTGTCTATCAAAGGTGGTACAAAGATCCTGACCAGTGCTTATGTATATATTATGCATATAATATGTATATGCAGTCAGACTGTAATTTGCTTGATTTGTTTTTATTCTACATAGAAGTTTTGTTGCATCTTTATAAAACATTGCCATACATATTAGGCTCTCCAAAGGCGTTCTATTAAGTGTTCTTGTAATTATTGCTAGTATTCAGTTTCTCCATGATTTGCATTATATTGGATTTTGATTGAA
The DNA here is from genome assembly GCA_029959045.1 of Taenioides sp. WSHXM2023. Lineage (NCBI taxonomy): Eukaryota > Metazoa > Chordata > Actinopteri > Gobiiformes > Gobiidae > Taenioides > Taenioides sp. WSHXM2023. Next base: position 12,667,769 of record CM057089.1, read on the forward strand.
TAGCCAAGCTGTGATTAAGCTGAAAGGGTTTAAAAATATCCTTTAAAAGTTTCAATGTCTGTCTTCAGTTGTTGCTAAGTGACTGTTGAATTCTCTCTTGAAGCAAGCCATTGTTACAAAAAAATAAGTATTTTTAACTTGTACCACTCCAAGCAGTGAATGCACAGCTGAGCTCTCAGTAGTTTGGTGGAGTGCAACAGCATATTATTCTCAGATGCATTATTAAGGCTGTAATCATAAAGTTTTCTACTTATTATGGTGTACTGGACTGACCTGTTACGTCTGTTCTTTTAGGCCGGTGACTGAAAGACGTTTGAGGCCAGTAACTCAACTTGATCTCCTGTTTGGACTGGACAAGATGAAGGAATCCAAACGGGCGACAGTCATCATGTCACCTATAGCTGCAGATGTGCCACTGGACTAATCACAACACATCAGCCATGTTTTACACAAAGTTATAGTTTGTCACCACGCAGACACAAAGCCAATATGAGGTCAGATATAAATGCATGTGTTTGTTCTGGACGTAAGGGAATGAGCAGCTCCAAAACATCACTGTTTTAGTTATTGACCTCATGTTATTAACTTGTCTCTGGTCTCTGGTTTCAGCTGGTTATTTTTTCAGTAAATAACTGTACATCACAAGTGTTAATTATTAGAGCTACTAGTATTAAAACATTTAGTGGCTCTGACAAACTTTCTGAAAAAACAAATGCTGTGTATGTTCTTTTAGACTGTCTCATATTGTGTCACTAGAATGTTGTAATGTATATCAGGAGCCAGTTGTTACAGTATTGTATTGAGTTGGTTTTCTGCCAGTGTCTAGTGTGTTGTCTATGTAATCATTGTTATTTATTTAACCTTTTGTTGTTTTAAAGTGGCAGAACAGTGCCAGTTGCAACCAACAGGACTATTTGTGCCATTTTATTTTTATGTCCATGAGGAGGAGTTGGGGAACTCTTTGATGGACTGTCAAGATGTCAGTCTTAAGTTATTTGACATGTTTTTCTTTTCTTTGTTAAAATGAAAGGCTCATTGTTTGCCATTTAGCCAAAAAGAACCACCAGCTTTCAATTCAGTGTTTTACATAAAGGGACATTTAAATATGACCTCATGGCGGCACTGTAGCTGCACTGCTCTGTGCTGGGCAGGTGTGCTGCCTCAGAAATGTGAGCTCCCATTTGACTTTACAACATTAGCACAGGAAATGAATTTAAGAGGCTGCATGTGAGACTGTGCCTGCCTTATTGGTTTATTTGGTAATTTTTCCACATCTGTGTCTCTTCATTAGAGCACCTCAGGTGACAGGAAAAGGTCAGGCCGTTGCTACGAAAACAAATAAGTGTCAGGGCGCCCCTAATGCTTCAGACTTCGATCCTTTCTGTGAAACAGGTGGTTATGGTTGGGTTTGGAAATGTGACCTATAATTCTACAACCGTATTAGATTAAGAAAGATCAATTACTGCTGCATGTGACACATTCACCTCTGATCCCAGTTTATGAATGTAAAAAAACACAAACCTAATAAACCGTCTATGGGTAAAACATGATTTATGTACTAAGTTTTATCAACCTTCTGACCTCATGTTGAGGACATTCTTGTCTTTTGTAAGTCAACATGAAACAGCTTGTATATGATGCAGTCAAGTGTTAATATCAACACAAGCGTTGCCCGCTCAGTTCTGTTCATACAGACTCTTGTGTCTACCCAATAATCAAACAATTGAACCTACAACTTTTTGGATTAGACAAAGTTGACTTTCTACTGAACCTGTGCCTCCCGACACAGTGTAGACTAGTTTATATAAGCTCCCATGAAAGAATCTGGTATCATTTGTGCTTGGACAAAAACAAAAACTTGTGGTAGCAGATAGTGGGGATGTGTGCTGCTTGTAGTGTGGACAGATGGAGCAGTGATATTTACAGTGGAGTCAGTAATGAGGCAGTCTGGAGTGTTTCCCCCTAATTTCAAAAGAGGAAGCTTGTATGATCTTTGCAGCATTGATTACTGATTCATAAAGATATTGATGGCTTATTCATGAGTTCAGAGCCCTTTGCACGCAGTACTTCCCAGTAAACCACCTGAAGCACATTTACACTTGTTAGAGACAAAAATTACAAACAGAGAAATTACAAATATATTACATAACTTTTGATTGTAAAAGGCTGAAAGATCCCACAACAAAACTTCTCCTAATAGTCCATGAGGAATTTTATGCTTTAGGCTCAACAGCCTTTTGGACATTTTGGCCTTTGTATTTCACATTTTACAGCACATAATATGATGAATATGAAAAGAATCCAGTGAAGGGAAGGACCGGTTTCCAGAGAGAGCGGTAGGTTAACTAAAAATACTGCATTATTGCAAGTATGTTGTACTAAAATAAAAATACAGTTACGTGGCCAAAAAACACAATTACAAGTAATGCTGCCAAAACAGAGCGTAAGCAAAAGTTTAAAATTTGCATGAAAATACTACTTAAATTACTAATCATCATCATAATCAGACTTTTATACAAAATGTGATTAACTGAACAGTTCAAAGCAGAGCTGTTAGAATCTGCATATTCTTTGAGCTTTGGCCAGTCAGAGCAGGCAAATTTTGCAGTGTTGTTATACGTGTTGAGAAAGGAGCAAAAACAACCTTGAGACCACCATGGATTGGGATGATTGGGACTTGTAGTGTTCTCAGTAACAGGTATGATTTTCTATGTTTCTAATTACACTGATTTGGTCAGACCTTAGACTCATCAGATCTCAGAAGCTAAGCAAGGCTGAATCTGGTTAGTACATGGATTGGAGACCGCTAGGAATATCAAAGGCCACAGTGGGGCGCCAGTGGCAAAAACTGTGTCCTTAAGCATGACATTTCACCCACATTACCTAGTATCAGTGTTATGCATGTATGAGTGTTGGTAGTGGACAGAGAGACTGATAGATGATGGATGAAAGTGTATAACATCCTCTGTATTAAATCAGCTACTCAACTTAGTATAGAAAACTGGACCTCACTCTCACTCAAACCTGTCCTGCACCACAGTTTGAGAACCCCTGAGCAGCAGACAGCTTGGGTTCGATGGGCACGTCGGATGCAGCTCTCTGCTCCATGCCACACAGCTGGTTAGAAATGTCAAAGACTTCCTGTGGAGCAGCCTCTTTTGTGGCTCTCCCTATCAGAGTGAGCTGTGTGGCGCTGTAATGGCCCATGTGGAGGGTGACAGGCTCCTAAAAGCCTCACTGCCATCTGCCCTGATTGAGCGGTCTGTACCTCTCTGTGAGAAGTCCTGGCCGCTAATGATACTTCGGGTTTAGAAGTAGACTGGGTTTAGACTGGGTAATTCACACAAAAACACGTTACATAAGCATATAGTTGTGTGGAAAGTCCAAAATGATTGATAGAGAGTTCAGAAAAGAAGATTTGAGAAAAAAAAAAAAAAAAAAGAACTGGATCTGTCCTTGTCAGATTTATATGTTTAGTTGATGAAATTGAAAATAACAACAAATTACATATTCCATTAAGTGAGAGGCTACAATCTGTATGCTTCTGCTTCAGCTAAATCACCATTATGGACTTAATCAATTAAATAGATAAGATAGTCTTTAAAGATAACATTTAATTTTCCATAAGGGGAAAATTCTAGCATTGCAATGCACAGTTCAACAACAGCAAGAGAACAGAAATAGGCACTCAAAATAACACTGAGCACGAATAGTTTATAATAATATAAACTATAACATATAATATAAGGTTGCAGTACTATTAAGTACAATAAGTGGCCCTGTCTTTGATTATGTATAGTGCAGCATAGAGACAGAATAAAAAGGTAAGATTACGTCGGTGGATTATACACATATGAAGTAATCTGTCTGCTAATCAGCTGTAGATGAAAGATGAGGGCAATGGTCAGTTATGGTCTACCTCTGTCTGTGAGTGAACTTTGGCACTACACACTTAAACTCTATTTGCAAATCTATCTGCAGCGTGACCTCTTTCAGTCGTTGTTTAGTCTTTATCTAGTCCTGGTTTAGTTCTTGTTTAGTCCATTGGAGTGGGTCTCTCCTTCAAGAGAGATCCTGTTGAAAAGGTCTAAGGACAAGGATGCTTTGGGGCTCAGTTAGCTCATTTTTTGTGCATGTTGTTTAATTTGTTATTGATCAAAGACTGTTTCACTGTTTGATTTTCTAACTTTCTGTTGGTTAAATCAGCAAATTATGAAGCCCTGCAGGGTGACTATTGTTGTAATTTTGGACTCTACAAAAATGAACTGAATAAAATTGAATGATATAAACCACCTCAGTGTGGCTGCTCTGATTTAATTTTATGGAGATCAGTACAGAGCATCAGTACACATTAACTTAACAGTTTAAAGAAGTGGACTAAAAGAGTGTGACAGATCCAGTCAAATGAAGGTCACAAGGCTAGCAGGTTTAAAGGCAAATTTGAAGCCAAGTTCCATATTAAGAATAGGAATTGATTTACAGACAAAATAGCGAAATACATGTTAATACATTTTAAGATTAAAATGAGGGGTCTGACAGCAGCAGCGATGTTTTTTTCAATATAAAGTGAATTGGAGCCAGAGGCGATGGAACAGGGAGCCATGGTCACTTCCTATTTGGAATATATATACAGTCAATGATTCTAACCCTGAAATCAGTTTGTATTTTTTTTATTATTATGAACTAAGGTTTGAGCGTTCAAATGTAAAATCGAACTCTCTTGTAATGTGTGGTTGTGTGTGATGAATTGGCACAGGGCTGCGTGGTACAGACATACAATCCCAGCCTCAGTGAGTCTGTCTGCCCACCTCCAGTCTGTGCACTAAGAACCAGCTCCGCCCGCCTGACTCATCCTGCTCAGGTCAATGCTACAACTGCAGTTTCCCTATGACTGTCACAATATATGAAAGTGCACTCAAGAATATTCAACTGATAAATGTCTGTGAAATTGCCACTGAAAAGGAAATGTTGCTATGGCCTTATATTAAAACCTGCTTATGTATAGATTTAGACTTAGACAAACTTAATTGATCCACAAGGGAAATTACTTAGACACAGTAGCTCACACATAAAAATATATGATAAAAACAAAGAGAAAAAATATAAATGGTAATACGTCGCAAAAATAGCAAGAAACTGGTGTCAAATAAGGCATAATTATATAAACGTATATGTACAAGTAAAAATAAAATAGAAATCATGGTCACATTTTTATACAGTGCTTTTCCACCTTCAAGGAACCACTAACCCATTCACACACACATTCATACACCAGTGTACACACACACTGAACCACTAATCTTTGAATCAGTGGACAAACACGCAGCATAAATCTGAAAAACTACAGCAATTATTGTAGTCTGCTTCTCTTAAAACCACTATTCTTTCCACAGCGGCCATATTGTTTACATACACTGACAAGGGAAATGAAATTATATTCGGTGGAGTACTAGACAGCAGTAGCTAATAGGTTAACTGGTTAATTATTTTACCAGAAAGCTCTGAGATAAAATCTTTGAGTTCTTCTTTCTAATTGAATAAAAACGGAACTGGATGTCAAAAGTTGTTAATTGTCTGTTATTCAAAAAGCAAAAATTATGGGTTTAAAAATAGCATAATTGTGTTTGAAAGAGAGGTTTAAACAGGAAGAAATAAATCATGACACTGTAATTATGTTTTTTGGTATTACTGCTATACTATTCAAAGCTGTTTAAATCTATTTAAAACACCCAAAAGTTGCAATCAAACCTCATATATTTTTCGCTCCCAACTGTAGCCCCACACCTGACTGTACTGTAGAGGAGTAGAACTGCTCTATTAGCTGAGGTAATTGCTGTCTTTTATGGCAGAATCACACTCCCCTATGAGAGGACTAATCAGAAGGTGTGTGCGCATCCAGCAGAGGTGTTAAATCTGGGGTCACATCTCACATCTTAAATCTACTGCTGTTAAAACCACCAAAGTCGCAGTCCAATTGATTTTGGGGCAAGCTAACTCAGGTGAGAAATAGAAATGGTAAAGTAGAAGGCATTCTGAGCAAGTAGCACTTAAGGATGAGCTCTTGGTGTCTTTTCATTCGCTTTTATAGAAAATTGATACATTATGGTGTGTTTCTAAAGACTGTGGGTTACATTCAGTGTCAAAAGCCTTGTTAGTAAAAGAAAAAAAAGATGTGATTTAGTTTGGACTATTTGAGATTTTCTGTCAGTGTAGTTAAATCAAACATTGGTGGTCAAATATGTGGAATCACTCATCCATCATGCACATTCATACACCAGGAGCAAAAGGGTTACATTGTTATTACCAAAACAATGCTCTTTTCTACCCAACTCTTGTCAACTTTGGTAACTTTTTGCACTACCACAGCTAATGACATAACTGTATCCCCTTTATCCCTAGTGCACTATTTCTGTTCCCTATTTGCTTGTCAAATAACAAACCCTCACTAATGCCTAATTACGAATGGCCCTATAAGACACTGAGCCGATCCTAAAATAAACCCATTCCCGTGTTGACTGTGTGGCATGTCAAAAGGCGAGTGGATGCTGCATTAGCGCTAAACGAGAGGACAAAAGCGTGGCATGTGGTGAAGAGAGCGGAGATGGGATAATGATGGCTAATTAATCATGCGCCCAGGTCATGTGATCAGAGCAGCACCCACACAGCAGCGGTATCAGTACTGAGTCACTTCCAGCTCAAAGCTCCACTTGAGAAGAGGCTGAATAAAGTGAGGCATTCGTGTCACAGCTAGACGTCTTTTATTGGCCTCTGTTAGCAAGGCAAATGCCAAAAATGATTATCAATTAGTACAAGTTAGCAGGATCTGTGCATATATCGTATCTCTTCATCAAGCAAAAGTAACACAATAGAGCTAAAAGTGGACTTAGTATTGAGGCTGCTTTTTAAAGGTCATCAGGCAGGCTTTAAATAGGTGGATCTTGTCTGAGAGTTCAATTTGACCATAGCGTTTTATGGATTATGTTCAGATGTAGTACATTAAAGGGCCTGTGTTACACTATTTCTGATCTCTGTTATAATGTTGTTTCCTCACAACCTGGAGTTGTGTTTTGCTTCATTCACACAAACCCTGCATATTTAGGTTGAATTCTTCTCTTGAACTGAAAACACTCTGTTCTGCCTTGTGATGACATGTGGTAATTCAGGGAGTGCTCCACTGTGTTTTTAAACTCCATACACCTTCACTAGAATCATTTGGATGATTTCGGATCTTAAATTACCAATCTCTACTGAAGTAAAGATGAAAAGGTAGCCGTTAACTTGAAAACTACCACTTCATGACATCACAAGGTGGAAGAGAGCATTTTGAGCTTTGGATATAGGGTTACTCAAGCATGTGTGAAAGAAACAAAACACAACTCCTGGTATGTTTTTGATGAACATTAAAACAGGATTAAAAGCTCACAAGAGTAAATTCTGCAAAATATAGGACCTTTAAATTATGATTGTAGTTGAACTCATCTTACGCTCTATTCTGGATTAAAATAACAATTTGGGGTAAATTATCACTGGTATTTTAACTTTGACAATGAGACCTTATGAGTGAAGAACATATAACTTTCAAATTGAAGGTTGAGACTGAGTCTGTGTCACCCTCTGCTGGCAATGGTGGGTATTGAGCATGTTCAAATAACATTAGCAGCATGTCTAAGCAATGTGAGGCTAACAGATAGGTTCTTAATAGTGAAGGCAATTTAAGTAGAGAAATCACAGTCACAAAAAGTTCAGTGAAGATATAAACTTGTACATAGGACTTTCTTGGAAATGAGGAGGTGTCACAGTGCCAGGAGGCTGAGCCTTTCACAAGAAGAAAAATATCTCAGTATTATTCAGTATTATTCGATATGCCAAAATGAAACAAAGTACTATCACTACTAGACGTGTTAAGAAAGAGCTTTTATTTTCAGTTAACTTTTCACTAAAACATTACACATTACAGGGTAACATTTAAAGCTCAAAAAGTCAGTCTTGCTTAATACATACTGTCTTGTGACGAAACCTGAGTCATGGATGAAACCGCTTCCAGGGAAAAAACAAGGTCCCAGGTCTACCAAGAAGCCTGCTCAGTGTGTCCTGTCAAAGCTCAGTGGGACATGTCCTCAGCACCTCCCACCGGAGTCACCCAGAGGACATCTGATACACAGACTGTATAGAGGTCAACCTAAATAAGAATATTCATGAGCACAGTTATCAGACCACCCAACAACATGGTGGTAATACAGTGTAAAAGATAAAAATTTATTTTTGTAAACATAGAAGCATAGTTTTCATGAACTGTTTCTGTACCTGGCAAAATACAAATGTCAAAAAAATAACAATGCACATGTATTAATGTTTTTCTCCCAAGGCCCCTGTAGTTCATTGTGGCCAGAAGAGCTTAAGGGTTTTGTAATAAAATTCACTTTGTGTTCGGGTTACATACATGTACATTAAATAACTGGTACAATTTGATCCAGCTGGTTAGTTCAGCTTCACCCTTGAAACTAAAAGTTAGTTGAAGGGTGCAATTAGTGATTTCTTTTGTTTTCTTGTTCTTTGCGCTCTTGGACTGCTGGTGGCTTGACATTTCAATGCAGAGCAGTGCTTTATGAGAGCTGACAGTTTGACAGTGGTTGAGTCCACACCTTCACCATGAAAGCAACTTCACTGAGGTTCACAGTCAGGCCACACATATAGACTCTACATATATTACTATAACACTTATATAATCACAATAAAATGCGATGTGACGCTCATGTTAATAGTATATACCCCTGACATACCAATGGCAAAGTATGTTGAATGCACTAAAATGAATGCATAAAAGTACCTGGCCTCTAAGTATTCAAAGTACAACATTATTGTGCGTAGTAACAACATTAAAATACACAGCTGTAAGCTGTTTGGATGTTTAACCATGGCGAGTAATAGCAAACCTAATATTTTTACTTGAAGATAGAGAGGAGATTATGAATATTCAAGTAACTACTTGAAACAGTTGTGAGAAGAAGAGGAGGACATATCTGTTTGTGTATAATGTAATTCCCAATATGTGCTTTCAGTCATTCGGGGGACTTGATGTGAACAGGAAATATGAAACTATATTACCATGATGAGTGTACTGATGGTTTGACATATTTAATTACATAGGGATATACTAACTGCAGTACAAATTATCCTAATTGTACAGAAAGGATCACTCAGGAAATAATAGTAGTAATGCTATTTCCATGGATGTGTGTTGGTTGTCAATCAGGTGAAGCTCAGATGCCAAAGTTTGACAGCTTTGACATAAGTAACTGCAGAAGCTGTTATTATTGTTATATATACAGCATTCCCCCACTGTTCACCAGGCTTCTAACCCATTATGTAACTCTCTAACCCCAGTCAGCATTTACCTACTTTTTTATGCACATTTACATCAATTTAAAAGTCAAGTTTCCGTGTTTTCTAGTATCTGGGTTCTTGCTGCCTTGCTTGTAATGAAATAAAAATGTTTATTCAAAATAAGCATTTTTGTTGTATAGTTTTACTTCTACCCCAGGTCCGCTCTGTGTACAGTAATGAAAGTATAGTTATACACATGGGTAGTAGACATAGGAGGAGAAAGGAGTCTGTTTTTCAGAGCCCCAGGGTTTTAGGGGCCCAGAATTTGACCCTCTTCCTATTTATTTATATTGGAGGGGCCTGTGTAAGGCTTCTTGCCCCGGGCCCACAAATTTCTGTCAAAGGGCCTGGTTATACACTATTATTAATTAAAGCAAATACAAAGGAATCATATTTTTGTGCTCATAAACTACTTTTTGAGCTTATAAACCGTGTAATCTCTTCATCATAAACAGCTTCTATGCACATTTAGGACATTTCCCTCTTACCCCATAATGGTTCAGTGTGCCCCTCTGTAATTTAAAGTCCAGTCTTGTTCTGATCATTTCAGTGTTCAAATGGCCCACACCATACATATGTAATTTCTTATAGCTATTGTTTTTAGCTTCATTTACACTGCATTATTTCTTTTTGTGCCCTCTGCTGGAAAACAATTCACAATGTGGCTTTCAGTTATTTTACTTGCAAACATATCATCAACATTACCAAACTCTTTCAGACCTGGTGGTAAAAAGATGTATTCTGAGATATAGCATTTAAAATAAATGAGACAAGAGGAAGAGCAGAATTTGTGTGCCATTGCTTTTGGCTGTTACAGTTGATTTCTTGCCCTGTTGCTTTTTGCTTAAGTCTTACTTTATGTGGGTTAAATAAATGCAGTGACTTGGCAAGCGCAGGAGCACAGCCAGTTCTGCTGACAAAGATCAAACCAAATGTAAACTGGGTTACCAAGTTCCATGCATCACTAACAATGTGACGAGCACATATTTTTAGCTCCTTCTGAGATATCTAGACTTGTTAATGTATGCGTAAACAGCAGCAGACAACCTTGTTATATGTAAAATGCTTAAAAATAGACTTATTTTTGGCTTACTAATGAAAACCAATTTTTGAAGTTGCAGCAGAAAATGTCTTCAAAGCACATTAGAATTAATCACTGTCTTTGCTTAGGGTTGCACTTTGTCAAAATGCCATAAGCTCTTGAGTATAAGGCAAAATAAAAAAAGTATTTCTCCAAAGTATTGAGGTCAAGCTGCCACTTTTGAGACATCATGGCAGGGAATAGGGCATAACGCCTTTGCAATAAATTTCCTGCCTGCAAAAATCGCTATGTGAGGATTATGAAATTAAAGCATGACATTTTGGAGATATATTAACTCAGAAGATGATGGTAAAAGGTGATTTAACTAAGCATGTTCTTGAAGTGGTTCTGCATATGTTGGTGGTAAGAGCAGTGATCCCCCTGTGCTTCAGTGTAACTGGCAGATTTGTTAAAATACGGCATAATCCCAGTATTTCCCAAATGCCACATGTAACTGTCTGTCCAGAGTTTGAGTAGGGGGTGGGCTTGGTTTAGTGTGTCAGCAGTGTGCATGTAACTGGATTCAAATACAAAAGATTTTACTTATCTTCCTAACAATGAATTAGAGCAGCATCAACTAAAAGAAACAAATATAAACATTCACAGTGGTCATTCATAAATACTAACAGGATAAAGAATAGAAAGATATGCAAGTAACATTTGACTACATTGTACAATACTCAAAAAAAAAAGAGGGAGTAAAAAGATTCTGACTCATGTTTGCTGCTTTAAAAAAAGTGGTGATAAGTTGTACACTTGATGCATTACAAAAATAATATTATGATGGTTAGTAATGGAGTGTGATGGTCAGTCAATCAATTATATATATTTTTATCACTGCCAGTCTGAATCTGCCAATTGCTGTTATTATTCTGCATATCTTATATCTTGTATTTATTTATTTTTCACCAACATCTGATCCTGTATCATTGGTGTTATATTAGCACCTTACACCAGTGTGATTGATCAACACTTTCGCATTCACCTAAAGTTGGAGAATCACGCAAGAAGTCATGCAGCATTATTTGTAAAAAGAAAGGCATCCCCTGTAAAACTTCTGTAAAATCAATATATTAATGACATGCTTACTTGTACTCCCATATCGTCAATGTTTAAAAAAGTAAACTTCTCGCTTATTCAATGTAACTGATGAGGTCCTCTTATCACACAGCCTAACCACAACTATACTCTATCTAGAAATGTCTTCTATAAGCACCTGTCAGCTGCACTGCTACTGGTGCTGCAATCATGTTCCACACACATGAAGTAAACACATGAGATTTACAGCAGGTCAGTCCCATTTTACAACTCTCTCAGTCACACAGAGCTCAGGAGATAAACTACCCACCACCATAGGACTTATACAAGGACGTGTTGTGATGGCTAGTGCGGTGAAGTTTTCTCATCACCTTTTATATTTTACAGGCAAAGCACATGTAGTGGGCCGGATGGTATGGTTTGTGTGATAAGAGTTTATATAGTTGTCCAAGAAGTGGTCTGTACTAGTTTTCTCCTTCAGTCTTTTAGTTTTTACTTTTGATTTATTTCAGATGTCCTCCAACAGTACATGCTCACTTCCTGTCAGATTATGAGACAGGCTGTATGCAGATCTACAAATGTAATTTAAAGGTACTATATTACACAAAATTGTGAGCTTTAAAGTTGCACTGCGTAACTTTTCTGGTGGAGGGTCTGCTACCTGCTTGTCTCCATGGAGATGTTATTTCATTCCATGGTATGACATTAAACATCATTACAGGTGTTTCTGTTGCTCAAAAATACCATAATTCCTTATGTGAATAGGGGCGACTCTCCACAGATCTGAACTGTAACGTAATGTTGTGATGTAACCTGTTAGTCTCTCTTGTGATAGGTAGTGTGTTTACTGTGGACCATTCTAGACAAAGCCATTTCCATGGACTCAAGCAGGTATTGGACCCTCCACCAGAAAAGTTGTACAGTGCACCTTTAAGTCATGAGAGAATGTTGTTACATCATGAAAAACATACCTGGAGTTGTGTTTTGTTTCATTCACACGTTTGAGTAATCCTGCATTATTATTCTGTTTACACCTCCAAAGCTCAAAGTGCTCTTTGTTCCTCCTTGTGATGCATTAGCGTTAGCACTGAGACACAAACAGCTCTCTCTAAACACAGAAGTGACCCCCACTGAAGTATATTTTATTTGTGTACTTTTTTGTTGTCAGTGACATCCAGTGACATCTGCAGCTTCCTGTTCACTGCTTTTTCTTCAAATATTTATTCATTTTAGCACAACTCGACAAAAAACACATAGACATAAAAGTGGGCAGGAAGTAGTGATGCTAACATTTGCAAAAAAAAAATGTATGAGGTTTTAATGGGCAAACAATATCCCTTTGCATACGCATTTTCAGTCCAATCCAATCCACTTTATTTCTATAGCACATTTTATTAACAAAGACACGTAGAAAAATAGAAAAATCTACAATTTAATAAATAAATAAAATAAGAATAATATAAAATAAAATATAATATATAAATAAATATAATAAAAATAAGAATAAATAAATGAAATCAATAAAACAAAAAAATAAAAGGCAACAGAGGACTACACAACTCACGTGGTGTTAAAAGCCAGAGAATAAAAGTGGGTCTTAAGACGAGACTTAAAACACTCCGCTGTGGGGGCTGTTCGGACATGAGGGGGCAGTTGTATGTTTGTGACACACGCTGTTTCACTAGAAAAGAGATAAACAAATGCTATGAGCATCAGGATATGAGTAAGCAAACAGAGCATTTCCCCTCATTTTGTGTCATGTCATATTTTCATCCGTTTTACTAAGTTACCTACATAGATTGTCAGTCATGAGTGGCAGTTGCAGTTGTATTTATGCTCCTGGCTACATCCTCATATTATTTCTTTGCTCCTCTTGTGTGGACATAAAAAAGGAATAGGTCTACTTTAAAATTAAAATGGACTCTTATGAGCTTTTAGCCATGTTAGAAGATCGTTACCTCTTCAGAAACATACCTGAAGTTGTTGTTTTGTTTCATTCACGTGTATTTGAGTATCACTGCATTATTAGGCTTTTTAAATCTCCCAAGCTCAAAATGCTCTGTTCCACTTTGTGACGTCATGTAGTGGTAGTTTTGAAGTTTAGTCTACATTTTACCTTTTGTTCAGTAGAGACTGGCAATTCCAGGTATGTGAAGGTATGTGGAGTTTAAAAACACAGTGGAGCACTTCCTGTATTGCCATATGACATCACAAGGTGGAACAGAGTGTTTTCTGTTTGAGAGATGAACTCTAAATATGCAGGATTTGTGTGTTAAACAAGTGTGAATGAAACATCACACAAATTCATGTATAACTTCTAAGAGGATCAGTTACTCCCAAGAGAGTTTTTGTATTTTTTATTTAATCTGCTAAAGCTAAAACACAGCGCAGAGCAGTTAGTTTGAGGTTGATTGACAAGTGCAATAAAAAGTGCGAAGTAGATTTACTCTCCCACACACAGCCTACTAAGTCCCTAAATAAACATTTGATGATGGCGAGTTCAATGCTGTGAAAGATTAAAACAGCAGCACCACAAGAGTTATATCAACATTGTGCTAAAGCAGGTGCAGCGCCAGACATTTTTGGTTGGAGGAGCTATGGGGCTGCTAAGTTCTTCAGTGGGGGGCCACACTTAACATGTAAATATAGAGCCTTTTATCAATGGAGTGCACCTCACCCCCTACCATGTTTGCTCCACTGTTTTAAACCAGTTTTTTAATTGTAGTCTCATTTTGAACACTTTGTGGTTGCTATTTTTAACATTTGAGTCAAGATTGATATGCTGTGAAAATGGGGCAACAATTTTAGGGGGAGCTATGGGGGTGCTTTGGCCATTCTAGGGGCCCCCTCAAGGCCCCCTCCCTGGCGCTTCCCCTGTGCTTAAACTAGCCTACATCCAAAGAATCAGTGTACATTACATTATGTTACGGCTTTTCCCATTCTGTAAAACACAAAGAGGATGGGTACATTTCATATGCTTACTTACAAAGATCTACTAGTAGTATTTCCTGGTCATTTGAATACCTTTTATTTACCATATAATCATTTATTTCTGGACTGGTTTTGAATGGAGAGGTTAGGCACACTTCTCTTCTAAAATGTCTTTTCAATTTTATGTGCGATCATTTTTCAGCTTGACCCTGTTGCCAAAATAAATATAAATAAATACATATATGAATGTGCCATTAAAAGCCACAAATGGCTTCAAATCTATCAACAAGCTCCTTCTCTATAGTCTTTAAAACTACAACACCAGCCAGTGCCGCCCAGAATAGACTGTCTGAAGTGAACATGGACATCGATCCAACTGGAAATGGTCTGCGGTTTGGCTTCAACAGTCTTATTCCTCACAGTCCGCGCTGACAGTAATTACAGTTGTGAGTGAGTGTGCGAGCTGTACTGTAAGTGAAAGAGAGAGATAGAGAGAGGGAGGAGGAGGAGAAAGAGGAGAGGAGATGCTAGGTCCCTTGGCGTAGTGATACATGTGGGCGTATGGTTGTGCTTCTTCTGAGGACACCTTTTCAAACTTTGCTGTGAAGAGTCTCAGTCAGCACCATAACACAGCTGCATGCCGAATATAGACACTCTTGTCACTGAAGCTCACAAGCACCTTTTAAAAACATCACAACAGCCAAGAGTCAAAATACTGAAAATAGAAACCAATGTCCTCAATCTATGCTCCATGTCATTACACTGTAATTGTTTACTATACACTTTTCAAATGCATGGTCAAGAGATGGGCATGAGCTGGACAAAAACACTGTATTGGAATTTGGGTAAAAGCAAACATGGCCTTTAAAAATTTTTAGAAAAAAAAAAAAAAAAAAGGGGGGGTATGACAACAAACTTGGTTAGAATGTTAGAATATTGGTAAGTATTTAGGCACACCCAGTAATTGTGTCACCAAAACAGACCAGAAAACCAAACTAACCAAAGTAGATTTTTATGAGCCAGTCATATAGCCATAATTTAGCCCTGGCTTGTAAACCAGGTGTGACTTTACAGCACTTCCCCAACAGTGAATATTATTTGCTCAAGCATTTGTTTGCATTAAGGGTTCATCAGCCCAGAAGTGGCAGTGCCTTGTATTATAGCCTATAAAGTTTGAGCGCAGTTAAGTGTAGGTCCTTATTAACCCTGTATTTATAGTGGAGCCATGCCTGTCTGGAGCAGGTCCGTCATGTTTTTGATCAGGGACGATAAGCAAAAGACATGAACATTAACAAAAATGAATATATGTGCCAAGTTTTAGCAAAAAAATACCCTGGACAGGTTGATGTCACTATTACAACAAATTCAAAATATGTATTGAACCATCATAAAACCAACAGCATATGAATATTGTTTTTTGTTGTGTCATTTACATATTTCTGTGTTTTTTCCAGATGACCTCCCAGATTCCACCCTTGTCAGTCAAAAATTCCTTCATACTATTTTTAACCATTCCTTAGAGAAATCTTAACTAAACAACATCACAGGCTGTCATATCTATCTACAAGAGGGTCAAATATTGGTCCACTTCAAGGCTTTGTATGGGCTTGAGTCTGTAAATTGTCCCAGCAGATTTATAGTTTCCTCCCACAGTCCAAAGCATGTGTGTAAACTGGTGACCTCTTATTGGACATTGCAAGACTGTGCCCTATGATGGGAGGGAATGGCAACATACGACATGTGGGATGCAATTAGGCTTACAGATACAGCATATGTTAGGAAACTGAGTGACAACTTTCTTGTTAAATCAATAACAATCAATAACATTCAGTCATGAAATTAAAGAGAAAATCATCACAATAAAGACATGAGTCATTTTTTATTATCTTGATGTATACTAGTAAGTATTTCTAAGTCACTGAGCAAAATATGTCTTGCCCCAGTACAGATATATACAGTATTGAGGTCAAAATAAGTACACTGTGTACTGTTAGAGCAAAAACTAGAACTAGAGCAGAACTATGAGCTGGTCTCTGAAAGTTGTGAATAGCATGTATAAACGTGGTGAATAATTAGGATAACCACTGTTTTAAATGAATGCTCTACTTTTTCAATTTCTAAGACACCTGCTTGTTTCTATGGATATGTCATTGCTCTGCCTGGAATGTTCCACAGTATGACATTAAACAGCTCTTACATTTATTCAATTACAGGTGGTTTTATAGCTCAAAAATACCTAGAAAAACAGGCATTCTGACGGTGAGCGGGGTTCCCTCTCCACTGATCTTAACTGTAACTCGGTCTGGTTTGGTCTCCATGAAGATAGAAAGGTTTAATAACAAACTGTGAAGCATTCCGGACAAAGCAATAACATTTCTGTGGAGAAAAGCACTTGACGGGTCCTCCACCAGAAAAGTTACAGATTGCACCTTTAACAGTAGGAGGTTTTAGATCAACAGGCTGGTATGATGTTAGCAGCGGAGGAAATCTGTGTGGGAACAGGACACACTTTGGGTTAAGTTGTGAACTGAAGCGGGCTCTCCAGTGCAGCTGTGGGAGCGCCTCTTTGTACCAGGCCATGGTGCAGATGAGGCAGAGCATTCAGCACATCCAATGATTAATGGAGGACACATTCAGAGGTGCAGTGTTCACGCAACATGCAGCTGCTATGAAAACTTTTCCTTTGGTGCATGTGATAAAATAGGCAGTGTGAGTTGTTTTTTTTTTTTTCTACTACATAGTTAGCTATGTAGTAGAAATATGTAGATATAGTGTATGGCTCAGGAGGTTGTTTGCAAACAGAAAGTTTGTGGTGTGATCTCTGTTATGTCTACTCTTTTTGCAAGACATTGCTAAGGAATGAATGTTGTTTTCAAGTGAATAATTCAATCCAATCCACTTAATTTATAAAGCACATTTTATAAACATGACAGTTTCCAAAGTGCTGCACAGACAAATTAAGACGGTAAAAACAATAAATAAAAAGCATTAGAAAACATAAAGCTATTTTTTATATAATTATTGGGGATTATTTATGGTTTGGATTAGCCATGGTTTGGTCAGTTAGCTGCTATTTTCTGCATTAGATTAGTTGAAGGGCCTATACTACACTATTTTTAATATATTATAATTATATTGTTTCCTCATCAAAACATTCCCAGAATTGTGTTTTGTTTTATTCACACATGTTTAACTCACAAACCCTGAGTTCTTCTCTCAAATAGAAAACATTCTGTTCCACCTGGTAATCATGTGGTAATACAGGAAATGCTCCACTGTGTTTTTAAACTCTGTACACTATTATCATTTGGATAATTTCAGTCCTGGAATTGCCAGTCTCTGCTGAATGAAAGGTAGCTGTTAACTTGAAAACTACAACTTCAAGACATTACCATGTGGTTCAAGAGCATTTTGAGCTTTGGAGATGTAGACAGATTAATAATGTAAGAATGAAACAAAATAAAACTCCAGGTATGTATTTGAGGATGTAACAACATTGTAACATGACTAAGAGTCTTTTTTGTGTAATATAGAACCTTTAAAGCTCAAAAAGTACATACATGGAGTTCTGTATTAGCAAGAATAGAACCTAGTCACATGACTTCTTCCTTTGGGGAGCCTTTTGAGGTCTTTTGCCCATTCAGTATAATATTTTGATTACATAATTGCTTTGGCAACGATCCCAATTTTTCATCAGTCTGAAAGCAATTAATAGATACAACTAGTATATTAGTAACAATAATAGTAAGAAGTAATTTCCCAGATCTAACATTTGTACTACTTTTTGCAGCCTCTTTCGACCCATCTCAGTTTTTGCATGTGTACTCCAGCATACACCTCCTTCACTCATCTCTCACTGTTGATGTTGTAGATTTTGAAACACACAGTCTAGTACAAATCAAACAGGGATGAGCCTTCAGACATTTGGCTCACGTGTGAACTCTGTGCCATGAGCAGGGATTTTCATCTGCAGCTCCAACACATACATGGCACACATATATGGCTATATTTAAACAATGTTTGGGTGTTTGCGACTGCACTTATTCATGCATGTTGATAATGTCATTTCCACACATATAGATCTAAGTGTCACCTATAGGAAATGTGCAGATGTTACATAGACCGTATACCATCATGCATCACTGCGTTCATGACGTCTTTCTGCTCTCGATTTTCACACTTTAACCCTCACATTGTATCAGACAGCTGTTCACTTTTTGCCTGGGATTCAGAATACATACTTCTTCAATACTTTACTAAGATGTTTGCCGGACCAGCCAGTCCCTTCTACAATCCTTCTTGAATCCAGAACGGACTGGAACTGCACCACAGAGCGTGAAAAAACTCCATCCAAACTTGTTGAGACAGTCCAACCAGAGCCGCTAATTTGTAGCACATGTCTCTTAAATGAGGACGACATCTCCTCTCGAAAATTCTCATATTATTCAGAACTAAATTTTCTTTTACCTGAGATAAATTACAGTTTTGTGCTGCAAGTGTTGATTCTGTAAAAATCTGTGCTGTTTGTTTCTACTGAAAGTGTATGCTCTATGCTTTGTGTTGTTGTTTTTTCCCCTTTTTTACGTGTAAGCAGCCATGTTTGTTTCTGACTTGAACAGAGCATGAGTCTCTCTAATTGATTAATCCGCCTGTCAATCACGCCCTAATAGGTGGCCAGTGAGCTCCTTTGTTTCACATTTGTCGCTGAAATGAAGACAGAGGATATAGAGACGACACTGCTATCTCTCTGTATGAAAAATTACATTCTGCATTTGCCTGTTAACATTTATTGTATCTGCAGATCAAATTGTTTTTCCCAGCAACAGTATACAAAAACTGACCACTTTTTAGGAACAATAATTTGCATCTGTTCAGCCTTTAAGCTGTTTAAACATGGATACACAGTACATACAAGTGACAATTTCAAAATGAAGCCCATGTGAAAATGTGTTTTTCTGAAGATATCATGTCAATAATATAATGAAGTCACTACCCTGAGCGAAAAAAAGTGAAATGTGTTTTTTTTTTTTAACTTGTCAAATTTGATCCTAACACAACATAAGGGTTAAACATATACAGAATGGTAAACTGCTGTCCTCACTAAACATTGCATTAGTGTGGGGCGTTTTTTTTTTTCTGTCTGTAGAGATAGCTTTGTCTAGCATTGTCCAGTGGATTTTTCTCAGTCTGAAGCTTCATGTCTCTTCTGTCATTCACCTGTCACTCACACTGACAGCCCGGGGACTCCACACTTTGAACAGCCACTGTGCTATTTATGAAAAGGCTCACACAGAAGCACTGCAGTTCAACTGATGAGCATCTTTTAGCCATGTCCTAGCCATCTGTTCTTCATAGTCATCTTTTTGTTTTTTATGGTTTGTCTGTTACATGGATTTTGATTGGATTGTCATGCATCCTCTTGCTACTTTTGCTACTTATTTAGAATGTATTATTTCTTTCTTTTTGTTAGTATAATATATTGTAATGTGTGAGCTACTGTGTCCAAAAAAATCCCTTATGGATCAAAAAAGTTTGTCTAAATCTAAGTCTATGTCTAAGTCAGTCAAGAAATAATCTCTTAACATTGAGATAAGTTCTAGATATAAAATCATTAGCCATAAGTAGGGCTGTGCAATGAATCAGCTGTAAATCAATACTGGGATTCAGTCATTTCTGATTGTTAATGATCGGCCCGCAGCCAATCCTCAGTCAGTAAAGGCATGTGGTTTGGAGTTTCAACTATTTTCTGACCCATGTTATAATGAATGTTGTTTCCACATCAAAAACACACTTGGACTTTTGTATTGTTTCATTCACACCTGTTTAACAAACAAATCCTGCATATTTAGGCTGAGTTCTTCTCTCAAACAGAAAACACTCTGTTCCACCTTGCGATGTGGTAATACAGGAAGTGCTCCACTTTGTTTTTAAACTTCATATACCTTCACTAGAATAACTTTGACGATTTCAGCCCTGGATTTGCCCACTACTGAACTAAAAGTGAAAGGTAGATGTTAACTTGAAAACTACTGCTCCAGGACATCATAAGATGGAACAGAGCATTTTGAGCTTGAGGAGAGGCAGACAGCCAAATAATGCAGTGTTACTCAAACGTGTGAATGAAACAAAACACTACTCCAGGTATGTTTTTGAAGAGGTTACAACATTCCAACATGGTAAAAAGCTCACAAGAGTGAATTTTGCATAATAGAAAATCTTTAAGGAATAATTGTATTGGAATAGTGGTAGTTTTCAAATAGAGATGGGCAATTCCAAGGCTGAAATCATCCAAATGATTCAACTGAAGGTGTATGGAGTTTAAAAACACAGTGGAGCACTTCCTATATTATCACATAACATCACAAAGTGGAGCAGAGTGTTTTTTGTTTGAGAACTCAGCCTAAATATGCAGGATTTGTGTGTTAAACATGTGTGAATGAAACCAAACACAACCCGGGTATGTTTTTGATGAAGAAACAACATAGATCAGAAAAAGCATAATATGGGCTCTTTAATACTTTTTACATTGCTTTGAAGACAGCTCTACACACCTAATTTATGCAAAACATCATACACCGGAAAATGGCACATTCTCACCTAAATCTCCCACAAACAAATAAAACCAGTCCTAAATGTGGGAGTGAATAACAGTGAATAATTGCATCAACACATTTGGAATGATTTGTTCTCAATCCAGTAGAGCTGCATTCAAACACTTGTCTATTTCAAACTCTACATTTTTGACCTCATATTTGTAGGATTTTCAGATGTTCCCCAGGAGATACAGCATGCTAATTAGATCAGCCTGACCGCTGCCTGACCTTCCTCTCCGCAGGGACAATATTTTCTTCTCAGTTTTTGAAAGCCCCGGGATCCCAACAGAGCATTGACATTAGAGGTGAGGAGTGGGGCAGCTGGAGCACGTTTGCACATAGATAACGGGTAGGATTATAAAGCTTTTGTTAAACCTGTATCCATTCTACAGTTTGAAAGCGTAAGTCTTCTATAGATGTGAAAACAAATGCTTTAAAAAAAAAATATATATATATATGGCTACTTTGAATGAATGTATGAATGAATGCGTTGCGCTTTAGGCTTCTCACATCTTTTTAAAAAAATCTCCATAAAAAGGCATATTTGTTTATTTGTTTGTTATTTAAAGTTGCACTATGTAACTTTACTGGTAGTGGGTGCTTCCAAGTCATGGAGATGTCATTGCTTTCAATGTTCACAGGCAGTATGGAAATAAACTTGTAATCTTAAAAAAAAAAAAAGAAAACCAGGTGCATCCTGTGCTTGTCTTGTGTGTGTATATATATATATATATAAATATACACACTGCAGGTGAATAGGAATAGAAGCACTTTAAACTTAGTCACCTTAACTTTTAATAATTTAATAAACACACAGCTACACTACAAAACACAATATTGTCACGCTGGGAAACTGAAATCGGTGTTGACTGCATGCCAAACAAACCCTGATCTAGTGCAATCTTATTTTTTATTTTATGAAAATTACACTTAATCCATGAATAGATTGGGAGCACAACCTCTGACATCCTGTATCGCTTGTATCAGAAATATTATGAATGCAGCTTCCAGGAGTGATTATAGGACACGATCATGGCAGGAAATCCATTCTCCCTCTCTCTCTGCCACGTGTGCACACCTCAATCATGTTTCTTATTACTTCATGCAGATATTCAAGTGCTGAAAATTGTGCCTGGCATGTGAATAACTCCAACAGGAAAAAGCTGCTCATATCCGGCAGCTCAGAATGTTAACCCCTATTGAATGAGAATAACACTTGCAACAAAGGTGAGACCAGATGTGTTTTCCTGTGACAATAATGTTGCCATATAATATGTAGCATAGACACAACGCTGGTTTACTGTAATATTATTTGCCTTTCGTTTATCCAAGGTTTTCATGATTGTGATTGCACTCTACACGAGAAGCTCTGATTGTAAGTCGTTTTGCATAAAAGCATCACAAAATGCTAAAAGATGTAAATTAGAATTAGCCTCACTTGTTAAGATGTTGCCAAGAGGGCCAGCGGGAAGGTGTTAAAAATACATGTTGAGAGAAATCTTTATATAGAGAGGATAAATATGAGCATACCATATCTTTTGACCTGCTCAGTAAATTGCACAGAAGAGGAATTTCACCATGCTCACAACTGTCAAAAAGCAATTAACACAGAGGTCAAGGACAAGGACATTGTACTATTTGCATTAGAAACTTGCAAAGTAATGGGCCAACTATTTCAGTTTAGTTTAGTCTTTATTTGAAGAGACAATGTACAGAAACATTAAGCTCATAAAACCAGAGATGTTCTGCACCAGATCATAGCTAAACAGCTTGTTTGCATCTCCAGTCCCGGGTTTACAGAAATATACAATGCAATTACATTCAGCAATAATCAACAATAAGAGCAATTCACACTGTCCACTCTCTGACCCACACAGAATCACACATTATCACACAAGTACAGTACAACCACACATCTCAACAAAGTCTCAATAAACATCTAGAAGACCACTGCTCCACTGCTCCACCCTGTCACCCAGTATGAAGGTGGACTTGAGCCATCTAGCTTGACACAAAATGTACACATTTATAAGAAAAAAATTGGGCACCCCAGCTTCAGAGCTTAATGAGCCATGTGTACACCTAACAATGAATAATATTTACCCAAACCTCTTATTGAGAAAGCCAAAAGTACCTTCAGACATTCATTATAAAAGTTGGCAGCAGGTAGATTAGGTGAGGATGTTGTGCATAGCCTTGTTTGACTCTTGAGTATAGATGTGTGTGTGTGGACCCCAGAGAGGCTCCTCTAAATACAGCACAGAGCTAATGTCAAATCAAAGCTCAACTTATTAAGGGTTTAATGATCTCCTCGTCCTCCAGGACCAGGCTCTGAATATTACCAGCCACGGTACAGATGGCACTTTGATTAAGAAGGCCTGGGCTAGTTTGGTTTCACATACTGAGCTGTCTGTATGTCAGCACCATAGACACCTGACCTGACATATGACTAAATGTTTCCTCTACCATTTTAACTGCAAATGCACCTAAGAAATGAAAAACAACATTATAATTCAAATAAACATTAAACAACACTGAAATCTGCAAAGTTATTGGTTTAAGTTTACAGTTTCAACAATGCTGTTCTAAAGAAGTTTGCTAACAAGCAGTCATTTATAAACTCTCTGAAGTATAGGAAGTTGAAAAGGAGCAGGAGGCTTTGCATATGACACAGCAGGTGCGTTGGATGAATGGTAGTAACCCGACAAACTTAAAACAAAAGAGAATCCTGCGCCGTCAATGCGTCCAAATGTGCACTACAAAAACTAAAATCTAGCCAAGTTAAGATTACTTGAATTAAGAAAGTTTTATCATGATTTGAGTAAATTTCACTTGACAAGTAAAATGATCTACCAATGGAACAAGACTTTTTGTACTTAATATATGAAAATACATCTTGCTACGTTAATCTAATGTTGCTCAAATTAAGAAAAACACACTTATTCCACAGGTAGATTATTTTCTTTGTCAAGTTGAATCTGCTCAAGTAAAGTAAAATGTTCTTAATTTAAGTAATTTTAACTTACTTTGTGCAGTGTGAATTTATTTATAGTGCAATGTGTGGCCATGTGCCCTTCTTCAGGCAAAAATCTTTTAGCCCAAAGAAGGCCACATGGCTGAAACTTTGCACTATAAATACACTTTTGGACTGGTGGTGTGTGGGATTCTTTCTTGTTTAAACGTTTGCCATTTCAGCTTTTTAGAATGGATTTTTTTCTCCTCTGAAAAAGGGTCAAAAATCTTTGGGAGTGATTCTAGGAGATCACACATCGCCATGCTACTCCTACTGAACAACCATGCAACCATTTCCACCATAAAAAAGATGTCTCCTTGTGGCATTCACTTACTGTAAAACATACTTTCTTTTACAGGCCTTATCTTCTGCTGATGCCCTCCCATTCTCCACTCTATAAGATCAGAGCCTTTTCCCACACTGATCTGACAGAGAACAGCGTCTTCATGAAGCGATCTCAAACTGTCAGGGTTTTATGTCCCCCTGAATCAAGCTGCAGACGAGTGTGAAAAGCGTGGGTGTAAAAACCAGAGGTGTGATTTTTCATGCCCATTGGGTGATTCATCCTTTGGAGTATTTCTACACTTCGCTCCATATCACAAGGGAAAAATGATCATTTATATCTCACACAGAGGGAGCACGATTTGTAGCACCTTTCCAAAGTGATAATATCAAAGTTTTTTTGTTATTAGTAATTGTAGGTTTGGCGACTCGGTGGCACCTATTACTATTATCTAGTGACGAGTCAAGCTTTGGTGTTTTGTTCTTCACACTGGGTAATTATTTCAGCCTCCAAGCAAAAAGGAGCTGTGATTCTTTGAGTCAGTACTGAATAATAAAATGATTTGAGGTGGTGTTGGGTGTTTAACAAAAATCCACATATTTGACAGTTGGTTAAGTTATTCTGGTAACTGATGAAATACTGATGCTAACCAACCATCAGAATTATAGAGGGTGATGTAAATCAAATAATATCATTACGTAACAGTCAAACTAATGAGAGCAATGACATAGGTCGTGTCTCATTTCTCTATTCTCGCTTTGTGGTCCTTGGTTCCTCTCCTTGATCCTCCATTTTCCAGCTGTCAATCAAGTGTATCATGTTAAGTGGTGTCCCAAAGGAAACCACGGAAGGAAGGAGTAAACCTGAGGGAAGCTTCAGGAGGCAGACATCAGATAATAATCAGAAATAATCAAACTTTATTGGTCTCAGTGAGGAGTTTATATTCTTTCCCCTCCCTATGTCTCCTCTGTGGGCGGAACTTCCTCACCTATTTCCCGCAGAATCGAAGAGAGGAATCAAGGAGAAGAGAGTGAGGAAAGAGAAAAGAGATGTGGCCATACACTGTTGACGGTTCAGCAGTAAAGGCTGGATTAAGTTCTTATTATTTCACAGCTTCATACGTTGGAATGTACAATTGTGTAACAACAATATTACTAACATATTTAGCAAAGACACAAGCCGGCCCTGCTCTCAAGAACTCCCCAAACTAGACCAAACCTGGGCAGGAACAGAGTGTGTGCCTCACTTTTCACACACTCAGTCCAATATCACATTCTTATTTGTGAAACACATTCTCTTGAAGTTTCAGTTGAGGTTTCATGAGCTTTTTATGTGTTTTCAATTACCCCATTATCCACAACACACTAACAGAAATCACAAAGTCCCCAATACTATATAATGAGCTTTCTTGATCTCCTTATAATGTACTCCAAATATGGCCTGTTCAATGAAGCACTATCAAAACTGAAGAGTCTTATTACAAACAATGGCTGCAGTTACAAGCGCATTCAAAATCATCTCAAATTATCAGATTTTCTGAGTTATAAGACTGTCAAAATGTCATATAAACACAGAAATAATTTGGTGTCTTTCTGATGGTGGTCCCTTTGATCACTCACATCAGATTTAGCAGTTTTAGAGGTCCAGAAATCAGATCATAGTCAGATTTTGGTCTGCATGTAATCTCGGCCACTGTCTTTGTTATTTTAGCCAAAATGTCTGCCCAAAACAAATACATGAAGTAGCTACAAGAGAGACACAATGTGCATTTTACTTGAAAGTACAGTCAAGTTCATCGTTTTATAACATTTGGTTTGGAACTCGGAGTTTACTTTCTTTTAAACAGCCTCCTGTTGCCCAGTCCAACGGCTCACACTTAGAGACTCCAGTGGGACTTCTCACTCTCTTGTTCACACAATGTAAATCTGTTGTTAACAAGGAATGTCACTGCATTTCAACTGTTTGGAAGATATTAGGACTGCAGACTGAGCCATTAAAATATGATACAAATTTTCGCTTAATGATATTGTGATGCTATTCTGTTTAATGCAGCTCTGTGCTCAAACACTGTCTTCCATTCATTCCATCTGTTGGTTATTGATACTTTGCAGTGACTGTCATGCTGGGGGTGTTCTACATATAGTATCTCTATTGGTGGAATGTTAAGTAGTTACCATGGTGACACAATGCACACAAACATAGAAAAAAATCTCTAAGATCTCAAGAAAAATAATAAAATGGATTTAAACAACACATTTTCAGGAGCCTGTGATCAACATAAGCGTTCATGGTCCTGTTTAGGAGTTTGATTTCCAACAAAAATGGTGAAAGTTTCTAACTGAAAACTGTTGACTAGCATATGACTGACTAGAGTAAATGTTGGTTAGCTTGTGATTGTAACTTTAAGTGTGAGAGACTTGCTTAGGAACCATAGACTGTATAAAAAAAGTGGACTAAGCGAGACGTCACTCGCTTCATGTAGAGGATCAGAAATGACTTCATGTAGAGGATCAGAAACTAAACCCATAGGCCTAGTTAAGCTGCTCTAGGAGATATATTACTGGGGAAAGTATGGCAACTTTAGCACTGTCCTCTGGTTTCTCCTACTTTTTCTCTTCCTACTGTTAAGATTATTCAATTACTAGTTCATTCGTAGTCTGTTCTTTGCTATTCACATGTTGTCCCTGTCCCACTCCCTTTTGGGGAGTGTAACTGTTTCAGATGCTGCTGTTCCAGTTTGGACCGCTGCTGTCCCCTAGTGTCGAGGACCTGGACCCCTCCTCTCCTTCCCTATCCTGGATTAACTGTCCTCGTCCTGCTAGATTAGTAGTTTCATCTGCCTGTCCGTCCTTAGGAGTAGGATCTCTCCTTCACTGTGGTTCTCCTCGAGGTTTCTCCGTTTTCCCATTGGGTTTTTTGGAGTTTTTCCTTGCCGAGAAGGAGGGTCTAAGGACAGGAGATGCTGGGACAATCATCCATTTGCCTGCTTGTTGTTGAACATTCTGTATTTTTGTTTTATGAATGTTTCTTCTGCTTTATTAATCAGCAATTTTGTGAAGTCCGCCGAGATAACTCTTGTTGTGATTTTGGGCTATACAAAAATAAATTGAATTGAATTGAATTGAATGTAGAGTGGGTTAATACGAACATTTTAAGACCAAAATGACGAGTCTCACAGCAGCAGTTACAGAGAGAGGGGCCACAATATTCCAATGTAAGTCAATTGGAGCCAGGGTCAGTAGGAGCGAACATCCTGTTTGGAACGCAGCTAGCGCGTTAGCTATGTCCATTTATATATATAGTCTATGTTAGGAACACAAATCAGATCACCTGCTGTAGTTCCAACCAAGTCAGCTCTTTTCTTGTGTTAAAATAAAGCTCAGATTAAGTCTAACTTGATTAACAAAGTTTCTAACAAAGTAGTGCTTTCAGTTAGCATCACACCATCAAGGAATGTTGATGACATCAGCTACAGAGTATCATTTCTCTGTCATGCTCATCAATTCTGTGTCAGATTTGGCCAATCACAGTAAAGTGTAACCTTTCAGAAGAAGCAAACAGCTTGAATTAGATTCATCAAGGGAGATGTAATTGTAAATAACATAGCAGGAGCCAGCAGGAGTCCCCTGTTTTCATCCAAAGAACATAACAATATCATTACACACTGAACTCATACTTGAACACTGTACTGATTAAATATAGGGTATTTCATGCATAAATACTGTAATAAATAGTACACATTGTTTGTCCACATCTTTTTAGTATTAACAGTTGCTAAACATAAATATTAATATTTGTGACACACGTGATCGACTGTGTCTTAGCGTATTGGAAAAATATGTGCAAATGGTTCGTTTGGCTGTTGTATATCCATACCATCTGGGACACACAAGTCTCCCTGCTGTTGAATATTGCAGATCAAATAAGACTGATCCATGGTAGAGACTTCTAACATAATAGCCATGACATGTTTGTGGACATACCTCAAGTTAGCTGACCCTTTGTGGGTAAGTGGGAGTTCGGTCTCTCTCATGCAGATGCACAGCTTAAATAAATAATTCTTAATTGCTGGATACAGAGTCTAGGCTTGTCTCTACTTCCTGTTGGTTTGAGGAAGTAGAGGGGAAGTGAATGAGCAGCCCGGGTGGAGCATGGGTCTCATCATGAGTTTGTCTGCATATTTTTGATTAAATTTAATGCATTGAAATTTTCACATAAAAGGAAATGAGGAAAGAAAGAATGCAATCAGCACAATTATGAACTATGTGGGGATAATAGTATTGAACAATACTGTAAAATAAAGGTTTACACAGAATAGCATCAGTATAGCATCTTCTAGTAATACATACTGTAACCACTATACCTGCTATAAATGGAAAAGCAAGTATTGTTTTTGGCTTTATGTAAGCTAAAAATGCCAACAAAAATATTTAAAATGTACTTAGTTAATTTTCATCATTCAACACAACAGGAGGGATCAGTTCGCAGTACCAGTGGGCTAAATAAGAAGACCATAACATTAAAGGTGGACTGCGCAACTTTTTTGGTGGATGGTCCATCACCTGCTTGTCTGCATGGAGATGTTATTGCTTTGTCTGGAATGTTCCATGGTGGAGATTAAACCTATCAATCACAAGGGAGACAACTATAGGTTATATTATAGGTCAAATTTGTAGAGAGGCAACCCTATTCACAGAGAGAATTATTGTTTTTTTGAGCAATAGAAACACCCATAATGAATAAATGCTACATAGATGTATTTAATGTCATACCATGGACCATTCCAGCCAAAGCAATAATATCTCCATGGAGACAAGCAAGTGACGGACCCTCCACTAGAAAAGTTGCGCAATGCACCTTTAAAGAAAATATAGTAAGTATAGTATTTTCTTAAAATAGTACTGAATCCTTTAAAAATACATTTTCCTGATAAACACATTTGTTGCCAGCTTTGAAAGAGCATATTTGACACATTCTTATTTTTACCTCAGAAAATCATTTCTTGTGGCCATGTATGTTGAGATCAATACGTGTGGAGCAGCTGACTGGTGCTGGACGCCTCTGGATGGCAGATGCAGCCTCTTGTGTCAGTGAGCATTGAAGTCTGCGGTCGGTCAGAGGAAGAGCATTTCTCTGAAGGTCAGAGGGATAGATAAAGGGCACATGAGACAGGAGATCCACACGCACAGGGGATGGGGAGGGCAGGTCTCAAATACTGTTAGGTCAAACTGGAAAGATATTTTCTGATCTGATCAAGAGTAAAGTGTCTAAAATATATGGCCATATAGAAGTTGCATAGTTTTTTTTTTTTTTTTTTTTAGTACAGCTGTGCCCATTTTGTACAGGTCATAATAATCAGTGTTCATTTTTCCAGTTGTTAAAGGTCCTATATTACACAAAACTGACTCTTGTGAGCTTTAAGCCATGTTGTTACCTCCTCAAAAACATAAACATGTTTGAATAACCCTTTATTATTAGTCTGACTAGAGCTCCAAAGCTCCAAATGTTTTGTTCCAACTTGTGATGTCATGAAGCGGTAGTTTTAAAGCTAACAGCTCCTTTTATCTTTTGTTCCATAGAGATGGGCAATTCCATGTCTGAAATTATCCAAATGATTTTATTGAAGGTATATGAACTTTAAAAACACAGTGGAGCACTTCTTGTATCACCACATGACATCACAAGGTGGGACAGAGCGTTTCCTGTTTGACTAAAGAACTCAGCCTAAATATGCAGGGTTTGTGTGTTAAATGTGTGTGAATGAAACAAATCATCATATATTTGTGATGAGGAAACAACATTATAACATCAGAAAATAGTGTAATATTAAGCACACAACAGCTCTAACATGATCCACCATCTTCTAAACATATTTGAATAGCTATCTTACAGCACAATAAATCTGTATATTGCAATGCCTAATAATAGGACTTGGTCAAACTGTCAAAGCTACTGGCCACTTGACACATGTATCCAGGTCAGCCTTAAGCCACTACAAGATTTCCAGGTAAAATCAATACTTTTTGACGTCACAAGCATTATAGAAAGGTCATACATAGGACCCACAGTATATTGTGACTGAATATATAATGTGTTCTGTTTGTGGTTCTTAGCTCTTTTCTGATTTATCACAAAAAAGCAGACAATTTGGTGAGTACTGCATTGTAACTGCAAGGTAATAAATTGCTGTAGTTTCTACTATTTCTCTGTTTTTACAACAGCTTCTTGCTTTGACATATTACAAGCCATAACTGTAGATTGAAATGCACAGTGGTACAGAAAATCATTACAGTTAGTAAAAACTTTTTCTGTCTGTTGTAAATTACAATTAGTTTTAATTACATGTAAATGTTGTATTTTCAAATGTTTCCACACTGCACACATTCAGTTATGAAGAGCAGAGACAAAGAGGAGCTCAATACTGCACTGGTCCATTTTTCACCACTGTAATAAAGTTTATAGGGTAGCATATTGTTTCAGTGTTCTGGCTTTAAGTAGCCTAGCACTTAGATGTGAACGTAGCTTATTAAACGTGCATAACCGCGCTGTTATCTGTGACTACATATGCACATTTAGAGCCACAGTAGCTACAGTAATTACATAAAAAATGTGTCTAGGAAGCCCATTTGGAATTTGGAGATGCATAAACATTTAACAGGGTCAGCCCTAATGATAGTGACCCCCCATCTTTCCTCTTAAGAGAACGTATCTACCTCCCTTATCATTCTTGTCAAAAAGTGGTTAAAAAAATAAATAATAATAATAATAATAATAATAATAATAATAATAATAATAATAATAATAAAACCCATAGTTTTAGCATAGCATAGCTAGTTTAGCATGTTTTGTTTCAGAGAGATAGGTTTTCTGCAAAAATGCTATCTCAATTTTTTTCTCTTTAATTTTGTTAATATCTTGCTTCTTTTGATTGTACTGAGTAACCCATTGACATTATAAGTCACCATTTTAAGTGTTCACATGTAGATTTAGTAAACAATTTATCCCATAACATACACAAATATGAACTGACTTGAACAAAAAAACACAATAAACAAAAACAATTGATCTCAAAAACAATCCTGTAAAAACCCAGATGGAAAGGGGGTCTAGAGGGGGAGCCTTGTCTCCTCGTTGGAGGGAGAGGGCCTACTGCAGTAACGTTGTCCATCACTATTCACATCACTGCCTACTATTCTAACACCCCCGACCATGTGTCTTTTATATAAGCCTAAAGTTCTTTCTTTTATTATTAGCCTTCATAGTTCTTTTATCCCCAGTAGCTTTTAATTAACATCTTTATTCTTGAATCCATGAGGAACTCACCAGTGCACTTGCCTATAATGCTCAGTCCTTCTGTTGTTTTTCTTGGTAGCTTGGGGCATTGTTTTTCTTGGTAGCTTGGGGCACTTGGGATCTGTCTACCCTGCTCCTGGTCTTTACCGTGTTCCAAGTTAGATGCCGAATCTACTCCAAAAGCGACGTTGGGCTTGGATTAGTCAAAGCCGTAACAGAGAATCCTCTCTTGGCCATGTCCCTCCTCACTTACTCCGCCAATCCGTACAGCACTGGGCCACCCTCGTAGTACACTTTTAATTTAGTCGAGAATGGGGTTTGAAAATGTATCTTCTTTTCCTTCAGGACTGCTTTTGCCTTGCGCTACAACAGGACATCTGGTGCATAGTCGTGGTCCAGATTCACTGCTCTGCCACTCAGATGGAAGCCCAGTTTCTGCCAGGCCAATCTCAAAATCTCTTCTTTCACGTTATAACTTGAGAATTTAGCTACAATTGACCTCGGAGGTGTGTCGGGGGTGGCTGATGGGTTCCATGTCATTGGCCCGACAGCCCATTAGTACAACAGCCCAGTAGTCCAAAAATGGACCATCGAGTAGAGATCCCATTAGTCTGACATTCCACTAGTCCAAAAAAAAGAGAAGCATTGGTCTGACAGCCCTATAGTCCGACAGGATGTTAGTCCAACCACACACAGTAGTGATGCGTGATGACTTGTAACGTGCTGAGGATAAACCGTTGGTAATTTCGGAGTGTGGGTGGAATTCTTGTTCGTTTAGAGAGCCACACCGGGGTGGGGAGCCACAAACACCAGAACAAGAAAATCTACGTCATTACCGGATTATGTGTGTAGAATCCCTCAGTCGTCCAGGTAGAATCCATGGCAAAGGAGAAATTCAATTTGTCAACTGGACAAAAGTTTATTTGGTCGAATACATTTCGCAGCTCATCCAAGCTGCTTCTTCAGTTCTGGTCAGATGCTGGTGGACACTGCCTTATATCTGCTTGAAGAGAGGAGCTAAATACAATGAAATTACTGTGAGACTATCACACCTATTTGTTTACAGTTTCTGTTAGTTAGGTGGGCCTATTAAATATGCAGTGGGAGTGGAGTGTTGATTTGGGTTTGAGGAAAGAAATCAAAATTCAAGATTTGGAACCTTTTACTGCACATATCAATTCTGTAGATCTGAACATCAAATTCACTTGTGAAGATGCCAAGGACAACACATTGGCCTTCTTAGATTGTGCAGTAACAATAGGAGAAGACCGGCGACTCCAGGTAGAGGTCTTCAGGAAGCCCACACACACCGACCAATATCTGCTTTTTGATTCACACCACCCACTGCAGCACAAACTTGGAGTTATTCGGAAATTACGACACAGGGCCCAAGTGGTTCCTACAAGCACAGAGGGAAAGGAGAAAGAAGAACAACATGTGCAGAAAGCCCTCTCCATTTGTGGATATCCTAAATGGGCTTTCAGTAAAACGAAGAGAGCCAAGAAACAGAACAACAGAGAACCAGAACCCAGGAGAAACGGTGCAACTATTCCTTACCAGAGGTGGAAAAAGTACTGAAAAATTGTAATTAAGTAAAAGTATCTTTACTTTGCTTAAATCCTACTCAAGTAAAAGTAAAAGTACCCGTCTGAAAATGTACTCGAGTAAAAGTAAAAAATTACTTCATTTCAAATGTACTTTGAGTAAAAGTTACTTAGTTACTTTCAATTAAATAAATAAAAAAAACTAAATGTGACAGCACTACCATTTAATTCCTCTAGGAGCTGAAGATATATGGGATAATGAATCTAGACCAGGGGTCGGCAACCCGCGGCTCCAGAGCCGCATGTGGCTCTTTCATCGTTCTGTCGTGGCTCCCTGTGACTTTGGAAAATAATAATGAGTATTTAATTACATTGTATTTTTATTTTAGTTTGTTCATTTTTAAATGTAAATCTAAAATTGTAGATAATGGTAATCTTGTAACATTTAAATAAAACGTTTTTAATATTGGCGGCACGGTGGCTGAGTGGCAACACTCATGCCTCACAGCAAAAAGGTTACGGGTTCGATCAACCAAAAACATGCAACACCCCTATGAACAGTATACAATCAAGGAATTCCTCCCTCCTGTGGGCTCACCACCTACAGAGGGGTTCATAGGGGTCTGGGTCTGGTGCACAGAGTAATGGGCAGCGCGCTGCCCCCGCGACCCAGCCAGATTAAGCGGGAGAAAATGGATGGTTTTTAATATTTTTGTCGCTCAAAACATGAGTCAAAGCCGCCGATGTGCGCCACCCGGCACACACTGGCAGCCCGGACTTACCGGCACCTTCATCAGCAGTATGATTTTCAGCCCAATGATGATAAATCCAAGAAAAGAAAAATTTCTGAAGAAAACAGAACGCTTAATGCTACGTGGGCAGATTCATTTGCTTTCACGGCTGATGAGACTGGTACACGCGGTACACGCGATAAAATGATGACTGAACACAGAAGCAGACGCATTTTTGGTTCACTGCAGGTAGATAATTTAAGTTTGGATTTTTATTTCCTACGAGGAGGACTCAAATAATAATAATGTGTTTAATGCAGCTTTGCGCACATTTGTTTACGTTTTACAGAAGTGAAACTTAAAACCACATGGCTCATTTGCATAAACTAGAAGAGCTGAAAAAACAGCTCGCTCCTTGTGCCGCTGATGTGGTCAGCTTCTGTTATTATTATGACCTCCATATCTGGCTCTGCACTGGCCATCTTGTTCCAACGCCTTGATTCAGATTGTGAAACAATGGAATTGCCGCACGCAAACCCGCGTAATGCAATTTCCTTTCAGTTCCGGCAGATTTTTTTTCCCGCATTTTATTTTTTGCCCCTATCGATATTATTTTACTCAGTAACGAGGGCGGCTTTCAATGTAGCGAAGTAAAATACTTGGTTTAAAATGTACTCGAGTAAAAGTAAAATGACCTGTTTCAAAAACTACTTAGAAAATTACAAAGTACTCATAAAAACGACTCAATTACAGTAACGTGAGTAAATGTAATTCGTTACTTTCCACCCCTGTTCCTTACCTGGTTGGTGTTTCTGAAAAACTATAGAGGATCTTCAGACAACATGAAATCCCAGTCTATTTCAAACCCACAAACACTTTAAGACAAAAACTGGTCCATCCTAAGGACAAAACACCGAGCCACAAACAAAGCAATGTGGTCTACTCCATTCAGTGTAGTGAAGACTGCAGTGAGCGCTACATTGGAGAAACAAAACAGCCACTTTTCAAACTAATGTATCAACACAGACGGGAGAGCCAGAGTGGACCTCAATCTGCCGTACATCTCCACCTAAAAGCCACGGGCCACTCCTTAGAGGACAGCGAGGTCCAGATCGTGGCTAGAGAAAAGAACTGATTTGAGAGGGGAGTTAAAGAGGCTATTTTTGTCAAGAAAGAAAATCTTTCCTTGAACAGAAATGGAGGTCTGAGACATCATTTGTCTCCCATTTATAACTCTATCCTCAAACTCAAATCAAAACAAAGAAAACAATAGGAATAGCCAGGTCAGGTCCAGAGGTGTGAAAACACCCATTATGGCCCTGAATGGTTCTGCTAACAACACCCCCACTCCCACTGCATATTTAATAGGCCCACCTAACTAACAGAAACTGTAAACAAATAGGTGTGGTAGTCTCAGAGTAATTTCATTGTATGTAGTATCCCTCAGTCATCCAGGTAGAATCCATAGCAAAAGGAGAAATTTAATTTGTCAACTGGACAGAGTTTATTTGGTCGAATACGTTTCGCAGCTCATCCAAGCTGCTTCTTCAGTTCTGTCCAGTTGACAAATTAAATTTCTCCTTTTGCTATAATTTCATTGTAGTTAGCTCCTCCCTTCAGGCAGATATAAGGCAGTGTCCACCAGCGTCTGACCAGAACTGAAGAAGCAGCTTGGATGAGCTGTGAAACGTATTCAACCAAATAAACGTTTGTCCAGTTGACAAATTGAATTTCTCCTTTGCCATTAGCGGATTATAAATATATACACGCTGCATCTGCCGAGCCGATCGCCAGGACTACAGCAGGACCAGGACTGAACCAGGGCTAAACCAGGACTGGACCAGAGTTAAACTAGGACTGGATCAGGACTGAACCAGGATTGAACCAGGACTGAACCAGGTCTAAATCAGGACTGAACCAGGACTGAACCAGGTCTAAACCAGGACTTAACCAGGTCTAAATCAGGACTGAACCAGGACTGAACAAGGTCTAAACCAGGACTTAACAAGGTCTAAACCGAAACTGGACCAGGACTAAACCAGGACATAACAAGGTCTAAACCAGAACTAAACCACTGTCATTAGAGTGTCTTTAGCGGAGTATAAATATATACACCCCGCAGCCACCGAGACGATCGCCAGGACTACAGCAGGACTGGACCAGGACTAAACCAAGACTGGACCAGGACTGAACCAGGACTAAACCAGGACTAAACTAGGACTAAACCGGGACTTAACCAGGTCTAAACCTATTTTGTGTGACTAAAATTTGCCTAAATGATAAATGTTATAGGCCTACCAGTTTACTTAATTTCATTTGCTTAATTTAATATAGGCTAATTTCATTTTCATTAATTACAGTTGAATTGGACTCGTGAGTTCAGCGTTTCCCATTTACTTGGTTAACATATGTGCTGGGATTGTGAAATAAACAGATTGTTTTACTTTGTAGCAGACTACTTCTTTAGGAGGAAATATAAATTCTCTTCTCTTATACCTATCCCTGGCCTTATTTTGGCATTTTAGTGCACATTTGTTAAAAATCTGACTTTTGGGTCAAAAGCTGTGTCTGTAACGGCCTCTTTAGGATCAACTACGGCCAGTACATTTGAATTTTCCAACTAATGGCCGCCAGTGAGTCAGATGCTAGGTTATTACATCTACGGTCTACGGGCGGTAAGTGAGGAGCCTCTCTCATCCCCGCGCCTACCTGGCACCACTGGTCACTGCGATGTCCTGCCGTGTCTGGAGAAAAGGGAACCGGCGTGATCCAATCACAAATGTCCGCTCTGTTTCAAAGTCTGGAGCGCACCGGTTCATGCCATGTTGGACTGTTGTCATGTCAATCTCTGTTGCTACTAGTGGCCATTTATTTTACATAGACACAAATCTAGTCATGTCTTTTCTCTTCTTTTTGGTTAAGTATTTTAGAACTGCCATATTCATAGTTAAGTAGAATTTTTGACAATGGTAAGGACCCATATTACGCTATGTTCTGATCTGTTATAATGTTGTTCCCTCATCACAAACAGACCTGGTGTTATGTTTTGTTTCATTCATACGTTTAACACACAAATGCTGCATATTTCGGCTGACTTCTTCTCACAAACATAAAACACTGTTCCACCTCGTGATGTCATGTGGTAATACAGGAAGTGCTCCACTGTGTTTTTAATCGGTTGCTGTTAACTTGAAAACTACCACTAAATGACATCACAAGGTGGAACAGAGCAGTTTGAGCTTTGGAGGTGCAGACAGACTAATAGTAAAGGGTTACTCAAATGTGTGATTGAAACAAAACACAACTCCAAGTTATGTGTTTGAGGAAATAACATTATTACATGGCTTAAAGTTCACAAGAGTCAATTTTACGTAATATATGATTTAAGCCCTAATTTAAGCCTGATAAAGTTTGAGTTTAGATCTGGTGGTACTCAGAAATTCAAATATTATTTTGGTGGCAAAAGGAGAAATTGAATTTGTCAACTGGACAGAGTTAGCTCCTCCCTTCAGACAGATATAAAGCAGTGTCCGCCAGCATCTGACCAGAACTGAAGAAGCAGCTTGGATGAGCTGCGAAATGTATTCGACCAAATAAACTCTGTCCAGTTGATAAATTAAATTTCATCTTTTGCCATGGATTCTACCTGGACGACTGAGGGATTCTACACACATTATTTTGGTGGTACTTAATGTGTGAAAAGTTTGAGAATTGCTGCTTTAAAGATTCGTGCATTAATAAATAATATATATTACAATGTGCTGATAATAACTAACACTAATTACAATGTACTGGTTGAGATGCCAGCAGAGAGACGCAAAGGGACAGGCTTTGTGTGAGTCAACCCTCCAAAAATGCCTCACCATGCCGTCCTCGGGCCAGAAAACGTGGCCATGATGAAGATGAGGATGACGGTCCAACATGCATAAAGGCCCGTGTGGAGCCTAAAACCCCAAATCTGAGGAGGAGAAACTGGGACAACGCTGAAGACAATGATGAGTTTTTGAGGACCAAGAGGCTTTGTCTGGGGAACCCTTGTTTACACACTCCACCATCCAGTCCTCAGGCCGAAAGATGGGGGTGTGATGAAGATGAGGATAAAGCTTCAGCGCGCATTAAGGCCTCTGTGGAGCCTAGAACCATGTCCAGTACTCAAATATTGATGTAGGCTTGTGGGCTGAGCAATGGACAGAATCTTACTGCTAACCATACGGAGGGTTCGAATAGGATCCGTGT
This sequence comes from Taenioides sp. WSHXM2023, assembly GCA_029959045.1. Taxonomy (NCBI): domain Eukaryota; kingdom Metazoa; phylum Chordata; class Actinopteri; order Gobiiformes; family Gobiidae; genus Taenioides; species Taenioides sp. WSHXM2023. The sequence continues at coordinate 12,705,896 of CM057089.1, forward strand.
ATTATTGAGATACACATGGATGACACATATAGGCATGTTTGTGACGAGGGAACATTATTATAACATGGTAGAAACCTCAAGTAGGGTGAAGTTAGGCAAATTTGGCCACTTTTTGGTAAATCGCCTGGGACAATAATTTTTACCTCTTCTGGTGCTTTGTCCTCAACTCACTGCCTGACCAAACCCAGAGCTCAAAGCTCTTGTGCTCAGGGACGTGCCCCGTGTGCCCAGAGCCCTGTACACTTCGTGTTTTACTGAAAATGTTACTGTAACTGTGTAGACAACTGTATTAAATCATGATTATGGCCATAATAGTTATTTAAGATGTATAACCTCATGGATATGACGTAAAACGGCTGTATATGACCATGAGAACCATCAAAATATAAACTAAAGATCATATCTGATGGTAGCCCTGGCACTTTACTTGAAGACTTTAAGGTAAAGTGAGCCACCATCAAATTGTTCATTTTTAAAAATTATAGATTAGCTAGACAGACTAAATTACATGTTTGGGCACACACAGTCACTACATGTATTACATATCATCTATGTAGCTATAAATTCAGGTTTTATTTAGTTATGAACCTTGTAATTTTCACGTTGGACATTCCTGCCAGTGCATAATGTCACTATCGTGCTCTGCAGGCTGAATGTGAAGTGTGGCTCCTCCCACACTTTAAGTGTTGTTGGCATAATGTTTCTTGCATGGAAACTTGTGTAATATTGTTTGTTTGCTTTTACATTTGTTTGCTTGATTATTGTATTTTTTTTATAACTTCCATGTAAATGCAAAGATTCTGTTCAACTTATATTATTAACTGAATATATACATGAATTTTCCTGTTAATGATTAAATTAGAGAATTTTTTTCACAAAACGTGAAAAACTAATCCATGCTAGTCCATGCATTGTTGTCCATGTGTACTTTAAAATAAACATTGAATTTGTTCTTAAGACTTGATTTGTTTCTGAATTTTACAAATCACAAAGAAAAGCTTCACTGTTGTTTCATGAGGTGTGTTTGGTGGTGTCTCTTCAAGATCTTACATCAATCGTGTTTGTGCCGTACATCACCCGGACCCTTTTCGGTTTGATTTTAAGCATCAGTGTTGATATAAAAGTCAAGTAAGTAGAGTAGTAAAGATAGATGAGATGAAGAAAGAGGAGGGAGGAATGCCCTTGAGTGCCAGGGCGTCATGTTTCATCAACACATTGGACTGCATTTCCCATCATAAGTTTGGGCTTTGTAGTCCATGATGGCGGGTGAAGGCAAAAGAAAGCAACTGCAGCTGCCTTGCAAGGCCCCAGCAGCCGCCTTGAGCTCACCATATATTGCCACGTTTGTAAAGACTACACAATTACAAAACAGAGAAAATGGCTTAATAAGTACTAAATAAGCTGTAGTTGCTTTAAATTACTTTTTGGATTAACATTTTGGTTTGTTTGTGTCTGTCTCAGTGTGAACACAATCTTTGGTATGAATTAAAAAAAAACAAAAACAACAACAACCTTTAAAGTGTTCCCAGCTCCCACCTGTAAATATGATTTACAGTAATTTGCTGAAATATTACCTGGAAGCAAAATTGTCAGGTGTTTACTGTGAAATTTACAGGAGATTTGTTACAGTGTGCCAAGCGATTGCAATATTGATCTGAAACAACTTAATGATAGAACAAAACTGCAGAAATTGCAGCCATAGCAAACAGCAGGTTACTATTTTTTTCTTTTATTTATTTATTTATTTGTCTATGCAACATGTTTGGAAATTTGTGTATGACCCAAAGACTAAATATTTAAAAGAATCACCAGTAAGTGCAGGTGTGTGGGTAGTGATAGGGGGTAGGTGAAAACCCCCTATCAAAGATTTTATTCTTCTAAGCAATCGTGTCTTAAATGCAGCAGGACAATACAAGGAGCACTATGTAACTTTTTGGTTAACGGTCTGTCACCTGCTTGTTTTTATGGCTCTGCCATTGCTCTACCTGGAATGTTCAACAGTATGACATTAAACAACTCTACCTTGCATTTATTCAATTATAGGTGGTTTTATTGCTCAAAAATAACTGGAAAAACAGGCATTCTAACAGTGAGCTGGCTGGCCTCTCCAGCATTTAAAACTGATAAAAACATGAAAAAATCTAGGCATTTGTTAGAGCATAATTATTCCAAGACTTGGGGTCGACCCTTGATGGATATGGCCTTTTTTGGAGCTATTATGTTGTCATCTCTTCTTGATCATGACTGACTGTGAGGAGAAGAGCACTGTGGGACTCCCTGAAGAGAGAGTAGAACAGAGATTATAGTGGGTGTCAGGATAACTGGCTCATGCTGCTGTGATCGGGAGCCAGGTGTAGATGGACGGCTGCTCTAAGTGGATGGGGCTCCACTGGGGACTCCTCTGTGCGTGGAAAAAATGCCTCTATGCTCTGTCAGGACTCACTAACTCTGTCCACATCACTCCAACTACTCTAACACTGACACTGGCAAGCTGTCCAAGTGACTACACCAGAGTCTGAGGATGTGACAGGAGCTGTAAAGGTGGCATATGATAAAGGTACACTCTGTTACTTTCCAGGTGGAGGGTCCACCACCTGCTTGACTTAACCAAAGCAGGTGCTGATCTTGGTTAACCTGGGTGTCGCCACATTGTCATGTGTATCCCTCTGAAGTTCTACACATTAATCTGGGATGGTTCTGCTGAAAGCGATCAGAAACTATGATTGGAGTGTGCAAACAAATGCTTCACGTTGATTGGTTGAAGCGTCACAACAGTGGAAGAAGCCAAAAAACTTTTGTTTCCAGCTGAGAGAAAGCACAGGCATCTTACCCAGCCACATTTGCACAAAGCACTTCCTTCAGCATGTAAAAAAATAAGTACCTCTGTCGACAAGTCCATGTCTGTTATGATTTGTTTGCCTTTAGCTTCTGCCCAAACCACAGCGCTGCCCTGTGATGGTCAGTTGTGGCCTGTGATCATGGTGGTCAGCACCAGTGGTGCAGAAACTGCGACCAAGAGTTTCTGAACTCATGAACATAGTGAGAATTCATCTTGCTGGAAAGGAACTCTTGGTGGTAGTAGCAAATATTCAAACAAGAACTTTGCAGGCCAAAGTGGAGAAGGGTTCCATGTAAACAGCAGTTGAACACTGGTCAGCAGTGAACGACCCAGGAGCGGCGCGATGGCGTACGTAGTGCCAGCTGTTTCAGATCACTGAATAAATAAATAAAACATGTTCTAAAGACTACCACACTGCTCTCATGTACTGAAGTACTTTAATGTTGTATATTATGATACTTTTAACACTTTACTGAAAAAAGATACCAGTGATTGTTATGCCAACCAAGCTTTAATAATCATAAAATACAACACAATTTTGCATCTTTAAAAGTCTTTCCTGGCTAGCTTTTAGACAAAATATGTAATGTAATTGAGTCCATTAAGGCACTTTCTTATGAACTGGATGCTTTACACTAATGTATCTCATTATGGTAAATGGTTTGTAGCTAGGAAACAATTGCTGTGTTATATCTCTCAATAGTAAAGTATTTAGTGTTGTTTTCTCGGCCTCCAACTGAACCACTTTGATATAATTGAGATTTAAATGACAATAAACATGATAGTTACACTAGTTAAATTTTGCGCATCTTAAATACATTGCTATGTGCTGTGGTATTCGTATTTCCAATGACAGTTAGAGGTAAATGGAAGAATAATTTATGCTAAGTACATTCCCAAAATCCATCTAATAGCTTCCTGTGTAGCTTATATTACACATTCATCCATGCATTTCCAATAAATCCAACTTTAAAATTTCCATAAACTACTCACTCATGCACTGTTTTATGGAAAATGACCTATGCTAATCCACTTTTACTCTATAATACTCACATATCAAGGCAACCCAATCTCTATGAGCTATAGCATTGTAAAATATATAGTAGTATGTGTCCAAAAATCCAACTTTCGGATCATCGGGCAGGGCATGTTGAAATATAGGCTGATAATGTGTTTAAAAGAGAAAAAGTAATTCATGTTGACGTAAACTGCTCAAAGTATTCAGTTTATAGCCACCTGGGTTTAAGGATGTACTGGGAAACTTTTCTGGTGTAGGGTCCACCACTTGTTTGTCTCCACAGAAATGATATTTGGCATTAAACATAACTATTTTGCATTTACTTCAAAGAGGTTCATTTGGTCTTTCAGTATAATATCCAAATAAAGGTTCTGTCACTGGTCTGTCAAAAAGAACCTTTATTTGGATATGAACTAATGAACTAATATTTTATTGCATTACTGTAACTTGACCATCTCCATGAAGATAGATCAGTTTAATGCTAAAAAGAGGAACAACTGCAATACCATCTCCATAGAGACAAGCAAGCAGCTAATCCTACAGGAAAAAGTGACATACTGTACATGGTCTTAGACTTTGCATAAGATATTATATTACTTTTTAAATAATATTGCACTGTATTCTTTGTGCTGCTACCAAACCTGGATAAATATATATTTCTATGTATGTTTTTGTTTATTTTGACGTTTAAAAACAAAATACATGTGTGCCTTAGCATCCGACAATAAGATGATATTTATAAAATTTGTTTGTTTTAAAAATAGCATTCAGTCATTTGGAGAGCACAGTATGGTGGCTTATGTGTCTGCACTGCACCCTTCATTGTGGGATATTTATCACAGATTTTGGGCAGAACAAAGGCGAGGCTAATCCCATACGAGCTGACTGTGTGGGTAGCTCAGTGTCTTGGCATCAGAGCAATGAACATGTGTGAAAATACAAGACTGTGATGAGTCAACAGCATGGTACTACGCTAGAGAGTGAAGAGTGAAAAAGACAATGTACAAGCAGTCCAATCAATATGAAGACAGCACAGGAAATTCTTCTATCTTTCCTTTTGAAAACTATATGGGTATTATTGCTCGGCCAACATTAGGTAAGATGCATTTTACACACAGCACAGAATCCATGTTTTTCAAGGCATTTTGAGCAATAAAAACATCTGTAATTGAATCAATGGAAGGCACTTAGGCAAAGCAATAACATCTCAAAGTCAAGCAGTTGGCGTTGGAGCAGTCTTGTCATGAACCTGAAAAGCTGCATAGTGCACCTGAAATAATGAGTTAAAGCCACAATGTTTTAACTAAAACACACATAATTTAAAAACACATCATTTTAACACATAAATGATGTGTTTACCAGGGTAAATTTATAGAAGCTTTGATTGGGAAAATGGGGAACAAGGCTATGGTTACGGTTCAGTTACTTTGTGAATATGACTCCTGGTTATATAAGGCTACACTACATTACAAATGGGATTGGCATGGTGGATTGATCCAAATGGCTCCAGGGTCTTCTTCACACAGGACAGTAAATAGAAGATTTGGGACAGATGGGACAATTCAAACTCTGGCTTGAAATGTTTTTAAGAGGTTTTCATGATACATGGTAGTATCATGAAAACCTAAAGATTTAAATTTTTACTATAAAAGTGTAGTAAAAAACTAATACACGTTTAGTATAAAAGGCAGCAGCTATTTTTCTAATACCTAAAAATAAGAGTCAGGGCATGTCTATTATTTTCAGCAGTCCATCTGAAAATGACAGACTTAGACATGAAATTGTACTTAAATTGTACAATATGACTGATATTAACAATGTGAAATATTATTTTGTTGAACAGTATTTGCAATACAGTTTTTAGAGTTTTGCAGTAACATTTTAATGCATTTCGCATGGAGCTACAGTGGCCCAGAGCAGTCATCTTATAATTGCAAGGTTGGAGGTTTCAGTCTAACTCTGACACATTTACACTGATGTTGTATCTTTGGGCAAGGCACTTGTACTATGCGGGTAAGTAGTGTGGTCAGTGGTTGATTCCTGGATGTTTGAGCAGTTTTCTAATTGTCGTATATTTGAGATATCAGTGATAAGAAAATGTCCACCTTAATTTTTCTAAAATAATAATGCTAATCTTTATTGTGCTGCAGTGAAATTTTGCTATGAACAGGATGCTATGGACCCATCATTATTATCAAGTCACACCAATATTGCAATTGACAAAAATGTAGAATAATTATCTACATATGTGATAACAAATACCAGAAAAAAAAAACATTTTAGACACTATTTTCTTTGTTTAGCAGTATAACAGTACTGCATTATTGTAATTATTTTCTTCATTATCACACTCCACAAGCTTTAAAGGCTTATGTGGGCCTATGCTCAAATATCCATATGGTTGGTGACGTGCCTTTAGATCTGTCCCTGTTCTAATTACTGGGATGGGTTAAGCTGTTTAAGAGGAGTGCATGTATTAACTCCCACAACTGTCACTTCTGCCAGTTGGGCCTGTGGGCAGCATTTGGGAAAACATATACACAATTTTTCTCTATGATGAATAAATTACATCATAAATAAAAACTTGCCTTTCACCTCCCATTGGGCGAAAAAGGGATGACAGTGTTCAATGCATGCTGCTGCTCAGACCCCAGAAGTAAAGCCTGTTGACATGACCCAAGGGACACTGAACTTCTTCGGGGATTCAATATGGCTGCATGCTTTTTTATGTGCAAAATTGAAATGTCAACATGCTGGCAAAGGTTATGCCCCTGCCTTTTTTATGATTTGGGTCGGCAGAGAAATGCCCCAGGTCTAATTTTGGATGGAGCTCAAAATAATTCTTTGGCAATAAGGCTAAAACATGAGTGCATGAGCTAATAGTTATAAGTTCACAGTCCACTGAACTGTGAAAGACTTGGCCAAGTGTAATCAATGTCAAAGCACTGATTTATAATACATGCGAGTAGCTGGACAGTCACAGCAAGGTTAAAAAGTAACATGTCAAAGCTGGCTCGCTTTAAATTCACAGTTATGACAGCTATGCTTTTGTGTTGTGATTTCAGAAACGCTTCAATATTCTCTCAGAAGATTAAGAGGAAGTGGTATGGAGGGTGGATGTTGGGACTGCTCCTATGATAACCTACATTACATGCACAGAATGTATTTACCCACAAAAAGCCAATTATCTGCCTACTAATGTTCAGTTAGTCTCCTGCTGGTATGGTTACATAGTGCAGCAGCCAGGTGCACTATGTAGCTTTTTGGTTGGGGGTCCATCACCTGCTTGTTTCTATGGATATGTCATTGCTCTGCCTGGAATGTTCCACAGTGTGACATTAAACAGCTCTACCTTACATTCCGTTATGATAAAAAGGTTTAATACCATACTGTGAAACATTCCAGACAAAGCAATAACATCTTCACAGAGAAAAGCGTGTGGAAAAAGAGGGTGGACAGATCCTCCACCAGAAAAGTCGCACAATGCACCTTTAAGTGCACAAAAACAAAACAAAAAAAGCATTATTAGATGCAAACCCTTTACTGTGGTTTGATAGAAGCACAAAAAGAACCTTGTATTTTCAGATACCTACTGACTCTCTCTGATATGACATGGACACAAGCATGTTATAGCATATTAACAAATGTATATTATGATTACTGAAATGGTAAACCACATTTCTAAACAAATTTATCTAGTTTTTGCAGGTTAGATACAAAAATCCTAGCACCTTTTACTGGTATGTCAGCACCTTTTAGAATTGGGTAGGAATATTTTTTGCTCATATCACAAAAAGAAACATCTTGAAGTCTGGGAGATAAGATTTTTCTTCCTCATGCCAGTATTGATGCTGTCAGCGTGTATGAAACTCTTAGATAGCGGTATCTTGTGGGTTGGATGTTTAGTTGTAGGAAAAATAACTAAAATAATAATAAATATATATGGGGGGTTTTTTCAAGGTAAGAATCTTGACATGCATGACTTCTCGAACACTCAAATGAAGTTCGAACCAGGTGAATCTTTATTTACAACATGATGAAATACTGTCCCTCCAGGTTGTATCTGAAGGCAGTAACAAGGCGGTAAACCAGATCAACTAATATAGTCTTTAGAAGAACAGTGACTTGACACACAACAGTCTCGATTCAAAAACACAGGGGCACTGAATAACATGCCAATAGAAATACTATAAACAATTCCTGCTGTGAAAAGGAAATAGATATTTTTCATGTGGTACAATAATAGTTCATGTTTCAGCACTGGCAGCAGGACGTCTACCATCTCAGTTTGTGTTTATGTCTATTGTGAATAAAATGTTGCTGTTATTTTTACTAGTGCCCCAGCTTTTCTGAATTAAGTTGTAAAAGAAATATCACAAAACAATGCAAGATAGCAGTTCATCTTTTCAGAGAAATTGTAAAGAAGTCTCCAAAATTGAGGTAGAAAAAGTACACACTGCCAAACCACTGACGTTATAAATAGTCACTAAAACTTCAATTGGACATCACCTTCTTTCAAATAGTGTTATAATGCAATAATGCTGCAACAACAGCTTTTCTGTGTGGTTAGCATGTCTTTTGCAAGAAAAAAAAATAAACTGAGCCAACTGTGGAATGACACTAAGTGAAAGATTTCTCACAGCACACAGTAAAACAGTTTGTGGTGAGTTCATGTGTCATTTGCATTACACAAACTTTAACTTTTTCTAAATGACGGTGCGTTAACTAACAAATATGTTTCATGCAAACACCAAACCACAAGGTGTTTTTATGGCACAACTTTTCATTTCTCCTCTTTTACATTGGCATCTACATGTTTTTCAAAGTGTGGAATGGAAAGTAAATCAGAAAAGCAATGGACAAATATGAACAGTTATAGGTCCCAGAAGGACATATCTTCAAGTGTTTACCTCCAAATAAAATGTATAATGCATATTCCGATGAAACTGTGGCACAACAAAACGTTCTTTTAAGTAATTTACATTATTTCCACTCTGCTTCTCTCTGAAGAGCTCTGATGATTGATTGTGTATATGTCATTTCCTTTATCACTATATTATCCAGCTAATACTGTAGAAGCAAAGAAGTGTAGAATTTGCACAAAGTTGTGTCAGCTGTGACTTGCTCATCTTGTATTCACTGTAATGCTCCATCTTAAAATAGAAAGACACACGCACATTATGGCCAGTGCAGAGGACATAGAGACACCTCCAGAGTGTCCAGTCTTGTCTGAGTCTATCTACAGGATGGTCCTTTAGCCCCAGGGGGTGCTGCAGGGACATCGTGTCCTGTCAGTAACCCGGTTATACTTTCAGTGCCTCGTGCACTCCCACAGCGGACAGGCGGCGGTTGATGTTGCGGTAGCGGCAGCGCAGCAGGTCACGGTACGTGGAGCGCAGGTCCCGGTTAAAGAAGGCATAGATGAAGGGGTTCATGAGAGAATTGGCATAGCCCAGCCAGAGCAGGGTGCGCTCTAGCCAGATGGGCACACAGCTACATTCCACCCCACAGATGAAGGGCCGCGCCGTGGACAGGATGAAGAAGGGCAGCCAGCACACGGCAAACACCCCCACGATCACCCCCAGAGTAGTGGCCGCCTTCTGCTCCCTCTTGAAGATGGAGATGTTTTTACGCTCACGGTTCAACAGGCGGGACAGGGCCGCACACTCCTCTGCCACCCCGGGGGGCTTCAGACCCTGCATACGCAGAGCCTCATTAGTCACTGTTTCCAGACGTTCGCGGCGGGACAGGTCAGTGAAGCGGTGCTTAGCTCCGCTCTTACGGGCTGCCCTGAAGATCTTGTAGTACATGACCAGCATAACCAGCATGGGGATGTAGAAGGCCACTGCTGTGCTGTAGATAGTGTAGCCAAAGTCCTGGCTAATGAGGCACACTCCGGCGGTGTGGACGTTTTTGGCCCAGCCACAGAAAGGGGGCAGTGTGATGGAGGCAGACACCAGCCACACTCCCACGATCATCTTGGCCATGAGCTGTCCGTTCTGCCGCGCCGGGTATGTGAGAGGGCGCGTGATCCCGAGGTACCTGCAATGACAGGACAACACATGTTAAACTCTGTTACTATGTGTGTCAAAACTGTGTTACACCCTTTGCAGTGTGGAGCCTCTATCAGCCTCTGAGGGCCTGACGTTCACAATTACACTTAGGTACTTGACGTGAGGCCAGAGCTGCACTTTTTTCAAATAATGGCTCCTAATAAAGGCACATAAGCCTTTGCTGCTAATGCCAGGCGTTTTTCTTCAAGCTTCAACAGCTCAGATTGATTCATCTATCACCCACACTGCACTGGGATTACAAAAAGCAGAAAATAAAGATATATGAAACACAGGGAGAAAATATCCTCAATGACATCTCCCACATCTTCTATGGCCTGTCTGTAGTTTTAAACAGTCTCAAAAGCATCATTGATGAAAGCTGTGTTCTTTCAACTCCAGGCTGTTCGTCTGGTTTCCGCTCCATTGTTAATCACCATCAAGATAAGGCTCTGACCAGCCCACCTCCTTTGCCCCTCAGTGATGCTATCAGCACTATGGAAATCAAATTAGGACCAGTCAGCTCAACCAGCTCTGTTCACTTTATAAAGGCTTTTTAATCATCTCTGCTGTGAGCATTAATAAGCTATGTTTTTATTTACCACTCATGTAAAAATCAATTAGATGAGCAAAATACATTTTCTAAGTTTAGCTTTGGCCATATTCATTGTCTGTTGTGTGCCTTGTTAAGGAGTGACACTCTGAGAAGTGCTATCGATCTCCATCGAGTCTCTCTAGAGGCTGGAGGGCAATTACTGGACACAAAATGTTACAAATACAGATAAAACCAGTGCTGCAATAACTATATGGAAAATTGCAACAAATGTCGTGCTGATGATATTTTAACATGCTGTTTTGACCTTCAGTTAAAGCTGAAAAATAATTCCTTATCAATGCAATCAAAACTATATTTGCATGATTCAGTTACACCTCAAACCTGTTAAGGAGGCCCTCTGGCACTGCAGTTAGCCCCTACTTGAGAGGGGTCTAATTAGAGGATGAGTCAAACAGTTAAACTAGAGCTGCAGATTAGCATGTATCTCATGATTTAATACAAGATGCAATACAAGCCTCACAAACAATACCTTGACAATGTTCATTCGTATGATTTCAGAAGCTGAGCAGGGCTGGGCTGGTTACTTGAAGGGGAGACTCCTGAGAAGTGGGACAGTAGGTGCCAGTGGCTCTAATGCATATTGTTGTTGTGTCCTTAGGCAAGACACTCACCTTGTCCACTCTGAATGTGGTGTGTGTGATGGTGGTGGTGAACAGATGGGCTGCAGAGTGGCAGCCTCACTTCCATCAGTCTGCCCCAGGGCAGTTCTGCCTACAGTAGTATCTTACCACCATCAAGTATGGAGTGAATTAATGATTAAAGCGAACCTATTATGCAAGAAGGACTTTTTAGAGCTGTTAACCATCTTTGAGCTGTTTCTCCTAATTTACCCTCTCGAGGTTCTATTTTGCATGATTCATGCATGTCTTTATACTCCTGTAATCAAGACACCCACTGCTCTGTACTTTGTTTTCCAGTTTTAATTTCTTAATCAGTGATACTCATAGGATTCGGTAGCATCACATAGCCATTTTTGCCCAAAAAAAAAAAAAATTCCTGCTCACTGGCGTGATCAGCAGCTATCCTTGAGTGTTGCAGACAGTTTCTCAGCTCTTTGTTATAATGACATCAGGTCCCATTGGACACTGCAATTTTCTAATGTGGACGTAAACAGATGTGTTTCTTTTATTAAGTAATTTTAGATCATTACTGCCACTTAAAATGTCAAGCACAATACAGCTTTAAATGAAAAGTGCTTTGGGTGTCTTGAAAGGTCCTGTATAATGCAGCCAATGCAATCCAATGCATTATTATATATTATTATTATCAGGATATAGCAGAAATGTATATATTGTAGATGACAGTCAATATTTCAGTTTGAGTGAAAATACACAAAAATGGTATTATATCATGTAAAGTAATGTAATGTATAATGTAATGACTGAACAGTCATGCTGATACAGTAACATCAAACCTATATGGTGACTTATTGACAAAATGTTATTATTAACATCCCAGTTTTGACCCTAAGATTTACTTTTCTTTCATCCCTCAGTATCTCAACCACACAGCGCCACCTGAGGCTCGGGACCCACAACAGTGAGTGTGTGCGTCGCCATAACAACCAGCCTAAGACCATCATTTATCTAACACAAATGTCAGTATAGGCTGTCGGCAGCAACAGATCAAGCAAGGAGAAGAAATGAACGCCCTCTGTCACGCTGTAGGTCAAATGTGCTCCAGATGTGTGTGAGTTTGATCTACTTTCACCAGAAAACACTGACATTTGTGCTGAAACATCCAAATAAAACTCATGTTTTAAAACTAAAACTAAAGAGAGGTACTTTTTGTCAAGGGTATTCTGTTCAAATTAAGTGCTGGCCTAGTGTTGTGGCATTTACAAGTTTTGATATAGTTTACTTTTTGTGGACTAATTATTGAACCACAATGGAGATTCAAATTTTACCCAAATGTATGGGATTTAGTTTAGAGAAGGCATCTGGCACACAATGATATAGGAAGAAGGGAGGGTATCTGACACACTACAGGAATATACTTAGAGCATTGGAGGGCATCTGACATGCAGGAGGGCATCTTAAACATATGGGATATAGGAGGCTGGGAGGTCATCTGATCTCCTTCTTTTCTGTTGTTTCTTAATAGCTAGAGTACCAAAAAGCATTGTGACACAGGTTCACTATGTAACTTTTCTGGTGAAGGATCTGCCACATGCTTGTCTCTAAGGAGATGTTATTGCTTTGACTGGAACCTTTCACAATATGGCATTAAATAGTCTATCTACTTTTAGTTCAGTGGAGATTAGCAATTCCAGGTCTGAAATTATCTAAATGATTCTAGTGAAGATGTGTGGAGTTTAAAAACACAGTGGAGCACTTCCTGTATAACCACATCACAAGGTGGAATAGAGCTCAGCCTAAATATGCAGGGTTTGTGTGTTAAACATGTGTGAAGGAAACAAAACAAAACTCCAGGTATGTTTTTGATGAGGAAACAACATTATAACATAGATCAGAAAAAAGTGTAATAAGAGCCTTTTAAAGCTAGTTTTTCTAGATATTTTAAACTACAAAAACACTTGCAATTGATTAAAAATAAACTGACGTTTAATGCCATAGTGTGGAACATTCCAGGGTTCAGTTACATCAATCAATCATCAATAAATCAATTACATCATCATGGAGACAAGGGGGTAGCAGGCAGTCCCCATTTTCCTCTATGGGCCAAACACATTAAATAACCTCTAGATGCATGTCCCTGTGTGGTTTTCAACGTGCTGTAAATTTCCAGCAACATGAAAACGATCACAATCCAAACTAACTGTTCTCGACAAGACGCACTTAAAGCACACTTAAGCACAGTAGGGGATGACTGCGCACAACACATAAGCTACGTTCACCACAAATCCCCCTTCATGTTGTGTAGATTCATGCCTATACATAATGCAGGCTCTTTGAATGCATTATTTACTGATGAGATTTCAGCATTGGTTTGCGATAGTCGAGGATATTTGTGTCTGAAGAGGGGTGAGCACCGGGTTCACCTCTTTGAAAAGGCTATGACTCATCTCAACCTCGAAGAAGAAGGCTATTTTGAGAAATGGTAAGTTACAGACACCACTTTGCTTTGGTATATTAGAGAGGCTCTTATTGGATATATAGATATGCAATTCACACGTACAGACACAAGACTATGTGATAATATTTAATGCAACCCTTTATAATTGATTAATATTTATTATTACTCTGCATAATATATATGCGCCTATTCCATCATTGTGTCTTGCAATTTTAATTTTAAATCATGACAAATGTGATTAAAAATTTAAAGGTCCCATATTGCGCTATTTTCTTGTCTATGTTATAATGTTGTTTCCTCATCAAAAACATTCTTTAAGTTGTGTTTTGTTTAATACACAAATCCTGCATATTTAGGCTGTGTTCTTCTCTCAAACAGAAAACACTGGTAAGACAGATAGAGCTCCACTGTGTTTTTAAATTCTATTGCGGGATTATCAGACTACGTCACTTTGTGTTCTTCTGCAGAAAAAGCCGCTGTCCTGTCTGGGATCATGCCAGTGTTTTGATGGATTTCAGGCTCCATGAAGCGGTAGTAACATGAAAACTACCGCTTCATGACATCACATGGTGGAATAGAGTATTTTGAACTTTGGAGATGTACATAGGCTAATAATAAAGGATTCATCCAATGTGTGAATGAAACAAAACCCAACTCTGGGTATGTTTTTGATGAGGTAACAGCATTATAACATGACTTAAAGCTCCCAAGAATCCATTTTGCATAATATAGGACCTTTAACCAATTACATTGAATGACAATGGGTAATTCATAATTGACACTAATTCACACCTTTGTTACGCATTTGTCAAATCAACTGTGCTTTTATCATTTTTGAGGATTTTTATAAAACCTGGAAACCAAAAATCTACACACTGCAAGAGTAATTTTATTCAGTTTCAAACGTCTTTCCATTAAGAGGATTACGGGATGGGACAATGACTAAAAGTACACACAAAACATGGTAATAATACAATCCTCACTGTATGTGGATAAACAGAAGCTTTTAATGTTCCAAACTAAGCCCCTTTCAGCACACGACTTTCAGAACTCCTGTCTACTAACATTAATTCTTCAGATTCCAACCATTTATATTCAGCAAAACTTCCTTTAGCTGTGGAGAGCTGAAGAAAAGAGATGGGGTCAAGCAAATACTGTATGTTTGAGAATTACAGAGAATTACATCTGGTGATTCACGAAAAATGACGTGTGATATTTGTACAGACCTGATATAAGGATACACAGCTTTGAACTACCAATGCCACGTTTATATGAAAAAACAAATGAACCTATGACTTCACCTCTGCAATCAAACACAGTATATAACATCACAGACATATGGCTCATGTCGAAACCCACAACTAAACCTGGACTAAAGCCCCTTTCAGCACATGCTTTCACATCTCCTGTCTACTAACATAATTCACATTTCAACAATTTATATTAAGCAAAACTCCCTTTAACCAGGAACAAGCCACGTTTTAAGTAGACATAGGGTTGTAAAAAATATACTGATTCATACTAAATGTTGCAATGAATTAGATACTCATTTGAGGAGGTATCAGTACTAACAAAGTTACATTCACAGGAAAGAAACAAATCTTTTCTGAATAGCTTTAGAATGATCTTGAGCTGTATCAGAACTATTACTTCTATTTTCTAAAGAAAGTGTTTTCATTGTCATCTTGGTACTGGAATTGTTACTGAGCATTGAGTCTGTTCCTTAGTATTAAAATCGAGTTTGAAATTTGAATATCATGACAACACTAAGAGATATAGATGAAGCTGGTACAGAGCTCCAACTCTGCTCAAATAGGCCACATTAAAGCAAGAAATAAACTGCCATCAGACCATTACAGACCATGTATTAGATACACAGTATTCCATGGCACTGAATGTTGCCTATATGTGATTAAACTAACACAACTATTGCAATAAGTAGATGTAAATAGTGACCTCAATGATAATTAAAGCAAACTAAATCAGAGGCTATGGATTGTAATGACCTTCCATTAAACAGTATGCGGTATAGGAGCCCCTGACAGTCCTAGTTTGGGTCCAATGCCCTGAGGGATCTACCAGGGCAACAACAGTGCACCGCTGCTAATGGTGATATTCATTTTTTCTGCTAGGTTACCAGCTAAGCCACCATCAAATGAAATACACAAAAAAACTATGTATCTCAGTCAGGAGACAAGAAACCCCCTTTTTAAGCTGTCATGTCTAGAAAAATAAAATATTTACTAATTGGTTAGGGATGAGGGGAGAGTACATTTAGCTCAATCTCTGATTTAAAAAAAAAATATATATAATATTATTTTACATGGGTATAAAGAAGCAACTTTTAGATTTCAGTGTGTCAATAACCTCAAATTAAAGGCACACTACTGGAGAATTTGCTACCTGCTCGTCTCCATGGTGATGTAATTGCTTTGCTTGAAACTCTAAACCATGTCTCCATGGGGACAAGCAGGTGACACTGCAGCCCATGTTACAGATCAGATCTATGTAGTGGCAACCTCACTCACTGTAAGAAAGCATGTGTCTTATGGTTTAACAATACCACACCTGTAATGGCGTACTATGGAACATTCAGTAAAGCAATAACATTAAGAGGAACAGGTGACGGCTCCTCCATCACACTAGTGACATAGCGCACCAATAAATCAGTTTTTTTTTCTTTTGCTAGAAATATTGTAGATATAATTTGTCAGAAAAAAACATTGCTTCTCATGCTTAGTCCGAGATGATTAAACTGAATCGCTGAATAGAAAAGCTGACCAGACAGAAAGTCAAGTGCTTTGGTGTGCAGTTTGTGAGTTTGGTTACAGTATCTGTCTCCTTGTACAATATAAACCATTATCTCCAAACAGATCATATTTCACCCATAATAATTTTGCTTTTCTCATCAAAAAAGAACTACATTTTGTTTTAACATCCGTATGAAAGTTATAATTATAATGATTGAACTGTGGTCACTGTCAACAGACTATTAAGATGCCAGACTTACTCAGCATCCTCATAAACTGATGAGTGCAATGAGGGATTTCTGTAATTCTGCTCCATGATTTCCTTCCTATTTGAATCACAGTAACGATCAAAAGTAACACTGCCCCCTCCCTCTCTCTCTTCCTGTACCACACAACACAAGTGCAGCCATGTCATGTTAGTCTGATCTCCATCTGTTAGCTCCGTGACTAAGATTAACTAAATGTTTTTTTCTTGTGTCCATCTATGTTCAGTGGGCATGCTTAGATCTTTGGGTTAGAAAAAAAATGGAACATGGCAACAGTTTTGATCCTATTTCAGGTTTTACGTAAAACAAAGTGCAAGAGTGAGTCAGATCTGGAGAGACCACTTCTAGGCGCAGATTTGTTACCTACAGCTATCTAGCGTCACATCTGAGGTCAAGTCTGTCTGTTCAGCTTGCCAACACTTCCTCTCACTTTTATTTTAGCTCTATTGTGGATAACAGCACTAAGGACTTGACACAGGACAAAGAGAGTGGTTTTGAAGTCATATTTTTAACATTTCCTACAATTCTTGAGCTCCGGGGACTCTATGCAAGCTCTCCTCAGTGTCTTCTTCTTTTCCATTTATCACACACTGCTCTTGTGCGCTATTCAGCCATGCAGAAAATTACTAATTAGTCTAATTAGCACTTTTAAATTACCCGAGTATTAAAGAGCTACAGTAGCAAAGCCGGGCGCAGTACGGGTTTAATGGCTCATGGTTGACTCCACTCATAATAAGCTTTTGTTTTGGTGAGATTGGGAGAATGCTGGAGTTGCTTAAGGACACAGAGAGAATAAGTTTGCCAAAAGTCACTTCCACACTGATCCTCCCCTGGGTGAGATTCTTTTAGACTGACAGTCGTAATGGCCACCAGTATTTCGGCTGAACAATAATATTGTTTAAAGGTCTTTTAAAGCTTAAAATGCTCTGTTCCACCTTGTGCTGTCATGCATAGTTCAAGTTAACAGCCTCCTTTTCCCTTTGTTCTGATGTGAAATGATCCAAATGATTCTAGTGAAGGTGTATGAAGTTTAAAAACACAGTGGAGCACTTCTTGTATTACCACATGATATCAGAAGGTGGAACAGAGTGTTTTCTGTTTGAGAGAAGAACTGTGTGTTAAACATGTGTGAATGAAACAAAACACAACTCCAGGTATATTTTTGATGAGGAAACAACATTATAACAAATCAGGAAATAGCATAATATGGGCCCTTTAAACATTCCCCCATCCTGCTAATAGTGAAACTCATCACCAGCCTTCAGCAATTTGTAAATAAAGGATTCATTTTAAAAAGCGTAGCATTAAACTTATCAATTTCAGGCAAGTCAATAACATCTCCATGGAAACAAGCAGATGGCAAACCCTCCACCAGGAAAGTTACATGCATGTTTTGGTAGACTACCAACATTTTACAAAGATATGCAGTATCTATACCAATACTGCTGACACTGCAAAGAGCTGTGCCATGCCCAAGACTAACTTTTGATCTGATCTCTTATTGCACCTCCCCTAATAAAAGCGTTCAGTCCAAATATTACATTTTTAAACACACCCTGAACGCACACATTTCTTCTTGTTTCTTATCATTTTGACTTCCTCCTGACAGTTGTAAAGCAGCAGTTATAGCTGGTTTATTGCCTGGACTGAGAAGAGCAGCACCTGTTCTTATCTGAGCATACAGCCTCTCAGCAAAGAAATTAGTGTTAAACAAGTGATAAATGAGCCCCTTCACTGTCACTCTCTGCCACTGTAGTCTCTGTGGTTAGAGGAAGTGCAGTACAGTAGGTGAATTTTGTAGTAAGATTAAAGAGGACTGTTATGTGGGTTTATAGTATTTGTACTCATTCATTAATTATAAAAAGAGGATGAGTGTTGACAATACCAACTACATTATGCATATTATCATCATAAAAGTACCACTGACGTACTACTTTTTAAGATAAAATATTACATTTTGAATTAATAGATATGAGAAATATTGTAGAAAGGAACCAAAGACAATTAACAGTATTCAATCAGTCATTGCGAGAGTTGTTAATTTTAGAATGATTTTTGTCTATATCAGACACAGTAGTGAGACCATATCTTAATATTAAAGGTGCATTGTGTAACTTTTCTGGTGGAGGGTCCGTCAAATGCTTTTCTCTGTGGAGACTGGAGATGTTTTTACTTTGTTTGGAATGCTTCACAGTATGGTATTAAACCTTTCTATCTTGTATGTAAAATCCCTCAGTCGTCCAGGTAGAATCCATGGCAAAAAAAAGAAAAGGAGAAAAAAATTTTCTCCTTTTTTTTTGCCACCTTTCTATCTTCATAGAGACAAAACCAGACCAAGTTACAGGCTAGATCTGTGGAGAGGCAACCCCGCTGACAGTCAGAATGTCTGTTTTTCTAGGTATTTTTGAGCAGTAAAACCACCCCTGATTGAATAAATGCAAGGTAGAGCTGTTTAATGTCATACTGTGGAACATTCCAGGCAAAGCAATGACATATCCATAGAAACAAACAGGTGACGGACCCCTAACCAAAAAGTTACATAGTGCACCTTTAAAGAAACTACTGTTAGTTTGTGTAAAGAAATTACATATATTTGTAAAATGTGTGCTTTTGATTATCATACTGAAATCAAAATCACTATCGAGTATCAAGCCTTTTCTGTAGCACTGAAATTGAGTTTAAATTTTTTCTATGGTGATAACATGCTATATCCACACAGGCTCAATTGCAGTGAAGTGGATTCATTACCATATCTTGTCTTAGGCCTTTACAATTTATACCAACAACAACAACAAACACAGTTTCAAACAGGCCACGCTTCTTGCAGGTGAGGACTGCTTTATGAATCAGCTGTGGTGGGCTAGGTTAAACAGCAAACAATCAATTTGTGGACAAAGTGCTGTACTTCAACACCTACTGCATCCCTAATTCTCCAAATAACCACAAAATGTTACAAAGAGATGAGTGAATATATGAATTTATCTGTGTAGAAAGTGTTTAAATCCCCCTTTTAAAATGTAAATATTACAAATGACAATTTTACATCTTGCTGTTTCCTCCTGAGAGCTGAGTGACCTGCAGATACTTTGCATAAATCAATATGGGCTGTTTATGCTTGCTCACACTCACATGAAAGCCTCTTCTACCTTCAATTTCAGCTTTGCATGGTACAACTTTTAAACCTCATTTGTAACACTAATATCATTCTCAGGAAAACTTTTGTGACAATAATATGAATTGAAATCTTGCCTTTTCTGCGATTTCTTCTCATATCACAAACTGACATCCCTGCATTACCCCACAGCTCTCTGCAGCCCTGTAATGTATAGGCATTTCATTTTTAGTATGGAGTCAGTCCCATCACACACATTATTTAACATTGTTCTCTTTCCCCCTGGTCCCAGTGGGCACAGACTGTATTGCTTCTCAGCGGTTCTGGCTGACCTCCTGCTTGTGATAATGGTAGCCTAAGGGGGCTCCTCTCAGCTCCTCTGCTCAGAAAGCACTTTGGCATCAGTCTAGAGATCTGTGATGCAAGGAACATGAGCCCATCTATCAGAGCCGGTAAACAGGGGACATAAGGCTCAGCTGCTTGACAAAGGGCTTTTATTCACTACTAAAGCTGGGTATATGCTGCTGAAAAATCCCCATTCATTCATTCATTCATTTTGGGATTCATTTTTAAGCATATGACAAAACCACATATTTTATTGATACTTTACTGATATGCTGGGGGTGTTCCTCATATGTCTCTGTGGTGGAATGTTTAGCGGTTACTATGGTGACACGATGCACACATTAGCACGCACTGCCTATGATCAGTACAAGCATTCATGGTCCTGTTTAGGTGTGTGATCATGAATTAAAAGGTGAAGGTGACTGAAAAACTAATGCTAGCTAGCTTGTGATTGTTATTTGAGAGGGACTTGTTTAACAGCACAAATCAGCTCACCTGTTGTAGTTCCAATTAAACCAGCTCTTTCTAGTCAGATTGTGTTAAAATGAAGCTCAGATTAAAGGTGCATTGTGTAACTTTCTTGGAGGAGGGTCAATGTGGTCAATTCCAGGGAAACCAACCTTCTCCGTAGACACAACCAAGTGGTGGACTTGTACCAGAAAAGTTACACAGTGCACCTTTAAAGTCTTACAAGCCTCAGATAGAGCAGTACTTACAGGTGTCCCAGGCAGCTGTCTACCAAAACATTTACTTCTGTTTAAAGTCTTTTATTACATTTGGCAGAACCACCTTATGTATAGGACCTTTAACATAAAGAAGGAAGGTCTCATGGCGTTCCCTCTACGCTGCCAAAGTCGCACTCATGTCCAGCTCCCAGGTACAGCGATGATATCAAACTTTAATGTTAGGATTATTGTGAGAAGAAACATCATGACAGTCTAACTTTCTGAATGTTAAAGGTGCACTGTGTAACATTTTGGTTGGGGGTCCGTCACTTTCTCTTCCTTGCCTTATTTATTCAATTACAGGTGGTTTTAAGCGGTGTGAGCAGGGTCGCCTCTCTACAGATCTGACCTGTAACTTGGTCTGGTTTGGTCTCCTGGGTGTGCCTCGAGTTTGTACTTTGCCCATTTTTACACTAAGGGCCACTTTTTGCTTCTTCTTTTTATCACTAGCCATTCATTCTGGAGTTTGCATGTTCTCCCTGTGTCTGCTTCCCCCATCCACCTACAGCTAACTTAAACCTAACCCTAAATTGCAATAAAAGTCTCCAGAGGCCATATGTTTATCAATGATTTAAATGTCCTGACAAACTCTGCGGGATATTGAGCATCTTCTTTCATGGTGAATTAAAAACAGACTTCTGGTGCTGATAATATTTTTAATACTTACAAAGTCTTATTTCCACAACATCCTGAGTCATGGCCTTGGCATTGGGAGAACAAAAATGGCAAAAGCATTGGTGAAAGAGCCATATGGAGCCAGCAGACGGAGCTTCAGTGTGGTTCAACTGAGCCTTTGTAACAGGTGGTGCACATACACTCATCCTGAATCTCAGCCATAATACATTTAATAAAGTTCAAAACATGAAAAAAATGAAAACATGACAAAATTGTGTGCCCAGTACATTATTCGGTCTGTTTTCTTTGTAGATCAATGTTTGCCTGATTGTTGTTCTTTGAGTCATTTTCTACTCCCCGCCTCGTTCTAAATGGATCTTATTATGGTGCTGTGTAAGCCACTGCATTATGCCTATTTATATAATACAAGAACATTATTTTTATATAAGCAGCCTGTTTATTCAGCTTAGAGATAGTTAGATGTAGGTCATTTTCGTCATTGTGAGAGCATTGCATTCATTAACAAACTGACTCTATTATTTGATAAAATCAGCTAGCGCTCATCTCGTCCTGTTTTGACTTAATGCTGTGTAGTTTTTCAAAGATTTGCCTAAACTAGTCCCAAAGTCCCCATATGAAATATTTGTGGGCCGTCACCAGTACTTAAAAAGTGTATAAACTTGAACATTTTAAGCTTATAGATAGCAGTTTCATATAAAAAAAAAAAAATTATCTATTATTAAACTTTCAGTCCAATTTCCCATATCAAGTTAAATTACAATCATAGCGTTGCCAGTTAGAAAAATAAGGTTCTGTATCTCGAATGCAAATTTGCCAAAGTGTCGTTCTGAGAGGAGTATAGGATAAAACTTAAAGAAACTTATTTAACTTCCATATGGCCTATACCATTGGCTTTGTCAAAAATCCAAAATCCAAATTGAGCATTAAAGAGCCCATTACGCTATCTGATCTATCTGATTAATGTTGTATTCTCATCACAAACATACCTGGAGTTGTGTTTTGTTTCATTTACACATGTTTAACACACAGATCCATATTTAGGCTGTTCTTCTCTCAAACAGAAAACACTGTTCCACCTTGTGATGTCATGTGGTCATACAGATGTGTTTTTAAACTCTCTACATCTTCACTAGAGTAATTTGGATATTTTCAGTCCTGGAATTGTCTCTCTCTGCTAAACAAAAGGTAAAAGGAGCTGTTAACTTGAAAACTACCAGTTCATGACATCACGAGATGGAACAGCATTTTGAGCTTAGGAGATGTAGACAGACTAATAATAAAGTATTACTCAAACATGTGTGAATGAAACAAAACACAACTCCAGGTATGTTTTTGAAGAAGAAACAACATTATAACATGTCTTAAAGCTCACAAGAGTCATTGTTGTTTAATAGGACATTTAATTAACAATATTTGGTAAACATTTTTATGTTAATGATGAATGAAAATTTCTGTATACCCGATTAGAGTCAATAAATTCGTAGAGTAGTAAATATTATTTTTTATGTGTTTTTCATTTAATTAACTAAAATATTTATTTTCTAAAACATGTCTGAAGTCTTAAACATACTACATTCTACAACACTAATATTTCATGCAGTACATACTCCAGATTCCCGTTAGGAGCTGTTCATGTGCAAACTGCCATGTAAAATCTTCCTCCCTCCAAACTCACATGTGGACAGCTGCCAGAGCTTATCAGCCAAATTGATTTAGTGCCCTCCTCACTGCCGTATTAATGAACATGCTAACTCTTGTTGAGTTTGTTATTGTGCAGTGAATAGTCCTAGTCCATCTCGCTCTCCTCTAACTGTCATTATGATGAGTGGAGCTGGGTGAAGAGTCCTCCATCTCCGTCACCTTCCCCTTGGATTTCTCTCCTCTTGGCTCCTCAAAGGAGACAAAAGCCCAACCTAAAATGAGCTCAGAGGGAGCCAGACATATGGGGGAGGACTCATTCATTCTCCATTTTCTCAACAATCTTTTTTTTTCCACTCTGACCTTTTAGGAAATGTGCTGTGGAGTTACTAAGGAAACCGACGAGCAGAGAAGTAGATTGTGTAACTATAAGATACTTAAATACGTATTATTAACTATTATTTTCAGCTACATGCCTGAAATTTGTCATTCATTGTAATTAATTTGTTGTCCACATCATCTGGATAATTCAAACGTGGAAAAGAATTTCTAATATAATCTGTTTAGCCTTTGTACGTTTCTTTAAATAGGCCCATTAAGATCACCAAAATGGCCTATACAGCAAAGAGGCTTTCAATGTCATATAACTGTCAACAAAAGAGACTGAAACACTCCCATATTGAGTTTGTTTGTGTCAGATAAAGACCGTGGAATAATTTGCCCTGCATTGATGTTTGGGCTTTCCGTTTTCCCATTTAAGATGACACAATGGCATTGTGCGTGGCTTTTAGAAAGTCTGGCAGACTGACTGCTGCATATATTATGAGCCTAAATATTCTGTTATAATTAAAGATAATGAAGGAAGTTAGCTGTGGGGTATTCAGGATATGCATTAACAACAGAAAACTATAATTATTTTAAATTGCACTAATCAATTTAGTTTTTCACTAACTCTTGGCATCAGCACTAATTCAGTCAGGACAAAATCTTCAAATATTACATATCAGAATGATCATAAAAGAAAAGTGTTTAAAGTTTTTAGACATGAATACATTTTGCCACTCAACCACTTCTTCAATTCAAATGATGTATGTTTTTAAGACAGGAGAGGAAAACAAATCTACAAATGAATGAAATCTCCAAATAACGCTCTAAGATCATCTATACTAAACACTTTAATTCACACAGTTTTGTACCTTGAATATTTTTTCTTCCAACATTATTATGCACCATAACCAGATGTTGTGACAAAAGATACTGTACTTGAATGACACTGAGTGTGTGCCAAAACAGGAAGCTCCATGTGAAAGCACTGAGAGGCAGAAGCTGTGAACATGATTCATTTGAACAGCTGATGGCATATTTCCAAATATTACATAAGGAGGGTGAATATATGTTACATCTACGAGGACAATACGCACCAACAGAAACTCTGAGGGATGACAAGAGCCATTTTGCTTGGGCTTATCTGCCCTGGGAGTAGAAATAGGAGTTATTCAAGCTCTCTGTCCTCACAGAAAAGTATCATCATTTCTAGGATTCATGCCACTGTGAGCCGAAGTGAAGCTCCGTCCAATCGAATACCATTACACTGAGAAAACACAGCTGTGACAACATGGTAATAGCTTGGATAAAAATGGGCCACTGTAAAATAAAAGTTAGATTTGTTTTTCAGCCAAGAACTGCACTGTAAGTCATCACCAGGAAGCGTACGATATCAGAGCCTTTGATAGTACAAGGTTATGGGAGAGTTAAAAGGGGGAGAGTTTTAAACCATTCTTCCAGCAATAGATATTTTATGATCTATAAAGGTGTATTGTGTAACTTTTCTATGGATATGTCATTGCTCTGCCTGGAATGTTCCACAGTAATATTAAACAGCTCTACCTTACTTTTATTCAATTACAGGTGGTTTTATAGCTCAAAAATACCTCGAAAAAACTGTGACTCTGACTGTGAGCAGAGTTGCCACTCCACAGATCTAATCGGCAACTTGGTCTGGTTTGGTCTCCATGAAGAACGAAAGGTTTAATACTGTGAAACATTCCAGACAAAGCAATAACATTTCTATGGAGAAAAGCATTTTATGGACCCTCTACCAGAAAAATTAAACAATGCACCTTTAACAGTAACAAATAAAAAAGCTTTAGCTGCTGTTCTATAACTTCCTTTTATAACAAAAATCTATATTTGTGTAGTTAGTTATGTACATAGAGATCATCAGAGAAGAGAATCAAACCTGCAGCCTCTTTGATGAGAGGAAAAAGCAAAGCACTAGGCTACAGGACTAGTTGCTGTGCTTATCTGATTTTCATCAGTAGCATCATTGGCAAAGTTAATGATCGCACTGCCCATTCTTTATTCTACATTCTACACTGCGCAAATGTCATCACGCTGTATGCATAAGTAATTCAGGAGTCTCAACTTGTAAATACTTTCTGCAGGCTCCAGTATCAGCAAAACATACTAAATAAATAATAAGTAAATACATTACTGAACATGAATCTTCATTTAAATGGTCTAAACCACTCAGGCTGTATTTGCTGGATTCCTAAAACTAAAAATAACTATTGAATTATTTAAAAGAATATCTGCACTACCTTTCTGTGGCTTGCTGGTCATTAAAATACCCAAAACTGTGTAGTATAAAAACGTGCATCCCTGTAGCCAGCCTGACGGAATGAAAAGACATTTTTAATGTGCCATGCTTAAAATTATGCACAAGTCTTGTTCACAGACACAGACATACGCCCACACCATCCATCCACAAACTGCTCTCTGTGCTCACAATACACCAGACACTATTTTTACACTATTCTACTTTTTAATTCATGCTTATTCAACATATAGAATATAGTCCTGGACCAAAGAACAAAGTGACCAGCAGACAACACTTTAAGCCAAACTTAGCACACTGCCTTGCTTATTCAGCAGCACAGGTGCAGTTAGTGCGCAGGTGAGAGAGCCACCCAGCCTGCAACCCAGATCTTGGCCAGAGAAAAGAACTGGTTTGAGAGGGGAGTTAAAGAAGCTATTTTTGTCAAGAAAGAGAATCCTTCCTTGAACAGAAATGGAGGTCTCAGACATCATTTGTCTCCCATCTATAACTCTATCCTCAAACCTAAATCAAAACAAACTGGGAAAACAATGGGACTAGCCAGGTCAGGTCCAGAGGTGTGAAAACACCCATCATGGCCCTGAATGGATATGCTAACTACTCCCCCACTCCCACTCCATATTGAATAGACACACCGAACTAACAGAAACTATAAACAAATATATGTTGTCTCAGAGTAATTTCATTGTAATTAAGCTCCTCCCTTCAGGCAGATATAAAGCAGTGTCCACCAGCATCTGACCAGAACTGAAGAAGCAGCTTGGATGAGCTGCGAAACGTATTCGACCAAATAAACTCTGTCCAGTTGACAAATTAAATTTCTCCTTTTGCTATGGATTCTACCTGGACGACTGAGGGACTCTACACACAAAATCTGTGCAGTTAAAACTTCCAAAACAGCTGCCTGGCCTACATTTGGAAACAAAAATCTAATTCCTTCCAGACAATTATAGCATATTAGAAATGCAACATGTTGGATTACTTATTGACAAGTTCCTGCTTATAACTTGCCACATATACTTTACCTGTTGTTATTTCTACTTAATAGTTCTTTAATTATAACTTATGATGTATAATGTATGGTGTCACACTAATACATTTCAAACTCTATTTTGACACTTTGGTAAAGTAGAAACACTCTTTTCTAGACAAAATAATGTACTTTTCATCATAATATTGTGTATAACGCTGTGCTATGGGATTTTTCAGTATCAAAACTTGTTCAGGTGTGTATAATTTCAATATTTTTTGTATTGATTAGTGGGTGTTGACTTTTTTTGACACCCTACTCTATAAATAATTAAAATATGCACAGTAAAACCATATCCATTAACCTTTGTAACCTGTTGATTTTATAGGCAGAGTTAGCGTAATGTTTCTTTTAACCCATTTGAAAATATTTATTTAAAGAGCTGTATGTGTGACAGTAAATATGATGCTTGAATAAGAGGCACTGATGTTCAAAGTATCTATGTGCATCTCTTTTCATTGTACGAGCTTTGGTGGTAGCTCTATCCACACTGAGGCCATTATCTCTCCTCTGAGTAAATGTTCACTCGTCCTTTGTTTGGTTCTGGGTGAATAATGGGCTCTACTTTTGTGATGCCAAACACCAAACATGATTTATGCCACACAAAAGTCACTCCACTCTGCCCTTTCCCTCTGCATGTCCCCGAAGGCTGCTGTTAAATGGACTTACAACCTGAGAGAATGAAAACTCAATTACTATCTCAACACACACTGTAGTCACTAAATCCACTTTTAATATCGCAATATGAATCTGTAATACATGAACACATAGTCAAACAATGGGGTCATGTTTCCTATAAAGCACAGAGGATTTGACAGATGACTTGCGAACGTGATCTTTGTTAGTTGTGCATGTCACTATAGCAACTTGATTAAGACCAAAGTAAGTGAATTAAGTTTGATTATTCAACTTATATTTAAGAGTCTTTAAAGGTCCTATATTAAGCAAAATTGTCTATTGTGAGCCATGTTATAATCTTGTTACCTCATCAAAAACATACACACGTTTGAGTAATCCTGCATTATTAGTCTGTCTACATTTCCGAATCTCAAAATGCTCTGTTTGTTCTCATTTTGTGACATTATTAAGCGGTAGTTTTCAGTTTAACAGCTATCTTTTACCTTTTGTTCAGTAGAGATGGACAATTTGAGGGTTGAAATGATCCAAATGATTCTAATGAAGATGTATGTATAGAGCACTTCCTGTATTCATGACATCACAAGGTGGAATAGAGTGTTTCCAGTTTCAGAGAAGAATATGCAGAGTTTGTGTGTTAATGAAACACAACTCTAGGTATTTTTGTGATGAGGACATTATAATATAGAAAATAGAGTAATATGGGCCCTTTAGAACAAATATAAACTACAGGCCCTATCCTAAACATATGCCTGTTGTATTTTATCCCATCACAATAAATACATCAACAAATACATGGTATTCATTGATTGCACTAAATGGCAGATTTTGTGATTGCTCTCCCTTTAACATTGAAAGGCAATTTATCACTCAACTCAAATTGTTTACTTGTAACTCCCAATCCTTTATAATCAATCAAACTGACACAGCATGTTGGGCTGCAATAAAGAAATCCCTTTAAATGTTCATTATACATTTCACTCTCTCCCTCAATGTTCAAACTTTAGCAGGTTGCATCTCAGCAGTTTCTGTATTTTTGCATTATAGGGAACATATACAAAATTGACTTTTGAGAACTTGATTCATGCATGTGCTAGTAGTCTTTATTCTCCTGTATTAAAGATGTCGTTGCTTATATGCCCATTGCTGTATATGTACTTACTTTTTCTTAAACTGTGATAGGATTCAGCCATAATATTATTAATCATTTCTTTAGAGCAGGGTTCTGCACTTTATGAATGCATGGACACAGGCAGGAGTGAAAATCAGGGCTCTTTCATGGGTTTTGCATTAAAATTAAAATAAAATATTAACATTAATTCATTGATGCATGCACATCCCTATTTTACTGACCCCTTGTGGTGGGAGTTTTTATTTTCTAGCCGTATCTCAAGACCAAATCCAATGCTAATCCTTATCATATCCGTTATACACATATACAGGAAAGTATGTACAAAGCTAACTATGGCTTCTCCCATTATGATACAGCGCCTATGCCAAGACGCCATGAAGATCCCTTTAAAGATAAAAATATATTTGTTTGCCTTGGCCACAAACACTTGAGTCTACAAACACTCCATATTTTATAGTGACATCAAGTTCCTGTTTTGTCAAGTTCCTGACCATTCATCTGTACAATGACTCTCACCTCCGTGGCAATTTGTATAAGCAAGGAGCACTTCCCGTCATTTTTTGTTTTTTGTTTTTAATCCCCACAGAAATTGCACAATTGCCGACACATTATTTAACAGCTACTTGTCTCACTTTATGCAGTGATGTGTGAAAACCAAACAGACAGCCTAGAACACAGCCGGGGATGGTAAAACAAGATATTTTACATTTTGACTTCAGATTCATATTTGATTCAGATTCATGTTTCATCTTTATTTAATGTTGTTTTGAGATGATTGTAGGTGTCACAAGTAGACTGCTCTTTCAGTCACTGTTGCAGGAACGGTGATGGGATGAATACTTGGAAAATGGATTTAGTTACAGAATACTGAATACCTGCATTAAAATGTATTTTTTAACATATTCTGATACATGGTTCAATCACAGTACTGTATAACGGATAGTAGTAACAGATAATCTTATGCCCTGTCAATCAGCATATCATTCCACTGACGTTCTTGTCTCTTGTATATAGCTGTGATTTTATATTTTATTACTTATTTTTCTATTTTATTTTGACTTGTACATATACATTTACTTATATAATTATGTCTCATTTGACACCTGTCTCTTACTATCTTTTTTGCTACACCATCTGTTTTTGTTACTGTCTGTTATTATATTATATTGTGATGTTTGAGCTACTGAATCCAAATAATTTCCCTTGTGGATCAATAAAGTTTGTCTAAGTCTATAATACTCAATTTCTTCCAACCTCTAAAATGAGTAGCTCTCTGGCATTTTTGTTTTGTAAAGGTAGCTCACCAGAGGAAAAAGATAAGTGACCCCTGCTTTATAGCATCGTGTAAAGAACATGACAAATAATTACACAGCTTTATTTTTTGCACTGTCTGTAATGCATTTGTTTATGTCTAGAGATGAAAAATCTTACATGTGAGCGTACCACTAGAGCTGTTTTTTCTGTTTGTTTTTTTTTAATAATACTGAGCAGTTCAAAGCCCTAATTGCATAATAAAGTACCATCATGTATTTATGTTAATTTAAGAAAGTAATTGTGTTCTGAATACCACCAAATGAAAAAGTAACTGCACCGGAATACAGTCACTCAAAATGAGTATTCAGGATACATATTTTCAGTACATGTATTCAGTTACTCCCCAACACTGTTCAAGCAGGGCCTCGAGCATAATAATAATAAATTTAGACACATTTATTTTTTATACATGAACCTGACACGATCCTATTCACGCAAAGATGTTTACTCATGAAATACCAGTTTACATTAAAGCTAAAATAACTGTTTTTGTATTTAGTCTGTATTGCTTTGTAGATGTCATGTTTCTTGCAGTTCTCAAGTTAAATCTTCAAATGCTTCTGAGGATCAAAAGAGATGAAAATTGAAAGCATGCTGAAACATGCTTTCTGTCCTGATTTAGTATTCTTTCACAAGAGACTTTGATGTTATCGCACAGACGCTGCTAGGACATCCTCCTCTCTCTTTGTAAACAGAAATCACAGCACTGCTTTACAATAATACTAACATTTAGGCTACTGTTACTACTATACTTCGTTCATTTACTTTAATTGCACAAAAAATGTTTTTATTTTAGTCTGTTGTTTGGCTAAGAAGTTAGATACTGTGGCTTTCAGAACGATTCAGGCTAATTAACTACCTCATTAAAACCCTAACCTAACTCATAACATCTAACCCTTTAATTAAGTAGAGTTACTAAATGTGTGTAGAATCCCGCAGTCGTCCAGGTAGAATCCATGGCAAAAGGAGAAATTCAATTTGTCAACTGGACAAAAATGTATTTGGTTGAATACGTTTCGCAGCTCATCCAAGCTGCTTCTTCAGTTCTGGTCAGACGCTGGTGGACACTGTACCAACACAGACGGGAAAGCCAGAGTGGACCTCAGTCTGCCCTACATCTCCACCTAGAAGCCACGGGCCACTCCTTTGAGGACAGTGAGGTTCAGATCCTGGCCAGAGAAAAGAACTGGTTTGAGAGGGGAGTTAAAGAGGCTATTTTTGTCAAGAAAGAGAATCCTTCCTTGAACAGAAATGGAGGTCTCAGACATCATTTGTCTCCCATCTATAACTCTATCCTCAAACCTAAATCAAAACAAACAAAGAAAACTAGAAAAGCACTCAGAGAGCGCAGACCTCCGCCAAGCAGCTCAGTTTTCAAAGTGATCCAGAATCCAGGATTTCTTCTGGATCATCACCAAAATCTAATCATCTGTTGGATTTATTAGGAACATTTCCTGAAAATTTCATCAAGATCCGTCCATAACTTTTTGAGTTATCTTGCTAACTAACAAACAGACAAACTCAGGCGAAAACATAACCTCCTTGGCAGAATAGAGCTAACTAACAGAAACTCTAAACAAATAGGTGTGGTAGTCTCAGAGTAATTTCATTGTAATTAACTCCTTCCTTCAGACAGATATAAAGCAGTGTCCATCAGCATCTGACCAGAACTGAAGAAGCAGCTTGGATGAGCTGCGAAATGTATTCGACCAAATAAACTCTGTTAAATTAAATTTCTCCTTTTGCCATAGAGTTACTAAACCTCATTCTCAATAAATGAGTTATTTATTAAGGCTAATTTAGGAGTAGTTATTGTAAAGTGGTGGTCAACCTTAGATACTGATATTTATATCTGAACGAATGTCACATCACATCACCTGGAGATAAATCAATGTAGTCAGCTCATGTGCAGCACTGTCCACAAAGACCAGCTGCACCTAACATTTTCAAAGCTCCACAGCACCAGGCCGAGAGGATGTGAAGGCTGCATGCTGTTTACGTGTCATGAAAGAGCTCTACAGCAGGTGTGAAATCATGACTCAGATCCTAGAGTGTGATCACACAAATGTCCTTTTTTCTTTTCTCTTATTGAGAATATTTAACTGGAGCTGGATGAGAATTGTCTTTATTATTTATATACATATATATGTGTATGTATATATATATATATATATATATATATATATATATATATATATATATATATATATATATATATATATATATATATATATATATGTATATATATATATATATATATAGCTCAACTCACGTGAAACAATTATTTATTATTTTAGTTTTTCATTTGTCATGCAAAAATGTTGATTAAAAATACATTGTTTTCAGGGAATATAGCATTTAATTATAAATATCTCTTTTCAATGTATTCTATCAATAAACATGAAACCTTATCTCATTTCCTTAAGGACATATAATTAGTTTGTTTTTTCTAATTGACCCTCCCTGTCTTATTGTACCATCAGAGCAGAAATCTGATTAAAGCAGGGTTAAGTTCATTAAGACTTCATTAACTTGATATACACTAACACAGATGCCCCGGCCTCTGCCCACAACACCACACACATCTGTTCAGATCTTCTTCAAGTCTCTTTCATATGTGGAAATGACCCATTTTAAAGATGTGACTTCACTATATCAACAAATAATGGCTAAACAACACTACCTACATACTGACAACTTCTGGGAATAAGCTTAGAGGTGGCAGACTGGAAAAAAACAGTCAATAAACATCTGAAGTTTTAAGATACCCACATAATGCATTATGGTCTCACTCTAGAAATACATTGAATTGACCCACTTTTTCTTAAAGACTTTATATCATACATGTACATTTGCTCCATGTTTGGAATATAGGAGGCCGAGTGTTTACTGTTTCACCAAAATGGAAAAGTCAAAACTAAAGATTGCTGGCTACTGATAGTGTGTTTTATATTTACTATACAAGCAATAGTCTTTTTGTTATACAGTACATCTGGTATGTGTCTGACCTAAATCTGACTTTGTGACACAAGTTTAACTGAGGTGTCTTTTTTTTAGACTTCTTTTCTCCTCTCACAGACTGTCTAAAGAGGACTACCCTCTGCCTACACTCTGCTCCATACATCTTTTATGTTTGGTTGATCAATTATTGAGGAAACATCATATTACTCTCAGTTAAGGTAAAATCCTTCTGTCGTCAGAAGAGGAACCAACTTTTGAGAAAGTGCACATCAGTGTATGAATTTCAGATAAAAGAGCATTAATATAAGAACAATAGATATCATCCAAATCAATGGAATATGTGGTGTATGGAGTTTAAAAATGCAGTGGTGGATGACATCACAAGGTGGAGTATTTTCTGTTTGAGAGCAAACTCAGCCTAAATATGTAGGAGTTGTGTGTGTTGTGTGTGTTGTGTGTGTTAAACCTGTGTGAAAACACAATCTAGGTATATTTTTGATGAGGAAACAACATTACAACATAGATCAGAACATGGCAGAATATGGGCCCTTTAATAGCTAAATTTCATCCATTGTCGTAAAGCAGATAAAAACATTTCACATTCAATTAGACAATAACAGACACATTGAAAATACAAGATTGTATTTACATGTCTATTTAGTGGGGATGTTACCAGCTTGTCTCCATGGAGATGTTATTTTATTGCCTGGATTCTTCCACAGTATGGTATTAAACTTTTAATTGCTCAAAACTACCTTGAAAAATATACATTCTTACTGTAAGTGGGCTCAACTCTCTACAGATCTGGCCTGTAACTTTGCATAGCAGTTGTTGTCATGGAGATAAATAAGTCTAATACCATACTGTGGAACATCCCAGGCAAAGCAATAACAGCTCCATGTAGACAAGCAGGTGACGTACCCTCCACCAGAAAAGCCACATAGTACATCTTCAAAAAACAATCAACTAAAAGAATTAATTTCTTCCTCAAGCTGATTTCTTAAGAAAATACTCCCAAATTTGACAAACATTGCTCTAATATTTACAACAGAACTGCCTTTCCAGTACTCATCCACTGCTTTCTTCACAATTCACTGAAACATCTAATAAAGGCCTACTCACTTCCAGGTCAGTGCTTTGGTGTAGTTCAATTTTCATCTGTATTTAAGAAAACCCAAGGTGATAAATGTCCACTCATCCATAAACACACAGAGGAGAGTACACTATAAAAAATCTATATTTCTTAGATATGTGAAGCAGCCACAAGATGAGACTTTTCCTCTTTCCAGATGTGTGTATGTATAGTTTGTGTCTGGTACTTTTTTTTTTTTTTTAGCCTCAAATCCTTTTGCATATATACCTGGGTTGTCCTCATATGTGAGTGACTGAATGAGTGTGACTAGGCAACAGCTATAAAAGCATTTATTAATTTTGTTGTTTATGGCAATGTTTTTCCATTTGTCATAAAGCCTTTGGTAGCACTGAATACATATAGGATCAGTATTAGTAGAATAATACATTTTTTAGTATTAAATAGCTACATATTGACTACACTTTGATTAAATATTATACACTAAATTTTAACATGAATCTTCCATAGAGTTACATAAGCCCATGTCCTTCATCTGAAATTATGACATTCAATTTTCCCCGTACATTACACAAGGGAGCTATCTCTCTATTAAAACATATGGTATCATCTCCACTGAGCCCTGAAGACACTCAGAACAGTAATCAGTATCACTCCACAGCACCAGATCTTTGGGGACTGCACCAATCCACTAACACCGGTATACTTCTCTCCAAAGACTGCCTGCTTCATATAATAACATATGTCCTTGACAGAAGACAGAAAGAAAGACTACAAATTATTATGCATAATTGTTTTTCTAATTGGTAAAATGTTTGTCATTTTTTTGAAAAAGGTCAATATAGTAGAGATGAATAGAAAACGGGATACAATAAATGTCTACATGTCTCCCAAGTTCCTCAGCCATTCTCTCAAAGATTAACTTTACCACTGAGTAGAGGTGGTTAGTACTCAGTTACATTTACTTGACTTTTTAAAGAACTGGACTTCTTTGAACAGTTTTTGGAGTGAATATACTTGAGTAATATTATTATTACTTCAGGTTTTTATTACTCTTCCAACGGTGAGTATGTCTTTATCTATATTCATACTATGCTCCATACAACTGTACAATAACTCACCATTATGTAACACATAACCCTATGTCCTGTCAATCATCATATCGTCTTTATCGTTTTCCTTATGACCTTTTGTATATATGGCTGAGATATTTTTATTACTTACTTCTATTGTATTTTATTTTTACTTGTACATATACATTTATATAATTATGCTTTGATGGACATTGGTCTCTTGATATTTTTGCTACTTATTTAGAATTTATTATTACCATTTATATTTTTCTCTTTATTATAATATATTGTGATGTGTCCAAATAATTTCCCTTGTGGATCTACAAAGTTTGCCTAAGGCTATATATTTCATTTTTGTGAATATAAGATTGTGTGCATTATTTGCAGTGTTGACCTCATAATTAAATCAACTGCAAATTATAAATGTTATACGTGATGACAGTTACTCTTACTTGATTTCTTCAAAACTGTTTACTCTTACATGAGTAATTTGAGTCATTTCTTGGACTACAATAGTTCTCTGCTCATGGTTTAGCATATTTGTTTACTGTACAAGGAAGTATATAGCCTCTAAACAGAGAAAACACAAGAGTAAGCAACTATTTAGAGCAAAATCAACATTGCTTAACGTGAACTGTTTGAAGATTAATAAAAAAAAATCTTCTTATTCTTCTGGACTGGGTGATCCAAAAACTGGTTGTCAACACTCACAGCACTGACTAGTCCAGCAGGAGGCCCCGTGGACCAGAGGGGGCCTATTAGAACTTCTTATAACAGATGTGAAATAGAGCGAGCACCAGAGGGACCAAAAACTGGGCCAATATGTGATGTGCTGCAGCGTGAGCCAAATATATAAATCAATAGTCAATATATAGAACAACTGACCATTCGTTTAGAGTCTTTGTTTGTCACATTCTACTGTCTCTTTTGCCTTGTCATAAATATTTACATTCAGTGCTCACTGCCTGTCGAAAAGTAATTGCTTCTTTCAGTGTTTACTAAATAGTGGCAATTAACCTTTCCAAGTGCTTCTGTCTTGATGTACTCTAAAGTAAAACTGCCTTATGCGAGCTGGATAAATAATATAGAACATATGCATGGTGAGTATTTGGTCCCACATCATCTTACTCCCACCATTCAAAACTTGTGCTAGCGGCACTGGTGAGTATCTGTCTCCATGCTATGCCATGCTCCATGCCTAGATTTATAGACATGGGCTCCAGTCATTGAAAAAGATAAATGAATCATGTTACACTATGGACAGATGTGCATAGCATTGTCATACATGTCATTTCTTATGCCAAATTTAAGAGATTCCTTGGTACACTGCAAAAACTAAACTCTAGCCAAGTTAGATAAGTTTTTATCATGATTTGAGTAAATTTCACTTGACATGTAAAATGATCTACTAATGGAACAAGACTTTTGGTAGTTAAAATATGAAAACACATCTTGCTACACTTGAGATAAGAAAAACAACAACTCTTTGCACTTAAAATAATAAATTAAATCTAATGTTGCTTGAATTAAGAAAAACACACTTATTCCACTGGTAGATAATTTTACTTGTCAAGTTGAATCTAAATGTTCTTAATTTAAGACATTTTAACTTACCTAGATATATATTTTTTTCAGAGTAAGTGACCAGTGACTCAAATGTCACCCATATGCCTGAAGTCTCTCCAGTGTGGACTTTTCATTATTCTCAGAAGGACTCACCTCAGCAGATGTCTTGAACACTTGAATATGTTAATTATTGTGTGTTGGCTCCTGCAGACATCTTATTAGAGCATGTGGTCTGTTCTCCAGTCACTCCCATAATATTATTAGCTCATAAGGCACACTTAAGTACGCCCCAGGTCTTCACACAAGGAGCTATGCATGAATCTGGTGTAATGAACAGTGGCTGAGTGGCAAAAAGGTAGGAAATAATCAGATCAATATAACAATATGCTTTTGTTCTTGTATGGTAAAAGTGACTCTCTGACTTCAGAGTATAAGGATCATTTTCCGTTACGCTGAGTTGTAGGTCACTGGTCTGTTTAGGCTCAAAAGAAGAATAGAAATAAGATACATCTGAGTTAATTTGACTGCGCTTCAATATTATTATTCATATTTTAGAAGTGTTGATAGCAAGCCTGGTCAGCCAAAGTTTGTATCAAGAAGGTTTTTCAATTTTGATTTGAAGTCAGAGGCATAGGCTACAGTGATTTTAATAATTCCATTAAGCACTAATTTAATCTATGGGTACACTGCAGCCCATACGCTTGATTGTCTCTTTAATTGAGCAGAATATGAATCGTGTAGGATGCTCAAAGTCAAAGTAGTTTTAAGGTCAATGGGCGTTGATAAAGGGCCAATTACAAGAACCTCGTGTGCACCGGTCAAGCAAATTAATATTAAGACTACCAAGCTACAAATTCATTACTGCCTGCGTAATAATTTTATGGTTCAGTGCTTCTGGAGTTACTGCGCCTCACCAATCATAAGCTTTCTTTTGCGCACAGAGATGCATGGAGCAAATCCCACAGATTGACGGGGTGCAGTAGCTTTATTTTTTTGACATTTGTGTATCTTACGTGTGCGTAAACTTCAGACTTCTCTTTGACGTGGAGTGACAGAAAATGACTAACTCACCTGTCAACGCTGATGACACACAGGGTCATGATGGAAGCAGTGCAGCACATTACATCCATGCCGATGAAGATGTTACAGAAGACTTCTCCAAAGAGCCACTTTCCTCCGGTGAGATCTGTGACTATGACAAACGGCATCACAACTATCGCAACTGACAAGTCCGCCACTGCCAAAGACACCAGCAGATAGTTGGAGGGCTGCCTCAGTTTCTTCACTACGCACACGGCAATCACCACCAGCGTGTTCCCCATGACCGTGACAGCCGTGATCATCGCCAGTAACACCCCAATAATGATCTTCTCCGGGCGGCCGAAATCCAGCAACTGTTCCCCGCAAGACTCGTTCCACATGGCGGTGGGACTAATGGTGACCAGGACGTTGTACAAAAGCTGCAAAGAGCCATTGATAACTTCGGAAATATCCTCTTTCTTGTTAAAAGTGAGCTCAATTCCCGAAGTATTGAACATTACGACGGCACAATCCCAGTGGCGATGTAAGGGACGCCTCGCCAGCAGCGCGCTCCAGTAACGCGCATATTTGGTGTTTGTCCACTTCGCTGTCAGTGCTGTGCTGTCCAGCGGGTTCGCATTTAGTTCACATGAAAGCCTCAAAACTAAAAAAAAAAAAACTAAACAGGATCCATGAGCGGGGGACGTGCGAGACAGGTCACACAAGACCTCGGAGGAGAGAGAACTTTTGAGCGGAGAACAGGCTGCGTGCGTGCGTGCGTCTCGAGCGAAGTTGATGTCTCTCAGTGCGCCTCCAAGACAAATGTGGACAGAACGGGGGAGGCGTTCGGGTCTCCAAACCGCTCCTATCCATGTGACGCATCACTTAACGCACACCGACAGCCCACTTCTGAAATCATATATGGAACTTAGGCTGGTCAAGTAGCCTATAGATCTATATAGAGTCTACATAAAATAATAATAGGCTATTCAAGTTGCTGCAGGTTTGTTTAACGTCACCAGCACGTAGGTCTACAGGGGATCGAACATTTATCTTAAAATTATTGGACACTGAGGCTACATTGTTTAGGGAAATATTCAAATCAACGCACAAAAATAATATCTTTCCCACGTGCTTAGATAATACAGGAAATTGACCTCATGGATAGTTGCCCGCGCTTGTTAGTAGGAGGAGCTCCACACTGAAAAAATGGTCTGAGAGGGGCTGCTCAAATTGCAAGCAAATATTTGACAACAATAACATGACTTTTTACGATTCTCTGTCCATCATGTTTAAATCTTACAAAGGTCGCTTCACTGTGGTCGATGTTAGACCTGCATGTTTTAATCAGGCTGAGGAAACATGATTTTGTTATAATCTGTGGTGAAGCTCCTCCCTCGGGAATTCACCTCCCCAAAACTTTGGACACAGTTACAGGAGCAGAGGACACACTCAGGACACTGGACAGTTACAGGAGCAGAGGACACACTCAGGACACAGGACAGGTACAGGAGCAGAGGACACACTCAGGACACAGGACAGGTACAGGAGCAGAGGACACACTCAGGACACAGGACAGGTACAGGAGCAGAGGACACACTCAGGACACAGGACAGGTACAGGAGCAGAGGACACACTCAGGACACAGTTACAGGAGCAGAGGACACACTCAGGACACAGGACAGGTACAGGAGCAGAGGACACACTCAGGACACAGGACAGGTACAGGAGGAGAGGACACACTCAGGACACTGGACAGGTACAGGAGCAGAGGACACACTCAGGACACAGGACAGTTACAGGAGCAGAGGACACACTCAGGACACTGGACAGGTACAGGAGCAGAGGACACACTCAGGACACAGTTACAGGAGCAGAGGACACACTCAGGACACAGGACAGGTACAGGAGGAGAGGACACACTCAGGACACTGGACAGGTACAGGAGCAGAGGACACACTCAGGACACAGGACAGGTACAGGAGCAGAGGACACACTCAGGACACAGGACCGTTACAGGAGCAGAGGACACACTCAGGACACTGGGCAGGTACAGGAGCAGAGGACACACTCAGGACACAGTTACAGGAGCAGAGGACACACTCAGGACATTGGACAGGTACAGGAGCAGAGGACACACTCAGGACACAGGACAGTTACAGGAGCAGAGGACACACTCAGGACACTGGACGAACCAACAAAACACAGACCACAGATGAACAAAGTCATTAAACCAACTAAAATTATTTTAACAGAATTATATTTTTTCAACATATACTTCCTAGTGAACATTTATCATGTGTTTCTACAGGGTGACGTGGCAGTACTTATACTGCCAGTACTTTATACCAGATGCCCTACCTGGAAGGAAGAAAAGCAGCACATGGTGAGTCTTGTTTCTGCATGTGCAAATCTAATGTTCATGTGAATCTGTTCTGGTCCATTATTGTATTAGAGAGTAATAAGTGTTTTAAGTATATTTAAACATGTACAACACAGAGTAGATCATCATATTGTGTTAATCATGTGTTATTCCTGTGTCCACAGGCAGAGACCAGAGTGTCTTCACTGGAATAAGTCCTCACATGGTCCAACTCCAAACTGTGTGTCTCTGTACCTGTGCTCTGTGTGTGTTTGAGTCTGTTTAAGACAATAAAGAACTGTGGAAAACTAAAGACAGTTTTTGTATTATTTTTACTTTAAAACCCTTTAAGGGCATTTGATGTTGCATGTTAAAATAATTGTGTAGACAGAATTAAATTATACATAAAAAATAAAAATATAAAAAGGCAAATTTTCAAGATAAGGTAACATAAGATAAATTACATATTCATATTCAGCATGATTTGATCAAATTTCCTCAACCTGAAAGTGTTCTGAGAAAAATATTTGTAGAGGGGATCAAAATAAGATTCAAAGCCTAAACATAATTTTATTGCATGCAATCGCTTTCCATATTTTTTTTTACGTAAATTAAGCAACCTTTTTTTCAGTGCATTGTTTAAAAATAGCTGCAACCCAAAGTGGAAACCAAATCAGACAACTGCTCTTTTGAAATTTTGATTTGACTGATCAGATGCTTGATGCGTTGGCTTTTTGAAGCACTGAGGACAAATCACATGGGAGAGGAACTTTGGCTCCTTCATTACAGTGCGGCCGGACATCTGCGTATTTGTCCTTACAAGCTCAGAGGGGGCTCTGCTGTTCCCACAATCCCATTTGGACAATGATTCTCAAAACTGTGGTGTGGGTCCTGTTGGTACAGCCTCCTAGAATTGAAGATTACAGTATTTTGTTTCAATTTTAATTTGAAGTGAAATAAAGAATCCTTGACCCTGTAGTTTCAGGTTTAATCTTCATTTGTTGATGTATCCTGGATGCTGTTGTAGTGCTACTTTAGACAGTTTAGCCTTGTTTACATAGTTGTTTTTTTTTACATTAACATTTAACATTTGTTTTCTTTTAGGTCCGGGTGAGACTTTATAACTGGAAATGTAAATATTTACCTATAGGCTTAAAAGAGGACATGTTATACAAATTTGACTTATGAGCAGTTTCTCTATCATTATATTTCTCAGAGTTATATTTCAATTGATTCATGTATCACTGAGTAAACCTGTGTTGTGCATTAAAGCCTTGAGTAGTAAAAATATTGCTCTTTTCACCTACCCCCTCCTCCACAGCCCTGTACTTCTTATAATTATAAAAATTCTCCATATATACTCCATGTATTTGGGGTTCAGAAATGCCATGTATACCATAGTTTGAAACCATGTATTTGTAATACTTGTTACACTGAAATGTTTCTCTTAATAAAGCTGTTTCAGTATTACTGAATTTACAAAGAATGAAATGATCTATGAATGTTATAGTTTCATACTAAACCATCAAAAGTCATAATGCCTTCTTTAACATTACACCATCTCCCTCTGTCTTCGGAAGCTTATACCACAAGACCATTTACTCATTCTGTCAGACAGGTCACATAAAATATTCCCATTAAGCACCACTGCCTAGAGCATTGTCTGTCAAGACAAATGCATGTTTAAACCAGTACATGTGCTTTACTGGGTGGACCATATTGCCAACTCTCAAGGCTTATGCAAATTGGCCTGTCAACGTCTCTTTCCTGAGAGGGTCTTAATGAGAAGAGTTAAATCAGTATGGATCACACCTGCTATAAGAGCGATGGTAAATAATCACATTTTTATATAGCGCTTTTCCACCTTCAATGCACTCAAAGCACTGATGATAAGAGGTTGGGACAAAGTGTGCTCAGAGAAATAAGGTAAAAAATGCAGTAATATGTTGACATTTTACATGTGAGAAACTATCACCAGCTATTTTCAGGCAAGAGTTACTGGTTGGTAGGGCATTCAGGTTTTAAATGTTTATACAATATGGATTTTGGCATACATTAAAAATGTATTTACAAAATTTAGCTACTATAGTTCAAAATTGTGATACTGATTTTAGGCTGACATTATGGGACAACAGATTAAAGTTTTTTGACTAGTTCTGCCATATGTACGAAAATGTTATGAATGACATATTATTTAATATAGATATTATATTATATAGTACTAGATCTTGTTGTCACCTTTCGTGAAATGGGTCCTGTTTGTTGTTGTTATTACAATTGAAACAAATAGTGAGACACTGTGAAATAGCTTGCTATAATACAAACTCAGCAGATGGTAGATTGCTATTGGTATTTCGACTGATAAATGCAGGCTCAGTGTCTCCCAAACAGATCGTGGTACAGCTGGACATTGACAAAAGCAAAAGCTAAACCTATAATCAACATGTGACTTCAAAAGCTTGTAGCTTAGCAATATCCTGTCTGCTGTCAAAACCTCAAGTAGCCTGTCTAGATGTTACTATGTCTGCATCCAAAAACAATTCCCACATGGTCTGAACCATGTTTGTGCACAAGCTTACAGTATCAAGTGAAAATGACAAGCCCGTTCTTCTCCAAAAAGCATTTTATTTTAGCACAAGTGTCC
Organism: Taenioides sp. WSHXM2023; assembly: GCA_029959045.1. Taxonomy (NCBI): domain Eukaryota; kingdom Metazoa; phylum Chordata; class Actinopteri; order Gobiiformes; family Gobiidae; genus Taenioides; species Taenioides sp. WSHXM2023. Next base: position 12,748,372 of record CM057089.1, read on the forward strand.
AATGTTCCCATCTAAAATACATTTGTTTTGGACCCATCGTGATTCTTGCATTGCTCCGCAGTGATTGTATCATCAAAAGCCTTTTTTTTTTTTTTTTTTTATCAATCTTTTATTAACGTAATATTCCTTTCTTTTCTTTCATGGGGGAGAACAGATCTGACAGAAATAAAGGGTATAGAAAAGATAATAGCAAATCAAAAAAAAAGAAAGTAGGTAGCAGCAACAAAACATAGGTCGTAATAGCCAAATAAATAAAATGATGTATAACACATCCAAAGAGAGCTTAACAAAAATAGTGCTCCTCGTGTACCCCAACCGCACTCCTCCCACCCTCCCAGACCACCACTTCCCACCCATCCCTTTTAGCACCCTTCGCCCTTCAAGTGGAGTGTGGACTGGACTTTTCATTGTTGTGATGAAATTACCTTCTGTTGTGGCCTACATTATTTTATGCCTTTTTGGGTTTCATCATGTTTGTAAATACCAAGTTTCCTTCCAACAAAACAAGTTAAACAACTTGTGTTTTCTGGCTTTTTGAGAGCGGGCAATCTCTTATGTGACTTTTGCATTTACATTTTAGGCAGGTCTACTGTATAAAGCCTATTATGTCCATGACTGTTGGCCAATGCCTACTGCGGCAGAGGCACCAGAGAAAGAGCAGAGTGCAGTTCTAAATGCCGAAGGTGAACACACAGCTGTTTTTAGGTCACCAGTCAACCATTTTGGCAATTAGTCTTAAAGACTTGAAATAATCACAGAAATGCTCCCAGAAGTGCAGAGACGAGGACCTGGAGCTCCCACTTGCTTCAGCTCCAATACATTACTATTTGAGAAAAGAACTGCGTTTACCTATAAGCGAGTCTTTGCTGCAATACTGGATCAAGCCTTAAGTCACTGTTTTGAATAGTACTGTCCTAAATTTGAATAGTTTTTAGTGGCAGAAGGGTAAGGGAAAGTCACACACAGAAATATTGTATTAGGCTAAAAATATTTCAAAAGCTGGATTTTATTTTCATTTACATTTAGCCTTAGTATTTTACAAATACTTCTTTCCCTCTGGCTAAACCTTAATGTAATCATGTGAAAAGGGGAATTTAAACATGGATATAAACATTATTGTTAACTTATTATAGCTAATAGGCCTATAACATTTATATGGATCTAAATTTGGATGCTGTGCAACTTCACCAGCAGAAATATGTTTTATTCTTACCCAGGCAGATGTTTTATATTCATGAGTTATAATCAGCAATCAGCAATGTTTACTTGTTGAAGGGAAAAAACACCTCAGGGAGCTTTGCACTGCCTGCAGCTTTCATAATATGATGTAAAAGAGCCTTTTCTCAAACAACATTAATGATTTTCCCTTGATCCAGGCAATGAGGTTTGGAGCATAGGTTTTAGGAATTGCTTGTACTGTAAAATGTTGAAGGAAAAAAAAAAAAAAAAAAAAGAGAGCAAGCATTTCATCAGAAGAAAAAACAAATAATTAAAGCATATAGCCAACCAATATTGATATTAATTTTAATGGACACCTATTTAAAATGTTCAAATATATCCCTGTAGTGAAAGTCCACCGCTGCTTTTAGTTCTGTCATTGTGCAGTTTTGGTTTGTCTTGATCTGTCTGGTTTGGTTTGGTTGCTTGTTGATTGTTGAACATATATTCAACACCTCTTGTTTGGCCGAATGAATATTTATTGGGCATTATTGATTTTAATTATGCTTTGTATATTCAGGATTGTGATTTTAAGCCCCTATGTTTGTCATTATACAATCTTTTTCAGTTGTAGCCACCTTTTCAATTTCTTTCTGAATAGCAACAAATAATACAAGCGAATTTACAGAAGGAGGCACATTGTTGTCCCAAATATTTAATTCCTACATGTCACAATTCTGTAAGGGCGGCACTGGCAGTGTTCAATGCATTGACTGTATATAGGCTTTAATTGACTTTATACAGTCTGTGGTTCAAAATGTGCTGCATAGTATACATTGTTAAGAACAGTTGCGTTTTAACCTCTTTCTACAAACTAAGACGGCATATTTAATGATATAGCTGTTTCTTCTATAGTGTTTTAAATGTAAAATATATTGCATTGTTGGTGCAAATTGTGTATGGTGTGGGCCAATGTAAGAATAGCGGCAGCTTTGCAGCAGCTAAATGTGGATAAATAAACATAAAACATTAAGTTTAAATGCCTGATTTTGCACTTGACCAGTAGAGGGAGACAAGGCCTCTCTTTAGTCCAAACAGTCTAAAATCAAATCATTAAAAGACTGACAGCGTTGTGAACCAATAAACTTTTTTGGCAAACCGCTACATCATCCGATTAGATGGATGTGTCCGGGGGGCCGGCCTTAGAGGAAACGAGGGAAAAAATCAGGTGAAACTCCGGGCTCAAAGTGACCGTGAGAGGCGCTTTCTGCTGCTGTTTAGAGGTAGCTACTGGTTCATAAACGGACATTGAAAGTGCTAATTACAAAGATTACGTAGAAATTTGTAACTGTCTATAAAATAGTATTTTATTTTGTGTCTTTTCGTTCCCTTGAACACGTGTTTCACAAAAATTAGCTAGCTTTTGCGAATGAAGCTACCTAGCTAGCTAGGGCTACTGCTAAAAGTTTTAAGCTAAAATTCGCGCTCAAATGTCATTTTTGTTAAAGGTTATTGAAAGCAAATGCATGTGAACATGGTGAACTATAAATATGACTTGTTAAAGTGTAAATGCGCAGTCCGATTAAAAGAAGAGCAAAACACCCTTACAGCTGTTATTTAATTAGCTTTTACAACTTGTAACAAAAATGTATAATCTTTAATAAGAATACCTTGTTAAAGTTATACAGACTTCAGACGTAACTATTTAGGCAAGTTGATATTTAGTTTGCCTTTGGTGTTTAGTTCCATATTTTATCAGATCAGTTTTTTGTGATTTTTGGATTATTAATTGTCTCTTATTATGCTTATCCTTAGTACCCTGCTGTGTGCCTGGATTTCTACTTTAGATTAGATGGATCCAAAAAAGCCTCCAGATTTTAGTGGGATGACCAGTGCCCCTTGGTTGGGACGTGGACAAGGGCTGCAGCCTGTGGAGCCGGCTGTAGGACGTGGTAGAGGGCTTCTACCTTTTACTGAAGGAAGTGTTGCAGAACAGGCCAAAACAGTTCCTGCTCTTAGCGACAAACCACAAGGGCTGGATGTGACAGGCTTCACAGAACCTGGCACTGGACGGGCCAGAGGGCTGCTGGTTCAGCCCTATGGAGGAGCCCTGGGCCGGGCCAGGGGATTGGCCTTTGCAGGTGGAGAACCACAGTTAGGAGTTGCACGAGGTGCAGTTTTACCCACTCTGCAGCCCAAACCTGGACCAGCTCCTGTAGAAGAATTCAAGAAGCATGAACAGATAACAAAAACTGTAGGTAAAACTATATGCTTGACTTATTGTGCAGTTAATTATTAATACATTTTCTGTGGACAGAAGGACATACCAGTGCAAGGCCAGGGATCCACTCTTGTCTCAATGTTTAGGGGAATGGGGATTGAGCCCTCATTGTCATCATGGGGAAGAGGATCTATACCAGTGGGTCTGTATAACAGCATAATGTAGGACTACAGTTTAAAATTCCACATTTTAACATTTCTTCATTGCTTATTAAACAGTCTGATATTTTTAAAACTAATGTTTCACATTTATTTAATGTGTTCAAATCTTCAGGAAGAGGTTTTGCTGGAGAACTGGGTAAACCTGCACAGCTGTCACTCGCCTCTCCACTCTCCAGTGGGACAGATAGCCCGGGCAAACTAGAAGAGGCCCTGGGTCGTGGCAGCAGGTTGGTCCAATCAAAAAGGGGTTGGTTTTCATCTCACCTGGAAACCCAGTTAATGTTTTTCATGAACATATCATAGTTTGCTTGGACATCAGCGGATGGTGGGGCTTGGCAGAGCAGCAATGCCGCAGATAGGAGCTGGACGAGCACAGCCGTTTCTGTCTGCTGCTCCTGGCCATGTGGAGCCAATGACTTCAGCTTTACCTGCAGTTTTACCAGAAACACCTCCACAAACACCTTTATCTCTCCCAGGTGAAATCATTATTTTTTAAAGGCTAATTTAGTTATATGTTGTTGTGTTCTTTTTATTTTATCTATTTATTTAGAAGAGAATGTCCCTGAGAGCCCAGCTATCCCGGAACCAGCAAAGTCAGAGGTCAGAATGGAGGCAATTGAGTGAGCATATTTTTATTTTACCTTCAGAAAAGCCATACACTCACTGACATTTCTGTTAGTGTTGTATATGAAATAATAACAAATTAATATCTCTCTAATTATTGTTAAAAGTAAAATTAAGGCAATTTATATTTATTTATTTAATTTATTCATGAGACAGGGATAGTGCACAATCTACATTAATCTTAACAGGAGGGATGCATTGTGCCAGGTTGTAGCACTAGAGCTAATTTGCACCTGTAGTCCCTGGTGCATGTTTTTTAGGTAAATTATATGTTGGAATGGTTGGATGGCATCCACATTTATTTGTAAATATTGAATGGGGCTGGAAGTAAATAAGTGTTTTTACTTCTTCTCACTCCCTTTTAAGCAAGTAGTATCTTTTCTTTGTTTTGTATATGTTATAATACATGTATAAGTAAACTGAAAAATGTAGACATTTCTTTAGTGCATGAAGGTCTTTGAATGACATCTAATTGTTCTCCTTCTGTTCCCTGTATGTTAGCGAGCCTCTTCCTAAAACTGGAACCAAAGGAGCACCTGTTACTATTGGCTCAAACCACATTGTTATAAAATGCAAGAATGAGGCAGTCTATCAGTACCATGTTACATTTGTGTAAGTATAGCTCTTTATTTATTCTCTTCTCATGCAAAAGTACTAAGAATTTTTTTTTTTATACGTTTAGCCCCAATGTTGAATCTATGGCCATGCGTTTTGGTATGATGAAAGATCACCGCTCAACCACAGGAGAAGTGGTGGCATTTGACGGCTCCATCTTGTACCTTCCAGTGAAACTGAGTGACGTAAGCATCAAAGTAACAATGACCTCACAATATTTGGATAACATTAAAATCTTGTGTAGGTGGTCCTCCTCAAAAGTCTGAGGCGGACTGATAATGAGGAAGTGCAAATCAAAATTCAGATGACAAAGATCTTGCCACCAAGTTCTGATTTGTGTATTCCTTTCTACAATGTGGTGCTGAGAAGGTAATTAAGCTATAACTGTATACTGTTTAGTAAACAGTTCTGTTTTTTACACATAGAAGACATTGCTTTTTTTCAGAATTATGAAAATCATTGGTTTGAAGATGGTTGGACATAATCACTTTGATCCAGAAAGTGCTGTCATTCTTGGAAATCACCGGTAATCTTTAATCTTTGAAAAGAAGAAATGACAGCATTCTATGTGAATATCCAGTATACTTATTTCTTTGTACTCTTTGTAGACTTCAGGTATGGCCAGGTTTTGCCACAAGTATAAAACGCTTAGATGGAGGCCTGCTTCTCAATGTAGAAGTCATTCACAAAGTGTTAAGGAATGATTCTGTGCTGGATGTAATGTAAGTTAATAGACACATTAGACACATCCTACCTCTCATCAACATTATTATTAATTATAACTTATACTAATTATCTATGAAAAATTCAAATGTTTTCATAATGCAAGAAATCATAATTTTAGTTCAATAATTTCTGACTTGATTACATAAAGATTCTTAACAGCATCATAGTCTGTCCTGTTAGAAAACATAGCCTTGTGAAAATAGATGAACCCAAATCTGATCATGACTGCATGCTGCTCTTGCTAGATAATAGACATATAGGAATGTTCTACCACAAAATGAACAAATGTTTTGTTTCTTTTACCTCTAAAAACAGCACTACAAACTTCCTAAAACTAAAAACGGTCTTTGCAGGAATGTATTGTATCAGCAAAGCAAGGAGAACTTCCAGGATGAGTGCACAAAAGAGCTCTTGGGCAGCATTGTGATCACACGCTACAATAACCGCACATACCGCATAGATGCCATTGAGTGGAATAAGTCACCCAAAGATACATTCACTCTGATGGACGGCACCAAAACCACCTTTGTTGAATATTACAGGTGTGTCTTAATTGCTGTGCGTTGAGAATAAAGTTTTTCATCTTTTTAACTGGATCTTTTATAACAGCAAGAACTATGGCATTACCATTAAGGAGATGGACCAGCCCCTGCTCATGCATTGCCCAAAGGAACGCTCAAGGCCAGGAGGAAAGGTACTTTATTTTCAAGTGTGTTATAAATAAAATTAATGTAAACGGTTAAAAACTAAGTGAATAGTTAATATTATTTAGAACATGTAGTATACACTAGAAAATTCTTGTCTTAAGTTACAGTAGTCTCAAAGCTGACATAACTTGGAATGTAGCACCACATTGCCCCCTTGTGTCAGAAGCTGAAACTTTTTTTTTTTTTTAATACATACATTTTTGCATATGTGAAATGATAAAGGTTTTAAAGTCTATACATGTGCAATAATCACTCAACTAAGTGAAATTAAATAGCACTTCTTTGTGGCACTTTTGTGAGTGGGATATTATAAATGAGTTTGTACTTTAGGTTCAGGTAGATGGTCATGTATTGTTTGTATTATGTATGACATTATGTGTTTGTAGCAAGTCATCACTGGGGAGATCCTTCTGGTACCAGAGCTTTCCTTTATGACCGGTATTCCTGAGAAAATGAAAAAGGACTTCAAATCAATGAAGGTACATGTAGTAACCTAGAACAACAGCATATTATGTGTTTCATATTAAGAACAGCATTCTTCACTGTAAATGTGAAATTGCAGGACCTGACGAAGTACATCAGTGTAAGCACAGAACAGCACACTTACTCAATAAAACAGCTTCTGAAGAAAATCAACAGCCACCCAGACAGTCAGAAGGAGCTTAATAAGTGGGGCCTTGAAGTCTGCTCTGAGATTGTCATTGTAAGACTATGTTTTCCAATCAAATACTTGCAGGAAATATGATTTTTTGTTTTGTTTTTTTGTTTACATAGACACGCATGCAAAAAACAAATCCAGTGCACCACAGTGTGAAATATTACCTTTTTCTTGCAGCTAAAAGGAAGATCTCTGCCCTTTGAAACAATCTGTTTGCAGAGGTCATCTTTCACCACAGGGTCCGATGTGTCCTGGTCTCGAGAGATTGTCCGAGATCTCTCCATCAGCGCAGTAAGTAATGCAACCAGTGCTGAGCTAGTTTCTCTAAAAAGTATTTTGTTATAGTTACCTGTTACTTCTCACAAAAATGAATTATGTTGTAGAGTATAGTGTAATGAAGACAGAGTAACTAGAACAAAAAGCACCAAATGCTCCCAGAACTAGCAATAATTTTAAGCTATTCACCACAGAGCTCAAAGCCTCCAAAACATGTCAAGTTTATAACAACGCAATCAACTTTACACAGCAGTGCATTTACCAAGTGCACCCTGATATTACAACATAAACACTACCCATATCTAGTCGACTAGTTATTAACATTATTAAATCAAAAGGTAAAAAAATAGTACAACTTCTGATTTTCATAAATAATACATTTTATTTGTTAATATTCCATATTTAGAAGTCATCAGTCACCACATTTTCATCTTCCAAATGTATTGGATTGTTAGAAATAATCATTTGAAGACTCGAAAAAATAATCAGACTAACATTATTAGCTGCCATCCTACACTTTTTGATATCATAAACCTCAACATGACTTCAGTGAATGTGCCTCACCATGATAATTTAAAAAAAAGTAGGATTTGAACCACCAACCTTGATGTTAAAAAAGGCAGCACAGTGGTTAGAACTCACCATTCACAGCAAGAAGGTTCTGGGTTTGATCCCCAGGTTGCCCAAGCCTTTCTGTGTGGAGTTTGCATGTTCTCACCGTGTCTCTGTATGTGTCTGTTTCCTCTGGGCACTGCGGTTTTCCCTATCAACCCAAAAACATGCACCATAGGTAGGTAAAAATCCTCCATCTAAGGTAGTCTTACAGCCAAGCTGTTAAATACATCACAAGATTTAATCCATTATGGCTAAATATAAGGTTATTTCAGATCCCTTTGAACACTTGGGCCATCTTCTACCCTCGCCGCTGTGCTGAGCAGGCAAAGGAGCTGGTGACAAGTTTCAAAAAGGTGGCAGAACCCATGGGTGTTAGAGTGGAGCGCCCCATTCATGTGGAGCTCCGGGATGACCGCACAGAAAGCTATGTAAAGAGCATCCACTCACAACTCAACAGCAAGGTAAGGTCTGCTATTGCAAAAATAATTTTTGTTGGTTCTTTTTAGACAATAAAGATTTTGTTTGCATTAGCGAGGTTCCAGAACCATTTTTTATATGCTTGAAAACAAATGTAAACTTTGTAGTTTTGTTTTTGCAGACCAACATCCAGCTGATTGTGTGCATTATGGTTGGCAACAGGGATGACCTTTACAGTGCTATCAAGAAACTTTGCTGCGTTAAAAGCCCAATCCCATCTCAGGTCTGTTACATCAAAATATTGTATTTAGATATATATAGCATAAGAATTGTTTATTGATGTTTTCTATTTTAGGCAATCAATCTTAGGACCATTTCTCAACCTCAGAAACTGAAGAGCATTGCCCAAAAAATAATCCTGCAGATCAACAGTAAACTTGGTGGTGAGCTGTGGACAGTCAATGTCCCTCTGGTAACTGCTTTGATCCTGGCTTTTCATTTTAACACTTGACTTTGAAAATGTTTCCTCTTTTTAAAATGTCTTTTTGCTTGTTTTTTAGAAACATTTAATGGTGGTAGGTGTTGATGTTCACCATGACACTAGCAAGGCCCGTCAGTCCATTATGGGCTTTGTTGCAAGTGTGAACAGGTAAAACTAATAAAGAAAAGAAAACTGAGAAACTGATTCAAGAATCTGTTTAGTTTTCATTTTAACATGTGTCTTGATAGTAATTAAACTGTTTTCTTTCTAAGCTCACTGACCCGGTGGTACTCAAGAGTAACTTTCCAGACCCCCACAGAGGAGCTCATCTCTGGCTTCAGGGTTTGCTTGTTGGCTGCTCTGCAGAAGTACTATGAGGTAAACAGCAATAATTTTGCTGTTTTTGCCCCAAATCATAAAGCATATTACCTAAATTTTGTAGTTTGATTTGTCACTTTCTTGCTGCCAATCAGCCGGTAGTGCTGCTGTCTCAGTCAAGCTTGATCATTGCTGACAGGTGAATTCACACCTGCAGCCCCATGAACACTGCAAAGGAGCCAAAATCATACATTTGAGTGGAGTGGGAAGTGACTTCACAATTATCAACAAGTACATGTGTTTGAGCTGGGCCGTTGGTAAACTGCTGTCAGAGAAGGCTGACCTAGAGTGAACTTCAGTCACTAAATGTCTCATGAATGATATAATACTTGTGCTAGTGCTAGTTATGTGTATAGTTATAAACATGACAAATCATAGCTTTGCTTTTCAAAAGCAGTGTTTTTTCAGGCTTTCATTTAATGACACTGCATAAAACACAGCTCATGTGTGAAAAGAACATTATTTGTTCTCTTTCAAATGCTAAAATATGATCTGTGGACACCAAAACATGGCTGTTTTGTTTTAGTTAATGTAGCTCAGAGGAAAAGAGGTTGGAGACCCCTGAACTATAAACAATGAAGATTAGATTCATCTGTGCAGTCATAGTACATAAAACTACTGTATCATTATTTGTGCAGGTGAACCACAACTTGCCAGAGAAAATAGTGGTTTATCGTGATGGGGTGTCCGAAAGCCAGCTCATGATGGTGGAGCAGTACGAAGTCCCACAGATCCTAAAATGCTTTGAAACGTTCCCCAACTACAAACCCAAACTGGTTTTCATTGTGGTCCAGAAGCGCATCAACACTGTGCTCTACTCCTGGTCTGCAAACACCTTTGGAAGTGCAGCTCCTGGGACCATCTTGGACCACACCCTCACAAACAGGAAGTGGTGAGTCTTCGTTTTGTTAAAAGGGAAAATACTCCACAAATCACTTTTGTGTGTGTGTTTGTTTGTGTGTATGTATGTGTGTGTTTTGTCATAATACTGGAAGTTATGTTACCTGGTTTTGTTCTTCATTATTTTTGATTATGTGAAACATTAGTCTTCATTTCATTTATGTTTCAGGGTGGACTTCTTTTTGATGGCGCACACCATACGCCAAGGCTGTGGACTTCCAACTCACTACATCGCTGTGTACAACTCTGCAAATCTGTCACCTGACCATCTGCAAAGGTATAGCCTGTTACATTGTCTAATAGTTGTATGAATGTTTAAAATGGCTTTCCTCCATTCCAGACTCACATTCAAGATGTGCCATTTGTACTGGAATTGGCCCGGTACCATTCGTGTTCCAGCTCCCTGCAAGTACGCCCACAAACTGGCCTTCCTGGCAGGGCAATATCTGCACTCTGAACCTGCCATCCAACTGTCAGACAAGCTCTTCTTCCTCTGAGCTGCACAAGTCATGACACAGAAAGACCTTAAATAATATTAGAACGATATTAACAGCAGTAAATTATTGTTTTATTTCTCTATTTTGTATCTTGCATGGATCAATGTTGGTTACATTGTGTAGGGCCATCATCATAAAAGGGTGATGTGTTGGATTGTAAAGTAAGTATATTTCTTATTTTTATGATCAGATTTTGTCAAAAGCTGTTTAAGTTTTATTGTTCATGGAATTACGTGTGCTCTTTCGTTGTGGAAATGGTTAGAGCTTTGATTTCACAGGTTTGTACGAGTTGAATTCAGTGACTTTGAGGTTTACAGTTTAAAATAATAAATTGGATGTTCACCCTGTTTTTTTATATATTGACTTATCGGGTTCTATACAAATAGTTGTTGAGCTAGTCGTTTTGTAAAAGAAATGGGTAACTTTTATCAATATTACTGTGCTAATTTAAAACTTTATCAGACTTGAACAAACGGTAGCTGCTGGCTATTACCAATCCAAATATTACAACAGTGACAGGATAAGGGCTACATAAATAGCCCTCATCATAGACTCATATTTGACAGCCGCCATAAATCAACCGAAGACTAATTTCTACTGTAGATGTCTCCCTGCTGCTGGAGAGTAAACAGCTGACAGGAAGCACGACCACTTTCACCGGAAAGGAGGGACAGCTTATTGTTGCCTGAGCTCTGCGGTAATGGCGGTGTCTCGTCGCTGTTCGCAGCAGCAACAACAACAGCAAAATACTTTACAATCTCCGCCGAGAAACGCCTCGATTTCGGGCTCCTCTTCGCCGATGGCCCAGCTGACCTCGGCTGTGGGAGCCCCGGAGAATGAGCGGGAGACCACCGGAGGGATTGAGCTGGTCGTGGCCTCCCCGGACATACCAGCCCCGGTCCTAGCGAGCAGCGCCAGCTCCACCACGACTCCCTCCGGCGGAGGCAGCAGCGTCTCCAGTCCGGGCTCAGGAGCTACGAGCCCCGCCGAGGCCAGCAGCGGGATCGGGGGGGCCTTTAGGGAGCTGTTCGAGGCCTGTCGTAACGGGGATGTGTCCAGAGTGAAGAGACTCGTGGACTCGGTCAATGTAAACGCTAAGGACATGGCTGGACGAAAATCGACACCGCTACATTTTGCTGCGGGTAAACAATTGCGAAAACCGTGTCGGTGATCGGTTGGTTTGTCGTCCCATTTAGAGCAACAATTTTCATGCACACCACCAAACCACCATTTTGCATTTGTATATCTTTCCATTATCTCATAAAGTAATGTTAGATACATTTAAGTTTGTGTCGTATGAAGAAGGCTCTTCGAGCTAACAAGGCTAAAACGCTCCCGTGTGATTTGCCTTACGTCATCTTTACTGGTGCTGTACTGGGCAACGATTTGTGTTGTCACTTTACCATTTAAATATGCATAATTAAATATGCATAATTGTGTCATTTCAGAGTCCTGATTTAACGTGTGCTAATATATTTTTTAATAACCATCATTAATGCTACTGATACAGTGTTATTGGATATGGTTACACTGATATTACATATAGCCTACGTTTGTTACCTGCAGGTTTTGGTCGTAAGGATGTGGTGGAGCATCTCTTGCAGACTGGGGCCAATGTTCATGCCCGGGATGATGGTGGTTTGATCCCCCTCCACAATGCCTGCTCTTTTGGACATGCAGAAGTCGTCAGCCTCCTTTTGTGCCAAGGGGCAGATCCTAATGCCAGAGACAACTGGAACTACACACCACTACACGAGGCAGCCATTAAGGGGAAGATAGACGTGTGCATTGGTAAGAGCTGAAGATCTGGCAATAAACCTGGCAGATAGCATTTTACATGGTGAACTCATTTCTACCAATTCATGAATTGAATAATATAATTTATGACAATCAGTTCTTTCCTTTTACTTCTTCATTGTGGGATTTCTACAGCAATTCATTATTACAGTGTCATTTTTACAATCTTTCAGTTTTACTACAACATGGAGCTGACCCAAACATCCGTAACACAGATGGAAAATCTGCCTTGGATCTTGCCGACCCATCAGCCAAAGCAGTTCTTACTGGTCAGTTCTTTTAGAAGAAATTGTGTTTAAACATTCATTATGCATAAAAATGTCAGTAATTAAAACAATATATTTATTTTTTAGGTGAATACAAGAAAGACGAGCTTCTAGAAGCTGCAAGGTGAATTATCTGCTCATGTTACACACACTGTGCACTTAGATGTCCATTATGCTCCCTTGTGTCACTTTCATTTGACATCTGACTGTGTATAAATAAATAAATTATCTAGTTTTTAATTAAATGCCCTTTCACTGTAAGATTGCAATCTTATGTAGATTAAGTTTTAAGTAAGTCATTTTCTTCAGTCATTCCATAGATGCAAATTTAATCTTGAGTGTTGCATGACTTTTGTATTTACAGAAGTGGAAATGAGGAAAAGCTGATGGCACTGCTGACTCCACTAAATGTCAATTGTCATGCCAGTGATGGACGAAAGGTAATTGGAAATTGTTCTGTTATATACTGCATTTCATGTAACATAATATTGATTCATTCATATAGTATGTTATAATTGTCTACCTTTACTCTAGTTTTCTATGCACACGTCTTGTATTTACAGTTGATTTGCTAGTGTTTTAAACCAGTTTGAAATGTCTTCAAACATTTATTATGTTTTACTGCTTCCAATGATTTTAGTGTGTTGTTTTTTTCTATTCTAGAACACAATTTATTCTACAAAGGCAGTGTATACTATTGTCATTTTTTTTGCACTATGCACTTTGCTTGTGGCCTTCTAAGCAAAACATAAACAGTAAACAATGATAAACACATTTCTCTAATGTATTTTCCTGAATGACCAGATTACAGAAACATTGCTCTAACCTTCAGCTTTGACAAACTGCTGAAATAAGACGCAGTTGGATCTAAGAAAAAAAGAAAGAAAAGACAATGTCTAACCCAAGAAATACTAAGACACTGTCATTTTGTAATTTTTGTTTCATTTTGTTTTTCGTGTGACTCTGGCAACATTTGTCGATCAGTCAACATCCCAAAAAATGCTGGTAAGTTAACCTTGATAACGGCCACTTGATTGATGCACTGTTGTGATCTTTGTTTTATTCTTTATTTAATCCATTATTTTTTGGAACAATAAGCTGGCTGTCACTTGTTAATTGCACATCATGGACCTGGGTGATCGGGTCACTCGTATCCCATCCTGATGCTCCTCTGTATGTGTTTGTTGTACATATGGGAGGGAGACTGAGTGTGTGTGTGTGTGTGGGCCTGGTTCGTTTGGTGTCATGGCGACTTTTCATTAATGGAGTTTGGAGAGGAGCTCAAAACACTTGCCTGCTTTCTTCTGCGTCTGTCCTCACCTCTGAACTCTCGCCCACAAATCTTCCAGTCATAAGCTCACAATGTCTAATCATGTTTTCAAATTTTTTTTATTTGACATGTTTCTTTTGTAAATATAATGTGTAATGCATGCTTAAAGATCTGCATTTTGTCTGGCAACTCTTGAATATATGTGCATTTTGTACCTACATCATTTGGCAACAGCTGGTATGCAATAACAAATGAGTCACGTCATCTATTATTGTAATGCTATGATTTCCCCCATGGTCATGCGTTTTGCTTGAATTTTTTTTTGTGTCAATGTTGAAATTGCTGCCCCTGCGAGCTCCCAACAGGGTCTGTCGCTGTGACTTGCTGTTTTTTTTTTACATTGTACAGTAATGCATGTAAAACAAACTGAATGAAGCCCTGGTTTCAATGCACTGGCACAAGCTATTCTGAAAAATCACCAACCTATTTGCACTTTTGCTTTGAATAATGTTGTGGCTAATATTAATCACTTTAATATTTGGGAAAAGTTGATTTTTAAAACTTTGGCTTGCTTCAAAACTAATTTGCTTGGTATTAAAGTTGGGTGTGACTACATTAACAATTGATTATGCTAAAGGCAAAGGACAGCATATGTTTTCAATACCCAACTTTAAACATTTTGCCACACCATGGTCTCTCCCACTATAACATTTTGAGAAAGAATAGTTATGAATTTTAAGATAACCTGATTAACTATTGCTGTTTTGGTCAGGTATTGACAGTTAATAGATACATTATGTGCTGGATCATTGGCCTTGTGTCACAATATTCAACATTCATCTGCAACTCACAGAGCATAAGCCTGCCATTGCTCATTGCTCTTCACTAGCTCCTAATCAGCGGCTTTCTCATATGGCCATTGAAGGCTGCACACAATGCCAAACTGTTTTCATTAACACAATGCATTTTCTTTCAGTCAACTCCACTACATCTAGCCGCCGGTTACAACCGTGTCCGAATAGTTCAACTGCTGCTTCAACATGGAGCTGATGTGCATGCCAAGGACAAAGGGTGAGAATATTTTTCTTCAACACTTTTTTTCAACATTTTATCGCAATTGCTGACATCATAAACAAAAAAAATGAAAATGGGGTTAGTAATGGTTGTATATGTGAGTGCAAAATTATTCTCACAATTATATTTGTAAATCCCTTCAATTTTCTAGTGATGTTTGCAATCTGCATGTATTGTAAAATCAATCAATCAGTCTTGAGGTTTTTACAGCAGTGTATTTGGTCAGTACAATACAATGTGTTTATAATGCTACTGTCATTACAGTGGGCTGGTTCCTCTTCACAACGCTTGCTCCTATGGTCACTATGAAGTCACTGAGCTTCTTCTGAAAGTATGTTTTTGATTCATTTGTGAAAATACAGTATAGTTTTACGATAAATGTGTTTTTGTGCCAACTACCGTCACATCATTGTTACATCTATTATTTTTGATACAGCATGGAGCTTGTGTCAATGCAATGGACCTGTGGCAGTTCACTCCACTACATGAAGCAGCATCAAAAAACAGAGTGGAAGTTTGTTCACTGTTATTGAGCCATGGAGCTGACCCCACGCTGCTTAACTGTCACAGCAAAAGTGCAGTGGACATGGCTCCCACCCCAGAGCTTAAGGAAAGGCTTACGTGTGAGTATATGAGCAAACCTGGTATAAAACGAACCACTGAATTTATAAAAGTGCAGAATAATCTATATACATTTCTGTTTATTTTAGATGAGTTCAAAGGACACTCATTGCTTCAAGCTGCTCGAGAGGCAGACATGGCCAAAGTGAAAAAGACACTGGCTCTTGAGATTATCAGCTTCAAGCATCCACAGACGAATGAGACAGCACTGGTCAGAAACAAATTTACAGCTTTTTAAATCGCACTTCATTTAGCATTTTAACATGCTAATATTCTAATGTGTTTTTTAGCACTGTGCTGTGGCCTCCCCTCACCCAAAAAGGAAACAAGTGACTGAACTGCTGCTGCGTAAAGGTGCCAATATCAATGAGAAGAACAAGGAGTAAGTTTCAGTTATTTTCAAGTGAAGAGATATATTGTATGTTATAAATAAATTACTTTATCACTTTTGCAGCTTTATGACTCCTTTGCACGTGGCTGCTGAGAGAGCCCACAATGACATCCTTGAAGTTCTTCAAAAACATGGAGCAAAGGTATTTGGTTCATTTATAAATGTTGTAGTAAATACAGTATAAGTTTAAAAACTGTAAATATTCTTTCTCTCAGGTGAATGCTGTAGACACACTTGGTCAGACAGCGTTACACAGAGCCGCGTTGGCCGGACATATTCAGACGTGTAAACTACTGCTGAGTTTTGGAGCCGACCCTGCCATTGTGTCTCTTCAGGGCTTCACGGCTGCACAGATGGGCAACGAAGCAGTGCAACAAATACTAAATGGTAACTGTTAGGGAAAATAAGTGTCCTAGAGCTGTACAGAGGCAGGAGAAGTTTATTTGCCATCAGTCCAGGACCCAGTGAACTTGAATACTCAACTCTGCATTAGTATTGGCTATTCAAGCCCGACTATGCTTCCACACAAGAAGATTTAAATAGGAACTAAGAAGGATAGTTTGGAGACAGGCTGGCTGAGGGAAATTAAGAAGCATACCGCGTCTGTGAGACAAGTTGACCAAGGAAACTATGCTAAGACTATGTTGAGGATGCAAAATTCCACAACAGTAATTATGCTTTTGAATTGAAAACTTTTAACTGTTTTGTAGTTTAAGACAAGAATAGCCTTTTGACTAAAATGCTGTTTTTATGTTTAATGTGTGTTTTGCAGAAAATGTCCCGACACGAAACTCAGACGTTGACTACAGGTTCCTGGAGGCCGCCAAAGCAGGAGACTTGGACACAGTGCAGGTATTTTACAAGTACATTTTTATTGTTATAAATTATTGTTTTATTTTTATTATAAGCTTGTAGATAGGCCTGAAGGTGATGTACTGGGACACGTCATCCAAAACAGTACTCCGGTCAGAGAGTGAAGGAGGACACAGGAATAGATTTGTGGAGCTTTAATGTCCTTTCCTGTATCTGTCTTGTTATATATAAGAATATTAAAATCATATTACTAACTGAAATAACTATCAGAGTAGTAAGCTAGCACATATAATCAGTAGCATATGAATACATTTTAAAGAATCACATTAACAATTGCATATAAATATGTAAATTAGCATCAGATCATTCACACAACAATTTACGAAATAATTAAACAACTAATTTACAAACCTCCCTCTATTCAAGTCATGCAGACTTGGATAGGTTAAAGGAAATGAAATGAAGTTTCAGCAGTTAGGCTAGAAGTAATAGCGTTTCCATGGTAACTGCACTGTGCTACCAAGGACCCCTTAGTTGCCCAAGAATGCCTGAACTAAATATTAGGTAATTTACAGCAGTTACTGTGATTCACAAAACAATTATTTGATTTATTTGAATATAGGTTAAACTGTTATATGTCCTTTGTAGCAACTGTGTACACCTCAAAATGTGAACTGCAGAGACTTGGAGGGACGTCACTCCACTCCTCTACACTTTGCTGCTGGTTACAATCGTGTGGCTGTTGTTGAATACCTGCTACACCATGGAGCTGATGTCCATGCCAAAGACAAGGGGTAAGGGCTTTAATTTTGTGAAAAGGTATATTCTTTGAAGTCACAGATGGGTTTGAAAAACTTGCATTTGCATTTCTTTTTATCAGTGGTCTTGTCCCTCTTCACAACGCTTGCTCCTATGGTCACTATGAGGTGGCTGAGCTGCTGGTCAGACACGGAGCTTCTGTGAACGTGGCAGATTTGTGGAAGTTTACCCCACTGCATGAGGCCGCTGCTAAGGGCAAATATGAGATCTGCAAGCTCTTGCTCAAAGTAAGAAAATACCACTTAAAAGGAGATGTAGAAGCTGACGATGCTAGTGGCAGATGGATGAGCGCGAAAGCAAGAGTGGATGTATGAATGTCTTGAGAGGGAAGAGCAGCATACTTTGATTGGCTGACAGTGACTGAAAGCTGAAAATCTTTGAAATTGAATTAATGCATTAACATAAAACATTATTCCTAATTAAAATTCACATTCAGCATGGAGCGGACCCATCCAAGAAGAATCGAGATGGGAACATGCCTCTGGACATGGTTAAAGATGGGGACACAGACATCCAGGATCTGCTTAGAGGGGATGCAGCGCTCCTTGATGCTGCAAAGAAAGGCTGTTTGGCGCGGGTTCAAAAACTCTGCTCACCAGAAAATATTAACTGCAGAGACACACAAGGACGCAATTCCACGCCACTACATTTAGCAGGTAATGGCTTGGTCTACGATTTGAAATATCCCTTTTGAACTGTAACCAAATAATGTATTTTTTATGTTTCTGTACAGCTGGCTACAACAACCTGGAAGTGGCAGAGTATCTTCTGGAGCATGGGGCTGATGTCAATGCTCAGGACAAAGGAGGACTTATCCCCCTTCACAATGCTGCTTCTTATGGGGTCAGTTTCTTGAATAAAGGTCCTCATGTATTTTATCGAACATTGTAACACTAAAATCTTTTGTCTTGTCCTGTCCTTTCCTCAGCATGTGGATATTGCAGCCTTACTGATCAAATACAACACATGTGTGAATGCCACAGACAAATGGGCATTCACGCCCTTACACGAGGCAGCCCAGAAAGGTCGTACCCAGCTCTGCGCCCTGCTGTTGGCCCACGGTGCTGACCCCACCATGAAAAACCAAGAGGGCCAGACCGCACTAGACCTGGCCACAGTAAAACTCTTCTCTTCCATCTGTGCCTGTTATGAAATAATGGTTTAGAAAGTAATACAGTGAACAGGTTATACAAGGAAGTTAAGAATTCACTGGTTGTATTAGACTGCACTAGACTGTACTAGACAAACTTTATTGATCCACAAGGGAAATTTGTTGGACACAGTAGTTCACACATCACATTATAATGACAAAGATAAAAAATATAAATGGTAGTAATAAATTCTAGATAAGTAGCAAAAATAGCAAGAAACTGGTGTCAATTAAGGCATAGTTATATAAATGTATACATACAAGTAAAAATAAAATAAAATAGAAATAAGTAATAAAATATCTCAGCAATATACATGCAATATCGTGAGGAGAAATGGTGCAAAGATGACATGATGATTGACAGGACATAGGGTTATCTGTTACATAAGGGTGAGTTGTTGTACAGTTGTATGCAGTGTGGTATGAATATTGTCCTGTACTTCTCACTGTATTCTACACAATCACCTTTAACTACTGACAATGGGGGCTTGTACTTGTTGATAAGTTCTCTGGTATTTTCTTCAGGCGGATGACATACGGGCTCTTTTGATGGATGCCATGCCTCCAGATGCCCTGCCCAGCTGCTTCAAGCCCCAGGCCACAGTGGTCAGTGCCTCAGTCATCTCTCCTGCCTCCACACCGTCCTGTCTGTCAGCTGCCAGCAGTATAGACAACCTGGCCGGGCCACTCACCGAGCTGGCTGCGGCTGCTGCTGCTGGGGCAACCGGAGTGGCAGATGGGGCCTCATCAGATCGTAAAGAAGGAGAGAGTAAGGCCTAATTATTTTATGTCTTGTATACACTTTAGTAATTACAACTGTTGTTTAGGAAAGAGGGTAAAGGTTAGCCAAGAGGTTTGATCACAACATGCTCAGTTCCATGAACAGTTTTCTGAATGTCTCTCACTATGCTCTCTGTACTGATCTTATAGAGCCTACAACCCTTTTTTGCAAGACAGAAAAAAATTATATATATATTGCATTTGAGAAATGATTTTTTTTTTTCTCTTTCTTAAAATTGTCACCTTTTTACTCCTCCCCCATCTAGTGACCATGCTGGACATGAATATCACACAGTTCCTGAAGAGTCTTGGATTGGAGCATTTGCGGGACATCTTTGAACGAGAGCAGGTCTGTGATACAAGAAGGACATTTTGATACTAAAATAATCCTGGTATGTTACCATGAATATTTCTTCTGTAGATCACCTTAGATGTGCTGGCAGACATGGGCCATGAGGAACTGAAGGAGATTGGTATTAACGCTTACGGCCACAGACACAAACTCATCAAAGGCGTAGAGAGGCTTCTTGGAGGCCAACCAGGTGAGAAGACATTTTGTAGTCAATCATCTCCAAATGCCAGCAGGGTTTTGGTTTGATTGGATTCCTATTTCTGACTCACCATGTTAAAACTTGCACTTCTGTGGTGTATGAGTCACTGGTGACTTTTGGTGTGTTTTCTTTGTTCAGGGTCCAATCCATATCTGACATTCCATTGCGTAAACCAAGGCACCATCCTGATAGACCTTTCCCCTGACGATAAAGAGTATCAGTCTGTGGAGGAGGAGGTGAGCAGCTAAAGCCAAAGGGGAAACAATTTACACTTGTCAAACAAACATTCATCAAGTAGATTAACACTATTTGGGTTGAAATGGTTTATATTTGGCTTTCCAGATGCAGAGCACCATCCGAGAGCACAGAGATGGAGGCAATGCTGGTGGGGTATTCAGCAGATATAACATCATCAAGGTTCTCTTCCATTTATTTGAAACTCCATGTTAATTATACCTGATTCACTTGATACAGTCATTTTAAATGGTATGACTTTAATCCCACAGATCCAGAAAGTTGTTAACAAGAAACTAAGAGAACGTTATGCACATAGACAGAAGGAAATTGCTGATGAAAACCACAACCACCACAATGAGCGAATGCTCTTCCATGGTACCCATTCACCATTTTACTATTCTGTGTGATGTTTTGTTTCTGGAAAATTTGTTTTCTTTTAATGTTAATCTGTTTTGTTTTTTTTTTGGTTTTTTTTAGGTTCTCCTTTTATCAATGCCATCATCCACAAAGGTTTTGATGAGAGGCATGCCTACATCGGAGGGATGTTTGGTGCAGGGATCTATTTTGCAGAAAACTCTTCAAAGAGTAATCAGTATGTGTATGGGATCGGTGGAGGCACTGGCTGCCCGACTCACAAGGACAGGTCCTGTTACGTGTGTCACAGGTGAGCCTGGCTTCATCTTCCCTCAGTACGTCCTAGTTAAATCAAATCAATGAATGAAATCAAAAACATCTTTTCCCTTCTATCTTCACTCACAGGCAAATGCTGTTTTGTCGAGTGACACTGGGAAAGTCTTTCCTACAGTTTAGTGCCATGAAGATGGCCCATGCTCCACCGGGACACCACTCTGTGATTGGACGGCCCAGTGTCAATGGGCTGGCATATGCAGAGTATGTCATCTATAGAGGGGAGCAGGTAAAGATTTAGTCACACATATCTGATTTTAAGTTAATATGACATATATGTATGTAATGTTTGCTTTGTCTCTTTCAGGCCTACCCAGAGTACCTCATCACATACCAGATCCTTAAGCCAGAAAGTACTGCCCAATCTGCAACCGGAGCAGAGCAAAAGTCATAGTTGACTTCGTAACACATGGACTAGTGCTTGTTACTTTCATACTTGTATTGCAAATGCCTAAAACTTTATTTAAACATTATCAGTGTCCTATCCAGTAGATTTCATGGTGACCAGTGCTTCAGAAGGAAATGCACTGTATTATACTGCTTGTGGTGAACACATGTCAGGTTTCTCTTGTTTGCATAGGCTGCATGTTGATGCAAACGCATGCTTGGCCCAATAGTGTACATGGGTTAGTTTTTTGAGTATCCCCTCGCTGCCTCCTCAGCAAGCAGGAGGGTGCTTGTACAAACATTATTTAGCAGTTAGATACTCACACCATCTCATGACTTGTGACTAGAAAATCACTGACTCTCACTCGTTTTACTATGTTTGAACAAATACTACTGCCCCATTAAAGATGGGTCACTCATGGCCTTCACCCTAACACTACCCAAAAGACTGTTTGGGCCTACTGCTTAATTATGACTGAAGATTACGCTATGTTAAGACTACAGTTTTCAACTCTGTGTTGGCATTACAGCTATATGCTGAAAGAGTAAGCGACAACGAATAGAGCTGATGTAATCGAAATGTTGAAGTTGCCTTTCTGTTGCCATGATTTTGGTCACAATTGCATCATAAGGATTTGCACTTTACATAGAAACTTATTTAAGTTATTAAATTAGCATATTTGCAAGCAGAAGATATCTGTACAGGTTGTGTAAATGGTTGTGTATAACTGTCACTGTTTAACAGTATCACTACGTTTGATTGTAAATTACATCAGAATTTTCTTTCATGCCTTCTTGACTATCCCCCATTTTTTAAATAAATGTCCCATTAACAACTTCGTTTTGTCCTTATTTATTTTTTTAAGTTAATAAAACTAACTCATCTGAATCCAGGTAGACCCACTAGTGAACTTCATCCCCCAATTTTTTTCCCCATAAAAACTACAATATGGTCGCACATATTGTACGTCATCGTAATCACATGATTTGTACTGCGCTGAGCGAGTGTTTCGCTGTTTTGTTTTTTACTCCTTTAGCTTTAGATTATCGTCTGCCATGTAAATAACGGCGTTACACTTGTCCTTCTTACTAATGCTAACATTAGCTGTTATGAATACTAAATTATTTTGTATTTTGCTACTTTTTCACTTGAGCGACACTTCAGACGGTTCGTATGCGATCACAGTTGATGCAAGTGAACCAGTCGGAGAATTCAAACATTTTTGGGGCAGCACGGGCTTCTGGTAAGTCCTGACAAAATAAATCAGGTTGATGTTCTAAGACTGACCTGCAGATTCCATAGCCAACTTAATATGGCCGATGTACGAGTTACTAATCCATTGTTTTGCCTTTCTATTTCCCCTTCTTAGTCCTCCTTTGCCTCACACACAAGCAGAGCAGTTTGACCTGAGCATCGACCAACGTCTGAATCTGGCCTATGTGGGATCTGTGCCCCATGGAGGCATACAGCAAGTGCGCATTCACTGGATGCTAGAGCTTGTCTCTGCACAGTAAGAAACATGTCACAAATAATACATAGTTAGAGAAGACTCCCCTAAAAATATATTCTGAACCTTGTGGGACTATTGGAGTTAGAAAAAAATACAAACTAAAATTATAAATAAAACATGTTCAGACATAATATAACAATCACAAGGAGGCCATACATGCATGGATTATTTAGAGAATAGCTCCACATATCACAAAATGTTGAATTACTTACTGAAAATGTAATTATTGTTTGTTTTATTTTCAACCCATCTGTGATTTATGTATGTTCTAGAAAACTAGGGGGAGAAGTTCACTATAACTTCACTAAACTTGATGAGTTGATTGATCTGTTATGGACCAATGGACTCCAACCAGGTACAGCAAAAGTAAGATGAAAACATTCATTTTTGGTTTAGAATAACCATATTCCATTTGTATTTCAGGTTTTGAATTAATGGGTAGTGCCTCAAACTTCTTCACTAACTTTGAAGACAAATCTCAAGTGGTTGAATGGAGAAATCTGATTTATCAGATTGCCAAGAGATATATTGGTGGGTGGAATATGATAATCATTTCTGTTCTGCATTTTATCCCATACAAAACCTACTCTGATTTTGACTTACAGACATATATGGCCTTGGAGTAGTCTCTCAGTGGAACTTTGAAACATGGAATGAGCCCAATAATCATGATTTTGATAATGTCACAATGTCTATTCAAGGCAAGTCGTCTTTTTTTTTTTAGAACCCATTAATTATTTCAAAGTTGTACAAGTTATAATATTTGTAGCATCTTGCAGGATTAATTGTGATGGTTGTAGCAGTTGAACCTGTTGTGTAGTGGAAGTAGCAGTAGCATTAGCAATATAAAGGAGAGCAGCTATGCCAGTTGGAGTAAGAGTAGTAAGAGTAGTACCAGTTCTTGAATCAGTGGTAAGTGCAGCACTAATGCTCCACAAAAGTAGTAGTCATACCAGTAATGACTATTGTAGGATTAATCATTGCAGTAAATTTGATAATGTCAGTACGCCTCTTGTTATAACTGAGCTCTCTTTAGGTTTCCTGAACTACTATGATGCTTGTTCAGAGGGTCTCCATGCTGCCAGCCCTCTTCTCAAATTTGGGGGTCCGGGAGATTCCTGTCACACTCCTCCACACTCTCCATACTGCTGGGCCATGCTGCAACACTGTTATAATGGCACCAACTTCTTCACAGGCGAGAAAGGGGTCAGACTAGACTATATCGCTTTGCACAAAAAGGTAAGACAACTATATAAACAAAAGCTTCCTCACTTTCACACTAAAGGCTATAACTTGATTTATTACTTGACTAAAATGTTACTCTTGTAAGTAGTTTTCATTAGATTATTTGACTTATTTTAATTTAACTTGCTTGGCATTTGAATGGACTCTGATATGAATATCTTCAAATAATCTAGGCCTTATAAAATCTAAGGTGATCAAAATTACACAGAAAAGTACTTTTGCTGCCTTTTTTCACTTTCTTTTTGTTTATTTGTAATACTTTTACTGACTTCACTTTACTTACTTTTAGGGTGGAGGATACTCTCTTCCCATCCTACAACAAGAAATCCAGACAGTAGGCGAGATACACAAGCGCTTCCCTAAATTTCAAAGTCTCCCGATCTACAACGATGAGGCTGATCCCTTGGTGGGCTGGTCCAGGCCTCAGGAGTGGAGGGCAGATGTTACCTATGCTGCAGTGGTGGTCAAGGTAAAATGGAAATTTAGAAATATGAGCAATTTTATATACCTATCAGCATAAAAAGTGGTTAAAATATCCACAAAGACCACTTGCATAAATCATATAGTACTGTTTTAGTTCATCTGCAGTACTTCTTTAGCATCATGTGACTTTATGAATTTTCTTAATGGTAACCTTGTTTCATTCAGGTTATAAAACAGCACCAAGACCTACTGTCAAATCCAAAAAACACAATAAACTACACTCTTCTCAGTAATGACAATGCCTTCCTGAGTTATCACCCACACCAGTTCACCCAGCGCACCCTCACCGCTCGCTTCCAGATCAACGACACACAACCCCCTCATGTGCAAATGATCAGGAAACCAGTTCTTACCGTCATGGGACTTCTGGCCTTGCTCGGTAACTTTTTTATGTTTTTAATAATTATTTAATGGTCTCAAGATTTAAAGTAAAAAATATGAGACATTTGCATTTACTCATTCACATGCTGTAAGGTGGCAATTCTAGAAACAAATGGCCCAAGAATTAATCTTATCTACCAAATATTTTAAATATCAACATACAGTACATTTTATGTCTTTTTTATTTAACTATTAGATTACACTTAACTTCTATTTTGAATAACATGAGTAAAATGAAAGCCATATAGGAGACCTCCTTTACTGATTTAAATGTTGAAATGCTGATTGTAATCTAACAGAGGAGACCCATATTTAATCCTATTTTTTCTTACAGGAGACACTGAGGTCCTATCTCAAGCTTTCCCCTCTTCTGAAACATTGGGAGTAATAGCGAGCACCCATAAACCTGCGGTGTCCTGGGGCTCTGACAGCTGGCAAACCTCAGTCCTGGTTTATAACAGCGATGACAACCGGACCTCAACTAGCGCTGATGATGTTACCGTGACAATTAAATCACTGCCACAGCTAAAAGGTAAAATTGTAACTTGTAACTTGTAACTTTGTCTTACTTCAAGTAACATACATTATTTAAAAAAAAAAAGACCTTGTAATTTTCATTTGAAAAAAAAATAAAATTATTTAACATTTCTGACATTGCCCACAGCATTTAAATATGTTGAATATAACATCATAGTCATGTCTTTGGCAAAACTATTCAGTATCCTCACTGAAATCAAACGTATATCTCTGTATATTTGGCCTCAGATCTTGTATATACCACATTTTATATGGACAATAATTCCACCAACTCATATCAACTGTGGCAAAGCATGGGCAGCCCGGACTTTCCCACACCTGAACACTTTAGAAAGCTCAGGACATCACAGGTAGCACCCTCTTTCTAGTAACAATAGACTTAAAACACACCAAAGGTAACTGTATTTCAACACTGTAACTGTATTTGACACGTTTCTTTCAGGAGCCTGTGATTGGTGGACCCTGGCCTATTCCTCCAGGAGATACACTGGCCCTAAAAGCCAAGTTGTCTTTACCCTCTGTCCTACTCATTCATGTCTGTGCCCAGTCCAAAATGGCTCCTAATCAGGTGATAAAATGTAAAAAAAAAAAAAAAAGTTAAATGTTAACTGTACTATGTTAAAAATACAACTAGAAGAAGATATATTTCACTGTTTCTATAATCCAGTATCATTACTAGATGTATGTTATATATTTGTAGGTAAATGGATTGCATTTCATTGGGATCACTACAGGCCAGGTATTAATAGTTTGGTCCGACCACTGCGTGAATTCCAAGTAGGTATAAATACTAATATATCTAAGCAGTTACAGTTTTATCAGTACAGATTTATAGTTATTAATTTGTACTTTCAGATGCATTAAAACCTTTGAAGTAGAATTTTCTGGTGATGGCAATGAATTCAAAAGAATCAATGTTCAAGACACTATTTTCACCTCATATGTTAATTCTCCTGGTAAGGCTATTATCCAAATGTTAGACGTTGCCTGGTTGAATTTTTTTATTGTATTATTATCTGCTAAAATGTATTGAATTTTTGAATAGATAAATAGTATATAATTGCAATTCCAAATCGTAAAAAATGTTTCTTATTGTATATAGATAATGTATTATTACTTTCTGTCTGTTTCAGTTGACCAGGAGGTGAGTGGCCTGTACAGAGTGAGAGCTGTGGACTATTGGGGCAGGCCTGGTCCATATTCCCTGACAGAGAAGTATTCATAGCACAGCTAACAAAGGATTTTGTTCATTTTAACAAAGGATTTTGTAAATTGTACAGTGTGAATATTTATTTTTAAATAGTTGTGTTTATATATTCTTGTATTTTTTATTAATAAAGTTCCACATCTTAATAAATGCAAGGTGTATCAAATCAGATTCAAAACACACACACATTAAAGTTAGAATAATTTTCCTGTTCCAAGTAACTAATAAGTTTGTTGTAGTAATTCATTTATTTATTATTCTGTTCTATGATATTAGCCTCATTTAATGGCTCTTATTTTATAGTAGTAATCACCCTTAATTCAATGGAAAGCTCAGTTACTGTGTTTATGTGCTATCTTAATAAAAATTTACCCTTTTATAAGATTAAAATATTTAAACAAATTGTGACGACAACAGCAGCACATCAGTAACAACATTTATTGTTGCCAATTACACCAGATGTTAACCATCACAACAGTCTCAATCATGTTGTCACAATGACGGGCAGTGAGTGAAATTGGATTGGTCCGGTAATTTTATCACAAGGACAGTGTGAGCAACCGACAGATCCATAATGGGATTATTGAACCAATTGCGTCTTGGACGAAGTCTTGTTTGGGAAGTGAATGAGGTAATGTGTTGAGTGTTGTCTGGTGATGGATTTAGCAGGCTCCTGAAAGGACAAGAGAGAAGCAGAAAGATCAGTAATGTGTATATCCCAAAGGTCTAATCTGATAATCACCTATAATCTTTATTGTCAAGAGCCTAACAGGACTATAATAAAACAACATTTTATGGTAACAGTCATATCCCAATACATTATATTACATTATTATATGAAATTACATTGGCCTGATCACAATTAAATACCTATTTAGCTCAGTGTAATTAAAAAGATCATCTGATCTTTGTGGTGTTAGGGTGGGAATAACATTGAAATTTGTTCAATTCTAAACCAATTCTAAACTAAATCAAACCATCAGAATTGTTTTAAGATGGGGTACTGACCAGACTGGAGAACGGGCTGGAACTGTCCACTCATGCAGATCTCCTCCTGTTTCTGGCGGACGACTCTCTGGATGGCGGGGGGCAGACCACGGGGGCTGCGGCTGAACACCAGGGCATAGCCATCATCACAGGACCCATCCTCCTTCAGAGTGCGGCAGGCATAGGTGATGGCGTAGTTATCGTAGTCAGTGTCAATCACCCAGTAGTTGTCACCTGTAGGATTAAAAGGAGTTGGATTTTGTTTTGGATAACTTTAGCTTATCTGATGAACTAGATCCATACAACATAGTTAAATTTATCCTAGTAAACCAAGACTAAACAGTTTAATTAGTTAATTTGTGAAAAAGCTTACCTCCACTGGACAGGTAGCTGGCGAGTCCTTGGTAGTTCATGAACATTTTGCCAGGAGTACCAGGGTCGGGCACGGTGTACTGGGCGGCCATGTCAGCGCACACAACCCAGAATCTGAATGTAAGAAAGAGCAAAGAATGATGAATACTCAGTGAAATAGGACTTAATGTCTACAGTACCAATGTCCTGTGTACTGACCCAAACAGTGTGACTCTGCCCCTGGAGGAGGCCACCATGGCACCATCATCTCCAATAGTGTATTCAGCGGAGATGTTGTCCTGAAGGAAAAGTCCCTCTGGGTCCTTCTTCTGCAGAGCATACCACTTTCCTGCATACTGGAAATATGGAAGTACAAAAAACGTTGCACACAAAATTCATTTCATATAAACTCAACAAATAATACATCTTTGGAAACCGGTGTTGATATTACTTCAGAGATTTCTTTTTTAGTAAGTTATTTAAAGAGGCTATATTAATAAAGTGGAATTAATAACTTACTGCGGAACATTTTGACACTCTGTCCAATCATAAGAAAAAAAATTATTTTATTTACCCTCTTAGGATCAAAGTCCTCCTTCACTGTGAAGCTTTCCACAACACAGGAAGCTAGGCTCTGCTCCACACAGGCCAGGAAGAGCATCACCAGGGCAAACATTTGGAAGTCCATCCTACAAGACAGTAGTTGAACATTCATCAGGATCAATGATAACACTATTGTATATGTACATTTTTAAATTGTTCCTTACCTGATGTGAGGTTTGGGTTCTCTGGAGAGCTTGTTATGGGGTAGAGTTGTCAGAGATGTTGTGAGAAGATGCGGTGAGAGCCCTTTTATACTAGACACAGACAGGCTCAATGATTATTTTCACTTCTTGAACCTAAATGCAGACCGTAAATCTAGTACTAATCCAGTTAACAAAATCCCCAGTGTAAGCCTGTGAACCCATACATTCAGTAGAGTGTGGGCTTTATATAATTGTTTTCTTGGCTGCATAATGGGATCCATAACAGCAGGCGCTCTGAGGTGACAGCACCCTAAGCCTGTCACGAGGATATGGTTGGCATGACAACTGTAAACACGAGTTATTGAGTGTGAATGTTACATGATCTGAAAATTCAATGATGATAAGAGGTATTTACATTACACTTCACATTTTTGTTTTGATCAGTGAAAAGATTCAGGGCAGTGTAAAGGGCAGGGCAATAGAAAATTTGTATTTTATTTTCCCATTTATAAGCTATGTTTGAATTCAGTATAAAATAATAATAATTTAAAAAAATAAAAAAAAAAACAATAGGGCAGAAGAAACCATTTTTAAGACTTAGACTTTGACAAACTTTATTGATCCAGAAAGGAAATTATTTGGATGCTCACACATCACAATACAATATAATAACAGAGAGTAACAAAAACAGATGGTATAGCTATAAGTTTCAGTATAGCTGAGTTTCAGATAACATCACTGCATTCTATGTACTTTTTGAAAATTTCTTATGAAAATACAGTGTTACAATATAAAATCTGGCACTTGCCCCCCATCTGTAATCATGACATCTATTTCTAGAATCTGAAAACCACCAGTAGACCCCCTTAGAAGGCAATCATCAGAATCTTAACAATTCTGGAATGGAGGCGACAAAATGGAGGACAAAAGTGAAGAAGACCACCACCTCACATATATTCAGTGATTAACTGATAAGGTTTAAATGGTATGTTTAACTGCTAATGATTTAATGTTTTTATAACAAAAAAAGAAGCAATAATTTTGAATCAGTATATTATCTAGCCTCAAAACTGTGTCCAAGTTGCACAAGGTAAGGTAAATTATATCTGTCGATAAAAAATTAAAAAGTATTATGGAGTCAATATTTCCCAGAACACTCGTTTTTCATGTTTTGTGATAGTTTTTAATCCAACTTTCTCCATTTAAATGTAATAATGTTCCATTTCTTTGTTTCCTCCATTCCAGAATTTAGGATTTATATTTATTGCGCTATATTAATAGCCAATAATACAAATGCAACCAATTACTTTGGATTTTTATATATTAAATATATTGTTTAATATTGTGTTAATTTATTTCCTTTGTCATGTCAGTAGTTAAGCATTTTCCATTACTGTACGAACTGTAATCCTGATAGATGTTACTGGAAGAATCTCAGTGGCCAAAATGCAGATTTAATGTTACAAAATAAGATAATGGGTCTTTGAGATTTTGTTCACAAAAGGGATTACATGAACTACATACAATGGATTGTGGTGGTTTTTAAATCACTTTGTATGTACTAAATCAGACTCTTACGTACATTTGGGTGTGCATGTTAGGTTTTTGTTTTGTTTTTTTTGTCTCCGTGTCAGTAACCCTGAGGACACATTTCTTTGAGGTAGTGGCTCAGCTTTAAATATAGATATGCACTGCCGGTAATTCCCAGGTATTTTTAGACGACTTTACTATTGTTGTGGCTCTGTATTTATCTGACCAATACCTATAGAGTATATAAGGGGTGAAGCTGCTTTAGGACTTTCTTATATACAAATTTTCTACAAATTGAAATGTAAGAACAACAGTCACTTCACACTTTTAAATTTAAGTAATTTTATTACTAATCTATGGGTCACATGAGAATAAACAAAAGAAATGTACAAGGATGATGCATTTCGGTTCCCATAATTGTCAGGCAGCTTCACTGACAGAACAACAATGAGGGGATTTGATTAGAAAGATGTTCATGAGCAATAGTAATCCATGTCCTTTTACTTTTTAAAAGACTCTGCACAAATTAGCAGGCATCTTCACTCAGCTTTACTTCAGAATGGTATCTTCATTTGCTGCAAGAATAAGAGACATATGAGCAACACAGAATGTATTTTGTAGACTGTGCATAAAGAGCCCATGTTGCGATATTTTCTGATCTACATTACAATTTAATAATCGTTTCCACATCCAGGATTTGAGTTCTGTTTCATTCACGCATTTCACATAAACCCTGCATCATATTTATGCTGAGCTATTCTCTCAAACAGAAGACACTCTGTTCCACCATGTGATGTCATCTGTTAATACAGGAAGTGTTCCACTGTGTTTTAAAACTCCATCCAAATTATTTTAGTGAAGGTGTATGATCTCAGCCCTGGAATTGCCAATCTCAGCAGAACAAAAAGGTAAATGTTAGCTGTCAACTTGAAAACGCGGTCAATCAGGCTGACCACAACAACAGCTGATATACGACACGTCACCACCAACACCAGTGACAGTTCTGAAGATGCAGCAGCAGCAGCCAAAACATGTCAACGAGGTAAATACACCTTACTGTATTGTCTTAAAAAAGAACCCAAGAAGTTAAAGTACATAAGAAGACAAAATGAACATCTTTGGTTTTGAAAACTACCACTACATGACATCACAAGGTGGAACAGAATATTTCTGTTTTCGAGATGTTGACAGACTAATAATGTTACTCATATGTGTATGCAAAAAAACACAACTCAAAGTATGTTACTGAGGAGTTAACACACGGCTTAAAGCTCACAAGGGTCAAACTGTATGTAAAAAAGATTCCAGGAGACATCCAGTTGTTTCTTACCTTCCGCTAGCTCCTTGGCAATGCGCGCCTGCTCATCACGGATCTTCTTCTCTTCCGCTTCTATCCTCTTCTCCTCAGCAGCAATGGGCTTCAGGTAATCTGAAGAAAAAGGGTGATTGAAAAACTATTTTCTCAACAACAATGAAGAATACAATCTCAAATGTGCTGATCAAACCACTCACCATATCTCTTTTTGCCATAAAAGATTCCAGCAATCAGAGCTGAATACCTTGCCGTCTGCAGTAAGAGAAGAGCATTACTGATGACAACAAGACAACTGTGCATGCCAGGCCTATATAATTTACAATTATAGTTATATAGGTTGGTGCATTAGAACAGGCTTCAAACTTGCTGTTTTTTGTTAGAGGGCACATTTTAAGAGCTGACCATTGCAGTGACCATTTGCTCACATGTGCATTATTACTTTTTGTTTAAAGAAACACAATATTATATGCCCTTGTTTTAATGATAACAGATGTTAAGACGGTGTATAGCCTGTCAATGACAAATGCCAACTAAACATGCTAGCTTGATTATCACTATTTTTAATCTCTAGTCCGTCATGCACGACAACTCTGATTTTCTTAAACTTGTTCAGAGTTATCACTATCCATCATGTAAAGTGTTTGTGGTTTTATTATTGGCATCTTATTGACAAGAACACCTTGAAAATGTTCACTTAGCATGCTGGCTAGTAAAGCTTAGCATTTCCACGTATGCACAGCGAGTTTCTTTAAAACACAAAATATACGCAAAATTCTAATACTGACTATACAACTAGTTGTATATTTAGTTTTACGTCACAAACCTTAATAAGAGGCGATACAGCGACTGGAGGAGCCATTATAGAGATATTTTAGCCTTTAGCTGCAGAGGTGACTTTCCCACCGCTAAGCACTATGGGAGAAGATGGTTCCGTCAGTGTTTTATGGTAAAGAGCAGTGAGCCAGTGCTGCCCCCCAGTGGACAGAACCGCAACAGGCAGTGGGTTTAGTGAAGCACATGCCGAGCGCAGGGGCCAGTGTAGATTATAGATATTACCACGTGCTTATTGGCCGAGATCTGTGTACAGAGACAGAGAGGGAACCCCGAAACCTTTGGTGCGCCGGCTGTGATGGTCCAGACTACATGCGATGGCACCAGGTACAATTATGAAAGAAAGTGTTGAAGCAGTAATTTTAGCAAAGATCTCTAGCAGTTGTATACCTACCCCATAGTCTACAAACTATAGTATATAGTAGCCTTCTCTATTTCAGTATACATCTGTCAAAGCCTTTATGGTTGTGTGTGAAAAAAAAAAAAAAAAAAAAAAAAAGTAGTTATCCAGTAGATGTCAGTAAAGATGCACAGAGTTCATTAAAGTTTTTTTTTTTTTTTTTTTTTAATAAAGATAATTTAATTTGATTACAAAATGTATCAAATATAAAATACATGGGATTTAAATAGTATTACAAGCCATATACAAAATGAGCAAATTAATAACAAGGCTCTTCTGGAAAAGCAAGCATAGAATGTAGTCCTATTACTCATGTTTTAAATATTCATTCTTCAGATTTATTGTAGTTGCGGTTCACATGCTGTTACAATTAAACAGAATATGCTAATTGCATAGCAAAATTGTTTCATCATACAATTCCTGTAATTTCATCCAATTTTACACCTGCAATGTAAACCTTTCAAATCAATGTGTATTCCCCAGAGCCTTGCTGAGTGAGTCCACGGTCCTCTTAACAAACCTAATTTTGCCACGTTTCTTTTGGTGAGCTGTGTACTGGTTGGACTTAAGTTTGGAGTAATAGTCAGAGAATTTGTTGAAGAGGATTGAGATGGGCAGACCGTTGAGGATGATCCCAAAAGCGATGCAGATGAAAGCAAAGATTCGGCCCAGTATGGTCTCGGGATATACGTCTCCATAGCCCACAGTGGAGATGCTTACCTGAAGGAGATCATATTGAAAACAAACAGACTTTTAATGACATTCTGGTATAGTTTGCTTTCATGTCATACACTTACATAGTATATATTACTGTGATAAGCATTTTGTTTTATCTAATACTAACAAGGGTGAAGACAATATATAATTCAAACTAGTCTTATCTAATCTTAAGAAGAAGAGACAAGTAAAATGATGATCCGTTAATTTAAATTAGTCACAAATACATAGGTATTGTGCTATTAAAAACCCAGTAGTACCGCTCATTACCCTCTACCAATGGCACTTTGCATCTATATCAACAGCTCTCTTCTAAAATATGCATAATCTTTGGCATGTATGTCAAGTACCACAAAGCTGATTTGTATTTGCTATATAACTATATAACTCTATGCAGTGAACAGATTGTATAGCAGCCTGCATTTCTTTAGGGTCAAGGAAAAAC
This sequence comes from Taenioides sp. WSHXM2023, assembly GCA_029959045.1. Taxonomy (NCBI): domain Eukaryota; kingdom Metazoa; phylum Chordata; class Actinopteri; order Gobiiformes; family Gobiidae; genus Taenioides; species Taenioides sp. WSHXM2023. The sequence continues at coordinate 12,782,395 of CM057089.1, forward strand.
GGCACACTGCCTGGGCACTGCATCAGGAGCCCATTACTCTGATTATAAGGATTATCATTTCCTTCTCTGGGATTAGAAGCAGGAATAAGTATAGGCACCGCTATGACCTGTTAACTAGTTTCATAGGGACTAGTGTTGTCACGATACCAACATTTCAAGATCAGTTTCAGTATTAATGGAAAGAGATGATACTTTATATCAATTTCCCAAAACACAATGATAATAAAATACATTCTATCATAAATAAACAAATAATTTCTTTAATACTACCTTGTGGTCTTAAACTAGTTCTAATGTATCAATACGAAGGCTAAAACTATTCGGAAAGTCAAATTTACTTCTCTTTATGTTTTGAGTATTGATACTTGAGTACTAGATTTAGTATTAGTATCTGGATTTTGATCCTTTTGACAAAAATAACTGCAACAAAGACAACCTATCCTAATCACATTTTCTGTACTCTGTGCATCTCCATAGGCTAAGTCCCCACAAACATTAGGTGTTAAATTGTGATAAATTAATTGAAAGGCATTGTTAAACTAACTTACAGCTCCTCCGGTCATATTACTCAGTTATTCTTGCACCACAATGCAATTTTGGCTCCTGTTTATGCAATTGGTCTTACAAATATGTTTGCCTGGCTGTCCACAGTTTCACAACATAGACACTGCACAGAGATATATTGCCTTCATCTGTTATTATTCATATATCCTGCAGCTCTTGGCAAGGTAAATCTACTTACAGCAGCCCACCACCATGCATGAGGTATACTGGTGAAGTTTGTTTGTGGCATGTCATGCTCCACAGTATACACCATGGCAGAGAAGCTGAATATTCCCATTGCAATGAAGAGAAAGAGGCAGCCTACTTGCTGGTAACACTGACGCAGAGTGAATCCAAATGCCCTCAACCCAGTGGAGTGTCTGGCTAGTTTTAATATACGAAATATACGCATTAGTCTCATTATTCTCAGCACTTGCCCAAGCTTGCCCACCTGCCCCACTGCCTGCATGTCTGCCTCGTGCTTTATATAATTGCCACTGCTGTCAAAAAACTCCAGTATGCCTTGGAGATAGGTTGGTAATATAGCAATCAGGTCCACTGTATTGAGGACACTCCTGCTGAAAGATTTGAGGTCTGGCGTGGAAACTAAACGAAGTAAATACTCCATAGTGAAAAAGGCAATGCACAAAGACTCTACATATTCCCAGTAGGTTTTGCCACTCAGGTGACCACTGGGAGTCTTGTACTGCATCTCTTCAACTGTATTTAAAGTCATGGCCACCAATGAGATCAGCACAAAAAGACTGGAAGCTACAGCCATGAGTTTGGCCTTTACAGATGAAAATGGCTTCTCCATGAAGTTCCAGATGGCTCGTCTTGGCTGGCCCATAAACATGTCATGAAACAGCTCCTCGTTTTCCTCAATCTCTACCTCCGCCTCCAGCTCCCTCTGGATTTTTAGCTGTTCGTTTAGTTCATCCTGTCTCTCCTCAAAAGAAATCCTACAACAGCGGTTGGTGTTTTTGATTCGTACACCCCAGTAGTTGATCTCCTCCAGAAAGTTTCGCGGACATAGCTCATCTTTGATCCACAGCACTCCAGTCCTGTAGAAGTTAAAGATGCAGTGGAAAATATCTGGGTCCCGGTCAAAAAAGTACTCATTGTTGGTCACAATGTAGTCATCACAAAGGTCAAGTTTCATATTATGGTCAGTGTAGGTAGCCAGGCGTCCTATTCTCGTCTTGGGGTACTTGGCTGCCATCTTGTATGCTATTTGATAGGGTTTACCTCCCACATTGATGTTGATCATGTAGTTCTTCTTGGATGGTGAGATTTGTTCTATCTGAGGGTATGCATCATCATACTCCTCTTCGTACTCGGCATAGATGTCATAGATGTCCCAGCTCAGCTCCTGCAGCGAGTTCCAGTTCTTCACAGAGCTCTCCTTGGCCAATGGATAAGCAATCTCTGAAGGCCTCCTGTTCAAACCAGTGTCTCCTACTTTGTAGTTGGGGAAGAGACTCTGCCTCCTGTTGAAGAAGGTAACCACCTTCCCTGTGCTCCCCATTTCGAGCCGAGAGCACAGTGCAGACACAATGCAGACTATAGAGGCATTACTGCGTCTAATACCTCTGCACTTAAGCAAAGGACATGAGCAGGATGCCTCATGGCCCCATTAATGTTGCTGACTGAGAGGATCCGCGTGCTTACAGGACATCTAAATACCATTATCCTCTGCTGAGCTGCCTCCCTCCCTGACATGGCATTGGCTGTTGGGCATGGCTCAACATATGCCAACTATAAATGCATTTTTAAAAATAAATTTCAACCAGTTATGATATTTTTAGCAAAATCAAACACACAATAATCATTCATGTTTTGCATATTTGGTTACTTTTGAATGTACAGACATCTCTATATTGTTTTAATCTTCTTCCAATCCCCACAGATTATTCAAAGGAAGTCATATTGGAAGGCTATGATTGAAAAATGCCATTGCGTGTCATTGCATTTTTTTTTTTTTCTAATTTTATCTGTGTCAAAGGATTGTACAAGGGTGCTGGAAAGGAGTTGAAAATAGGACATTATTATCAATGTTTTGCATATATAACTTAAAATCCTACATTAATACAGAATTATCATATCATGTGTGTGCCCAAGGTAAATGTTTGTTTTTGGAATCTTACAATGCGCAAAGAAAATTTTTATTTTTTCTTCATTAGATTTACATGACCACTTGCATGGACAAACTGCACTAACCCTTCCTGATGCTAACCTAGATGACATGTTAAAATAATTAAGTGTTTAAGGTGCTAATGCAGTGACATTTAAATAGTCACCAGACTTAAGGTAGTCTTATTAGGGCAGTGTGTCATAAGAGCAGGGCGTGATTCAGTATTACAACAATTATTATTTACCAATAAGTTCTCATCACGACAGACTCAAAATAGGAAATTAAATGCATATAAACTATATAAATAACATGCATATATTTTCAGGAGGATTAAAATAATGTTATCTAGTCTTCAGGTCTGCTGCAGTTTTCTGCTACTGTTGTTTCTAATGTTTACAGATCAAATGTGGTCTCTTCAAAGCATCTTAGTAGGAAAGAATGTAGATTATAATCCTTCCTGTAGGTATGTAAATCCTTGTGCCATACACTCCCTCATATTTACTGATGCAAATCCAAACACAGATTGTTTTCTGTTACAATAATCTGACCGTTGCACTTGACCTTTACAGATGTGCTTCAAACAGGGTGTAGCCAGAGGGTCATCACAGGTACGTTTGGTCCAAAATGCAAAATGCAATCTGGGGTTCAAAGTAGAGTAGAGTTTCCACCTAACTTGTGTTGAGTATTTAATATAATTTGCTTAAGTTTATCTGGCCAGTGTTTGTGATGATGTTCATTGAGAAGAATATATGCTTTATGAAACAAGAAAGTTTACAGTTGCCCAACTGCCCAACATTAAAACACATTAAAAAAAACTTTTTCTGTGGGAACCTCTTTCCAAGTGTTTTTCAGTACTGGTGTAAAGGAAATTAAAGGATTTTTTTTTTTTTTTACTCTTGATTGTATATAAAAGCATGCATGTTGTGGTTTACTAACTGATATATCTTGCAGTATACTGCCTGTTAAGAAATTAAATGATTACATAACTTACATTATCATAGAGAACCACAAGGCTTTCATATATTTTGTTTTCATTTGAAGGACAAAAAAACATAAACAATGTAAAATTATTATTATTATTATTATTATTATTATTATTATATTTTACTGTATATTTTGTTGTAAAGAAAAGAATCAAAGAATCACTGTTCAAATCAGACAAATTTCATCTTTTTTTGTATTTGAACATTGCTGATTCACACTTGTGGTTACTTGGTTGGATGCATTCTAGTTTATTTCCTGTTTGTAAATAGTTGTACATAGTGACAGCTCAGCATACAGTGGCAAAAAGCAATAATTGGATGTTTTTGTCCAAGGTTGAAGGTAAAACACTCAACAAACATTTGGCTACTACGTATGTCAAATAAATCAAGTTAATTGTGTTAACAAACATTTGTTAAGGCTAGTTTTTCCTCAATATTAGTTTTATTAATATTAATCCTATGTGCATAATAGCCTAGATATAGACTTTATCTGCTACCCTTGTGTATCATGGATCAATATAAATTATAGATACTGAATTAAGAATCATTTGTTGTAGATATATAGCTATAGATATAGTGGATTGATGGATGGATTGAATATATTAAAACTGAGAAGAAACTGAGCATTACTAGTAGTTCGTTTACTAAATCTCTTATTGTGAAAGTCCCAAGCGGATGTTATTTCGCGAGGAGTTCCATCTACAAAAAAATCGCCGCTGTTTTAAAGGGAAACCAAGGTTGTTGAGCTCTAGGCTTAGAGTAGCGGGCTCCAGGTACGTATTATTTCATCTGTGGACACTGCTTAGATCGCGTTTTGTAAAATCTCTGTCCAATTACGCTGTTGAGTCCTGCATCTCACTGCTTAGTTTTGCGGAAATATTGAAGCGGGCAAGTGTCAAGTGGCGACAGCTGGTGAAGTGCAGCCCACCGGCTAGGTAGCACGAAGCTAACCCAGATAACGGTCATCAATGGCTTCAGTTTACTGTAGACAGCTGCGCAACTCGGTTAGGATATGTAATATAACCTCAATTTACCATTAAGCACTGTGGCTTTATAGTATATTAGTGTGATGTCAACCGGGTAAAATAAACCAGTGCCCTTTTGAATGAAACGCGTCGGAGTAGATGTGGTAATTTGAGCTTGCTTACATCCATAAATTGCCACACAAATATTCCCTTTTGTGGAACTGTTTTCCGACTTGTTATATTACAATGAAAGTGTAGAAAATTTTAGTGTATTAAAGCTGCTGTCTTCTGGTCTGGCTGGCTCCATAAGTTAGAAACCAAAGTACCAAATATTATCTAATCAAACTGGATGTAGGAGCCTGGAGTCGGTTCTTTTCCATTGGCCTACTACAGGAGCATTGACTGTCCTGTCCCAATATTTTGAGTTCTTGTGCAACAACAATTGTATGTATTATGTTTTTGAGTTATTTATTTTTTAAACATTTTGTAGTTCAAGCAGTGCACGAGGTATTAGGTTTCTGCAGGTCATTAGCAGGACACTCAGATTTTGGTTGGTTTTCTGTTCAAAGCAACAATTTTAAGTTTAAAATAATATGGATTGGGATTGATGTTGACATTTATCTTAGTTTTTAGAAAACAGTTTGATATAGTTGGTGTATGAAGTAATATTTGGAACAAAACAAAACACATTTTTTCAATAAAATATTATATTGTTAATATTCTTCAAATGTGTATTCTAAGGGTGTATGGAAATGATGTGGTAAACAGTTATGAATTCAAAGTGGAAATATTAATTCATCTAAACAATGGCTTCATTTTGGCTTAATAGAGAACGACTGTCTCGTGTATTGCTGAGTTCAAATGTCCATTATGTGTGTCAGTTAAAGGTTGGTTTGTTGTGCAGATGGAGTGGTATTGAAGCAGATGGGGGTGGTGACTCATTGTCTTCTAGAGTAGGGGGGCTTATAATGGCCACTCTGTCCCAACAAGCCTGCTCCGAAAACCCTTAATCATACTAAAACACTTCCCTTGGAAATTACATCCTGTTTACACACTGTACCTTCAGCTGAGCCTGCACAATGGCAAATCCAAGAAGAGGCAGTTTTGATGCTCATTGATTTAAGTTGACTAAATTACCAGATTGTACTATACATATACTTTGTTTTTTACTTACAGATTTGAAAACATATCTGGACACAAAAACAGGAATAAATTTGGTGGCAGGAAAAAAATAAATTAAAAAAACTTCCTGTATTCCTTCTAAAAATGTGGTAGAAAAAAACCCCAAAAACAATTGCAATTACACTTCATTTAAAGGTGCATTGTGTAACTTTTCTGGTGGAGGGTCCATCAAATGCTTTTGTCCATGGAGATGTTTTTGCTTTGTCTGGAATGTTTCACAGTACGGCATTAAATCTTTCTATCTTCATGGAGACCAAATTACAAGTCAGCTCTGTGGAGAGGCAGCCCCGCTCACAGCCAGAATGTCTGTTTTTCTAGGTATTTTTGAGCTGTGAAACCACCTGTAACTGAATAAATGTAAAGTAGAGCTGTTTAATGTCATACTGTGGAACATTCCAGGCAGAGCAATGACATATCCATAGAAACAAGCAGGTGACGGACCCCCAACAAAAAAGTTGCACAGTGCACCATTAAACCTTAATAAAAGAAATAAATCTTTCTCACATTATTTATCTCTGCCCCATTATCTTGTCCTCATGACTGGAGGACAAACTTGTAACTGTACACTCCGACTCCCTCCAAAGACCTGACCTTGACTAAGTCCTGGGTCTCTGGTCCTAGCAAGCAAACAAGAGCCTTTGGCAGCTTCAGTGTTTAACAATGAACCTATCATTCTTTGTTTACTCCATGTACATAAGTGTTAGCCCCGACATTTGCCTCAACGCTTATAAAAGGAGTGTGTTTATTACTGTTTCAAAAGTGAATATGTGCTCCATTGCAATGAATATGACAACTTCATTTAAACGACTGGTCATATAACAATAACTTGACAAATTTACCATTACCTTGTTAATGATCTACTGTGTTATTACTGTTTTAGGTGGATGGTTTTGATTGGGCCATATCCATGTTGAATATTACAATCGACTTTGTAAAATAAGGTTACAGCTAAACATAATTGCAATGCATAGATGGATATTTTTTTAATATTGTTTTCCTTATTTTTCAGAGTAATAAGACAACAGAATAGTAGAAGGGGTTAGATATAAGAAGTTATTAGTTTAAAATGTGGGTATTGAAATAGGCTGAAAAAGCCAAGGCAAGTTTATTTTTATAGCACAATTTCTACAGTACAATTTTTACACAATTTTCACACAATTACAAGTAATTCAAAGGGAAAGGCGTTAAAATCACAATACAAACAAATCAAAACATAAATAATCATCATAAAATTAACATTAATATAGGAGAAAGAAGAGTGAGGAATAAAAACCTTTCATTTGCATAGCTTAACAGAGCTGTTTTTTTTTAAACGTAGTCAAAGTAGAGGCTTGTCTCACATTTGCGATTTATACTTCACTATCCAGTCAGTTTTATACAAATGTCCTTCTAATTTAGATTCTTGCTCAACACACTTGAGAGTCTTGAGTCTTGAGTTACCCCAGCCCCTCCTGTGCTCTTGTAACCCTATGCTCTGTTCTTTCTCTCAGTCTGATGCTGGAAGCAGGGCCCTGTGGAGCAGAAGAGCAGTGCGGTCCGTCTCCCCTCTGTCCTCTCATGCCTCCCCCTTTGTGTCCCCCTGTGTGTTAGTGACCCCATCACACCCTCCACCTCCTCCTCTACTGCCCCACTACCCGCCTGCCCCCCGCACGCCCGCTCCTTCCTTGTGTTGTGCCCCCCTCTCACCTGATGCTCCGGACACAGTCTGCTCACTGCCAGCCCAATGACTGCCTGGATCGTCCTGCCTGTCAGCCTGTCTGCCTTCTCCATCACAGGGATATGGATCGTGTAAGTCCCCAAAAAATCAATGCCATATTCAGTTCATTTGTCTGGGCTTAAAATTAAATGGCATTCAGTGCATTCAAGATTTTCATCTTGTTAGTGTTATGTTTTTAAAACTAGGTTTGTCCATTTTGGTTAATAGAATTGTATGGTTAGAAATGGCAAGTTATTCACTGTTACCACCTTTGGATAGAAATAAACTATTTATCCACCTATTATGCCTCATCACCTTTTTATTTATTTATTTATTTTTTAAATAAATGTGTTATTATTAAGCATTTTCTATACAGAATATGACATGTAATGGATATAAGCATATATTAGTTGTTATATCAATTATTTCATTACCAGATAAGGATGCTTGCTTGATTAATTGCTTACATGAACATCATTGTCATTATTGTAGATTTATATTTAATTCTAGATTCTAGTCTATATATTGATTGTCATCTCTCATTTACATTGCTATTTCATAAAAATGATGGGAAAGAAAGTTAAAACTCATAATGATGATGGACAACGTTGCATTCCTTAAGTAAGCCTCAGTCCACAAACGGATGAAAATAAACCAGGCCATTTATTGTTATACATTGTTTTGTGACTAAAATAAAACAAAACATTGCTGTGATTTGTTATGGGGATACCCCTGATGCCCTTGAAGATGTCCTACTTTAAAGAGAGAAGTTAGTCCAATGTGAATGGGGCTTCTCTATGCTGCTCATTGACTGTGAAGCCTCAGTCTCTGAGTCATGCTCCCATGTTTGACATTTGCCTTTTCCTGCTTTGACTTATGGAGTGTTTTTCTCCCCTCAGTTACGCCATGGCTGTGATGAATCACCATGTTTGTCCTGTGGAAAACTGGTGAGTGTCTGATATGCCTCTTAGAAAGAAATGTCTGTAAACACTTTTCTAGAGTACTTGAGAAATATAATCATCAATTTTCAAAATATACTAATCTGTCAACAAAGCTAGATGCGCTAGCTAGAGATGACTCTGCCTAGATACTGGTCTTTTAAAGATGTCTTTTTGTTAAAATTGGAGTAAATTATCTTCTCATTTGACCGATAATTTCCTCAATCATCTTTTTTGTGATGATTCAATGATTGCAACAATATTCTGCATTTATTGCAGCACACCTAGTTATTAGCACCTTAATCTGAACTGGATTGTTCCACAGGTCCTACAATGTAACATGCATGGAGGAGCTGCCCCGTCCTGGCTTTCCCAAAACATGTTGTACCCTCCAGGACATCCCCCTCATCAGGTTTGTTACACACCTATTTATTCTGTCTACTAAACACAGTCTGTCAGCAAATGTCCCCAGACACAATTTTACACCATCTTAACCACATATGTATTTGTTGTATTTGCTTAATCTGCAAATCAGCCTCCAGCCTCTTCAAAGCGCAAAAGAGCTCTTGTGAAACTACGTCATGAGAATTCATGTGTTCCTCCTCTATTTGAAAGAAGAGATCCAAAATCTAGTTTTTCTAGATCTTTTTGTAATGCATATTTAGAGAGTAGAGCTGTACAAAATTGTGTAACAAGTGATATAACTTAATATTTCCAAAAAGAAAAGTTGATTTTGAAATTACGTAAAATTACGTGAATTTACCCTGTATACTCACACATGCCAGCATGTCAATCACTCATTTCTAGACAATTTAGTGCCCTTTTTAAATTTAACATAAGTATTTCTTTAGATGATGTAAGTGAAAGGCTCAAATTTTATATTTTCATTATTCCACATGGATATATCCAAATGGTATATCTTCTACGACTCTTTTTGAGCACTTTTTCAGCCAAATGCAGTAACTGTCCTATACTCTTAATGTCCAGTTAATCCAGTAAAGACATAAACAGAGACAGATGGTGTTAAACTAGGATTGGGTTAAGAAGCCATACGTAAATCTTCTACAATTTTTAATACTGTCTGCTGCGCTGTGTGTCTTGCAGTAAATGTGGTTCATACCCTCCGGAGAGCTGCCTGTTCAGTCTGATTGGGAACGTGGGAGCCTTCATGGGTAAGAGCTTGGTGTGATGGGACATGTATGCATATATAATAGTGTCTAATTCTCAAAACGGGACCCCCCAAACTATGGATCAAACACAAGTGTCAATGTAATTCATTTGACCAAGTGCTTGAGGCTACAGTGGTTATGCTTTTGTCTGGCCAAATTGGTGCATTTGTCCCCCTTAAGTAGGTGGTAAACACTGTCATAGTTTGTCATTGGGAGGGATCTTTTATGTTTAGTAGCTATTTGTTTGCCTGTAATTTGTAATGTTATCTTCAGACAATAAATAATCTTGGGGTGTCCACTGCATCACATATATACAGTTGTATTAACAGTCATTAATTTCGTGTATCAAAATACACACTGCATATCCTAAAAGGCCCAAATTGTTAAAATGTTGTTTCCTCATCACAAACATACTGTACCTGGAGTTGTGTTTTGTTTCATTCACACAAACACCCTGCATCATATTTAGGCTGAGTTCTTCTGTCAAACAGAAAACACTCATTCAAACACACATTCCACCAGGTCAATACAGGAGGTGACCTACTGTGTTTTTAAACTCCACACACCTTCACTAGAATCATTTGGATCGTTTCAGCCCTAGAATTGCCAATCTCTACTGAACAAAAGGAAAAAGGTAAAATACCACTTCATGACATCATAAGGTGGAACGGAGCATTTTGAGCTTTGGAGATGTAGAGAGACTAATAATAAAGGATTGCTCAAACATGTGTAATTGAAACAAAACACAACTCCAGGTATGTTTTTGATGAGGAGACAACATTATAACATGGCTAAAAGCTCACAAGAGTCAATTTTGTGTAATATAGGACCGTTAATTATAAAAATATTACTTTCGAATTTGCCAATTAATTGCATTTGTTTGAAAATTCTCAATTGGATATTGTTTCTGAAAACATTCAGCCCCTTTGCCCCTACTGACGGTTGAAGCTGTGCAGGCTGATTCACATTTCTGAGTGTTTTTACAGGGTAACAGTAGCAGTGTAGTAAGGTAAAACCCATGTGCGGTGTTATTAATTCTCTCCGGTGCTCGCCGATGTCAAGCTCAAACATGGGCCTGAAATAGCCTGGTCGCTCTAATCAATAATGAATGCAGTTTTCCTTCCTCTTCCCACTTTGTCCTCTCCGTGTCTCCTCCGTGGCCTCCCTCCATCACTCCTCGCTTTTATCACCTTCAGCTCTGCCCCATTTTCTCCAGATGCCTCTGCTTTTCGTCTGTACCTTAATTACAACTGATGTTTACGTCTATCAGCGTCTCCACATTTCCAGGTGTATTTATCAGGGCTGTTTCTTGTCCAGTTAGCATTGGACCTTTGACTGCAGTTAAATGCCAATGCTTGAAAGTTTACAACTTAACTGTGTTATAGGGAGTATTTTCCACACAGGTTTGCAAATTCAAGGTTGTAACAAAATTATATATCGTTCTTGTATAGTAAATGGGTTTAATGTTTAGGAAAGTCTCTTTGCAACATGGTAAATATTGAATGAATCCATAACATTGTCAACCCAATCTTCTGCATTTTTGTTTTCTTATACCAGTTATAAATAATGATGAGCAACAGTTAATTTCTTTGTCACAAATGCCCTCATCTCTTCTTGTTTCACATTCAGCTATGAGCCTAATGCAGTGTTTAATGAGTTCATCCATTTTTACTAGCCAAAATAAATGGTTTGTATTGCCCTCACAAGAAGACACACAAACACAGGGACATTTGTCTGCTGCCCTTGATATATTGGAGCCAAATGAAATAGAAAGTGCTCTTGTACTCCCTTTATAACAAATGCTTTTCTCTTTTTATAATACTGGTTTTTCTCTTTGTTCCAGTGGTGATGGTGTGCCTTCTGCGATACGCCCAGGTCATTGAGCACAGCCACAGATGTTGGGTCAACACCAGTGCCCTCGTATCTGGCTGCACCAATGCAGTTGGCCTGGTCATGGTTGGCAACTTCCAGGTAAAACTGCTACATACTTGCTTTGTTATATGTAACATGTTGTCAAGTACAATGTCCCCCTATGATATTACATCATTATTTTCCATTCTGCAGCTCCCTCACGAAAACAAAATTTGAAGTTCAATATATTGCAACAGAAAATGGTGTGATAAATGATAATACTGTTACTACTTTGTACCATTGACTCAACCGCCTTAATGCAGAATAATCCCTTTCTAGATATGCAGCAGTGTTATTAAATAACAGAATGAAACACTTTGTCGTTAGCATCTATAATAAGTTATAAATTACCCAACCTTCAACAGCTCAGCTGGTACTAAAAGAAGTGCAAAGAAATGTTCCAGCTATAATTTATTGAACAATAAGTGGATATATGGATATATAATATCCACGACAAGAGGAGCCAGCTGAGGTGGCTCGGGCATCTGTTCCGGATGCTTCCTGGATGCCTCCTGGACGCCTCTCTCGGGAGGTGTTCCGGGCATGTTCCACTGGGAGGAGGCCCCGGGGAAAACCCAGGACACGCTGGAGGGACTGTCTCTTGGCTGGCCTGGGAACGCCTTGGGGTCCCCCTGGAGGAGCTGGAGGAAGTGTCTGGGGTGAAGGAAGTCTGGGAGTCCCTGCTTAGATTGCCCCCGTGACCCGGCCCCGGATAAGCGGAAGAAAATGGATGGATAATATCCATGGCAACTGACCTATGCGCCTCTGTATTCTTGTAGGTGGACCATGCCAAGTCGCTGCACTACGTAGGGGCAGGCGTGGCGTTCCCGGCTGGTCTGTTGTTTGTGTGTCTTCAGTGCGTGCTCACGTATCGTGTGGCTGTGACGGCGCTGGATTACTGGATGGCTCATTTCAGAGTGGCCCTGGCCCTCGGAGCTATGGTCTCCCTTGTTTTGAGTATCCTTTTCAAAGGCTGATGCTCTGCTGGTACAGCTGTACAGACCGCGAAGCCGCCACCAGGCGCAGTCATTTGTGCCATTTAAAGTTTCAGCCAAAGCCAGCCAACAATTTTGTAAGCCAAATCAAGCTGCCATTTAATAATTCTATCCATCACAGAGACCAACACGAAAAATAAATGACAAACAAAATCAATTTTGCACACAGGAACAACAGACACTCAGAAAGTTACACCAGTCCATATTAGGTGGACTTAAGCCCTCTGCGTGCTACGTCCAGGTCAAACTTTTCCTCCCAGAAATGAGCAGACAGAGGTGGATACAACAGCGAGCAAGTGCCCCGGCTCTGGCAGCGGGTGCTGCAGGTCCTGGCGGTGGGTGTGTCCGCTGCTTTGAGTTTCTCCTCGCTCTCTCTTGCTTGGAGGTTTAGGCGAAAGTACCGTATTGGCCTACATTGTATGTACATGTAGCCTATATACATGTGTAACCAATGCACTGCATATTAAGATCAGTAGAACAGAGACTATAGGCATGAAATGACAGCTTCAGCCATTTGTAACCATGAACATTTTGACTGCTGCAGCAGCCATTTAGGTTTTGGCTGATCTGGCTAGCCAGCCAATAACTTCATCAGCCAGCCATTATTCTCAAAACAAACGGCTTCAGGGTCTACAGCTGTAGTAGTGATGGACTTTGTTCTCACACGGCTTTTTCACCAGGCTAAAATGTAAATATTTATTACTTATTATTACTTTGTTTTTGGATTTTTCAATTTTTATCCTGTACCTTTTTTAAAGAGAGAAAAAAAAAAACATTTTGGATTTGAAGAAATCACATTGACTTGATAATGTAATTATACCCCTGCAACTTGACAGTAAGTTATTTCGGAATAACAAACCATCTGTCCTTTTTAGAAATGGCTCAACTAATCTAACTTCATTTGCAGAATTTGACCTCCGACCTTTCTCCAAAGTAATAAGTTCTAAATGTTTTGTCATCTAAATTAAGGCTAATTTGTACATATATCTTTCTTAACCAGCCCTTTCTCAGGTGGTATGTTTTTCATCCATGAGAGCTTTGTGCTTCAGCACGCTGCTGCCATCTGTGAGTGGGTTTTCACCGTGGACATCCTGGTCTTCTATGGGACCTTCACCTATGAGTTTGGCACCGTCACTAGTGAGACCCTCATGGCCGGCCTCCAGCAGACCCACCACCACAGCCCGGGGGTCATGATGGGGCCTAGGTCCAGAGGGGCGCTGAGAGGGGCCACTAAAGGTCTCAAATCCCCTGGAGGCAGCAGCACATCCACACATCTCAACTGTACTCCTGAAAGCATAGCCATGTTGTAGCTCAGTGTTGCACCATGGGAAGGTAATAATGTATAGTAAAATATGGTATATCTGGCGCCCGCTTGTGTTGGCCAGTGGCATTCAGTCTTGCCACTACAGCTGAATGTTTGCAGCGAAAGTTCAAAGGATTTTTTAAATATTTCCAAATGTTTCCCATGTTGTAGCTTTATGTTGCAGCATGACAAGGTAACCACAGTTTTGTCTGACACCCCCTGGTGGTGCCTCATGGCATTCAGTGTCGCCACTACAACTGAATGTCTGGAGCTAAAGTTCAAATCTAAATCATGAACAATTTTTATTTTTTTTTTACAATACACATTTTTGCAAATCTTACCTGATGTGGGTACAAATATGACATTCCCTATAGCTTGGCCCACCTCTTTTTTGGCCTTTTCCTTTTTGCTGCACGGCACACTTTTATGAATGAAAGTTTTAAGTTTTTGTAGTAGGTAGATTTATTGAATGTGTGTAAGTCAATAGTTAGTACTTATTTCTGTCATAAATATGCTGCTGTCGTATAGCCTCAACCAATCAAGCAAAACATTTTTTATTTTATTTCTGCACATTTTAATGCCTGATAACTGCTGAATTTTATGCCAATTGTTTTTTTTTCTTCAAATCTACAGTTATTGACTATTGATAATTTCTGACGTAAAATCCACGTCTGCATTTTAATCTTTTTTATTCTTTTTTTTTTTTTACCCATAATGCTATTCTTCTAATGCATGCTTTTTCAAGTCCCTTCATAGCACATATTCACATCCATCGTAATAATTTGTCATATTCATTGTTTCATTACTGTTAAAGAGGACATTGCTTTTTTTAAATGGGGCTTTTTTTTTTATTTTTTTTTTATTAAATGTCAGCATGTTTATTTTAAGTGGCCTCCACTGAAGACAATTGGATCTTGAGTTGTTGTTTTTTTAATATTCCAGGCTGGACCCTTGGAAGTCTTATTTTCCAAAACTATTTGTGCCATACGTTTAATACAGTGGCATGATTATACAAATACATTGAGGTGTGTGCGTGTGTTGAGTTTTGCCAATTTAACATGATTTACTGCCATGAATTAAATATAAATACCATCTCATGGTGTGTTTTTCAAAGTGCTAATTTTCTCGTCCTACTGTCTATAGTATTAAGACCAGTCATTGAGTTAAACCAATGGTTTTTAAACTGCTGTCTGCTGTTTAAAGATGTTTCTATATGCCTTTAAATTACTTAAATCGACAGATTAAAAATTGAAGGCAAAGCAATTTTAAGGCAGTTATGTTGAATGAAATGGTTATTGTATTAAGATTAACTTTGGAGAAGAAGAGATCAATAAAAATAAACACAAATGGATCAATGTCCGCTCTGATACACTTGGACTGTACATAATTCACCTTTTTCCTCATCAATGGCCTTTTCATCAAATTTGGTTGAACAGGGCTGCTAATAGGAAAGCATTAAAGATCTGGATCAGATTGGAGAGCAAGGACCTTCATATGAGCGTTTTGAGAACCACTGGTGTACACCATTTTAAAAACCTTGGATGCCAGCAATAGTAATATTAGTGATGTTGCCTACCTCTTATTTACTGTGGATTGTTATGTCAACATTTAATTCATAAAAAAGGGGCAGTATTGGATACAATGAAGGATTTACAATGTGTCAGTTCAGGGTTCAGTTTCTCTTTTTTCATCCAAACCTTTCCAGTTGTTTTTACTGTGCACAGGTTGTGTCAATAGACAATAGACATTTTCTTGTACATTTGTTGCCAAAAACACTATGGTCTGGTTTTTCAGTGGACTGTTTCAGCCTTACACACATGGTGCGGGGAGAATGTTTTAAAATGTTCTTGTTTTGTTTTTAATTAAATTTTTGACTTTTTTTTTCTAGTTTAGCAAACTGTTGTTCAAAATTTAAAATGGCAGCTTGAATGAAACAACAATTTCAGCAACAGGCCAAACTGTTGTTTTTTTAATTTCAGTACATGTCTTATTAGTAAGTTATTACAGATGCTTGATCTGTTCTTGTCTTTTTAAATGCAAAGTCAAAATCAACTGTAAATTAACCACTGAAGAATGGAGCAGTGGAAAATATCCCTCAATAACCTGGATAATTCATTTTCTTTTATAAATTGTGTAAATATGTATGATTTGTCTATGATTTAGGTATTTTGATTTGAAAGAGATTTATATTCAAATAAATGAAATAAAAACTATAAATTATTAGCAGACATGTGGACTCTTCCTTGCACACAAAACAAATTATTTAAGTTATAACATTTTTATTACACAACATGGGTGGATTAACTTAATTTTTGGTCCAGAAGACATTTTGTTGCATTTGAACATTTAAAATCATTATTTTTACACAAAGTAGAAATTTTTAAACTCATCTTTCTGTATTATAACAACCATTTACTACAGAGGATTTGACAGGACAGTAGTTACATCTTTTTCCTAAACAATTGTATCAAAAGTCTTTTAAAAAGGTTTGAATTGCTTGTACTCCCACAGTCAGGTCAAGTGTACATGGCTCCGTGAAGGTTCTCTAGTCTGTGCTCCCTTTGTCGTCTTCTCTCCTGACAAAAAAAAAGTTGTGATAATTCATAAACCAAATTCAAAAGTAGAAATGATCAGTGTTCCATATGAAAGTATTTAGAGGTAAAACTGTATGCAGTATCAGGCCCGCCGACAGAAACTTGGGAAGCCAGGGCAAGAAGCACCACATCAGCCCCCCTCTAATATACCGTAAATTAATAGGAAGAGGGTCAAATTCTGGGCCTCTAAAACCTTGGGGTCTGGGACAACAGACCACTTCGTCCCCCTCTGTCTACTGCTCTGTACCGTATGCCCTACTAACCTTGTCTTTTTTGAACTCCTCATAGTCAGAGTCATCTGTCGGTAATTCATGACGACAAAGTGGACAGGAGTTGGTCTAAGGAAAAAGTAAAACAATCATAAAACAACACACATACAGAGTTTGTACATTTTTTTAACTTCTGGTTTGTTCATTTATGAAGAAGTGAAGAAGAGTAAAATGTCATCATTACCGTGTGGGAGTTACATGGTTAGTTTTCAAATATTTTTTATTTGAAACCTTTGTACTAACTCTCTTGAAGTTGGAGTTGTACCTAGTTTTTTCAATGTGCTTCCCATAGACTGTATAAAAAAGTGGACTAAGCGAGTGTTCAGCTCCACTCAAATGAAGCTCGCAATGCAAGCGGTTACAGGAGCAAATTTGGAGCCAGGCTCTATATTATGAATAGGATCAGTTTCACGTAGAGCAGGTTAATACAAACATTTTAAGACCAAAATGACGAGGCTCACTGCAGTAGTTACAGAGAGAGGAGCCACTCCAATGTCAAGTGAATGGGAGCCAGGGTCAGAAGGAGACGGAAGATCCGCATGCAAACTTTTTACGTGGAACGTGGCGACAAGCACATTAGCTATGTCCATTTATATATACAGACTATGGTGCTTCCATACAAATGTGGTGTAGTTTGCGTCTCCAAAAATAGGTACCTACATATAGTGTTAGAAAGCGTGTCCCATACATTTTTCCATTAACAGCTGTTTTAAAGGTGCACTGTATAACCTTTCTGGAGGAGGGTCTGTCAAATGCTTTTCTCCATGAAGATGTTATTGTTTTGTCTGGAATGTTTCACAGCAGGACATTAAATCTTTCTATTCTTCATGGAGACCAAACCAGACCAAGTTGCAGGTCAGATCTGTGGAGAGGCAACTCCACTCACAGTCAGAATGCCTGTTTTTCTAGGTAGAGCTATAAAACCACCTGTAATTGGATAAATGTAAGGTAGAGCTGTTTAATGTCATACTCTGGAACAACCCCCAATCAAAAAGTTACATAGTGTACCTTTAAAGTATGTGTATGGTGTCCAGTATAATGGGTGAACTGATACCTTTTTTAACCAGGGAAGAATGCAGCCTGAGTGGAAGAGATGTTTACAGGGCATTTCTCGAACCGTCTCTTGTTCCTCAAACTCCAACAAACAAACTGGACACTTTAGACCTTTATCTGTGAAACAAAGAGAAGCATTAATTATTCAAAATCACGGTTTGAAATTACCTCAAAAGCAGCAAGTTTGAAATAGGAACAAGGAACAAAACTATATAAATATTAAAATTCCTTACAACCTCTTGTGAGATATATTTTTATTTCTTTATTTCTATTTATTTGTACATATACATTTATATAATTATCCCTTATTTGACACCAGTCCCTTGCTATTTTTGCAACTTATTTAAAATGTATTATTACCATTTATATTTTTTCTCTTTGTTATTATAATTTATTCTGATGTGTGAGCTACTGTGTCCAAGGAATTTCTCTTGTGGATCAATAAAGTTTGTCCAAGTCTAAATAAAAAGCAATCTAAAGTATACAGAAACAAAGGCAGGAAAGGATTAACATGGGAAGGCTATAATTCCAATATAGTAATACAATACAATAACAGAAATACATGAATGGACAAGTGTGGGAGCAAATGGTTTTCTGAATGAAAAAGAGTTGAATGTAAACATTTGATCTCTTGGTCTCTTAGGAAAGGTTTTTAATAATAAATTAAATAGGTAGATAAGAGTATGTAGGTAATTTGTAACATGTATTGTCTGTATTTTAATTGCTATGGGTCCCATTTATAAGCCAAGGCCAGCTTCAGGGATGTCCCATTTAAGTGCTAAATTATGCTTAATATTTTTTGCTGTACAATTTTGTTATTTTGTAATAATAATAATAATAATAATAATAACAAACTATGTGCACATTTAAGGCACCTGATTGTTCTGGGGAAATGACAACGGCGGGCAGAGTTTGAACAGCAGCTTTGGCGGCAGGAGGAGGGAGTCTCTGGTCCCAGTCAATCAAGTCAAAACCCGAGTCAAACAAATCAACTCCCTGCATCAAGGACCTGGAAATGTAAAAAAGCATTAGTTATTGTTCATAATGTCCTTGTGTTACCATGATAAGTACCTGGCAAGTTCAAGTAAAGCATTTTGACGATACTGTTCTTCTGGATTGGTGGGCTCACAGTTGTGTTCATCAAAATAGGATGCCATTATAGTGGTTCAGTCAAGCTTTGAACAAAAATGATAAAATATTAAATATGCAGTATTATAATGCACATAGTAACAGATCACTGAGGTTTAAGTAAATATCTAGAAGTTTGGCTCAACTAAAACACAAATACATCATTAGAGATGCCTAAACGGAGAGGTTCAGCAGGTCTTTCCTTCCTGCTGCTGTCAGACTGTACAGTGAACAATGCAAGTCCTGTACATGTGTCATCCACCTGTAGTAAGCACAATGTAACACAATGTAATCACCTGTATAACACTCTGAAGTCACTTTATCTGCTATTTATCCTGTCCAGACTGTGCATTGTACATAAATGCTTGTTTAAATTATCTTGCTGTTCTTAAACTTTGCATTGCAACACCGTAATTTCCCCACTGTGAGACAAATAAAGGTTCTCTTACCTACATCTAAATGAGAAACCCAAAAGTATTTTGGGAAGACTTGGTACTTTTGACAAAACGTGTCTTCGTCTTTTAAACCAATTTATACAACATAATGACTGAATTCATGGTTTTGTATGAACAAAGAACATGAAAACAATGAAAGTTCACTGTACTTTAACTGTATTTTCTAGTCATACTGCGTTGTTGTACGTTATTTCAAGATTACTTTTCTGGAAAACATACTTCATCGTGTATGAAAATGTGACAATATTATAGAACTTATTTAGCTTCAATAGACAAAATAGACTTACCTCTGCTTCTCATAAAATATCAATAAACACTCTTATCATTCTTCCGGGTGTGACGCGTGGAGCTTTGACCAATTAGAATCTCCAGGAATTTTTGCTTTGTCGCCACCTACTGCTCAGGGTCTGAATTACAGATATGTGGTACAGTTTTTTTCTTGTTAGTAAAGTTTACAGTGCAAAATATCTCATATAATAAAGAGTACGATATAATATTAAATGCAATGTGTTTATCTTTAGCAATCTGTAGTCAATTCCTCAATTAATACACAACACACTATGATTTAATAGCAAAAGGATTTATTTGCATAATTGGTGTAAAGGTGAGAAATCTTACTATACAGATCTATTAACAATCAACCCCAAAGGAAAGACAGGACACACTTAAACAAGAAAGCAACCAAAATGTGTATGGCTTTGGTTAATAGCAACCCACCAAGACCTTAAAGACCATTATCACCTGTTCGTTTAAATAGAAAGAAATTAGGTTCCAGAAGTCCCTGAACATAAAACAGGTCCAATACTGAATGCATAATAGAAGTACTAATAACAGACCCAGAGTTATACAGTAGACGTTGCCCATACACTGAAAAATCAACCATTTAATAGAAAAGGCCACCACGCTTTAATTTTGATGCCTGCTTTTAATATACTCACACACAAAATCAAAATATTATAGAGATTTTCTTTAGTAATAGTTCATTACTAAATTTCCCAGTGTTGTTTGTTAGACATGATACTGATAAATTTACACAATTGTACACAACAGCTGTCATACAAAGACTTCTGACACAGTGGGCAATAGTGTTATTTAAATATCACTTGATTATGATAACACTTTGTTATGCCTAAATGAGTGGTTCAGATAAAGTTTTATGTACAGAAACATGAAGATGTAAGTGAAAGTATACAGAGACTAGCCCCACGTTTTGTAACTTCACATCACAGTAATACATGAGATACTGTCAAAGAGCTGAAAACAGGAATGGTTTTGCAGATTCACCATTATGTATCAGTTTGTATAGATCTACTGCAAGTATATTTCTGTTTCTTAAACTGATTTATACTTAAAATGCCATGAATGATGTGTGACAAATTGGCCCAAACCTTTGACCAATTCTAAACCTATGCTTCCTAATGACTGGAAAAGAAGTCATCAGCAATAGCTAGTTTTGTGCAAGTATACACTAAAAGAGAGAAATAAAAACATTAATCGGCTCTAAAAGGACACTCAACCAGTGAGCAATATCAAACACACACCTTTACAGTGTTTCACTGCCAAGTAAAAAGAATTAAAGACAAAATCTCTGGGTGTCATAAAGATGATAAAAATCTTGAAAAAATATTTAGGTGACAATCTATAGTTTTGTATTAATCACTCTCAAACTCATTTATACTGCTTAAATATGGCAACAGACTCTTCTTTCAAATATTGTTATAAAGAATATCAATCCATACACAGACTTCCCACAACAGTCAGTGTTAAAAGTGGTTATATACCACCCTGACTATTATGTTGCTGGCAGCTATGAGGCCTGAATATAGTTCTGTTGGCAAAAAAAAGATTTGTATTTTGTGATGCTTCAAGATTTTTAATGATTTACCGGTTTAACGGTCAACATCACAGATGACCTTCTCTGACAACTGCCTCTCTAAATGCCACCTAAACTGTAGTAAAGGCTCTCATGCTTTCTCCTCTTTAACTGAACAACTTGACAAAACAGCCGTGGCAGTAGGGTTTGTCATTCTGTTCTTTAAAAGTGCCTTTGTTGAGCTGTTTGAGGCAGAAGGCACAGACAAAGTGCTCAGGGTGGAACTTCTTGCCCATCGCCGTGATGCAGCGTCCGGTGATGGGCTTTTGACATCCAGAGCACAGAGACCCACGGCGCTCATGGTAGTGCACCTCACAGTACGGCTGGCCATCATGTTCAAAAAAACTGCCATTTATAAACGGAGTGAAACACTCCTAAGGGCAAAAGATAAATAATTTAATTAAAACAAGAACAATATTATGTGATGGTGAAATTGATGGTGAAATACTACTACATTTTTTAAAGGTGCACTTGGTAACGTTTTTGGTGTGGGGTCCATCACCTGCTTGTTTCTATGGAGATGTCACTGCTCTCCCTAGAATGTTCCACAGTCTGACATTAAACATATATCATACTGTTAAACATTCCAGACAAAGTACTATTATCTCCATGGAGAAAAGCATTTGAGGTACCTTCCACCTGAAAAGTTACACAATGGACCTTTAAAATATCTTATCAAATACAAACCCTGCAGACAAAACACTCCGGATGCCAAAGACTGTTTAGAGCCGAAATGTAGTTCTCCAAAATGGCTCTAGCGCAGCCGCCACATTTTGGTGCAAACATGTCAAAGTAATCCTTTCTGCAATAGGCCTTCCCATCCTTTTCATGAAACCCTAAACAAAAACAGGAGATGGTGAGTAACGTCAAGGTGATTCTGTGGTGTAGGGGGCTCTGTAGTACCTTCTGGGCCAAAGAAGGATCCACACTGGGCACAGAAGAAGTGTTCAGGGTGCCATGTCCGATCCAATGCCGTTACAACTTTCTAAAAACAACAAAACATGGTTAAAGCTGATGCTGCATGAAACACCCATCTCAAAAGCTAGTAGACTTTAAAGGTGCATTGTGTAACTTTTCTGGTAGAGGGCCTGTCAAATACTTTTCTCCAGAGAAAATGTTATCGCTTTGTCTGGAATGTTTCACAGTGTGGTTTTAAACCTTTCTGCCTTCATGGAGACCAAACCAGACCAAGTTACAGGTCAGATTTTTGGCAAAGCAACCCCACTCACAGTCAGAATGCCTGTTTTTCTAGGTATTTTTGAGCTATAAAAACACCTGTAATGTCAGGCAGAGCTGTTTAATGTCATACTGTGGAACATTCCAGGCAGAGCAATGACTTATCCACAGAAACAAGCAGGTGACGGACCCACAACCAAAAAGTTACATAGTGGCACGGCAAGGCAAGTTTATTTGTATAGCACAATTTGTACACAAAGTAATTCAAAGTGCTTTACAGAATAAAAAATACATTAAAATCACAATGCAAACAAATCAAAACATAAATAATCATTATAGAATTAAAAAGAGAGAGAGACGAGAGAGTGCACCTTTAAATATGGGTAGAAACAAAACAATCTTAAATATGTGTGATCTATACAAACAATTTCACATTTTTAGGCAATAGTAACAAATGAGCTACTACCTCCCAGCATTCATTACACTTAATTCATAACTTTTGCAGAACTCAAGCGTGTAAATAAGAGGTAAAGCACAAGACATCAGTCCACACAGAAACATTAAAGTGACATGAACTCACATCGAGGATAGGGCCATTGCAGTAGTAACAGCGTGGGGAGAAAAGGTTGTGATAGTCTTTCTCACAGTAGGGCTGCCCTTCACGCTCAAAGAAATTCCTGGAGCCGATTTCTTCTTGACAGTGTGTGCAAACGAAGTGTTCAGGGTGCCATGTGCGGCCCATAGCAGTCACCACCTAAACACAGAGGGGGAACTGTTCATACTTAAAGGGCCCATATTATGCCATTTTCTGACCTATGTTATAATGTTGGGTCCTCGTCAAAAACATACCTGGAGGTATGTTTTGTTTCATTCACACATGTTTAACACACAAGACTGCATATTTAAACGGTGTTTTTCTCTCAAACAGAAAAAAACACTCCTTATGATGTCATGTGGTAATACAGGAAGTGCTCCACTGTGTTTAAACTCCATACACCTTCACTCATTTGGATCATTTCAGCCATGGAATTGCCAATTTTTACTGAACTAAAGGTAAAAGGTAGCTGTTAACTTGAAAACTACAGCTTCATGACATCACAAGGTGGAACAGAGCATTTTGAGCTTTGGAGATGTAGACAGACTAATAATAAAGGATGACTCAAACATGTGTGAATGAAACAAAACAACTACATTAGTACATGTCTTAAAGCTCATAAGAATCCATTTTGTGTAATATAGGACCTTGAAGGAGAAGTTGAGACAGCTGCAAATGAGTGAAGAAGTTAGATTTCCATAACAATTGTCAAACCAAGCCTTCTAACAGTCACTTGTGAAAAGTATAACATGGGCATGCCATGATGTAATTTTGCAGTCTCTCACCTGTCCCACAATAGGTTTACAGCAGGCTCCACAGACTCCTTTAGCTACAGTTTGCACTCCCAGTTTATTCAAGTCAGACTGCAGGCTGCCCAGCATGTTGTCCAGCTTGTTCACCTGAGTTGGAGGTCCACCAGGGACACCTTTGCCTTGGGCCATTATCTGAAAATTTAAAAAGAGGACTTCATGTTTTTCTGTCATTCTGTACATTCATATCCTGCTTTTTAAGGGCAGGCAATTTTGATTGTATAATTGTACCAAGATTTATAGCATAAGAAAATCACTGCATAATCTTCATGATCAAATCTCTAATGCACTGGTGTTTAAACATTAAAGATTTACTCAGTATTGTTTGTCAACATAATCTTGTAACAATACATCTCCCATCTCTGCTGCTTGGTATATGATTATGAAAGCATTTTTGTGAAAACCAAACGTGCAAGTGTGCTGGGAGGTCCATGCCTGCATTGGTGGGAAGATTGGGTCATACTCGGTCTGGCAGGCTACAGACACCAAGACCTTAGGTGGTGCAGGTGGGTCCGCAGGTGGGACAGGCTGTGGTGGGGCAATGAACACAGGGGGCAGAGGGTCTGGTTTGGGGGCAGGTGGTTCTTGTACAGGAGCTGGTGGAGGGGAGGGGTTTTTCACAGGCCGTGGCGGGGCTGGGACTGGCTCTGGGATGTGAATAATGGGCTGTGGAGGAGCAGAGGGAGGTAGAGGAGGTGGAGGAGGAATTGGAATAGGTTGATGCTGCACCAGGATTTTTTTTGGTTCTTCTGTAACTGGGGGGCGACGTGGGGCGGGGGGAGAGAGGGGAGGGAGGACCTTACGGACCGGTACAGGTGACTCTGGGGGGATAATGATCTGAAGAAAAGGAAAAGAGAAACAGAAAGGAACAGATAAAGAACAGTAAAAGTGAAAAGTGGACATTTTTGGGGCACACTGCCGGAGCAAACCTTGTCGACATCACTACTGGCCCCCTCAGGTCGGAAACGCTGTGGTTTGGAGGTGATGACCACGCCTTCTGTGAGCCAGTCATCTGCTTGTTTACGCCGGTTTCGTTCCGAGCGACCAATCCCAAGTTTTCCCTGGAGCTCCTCAATGAGACGGTCCTGGGACGTGTTTTTATTCACGAGGATAGGTCCCATTTTGCGCCGCAGGACGCCATCTCGGTACATGGGGTGCACGTTTGAGGTTTCCTTGGTGCGCCTAATCACAGACTTTAACTGAGAGGAAACGTTGACGGTTTTACTATAGAAATTTCCAAACATGAAGAAGAACAAGGCAGGCATTTTTGACTGCAGGTGACGCAAGTTGGACAAGCATGGGCCAAAATGCTGTCAGTTGGATTACATATGCACACACTGTATTTGCATATATGGCATCTGTTTGCAGAAAATGCTGCTTTAAGTTCACGAGATGCTTCTTTTTTGTAGCCGTTAGTCTTTCACATGCACAATGTTCATGCTGAGCCTTAAGTACAAGTCATTTTGTCCTTAACAAGCCTCCTCCCACATATAAATTCTGTGTAAAAACTTGCCATAATTACTGTTTGTACGGCTTAGTATACTACTAAATATTGTATTCACTGGTTGGTTTGTTTATGTTAAAACATAAAATTAGTCACAATTTCACTTTCAACAAGAAAGTATTAATTATCATTAACAAAAAAATAACAAAAATTTAATCTATATTCTTTGACAGGCTAATGTATCTGGCTTTTTCCTACTAATTTGAAGGTTGTTTGTTTGAATGTGGGAGTGTGAATTATGTAAAATGCTTCGTGTCTAATAGAGGTTAGAAAAGGTTAATGTCATCATTTATTCCACTTAAAGAATAGGTGCATCCCAAACAGATGTTCTGTAAAATATTTAGTTTCAAAAGCAAAATTTTTACTCAAAGTGCACACAAACCAGGCCATGCTGAGCATACATGTCCAGAGGCAGACACCCGGTCTATATTTGGAGAGTGCATGAGGGGCAGGTCCAGCGCCACGTCTGGGGTCCCGGGACAAGAGGAGGGGGTCATGCACTCATCCATCCAGCTGGCCTCAGTCAGGGGGGTCATGCTGCCATCTGTGTAGAGTCTCTCCGTGTACGGTGTCAGCGTCCCATCATGGAAGGACATGGAAAGCTCCTCATCGGCCCAGTCTAACTCCCCATTCCCATCCACAGATTCATCTGTGACGGTATTAGTGGTACTAGCAAAAGTGTCCGGCTGTAGACTATTTCTATCCATAGGCAGAATAAGTTCTTCATGTACCATCCCTGTTCCTAAACACGGGGCATCCATTTTTAATTGGGGATCTTCTATATTGGTATGGGCAAAACTCATTGCTAAAAGCTTGTCTAATTCATCATCCAAAGATGGCTCAGCGCACTGTGCCGAAGAAGGCTCTGGCTCTACACCATGTCTACATGGCACTGAAGGACTACTAAAAACCACAGAAGAGGGATTACCACCATTGTATGGTGATGTTGATAGTAGAGGGACAGCGGGCAGAGGTGAGGGTGTCTTTGGGTCCGATGTGGGCGGAGTTAGGTTTTTAGATGGACTTGGACTTGAGTAATTCATATCATGAATGGAAATAGAGGTCTTGTTCTCCACAGCCAATGGTGACACTCTTTCTACAGATGGACTTGGTGACTTTGAGGATTTATGATCCAAAACTGTATTTACAGAGGTCATTGAAGGAGTAGTAGTTGTAGTATTGGAAGAGCTGGAGTTACTTCTTAGCAGATTTGAGTTGGGAGTGGATTGAGAAAGCACTAAAAGATTTTTAGTTTGGGATGACAGCATGGAAGCAGAGACACCTATAGCACTGTCTAAATCCAACTCGCTGGTTGCCGAAATAGAGGACCTAGGACTAATAGGTTGTGGAGGGCAGTTCATGCTGCCATCTCGACCATCTTCATCTATATGAAGTTCAAAACCAGGAAACAGAGGAGATGCACAGCTGGAAGTATTGATTAGATTTAGGAAAGGTGGAGACACTGGAGGATGAGGGGGAGAGCTGGAGCAGGGTCCCATTGGGTCGAGCACAGAGCCCAAAGAACTGGGCTGGAGAGAGGACAGAGAAAGACAGAAATAAGAAAGACTAAAGGAGAAGAACAGTAATGAGATGGTGAGATTTTGAGTTGGATTTTGTACCTTAAAATCAGATAAAGAAGCCATGAGTTCATCCAGCTCTCTTGTGGCGCAGGAGGCTGAGATTCGGGCTTGCTGCTGAGAGGGTGTGTCCAAATCACTGTGGCGAGAGGAGGGGCTGGAAGACATAAATTAAAATGGGGTATATCATTATGGGCAATCATAGAAACCTTATTTAGATAGAAATGTGAACCGCCTTTGAGCAGCAGAGGAACAAAAGTCAATGGCTTTTAATCTCAAACTGGCATATTGAAGGCCAACTGAAGACGATCATACTTAACATAGCATTTGGGCAATTAGAATGTTTCATACTGTTGACACTTACACTCAGTTTCTTCAACAAATCACACTAAACATTATTCTTAAAATGAACAGCATGTTGTGTTTAACTTTTCTGGCATATTTTTTTCATATTGCCCTCAATATTCCAGTGGTTTTTTTTTTCTTTTCTTCTTTATGTGTGTGAAAAAAACATCAAATATAAATAAAATGACTGAATGGAATATTTCATAGTATGGCATCAAACTTGTATACACTTAATTTAATAAACACTAAAATATTACTCAAATATTACACAAGCATTCTTACAGTAAGTGGGGTCACCTCCACTGATATGACCATTAACTTGGCCTGATGGGAGTTATCTGCATCTCTTAGTGGAGATAGATATATTTATGTGGGATGTTTCAGGTAAGGCAATAGCATCTCCATGAAGACAAGTAGGTAGTGAACCATCCACCTGAAAAGTTGCACCTATACAAAAGCTCTGTACTTAAATTTTGTAAGAGTTTTATTAACTAAACAGCAAAGAAAGGAAATAGACAGATCCTCTTAAATATGCACAGTGTTAAGATATGTGCATGTTAAGAGCGTCTACCTGGGCGATGGCACTGACCCCTCCAGCTCGTCCAGTAAACTCTCCACAGTGGGCCTCTCCTCTTTCGTCCCATTCCTCTTGGGCTTATCCTGAGGCGGGGGGCTCACCATGATCTCCGGACCACTGCCATTCTCATAATGAGTGATGCTGCAGGATGGTAAAGGGGGAGCAGCCTCTTCTGTGGACAGACAATACTCCAGCTAAATCACGGAGAATCATTCTGTGATAATGAAAATTCTAGCTAATTTTATTATCTTTTTTGAATGTTTTGAGAAGGCTTAGCTCGGAAATATGGTAGCTGTATCCATATTGTTTATAATTATATTGCTATGATCTGTACAAAACCTGCTCAAGAAAAAAAAAAAAAGTATTATACTATTATCAAATAATAATAAAAAGAACACTAAGCCTAAATCTCGTCAGCACTATCAGTATAAACATTGTTGTGCACCTGTAGTAGGAAAGGAGGGGGCACTCTGCTGCACAGCGTTGAGCTCCAGTAGAAGTCTGTCGAGCTCAGAGAGGTTACTGCCCAGAGCTGAGGTCATGGCTGCCGTGGAGGGGTCCGATGACTTCTGTTTGTTTGGAAAACTAAAACAAACACAAATAGAGCACAGTCAATAAGACACAAAACACATCTATTTTTAGTGGGTTTTAAAATGTTGTAACTACCTGTAAACGTGGTCCTCTTCACCGTGAGACAGAGGGGAGCTGCTACTATCCCGGGACCATGAGCTCTTCTGTGCTGAGCCTAGAGACTAGACATTACAGAGGACAAGTTAGAAACATGCCTCAATAGAGAAATACAAGGTTTTTGTTGACACTACCTGCTGTGAGGAGTGGTGCGAGTCTGGCGGGTCGATGAGAGAACCATTTAAAGCATCAGCTGAGGGTGGAGGTGGGACAGGGGGCACATCCTGATACGTGTGCCCTCCAGTCGGGATGGAGTAGGGGGTCTCCTCCGGGAGAAACACAGGCCGCTTCGAAATATGTGAAGTGGTGGATTCCAGGTCCGCCAGCAACGCGTCTGAAAAGAAAAAGGCAAAAATAATTAATTAAAAGTAAAAGGAATTTTGAAAGAATTATGGGGTTATTCTCTTGTATATTTATGACATGTTCTGTTTGCAAACATTGTCTTTTTAATGGGAGTTTTAGCAGCTGGATGGCGACTACAAGGGGAGTGGGAGGAGACTATAAAAAGTCAGTAACAATGCATCCAAGTCTCATTCCAGTCTTGTCACAACAACAGTCAACGATGTCTTGAGTGCACCAAGCTAAACCATTGTCCAAACATAATCCATCTAGACTAAAATACAGTGTGTAACCAGTCATCAGGACTATCACTGGAAAACTATACTTATGTATCGTTAGCAAGTAGTCAGTACTAGGCCTCCTATTACAATATAAACTTATTGTTCAATATATGAAAGGAAGAATATATTTTGGGGCTCAATATTTATCGTGGGAACTTTCTCTGCAATAATGGGGAGGTTTTTGCCATTTTTATGTAATAATATAAGATTTGAGCCGTACAGAGTATAATTAATAATTTCTATGGCTAGTTATCAATTGATTTTGCCTTTTTGTGGTTGCAGCTCAGACCTTTTAAATATACAGTATATTTAAAAATTTGTTTAATGGGATCATCTTGCTTTGTGACAGTGGCATAAAGTAGTCTCAATATTATCTTTTTATTTTTATTATATATTTTTTCGCTGTATATTTTTGTAGCCATATATCGTGACAGGCCTAGTCATTACTAAAGTCTTTCCAAGTTATTTATTTATGTCAATATTAGCACAAAAAAAATAAAATAGCTCAATGTAATCACCTTAACTGTAACAGAAAAATCCTAAATTAACACATCAGAAATATGAATAAAAAGTAACAAACTCATCCTCCCAACCACAAAACACGGCCAATTCACATTCACAATAACAAATCTCGTTATGGAATATTAATTTATCATATTATTCAGTACCAGGACTAGACAAAGCAGAGGAGAGTTGGAGAGTCCCATCCAGGGTTGAGGGGGTACAGTGTGACCCCTCTGAGGTTGGACGAACAAAATAGAGGCTTACATCACACAATCCATCCATCGTCAGTCTGACCAGAATAGACTGCAATCACCAGTAGCATATGGTTACACTACAGAGGCCTATGAGACGATAGAGCCTGTATCAAGGAAGCACACAGACTGATCTTCGGGGAACTACTATAACTAATAAAGGAACTGCAAAAACAATTCATCCAATACAGTACAAGTACAAACACAGACAAAAAGGATTCTATAGCAACACAACTACTACTAGAACTATTTATTCACAAATGACAAAACTGATTTGATACTGAAATTCAGATGCACATGTTAACTAAGAACTAGAATTCAAAACAATAATTTAAACTTTTAAAATGGATTATGACTTGACTATAATAAAAAAAAATGTGAATGAGAATCAAGATCTTCTAACGGTGTACATTGTCACATGTAGCAAAAGGAGAAATTTAATTTGTCAACTGGACAGAGTTTATTTGGTTGAATACGTTTCGCAGCTCATCCAAGCTGC
Organism: Taenioides sp. WSHXM2023; assembly: GCA_029959045.1. Taxonomy (NCBI): domain Eukaryota; kingdom Metazoa; phylum Chordata; class Actinopteri; order Gobiiformes; family Gobiidae; genus Taenioides; species Taenioides sp. WSHXM2023. Next base: position 12,812,730 of record CM057089.1, read on the forward strand.
TTCTTCAGCTGCTGCTTCTTCTGCTTGTCACATGTACAGTTTCAGCCTATATTAGTAAAACAATCCAAGATATTATCACAAATAAACATTGATCCCGAATTAAAGATCCATCATTAGGAAGTTAAGCACCTGACTAACGTTTTGGCAGCTATAGTACAACTCACATTATGCGCTCCTTCCACCCCTCAGCTGACGGTTGTCCTGGCGATGGGGATATAATACTGTAAGTGTGAGGCAGACAGCCGTGCCCAAAGAACAGTGTGAAAGACGAGGATTGCCAACATGCTGCCAGGGGCGGGACCTACGGGCTGCGCTTAGGTGAAAATACCCTTCAACAACTGTAGCCCTTCATCAGTCTAGCATCCATACAGTAAACCTCTAGTGTGCAATATCTCAGGCAATTAGTCATTAAAGAGGAAAGAATCTTTTTATACCAAGTATCATCTCAGAAAATATGGGGTTTTCCAAGAGCTAACAGCTAAATCCTGTTTAAACCAGGTCTAAAGAGGTTTGTGAAATCTTTTAGTCATCCAGGTAGGTGCCATAGCAAAGCAGAAATTTAACTATGTTAACTGGATAAAAGTTTTTTGATTGAATACATTTCCTAGGAGCAAAAAATTTTTGTATGGTTGACAGAATTAAATTTCACCTTTCTTACAAGTCTAAAGCCACAATGCTCATTAACTAAAGATGGACTAGGTAAGAATAAGCGAACACTCTTTTGTTTTCAGAGAGGACCAGATGACGGTACTTCCCATATTAAAGACTAAACCGGGACTAAAGCACGTTTATGACTAAATCAGGACTAACCATAACTAAAGAAAGTAAGTACTTGGACTGCTAATGGCTTAACCAATGACATATAGAAGTCTATAGATATGCGTGGATTAAGTGTAAAATAAACATACTTCATGCAGTTATTAATCAGACAATGTAGAGGTCCATGGTAGGAGTTAAATGTCTATGAAGTTTGACATAAACCACATGGGGAGTACAGGACTATTTAAAGCCAGTGTAGCCGGTGTGTGTGCAAATGTGCTGAAATATCACGACCAGGCTCAAAATAATCTGCACCTGGTGTGGACATGCTAAACCAGGCCTTAGCGAGGTCCACTTTGTCACTTACAAAACAAAGAGACTCCTCACTCCAACATACCGTGGCTGGTTTTAGGGCAAAGGTAACAGATTTAAAAACAGTGTAGGAATTCCATGTGGATTTACACGTTTCATGTTATACCTTATTAAGGCTGTCAAATAACAAGTTTAATGTCAGTCGACTTGCTAATTAAGGTAATGTATTCCACGAAAAGTCAAAATGGCCTTGAGAGAAAGGATAGCAGTGCAGCCCAGGGCCTTGAAACCACATGGAGAAGTGGGAGCCAAGTTTTGGAAGATTTAAAATAAAAAGGTCTGCCTCCTCCCACCTGCTGATACAACAGCCTCAGCCCCACAAGAGACCACAATTACAGTTAGTGTTTAAACCCAAGTACTACAAATCAATTACAAGTCAAGCACTACACTTTTTTTTACTTTTATGTGAAGATATAAGAGGCTTTAGTTTATGGTACCAAGGGAGCAGATTGTGTTTTGTGCTTGGTTGATGTCTTGTTTCATGTAAAAAGGGAATCCAAGTCAAAACTCAGGCTTTCTAAGAAGAAATTCAAATGGCAGACTTTCTAAGAAGTCTGCCATTTGAAGGGAAAACACGCCGCCTGCTGAGCCTCTCTGCACTACATGCATTTATGGACAAGCTGTATCAGAGAATGACTAAACACAAACAAATGAAACAAGCAGGAACAATCAGCGGTTCCAGTCTGAAAAAGGAGAAGTGTGATTCATAGATCATAATGTTAACCATGGGGAAGGAAAAAACTCATCACTGATTATAAAAATAAACATGTAGGAGATATTATGATTTACTCCTTTGCCTGAGGAGGGCAGCAATGGCATGAGGTTGGACAAGTTATTTTCAAGTTTGGACCCTGAAGAGTTAAAAACATTAAGAATGCAAACACACACTGTAATCTTTTCCACAAAACAGGGGGCAGGAGCTGAGTGGACAAAGTCCAATTCTGTTCTAGCAGCATCCACACTCAATAGTCTATTGTACAGGGTCAGGAGGAATAAAGCTGTCATCCAAACGGATATGACCGGTACTAATAATTCAAGATGAGTCCATCAGACAGTAAACAGATTGCACAGTGTCAAGGGAGCCATTAGTGGTGGTGCTGTGATAACTAATCTCCATATAGTTGGACAGTGTGCAGTGGGTAGCGCAGTGTGTGGAGGGTGAGCACATTCTTGTGGCAGTGGGACTTGTACAGTCTTGTTGTGTGCAGCCCTCGGCCCCTGTTGCCACAGACATTATCAGATGGGAGAGAAGGTGCATGGGGAATTCCTCACATTCCTGTGTCCACTGAGGAGAAAGAAAGCAATCAAGCAGTGCACGGAAAAGGTGGTTCAGGGAGAGGCCCCACCCCTTTCCAGTGAAACCACAGACAACCTGTCTTTAAATGGCAACACAACAAATGGCACAAAGTTAATCAGTCTTCACAATAAAACACTTTCTCCAATGAGAAAGTGTCAACAATTACAAGACACAACTAAAAGGCAGTGTGCTTTTCCAGGATGAAGAAAGACATTACACATTACTGCTCATTCCCCACTGAGCAGCCAGTTAAGCACAGCTATGGGCAGCATTGAATCCTTTCTGATAACATACAGGAAAAGGTGATGGGCCACTGGGGTCTTCAGCTCACCTGTTTATAACCAGGATGGGCATTGCCCCAAACCGAAACTCGACCCATTAGGCTAACGCCAAGGAGATATTTTTATCAAACAAGACAAGCAGGGGCCAAGTGGCCAGCCAGACAAACATGGCTTGCTATTAAAACACCAGTGGTTAAGAAAGAATTCTGTTAAATGTATCAAGGCAGTTTCACAATATGTGCTAAACGCTACAGAGTAGAACTGAATGATTCAAAATAAAAAAGTTATAATTAAGGCACAGCTGCTTGATTTGGGAAAAATATGACAATTGTTGTAATCATTACTGAAATAAGTATATATTCAAGTGATGATCATTCACACAGAAAGGGTGGTTCATCAGACAAATGAAATGATAGTGAGAAGACTTTTTTGGGTAACATTCAAATACAACCTAAAACAGTTTAACAGTTAATTAGATTCATTGCACAGCCCTAAATTACAACTGCCCCATGCCCTCCTCAGTGAAACACTGTCTCCATAGGGTATTTAATAATATACCCTGCACACTTCTAAACATGCTCTGAAATGCAATTGCAATACCAGTATTTGTTTAGCTCTGACAGTTCCTATTTCAGTCTTCTCTTACAAACATTAATGGTCCTTAATAACATAAATCGTAACTTTTACCGTCTTATTTACATAGTTTATTGAACCAGCGTTACAGAGACACCACACAAATGCGCTTCAATGAAAACTATAACAAGATGACATTTAAGTAGGGGGAGCACATTAGGCTGATTACTTTCAAATAAACGTCCCTAAAAGTAGTCCCGTATCCGAAAGATGACACCCCCTGGAGAGAACAGTGCCCCAAAATAAAGCTCTTCCCCGCAGAGCTGTAAATCAGATGACAGGGAAAGTCTGAGGCTGATGTAACGAGCAGTGTCTGAGACCACATTCACATAAAGGCATGTGAGTGTCACAGTGCCTTTTGTAACACCACAGACAGAAGAGGGATGAGTACGGGCCCCTCACAGAAAGACCAGCTCGCCCTGCTCCAGAGACACCGCCCAATAGATGTACTTCTGCAAGACACTGTCCCATACAAGAACAGGACATTAAGCAGAGAAAAAAGAAAAGAAGAATGAAGGACTGTGACTACAAGCACAACAAAGCCCAATTTTCTTTTACATTAAAATTTCCAACCACGTTATAATGGTTGAATGTTGGTTCACTCCTCTGCACTTATTCCGAATCACTATGTAGGTGCTCAAAAATGTCATTTTTTTTCAACAATAAAAACAAAGTATACTGAAATTGAGTAAGTTCAGTTTACTGAGACAGGATCTCTTAGTTCTGCTGTTCTGAACAGGAAGTCAATGTTTCTATTGCTGATGGAACAGTAACACAGCCTACGCCGTTTAAAAAAAGGTGTGAGAATCGCAACTGAACTTGGGTTGCTGGGTTGTCTCATTCTCAGTACATGGACAGACAATGTCTTATGTGAAAGATCAGAACCTCTAGAATTCCCTCCCTGAGCTGCAGAGGCTGCACTAGCCTGATTCATGATTGGCTGCAGATGCTGGGGTTTAAATAGTGAGGATTCAGGCCACTAATACAACTTGGAGTTTCCCGTCCGTTACGAAAAATAATCAAAGTATAATGCACAACAGACATGGATTCCTGCTGCATTACCTCAACATGACAGTGTCCACTGATCAGCTCTGCTCCAGAGCGTGTACAGGGTCAGTGAGGAGCAGGCGTGGACTCAGCGCAGCATGGGAAAGAAATGTAGAGTCAAGGACAACTAGGTTTAATGGCTCAAACAGAGACCAAACAACAAGATCATGGTTTAGACTGACATCCTGTCACACAACCACCAAATACTGTGTCATGAGTAGACAGGATGAAGTGTGTCGCCCAGGGACACAATAGAAGAATATGCTTTTGTCAAATCTGATGCTTGGTTCATCAAACTGCTGAACTCTAATGTAAAAGTCTCACTGTACAATCCTTGTGCAATATTCTGTTCATACCTCACTGTTGTAAAACTGTATAGAGAGGTAAATATGTTATGAGGGTACAATATTTTTTATATAAAAATATATAAATATAAAACTCATGTTTATTTTATTTTCACTGGGGATTTAGTTGATGAAGACTTATTGTACTCTTTATGTGAATGATATCAAAAATAAAGTTAAGAAAATTTAAATAACTATTATTCAGCTGGTCTGTAACAAAAAGGATTTTCCTTTGGGGATGAATAAAAGTAATTCTGATTCTGATCCTGTTATATAGCCATTTCTATTCTACTTCAATACCAACATAAACATTACTTTTGGTTTCAAATTTTGGATTGCCTGTCAGTATGTTTTTAATGGAGTTACTTAGCTGCAGTGTGTTTGTGGTGTGTACACAGTCTAATGTTAAGCTCTAAGTCATTTACAGAGCTTACTGCATCATTACACAATCAATGTCAAGGAATTTCAATTTAATCAAAATCTGTTTCCAATCCATTACACAAAGGAAAATGACTTACTCACAAAACATGACAGTGATAAAGTAATGACAATGTCTTTGCCAATGATTAGAGAAGTCAACTTCTAAAGACAACCCTTTCTATCACTCTTTAGGGAGGAACTGTATGGTAAGTGTAACACTGAAGTTTGTTGTTTTTGACAAATAATAATACTGTGATTTATGTTTAGATAGCAGGATTTATGTTTAGATAGCAGGATTTATGTTTAGATAGCAGGATTCTGACCTGAGTTCACAATTTAAAAGGCATTTAACATTTGAGAGAAAACTAATGCAGGAATCACACGTATTTTAAACATGTTTGTTGAGGTCTTAAGAATAAGGTTAGCTATTTATTTTACATAATTTCAGTTACATAAAAAATTGAAGTCTTTGTCAATCGCAACCATTTAGATTTTGATTCTGATTGTGATTATATTTGATTGCCATTCTTTTAACATTCCAGCACTGACAATAGCAAGCACATGTTTTTTCACTTATATTACAAACCATGTGCTAGGACCAAACCTACCCCCTACACCACTGTGGCCTTTTCCAGCCTACAGCCCTGAGTCTGCTCATTGTTTTGCGCCTGCATTTCCTCAGGATATGGGGCAGGGTCTGTTGCCTAAGCGATGAGGTCAGCCACGCAGCTCTCTTTCCCTCTCTCACCGCCTCTCTCTCTCTCGCCGCCTCTCTCTCTCTCGCCGCCTCTCTCTCTCTGCCGCTCTCTCTCTCTGCCGCTCTCTCTCTCTGCCTCTCTCTCTCTCTGCCTCTCTCTCTCTCTGCCGCTCTCACTCCTAGCTTGTCTACGACAGGATGGGTGTGGAGCCCAAAAAAACGAGTGTCTGATTTACAGTTAGGCGCTTCCCGTTAGTTAATGCAATAGACATGGTTAGGGCTGGTATGCACTAGCCTCCCTCCTCTCATTGGGTGATGATAGCTGTGCTGGTAACAGTAACTCGCCTGGCGGGCACACAGGGACACAGGAGCCCCTCCAGGCCTGCTACGAGCTGTTGGTATGCTGTGTGTAAGTGCTACAAATATTCAAAACCAACAGTGCTTCGCCTCAGATCTGCAAAGTGATCACTACTTGCATAGTACTTACAAGATATGAGACTGTAAGCACTAGACTTCTGTGGGTTTTAAATGGAGTGACACGATATGTCACCAGGATGAAGCCATGAGAACTTCCGATAGAGTTTAATATCTCATAGCCATAAGAAAATTTTATTAAACAGATCTTAGTGTAAATCTCAAACTACTGGACAGCATTGAAGTAATTTGGTATATTATATTACATTTATCTAAATTAGAAAACTAAACTACATTCTTCTTCCCCACCAGGAAACATGTGAGTGAGAGATAAGGAGCAAATGCCATGGAACAAATTGGCCTGGGCTTGAATTCAAAGCTCAGCATTTCAAATGTGGTATGCGCTCTATCAGGTAAGCTATCACCGCACGCAGGCTTCCTAATATTTGGGCAGCAAACAAGCCTCTAGAGTTAGTGATTCAACAGAAAAACATAGCTCATAAACGCCCTGAATTTGCCATTAATTATTATGTTGTGATAAGCTCCACAATAGTTAAGCAGAACAGACATCAGCAGTCTATGATTTTAGAGCTGTGTCAGTTTTTACACAATCAGCTTTTTATCAATTTATAAACGCAATATTTTTTTTTATATTTTTTAATTTGACACTAAGCAAGACCTCTGTTATTGGAGTGTCTTAGGATCCTGTGTACTACAAGCTGGAATGATATTTGAACAGTCATGGATATGCAACATTTTAAGGACTTTTTTCCATTCAAGATTACATGATATAATATTTAGTTTTATGTCCTCGTGGACGGTTCAGTAAAAATAGGTTGATAAAAATTACTCCTTTTAATATTTTTTGCAACAGACTGTAGAATGCAAAAAAGTAGCAGATCAATGATCAAACGTAGTGGGTTACCCCCCAGCCTCCTCTTAATGCCTATTAAAATCACCAGATTAAAAATACTGTCTTCAACTGCATACCAATATAGTAATAACTTAACATCCCCTTTTCAAACAGTGACCATCATTGGACGAGAAGTTTGATGCACTTATAAATACCTAGACAAGCTGGACTAAAGCCTAATCTACAGGAATGGATGACCTTCTCAGAGCTGGTTTTCAGTGTGAAGTCAGCCTACTATTTTTTTTTAATTACTTATTTTTTTTTATTACTTTCAATTATTTATACTTGCTCAAAGTGCTCAAACCCTTATTCTAAATATAAACTTTTTTAGTTAGTTTTATTTTCAGGGTAAACAAAACTGTTCAAGCTGCAAGGTGTTTCTGAGCAGATATTCCATGTTCTTCCTCTAGATTTGTCTCCTCTGGATGCTCTTGTTTCCGCTATCAAGCCAAAAACATTCATATAGCACTAAACTAATCTTCCAGATAGTGTGGACTAAAATCTAGATAAGATTTCCGTGCCAAATAATCATCTAAAATTCCCTGATAATAACTTTTGGATGACGTCTTGTTTCTCCACAGCTGATTCCTTTTACAATAAGCGATGACTACACAGTTTTCCTCAAATACAAAAGAAACCACTCACTACATTTCCACATCTGGATTTGGCCCAATCCCCTGGGCCACTTCTCCAAATTAAACCCAGGTCTGTCTGCCACCTGGTCTGTCCCATCCCAAGCAAACCTCTGGGAAAAAGTGACTCAGAGAAAAAGTGGAGGAGCATTCATTTTCGTCTTCGAGGGAATTCCTTTCTGAAGCAGAGTAGAAGGATCAATATTGACAGATTAAAGACACCGCGCTGGTTCTACAAAGTATGGTCAGGTTTCCAAACAGCCCCCCATCAGAGGAACCGGACCCCTGGGAAACGCTCAGCTGCTGTTTTACTAGAAGCACCATAAACCACAGGCAGAAAGGGGCTTCAAAGGCCAAGGAGCAAGAGACACTAACTATACACACAACCTAAAGCAAGCATGATAGGCTAATCCGCAAGGCAGTACTACTAACCAAGAGCCCAGCACAGAATCTGCAGAATGCCTTTGCAGTCGCCTACTGCTCCTGATAGGCTGCCCCAGTAGGATTAATGAGTAGGTCAGAAGTTCTAATGCATGAGGGCAATAATACAGTGTGCTTTAATTGCATAGCCAGTACTGATTGTCAAAAATTAAGTAAAAGAAAATAGAAAATATGTTGTGTTAAAATAATAAATCTTGGGTTTTATTAAAAAAAAAAAAAAAAAAAAAAACTGCATTAGTCAAATGTTTACCCCTAAGATGCAGTAATTGTTTGATAGAGAGTGCCTAGCACAGATCTGACATTTATGGGTTAAATATATTTATTTCAAACAAAATCCTGTTTTGTTGAATTTACAAACCAAAGGAAAATGTGTATAACCAGGTGGATACAAGGCCACAAAGAAAGTCAGATTAGGGGCTACTAAAATGCCATCATCATATTCTAAGTACTGAGGTTGAAAAGTACAGCAATTAATTCTGGATATTAGTTGGAAAATATGAAGACTTGCTTTATTAACATCCCACCTGGGTTACTGCCTGGGCTGCTATTTGATTCTCCATGAAGAGGACTATAACTGTGGGAAAGTCTCATATAGAAGTGAAGCACATGTCACTGTGGTGGGACAGAGCATAGCAGCAGGAGGTGAGCATTTGGCCTTGACACCGACTGATGCTAGACATTCCTCCACTACTGTAGCTTTACTCTTGTTTAGTGAACTGGCCAGTGTAAGTGCTAAGTGCTGCTGGCCTACACAACAAAATCTGTGCATATGTATACTGTAAATAGCTTTGTAGTTTTTATTAGTTTATGTCAGTTTTTTAGATAAACTTGAACTGATTAGTAACATCTTTTTTTTTTTTTTTTTCTATTGTTCTTATCTGCCCAATTTGTTTCTGGAACAAAACACAGGCAAACAAGCAACTATCTAAAGTTTTGCATCTAAGAACAGCTTATTTTTTCCCTTTTGCACAATGCATCTTCTGTATCTCTAAAATCTTACTTTGACTTGCTCTGGTAGCTAAACAGACATCTTATTCTTTTACAAAACACTACTGATGTCCACACAAATTTGAGCAACATAGGAAAAAAGAATCAATAGTTTTTGCCTAGTCTGTTGTTTTTCACGTCCACTACGGGAGCTGTGCAAAGGCGCTGAATGATTTGTGGAAAATATCTAATTGCAATATTTCTGACAAGCATTGAGATTTAGATTTGACTCTTAATAATAAGATTTGTTCAAAGTTCACATTTTGTTCTAATCTAAAGAGTTGGCAGTTTTTATGCAAAATAAGACAGGACATTAGATTGTTTGTAGACAAAATTATGGTGTGGTAAAATTGTAGCCTTTGTGATTTGCCAATTGGGTCCATTCTTCTTTTTTTTTATTGCTATTAATCTTACAGCCCTATTGTACAATAAATCAAATTAATAATTGAAATTACAACACCTAATAATTACAAAAATATTATAATCGAGAAACACAAACTCGGATGGATGATATTCATTCTATGGACACACTCAATATTTCATGTGAGCTATGGCTCCGACTTTAAGGTGTACAATGTAACTTTTATCATTGGGAGTCTGTTACCTGCTTATTTCTTGATATGTAACTGCTCTACCTGGAATGTTCCACAGTATGACATTAAACAGCTCTACCCAATTTATTCAATTACAGGTGCTTTTATAGCTCAAAAATACCTAGAAAAAAAGGCATTCTGACTGTGAGCGGGGTCGCCTCTCCACAGATCTGACCTGTAACTTAGTCTGATCTGTTCTCCATGAAGATAGAAAGGTTTAATACCATACTGTGAAACATTCTAGACAAAGTAATAACATCTCCATGGAGAAAAGCATTTGACAGACCCTCTACCAGAAGTTACACAATATACCTATACTACTACTACTACTACTACTACTTAAGAAACAATCAGTTCTTTCATTGACCCACAGCAGGAGGAGAGCATCAAATGTGTCCCAAAGCTATTCTCAAACTGGACAAACCCAAAATGTGGCGCATCATCCGTCCCCTTAAACAATCCAAAAATCTGTCCAGACTCTTTTTTACAAGAACAGACTCACAGGAGCATGGAGACATTCCTTCAAACCAGAATTAGTTTGGTGTGGCAAATATAGCCAAACCAGGCCAGGTGGCGTAAATAAACTGCTAAAAGTTCAGAGAGTCGTGGAGAGGTCAAGACCCAAATGAACCCAAAAGAGAGACAAAAACTGATCTGTGGTAAAGCCTATGAAACAACATTGTACTTTCAAGCAAGCTCTTATTACTGGTAGGGGTCGTTTTATTTTTGCACCCCATAATAAAAAGACATGAGCAGCAAATTACACACTTTTATAGCAGCATGAAACATGAATACATTCCAGACCCAAAAAATAAATCAATTCAGATGTAAACATGTCAAATATGAATTACATTTATATAAACTTTTAGATTTTGTTTTTTGATTTTAGAGTTTGCTGCTAATGTACCATTTTCAGAGAAGATTCAACTATTAACAGGCATGACAAAAGGCTAGTCATTGTCCAATTTAGACTTTGCTTAGTTTAGAATTAAATGTTTCTGTAGCTTATTAACAATAGCCCATCCATAAAGGCAAACTGAGGGTACAGTCTTCTTTTATCAAGATACAATCCCTTACAGTTGCCACATGTACTACTCCTCTTATACTCCTCCATAACGCTACATCATTACTGGCTTAGTATTTCTAGCAGGCTCACTCTAAAAAACTACTTAATATTAGCTCAGATATTCTGACTCCCCTGTACTGGAGATGTATTATAATGTTACTTTGTGTTAGGCTAAATGGGAAGGCCTGTTGACTCTTACTTCAAAGCAGGAATGAATAGCTTCGGGGCAAAAGTTGAGGAGGTAATGCAAAAAAAAAAAAAACTGTGTCAAAATGTCAGCCAGTTCTCTCTACCCTCTGGCGACGAAGTTTACTCAAGATTGTACATTTATTAGAACATCTTTGAAGAGCTAAAGTAGGGAAAGTGAAATTTAGCTTCGCAAAGGTAACGGTGGGTCACTGAAGAACTGATACTGACTAGCCAACTCCATTTAGTCTACTACGGTGTATTTACTCGATAAAAGAGGTTCAAAGTCACCATAATTAAAGCTTCGAGATGCGCAAAAGTGCTGTTGCAATTACATATGTCGACCTTTAAGACAAAGGTGATTACATTGATCCAAACACTCTTTCCAGCCTCGAAATCCCGCTGTTGAGTTGGGTGACTCCTCCACCCTGCTCCTATCCGCTCTTCAGAAATAGCCCGTAGACATAAATGCTGCGTAAACTCTTGGTCACTTACCTAAATCGTCCATGTTTGGAGCGTGGTGGACGCTTGTGTCCTTTTGGTGAGCTTTAGCCCCGTGTAGTAAGTCAGATTTGAGCCGTCTAAACTTCTGTCCTGCAGCCGCCTGAAGTTGGATCTGGAGGTGGCGTGAACGCGCGGAGATATGTGCATGTGTACTCTACGGGAGCGCGCAAAACGAGAGGAGAGCAGCGAGCGCCACATAGCGGCCAAGGGGGGCAATGATCATTACTTGTAAATTTCTCAACTGTTTACTGTTACGGTTTTGTTTTTGCTGTTTGTCTGTTTTATTAGCATTTTTCATTTATTTATTTTTTTAAAGCCATTATATTATTACAGTGAGATATAAGAAAAGTATATTCATATTCATCTTATTAATGTCTCCTCATAGTTGAAAGAGGTTTCTTTACAGAAAGATGTGGGTAAGTGAGTCAAAATGAAGTAGTGACCTGGTAAAGAAGAAGGTAAATACAAAAAGAATACTGAGAAAAAAGATAATTTGCTTCACACATTTATTTGTTGAAGCCACATTTATTAATACAAATAAATAGCAAATTAAAAAAATATATTTGCATGTGCATGTGCAAATGCATGATAATGTGGTTTATATGTCTGTTGTAAAAATCGCACTCACCAAGTCAAATACTATATACTAAAGTAATTGATAAAATAAAAAACTCTTAATTTGGTGTAATAATCTTTATATATTCCAGTAAATACAGTTGCTCTCAGTTAGAATAAATGTTAAAATCATGCTAACAACCCATTTGTCAAAATTCTGGTGCTTTGAGTTTCTTCTCCTCCTTCTCTGTGAGTGGCTCCTGGGACAGCAGTTTTCCATGAAGACGGTGGTGTTTGCCAATACCCAGTTTGGGCAGTCCTCGATTCAGCCCTTCCAGCAGCACACAGGCCTTACACAGCGCCTGACTGGAGATGTACCCACAGCGACTGCAGGTTCCCTGGACAGGCATCTTCACTCCATCCCGCACTGACAGATTCTCTCCAGAGTGAATAACATCCATGATGGAGCTGGGGCGGATGCTCTCCAAGTCCTTTAAAAACGTCCTTGCATAGCCACGGTAAGCATTAGGAGAATAAATGCATTCAGTAGAAAAGTAATCCAGTTTCTTAAAATATGCATACAGTACAATCTCTTTCTCATAAGCGTATTTGAGAGGTTTACAGCGCGGGACAACCCCATCACCTTCACTGGAGGTGGAGATGGCAGTGCAGCGCCGCAGACGAGCTATGTCACCTCGCAAAATGTTCATCAAAACAGTTTCTGCCACATCATCAGCATTGTGACCTAAAACACAATCACATCACTCATAAACACAAATGATTTTAATGTATGCAGCTCAGTATGGTTAGCAGCATCATGTTCAGTATCTTTTAATCACACATTACTTCCAAAAAATTGCTATAAGTATTTTATTTTTTCCATTCCTGGATGGTCTTAGTATGTCTGCCCCTCTCTTACCAGCTCAAGTTTGTATAAAATTCCAAACTAAACCATTTTCTTTCAATCACTATCTCACTTACCTGTACATATCCTGTCCACTTTCAGCATGATGGCGCCTCTGTCTAAGGCCTGTCTCCTGAAGACTCCACAGAAAGTGCAGTTATTTTTCAGTCCTACTTGCTTCACTATGGCATCCATCGTCCAGCCATACAACTCCTCATAGGACACAATCTTTAGAGGCAACTCGTACTGTTCCTGGTTCCTTTTCACCGTCTCCAGTGAGTCGTCACGGTAACCTGTGATGCCTTCATCCACAGATAACAGCATGAGTTCGAGCCCATAGCTGTATCTCTCATTGAGGACTTTCATAACATAAGCGAGCACCGTGGAGTCCTTTCCACCTGAAGCAGCGATGCCCACTCTCTCCCCAGGTTTAAACAGCTCTGTGGCCACTATGGTCCGGTGCACCTCTTCCTCGAATGCAAAGAAAAAGCATTCCTTACAAAGAGAATGACCTGTCTTGGGGCGCTTCAGCACAGCACGATTTTTGGCACAGCTGCTGCACTGGACAGGCATTTTATCTGGGGAAAAACACAGAATTAATGTGCTTCTTTTTTTTTTTTTTTTTGGTTACTTTAGAATTTATTATTACCATTTTTATTTTTTCTCTTTGTTATTATATTATATTGTGATGTCTGAGCTGCTGTGTCCAAATTATTTCCCTCGTGGATCAATAAAGTTTGTCTAAGTTTGTCTAAGTGTAAGTATAATTTATTTAGATTTATTATTTTATTATTTTGTCGATATTTGTGGTAATATAGCAGTTCTAGGGTCTAGTCAGTAATCAAGATGAAGTTCAATCAGGTTACATTTTTTTATTTAATTTTCTTTTATTATTAAAAAAAATAATAATAATATAGGGAAATCTGGCAGTCTGACATAATCCAAGAATCTAACATTTATAATTAGATAATTCAGATAATACAATTTCCTTTTCTGGGAATACACTCATGGAAACTGTCATTCCAGCAGAGTAAAACATTTTTATTTCAAAGTGTTTTCAGAAAACATAATAGTAAATGTGGATAGTAGCCTACTGTACTGCAAGCGTGCAAGTCTTTTACGTTAGCTTATGTAACTACTAAACTACAAATATTTCTTACCCAGTTCACGATGATGTGATGGTCTCCGTTAATAATTTAGCAGTTTTAACCCACAATTCCTCCAAATGAAGCACTTTTATAAAAGAATAGTTAAAAAATAGTAGCGCAGATGTTTATCATGCGCTGCCTTGTCGTAGATTCAATAGAAACAGGAAGTAAATAAAAGCTCGAGGGGACTCTTGCGCCCACTATGGACCGGAGGTTGACATAACATCAATAAATATAGGCCTCAAACTGAAACGTATGGTTCTTATTTTTTCTACCAGATTCTCCTCAAAATCTTTCAGCCTGATAATGTTTATGGTTAAATTATGGATTTTTTCTACATTGATGTCCCTTTCAAATTTTGATTCAGGAAGGCTATCTAGATTAGCTTTCTCATTTACTTTAAGTAGCCCTATGCTTAAATTCTTATGTGTTCTGAGTGGCAATTTGATATCAGTATATACTGACTGTTTATTAACTTAACCTGTATATAATTAGTATAGAGAAAAATCACACTCACACAATCAAAATGTAATCAACAAGGATTTATTAGTTAGTAAGGGTATCACTACTGTAACAACTGCAACAGGTATACGCACCAAACTGCTATCAAAATGCAGTTTGGTGCAGATGGGGCAAGCTGTAAGATTGCAGGTCTACAGAGGTTAGGGTTGAAATGAGAACAAACGTTTAATTAAATACACCCCTCTGGTGCCACTGCATGTCCCGGATGCGGCGGACTGACTGGATTTGAGGGATCTGGGCTCCAAACTCAGTGTTGTCCTTGTACTCTCCCTTCTCAAACAGGCACTGGTATCCTCTGTAGCCTGGGTACTGATAACCCACCCAGCTGTGAGGAGACACAACAGTCATATTTGAGGACACAGTGACAGCTAAACTACATCAAATCAGGTGTGTATAATTGAGAAAGCAAAACGACAATTAAGAGTAATTGTACTATAAAAAATTGACTTTAATTATTACTCAGTGTTGAGGCTTATCAGACAATAAATAAAACAAACAACAAATGTTTTTTGCCAATATATATATATATATATAAAGAACATAGGCCTGTAAATGAAATAATCTCACGTTCCACTCTGCACACGCACAGATGACACCTTCTCCTGATAACTGTGAGCGTGGAAGCTGGGCACATCGTCGTCAATGATTTCTATCTTCTTTCCTGCAAAACTGGGGTTTTCATAAAGCACAATCTTGTGCTCCTGGCTGTCCTGAAACCAAATAATAGACCAGTTCATACATTTCATCAGTGCATCAAGGTCTGGTAATCTAAGGGGTCCATGTGACATTTTAGTGCAAAACACACAGGTTACACATGATCACACTGCTGTTGTATGAGCCAGTGTGAGGCTATTGTAGTCACTGCATTGCATTGTTAACATTGCATTGTTAACAGACCCTCACATATGCCTTAAGACCTGAGCCTTTGTTTTGAATATTTGTGAATATGTGAAGTTTGTTTTCTTACAACTTTAATCGGGCGGATCGTGATGATGGTGTCACTGCGTTGGCTGTTGGTCCAGGAATCCCACCGAGGATACTCACCCTTCTCAAACACATACTGCTCTCCCTTACAGCTCGCCTGCTCATACCCCACCCACCTGAGGAGAGAAAGAGGGTCAGTGGGCAGAGGAAAGGGGCAGGTTAGGGAGTAGGCCAGACTCAAGGGAGTTGTACAGAGAGGAAACTACAATAAAAGAACTGCTCTTTTTCTGTATTCTTGATTTTATTTGTTACTTCTTGAATTTTTTCATGTCTTTTAAGCCTTTATCCTTGAGCGTCATGAAAGACACTGTTATTATTTTTAATATGCAGGTGCATAAATTGTTTTTACACAGTTAACTGTGAGTGCAGGCATCTGATCAAAGATGATTAGTGATGAAAATAGAGATATAGAAAATAGATACAATCTCCTCTCTGTTTAATACTTTAGGTTGGTTTGCCTGTGCCCCACACTCACGGTCCACACAGCACCAGTACAGAGCCCACTTTCTCCACGCCTGCCTCCTGGAGGTTTTTGCAGGGACCAGTCAGCTCATGGCAGCGTCCCTGGAAGTTCTCCTGCTCATAGATAACCAGCTGTGGACCAGGACAAAAGGTAAATGGTGAAATTACTATTTTTGTACTTATCCCTTTTTTGTCCCACTTTGACTGTTTTTACAAACACAGCGAGTAACACCAGAATAAAAATAATTGGGTTTCAAATTATAACTTTCAACAGGCTCAGAATCCAACAAGGGACATTTTATATATTTGAAATGATATGAAAACCTCCCTGTGATGCGGTTTGTAAAATCATAAAATCAATTGTCACTCACCTTAAACGCATTGTTGCATGGCTGCTGCTGCTTGGATGCAGGGTTCTGGTGGTCTGTGGCCATAGTGAAGGATAAACCTAACGAAAACAGAAAATATTATACAAATATGTCAATATAAATGAACAATAATAAACTTTTAAATTCAAAGTGACAACCGCACAGCTCTTACCAGTACCTGTCTGTGCCAGTATGTCTGTGATGGCACCACCGGCTCAATATATACGACCCACCGGGGGGGGCACTCTGCCAACAGCACCCACAGTGTCCCAGGACAGGGAGAGGATCGAGCTGCCATAGGCCCAGGATACAGAGATGAGGGGTCACCCATACTGTCTGCCCCACCCCGGGGTGTCACTCCCACAAAGTTATTTCATTAGTTGTCAGTTTCCGTGCAGCCAGTCATTGTTCGATATCCACATGATTCAGCACAAACAGTGCCAAGAGTCCCACAGCCACAATGAGCATCAGAGAGAGAGTACAGTAGATCAGGTTTAGTTGTCTGGACTCTACTCAAAAACAAATACAGTTTAGTGCTAGACATTTAATGATAAAAGAGAACCATGAATTTATAAGGTTTTATAAGTTAGAGTGTAGGCTATTTAAACATAACAAAACTACCCTATTTAAACATTTAGAAAAAAGAAAATGTTTGTCAAATGTGGTTTCTTATCAGAGGGTACTCCAAAATGGTGAACCATTGAACTGTTTAATCTGTTGTAGCTTGTATAAAGAATATATATAGTTTATGGTTTAACCATGTAAATAACTTCAGGTAACTGAAAAATGACTTTTTCAAGGTACACCTGGAAATCCCTTAAGGCACTTTTGTGTGTCGTGGCAAATATGGTTGAAAATTAATTACTATTACTGTAACAAACAGGCCGGTTTGTATAAGTAACGCTCAGCACCTTCACCCTTCACTAAGACACATTTGATTTAAAAATGTATTTATTGTCTTTCCTTTTACTGCTTTTAATCCTGAGGCACAGTGGCATTTTAATTAAAGCTGCTGGTTTAAAGTTTACTTGGTGTATGGTTTTAGGGTTTTTATGTATATAGTTGGGGTTTTAATAGTTATTTGGTTTGGGGTTTGTTTTATGGAGTGTTAGGGCAATATTTTAAATGTTTTACTATCAATTTTATTTTCCATTGTTTGACCTTGTGGAAAGTTAGAGTACAATTAGTAGATACTGTATTTATTGTTAAAGGTCCTATATTACACAAAATATATTCTTGTGAGTTTCAAACCATGCTATAATGTGTTACATCATCAAAAACATACCTGGGGTTGTATTTTGTTTCATTCACACGTTTCTGCAATTCCAGGGCTGCAATTATCCAAATAATTTTAGTGAAGCTATATGAAGTTTAAAAACACGATGGAGCACTTCCTGTATTATCACATGCCATCACAAGGTGGAGTGTTTTCAGTTTGAGAGAAGAACTCAGCTTAAATATGAGGATTTGTGTGTTAAACATGTGTAAATGAAACAAAACACTACTCCTTTAAGGTTTAGCTTCTCAAAAATAACTAATCTATCTGCAACTGGAAGGGCGTCCAGGCTCAAAATCTCTGTGTCCACTGTGGCAACTGTTTATCTGACAAAAAGAGAACACCCAAATCTAAAAACAAATGGTTCAACAAATGCCTTGTTTGATGTTTTAATCTTGATTAACCCTGCCCTCTGTCATTGACTTATCAGTGCCACTGGATTGGGCAACCTGTTAAACCAGTGGCTTAATAACAATATATGTATTGATAGTTTTCAGATTCTAAAATGTGATAATGTCATACTCCCAGATGGGGGCAAGAAACAGTTTTTCCTATTAATAACATTGTACTTTACCATGAAATAACCAAAAGGTAAATGCACAAATGTTGAACCTGATCATTTGCATTTTTGCCTAGACCCTTGAACTCACTTTATTACAGCAAAATACTGCATTTTAACAATATCAATTTGACCTGCCCCCTATCTGTATTAAATATAATTGGCCTATAGAATGTTCTGATGTCATCTGAAAAAAAAACAAAAAAACAGTATAATATCATAACTATAATTTGTTTTTCTTTGTATTTCTCCAAAGCACTTTGAAGACACACCTGTTCTGGACGTGGAGAGGCGTGGGTACTTTGAATACCTCCTGATACTGAACACTGAAATGTGACGTCATTTCCTTAGCAGGTTCATGTTCTGAAATTGTATTCTTGAAATGCAAATGTGTAAAAAGGCAAATGCAAAAAGAAACCACATCTTAAATTATTTCTTTCAATAAGGGCTACTTTATTTGTGTTAATATCTATAGTGTCATTTTCCAACATGGTCAATTTACAACTGTAACATCACAAACAAACAGAAGGTCAGACAGCGTTTATTCAAAACATAGCACTCCTCACGGGGCATAAGCAGCATGTCGTCATGTTAGAAAGGGAGCAGAGGGCAGGCACAGGGCATCTCAGAGGGCAGTGGGCTCCAGGTGGGACATCTGAAATAAGTACAGTATTAGGATAAAGCAACATAAAAAAAATGAAAAGAAAGGTAGACATGGAAGTCATTTATTACACTTTAATAACTGTAAGATGTAATTTGATTATTTGTAATGTACATACTAAATATTTCAAAATGACTCAGTGATTGGTTTGGCTTTGATACAGCCTTTGGTTTTGGATCTCAACAATGGTTAAGTTTTGTTTTTACAGAGCATTTGGCCTGGTTTAGAAATTCAGTATTGTATTGAAATGTCTTAAAAGTGTTTTATTGAATTTTCTCACCAGTGATCAGATATATTGGATACATATGCATAATTACTGTCTTACGTTCCATTGAGGGCTTTTACACTTGCTACTTGATCTGTGTGTGTAAATCCTCCATTATCCATTATATATTCCACATTTTCACCTGTGCAGCTTTGGAACTTATATAGACCTACCATATTGAGAGTTCTGAGTGAGAGCAGGAATTTGCTGTTATGACTGTTGGTCCAAGTGTCCCAGCGTGGATATTCACCCTTCTCCAAAATAAACTGCTCCCTTTTGAAACCATGGTGATCATAGGCAACCCAGCTACAGGCAACAAATGGGTTAGAAACTTATAATCATATATTATACTGGTTTTATTACTTGTTTTCTACTATATGGTATTATGTACAGCACTCTAAGATCTTGTTTGTCAAATGTGTTGCATAGGAGAATTTACAACTATACCACACTGTGATAAATATGTATGAATATATTACTCACAGGCCTGACTCCACAGTCACCAATGCATCCTTTTCCAGGCCTTTCTCATTCACATCTTTACACTCAGATGAAAACTCTGCCTTTTTGCCCTGGAAATTTTCAAGCAGAAACAGCACCACCTGTAACACACACAAAGACAAAATTATAACATATTTTCATCAGGTGAAATGTTTTGGCACTAAAGTCTGACGAAGCGAAATTCGTAAGAGGTTAAATTTAAAATAAAAACAAGACTGTGTGTCCGAAAACATAGTGTACAAAAAATGTTGTGTAGTAAAAATCTATTGCTATAGCACTGCTGCACAGCTGCTGTGGGACCCCCTGCTGCTCAGTCCTCCCCTGGTTCTCTGCTCCTTCACTATAAAACAGTTTAAAAAATAACTGATCAAATTAAACATGAAGGTAGGACATCTACATATAATGGAAAAATCTATTTCTGGAACATATTTTTCCATTATGGCTCAGAATTAAGTATAGCTTTGTGTATAAATCTACCAAATATAGTAATTGTGTCAATAAAGGTAGCATGATTTAACAATATACAATAATGTTTTTACCTGGATATACCTGTTGTGGCTGTGCTGTCCCTCCGTCTGTGCCACCCAGTGTTGGGTTGGTGGGATCGCCCCGCTGGAGGGCAGGGTCTAGGTGGCTATGTATGTTTTATTTCAGCCACAGCAGCAGAAACAGAGGGAGGTGTTGATACAGCAGGTCTTTACCTCACATTGTGTCCATAATGTGCCTCTCAATAGGCAGCTGTTAGCACCCACTCCTCTGCCCGTTCCACTGCCACCTGCCACCGGGCATGTGTGTGTGTATGTGAGTGTGTATGTGAGTGTGTGTGTGTGTGTGTGTGGGCACCATGACAGAGAGAGCGCCACGAGGAATCAACAAACAGCAGCCCTCAGCACTAACCAAAAACATATTCCCTGGCAAACTTTAAACCCAAGTACATAGAAATACAGCCAGCCACCAAAACCATAGAATTAAAATAGCTCTTTATGATGGGACTGATCCAATCTCAGACTCACAGGAATTTTTATTTTTCATCAAATCGGTCCTAAATGTACAAAATCCCTGAGCGGCAAGCAAAAAAAAACAAAAAAACAACAACAAAGCAGCACGTTATTTGGGCTCCAATCTAAAATCAAACACTCCAGAGCCGATGTGTTTTCCCAATATATGAGTTTAAATATTAATGTAAATATTAGTTTTATATGTGGTGAATATGTGTGGGGATAGTTCATTAGGTAGGGCATTGGGTTATACCAGAGAGGCATACAGAAAGACGTGTATCCACAATCTCACGTTACCTAGATCCACTCACCTGCCCGCGACTTTGCCTTTGGTGCCTGGGCTCCAGGACTCCAGCCCCTTTACAAATGTAGGGCTTTGTCACATAACAACAGGCAAACATCAACAACATACAACTAACAGCACTAAGATACAATAGAAATACAGTGTCTTGTGCTTGATTTTAGATTTTTTTTTTCCATCAACCACATCAACAGTAAAAAAAGACAAGAAACAAATTTCTTTTTGAGTTGTTGGTGCAAAAAAAAGGCAATTTTTTTTTTTTTTTTTTTTTTTAGAGCTGTTGGTGAAAAAAAAATGGAGCCCAAATGACACCTTTTTTTTTTTTTTTTTTTGCTTGCCACTCAGGGCTTCTGTAAAAATATACAGCTAAGAAAACCAGGAACTGAAGTAGCATGCACATTTACAACATTTACATTACTAACAATGCATACACTCGTTATCAGAAAATGTTATGGTAGCAAACAGGGCATATACTTTTATTTGGGGGGAAAAGAAAAGTAAATATTGTAATAACCTTATAGTGTTTTTGTCAGCTGAGCAAATGTATTTACCTTTTGTTCAGCAAAAAATGTCAATTCCTGAGCTGAAAATATCCAAAAGATTCAATTAAAGTGTATGGAGTTTGAAAACACAGTGGAGCACTGTGTTTTAATACCCTGTATTATTGCATGACATCACAAAATGGAAGAGAGAGTTTTCAGTTTGGGAGAACTCCTAAATATGCAGAGTATGTGTGTTATTGTAAATAAAACAAAACACAACTCCAGGTGATGAGGAAACATTATAATAGAGATCAGAAAATAGCGCAATATAGGCCCTTAAAAATCAGTCTGCAGTTTTAGGCAGGTGGGAGGAGTGTTCCATAGTCTGGGTCTATTGGAGAAGCTGCTGGACTGTCCAAAATATGGTCTTTTAAATTACACAGTCCCCACTGACAGAGCCTTTGATTGTACGTCATTATTCAAACATATAAAAAACAATTTCAGTGTGCTAAAATTTAGAACATTTTCAATTGTAAAAAGCTTGTTTTTGAATATCACAATGCTACATAAAAGGCTTTCTGCCAAATACCTTGTAAAATACGTTTGTTTTTCTAAATAAACCTTGAATAATTCATCGTTGCCCTTTTTTGATGCCAATTATTTGTTCTTTTTATATAGACCCAATCCTTCCATAGTGCCATCGCTGCGTGGTTATTTCTTTGTAATTTTACACAATTAGAACACTAGAGTGAAAAATACCAAATCATTGATAGAGGCAGCATTTTAAGTCCAGTAAATTTTATTAAGAATGTTTTCACTTTTAGACACTGGCCAGAACAACACAGTGCATTATACATCTTTACTCTCAAAATAAAAAAAAGCACAGAGAAAGACATAAAAATAAACCCTCACATTATTTATATCAAAGTAAAACATATTATACAGTTATATCAGGGAGAAATGCATTCACCCAACTATAGGAGACAAGACATGGCCAAATCACAGGTCCGATCAGTGCTGTAGTGCATCAAGTGACAAAGTGCTTTGAAGACAGAGTAAAGAAACTATATTTTGCAAGAGGATGGATGTGGTGCAATGATTTAGAATAGCAATGTACTGGATTGAAAATACATCTGCTGTTAGTCATGAGTGGATAAATACAACATTGAAGAACACAATAGGCATTGCAGTTATATTAGGGTTTTGGCAAGTGGCAGAGATTTTGATATTAGTTGTTAGTTGTAACAATTTTGGTTCATTTTATTTACATATTGATTTAGATTTGAGTAGTAAATATACTAATTTTTACTTCTTCTTGAGTCCACGAGAATGAGATTTTGACATCATTTATAAAAAATATACTGTGCAGTTCAGAAGCTTCTCAAGAGGTGTAGCTCACCAACCCTTTTCGATCCATGCAAATGTAAACACATGCACAATCTTGTGGCACAAGATCTTGTCCCATCCCAATTCTTCCAAGCCATGTCAAAATGGTATCTCCAAACAATGCCATTGATATTGGTCACAATTTCCAATGTTGCATATAAGGTGTTATTTTTCTAATATTGTACAGGCCCAGTTTGTAAACCAGAAACACAGCTTGTGATATGAGCAAAGATCCAAAAAAAGAGAAGACAAAGACCCAAAGGCAGTTTTGAAAGAGAAAGCAGATGAGAAATTGAAGATGAAGTTTGGAGATTGACACTTACCAGAAAATATTTCGGAGTGAGTATATGGCTTAATATTGGTGATTAGCTGCAACTAAATAGCACTTTTTCATTGATAAGTTTTGTGCGAGCAAAGAGTGTGCATGATTGACAGATGTACTTTCACGTGGCCATATAGCTAATATCCATCTTCATCTCAGAAAAGTAAATTAATATACAGTTTGCAGCAAATGACACCGTTCAGGAGTGTTACAAAATAAAATGAAAATCTATAATATTTTGCATCTAGCTCATTTGAAACTAGCTTTGACTTTATTTACTCTGATACAAATATAACATCTCATGATTACAACATACAATATGATACAGGCCCGCAAACAATCACGTCTACAGGGCATTTTTGTTCTCCATTTTCAATGTAATCCTATGGCAATGGTTTTATGACCGCAACCAACAAGTACTTTTATGCACAGACAGTATTATTTAGTGTACTAATCAAGTAAATTAACTGAAACTGTCCATCAGAATGAGCCTATCCCATAAAAGAGGTGTGGTAGTGGTCCCATTATGTCATTTATGCTTTTCAGTCCATCCCAAGATTCTCCCATTGACAAGATGAGCAGAGTAGGTAGATGTATTTTTGTCTTTGTATGATTTCTTTTTCATATAAAAAGGCACCATGCACATTTATTTTGACCTCAGTGGGACCAGAGTGAAAAGTAAAACACATGAGCAGCAGAATAGTTACCCCTACATCCTGACCCAGGAATCCTGGGTCAAATTTTTAAGGCTTTGTTTTTTTTTAATATATTCTCTGTTAAGGCAATCTGTAAGACAAAAAGACAAAATGAGTTTAACATTTAACATTTAAACTGCATTCAGCAAATGACATCTTTTTTATTTTATTTTGCTTGGTAGCTCAATTTTAAAAGATTCAAAAGTTAACTTCAAAAGTTCAACTATCTATTTTTTAATACTGGCGCCAGTAACAATAACAATGTAGTTTTCATATAATAATAATTATTATTATCAACAAACCTGAATATGTATTAGGTTTCACTCTCATATTGGCTCAAGCGTTTCTTGGACTTCAGCTCTTTCAACCACTGGGGCGAATCCTCCTCACTAAAGACACATTTCACATTTTCAACATATTTCTAAAATTGACAAATTCAAAAGCCCTATACTATACCACACATGTACTTACCCATTTTCTTTTCCACCAGGAGGGGGCAGTACACGAGTGGTGCGAGGAAGGAAAGGGGACTTGGGAGAACGGGACAGCTGAGATGGAGTAGGGGTAGAACCATCTGTCTGATTGTCGGATTCACCTCTTTTCTTTAGCTGGGCCTACAAGACGGATAAAAACTTTAAGCAACAAAAATCAAACAACTTTCTTAGACAAAAGTAATAATATTTAAATAGAATTTGTTGTAACTGATTGAATAATAACCAGACAATGTGTGTGAGACTTTGCACATTAGTGAAGTTGTGTAGTTTAGGGCTGAACTATTTGGGAATAAAATTGATTTTTTTTTTGACAAGCATTGTGATTGCGATTCAAATTGCAATTTGAACAGACAAAATAATTGAAGAATCACATTTCAGAACATATTTGTACAGATCTATGGGTTAACTGTTTTTATGCAGAATAAGATGGGATTTTGTTTGTGGAGGAAATTATGGTACTTCAAAAACTGCTGCCTTTGCGATTTGCTATTTGCGCCGATTAATGCATTTATGTTTTGATTGCAATTAATCATTCATCAGTTAATGTAGCCCTAGTGCCGTACCATTAAAGCAGATGGATCCATTCCAGGAAACAGGGCAACCCTCTGAGGCTGAGAGGGGGCAGCTGTGGGACCAGTGTCAGATCCTCTGGGCTGCTCTTCAGAGTCTGAGTCCTCATTCTTATTTTCAACCTTCTCCTCTGCAACAGGATATGTGATGTTAGTTTATGAACAAGTAAAGATAGCTGTATGCTTTAAGACATATAGTTCAAGAAGCAAGAATAGAGAAAATATGTAAAATCAGCAGCATTGTGATAGTGAGAATTACATCAAATAGACATGACTGGAAATTAGAAGGACAATGAGGTCCAAACTACAATTTGTGTTTGGATAATTGATAATAAATTATTAAAATTTTTAACATTAATATTGCAATTGCATTTTCTAATATTCTAATGACAAAAAACATGAAAAACATGATGCATTGTGTAGCCATATACTCTGTCAAAGGTGCATTGTGCAACTTTTCTGGTGGAGGACCCTTCAAATGCTTTTCTCCATGGAGATGTTATTACTTTGTCTAGAATGTTTCACCGTATGATATTAAACCTTTCCATCTTCATGGAGACCAAACCAGACCAAGTTGCAGTTCAGATATGTGGAGAAGCAACCCCGCTTACAGTCAGAATGTTGTTCTAGGTATTTCTGAGCTCTAAAACCACCTGTAATTTAATAAATGTCAGGCAGAGCTGTTTAATGTCATACTATGGAACATTCGGACAGAGAAATGACATATATACATAGAAACAAGCACAAAGGTTACACAGTGCACCTCTAATATGCTCATATACTTTACAGCATATAGTCTTAGAGACTGCAGGGACGTAGTGCCAAATGACTTCACCTACTGCACCTATACCTATAATCATATGCATTAACCTGTGGAGTCTTTGTAGAGCCAGTCATCAGAGGTCCCTCCTTCGGCCAGAGTCTGTTTAGTGGCTCTTGAAGGTCGGGTCCGGGGAGCGCGTTTCTTGCCTAACTGTGCACGGGATCGCTGGGCACTGTTGTCTAGCAAAGTGACTTCAGCCTGGATTAAAATAAAATACCATTAAATGTGCATTGTGTAACTTTTCTGGGGGTCCGTCAAATACTTTTTTCCATGGAGGAGATATAATTAATTTGTCTGGAATGTTTCACAGTATCTTTCTATCTTCATGGAGACCAAACCAGACCAAGTTACAGGTCAGATCTGTGGAGAGGCCCCCACGCACAGTCAGAATGCCTGTTATTCACTGTATTTTTTAGCTATTTTGAGCCAGTAAATGTAAGGTAGAGCTGTTTAATGTCATACTCTGAAACATTCCAGGCAAAGCAATGACATCGCCATAGAAACAAGCAGGTGACGGACTCCCAACCAACCAACCAAAAAAAAATAAAAAATTGTGCACACAGTCAATACAAAATTTTCACAAAAACTGAAAATTCAGTAGATATAATGTACAGCTTGCAGGGTTTAAGAAAAGGTCTACTTACATCTGGGAAAGGCAGCCGCACAGCGACACTGTCGGTAGTGTCTGTCTCCAAGTGAAGAGGAGTTTGTGGAGAGGTGAGTTTTAAGGATGAGGGGCTTAGGTTGCTTTCAGAGCTCGGCGTGGCTGGAGTTAAACTGCACCAAAACAGAGGTTCAGGTGTTATTATAGTAAACACAGTGAAACTAAACAGCTACCGCACTGAACTTTTCCATTTTGTAACATGCTGCTAAAGGTATCATTTATGACAGTGACACATCAGAAAACCTTGTGCACTCTGTCACCATGACTGGACTTGACCAAAGCAATACAGTACAGACTAAAAGCTTTTGCAAGTGGGTTCATTTTTGCTGTCTTACAAATTATTAGTGGAATAAGTGGAATAATAATTAGCCACTATACTGTGGTGTAACGTTGTAAACATTTTTGCATTGGTGGATACGATATTAATGGCTAGGTTTTAGAAAATGCTTGTAGTTTCCTGCCATTATATTGTTTCTTTGTCAAGTCAATGACACTAAAAATAATATGATATTAGATCGGTAAATATAAATAGGCTAATAACTTGCAATATAATACAGTATGGTTGTAGCCATTTTGCATATAATATAATGAATATATTAATGGTTAGGGTTAAGAAAATTACTGATTGCTGCTGACAAGTGCTTGTTAGTTTATGTCATCCTCTCTTGATTTCCAGTCATTATAAGAGTCTCTTTGTCAAATCATACATCTATTAATCTATTATTATCATATTTCCATTATATTCTCAATCTATTTTACGTATTCAGCAGTAGAATAGTGCAATACAGCTTTAAATCACTAGAGGCCCCAGCTTCAACAATGAACTTCACTGAGTTACTGGTGTAATAAAATGTGAAAGCAGTCTGGTGCTCACCTGTCTTCAGAACGCAGGCCTGTCTCCCAGGTTCCGTACTGACTGTCCGTCTCATGGACTGGAGTGTCTGGGTCCTTTGACTTATCTTCTGTGCTCCCATCTTGTTTTTGTTGAACCTGGAAAAATAATCAGAAAAGACAATGCAATCAATTACATACTTGCATGGATGTGTGGGTGTGTTTTAATATAGTCTATAAGGAGAAATTCAGATTATATGATTTTTTTTATTAGGTTTAAGATTGGCCCAATTTGTTTGACTAATTTTAGACAGTTTGATGTTTTCTTCTAAAAAGGTGAGGAGATCAACAATTTTATCTCAAGTGACGTACAGTAACAACAGTTAATTGTAATCACAATCAGCTAAATAAATAATGGAGTGAATGAAATCTATCAAAGTTTGAGTTTATAAAGTTTGGACAATCGCTGGGATAAACAGGGTGACACTGTGAACTGAACCATGTCAGTTTTAATGAGGCCGATACAGAGGACACACTGTGTCAAAATCACACTTCGTTCACACAGGCAGGTCCAAGCATGAACCGATAACCCTGGCCTACATACGAGAAAAGACACTCCTGAAGAGACTCCTTCTGTCCTCCGCTGTGGATGCCTCAAGGCGTGGATGAAGAAATGTGATCCAACTGGCTTATTCTGATCATCCTGGATATAGAAGTAGTAATAGCCCCTTCCATAAGTGTTATGTACAAACAGCACTGCCTTTTTTCTAAGTGGGAGCTGGTAAAACATGTAGAATGCATAAATAAGTAAATAGATAGATAATACTTTATTTATCCCAGAGAAAATTCATAAATTATTTGCTGGCACACAGATTTGGTAGTCCCCTCTATTAGCTAATGTTAGCCTAATAAAGCAGGATTTATGGTCATAGTGACACCTTAACATTTCACTATTTAAGAAACCAGCCAAATGAGGTCCAGAATAGATCAGTGACTCTAAATCATTTCACAAAAGTATATCACAGTATACTTGGCCTTCTGATTACCACCAGAGCTAAACTGGGTGTAAAACAGGACTATGCAAGGTCTAAAATAGCAATAAACCAGGTAAAATTGGTTAAACAGGACAACACAATTTAAAAAATCTAAATCAACTCAAAAGATTGATCTGATTTTTTTGAGATTTACTCTAGTTTTTCTTGGTATTACAAACATGATGAATTGTTAAGTTGACAAAACCATCTCGCTTATTTATAATTTGGTGGCTAATGCAAATATCTCAACTGACTTTATGATCTGCTTTGCTTAAGGGATTGTTTGGAAAAGAGCCACTGTGTTGACAATCTCCAACACTATTACCTATCCATGGGTTTCAAAATAATGAAATGTTAGGCCAATAGCAATTAACAATTCTAAACATTTAGAATAATCAACTGTCCTCAAAATGGCACCATATAACAGGAAGCTTGCGTTCTTAATATGTAAGCTTGCACTTTGTACACCCTCCCATGCACTCCTCCTTGTGCCTCTCGTTCTCACGTTCACTACACAATGAGCTGGCACCAGCTTTCAGATAAAGGAGGAGCATGAGATTAAGGTAACTCTAGTTTAGATGAGTAGCACAACAGTAGTACAGGATGTCATTATCAGGAAAAACCTTCTCTTGGCAGGAAGCTGAGCAGTGAGAATGGCATTGGAGATAGGTCTCAAAAGGCAGTTGCCTTATTGAACAGTAATGGAGTCTCAACTGCAGATTAAACATGCTCATTTAAAATTTTAATGGATACATAAGGGCAATAAATTTTAAATGTTTTTTAATCTGTCTCTTCAAAAGGTCCGTGTCTGCCAGCGAGCTCCCCAGAACCAGCCAAAGGATACGCTATGCCCCTGATAAAACCATTTTATCATGCAAGATTACACAACTCTGTCCTGATGCATACCAGTCTATTAAAAAAATTAATAAATTAAAGAAAATAAACAAACAAAAAAACAGATATATGCACCAGCAATTCAGGTTTGCAGCAATCTCAGCTTCATAATATCCATGTATTCACTATGTTTCCTCTGCAGTCTCCCTGTCATTATGGGACTGAATTTTGTTTTACTAATTAATAACTACATGTCATATTTGCAGTGCGTATGAATAAAATAAAAAGTGTAATCCCAGTACAAATAAAATAGTAGTCCTGGGACTTTCCAAATAGCATGTCAAGTACACATACTAGGCTAAAACAAAACATTAAAGCTACTTAAAGCTAAACCAGCTGTTGATCTGTTACCTAACATCAGCTGAATGTATACTTTGGTCTTGTTTTGACCATGCCTCTCCTGCACAAACTTTTCCTCACTGTCAATCATCATTTAACAAGCAGTGAGCTATCTGCTGTCACTACAAACAAAAACAAATAATATAGAGACCTTGTCAAAAATTGTATAATAAAAATTCCTATGTTGTGTGTAAGTATGTATTAGTCAACCGAAACACACCCACATGATCCGCATAAAGAGAAATATTTGCTCCAACATGTCACAGGCAGCTACCATTGTACAAAAGCTTAGGGCACTGACTAAGCAAGTTCACCAGAAGTAATTTCACAGACTTGGAGAGGCTTATTCGTAGTCTTGAAGCTTTATTTTATAGTCAAATGCACTGATGTAAGTCTATATCAAATGGTATAAATATCATTACAGCTTTGGTAAAAAAGACCTCTGTGAAGACACTAAAACAGTAATAGTGACGATGTAGTGTCCACACTGATTCTATTTCAGCAAGTATCTAATTCTGCAATAATAAATACCCTTGCGCGAAACATATATATACCATCACAATAGTAAAGAAACTAAAACTACTGCTAAAACTAACCTATTAATTTTGTGATGCAAGAAAGTAATAGAAGTCCCTAATAAGGTGGCAGATCCACAAACCAGCATTACCCATGTTGTAGCTTCTAAGACAATATGCTTCACTGACCTTACCATTTGAAATGTCTTTTGAGTGTGAGTGGAAAAAGTTGATAAATTACAGTATGCTGACTGGAAACTGCATATGAATTCAAACCAAAATGCCAAAAATGTGGATAGAAAATTTTAATTCTGCATTTTTTCCACACCTAACCCTACTAAGAATGATTAAATGCCATTATGACCATTACACTAATAAGACGTGCAATACATGACTTACCTTCATGTAAAGTGATTGTCACAGACACAAAACAAGGGGCATGACTAAGGCCTTCAGTAGCAGTGATTAACAGCTGTATTAGGGACACAGACTTTTCCTTAATAACATTATCCAGTGCCAGACGTGCACAGGAAGGGTGCGTTCGGGTAAAGGGAAGAACAAAGAGCGGATGAATGGAGGGATGAAGGAGAGTCTAATCACTGAACCATGTTGAATGACAATCTTTGGAGGAAAGGGTAGGGACAAGACCTTGGAAACTTCAGCCTGATAACAAACCAAACTGAGCACCCTGCATTACCACAGACAAGCTCCAACACTGCTCCACGCCTCAGTGACAAATTGTAAAGTGATTCACTGAGTAACTGTGTGGCTACAAGGGAAAACAGAAAGGCTGTGGTAAGCTAAGGTAATAAAAGTGATAACAACAAGTTTACTTATATATGTTTTGTGCACTTCTCCTTGACGAACATGCTTCATTGCCCTTTGACACTGACATGACATTTGATTATCATGATTACCATAGATAAGATTCATACCCAAAACAACAATGGTTTATCATCTTTCCAGTGTAGTGTCATTTTGTTTTTGAAAGCCTTTTAGCAACTGTTGTTAAAAATGCCGTCATTTTTATCTGCTCTGCCCTCATATAATTTCTCAGGCAGAGGGAGGAGCACTATGTAAACACCTCACACTAAAAGTAC
Organism: Taenioides sp. WSHXM2023; assembly: GCA_029959045.1. Taxonomy (NCBI): domain Eukaryota; kingdom Metazoa; phylum Chordata; class Actinopteri; order Gobiiformes; family Gobiidae; genus Taenioides; species Taenioides sp. WSHXM2023. Next base: position 12,843,968 of record CM057089.1, read on the forward strand.
AATGTTTAATTTCCAAGTGCTTTCAGATTTGTGCTTTAGGTGGAGTAGGACAGACTGCTCTGTGTGCACTCAGCACTAATCAATATCAATATCCTGGAGATAGCCACAAACAACAAGCCACAGAAGTCAACAAATGGACACAAGCCGCATGTAAAAAAAAAAAAAAGCTGCATAAGAGGAAATTATTATAAAAGTTTAGTGCCAAGTTAACCCAGAGGTGGAATGTAAAACCTGACCTTGTCTTAAAATAGAATTATGACTCAATGGATTATTTTCACAATTTTGGTCTGGACCAGTTTTATCAACTTAAAAAACCAAATCAATATAAAGTTTTACCCGTAAGCTTTTCTGTCTTAGTTGTCAACTTCTCTTTTACAATTCTCTTTTGGTAATAAATAATTTTGTGCTTCACTGTATTTCTAAACTGGCTTCATTATGTTAACTGCTAAGACTGTAATTTTTCCAGCAAGTGCTTTTAGGGCTTGGGTAACACCGACAGTTGGTGGTTTATATTTATACATACATTTAACATCTGATATGACACAAATGGCATGTGAGAATTTAAAAGGACCATGAATCTGCTCTGTGTCACCCCACAAAGTTAAGAAAGTGACACTATAGACACACTAGTCATATAATTCATGTTGTCCACATCCACTTTCATACAGAAGCAAAATGATAAAATTACATTGTATTGACATGTAAATATGACCTGAGTCTACAAGAAAGCCTTAATTCTGCATTTGACACAGTGACAGTTATTACTAACTTGATTCTCTTTTCACTAATCTTCATAACTTTTAATTGAGACATGTTACACCTGACAGCCGCAAGGTCACCATCAAAACAAAAGTATCTTTAGCTGCTCTGACTCAGGAGCAAACAGGCATAACCTAAAGATAGGAATGACTACAGTATTGCAGTGGCCATTACCGTACATGGAGGTACAATAAAGAGAGCTTAAATATTACAAAAGATTAACTAAAACTGACAACCAAATTTGGCAACTACAGTAAACCTTTAAAATGTCTACTAAACACCACATGGACAAGGGGCTGTTGACACAAAAGCTAAGATGGGCATAGCAAGACAGATGGAAAGGTTCCTGAAATGTTGAAACATTTGGCTTGGGTCCAAATGACTTGTGAGACTGCAGCTGCTAACGGGGTGACATTTCAGACCTTCACTGATTACTGCAGTCTCACTTAGTTTGAACGATCTTTCCTTTTTCCCCATCATTTTGCCATCTAGGGTCAGCAGTCAAACAGCATGCAGCGATTAGCATATCAATTTGGTTTTACTTATAATAGTCCTATATTTATGCAGGCTTGGGACCTATTAAGGGAACTCTCATGTCACTCTGTGGTTGCATTTCATGTTTACCTGTCTATTGTTTTAATGTTAAGTGACACCATTTTCTTATTTTATTTTAATTTAGGACTGATTTAGTCTCCATTTAGCAAGGAATACATTTTGCAGTTAATTTTATTTAAGGATAAAAAGGAATATCTGAGATTAAACCACTAGTCCAGATTTTTATACCAGATGCCCTGATGTGAACCTCTCCATGTATCCAGGCTTAGGACCAGCACAGAAAACTCACTCTCTTGTAGAACATCATTGTAAAAAACAATAGTATCATCATCAAATAAAACAAACATGCATGCCATCTTACAGCGGTGGGGGTGTTGGGAGCCGTGCGTCTCCGTAGAGAGAGCCGCTGTTGGCTGCGCAGTGAAAACCTTCGGATGGACTCTCGGCTGCGTGAAGCCAAAGACCGTAACGAGTTGGTCCGTTTAAAGTCCCCTGTCCCATCTTCACCTTGGCCCGTCCTTAAAAAACTGAGTGCCCCGTGGAGTGATCGGCGGACATTTCCAACCCATCCTGTCATCTGGGACTGGGCTACTGTAAGCTTGTCCCCCAGATACTCCATCACAACAGCTATATCAGTGAAGTGTCCGTTTTGAGCAGGTATTCAAATCCAAGCAGAGGCATTAGAGTACATTTGCCCTATGATTACAGTAGCAATATTTGATGCAAGGGCAATGCTGCACCAGTGTGTCATAACAGAAAGCGCAAGAGTGAGTCCGATGCAGGGATGGCAGTAGCTGATGATGTCTACAGCAATGCAGATGATAATATGGAATCCGTATTGTAACTGGACAAGGCTCTGGTCACATTCACCCCACTGAAGATATAAAGGGCTATGCCTCAACTTATCTCTGTCCAGGCTCCACACTCTCAGTCTTTGGTGAACTGTAAAGCTTTCTCCTGTCTATTTCGTAGCACAGAGGATATGCCAGCTATGATATGCCAGTCACGCCAAATCCAGAAAGCATCCAAAGGTTATCTGAGGTTGCTGTCTCAAATCGGTAGCTTCTGCATTTAAGTTATGAGATGTCTTACCCAGCTTTCATGTTAAGTTGACTCACAATACTGCAAATACTACTGACAGACCTGACAGCTAACACATCCTCAAATAACCCACAAACTTTCACTTGCCTAATTTACTCACATGCATCTATTCTCTATTCTTTCAACCTTATGAGAAAGCTCACACTGCTGTCTGCGCTCCTTCATTGATGCAGCCATGACAGCTCTCCCATCCAGCTCCCAATTCCCAGTTCAAAGATAAAACATGAATCTGTATTATGTTTCCTGGCAGTAAAGCACTCCAAAAGGTAGTTATTGTAGTCATCTGTATTCCACTAGGAAGCAGCCAGTCAGAGGACAAGTCATAAAGAATAAATTGTGATGGGGCAAAGTCCACGCTAAAAAGCAATGAGGCATGCAGTGGGAAAAAATTTGCTCCCTGTCCCCTCTTGCAGGTACGGGCAGGTAGCAGAAAATGCGTCACCACTACCAATGCTGCTACAGAACTCACCGCTGTCAAGGAGAAACAGGGTGGAGCGAGAGGCAGAGAGAGAGAGAGAATGGGAGGTCCTTATCCAGTCTACAGGCAGCAGGCAGAAAGGAGGGAGGGTGATGTATAGGCTGCAGTGCCTTGTCCCTCCAGCTTGTGTCAGTGGTGGACAAGAGGAAGAGGAGATGGAGCAACGAAAAACTAAGCCCAAAATTAGCTTGTGGTTGCTAATAATGTAAAGCAGATACTAGTTGGGTCTAGGTGCAATCCAGATTTAGTCCTGGTTTTGTGCAAATTAATATTATTGGTCAAGTTCTGGTTAAAACCTGTTATAGTCCTGGTATTTTGATGACTGAAAGGTTTTTATTCCGCACTCTTCTCTTTAAATGTTAATTTTATGATGATTATTTATGTTATGATCTGTTTGTATTGTGATTTTAATGTCTTTCTTATTCTGTAAAGCACTTTGAATTACTTTGTGTACAAATTGGGATATACAAATAAACTTGCCTTGCTTGCTAGAATTATGGTTAAATCCTGGTTTTGTCCTTTATAACTTTGCCTTTTTAAGCGAGGATGTGCTCTATCTTGTACAGAAGGGAACAACCAATTAACTACTTCAAATCAAAATAAGTGTTTTGTTGATGCTGCTTGTTGATGGGTGTGAGACTTAAATAGAAAGTCATGGGATTATGTGTAGCTATATTAATAGATTTAATAGCTACACAGGACAATTGGCAATTGTATCACAGAAGTGGTTATATTGACAAAAGTGTGCAACAACCAGTTTTGCACCATTATGTCGCCATAATCACAACAGTCAATTGATGTTTGATTAAATGCAATACTAACAGTGACCTCACCTAAAATCATTGTAGATTAATGGCATCAGATATAGGAATGGAAGATGAAATGTTCCTCTAGCTTAATATACTCTAAATTAGCAGTTTGTCATGAAGCAAGTCATATTAATTCTCCAACTATTTGCTATTATTTTGCCATAATAAACTGTCAAGATATGTCAAATTTTAAACCCAAACTTGAATAAATGGAAAAGCCAATATATATAATATAAAGTCAATTTAGTTTCTGCTCACAACATATAGTACAATATAACATTTGCTGATAATGTCCCCAATTCCCCTTGATCATAACATGCAGCATCACCAAATGGAAAGTGAGTCAGAGCTGGTCACTTCCTACTGAACCAAACCAAACTTCACAGCATGACACAAAATCTATACCATCCTAAAATGTGAAAAAGCCACTACACAAACTACTGAATTGGTTACTTATTGATATTAGAAAAGCTTTTACCCATAAGCACCTCGGAGTCAGGCACCTGGACCATATGTGTAACAGAGCTCCCAGCATAGTGCCCATCTTCTCTGCTCTGCCCCGACAACAGACTCCAGTTCAACTAAATGATCTCACATCCACATTATTATTGTCTCATTTAGTGTCACTGTGGGATGGTGCCAAGAACTATGACCTGAGTGAAAACTAAATGATGTCACATAGCAACAACAGATTACTTGCAATATTAGGCATACATCATGTAAAATGTGTGTAATGCCATTGTGAATTGATTAGCGGTCGTTTTAAATTTGATCATTTGTGTATCTCAGTTTTCCCTGATCATTATTTTGCCAAGTCAAGTCATTTTATTTGTATAGCACATTAAAAACAACCATAATTGTTTAACCAATGTGCTTTACAAGAAACGCTGTATCAACAACAATAAAACATAACAATAAAACGTTACAAAGTAGTAAATATAAAAGAAAATTAAATACAAAAAAATGCAATCTAAAGTTGACAGCCTTAGACCAAAGCTCAAGGGCTGTTAAATGCCATCTCAAATAAAAAGATTTTTTGGGAGTTTTTGAGGCAGAATGCTGAGATAGACAGTTGAGAGAGTTTGACATGAAGATAGGATGGGTGTGATATGGTTCCCATTTAGAACCAGTGAGCAGGGTTTTGGACTAACTAACCTGTTGAGGGAGGATTGTGGGAGGCCTGAATACGAGTAGTCCAGTGCAGCAGTCTAGGCTATTGTTTACAAAGGTTTGTATGAAGTTCTTACATGTTAGAATTGGTTTTAGAATTGGTAGCTATATGTCTTAACTGAAAAAAGCAAGTTACAAACATTTGAAAAGTTTAAAAGTGAGTCTCTTCGACCTACTTTGACTAAAGTTCTTCCTGTCGAAATGAGGGGAGCCATTTTAGGACTGACCTCTACAACCTACCGGTAATATTTTTTCATGCATAACCATTGTCAAGTTCAGCAAAGGAAGCCATCATAATCAGTTAAAACGTCAAATCAGGTATGTTAAATGGATAAGGTAAAGACACATTTGGGTGAATTTAAATAAACTATTATTGAACAATTCAATTTTCACAATTTTCTTCAATTGTAAAAATATGTTTACATACAGTAATTGTTCATATGGTTGCTCAATACCAAAAAGACATTTTTTATAATACAACAACTTCACAACAACTATCACAGACAATGTCAGTGTTCCACTTTCATTAATAAAATTTGACTCAAACTGTGGCCACTAGATGGTACTAGTGGCCTTAAACGCTTAAACTAATTACTGTGCTTACTGTGCTGTAATTGTCAAGACAATAACCTACACTTCTGGGTTCATGGGGCTAGTCATGCAGTGAGCTGTATACATGAGCTGGTTCAAACCATGTTCAGTGAGCAAATATAAGTGAATAATGAAAGTAATTTGAAGAAAACAGCCTTATATACAGTGATGACAAGACTGCTATCTTAGCAATTACAGGTCATTCACATTTCACTGCAGCACTTTCCCTCGGTCTCTGTGCTAAATGTGCCATTTGAACTCTCCAATCCTGATTTACTGGCCCTGAAAGCACTTCCCTGTACCTGAGCACACAGTGGGCGGAAGACACAGAGGCCGGTCTTTCAGGATTAGTCACGACTATATACCATGAGAGCGCAGCAGAGTAGTCACCCATCAGTCCCCAGTCAACTAACTGCATTCCTCCACTTTTTACCGTCTGACCTTCAAAAACCAGCCTCACTGATGTCAGCCTAAGGACTCACTTTCCTCCCTGTCTGGTTTTCAACATGACTGGACAAGAACAATGTATCTGTATGTATCTGTCAGACTTACCAGGCTGTCTCTGTCCTGTTCTCTGTGGGCACTGCGGCTCCTCATCCTGGACAGACTGCTCTCCACCACACTGCTCGAAGGGGCAGAGCGCCTGGACATGCTACGGGATCGGATCCTGTTCAGCTCCTAACAACAGGGGCAAAGTCATCAAAACACTCTGGGGGGTTTTGCTTTTATTTTCTTATTAACAGGGCTCATCAGACAACATTGATGTGCTGTAGTATTTTGATATTAATGTGTGTTTTATGAATTTAAATATTACTGTTACTGACCGTGGAGCCCTGGGTCCTCCTCTGGCTTGGGCCTTCAGCCCTGCCTTGCCCTTCACCCCTGCATTGGCCTTCAGCCCTGCTTTGCCTGCTTTGCCCCTCACCCTTGCATTGCCCTTGCGGTGTTTCTTTGGGGAGCCAGACCTGCTCAAAGGGAGAGACTGTAGAGTCTGCAGAAGTAAGTGCTGCAGGTTTGGTCTCAGGTCCAGAGAATGGTCCCATCTGAAACGGATCGTCCACCATTAACCCGGACCAGCGCCTCTGGGGGGAATGGCGGCGCTCCTCCTGCCTCATCAGCAGCTGCTCTAGGCTAGTTTTGCCCAAAGATTTTTTGGGTTGTTCTGGTTTGTCCACAGACATCTCAACAGAGCGCAGTTCCCATGGATCCTGAGAAGTGGTCCAAACAGGACTTTGTAAGCCCACTGTGTTTTGTGGCAACACTGGTACTCGTGGGTTTACCTCCTGAATACCAACCACTGGAAACAAGTCTCTAGTGGGGGAGGGCTGAGTCTGAATATTGAAAGAGTCAATGTCCAGGATTCCTGGTCTGAGGTTTTGCTCAGATTTAGGAGATGGCTCCTTCCATCTTGTGGAAGGGTCTCCACGAGGAAAGCCTTTGGACTGCTCATTTCTCAGAACAGAGTCTAGATCCACAACTTTGGGTCTGAGAGCTGCAGACTCCAGCCTGATGCGCTCCTGCTCCTCTTTCTTCTGTTTATCTTTGAGGCGCTGTCTTTCAGCCTCCTGTTGTTTGGCAATCTGCCTCATCCTTTCTGCCTCCTCCCTCTCCATCTTCTCTTTAAGCCTGCGTTTCTCCAGCTCCAGAATCTGCTGTCTTTCTGCCAATTTCTGCCTCTCAAACTCCTGTAGCTGCCTCCTTTCCAGCTCCTTCATCATCTCCAGCTCCTCTCTCCTCTGCCTCTCTTTCTCCTGCTCTTGTTGTCTGATCCTCTGTTTCTCAAGCTCCTGCCTCTCCATATCCAGTTGCTTTTGCCTTTGTTTCTCTAATTCCCTCTGTCGCTGCAGCTCTTCTTCCCGCTGCTTATCTCTTTCCATCTCTCTCTCCAGGTCATTCTGTCTCTCCCTCTCTTTCTCCACCTCTCTCAACCTCAGCATCTCCTGCTCTAGAGCCATCTGACGGAGTTTTTCTGCCTGTTCCTTTTCCATTTTCTCTCGGAGCCTCTGTTTCTCCAGCTCCAGCACCTGTTGCCTCTCTCTCTGCTTCTGCAGTTCAAGTTGTCTCCTCCTCTCCTGCTCCTCTGCTTCAGCCTGCATCCTCTGCCTCTCCTTTTGCATCTCCAGGAGTTTCCTCTGTCTGTCTAGCTCTTTCTGACGGCGCTCCTCCTCACCCTGCCTTTGTTTCTCCATCTCGCGTCTCTCCTTCTCCAACTGTCGCTGTCTCTCTTTCTCCAGCTCCAGTTGTTTTTCTCTTTCAATCTCCTGCAGTTTTTGTCTCTCAAGCTCAATTTGCCTTTGTTTTTCAAGTTCAATTTGCTTTTGCCTTTCCATCTCTTTTTGTTTTTGTTGTTCAGCTTCTATTTGTTTCAGTTTTTCAACCTCTATCTGTCGTTGCTTTTCAAGTTCAATATTTCTCTGCCGCTCCAGCTCCATCTGCCTTTGTTTTTCAGCGTCTAACTGCCTTTGCCTCTGCATCTCCAACTGCAGCTGATTCTCCATTTCTAATTGTTTCTGCCTTTCAAGTTCCTGTTTCTGCTTTTTTAGCTCAAGTTGTCTTTGCTTTTCCAGCTCAATTTGCTTTAGTCTCTCAAGCTCTGCCTGCTTTTGCCTTTCAATTTCAATCTGCTTTTGTTGTTCCAATTGATTTTGCCTTTGCCTCTCCGCTTCTAATTGTTTCTGCCTTTCCATTTCAAGTTGTCTCTGCCTTTTGAGCTCAAGTTGTCTTTGTTTTTCAAATTCGAGATGCCGTTGTCGTTCCAGCTCGATCTGCTTTTGGATCTCAAGCACACGTTGTTTTTCTTCAAATTCCTGTTTCTCTGTCTCTCGCTGCCTCTCATACTCACGCTGCATCTCCCTCTCCTTCAATCTGGCATATTCTAACCCTGCCTGTCTTTCCATTTCAAGTTGTTTTTGCTTCTCCCTTTGAGCATCTATATTTGATTTACTGGTGATGTTACCAGCATCACTTTCAGGTATTTTACTAAATGCTTGATCCAAAGATGGATTCCTTTTAAAAACTTTCCCTTGGGAGCTCCACTGGACAGAGGGGTCAGAAAAAGGCATATTATCTGCAGCATCTGATGTGGCCGTTTCCTGCATTTGTCCAGTCAAGGCGAAGTAAGTCGCTCTTGGTTTTGCTTGCATCTCTGTCTGCTGTGTCTTCAAACGTTTAGCAGTGGCAGCAGAAGCATCCTCCACTTCAAAATCTCTTGGTTTATCTTTTGGCATTCCTGTTTCCATATCAATGTCATCATCTAGAGTCCATTTTGGCAGTGCCCCCACCCGCAGATATCTTGGAGCAGTTGAAATCTGTTCTGGACTTGTTTTATCAGGTGTGGTTTTTGTCCCTTCTGAGCGCCTTGAACGTAGCGTCATAGCTTTGTCCTCCCATTGGGCAGATGGAATGTTTTCACTGATAGCTGTGCTCCCCTCTGCAGCTGGGACAGTGTCAAACGCATGCACTACACGAACTGGCCCCGACGGAGATACCGGCTCCTTGTAGGTGGCAGTGACGAGCTTTCCTTCTTCATCGGTTTTATAAGGTATTGGTTTATCCTTTTTATTTTCATCCACCATTAAAACATTGTGCTTTTCTATGACGTTTTCAAACACAGAGGCTCGAACTGTCAGGGCTTCGCTTTCCTTAGGAGACATCAAATCAGGTCCTTCAGACATGGGTGTTTTCATCTGATCTGGGGAGTCTTTTAAATCCACAAATGTCTTTTCATCACTAGGTGTCCTGGTTGAATCTTCCCCCTAAAACAATAAGAATGAAAGAATTTATATTACTGACATTATTCAATAAAGGCAAAAGTGTACTGTAAATGTTATAAATAAGTATAACATATATAGTAATTAAGCACAATAATAATACTGATAAATGTATTCTTGAAACTTTGCCAGATGCACTATTCACAATATCACAAGACATTTTACTTTATCAATCCAATGCTCTTATTTCATTATGTATTTGTTATAGTGTAACACATGGAAGAAAAACTTCCTGTGCTTCCAAATGACCACAGCACACATATAGATAAACCCCTGGAGTACATTTTCAGTTTTAATAGGCACAATTAGAAACAGGAAAAATCACAGAAAAGCATTCAGAATTTCAAATGTCAGTAGTGATATAGTATAACCTCCTCTTATTCCCGCCTGTTGTGAAAAGAGTGGGTGTGGTGCAGGTTGTAATTAAAGCCTCAGTGTGTTGACCTTTTCCCAGTCATTTTGTCTCACTGTGTTTCATAACCAGCGGCCACATGGGATAATCAATGTGGTGACTGTCTCAAGTTTCTTTGCATTTTACTCTATAGCTCTTGTTCTTTTCTGAAATGCTCCATTTCCTCTGGGATAGTTTTTTTTCCAGACCGAGACAGAACAGTCAACATGTTGTGATTATTTTTGTCTGCCACTTATATCTAGTATCACAGAGCATGCATTTAAGGAAAATTTAAATATTGCTGGCCATTAGCAAACAAAAGGTGAATATGGATAAGTTTATTAGGCCCTAATAAATTTAATAGGGTCTTGATACTGGTATTTGCTATATTTTATTTAGCAAGCTGCTGCTTTAACTTTTGTTGTCCAAAACACAAGCATATACATTTTTTTTCAATAATAACATTATGTTTGCTTGTTTAGACTAGGCCAATACAAAATAGATGTTTTCCACATCTTAGAGCCTTCATCATGCTTTCTACAAAAGAAAATGTGAATTTACTAGGTTTTATTGCTTGTGCGAAAGTTGAAAAGAATATTGCAACACCAAAATAGTTAATTGCATGATATCATAGTAGAGGCCAAGTCCAAGCTTACAATTTCTGTACAAAAGTCCAAAGCTTCATATAGACAGAGCAAATGACATGGCACATAACATGACTGCAAAACATTTAATGTGAAACTGCTTTGCTGTATTAAAGTCCTTCTAGTTTCTACCGACCCTCACCCCACTCTTACCCTATTCTGGGGAGCTCTACTGGCGTCAAGGCGATCTGTAGAGTCATGTGTAGTGGGGGAAACCGCCGGATCAGGCGAAAACCTAATGAACATACATTACACAAGACAAAAGCCATGCATGACAATGAGACCTCTGGACGAAGACACATGAAACAAAGAGGCAAGTAGACGACTACGTAGATCAGCTCTTACCTTTTGGTTAGGTCAAGGGGCAGGGGGCGTGGTTTCAAGGCTGGCTTTAACACAAGGCTCTGATTTGGTGTGATTTGGTCCACAGTGAGCTGCTTAATGAGTTGTTTGACCCCTACTGCAGGCTCAGCTTCAGTGTCCGGAGGTTGGCCCATGGTAGGAAACACTGGGGAAGATGAATCAAACAGAAGGCTAATTCTTGATTTGATACTAGCCCCGAGTGTTTCCTCACCATCTTTTACTTGTACATTGTCTTTGCTTTGGTCTGGTTTAATGGTTGTAGCATTTGCATTTTGAAGTGTTGTCTTGACTGTTTTCTCTTGCTCTCTCTTTTGCAAATTTTCATCTGGAGTATTTTCGTTTTCTCTTGTTGTACGATGCAAGGAAAGACCAACAGACTCAAATTTGGAAGTTAGATCTGCAGAAAGAGGTCTTCTTTCTGTCCGTGGGAAAGCTGAATTTGGTGAATCAGTTTTGGTTGGACTCGTTGGGAATATTGCTGATACTGGTCTCTGCCTGATGCCTCTGGATTGAGGTCTGCGCGACACAGCTGCTTCAAATTTGGTCTTTTCTTCTTGCCCTATTTGTAAGAGATGCCCAGTGGATTTTGCCCTTGTTATCGACGTCCCAACTTTATTAGGCGAGTCCAACTCCCTCTCCTCTCTTTTCGTAGTCCCAAACCACTCTGCAGATGGGGGTCTTTTAAGGCTCCTTGAATGAGTCAAATCTGAAGGTTTTGGGGAAGGGGATATTGGCTTACTTGGATCACCATCAATAGGTGGCGCTGGTTTAAAAGGTTGAGCAACTGGCTTAGGAGTTTGCCCTGTATTTAACTTGGAGGTTTTGAAAGTTGTTGATGTGGTACTGGTGGAATTGGTAGTAGCGGGTTTAGGTTTGTTAGTCATGGGTGGTGTTTGAGGTTTTGGGACAGTAGGTAGATCTGGTTTGTATCCAGGTGTACGAGTGGATTCTGGGCGGGGCTTTGGTTGTGGTTTTGGGGCAAGTATGGGCTTAATTGTGGCATTTCGGTCCACAGCAAAGGGTTTAGGGGTAAGACGTGGCTTTGGACCCGGGACAGGTTTGCTTGGTTCAGGACTGATGAATTGAGACTGGTTCATGGGGGATAGGTCCAGGCGGTTTTTGTTATTAGAGTCCATGAGTGGACTGAGGTGCAGGCACCCCCCAGATCTCCCCACCTCTCCAGATTGGACTTCCACCTCAGCAGCCATATGTACACCACCTAGAACCTAGAGTTAAAACAGACATACAATAAAACTTTAATTAGCCATTCATATTCAGTTATCATAGATTACCTAGAGCACTATTGGTCCATGGACTTTGCTTATAGGAGTGGCATTGTGATTAACAGGAGGACAATATGTTAGCAAATAGCAAATAAAGAACAACTTTTACTTTATTATATAACAAAATATTACAAACACTAGTTAAAAAATTAATTTATCCCTTATATTATATTATATAATATTGAACTTTCAATTCCTAACTGTAATATTTCACAGAAGTTACTATGAAGTGTCTATGTTTGCAAAGAACAGTGAAATGGCTAAAATCTATACACTACTTAGTTTGTAATAATAAGTATGCTGTGTCTTGTTCACTTACGTGTACGTTACATGTAAGTTACATGTAAGTTACACGTAGAGAAAAAATGTGATGGAGTAGATGGAGAAATGTCACTTCATGTTAACACCAGACTATAACTCTCAAGAGATGCATAAGCAATTGTTCTCCAGAAGAGTCTGAAGACAATGGAGTAAAAAAACAAAACAAAACTGTGTTTTTTGTTTGCTTTGCTGCTTGGAAAATTATTTTAGTTATTTAATTTAACTTATTGATGCTGTGCTACAGGAGAATTACTAAACACTTAACAACCCACTGGGTCAAACAAACATGAATAGCCTACTGATTAAGTTGCCATATTGTACTAATGAAAACAAAATAAATCAGCAGTGCTTATGGGTTAAATTCACATTTTACACAGTGCCCTATAGCTTTTTTGCAGTTTAACAAATGCTGTGAATGTCTGTAGGGCTTTAAGAACTTTCCTCGTCACATTGGATAATGCTTTCCACATGTGCAGGGATGTTTTTCAGGCTTACACATGTTTTTTTGGGAGGAAAAAAGAAAACACTGGCTAACCAAACACTATGAAATGTGTCAGCACTTTTTACCTGTTAGCCGTCTGAGGAGGAGCTCTGATTTTTGTTGTATTTGATCAGGGATGTCATCATACCATAAGAGTGGAGAGGCTGAAGAAACCTACAGAGATGAAAAACATGTGTCAACAAAGGCCACAGCTGCGTTGGACAAATCTCTGCCTCAACTACAACAAATGCTTTAGACTGGAGGAGACACTTGCACTGACACAGACCAGAGTAAACAGTGTCACACCCATACGTTTGAGCCGTACATAAATACACAAGGAAATCATTAGCAGTGTGATCCTGCCATACATTTTGTTTTAATATTTGCATTCCGCTCAAGTACTAGCTTGCATGCACTCAGAACACCCATATTGTAAAAAATATGTGCAGTACTACTGATAATTATATAGTTTTAAATATAGAGAGGTTAATAGCTTAAAAGAAACAAAACTGATTTCTTACTACACACATGAAGTAATGGTAAGTACAGTACTATAATGAAATAAGAGTCGTTGAACATATGACAGGAAATGCCTCTGTTTAAAAGAATACAAAACATTAAGTGAAAAGTGAAAGACTGGGCTTAAGAGAGGAGAGGAGTTAAGATTGGATTAAGGCCTTAAATAATAGTCACAAAACTTGAGTACAGTAGACATAAAATACAAATACAAAATATAATTATTTATAAATAGGACATAGTGCAGGCTGTGTTTTGGCTCACGTCAGTAACCTGGTTTGGCCAGTTATAGTAGAGGAAGTTTACGCACTAACAATGCAATACTTGAACTTGTCTATTAAGAGAATGAGTATAGTATTTCTGAGGGAAATCTTAAAGTAATGTTTAACAAAGCTGTGGGACTGAGCCATAATAAGGGGGTTGAGGAGACGAACTCAAGGCCATAGTATAAGTTACTTAGCTGATACTGCTATTCATTCATCTGTAACAATAGATCAAATGGAAAAAAAAATCACTGATATAAACCGATTATATTAGTTGTAACACATTAGCTATATTACGGAGCAACTTAATAAACCTATGCTTTTGTTGTTGACACCTCCACAGTTTTGTTCGTTAAACTCATACAGCCTTCTCTATATTTATCATAGAGATATGCAACAAGTTGCCTGCTCCCTCTGCCTTCCTTTACCTTGAATCGTGCATGTTCCCAGGGTTTATTCAGAGAGGTGGCCTACTTACAGCCAGGGATGCGTTAAAACCAGAAACTGTGACCAACTGTTGAATGCGCAGGATACATTTCGAGCGGGTTAAGAGTCGTAGACAAGTAAACCTGAGCTTAATCTAACCTTTTTATAAATCAATCAACAGGTTGCCGGCATAAACTGTAAACTAACAACTCAAGAGGCTGACCTCGCAAAATGGAAACACTGAGTGAACCTGTCTTTCGCTGCTGTTGGTGATCCAAAGTGGAGACAACTCACCAAACGGGAAAGGCATCTCTAGTCCTCTCTAGTCCTCTCGAAGCGACTCACAGCTAGTGCGTCAAATTCACTCTGACAAAGGATTATTTCCAAATAAAAACTCTTGTATTATTTTTTTCGCTAGCGTAGTAGCTAAGTTAGCTGGTTTAATAAGCTAGCCCACTGGTGGCTATCCCGTCTCAGGTTGCAGTGTTGTTGACAGAGGGACAGACAGCACCGAGTCCAACTGCGGGAGCCGTGCTTCAGGAGCGTCAAAAGTGTGCGCATAGAAGCCACGACTTCCGGTACGTCCTATCACAATAATGGTAATAAAAAAACATATTACAACTTTTTAAATTAAATGCATTAAATGTACAATGTTAGTGGTGGACATTTACTTTATATCGTATTGTATATATTTTTTTTTTTTACATTCACACCAGTCTTGCACGACTTTATCCAAATCCTATAATGCATTACTGTATTCTTATGTCTATGATTCTTACTCAGGTTATTTATGTTCATGTTATCAAGCACACTTTAACTTATCTTTGCTTTATGTTTTGGTGCTATCGAAACTCCCTAGTTTATGTACGAATCCTTATCCAAATGTGTAGAATCCCTCAGTCGTCCAGGTAGAATCCATGGCAAAAGGAGAAATTTATCCAAATGTATTTGCAAGGTAAATTATGTCCTGCCTGAAGTGGAGCAATGCAGTACATATACTCACACTAATCACAGAACACAGAAAATTGGGGAAAAAATAAATAAAACGCATGAAGGTAAGCGATGCCAATAAAACAAAAAGGCAATTTGTTAAGTATGATCCTAGAACACTTTGAAGGCTGTCCTCTTGTGGTAGAAAAAAATCTAGCAACCATACAGTCTTGGAATAGCTGAATAAGCATTTAAAGGCAAATAAATGCATAAATGTTTATTTAAACAGACTAGAATGTACACAGTCCATAAATCTGATCAAAAATAAATGTAATTCAGAAGCTTCAACCAAAATAAATCAACCTTATTTTTTTCCCACAATCTATCCATCAGCATTAACCCAACATCCCAGTTAGAAACTGACAAACAGGAGTAATGGTGAAGTTATTAAACCTCCTAGTGAATCAGAGACTGAAAGAGAAAAGTGCATGTTTGTTGGTTAGTTAGTCCTGCAGAGACCTACTTAATACCATCTAAAGCCTTTCTATGCAGTTTGGTAATTACCATTACTATTGTGTTTTCATTTTAAGCAGAATGTTCTTGGTCGTATTTTTACCCTAATAACACTGAAGGTAGTCTGATTACAAAGTTACATTTTGAGATCACCAAGCATCATTGGTAAATTTTCAAAGGGCCGTAGTATATTGCAGTTGGCTGACTGCTATGAACATAAAGCCACCCTTTGATAATCTGTTATCTGTTATACTTGGGACTTCAGAAAATGCAGCAACACTAACCATCTCAGAATCATGCAACTCTGGTTTCGGTCTCTTACGAGAGGGCTGTGTGTGTACTTGCTTCATTTCACTAATGGACAATATATTACTGAACAGACTGGGGTACACCCAACTGCTGCAAAGCTTGGATTTTCTTGCAGAAAATAATTTCCCGGCATGACATTTAAAGATACATTGGCCAACAAACTGGCTGAAGCATACCTATACAAACCCTGCTTCCATAGCTTATAGTTGAAAAGGGCTGCATGAACAGGCAGTGAAAAGCTTTGCAACTTAAGTAAATTAACTGTCTACTTTGTGTGGACCATCGATGTGCTGAAAAGAAGCTTCTGTTTTTTCTTTTTCTTCTTGCCTCCTGTCTCTTCTGAAACACATAAAGACAAAATTAACTCAGTTTGAATAAAAACAAAAGATGACTGTCAAAAAACAGACCTTGTCCAACCAAAGGTTGTGGAGAAGAAACTGGAACAGAGTCTAGCTCCAGAAGTGCCTTCTCAAAAGCCTGGCTGAAAGAGTTTTGAAAACTGGGCACTGGGACACGGTCAGAGTTGTCACTCTCTCCATCGCTATCTGCGGCAGGTGGAGCCAGCAGCGCACCTAAAAACGGGGGAGAGGGCCATTATTACAGACTGTTACAAAGCCTCAAATGGATCCCGATTCAGCAGACTGCTTCAACAGGAAGCACGTAATATTATCTGCACTCTGCAACGGTTGTTCCCACTGACATACTTCAGTTCAAATAAACCAATGAACATTTTAGCAAGTAATCTTTTGTCATTGTTTTTTATTGACCAAATACAGACTAGGTAATACATCTTGTGATGCACGTTTGTTTTGACAAAACAACTACAAATGTTAAAGAATTATCAGAATTTACCTTTCTTTGAAGAGATCCTGTGTCCAGAATCAACTCTGGCCTTTCCATCTCTAAGCATCTTAACAAAACAAGTTTAAGATTATGAAAACTATGCTAAATAACTACAGTTAATTTGTCATAATTTTAAAAGGTTTTTATGCCGACACTCACCTGTGCAAAGGACACACAGGGGCTGTCGTCAGGTGCAGAGGGGCTTTGACCATTCAGGCTGGGAAATATCATCCCATCTAAAATAAAAATATTTATTGCAGGGTTGCAATAGTGTTGCAAAGTAAAGACAGAGGACAAATAAAAATAAAATGATTTACCCTCAACAGTTTTGATTAAGAAATGTGTTCATACCAGCAGGAGGACTGCTGCTGAGGGGTGAGGGAGGAGCAAAGGTGAAGTCAGGTTGGACTGGGGGGCTGCTGTTGTATAGAGGAGACCCAAAAGCTGGGAAATGATGTGGGTTTTCAAGTCCAATATGAACTTCTGGGTCTTTGAAAATACAATATTGACAATCATTAATTACCAAACATTTTTCCTTCATTATAGTAGTGGAAGAATTAAAAAAGTAATACATTTCCCCTGCTTCTTATTTTCCTCAATTTCAATGCGTTTCTCACGGCGTTTCTCATCCCTCGCCTTCTTCTGTCTCAGACGTTTTCTTTTCTCCAAGTCATCTAGAAACAAAACAAAGATTAGATTAGTTAACATAAGAATCAGTGTGTGTTCAGCTACATTTGAAAGTCACATTTTCCCACCTGCAAAAGTGTCCAATGTCTCTTTGGAGATTATTGGTGGCTGCAAAGCCAATTCACAGATACTGAACTCGCATGTGAGCGGCAGATGGGCCAGATAACGATGTCTGCGACGGATATCCTGAAAAGATCAGTAAAATTATTCATGTATATATTCATACATATATTTAATGAATGGACAATTGGGAAAAAAAAACAAAAAAACATACTACTAGGGTGTTAAACTTGACTGCATTTTAAAATGCTGTTACCTCAGTGACTGAGTGTCCTACTATCTCTACCACTTTAGCAGTGATTGTGTCAGGGCTGGCTTCCAAACTCCCATATTCACGTAGCAGGCAACGCACATTCACTGGATCCAAGAACATCTGCTGGCAGTCGTCAGCTGGAAGAAAAGGAATAAAATGCACATTAAAGTTGGGGGGGGGGGTCATTTTCAAATTTCTAGAAAGTAAATTAAAAAGGGTCAAATGATGTTATATGCAGAATTATCAACAAACTGAACTAATATATTGATAAGTCAGTTTACACACCTTGATAGAAATAGTAGTAGGGTCCATGCACCACATTATTTGGGGGGCGGCTTGTGTCAGGCTGCCTCACTGGGGGATCCTCGGTGAGGTCCTCGGGCAGTTCAAGCTCCGTCTCTGCTGCAGCCTTCAAGATCTCCTCTGGGATGTCCTCCAGAACACTCTCCAAAATGCCTTCAGGGAGCTGTGGTTGCTGAGAATCATCCTCTGGCAGCTCCAACACTTCATCATCAAATGCTGAGGCATACTGCAGCAGTGGCTATATGTTGAAAAGGCAGAGTTACATTATTCTGTCTAACGTGTCATGTTTGAAAGTAGGGCTGCCACAAACGATTATTTTGATAGTCGACTAATCACCGATTATTTTTTCGATTAGTCGACTAATCGATCCGTAAACTGACTGTAAATTAGGGCTTTGACTTTTGCCCAAAAATCATATTCGAAGTTTGTTTGTTTATTAATATTCAAATATATTCGAATATTGTATTAATATTTTGACCATTAAATGCCTTCAGTAAGACCAGGGGTCGGTAACCCGCATCCAGAGCCGCATGTGGCTCTTTCATCGTTCTGTCGTGGCTCCCTGTGACTTTGGAAAATAAAAAATGAGTATTTAATTATATTGTATTTTTATTTTAGTTTGTTCGTTTTTAAATGTAAATCTAAAATTGTAGATAATGGTAATCTTGTAACATTTAAATAAAACGTTTTTAATATTTTTGTCGCTCAAAACATGCGGCAAAGCCGCCGACGTGCGCCACCCGCACACACTGGAGCCCGGGCTTACCGCACCTACATCAGCAGTATGATTTTCAGCCCAATGATGATAAATCCAAGAAAAGAAAAGTTTCTGAAGAAAACAGAACGCTTAATGCTACGTGGGCAGATTCATTTGCTTTCGCGGCTGATGAGACTGGTACACGCGGTACACGCGATGGATAATTTAAGTTTGGATTTTTATTTCCTACGAGGAGGACTCAAATAATAATGTGTTTAATGCAGCTTTGCGCACATTTGTTTACGTTTTACAGAAGCGAAACTTAAAACCACATGGCTAATTTGCATAAACTGAAACTGAAAAAACAGCTCAGCTTCTGAGGGATGTTCTGCCTATGGTGAGTCTGTTCTGTGCTTCTATCGCGTTGGAGATGTTCATGTTAAACTTTTCAGAGATTATACGTGTGCAGGTCGTACGTGTGCAGCGCAGTTCTTTATTTCACTCATGCACTTTATTTATGTTGCTACTGTTGTGATGAAAAGACTGAAAGGTGTAAATAATTCTCTTAAGACTCGCGCGCGTGTTGTAGTTCCGTCTGTGTGTTCAGTAACAAAAAAGCATCGTTGTCGGAGACATATCGCGCCTTCAGATCAGCTCACATTATTGTTTTCATCTCTTTCACTCCTGTCCACAATGACATGCTTTCTCTTCAGATGCTCATGCATAGCCGTTGTGCTACCATGATACACAAGTTCAGCTTTGCAAATGTTGCACTGCACGCTTTTCTCACCACTTTTCTTAAACTGCTCCCACACTTTGGAGCTTCGTTTCCGGGTAGCCATGCTACTGTTATGGTATCATTTACAGTGAAATCAGGACTGACGCCAATTACCACTACTGCGCATGTGCGAACGTGTGCGTGTGCGTGGTATGTGACAGAAAGGCAGACGCGGCAGTGGAAGCTGCAGCCACAGTTTCGAGAGAAAAGCAAAGTTTAAAAAAAAAAAAAACAAAAAAAAAACAAAACGATGCGTCGACTACTAAATTAGTTGTCGACGATTTTGTTCGTCGACTTAATCGTGACTAATCGACTAATCGTGGCAGCCCTATTTGAAAGCAGAGAATATTATATACCTTAGTGCTGTTGCTACTCTTAATCACTTCAATTGGAGGAGGTGGTTCTTCAACAGTCAGAGAGGACAAGTCACAACTGTCCCCTGCATTTGATTTCTGCTGCAACAATCTTTCTTCCCTTTCCTGAAGGCACAAATAAGAACTAGTCAAAATTGAGCTGAAGATGCATTGAATTTGACTTTTTTTAATGCCAGTTACCTTTAAAAGACAAAGAGCACTCTGGATAAAACAGCCCTGAGAGTCCTCTTCTTGGCTGAGCTGAGAGTGCAGCGCTGCCTTTTCCTCTCCCACCATTTCCAAAGCCTGCTCAGGAGAGATCAGCAGCAGCTTGGAGTAGGGGCTGAGAGATGAATCTAAAGAAGAAAGAAGTAGTAAAGGACCAAAGTTAAAGTTTAGCCTTGATACAATTATTTTTCAGAATTAAAAAAAAAATTCTCACCTCCATAGCGAACAGGCTCCTCCACCTTCACCCACTGTGAGCTGGGCAGTGCTACCAACGCTCCCTTCTCCCTCCGCATCAGGCGCATAGTTATGACATCACCAACCATATACTGTCTGGTTTCCATTGCAACAACACTTAAAAAAAGATACAGATCATTACAATTAACTTCAAATAGGCATTATAACAGGAAAGTTTTAATCTACCTTTTCAAATCACCAGTGTGGACTGCCTCATAGCAGATTGGGCACTTTGACCAGCTCTTGTCACTAAGAGAAAGGTAGTGCAGCATGCATGGCCAGCAGAAAATGTGCCCACAACGAGTGATGTGAGCTGCCACCGGAGGATAGAGACATATAGGGCAAGATGGCACCTCATGACTGTAAATACGCTGAAAAGGTATGCAATTTAATGAAGCTCAAGATTTGTATAAAGTGGATGTGGACAGCACTAAGTTACTGCACATACCACTTGCTGCACACAGTCCCAATTAACCAGAGTGTCTGGATCAGTGAAGTGTGCCTTGTAGTCCTGGTCATCAGCAACTACAAACTGGCAACTGCAACATAAACAGAAAACATGATTTTTAATAACAACTAAAAGTAAACCACCACAGTTTTGAAGTACACCTTACTTTGCCTGCAGGAAAAGTTCCTTGTTAAAGGGCTTGTGCTTGTGGCCCCATTTATTGCGGCGCCCCCAACAAGAGGGGCCTACATCACCACCACCACCACCATTACCACCACGAGGCTCAAACGTGAAGTTCAGCAGGTGGTTTAAACTTATTTTCTTAGGTCCAGCAAACTGAGCCGGGCTAAACTCGGCCCGGCGCGTCTCTGCTACCTGAAGGTGCAAAAACACTTTGGCATTTAATGAATCAAAGAAATTTTCTCCAATCAAAATACTGGTGCACACCTCCTCACGTCGTCCTCCACCTGCAACTCCATATTGGCGTCCTCCACCTCTCTGAGGGGGTCTCTTGTCAAAACTTTTGCCTTTCTGTGAATTGGTGTGTCGTGGACCAGGGAAGCTGTCTGCTTTGGGGAAAGAAGGCTCCCGCTTGCGGTTATACCGCTTTGAGCCTCCATTATTTTTACTTTCTTAAAACAAAAAAGCAACAACAGTTTACTTGTAGGATTATGTTTGCAATAAAAAAAATTGTTGAATAGGTGGGTGCCAACAACTGAAGTTCAAAAGGTACAACTAATCAAATGTACAGCAGATCACAGGTTCACAGGTTCTATCAGTGCTTAATACACAACACGTAATTAATGTCAAAACAATTTTAACAGTAATTATGTATAGAATTAAATGTATGAGCTGTAGTTGAGTTAGTGCCATGGGTGTTATCCATTGGCATGTTTTCCCTCAAATTCACTCAAAATATCAAAAAAACAAAAAATATGGCTTTCAGGTAAGTACAAATCACTATAAATCTTATAATAACAGAAATGTGCAATAAAAGACGGCCCTGATTTCAGAGATCGTGGGTCAAATGTTTTGACAGCTACGTAAGCCCAGATAAACAGCTGCGTTACCGCTAGGCCCTTAAAGGCCTCCAGTGAGCGTGCTGAACCTTCACATGACATGAGTATGTTGGCGGTCCTTCACCTGCTTTGGGTTTAGAGTCGCCCGCTGTCGGGCCTGTAGAGCTGGAACGGGGCGGAACCTTGCTGCTGGTGTTGTTGGGATTTTTCTCCATATTTGTCTCCGTGCAGTGGGCAAAGCAGAGGCCAAGCTCCGAGCTGAGAGCCGCTGAGCTCTCGAGCATCAAACAGAAAAACCAAAGAAAATGGGCTGCGGTGAGTGCGAGTCAGGCGGCAACGGCCCTGAATCATTTCTGTCAAATACGGAGACCCCATCACGGCGACATCTTTGCAACAAAACAAACGGAGAAAAAATAAGAGACACGATATCGGCGTCTCAACTTAGACTGGATTTTAGAGGAGAGGACGAAAGCTCGCCACGCGGGGCCAAGACCCCTAAAAACGCGCTCCTTCCTCACTAGATCAACGCTGTATGCCTCCAAAAAGGCGTTGGGCACTTAATATAAGTCCCCAAACGCAACGTCTTAAATATTTAGGCCAAAAAATGTGTCGGTCGAAATCGGGCTGCACTAATGGCGACGGGTCGCCAAACAGAGATCAGAACGACCCGTATGCTTCTTGTAGCTAATGCCGGGTTCTGATTGGTCGAAGCTTAACTGTTAATCATGGGAAATGTAGTCTCAGCAAATTAACAGCGGCTGATGTGTAGGCCTAATGTCCGTAAATGTTAATATAAACAAATGTTACTATCTATTGCAATATGTGTTGTAAAACTGAATTCCTTTCCAAAAACACAAACAGATCAGTTTAGTGCTTTTAATTTAATACAGAAGACAAATACAAAAAATGTGCAAGAGAAGATATGATCATTAATAGTCATAGACTAATAGTTGAGCATATTTGAGTCCCTTATTAGCCATTACTTCCCAATATAGAATTAAGTTCTACATTAGCTCTAAGATGGGAAGCTAATATTGTATAAATTAATCAAATACGTGCTTTTATATTTTACTAAAGGCAATCAAATAGAGGTTAACAAATGGACTGTTTAAAATGCCTCAGCATCACACCAACAACAGACATGAGAAACGTCTCCGTGACGCTGCTACAAGCTGCTTCTCTCTGCTTTTGAGGTGGCTATCTTACGGCACAAGTAAGACCAAGTGTTTTGTTAGTGACTGAAATTTTATTATAAGTATACTTAAAATTGTAATCAAATTACAGTAATTAAGTAAGCTATTTGTAACTCAATTACACACAACACTGGTGGGAAATAATGGCTAATAATTGTAATGGCTAGTTTAATAGCTAAGTTAGCTAATTTAAAGTCTGTAAAATCAAATATATACAATAGTGTCCAATATTACTGAAGGTCACTCATCTTCTTCACTTTCTTGTGCATCCTCTACCTCATCTGTATGCGTTCGTGTGAGACAGCAGTCCAAAATTGCTTGCTGAATGTTGCGTTTTTCATCTAAGTAAGAAAGAGCACAGTATAAAATTTAATATGTAATCAATCAATCAATTCAGCATCAGTGACATCCACTTAGTAGTACAGTTATATGCAAGAACAAAAACCATACCATCACTTTTACATTTTGGGAGCATCCGACGGAGCTGATGAGCATTATACCGTATCAGAAACTTTTGGCATGTTCTAATTGTTCCTAGTATTACAAAAAATAATAATAATAATAATAATAATAATACAGCAAATATCAAATTCTTCACATTGTTGTGCAACTTATTCTACTACTGGATGTAAATTTCTTACCTCCCACATAGATGCAGTTGAGGAAACAGGGAATTTTCTTCCCTCTTGCTTCAATACTGGTAATAAAAGGTAATGCAGACCAAAGTTGTTTGTAACACTTTTTAGGAAAACGTAGGAATATGATTCCAGTGACAGCATTAATGTATTTCACTGGGGATAAGAGAGAACATAGGTTACTAAATCTGGTTGATAATGCTTAGATAAAAAGGATTATACCACATTTTATTTACAAAATATTACTGCAATATTATTGTATTCGCATAGTTAAACATATAAAAGATACAACTCCATAAAGTCTCACAATTAGCTCTATGAGAGAATGAGAAGCATTACACGGCTCTTTACAGTGGGAAGGTGAGAGAGTCACAGACCCATTCGCTTCCACATGGTGGTTGTCTTGCTTAATGACATTCTGTTCTGTTTTAGATGGTAATTGAACCTACATTTTTTGTGTATTTATTACTGCAAGTCAGTGACAGTAGCTCACCAGAAAATCCAAAACTACAGAGAGCTGCCCCATAGTCCCCGTGACTGCGCTGAACAATATCCTTCACTGTCGCAGTGACTGCACGGTCATTCAGCAGCAACAGCAAGTTTCGGTCCGGCACATTTACTTCACAAAGTAAATACCTGATAGAAAAATGTCGTGTTGAAAAGAATAAACTGACAGACTGAGTAAAATATACACGGCGAGCACGCTTACCTCGACTTCACTCGAACCATAGCTGCTACACGTGCTTCTTCCCTGCAAAAACATCCGTAAACAAAGTATTCTCTTTCTCCGAATTTCATTAGCGCCCCATAGTGGGCAATACGTTTTATTACAGGGTGGGCTTGGAAGAGGGGTACGCTTAATATAACAACCAAGGCAGCACGATTTGTACTGACAGCTAAGCAAATGCTCATGTTAAATATGCTGCAATTCATTGTATTTATTATATGCGGTGTATTGTGTGCCAGTTGTGAATTAAGTTTTTTTTTTTCTTGTTTTTTTTTAATGTCTGCACAAGTAGTTTGTGTGATTTGTATCAAGAAGTGCAGAGAGTAAATGGCAAATCCTTACACTAAAACCTTTCCACAGCTCTTTTGTAACCATGACAACCCTCATCGCTTTCAGCCAATCGGAAGCTCGCATTTCCTCTCCTTGTACACTTTGACGCCATCTTGAAATTACACCTTAGTTTGTTAGAGCAGCACCTACATTAAACAGCATAACTGTTTTTCGTTTTTATATGTTACATAATCCGACATGAGCAGTTCTCGAAGCAAACCAGCATCCACAGTCAACAAGACACACGGTGAAGTTGATCCGGACCGAAAGACTGTCGGAGGAATGCTGAAGAAGCTCAAATCGAAGCGGAGTCAGACGGAAAAGTGGCCTGTTGTCACCGAGGATGAGCTTAAGGCTCTGGGAAGAGAGATTTCCCCAGATCACATCCTAGGTCTCCGGGATGTTACCGAGGGTATGTTAACGTAACATGTTAACTAAGTTTAAAATTATATTAATCAGAAGAAAGTTGGTTAGGATGTGTTAGGATATTGTATCCTGGATACAGCTAGCATTGTACTCTACTAGTTACCGCTAATATGATGGCAGTATGTTCTATAAAATTGGCTTTTATAGCTGTAATGTAAGGAAATGGATGTTGATATGCATTAGATTAATTTAAGGTTTATTGAATTTGAAGTCCCACATTCTTCTTGCCTGGTATTCAGAATACACACTTCTTCAATACTTTACGATTTTGTATAAAGATACTGAAATATATTATACTGGATTTACTTGTCAAACACCCTTCCCTTTTGTTAGAGCCGAGGTAATCAAAATATTGAGCCGGGGATACAGTTTAAATTATTTATTCCACGTGAATGAACATCGGGGGTGCGCCCACAACATCATTGATTATGAAGCGGACAAACTGTGGGTGAACTCAAAAAGCAAAACTAACTAAAGGACGGCAAGTGTCTCATAAGCTTTTGTTAGAGACTTCTGGTGCTCCTCCACTCACTCTTCCAGCGGGATGTCTGGATGTCTGACTCTGGGTCCCCTTCCACCAGAAAATCCACAGGTAACCTTGGCTCCCTCCCAAACATTAACAAATAAGATGTCTTGCCAGTAGACTGGTGCGCAGTGGTGTTATAAGCATAAATCACCTGAGATAAATGTCAAGGCCACCTACGCTTCTGCTCAGGGGGAAGGGCTCGCAACAGGTCATGTAAGGTCCGATTAAACCGCTTACATTGACCATTACTCTGGGGGTGGGGGGTAGTGTGGCTTTTTTCGATGTTACACATTTTTCAAAGCTGCTGAATAAGACTACTTTTCAAAATTTCTCCCCTGATCTGAGTGGATGCGACTTGGGGGACCGAATAGCTGAAACCAGTTTTTCACCAAGACCTCTGCAACTGTACTTGCCCGCTGATCTTTAGTAGCCACTGTCTGGGTATATTTTGAAAAAACGTCTGTCATAACCAAAACGTTTTCTTTCCCATCTGTTGATGGCTCCAGCACAGTGAAATCTATGGCCAAAATCTCATGAGGCCAGGATGCTTTGACTGAACCCATATGGGTCTTTACTTTGGGCTGCAGAGCTTTGGACAGCACACACCTCTCACAATTTTTACACCACCTGTCTACATCCCTGTACATGTTTGGCCAGTAGTACCTAGAGCGGATCAGCTGTAGAGTGCGTTCTACCCCCAATGGCCATGTTCTTCATGAAGAGAGCGGAGGACATGTTCATGTAAACACTGAGGTAACATCAGGTTTATGGACACAACAGTAGAGCACTGACTCCCTCTCCCTGATATGGCCCCACTGACGAACCAGCTCTCTCGTGCCCTTACTTGGCGTCTGTCTCTTTGGCATTTGGCATTCTGCACTCTACCCAGTATTTTAAACAGCTGCCAATAGTGGGGTCTTGCGACTGCAACACAAAGAGGTCTGACGTCTGACAAATCTAAGATAGGGAGCACACTCACTTCTGCTTGTACACCATACACTTCGTCCCTCTCCTCAGGGGGCAAGTGGAGGCGGGACAGTGCATCCGCATTTGCATTTTGCGAACCTGGGCGGTATTTAAAGGTTGTATAGAGGATTTTCTAAGGAAGGAGAAATCCAGCGACTGTTTGTTCTTTTTCAAATGTTGCACATGTGTGAACCCCCACACAGCTCCCTAAGTAGAAAAGCCGCCTCCTGCCTCCTCCTTACGCTTACGCCGCTTGTTTATAGCTGCTGTGAATTGCTGTAACTATACGTTTTCAAATGATAAGCAGAAGTTACCTGTCCAGAAGTAATTTAGTGACCGACGCATCAGTCTTTAGACCCTCTGCTTCAGTGCACGCCATCGCTGGAAGAAATCTCTGAGAATCACCTTAGTTTGGCTTCGCTCCTTTTCCCCTTCTCTTCTTCTTTCAGCGACCTCAAAAATGGACTTTATTTGCAGCTAACTGGTAGTGGATTCTTGTCTGCCATTGCAACAAAGTTTGTGCTAACTGCGAGGAAGCTGCAGTTGGAAAAAGCCTCTGCGTTGGTTGAGTAAACAGCGTCTTGCATCTGTGGAATGTGTGACAGGCGTATGTAAACCACGTAATCCCAGCGCGCCGACAAGTCAGTTACGCTAGAAATGTAGGGAGTTTGATTAATACCCTAACATAGATAACGAGGTAGCCTCATTATCTATTGGCTAATTTTTAGCTGGCCCCACCACGTTCACAGTTGATGGATTTTCATTCTTTTTTTTTTGGTCATCATAATTACAAGGCTGCTGCATCTCTATAATGCTATCATTGACAATTTAAAACAAAAAAAATATCCTCCATACAACCTTTAATAGTCAGGTCAAATGAGGCTAACTCGGAGGCCCATCTCTGCTCTGCAGCACTTAGTTTTGCTGTTCCCAAATGGCTCAGAGGGTTGTTACCTGTGAATACTGTACATTTATTACCAAGCAAGTCCTCTCTAAACATATTAGTAACAGCCCATTTAAGGGCAACCAGCTCGAGCTTCATAGAGCTATAGTTCTTCATATTCAGCTCTGTGGGTTTTAAGCTCCTACTTGCAAATGCAATGGGTTTCAACTTACACCCATGCTCTTGGGATAAGACTGCGCCCAAACCCCTATGGCTTGTGTCTACCTTCAAAACAAATGGCCTCTTGAAATCTGCATAGGCAAGAACAGGAATGGTTATTAAGGCCGTTTTCAGTTTGACAAAACTTTCCTCTCATTCAGTGTCCCAAAACTCAATTACTGGCTTCTTTACCCTTCCTACCAGGGGGAAGAAGCTTTACAACCAACCAATTCAATGGCCCAGCCATATTTGAAAACCCTGCAATAAACCTAAACCTTCAGTAAGAAGAAGCAAACCCCAAAAATGATCTTAGCTCAGCCAGGTTCTGGGGTTGCTTCCACTCCCTCACTACAGCCACTTTATCAGGATCTGTGGAAGCACCATCAGCAGAGACTACATGGCTCAGGTACTTCACACGTTTCTGAAAAAACTTTCATTTAGAGAGCTTTAGCTTTAAACCCTGTGTTTCTAACCAGAAAATGATTTGTTCTAATCGTTCAAGGTGTTGCAGTACAGTGGCAGAAAAAACTATCACATCATCTAAATACAAAAGTACTGACTGGTGGCAACAGTCCCCAAAAATAGCGCGTTGCGCAAACCAAACGGCATATGGATGAACTCAAACAGACCGAAAGGGGTACAAAATGCTGTCTTTGCTTCGTCCTTTTCAGCCATCTCTGCTTGGCTGTAGCCTCTGGCCATATTTAATGTGGAGAACCAGAGCCAAAGCATCCAGCGACTCCTCTATTCTTGGAAGAGGAAATGCAACTTTTCTGGTCTTTACATTTAACAGCCTATAGTGTACACACATGCACAATGAACCATCTTTTTTAAGCACCAGAACTGTTGAGTAGGAATATGGACTGCTGCTCTCCCGAATTATTTGACTTTGCAGCAACTGTTGGATGTGATTACGGGCCAATTCATATTGTGAGGGGGGAATCCGCCTGTATGGCTGACGCACTAGAGTCTCATCTAGTAGGGGGATTTCATGTTTTATAAGTTCTGTGCATCCCACATCTAGATCATTTCGTGCAAAAACTCTGCTATACTTTGCTAAAAGAGCCTTAGCTTGTCAGTCTCCCTCATCTAGGTTTTCAAACTCACATAAATCAATCGCACTTTCCCTTGTCACCTCCTACAGCAACACCCTGAGGTACCACCCGCTACACTTTTCTTTTCTGAATGTTTTAATTTCACTGTTTAACTGTTATACATTAATTCTAAAATCTTTTCTTTCTTTTTCATCTTTTTTTTTAAACCAAAAACAATGTAATGTAACCCTCACTGATTTTATTGTGTAATACTTGCCAGATTTGTGGTTCACATTAATGTGCTTTATGGTTATTCAAGCTTCCTTAAGGCCGCCACACACTTCAGGAGAATTTGCCTGATTTTGGAAGCAATTTATTCTCCCCAAGTTCAGGGAGGCATGACCCGACTTTCTGTCTTTGTGTGCGATTTTGTAGCTGCTGCACTCCTCTTGTGTGGTGTCGGTGTGACTCTGAGCTGCTCTGTCAGATCGTAACCACCAAGCATCAGCAACGCTACGGAGAGGAGTGACGGACACAGAGGCGCAAGATACAAGCTCGGGGTGTAGCGAAAACAATGAGAAGACTTAGGCCCAATCCCAATTCTCCCCCTTAGCCCTCTGTCTTTGTCTTAGCCCTACCCCTCTGTCTTTAAACAGAGGGGTAAGGCAAAGGGGTGTGTTTTAACCCTTAGAAATGGGACACCCCTTTGCAGTCGCAACAATATGACATTATTTTTAAAGTTTTGAAGTATTGTGCTCCTTTTGAGTTTGTTTTAAATGAACTTTGCAAAAAGTCAAATGTTTTTTTAATTTTTTAATTTGTTAAAATGACTATACTCTGTACAACATATGTAAATCAAATTTTAATCAACTGTAACACAAAATTAAAATGCTGCAGAGGTGGACGGAGTTGTAGAGGATGCCTGGTACACACAAAAAAGAAAACAAAATTAATACATAGTCATAAACATATATAGTTGTTCTGGTACCTACAAATATTATAGAATGTAATATACCTTATATTTTATTTTCAAATTCTCCCACTTTTTTGAAGCTTGTTGGGCTGACACAACTCCAACAAGTCCAGCCTCCTACAAGAAATACAAATGTGATTAATAACATGTCATTAAATAGGAGATAATTTACAAGGTGAAACGAAACAATAATATTTTAGGCGATGCATGTTCGTAATACTACACATGTTACGGTACACATTCTACCGTAACGTGTGTATAGTTCTAAACGCGCATGAGACGAGTTACGAGGCGAAATACAGCGATATATTTGACACATTCTAGTCTAACATATATGCGTATATAGTTCTTTTAGGCCATGTGTGTTCGTAATACTTTACACATTCTACCATAACAAGCGTATAGTTCTAACCGGGCATGTTACGATAAGCCGTATATGTCAGAAAGCGTAAATGCTGCTGCCATGAGTATACCTACAACTTTTCAAAAGTTACTACAGTTTTATACAACTTTTTATGAGGTTCTTGAGTGCAAATACTCACATTTGTCCAATTTCTTCCCGATTGCCGACACTTCCCGATTTCCGTGTTGGTTTTTGCTCCGACTTGTGTTAAGCCACGCCTATCCCCTTTGCGCAAAGTGTGCATCTGAAAACGCTTTGCGCAGAGGGGTATCATAGCCCTTCCCCTTAGCCCTCGCCCTTACAGAAAAGAGTATTGGGACACCCCTCTGTCTCTCGTGAACGTGCACAACAGAGGGGTAGGGCTAAGACAGAGGGCTAAGGGGGAGAATTGAGACGCAGCCTTACTATTACTACTTACTACTACTCACCTCTCATAAAGTGGTACATTTAAAGTGCAGCATCTCATCCACATTATCCATAGAAATTGTCCTCCGCAAATAATGACACCCAGTCCACAAAACTGCACTATTAATCCAGTTTGAGGCGTTCTTTAAAAGTTAAAAGGCGAGAGTAGTTCTTCACGTGTGTCTGTTTACATCCACGCACCGAACGGTTTGAGGTGAAGCTGCAGATTAGCGATAGTGACTGTACTTCCTGTGTACTTCCTGAGAACTGAGTCTGATAAGGAGTAGGAAAGCTGCTGGACCAGACGGGATCAGCCCCATGCTCCTTAAGTCCTGTGCAGATGAGCTGTGTGGAGTTATGGAGCATGTCTTCAACCTGAGCCTAAAGCTGAAGGTGGTGCCACAGCTCTGGAAGACCTCCTGTGTGGTACCTGTGCCCAAGACACCGCACACCAAAGACCTCAACAGCTTCAGGCCAGTGGCTCTCACATCTCATCTGATGAAGACTCTGGAGAGGCTCGTCCTGGGGCACCTCCGCTCCACGGTGAGCTCAGTGATGGACCCGCTGCAGTTCGGTATCGGCCTGGCATCAGAGTAGAGGACGCCATCATCTCTCTGATGCACCGCTCGCTGTCCCACCTGGAGAGGCCCGGCACTGTGAGAATCTTGTTCTTCGACTTCTCCAGTGCTTTCAACACCATCCAGCCGCTGCTCCTGAGGGACAAGCTGGAGTGGGCAGGAGTGGACTGTGACCTGGCTGAGTGGATCCTGGACTACCTCACAAACCGGCCCCAGTTTGTGAGAGCCCAGGACTGTGTGTCTGACCTCATGACCTACAGTGTGGGGGCGCCCCAGGGCACAGTCCTCGCGCCCTTCCTCTTCACCCTCTATACTGCAGACTTCAGACATATAACACGGACAGCTGTGTCCTGCAGAAGTTCTCTGATGACTCCACCATCATCGGTTTCATCACGGACGATGACGACGCTTAGTACAGAGGACTAACGCAGGACTTTGTGGACTGGTGTCACCGGAACCACCTTCTCATCAACGCGGGGAAGACCAAGGAGATGGTGGTGGACTTCCGCAGACGCCACTCTACTGCCCCCCCACCAGTGAACATCCAGGGAAGAGACATTGAGAGAGTGGACTCTTACAAGTACCTGGGTGTTCATCTGAACAATAAACTGGACTGGACTCATAACACAGATGCACTGTACAGGAAGGGCCAGAGTCGGCTCTATCTCCTGAGGAGACTGCGGTCCTTTGGAGTGAGAGGGCCACTCCTGAGGACCTTCTATGACTCTGTGGTGGCATCAGCCATCCTGTACGGTGTGGTCTGCTGGAGCAGCAGCATCACAGAGAGGGAGAAGAAGAAACTGGACAAGGTCATCAAGAAGTCCAGCTCAGTCCTGGGCTGTCCTCTGGACTCGGTGCAGCAGGTGGGGGACAAGAGGGTCCTGGCTAAACTCATGTCTATGCTGGACCATGAGTGTCACCCCCTGCAGGACGCCCTGTCTGCTCTGGAGAGCAGCTTCAGTGACAGACTGATTCACCCTCGCTGTGTTAAAGAGAGATTTCGCAGGTCTTTCCTTCCTGCTGCTGTCAGACTGTACAGTGATCAATGCTAGTCATGTGTCATCCCCATGGCAACCACGTGTCATCTCCATAGTAATAATAACAATGTGCAATATTATTTAAAGTCACTTACCTGCTACTTATTTATTTAACCACCACTGTCCATCACTGCACTGTACACAATCATCTGAGTCACTTTATTGTAGTAATATTATATATTACTATACTGGAGTCACTTTAACTGCTGTTTGTTCACTGCTCAGAATCAAAGACACTTATTGTGCAACGTTCCTGTGCCTTTTAGCTTTACAGTGTTGTGTTTTTTAGTTGATTGTAAATACTTATTATTATTTATCTTGATTTTGATGCATGCTCTTATTTTCCTAATGTTTCTGAAACTTGAGTTGTGACACTGCAATTTCCCCATTGTGGGACAAATAAAGGATTATTTTATCTTATCTTATCTTTATCTCCAATCTTTTATGCTTTAAAAAGCATGCATCTGAAATATTGCACCATATTTCACAAATAATAATAACACAGTTTTGACTTGTATCTAAACTAGAAGTGCAATGCTCTGATCTTTTGAACACTTAAAGAGTCTCAAAGCAAATGGTTTTACTGTAGACAGGAAACAGCTGACAGGATCACGCTCACAACTTTATAGCCTGTGGTACGCAGCCATATCCCGCTTCAGTCTTTGTGATGGGAGATTTAAAATCTCATAAGATTCTCCTTGTGTCTGTGGTGTGCGCTTTCTGTTGTTTAAAAATCATTTAAGACCGAAAAGTCCTATAGTGTGTGGCAGCCTTTAGTTACTGATTCTTTCTATTAGGGCAAGTGGGGGAATAATGTGCTATGTAGTTTGTTTTCTCTCAATAGTTTGACAATATTCAATAATGGAGCTGGAGTATTTGCTGTCTTGTGAGGTCACCAACGTTTTATCACATCTGTGTACTCATTATTGAACAGTCTTTGTTAGAAACTTAGTCTGGCTTGTTTGGACTTTTTCCAGCCGTAAAAACAATGGTAGTACTAACCCTGTTTCTCCTGATGATATCGTTACTTACTTGTGCCATGAGCTTGAAACCTTAGGGGCTTGACTCCCCTTATCAAACAATGGTCTCAAAGTGTTTGTCATGTTTCTGATTAAAATAATTAGATTTGTTCACACAGACACATCATTGTTTTGCCTTTCAGATTACTTGTGTAAACCTGAAGACAACATTTACAATATTGACTTCACACGATTCAAAATCCGAGACTTGGAGACAGGAACAGTCCTTTTTGAAATAGCTAAACCTCCTACCAGTGGTAAGTGTGATCTATTTTGTAATGTAAAACATTTCAACTATTGTATTATTGGTGAGGTATTTTGAGTTTTGTTTGAGATTTGTTCACACATAAAAAGGTTTGAAAAAATCTCATATGTTTGCTTTAGGTCCCGTGGAAGGTGAAGAAGAGGGTGCAGATGTAGACATCAGTGCTGGACGTTTTGTAAGATATCAGTTTACTCCAGCCTTTCTAAAACTGCGCACAGTTGGTGCTACGTAAGTTACAAAATCTCCCCATCTATATTAAATTATATATTTTACTTTCTTTTGATGACTGGCATGTAATATCTAATGGCCATTTAAATTTCTTTTTCCAGTGTTGAGTTTACAGTTGGTGATCGACCAATTAACAGCTTTCGTATGATTGAAAGACATTACTTTCAGGGGCGTCTTCTCAAGAACTTTGACTTTGACTTTGGCTTTTGCATTCCCAACAGCCGCAACACATGTGAACATATTTATGAGTTTCCACAGCTTCCAGAAGACCTGAGTAAGGTTTACATAATTTGTTGTGTGTTGTATTATTTACACTCATTAACCCTTACTCCCCTCACATCCAGTTCGCAAAATGGTGGAGCATCCATATGAGACCAGATCAGACAGTTTCTACTTTGTGGATAACAAACTCATCATGCACAATAAAGCAGACTACGCCTACAATGGTGGTCTGTAATGCTGTATGGGACAAATTGTGTGCAATATGAAACCTATCCTGAGGTTCCCTGAGGTGGAGCTGAAGTATTTTCTCAAAGTAAAGACAAATCACAGCAACAATCTCCAAAACCAGCGGACCACATCTGCCTTCATATGAACTCATTCATCAGCACAGGACAGAGCTCACATTGTGGGACTCAAGGAACAGCTGTCCTAAATATTTCTCTTTTCTCTCAGTCTGTGTCATGTTTTGCTTTAAATCTATTGCCTTACATTTTGTTGTCTCTGCTGGAAAGGGACACTTTAGTGACACACCTTCAAAGGGAAAATCCAGTAGACCTCTATCAGAATTTTAGATCTTCTCATTTGAACTACCTTTTGCTTGTAAACTGTGTTTTGTTTTTGTTCTGCAAAAATGACCTGAATTAAATGTGTTGCAGTATTTTAAGTATATGTCATTATGTTACCAGTAGTTTCTTTATTTAAAAATCTTTATTAATCATGTGCAGCATTTGGATACTTGTATTTAAATAGAATACATTTTTACAAGGTATAATATAGGATTTGTCTTAATAAATTCATGTTGGAATTGATGTTACTAGCTATCTAGTTGGTTAAAATGCATTACTCTCAAAAGTTGTATCTACTTTTGTGTTCAAAATACTGCTCAGGTGCTAAATTGAATTTTATTTGCCAACATTTGGATCCCATTTCCTTTTAGTCAACTGTATGTAGAATAATTAATTATTTTGCGCATCTAGGACACCCATTCATGTTTTTTTTGTCAGTGAAGATACAGCACAATGCAAGAAAAAAAAACTAACCAGTTTATTATGTTGAAACCAACCTTAACATAATTCTTTGCCTTGTCCCATAGTGGCTAACACTAATGTCTCTGACCAAACGACAAGGATCAAACTCTGCAGCTCTTCTTAGATGCATAGAACATCACATAGCATAGTCTATGCATTGGATTTTTGCAGTAATGTGGCTATACTAATGAATAGCAATTACAAACTGCATGCAAAGACAAGTGTTGCCTTTGGCTCATGATGTTTTTCATCAGTAATTTTAGTAGTTTTCCTGAAAATGTCATTTTTCAACCTCAGTACATCTTGTGATTGTTGTAGTTTTATTTTATTTGCTCTGAGGGAAAACATCTTCATGTATTGATAAATTATTTAAATTACATTTGCTTTTATACGTCATCAGGGACTTGTCAACCTTAATGCTTAAACCGAACAAACATATCACAATGTTTACCAATGATACAATTAAATTTTATGCATCCACAATGGTACTTCCATGAAATGTAGCTTTTTATAAACGAGTTCCACCAAGCTCACATGATTTGTTGCATGAATACAATTCAAGTAGAGATTTTGTCTAAAACATTCTTTTCTGGAAATATTGAATAAAACATTGATCACAATGAGATTTATACTTTTATTACGCGCCTGCTTGGAAAAACTACACATCCCATAATTCCTAACACAAAACACAGCTAGCGGCTGTGGCACGTGGGTGAACATGGCGGCCTGCAGTGCAGACATGGCTGAAAACTCCAGCAGTAGCGATGATGAACAGCTCAAACGTTGGCAGGAGGCTGTGTGGGACAGTCCCGCTATTGGAGCTAAAGGTAAACAACCCCTACTTTTTGGTAGGATGTACGAGTATGATAATGTTAAAAATAAGCGAACACGAAATATACAACGTGAACTTTCTTTAGTTTTCGTCTCTGTAATATGTGCCATACGTTTGTCTGCTTGTGTTTCCATCCATGTAGCCTGTGGGCTAATTGTGTTTAAGTGTACTAGTGTACTACGTTGATGTTTAAGATAGTTGATTCTATTTGTTACAGATGCCAGTAGCAACAAGAAACCTTCAAAACGGTAGGTATTACTGGCATAAACCTTTATAATAATGCCACTTCCTCCATACAGACTGCAAAGCGTTATTTTGTTTCACTCTTGCTTTTCTCTTGAACAGTTTAGTTGTTGCAGACCATGATCATGATGGTAATGAGCTCCAAGTCACTCAGGGCTTCCAAATGCATGTGGCGAAAAAGTTAGGTACAATGCTTGATAGGTGGGTATGACAAACACTGTTTTATATGAATAGAATCTGTTTGTTTTGTCTACTGACCTGGCGTCATTGTCAGTTTCATATCAGAGAAGCAGTCTTCAGCCCTACCCAATGTAAATACCGAAACAACTGACAATAAGGATGATGAGGATGAAGGTAAAATTATGGTGACATTTTTTTTTAGAATACAAATTTCAAAATGTTAAATGTAAACAGATATTTTAAGCCTTTTTTCTTGTTTCTTTATCATTAAATTTGAACTGTGTAGACCTACATCTTATTACTATATATTATACAATTACCATAGAAAGGTGTTGATAATAAATATGTATCAGTACTGATTTATGTTTAATTATGTGTCATAAACTAAAGGTTAAACATTGTAAAAAAAAAATACTTTTTTTAGGTTTTCGTCTGTTCACCACATCAGTCCCAGGACAAAAAATTGAAGAACCACCTCCCCCAAAACGTCGCTGCATTCCCAGCTCAAGGTAATCATTTAAAATTCAGATAAGCGTTGTTTTTGGTTTGTTACACATGTGTGTTCCTTCTAAGTTTCTTCATTATCTCGCTTGCATCTTTACAATATTTCCAGTTAGCATCAATTATAACTTACTTCTAATATTATGTACCCTCAGCCCTTTGGAAAGATGTTTTTAAAGGTGCATTGTGCAGCCTTTCTGGTGGAAGGTCTGGCACCTGCTTGTCTTCATGAAGATGTTATTGCTTTATTAAACCTATTTATCTCAACTATGGGCTACTTTACAGGTCAGATCTGTGGACATGCAACTTCATTCACAGATAGAATTATTGTATTTTTAAGCAATGGAAACATCCGTAATGAATAAATGCTAGATGTAGATGTGTTTAATGTCATACCATGGAACCTTCCAGACAAAGCAATAACATCTCCTTGGAAATAAGCAGGTGATGGACCCTCCACCAGAAGATTCACTTTTATTATCAGAACTAGTTAACTGTGAGCGAAAATGCTTTGCGATGTTACTTCAAATGTTTCTGTGAATCCAACATTTTTATATTGTTAGCGACAGTGACAGCGAGATGGAAACACGATTAAAGGAGGCCGCCATCTCCATTAAAGACCTCATACCACCATCAACATCACATCTCCCGACCAATTCAGAGACGCCAGGGACTCCCAGCTTGGAAACAAAAGAAAACATTAAAAAGAAAAAGAAAAAGAAGCAAATAAATCCAGAAGACAATGATCAACAGGACTCAAAATCTACTTGTGACAATCCAAGTGAACATACAACCCAACATGAGGCACAAACTACAATAAAACAGAAGA
This sequence comes from Taenioides sp. WSHXM2023, assembly GCA_029959045.1. Lineage (NCBI taxonomy): Eukaryota > Metazoa > Chordata > Actinopteri > Gobiiformes > Gobiidae > Taenioides > Taenioides sp. WSHXM2023. The sequence continues at coordinate 12,881,226 of CM057089.1, forward strand.
AGAAAAAGAAGAAAAAGAACAAAAAAAACTCATTAGGAAATGATTGTGTGTTGAAATAACTTTGACACACATCTCATGCATAGTTCCATGTTTAAAATAATCACTGTTATGGTTACGTTTTTGAAAATAGACTTTAATTGTTTTCTAGGATACACCTTTCATTGTGTAAAAAAGTAACATACCATTCACAAGTTACAAGTTCATTTCAAATAAAAACAAATATAAATTTTCATTATGTTTTGATAATTGTTTGTTTTACATTAATAAACTCAAATCTATAGATTCCCTGATTTATTTTAGCACCATCTTGTCACAAAGTCCAAATAGAAGAAGTGTATTTGATTGTGTCATGAATTATGATCATGTTGTGCACAAAACTCATTTTCTGGTGGAACCATATGTGGATTTTTGACTTGTATAGTTGCACTTTTAAGGAAAACATTACTCTGTAAAACTATTCAAACTAGGCATACTCGATGAGCATGCAGTGACAACACAGCTGCCAAGTTTGTGACTTTTTGGTAATATAACCTGTATTTACTGAAACCTTTTCTCATCTTTCCTCATCTTCTTGCATAATTAATTATATTTCCAATGTCCTTCCGGTGATCCTTCTCATCACTATGGTCAGGCCTTTGCCCATATACACTTCCATATATTGGTCCATTGTCACTGTGCAGTGGAGACCAGTTGTGAAGGCATGTATGAGCTTATGTCTGGAGGTGATGGTGACAGGAGGTGGGACTGGTGACTCTCTGTGGACTGAGAGGATGGATACAATTCTAGGCTTTCCGAAGAGGCTGTTAGAAATTATGAAAAATCTTAATTATAAAAGCATTTTACTCTGTAACAATGTATGTTTATCACTATGCATCCAATTTTTTTGAGAACCACTGTGTCACAAAATAATATGTTTCCACATAAGAATGTAATAGTGGATTCTATGTATCACCTAAATGCTTCTCTTTTGCTATGTAAATTTCATATTGGTTAACTTATATTGTGACGTGCTATTATTACCTGGTACAGGTGTGTGAGGCTGGAGATGTAATGATTCTTCCTCTAAAGGTGTGTCTGTGTCTTCGTCTGGGTCAGCTGTAAGTATCTATCAAAGTAGAAAATTATATACATTATATCTATTTTTATTTCAATATCTTGCAGTGTTATGTTGCAGTTCTAGCCTTCCTTCTACCTGTCTGACAGCTGCAAGGCTGGTGAGGGTGCCCAGACTGCTGCTGTCAGTGATGACCATGGCCTGGGACAGCAGACCGGACGAATGGTACTGGGGTGAGTCTGATTTGTTGTACGCTATAACATGTACACAAGAAACAAAATTAACAAAAACAAAAAAGCTCCTTTAGACTTAATATTTATAAATAGTCTATAAATAGTCTTAACATTAACATTGCCTTGTTCCCCTATATACTATCATACATCTCTGTTTAATCATAGAGCGTTCTAACAGTATAGTTTATACGTGTTTTTGCTTACTGTGGCAGGGTAGTGGTGCCATGGTGGCCATGAATTGACTGGCTCCCATGTGACTCTGGATCTGCTGTGACAGATTGGGCTGTGGGGAGCCATGGAGTTGCTGCTGGAACGAGATGGGCTGCAAAGTCGTAAAGCCACCCCCCACGTTGTTTATCACAGGTACGGTCTGTGGTTGTGTGGAAGCTAAACCTGGAAATCAAGGAGCAACATATAATACTATAATCAGGGAGTACACTGGTGTGTGTGTGTTTAATCAAATTCTCCACTACTATTGAACTACTATGAAGAAATTAATGCTATGTTTCAATACAAAGTCATAGAACTACCTATAAGTAATGAAGACTCTCCCAGGCTCATGACACTGGGCAGAGAGGCCATGATGAGCCCTTGAGAGGAGGTGGAGGACAGACTGTGTAGTGACGTCAGGGTGCTGACAGGAGGCAGTGATCCACCACTTGATACCTGGATAAGCGCATGTTCAGTCATACCATAGTAGTACAAGGCTCTCCACTAATATTGGCACTTTGGATAAAATCTATAGAAATGCAGTTTTCCAGCTGGATTTATTAATTTGTTTATTATTAATGATTAAAAGTAAAGAATAGATTAATCAAAATAAATGTGCCAGGTTTTATATCTGAGGGTTTTTGGAACAGTTTGTATTATTACAGCCTTGTTTTGGTCAAATGTGCAAATATTAATGGAGGGCAAAGTTATCATGAGAGGAAACGCCTGTCTTCTTGATCTCTCACCATTTTGGAGTTATGGCCTTCGACTAGAGTGTGACTGGGCTCCAGTGTGACAGGGCTCACCACCAACCGTCCTACACGCTCCCCTCCTGTACCTCTCACTGAGCTCAGATTGTCACAAGAGATCTGCTGGCTGTACTTCAGACCTGGACAACAAAACCATCCTGTGAACCTGACTAATAAGAAATTATTTATACTTCATATATAATAGAATATGAGTATCAACTATTTCCAAAAATGTGTCTAACAATAAAATGCTTATGCATTATATATTACATTATAAATTTGTAGTACACTCAACTGGAAAGCATATAGTTACTAGTACACTACACTATAAACTACAAAGGCTTAACAAATAAAGCTTACATGGTAAAAAGGGAACTGTGAAGTCATAAACAAGTGATACATTATGAGAATATTACCGTGCTCTGGACTTGGAGGGAGAGCTGTGTTTGCAGAGTTGACAGAGGGGTTGGTGAATGGCGTGTCCAGGGCCAGTTTATGGCGGAAGGCCTCCTCTTTGCGACGGTTTGCAAACCAGTTGTACACACGCACCTCAGTGACCAGGTTAGAGCCCAGACCTGCCAGCTGGGATGGGGACACGCCCCTCTGTAAGCACTCTGCCCTGTGCATACATGGGTCAAAAAACATACCCAACATAAAGTAACACTGGCTGGAACCAGTGGTGTAGTGGAGATTTTTTAAGTGGGGGTAAGTGATTCATGACGTCATCACTTGTCCTCTCATGTCACTATATGACAGTACTGGAAATGTCATAAGCCTATGCAGGTTGTTTTCAACATTGCCAATAGCTCCGGTTTGACATTTAAGTTGTATATTTGTTATTTTTTATCTCACGTCGGGAGAAGTGGCAGGACGGCGTACCCCACGCGGACCACGCCCACTACACCCCTGGCTGGAACCATCCTAGAAAGTTTGTTTTACCTGTTGCATTCCTCCACTAAGCCCTCTCTCTCCTCTTTGCTGGGGTTCTTCTGCCTCTCGTAGGCATGAAACAGGATCTGCAGTGAGGCTGGACCCCATTTGAATCTGTTCCTGCGTCCTTTTCTGTTGTCCTCTCCTTGGTCGTCTATTGAAGCCAGCCCATGTTTGGCATTGGTAAACTCTGAAAGGTAATGCAATACTTTGTGGTTTGTTCTGTGCTTATCATCAAGCTGCAGAATAATTAAAATGTAATGGCACTGCAAGAAATTAAGTGCAATGATAATTATGAGGTATTATTAACTCATCACTGCGATTGCAGTGTTGCCTGTTGCATTATTAATCTGATATTTTACGTTCCCTAAATATATAAATCAGTTTGTATACTCACGTTGGCTGATCTCGCACTGCTTCTTGACATACCAGCTGTACAGTGCAGCCCTCTTCTGGTTCTTCATGGGTGTGCCTTTATTGAGGTGTTGTGAGAGGTGGGACTGGTTCAGCCCTGTCGACTCCACCACCTCTCGCTGTGGCAGATTATGCTGCAGCATGTAGCTTTTGATCATTTTTGCAACATGCCATGGATCCTCTCTATGGACAAAACAGAAAACATGCTGTTATGTGTCAGATATGAATATATTGAAGGTTTCACGCTAAAAAGGTGTCTGGAACATTTCATACATAACCAGAGGCACTAACAGGTCCAGGTCATTAGCATTTATGAACCTTGTAATGTAACCATCTCCTATGTAATTGACAAGTACTAATAATAAATCAACATAATATCATTTTTAAATCTAAAATAGTGTGCAGAATACTTTGCTCTTACAGTAAGAGGGAAGTGGTATACTGAGGCATATTGACAAAGTGAGATAAGAGAAAGCACACAGGGCCAAAGTGCTGGACTTTGACCCTCATTTGTATCAATGAGGAAAACCAAAGAAGCTTTAAATCATAATAATGTTACACTGTAGAAGATGAAAATAATGCACACAAATGGAGTCAAAGTTGTACAAATCATGCTTCTCTAGTCTGGGCTAGGGTACATAATTTGTGAGAATTACTTAAAATTTAGCTTTTTTTTTTTTTTTTAAACCAGTTTTATTTTTTTAACATGATTTCAATATTACATTTATCACCATCACAATTCACTGCTAGATAGGCCAGGATTTCACACAATGGCTTGCCACATATTTAAAATTATTGTTGAAAAAGCACTGACCGGCTTGTGCAAACACACAGCGTCACATGTTAGTTGTTTTCTATTAATCTTCACCTCGAGCTTTTGCGTATATAGCTGATTTATTAAGAAATGGTTACAGAATAATGATGAGGGTGGGTAATTAGTAACCAGCCAAAGGAGGAACCCTCTTTAAAAATCGCCTCAGAAGCCAGTCTGCAGTGAGGGACAGGCCGAGAAAGGAAGACTGGAGAACCACTGGATAATATCACGTTTATATATAACAATTGCATGGATATGTTGTTAACAGTATGGATATATTGTCAGGTAAAGTGGTATGATTGTAATTAGTTAATTGGACTTGTGCATGTGCAAAAAGAACAAAAATATAAATTTAAGGGCTGTACATGACATTTGGGACTAGGATATTGCAATGTGCTTTAACACTTTGTATAGTCTTCCTGTCAATTGTATGCATGACCTCTTGTGATGGTAAAATATAATATAATAACTGTAAATTAATTTTGGGTGTTTCTAGGCATTTTTGGAATCTGTTAATAGTGAAGACTTACTGCAAAAGCCGGTCAACCTCAGCTCTTAGCTTGGCAGCCTCTTCTGGATCTAATTTGTCCAGCTCTCTGAAAATAGGTGGCGGGTAGTCCATTTCACCCTCCTCAGAGCTCTCCCCATCGCCCCTCTCTGCCTTCTCGGCTCCACCACTGTTGCTCAGCCTGTCCCGCTCTAGCTCCCCCACGGCTTGGATCAAGACCTCCCGGGATAGTCCAGATCCCAACAAGGCCCAGACTAGCTGTTCTTGAAGTGCGGTCAGTTGGTTTCTCCTTGGTGTCCTGTCTTCTGCGTCCATTGCTAGGAAGATAGGTCCCGCTACTGCAAACAAACACAGCTAAACCAACCCAGCAGACTGCACTGGCTCCAGTACACCTGTAGCCCTTTTCTAGCTAAAATTTCATGGTATGCTTTAATTTTCTTGAGTATTTCCTCTTGATGTGTCCTGAGCTGCCTAGTTTTTAGCTCTCCACCTGCTGTTTTGCTATTCAAAGGTCAATTTTTTCTTGTTTGAACCTCCTCTACACCCCCTCCTCCTTACACAGGCCCGGTGAACTTTGTCCCTGCTCTCTCAAGCCCCAGCAGCGACCAAAGTGCGTTTTAAACAACAATAAATGACAAACTTGGCAGCTGAGGTGGCAACAGCTTACTTATATTTCTACTCAAAGTTTCAGTCTAGAAAACGTAAACCTGGGCTAATTTACTGCTTATCACTGTTTGGTTTTGTACCTGTACCTACAAAATCCTTTCTTCAACTTAACAAAGCTGAACTGGCAATATTGAGCAAATGGATACAATCACTGACCACATATGATCAAAGAAAGAGTGCAAGTGGAACTCAACTTCCCTTCCCCTTTGTTGATGCCACAAGAGGGCACTGCTGTGTCATCCATCTGTACAGTGTAACCTGGAGCCTATCATAGAGCCTGGTCCAACTTGATGTGACCCACTTGGTTGTTTACTTTTAGCTACAATAAATTAATATTGTAATAGTCTTAATCTAACATCTAACAGCTATGTTTTGTTTTTGTAATTTGAGACTTGTTTTAAACTCTTTTAAAATTTAATTGTATACACACTATATATACAGATACATTACATTTTATGTCCTGTGGGGGATGTTACTTGAATTAAATAGCAGTCCATCACTTTGAAGCATTAAGTAACTGTCCTCTGTCTTGCTGGCAAAGGGAGCACAACATTTTTTTTCCTTCTTAAAAACAGGGCAACTGACACTGACTACACTACACTACTGTAGTAAGTGTAGTGTAGTAAGCACTGGAAAAACACATTTTATTCATTGTATTCTTAGGTATTGTATTTCTACTTCTACTTATTTGATTTATGGGTCTCTTGCGTATATGTTACACAGAGGTATGGAATCTTTCAACCTTTATCAAAATGTCTTCTCCCTGTTTATTTCTATTATAGGTGTCTCTCTTGCTCTTTGTTGGAAATGTTGTTTTTCAGATTTGGCAGTAAAGAAAGGTTGGTGGTAGGAAGTAGCTACATGGGAAAGAAAAGTGGTGAGACCTTTGAGAGTTAATGTAGTCCTTTATCTTTGTGTTTCTTTCAGTGTAAAACGCTCACTTTCTCTACTGGGAGCACCTTATACCATTCTCAGGTTCAGCCTATCAGCACCTTTTTGTGTGGGGCTCCTGTTACCCCACCCCACCCTTGGGAAGATGGCATTATACTGTATTTGGAAAGGGTAACAGAGCTCCCTCTATCTCCCTGAGACATGCTACTGACCTGTAATTAAGTCCCATTGTACTATTCAGGGGGAAACTCCTCACCAAAACGGACAGAGGGCAATGTGTAGTGTGTGTGCGGATTTCCATTAGTTCATTTAGGACTGTGACTAATTCTGCACCACACAAGCTGGCTTTATCAAAAGGGACCACATGGAGCCTGTGGGCTAAAGAAAGTAGATATTTTTGAAGATAACATGAACTTTTCTGCTAAAGTAAATTTTTAAATAAAAGTTTCTTAAAAAAAATAAATAAATAAATAATAATAATAATAATAATAAATTATTATTATTATTATTATTATTATTATTATTATTATTATTGTATACATTGTAATGGTAAAAGCCATTCAAACTTTCTGAATGATAGTGTCATAAAGAGCCACATACAAAATTTACCAGGTTGACTATTTTGGACAATATATTGATTGATATATATTTTATATTTTAAATTACTTATTTTGCTTCTAAAATGTTGACCTATTATTTTACTATGTGACCTGGATAACCGTGATTATCAAATTAACTTAATGTTCCGGACATCCCTGCTTGGCAATGAAAGTGCCTCTAGCAATAAGCAGTATTTATCGCAGTATTAGTCGAAACTATTAATGTAGCACTATAATGGTAGGAGTAATAGTAATACTACAGTAAGTTTATGAAAGTAGTCTAGTGTGGTTCTGCACGGAGAAGAATAAAGTGACACTTCATCTATAGTATTCAATATTTAATACCAATAATATAATATCAGTCCACTTTTATAAATAAGACTGTATTGCACTTAGAGGTCGGCAGTATATTGAATTTTAAACTATATTATGAATGTTGTTTTGAATATATGTAAACTTTGAATTATTGGGTTTACTGTTTCATTAAGATAAAAAAAATGTAAATATCAAATGAACTATAGACGTATGACCACACCACTGTTAAAAGCCAGAAAAAGAGAGAGAAGTCAGCCAATGCATGTAAATGGTAACTTTACCTAATACTAATACTTGAGTAATATTTTGTCAGTACCAGTAGTTCTTTTACAAATGGCAAAGATCGATTGAGCTTGAGATGCAGCCCACACTGGCTACTTCTCATTGCTGATCCCATGCTGGCACTTTGTATCACTGAGTTCACACTCCTGGCTCCGTCTCTGTCTCGGACGAGTGCCCTCCCCGCTCTGCACACATACATTGCCCTATTCAGCCCCATTGATCATGCATGCAGAAATTTAACACACCCCTTAATTCCTGTCCAAATAGCCCCTGTCCCACTTCGAGAGCTGTGCCTGTTCCACTGCAGAGGGGAGACTAAGGTTGAACACTGCTGTTCTCAACACATCACTGCTCATTGACAGAAAACCAAATACCAAATAAAAATACCAAATGTATTGTAGATTGTCAGTATCAAGAAAGCCAATAATATACAACTAAACTTAGAACTTGGGATACCACCTTCAGCAGTTATATTTTATGACAAAAGTCACTCAAAAGTAATATTTTCAACATCGATTCAACATCTTACTCACTACCAATGCACTGAGAAAATATTCTGTCATTCCTTTCATCTTAATTGTTAATAAATGTATGGTATGTTAAGTTAGAAAGAGCAGCCATTCATTGCCATTTCAGTTTGGGCACCTGTTACTCTTCAAATAATCCTATAATCTCCCAATTTTATGGTATAATTTACTTAGACATTAAAAGGATTTTACTTAAACTTTGAGTATATGGCACTACAATTTTAAACCGGCTAAATGTTAAATCTGCCATTGTCTTTGTCTTAAAATACTCCTGCACTGATTTGCATTGGTTACTTGGTCACATGTTGAGTCAGTGTTGAGAAGATTAGCTGGAGCTGGCTTTAGCTCTAATTAAATACTTAAAACTAAGCAATGAATGAACAGCACACAAATGTGTGTTGTGCCCCAGTGTCGTGTACATAAGCAGGTTTGAACAAAGATGAAGAAAGAATTATTGTCCATATGGTTACAAGTAAATATGCTTGAGATTACAAAGCTATGTAAACATGGTAAAAGCAATACAAAACATCAGCAACAGGCAATATTACTGAAAGTTAAGTACGCAAAGAAAAGTTATTCAACAACATGATTTTTTTTTTTTTTTACACATAATAATATTAAAACATATATTTGTTACTGACTCTTAATCTTGTTGCATTATATTACTGGAATAATTTAAAGTCTTTGTATTTTAAGTTAACTCCTGCCTCGCAAACCTTTGAAACTTTTTCTGGATTTTTTTTTTTCCATTCTATGGGAGTTTGACAGGAAGTGGGGCCATGTGTGTTTCAAAATAAAAGCTGAAATTTGACTGCTATATTACGTGATTATAACTAGAAACCAGAGGGTCATCGCTCCCACTGTAATACACTAATACAGCAATATGGCTGGTGTCGTGTGGCTGGATTTCTGTGGAGACCAGTGGTGGAGACTATAAAGTGAGCTAGGCGTACCAGACAAGCCCTCGAAATATGCATAGGCAAAGTAGGTTTCAGCATCACAGCAAAGCAGAGCCTTAAATGGTACTTGGCCTATGGTTTCCCAAATCATTGAGCCAGAGTAGAAGTTGGTTTATGGCATTTTATTTCTCTGCTTAAGTATGCAGTCTGTTTTTCACGCGGTAACTTTTTCCACAATAGTACATCCATGACTTACCAGTGAGCCCTGTTTAATGTGAACTCGTTTGACGGAAGTCGTGTGCGGTCTCTGGTAGGCGCACCGCTGTCTTGACGCAGGGGGCGCGCGTGGTTCGCCAGGATGGACACATCGCAGCGGCGGCAGTGGGGATTGAAAGAGAAGCGGGAGGAGGAGGAGGAGTCTGTCCCAGGCTGCATCTGGCCTTCTGCTCCCCTCTCTGTCACCCCGGGCCAAAGCACAGGGCCAAACCCGCCCCACTCCAGTCAGTCTCTGCCTGCTCTCCTACTCGGCCCGCCGGACACAGCAGCGCCCACACAGCGAGCACTCCGACATGGACAATGAAGGGAGCCAGAGCAGCCTGTCCAGCACGGACTCACCTCACGACCCCTGGTGACTACAAAACTTTAAACTTTTACACTTCTTTCATACTTTTTTCGCACTCCACTTAACGGAGCTTACAAACAGAGCCGGTATTCTGCGCTCGTCTCTGGTCTGTCGCCAGGGCAGCGCACACCTCCATAAAGGCAGCCACTCATGAATCAAAGATGATACGCGCAACTCTCAAACACATTTTTCCATTTTAACCCCAGGCAGACTTCATTGAAATGACGTTTTCTTTATTTTTCCCACAGCAAAATGTTCATAGGTGGACTGAGCTGGCAGACAACACAAGGTAAGACTTTCCACCACCTCCAATAGACGGACACTATGCCACTACGTCTTAAAAATCCTGGCACTGACTACAAGGAGCCAATAGAAGGATTTTGAATCACGACTTGTTAATATTTGCGCAAGATTTAAAACTTTTTATTCTGAATATTTTGAAAGTGGGATTGAGTAGGTTTCTTTTCCTGCTGCGTTACATAATTAAGTTGGGAACTGTGTAATAGGCTACTTGTGTAGGTATATATGATATGTTTGTAAAAAGGTCATTAAGGAATTACAAATGTCTAAAAAAAAAAGTAAATTAAACTTGATGAAACTTAACAACACTTTTCTATTGACTATTATATAGTCAATGTCTTACAATTTTTACAGAATAGTTTTTGAAGGACAACTTGTTAATATTTGTTAGACATTTCAAAAGCGTAGTTAAAGTATGTGGCAATAAGAAAAAATGCCTCAGTAGCCTCAATACCACATGTGTTTTATGAAATATCAAATACCTTGTTTATAAGATGAATAAATATTCATAGCTAATACATTAACTTGTTTCTCTTTTTCTCACTCAGAGGGGCTGAAGGAGTACTTTTGCAAGTACGGAGAGGTGAAGGAGTGTATGGTGATGCGAGATCCAGTTACTAAGCGCTCGAGGTGAGCCACTCTTACACTGAGCCGCTGCTATACTCAAAGTTCATCTACTTATAACATCACAGTATTTTAATTTATACTGTTCTCTCTATGTCTACAGAGGGTTTGGATTCGTCACCTTTGTTGATCAAGCTGGCGTGGATAAAGTTTTGGCCCAAAGTAGACACGAGCTGGACTCAAAAACAGTGAGTTCTCTGTATTTACTTCCCACCAACAACTAATCCCTTTGCTCAGTGTTTGATTAGTGGATTTTACATTAATCCTTTGGAGATGTGGGTAACTACTGCTGCTGCTACATTTTTACATGTTTACGGAGTTTCCACTTTGCTGAGTTACTCCTCAAAGCATGTCGTGTTTGTCACTAGTACTAGGGCTCTTGTGTTTGGTATGATGCCACAGTGGATACTTGCACTATCCACAGTAGCAAGGCCCCTTCTTCTTTTACTCTCAAACAAGCCTGAAATTTCCCATAGAAACAGGTTCACTGCCCAACTTTGATTTGCTCCTTCGAAAGGTGAGCCATAGTTTCTAGCAGTGTCTAGTTTTGTCCCAAGGGTATAATGACCCAAAAAGGAGTTTCAGTCAGGAACAAACACATGCAACTTGAAACCCTGTAGGTGTCATAGAGAAACCAATAAACTTATTTTCTTCCAACATTCTATTAAATTAATGAACACATTGAGATGGTTGCACCTGTGCGAATAGCCAGTGAAAAATCTATTAATCGTCAGGCGTTATAGATTGTGATTTCGAGTGTGTGTGTTCTCATGTGTGTGTCTTTTTGTCAGTAATGAATTGTGGGTTGGTCTGGGAACAATGCTGCACGTTGGTAGCCATAGGGACCAGTGCCCCCGCCTCTCTCCTCAGTGGGACGGCTGCGAGTAAGTCACTGTATTGAAATTAAGGGGAGTCTAATTCTTTTTACTCTGCTTTTGTGCTCTGAGCGATGCACCTTCTTCCTTTTGGGGAGAAGATTAGTGATCAAGTAGAGCCACAACCGGAAATTGTTGTTGTTGTTTTTTTTCTGTGTGATTTTCAGACTTTTAACAGGTAACTAGATCTAACTAAACCAGTCAAAACAGGACTAAACTGGACTGAACTAGGTCTAAATCAGAACTAAACCTTAGATGATAAACATTTCTAGACTAACAAAACAGCATATGACACGGACAATAATAAATGAGCTTTGTTTTACAGCTGAAATTATTTAGTGCACATGGCTTTTTGAAAGACAAATATTTTTTTACTTGGCACTTGACTTGAAGAGTTTGCGAATCACTAAACCACAATGCACTAAGTAGTTGCCAAGGAAATAGCCACATCACAGAATATCTCCAAACTGTATTTTCGTGTTTTGCCTCGGTTCCCCAGTGCCCTACTGTTATAGTGTCAGTTGCAGGCACAACAGCTATGACAAGTGGCATCATCATGGTTGGACGCCACTAACTCACCATGGGGTTGGTTTCCATCGCAACCCCCCCCTCCTCAGCTGAAGAATGGCTCTGTCACAAAGACAAAAAATAGATAGACAATGCACATCAGTTACTATAATTTCTTGGATATCACAATTCATGAGAGCCAAAACAGTGATTTGAGAAAAGGAAATAAGTCAGGCTAGTCATATTAATAGCCATCAAGATTTTGAAAACATTAAGAAATTGTTTACTGACTATATATAATCTTCCCTCTCAACTTGTGGATGTGTCAGGTCTACAGAGCGGCTCAGACTGGCGGGCCCCTTGTGGCCTGATGCTGGGCGTGTCTGAGTGTGTGTGTGTGTTTTTGGCATGTAGAGCTTTCGGATGGTGAGTTGAGTAGGTCTTTTACAGCCCCCCACCCCCTCCTCCTCACCCTCTCCCTCACCTCCCCCCTCACTTCTGCAGACAGGTTATCCAGTTAGAAAAGGGAGAGAAAAGTTCTCCAGTGGCAACAGAAAGAATGTGCCATGCTGTGACCGACTGAAGCAGTGGAATTAACACAGCTTTGCACAGCCAAGTGGCCAGAGAGCAAATACAGTGGAATTTATTGGGACTTGTCGTGTTGAAGGACAGATGCGGGGTGCTTTTGACCCCTATAGGAAAGCAGGTTTTACCATGATTTATGTAATGGCCGAACTGTTAGTTAGTTGCCCCTCTGGGTAGCCCTCCTGGTTTCCTGCTATCTGTAAAGCCAGTGACAGCCGATGCAAAATACACCTTTTTGTGGGACAAGGTTTCCATTGAAGTGTAGCTCCAAGGTGTTCGGTGAAGAAGTGCACTACACAAACCTTTTTAATAAGGGCTTGACATAAACGTATTAGCTCACCGTCCACTTCAAGCTTACGTTAAAAGTTAGCAGCCATTTAAGAGTTCCCTTGGCTACAGTTTAGACAGTGAAATTAAACAACAAATGGTGCAGTCATACGGTGGCAGAGTGGTTAGCCAGGTAGATTAATATTTCCAAATTGCCTGTGAATGTGAGAGTGAATGATTGTCCATTTGTATGTCTCTGTCAGCCCTTTGATTAGATGTTTGTTGTACTTTTAGTCATTCATTCAGTCAATACAAATATTTTTCTTTTCAATTATGATCTACTAAATTTAGTGGAGTCAATCAATATAAAGTGCTTTTTTATTTTAAACCCAGCAAAGTGGCTAGTGTGGTCTCTACCCAAACCCTGATCATCAGACCTTATGGTGCATTTGTGGATTTGTTAACCGCTTCCTGTCCGGACGATGGGGGCTGTTCATAGCACCGTTAACCCTGTCTGTGATTAGAATGACACTCCTAACTAATAGGATTGCAGTCAACAAGCTTGGGTTTGCCTCTTAGAGAAGTTAACTGAGTCGTGTAAAGTGTGATCAAGGCAGTGACAGGCAGTGCACTCCGCCAACTGTTGCATACCGTGGATGTAGCGCTCAAAGGGGATTGGCCTGATTTCATAAAGCTCTATTGAAATTACGTCCATGATGGCCTTATACTGTTACAGGCCTTCTCACATGCCTCTCTAACCTGTAACCATCCACACTAGGTTTAGAGGTGGGTGGCCATATTGTAACTGTGTACTGGTGTATGTACAAATTGCATTACTTAAGCAAATAAAATCTCATGTTTTAGTATTGGTGTAGTTGGACTAGTGATAAGATCCATAAAAACCCATTTTAATACACTAAATTAAGACACACTAAACTGTCAACATATCATTAATTTTAATGCATAAATAATAAAAAAAAAAAGAAAAAAACTCTAAGTAAAAGTATTGTAAGTTAATATAACCACTAACTACCCACCTCTGACTCTGTTAAACTTTTTTGCTAAAATACCAGCCCTTTTCTTGCTCACTCATGTTTAATGTGCATGTGTCCCTGTCCTGGGATGCGCTGTGTGCCGCCCTCTGTTGATCTTGTTTGTTTGTGTGTGTGTCTGTTTGTTTTCCGAATGTGCAGGAGTGTTGGACCTCAGGCGGGTTGGTGACCGGAGGTGACTATCAGAGAGTAGACTTTAGCTCCATATTCTAGAAACTAAACAAGTAGAAACTGCATCTGATCCTCAAGTCTTTAGCCTAGTCTTCTCACTCTGCTACTCTCTAGACCGACAAATGATTCAAAAACAAAATCTACATCAGTGATGTAAAAGGTTTTATTAAAGTAGAAGCTCTAGGTAAACGCATGCAGTTTACCATAGAGGCTGTGTAGATCTTCATAGTAGTTCCTCTCATGGTTTTGGACTAATCTTAGCGCTGGACTGTCTCACCATCTGTTAGTGTAACCGCAGTACAGTGTGGAGTAGTCTAGTTGTTTTCTAGCTCTATTAGATCAGTATAGACTAATATAGTGGTCTCGAATTACAATTTTACAGCCTGTCTTTGATTGCATCCTTGTGGCATGGTGTGGCTCTCTCTCCAGTCTCTTAATCTTGGGGATTTATAGTGGGTTTGGAGAGTTTTCTTTTAGTAGTATGTTCTAGTTAGTACTTCTAAAAAACTCTTGTGTGGAGACACAAGACAGAGGACACTCCACAACACAGGTATGAGAAGTCTTATAAAAAGGTTGCATGGTTTCACAATGTATCGGGATAGCTGAAGTTTTGACATGTTATTTACTACACGTAAAAATTAATTGGTGAACAATACATAATGACCACCTGTTAAAACTCAAACTGAATGGAACAAAACTAAATGATTGTTTAAATTGTCTAATATCTAATCTACATCTACAGGGGCATTACACTAATGCTACATAAAAGAAATAATGGCTTCTTTCCACTTGTGGTCTCTCCAAAATTGTTTTCTTAAAAGATTTGGTCTCAAACTAAAATAACATCTATCAAAGTGTTCTTCCTTTAATGAAAATGGTCAGCTCCAATTCAAAATTAGTAAAATAATGGTATATAAAATTGTCATTACTTAATGAAGGACAGAGGGAAGGCTATCACAAACAAAAAAGCTGGAGGCTGCTGAGTGAGTGATTGACAACTCTGTGCTCCTTTCTGCCTCTCTCTCTGCTCCCTCTCTCTGTGTTTCTCTATGGGCTCTGGTTGTGGAGGTGAGCGGTGTTCGTGATTGTATAGAGCTTGTGTGAGATTCCTGCAGATCACATGTCACACTGTAGTGACGAAGGAGGCAGAGGTTGAACGGGACATTCTACCGGTCAATCCACCTGCGACTACGGCCACACACTTAACCTGTGTGTTATTACAATAATAGATGGACTCCGGGAGGCACTTCAAAGGATAATGTACAAAATGTCAAAATTTTACATTTTAAATCACAAAATGAACAACAACAAATTGGTTAACATGTCCACCTTAATAAACTAAACTTGTACAGCTTATAATGAAGATCCCAATACAACTGACGTGTATTGTTTATGCCAATACCCAGCCTGAATGACTTGAGTGTGTTGTGTTAGGGTAGCATAAAACACATTTAAAATTACAATGGAAAAGACTGCACACCCTTCTGCAGATGACAAAACCACATGCTGCAAATATATTACAATCTGAGGTTTCAAATATATGTAGTAATTTCAGCAGTGCTGTCCAAGTCAGTTGATTCAGATGATTTATTCAAATACTATAAAATTAAACATTATTTTTTATTTACCATCCCGCCTCAAAGCAGAGAAATGTATATTTTATATTTTTTGTTTTTAAGGAGTAAAATTCTAAAATTGTATGTAGTAGGTTGCCAATGTACATTACATGTATCTTCTCTTTTTATTTCCTCTTCTAGATTGACCCAAAGGTTGCATTCCCTCGCAGAGCCCAGCCTAAGGTGAGTTTCTTATATTGTTTGTGTACAGTGTTTGTTAGTGTTCACTGCCTTATCTGGGCTAATACCTCATAATCTGATGAATCTGAGCTATACTGGCATTACGCTACTGTTATGTGATCATTGGTCAAACAAAAACTCACAACTTTAGGGGTTTCTGGTATTGTTGAACCTCAATGAAAATGCAGGTATCATATTTCAGGAATGCATTGTCCAGAGTTGAGATTGGTTTGTGTCTCTTTTTAAAAGCATGGGAAAACCAGTTGCACAATGTGAAATCATAAAAAAATTATGAAGAAGAGTACTCAAATAGTAACCATCACCTGCCAAGTATCAGACAACAGGAGAATTGTTGACTTAAATTATATTTTCTTATTGGAAATTGTTCATATAAACTTTGTAATGTACAAATATATATTCTGATAAATGATATTGAGAAGGTGTTGCTTAAGACTTTGATCTCATGTTGTATTTTGTTTTTAGTTAGTGACTCGAACCAAGAAGATTTTTGTGGGTGGATTGTCTGTGAACACTACCATAGAAGATGTCAAGCAGTACTTTGACCAGTTTGGGAAGGTAAGAATAATTTAAAACATTCTTATTTTTTCGACTATTCACAACTAGAGAAATAAGGTCCATGTTATCGCAAAGTCTGATTTAAACTAGTACTTGAAAGACATTCAAAATCACTCCCTTCATTGCTTTATCTCATGCATAGGTAAGATTTTGCATACTATGTAAAATCGTTTCCATCTCTAGGAAACTACAGACTGCACCTGCAAAGAAGCTGGCCCAACCTTTATTTGTTTTGAATAATTTTCTCACATCTCCTAGTGACTGGTACTATTTGCATTTGCACTTAAAAATATTTTAAGATATTTTGTTTTGAATGCCAAAAACTTGTTCAAAACTTACTACGTACTTTGTTCAAAAGAGTTTATCTCGTTACATCTCTAACTAATTTTTACCGTTACCAGAGAGAGAAAAGAGTTGAAGAGAAGGGAAAAATACTGAGGCTGAGGCTGTAGGAGGTCCAGAGCAGAGCAGCACAGCCAGCAGAAGCAGCAGGCACGGTGAAGGGGGGACTGAGAGGGGACCATCCTGTGTAGAATGAGGAGTAGGAGGAGGAAAAAGGGGGGTTGAAAAGTTTTGTGTGGTGATGGTTTGAGGAAGGAGGAGGGATTATCAGAATCTGAATTAATCTGATGTAACAGCTGCTCCGACCCACGGCCCCCCTCCTGCATCCCCCTTACACCCCCTGGACCCGTTACCGTGACGACCTGGCCTGCCCATTGTCCCGGAGTAATTCTGCGGGAAAAGGGTTTTGTTCTCCAGGAGGAGGGATGCCTACTGCTCCCGGGGCGTTTGCATGCGCCTTTGTGTGTGTGGGGGTCACTTCAGGAGTGTAACTCAACTTAAAAAAATCAACCAAAAACAAAACTTTTTGTTTTGAGATGAAGTAGTAGCTACAACTACAGTCCCTTACAGTTTAGAGTTAAGATTACATACTTTTAAATACAACTTTGTGTTTAGGACGGGGTCAATTTCTGAGTGGCTTAGATTTTGTGAATAATAAATATTTCCTTCTTCTACCTCTACTACTACTTCAACATTTTAAATAACAACTTACTTACAAACTTTGGCAATGTTCTCAGCTTCTTAGCATCTAACTTTGAACTTACTATTTAGGTTGTTTGCAAAAAGAAACCAAAAATACAAAAACATAATGGAAATGTTGTCACAAATGGAATGTTTTTTAATTGTGTCAAACAAACACAAAAGTTTGCCAAAGTTCTCATTAGCTGAGTTTGAAGAGGCCAACGAATAGATGATGGATCCACAAAAGAATCGACAGGAGAGAGGGAGAGGGGCAAGAGAACTGGGGCAAAGATGGGGTGTGGGGGACCATTATGCTTCTGTACAAAGCTTGGCAAATGTTTAGTTAGTTTGGCCACTATTTATTGGTGGAAATGCCCGCTGCTTTGAAGACAGAAATCTAGTATCTGTTCAACTTAGATTTAGGCCAAAAACATATAGCAAAGGTTTCAGTTAGTAGTGTAAAGTTGAAGTTTGAACAGAAAGTTTTCAAAGTTATAAGCTAAGTTTGTGTTAAGTTTGTGTTACTTCTCTTTGTATAAATTGAGAAAACGTTGTGTTGAACAATATTGAACACGAAGCAATTTCTGATGAAACTTACTGAACATTTCAACAGGTAGCTTTATCTGTTGCCTTTATAAACAGTTTTATTTTCACACATGGGAGTCGTGTTGTAAATGCAGCTTCTTCTGACTAACACTGCTCACATTATACATTTTCAGTGGCTATATAGTTTGGGCCTTAAGCTTCCCCTTTGCTCCCCGCTCAATCATAACATCTAGATGAGTTTTGCCAAGAGAGATATCGAGGGATAGTTGGTGAAATGTGGGCTCCAACCATCCATGGAAGTTCCTGATTAGACTGCCTCACTGGATCTTTTGTGCCCCGCCGTGGTGCGAACAAAGGGCGCGGAGAGGGATGGGCCCGGCATAACAGGGAAGATGAGAGCTGGAAAAGAAAGGATAAGAGGGAATATTGTCCTGCCGAGCGACATTAAAACTCTCAACCTTTGAAATATGGAGTAGTGAAGTGCAATTAAGGCTGTTGTACATGTGTTAAATGTTTACAGTGGGCATTGTTCAACTGTTTTTTGATCACATAGAATCCATTGTATTGAAGGTGTGTGCTTAACGTGCTACATCTTGTTTGCTGGAAGTAGGATGATAATAACACAGGAGGTGAGGTTGTACAATTCCCCACTTGAAAGATGGAATTAAAAGTTCTGAACCAAGTTATTTCTGAAGTATTTTATGACATCTACTATTACAATTAGTGCTACTATTGTATCTACTTGACTATTAAGTAATACCTTTTATTTAAAAAAAAAATAACAAGCACATTATAAAGTGGTCTAATGCCAATGCCAAATTTAAAACTTTTATATGTACTTCATATATACATATCTAATCTATACATATCTAACTACTTTTACTACTCTAACTACTATTATGACACTTACTAGAACAGCTTTTACCATTTCTGCTACTGTTATTGTTACTGCTATAGGCTACAAAAAGATTTTTCAAATTTCCATGTGTTAAACTTTTGTGGTGTGCACCCTAAAAATATAAATTCTCTACTTGAAAAATGGCACTAAACTATTATTACTCTATTAAAAGTTAAATTTCTCAGTGAGTTTTTTCTATTACTGCTATTATAATATTATATATATAGTGCTCCTTCTGTATCTACTTACTTATTACCAACTATTTATGAAGCACTTAATATAGCAGTTTAATGCTATTACCAAATCTAAAACTACTTCTGTAACTACCACTACTACTGCCACATTTACCGCAAGAATTACTACAATTATTTTTCCTGCTAGAAGTGCTTTTACCATTTCTGCTACTATTATTGTTACTATACTAGATTTTCCAAGAGTAAAGTTTGGGATTTTGTAGCATGCCCCCCAGAAATTCTCAAATTATCCTAGATCATACTGCCATGTACCACTCTTGTTTTCTGCTGTTGTTTGACCTTAGATGTTTACTGCTTATAAAATTCCACCAATAACATAGCAAAGTAGAGCAGTTGGCCAGCGATGTGCATGTGTCAGGCCATGAGGAGCTGGTGACTTCAGGTCCTCTTTCACAGACTGACACTCTTGAATAACCTTTGACCTTTCTGTAGGCAAACTGCCCTTGGGGGTCCGCTCACGCACGCAAATGCACCCCTCTCTGTGGGACTATGACAAATTATTCAGTGGAGCATACCCACCACGGCTGCCAGTAAACTTATTATAGACCCAGATAGGACAGATTCATTTACCAAATGTTTATCTGGACCCTAGACACATGCAGTATAAATGTGTGAGCAGCAAAGTGTGGTGAATGAGAAGGTCAATTTTAACATGAAACTATATTGTACTTTAATTATGGCACAATAATAGACAAATAACAGACAAAACAACATCTTATTCTTGGTTATAGGGTAGCTTTAGATGACTACTGGTATAGTCTCAGATCAGTCCTTAGTCCTAGTCCCTGGAACCATGATCCGAGTAGATCAAAATAATCTTATAATTATAATTTCCTCTGTCTGTACACATTCTTGTATTTAAATATTGCCCACCCAACTAGAAAAACAATCATTTTAAAGTACAAATTATTAGAATTTATTGTTATCAAGTTAGATAGTACTTTTGAGGTTGTTTGCACTTTGTATGGCGTCTCACCAATAGCACTTTATTTTTACGTTTCAAATTGCTTCAAACTTGCACATATTATATCACTGTTTTCCTAATATCATGTAACTCTCACATGCACGCAGCCAGATAGACACCTGTGTTAATGCTCCATAAAGAGAAAAGGCCAAGCTGTGGAAAGAGAGGGAGAGAAAGAGAGAGAGGTCAAATGGAGAAGAGGAGAAGGAATTATGGCCGACTGTGCCAACAAACAAAGCCTGCAGGCCTCCTTTGTTCTGCCTGGGCCTTTTGTCTCTCGCTCTCCTCCCTCTCCACTTTGACCCAGTACTCCTGCCTCTTCTTGCTGTTACTTACAGGACTTTGAGTGCTCTCATTCACCAATCCACCTGTCGCTATTTTTCTCGATATCAGTTCTCCCTCTCATCGAGTTTCCACCTGCGGTGGATTCACCTTTCTCAAATATGACTGGCTACTTTCTCTCTCCCTCCCTCACTCTTTTCTTCTTATGCAGTGTGTAGGCTTTGTCCCATTCACTCTCTCACTATTCATAACCCATATTTGATGTTGGCCCAGGCCTGTTGGTTGTAAGAGGGACTTTTTGTAGTGTTGCCATGGGAATGTCAAACTTTGGACTGAGACAGAGAGAAGGGGAGGGCTTATGTGCACACTGTGAGAAAGATTTTGACTGAGCATTTCGGTGGCACCTTACAATCTCAACACTCATTGAGTGCAACCACTTGTGATCGGCCAGTTGTCCTCCAACTGTGATGCAGGTGCATGAAGTGGTACTGAAGTGTTTGACTGATTTTGAATGTAGTTCTATTCCATTAAGTTTACAATTTGATTTAGCTTTGTCATGGTGAAATTCCAGTTATTACTTAAATAGTTTAGTTCATGGTTTAGAAAATCATGTTTTTACTGTATTGCTTCAAATTGACTTCAAGTTTCAGTTTAGTTTAGACCACTTTTATACCTTGTTAAAACCAGGCATATTTTAAATTTAGTCCTGGTTTAGTCCTCCTATAAAAGTGCCGGTACAACGTATGTAAAGATTAACAGCCACTGTCACTGAGTACAGTTTTCAACTCTTTCAAGTCACTGGCCCCTTATTTTCTTAAAAAAAAAAAAAAAACTGTCACAAGTCCCCTGCGCTCCCCCCTTTCCCCCTCTCATGTCCATCTGTTGCTGAGCCTCCTGCAGAACTTGAGAAGGGCTGAGGTCAGGCAATATGCTGCGTGGCCAGAGAGATATCAGCGCCTAAAGCACTTTTATTTGTCTCTATTTTAGGTGGACGATGCCATGCTCATGTTCGACAAGACCACCAACAGACACAGAGGTGAGGCAACAGAGTACTTTAAACAATACAAGAATACAATACAATAAAAACAATCAAAAGAAATAAAATAAAAAGTTCTGGGATCAAAGCAGTGCAAAAGTAGAATACAAGTGTGTTGTGTATGTCTTCATAAAACCAAGGTTATATTGAAGTGAAATACATATTACGAGAGGCAGCGAAATTATCAACCAAATGTTATAGACAATTAAAAATCAATACAAATGTAAAACAAAGAGATAAAGATAAACATATACAAACAAGTCATAGGACCGGTCAGTCTAACTTACCTGTTTTAGAAAACATTTGTTAGTATTTTCAGTATTTTCTCGTAAATTTCCTTTCACAAATTTGAACCTGTATCTAAATGTGCTACTAGTCCTCACATTCAAAACATCATATATACATCATATATAATAGGCATGGGACAATATTGAAATTTGATGTTGCAATTATCACGGCTAAAATAACTGCTATTAACAATCATATCACGATCATTATTAAAGTTGCTGACAGTTAAAAAGTTATGAATATAATTACAAATTTATGAATAAGTTCCATATTTAAACAACTGTTATTGTGTTGTACTTTGTTTATAAGTGAAAACAATACTGATCTAGAAGAGACCATGACGGATAAGTATCTTTTTTCTGCACATTCTGGTAATAAAATTGGCGACCATTTTGATCACGATTGTTTATTGTCCCATCCCTAATATATAATACATATTTTGTATTTTAAAATTATTTCCAGTATATACACTTGTACCCCCTCACCATGTTTTATTTGACACTTTTGCACCTCCATCTGAATGTTCTCCAGCTCCTTCCTGTGTCCCATTGATCCAGCCCACTGTTCCTCCCTCCCTCACCCCACAGGGCTCCTTCCTGTGGGCTGAGTTACAGCAGAAGAACAGGGCTAGTCTAATTAGCCAGTCCGTTAATCGGGATCAGAATAAAGCCTCCTTAAGCACCTCCTCTGCGTCCTGGGACTGATCGATTATGACAGGCTACAGGCTTTGCCCTGGCCTTCTGGTCCGGGACGAGAACTTGTTTCAGAAGGGGGAAGGGAAGAGGGCAAAACCTGTTAAGACGCTATTACAGTGCTGATTACTGGAGACTATTGGCTGAACAAGTGCATACTGTACCAAGGTTCTACTGGCTTAAAGGTACACTCTGTAACTTGTCCGGTGGAGTGTCCATAACCTGCTTGTCTCCATGGGGATGTGTCTAGAATGTTCCACAGTATGGCCATGGAGACTTGTAAGCCAAATTACAGGTTAGAGTTGACCCCACTCACAGTAAGAATTAATTTTTTAAGATATTTTGAGCAATAAATAACACCTGTAGTTGAATAAATGCAAGAGACATGAGTTTACTACCATACTGTGGACAATTTAAACCAAAGCATTAACATTTCCATGGAGACACAGGTTACGGACCCCCTCTAGAAAAGTTACACAATGCACCTTTAAGGCTTTGTAAAGTAAACCATTAAAATGTTTTTCATGTACCTTTATGCAGGTTTTGGTTTTGTGACATTTGAGAATGAAGATGTGGTGGAGAAAGTCTGCGAGATACATTTCCATGAAATCAACAATAAAATGGTAAGACTGAAAGTTAATTAAAAAAAAAACTACATGAACAGAACACACCATCGACCAAAAAATATATATATTTTATTTTTATTGAATAGATTTTACATACATTTACAATACATTAGCTCAATTCCTGATTTAGTTCTGGTATAGTCCTGGGTTAGTTTAGTCCTAATTGCCACATTTTAGGTTTAATAGTCATTAGTCATTTATATTGGTAATGGAATTGATAAATATTTTCTTTAGTGGCACCACTGACCTTTACACAAGTAGCAATAAAACTAGACTTTATATTATATTTATTATATTTTTTATATATTATATTTATTGTGTGTTGTTATGTGATTGGCAACTGGTAAATGTTTATCAAAGCATTAACTATTCAAAAAATATGCTTTATAATGAATTTTCTGTCTTGCAACAGGTGGAGTGTAAGAAGGCTCAGCCCAAGGAGGTGATGTCCCCCACCGGCTCAGCTAGGGGGCGCTCTCGGGTGATGCCTTATGGAATGGACGCCTTCATGCTGGGGATTGGTATGCTTGGTAAGTAAATATTGATCAGGACAGGAAGTGTGCAACTGTGTTTTACCTGGATCTGATAATAACTGCACTAATGCCCCAGCTGCTCTAAATGTCACATAGACGTCATGGGGAGAAGGCTGACCATTTAACCTGGCTGCAAGTTATAACACATGTGTAACACGGAGTTAATCATGTTGCAATTTCTATAATATTACATATGGTAAGATATAGATCCTCACATTGAAGAAATGTTTAGTTTAAGCTTATTGTGATGACATAAAAATCTTCAAAAGAACATTATAAAAGAATATTATAAAAAATCTAGATTATATTAAATGATAAGAGCGCAATAGGTAGATATGCATAGATCAATAATAGGAATTAGAAACGTACAATTGATCAGTTAATTGTCTTAGTTTTAAAATAACCTGAAAATAAGTATCCTCCTCAGAAGAAAACCTGTTACATAATGTATTCTCGTGGCACCACCTATTGTTCAAAGGCGGAAGTGCAACATTACAGGACAAAAAAGTACATTGCATCCAGTCATGCAATGACTTGCGCAATAGTAATAAATGTTAATGATACATCAATTATGTATATCCTTATCCTCCCAAATCTTTGCCTTAGTCACTCTTTTTTGTTACTACAAAAGGTCAAAAACTGTACCTAGAAGTCAAGAATGTACAGTGCAGTTGCAAAGTTTTTCTTTTTCTTTGAAGTGATTAATTCTGAGAGTGAAGACAAAGAAGCTAACAGTTCAAAAATCCCGATCCCAGGTGTAGAATATCAAACACCTGCGTTTCCCATAATACAAATGTTCACCGCTAGTGGGTGCTTTTGTTCATAAAACTAACAGAGCTCTCATGCACTTTTTCAACCTCTACTCCTCTTTTTAGGTTACCCTGGTTTCCAGACAGCCACCTACACCAGTCGGAGCTATGCTGGCATCACACCTGGATACACGTACCAGTTTCCTGGTAAAATCATTACTACTTTTGTAACATATACTCTAGTAAACATGGCTAGAACTAAGGTTTAGTACTGATAATTTCATTTAGTGTGAATCAATATAGTCTAGTTTAACAGCAATAACATTAAATGCCATACAAACATGCAACACCAGTGCTCTATTGTTGAAATGTATATAATCTGCATAGACTTAGTTTCAGTCTAACAAGCCCATTACACGCACTCTAAATCATTTGAGGACTGAATAACATTTGGTCCACACGTCACAA
The DNA here is from genome assembly GCA_029959045.1 of Taenioides sp. WSHXM2023. Classification (NCBI taxonomy): domain Eukaryota; kingdom Metazoa; phylum Chordata; class Actinopteri; order Gobiiformes; family Gobiidae; genus Taenioides; species Taenioides sp. WSHXM2023. The sequence continues at coordinate 12,906,051 of CM057089.1, forward strand.
GGTTGACACACTGATTGTAATTCCTATACCCCCACATTCATTAACGTTATAATTTAAACATTGAATACATTAGTGTTGACACAGTACACAGTCAATGTATTAACAACAACAACAACCAAATGAGTGTGTATAGTAACTGTAAAGGCTGCTTGTAAACATCAGGGAGTGGATATGTCTTACTATTTTGTGGTTATTATAATAATTTAAAACTGTATTTGTACCATGTAACATTTAACGTCTGAATTCTCTACCCCTGGACCCTAGCATCCTTACCCCCTCTCCTCCCTCTCCTCCCTCTCCTCCCTCTCCTCCTCTGTGCCTGTGGTCATGTGTTATTGACGGTGCGTGTTTGGTGCTCTGGGAGAGTGGTGGTGTTGTGTGTCTTACAGCACTCTGATGTTTCTGTTTTAGAGTTCCACTTAGAGAGGACCCCCCTTCTGACTTCACCCCACCCCCCTGAGCTCACAGGTCAGTCAGCCCCTCCTCTGGACTTTACAAGCAGCATCATGTCACATCTCCATAGCATCCATCGTTATCACCATTTCATTTGAACTCGCATTTGGTTTGCATGTTTGTGTCAGTCTGCCTTAGGTGCCATCCTAATTCATGAGTGTAGTTTTTACAAGTGTAGTTTTTACATACTGACAGCTTAGTTTCAAAAAGGTGCAAGTGACATTTTGAGCAATGGAGTCCTGCTTACATCTTGTTGCAGAACAAAATTGCCATTCATTTTTCCCATAGACTTTTTCATAAATTCTAATATTAAAAGTCCGAAGGCATTGTGGAGGTTATACAGCTATGTGGTAACTTATATCCATAACAAGGTTGATTTACATCCAAAAAGTACATTTAAAATACAAGGTTTGGTGTGTTTTTTTTTCAACGATTTATTAAGTTTCAGAAGTTTTAAATAAAATTATTGATCTTGTGGTCATTAGTTGCATCATAGCTGATTAGCCCTGAGCAAGCTTTCACACTTTTAATAGTAATTTTCTTTTTGAGAAAGTTTATGGGAAAAATAAATGGAAAATTTTCTTTTGGAACCGGAGTGTGGGTAGTTAGTGTTGAACTCCATATATATAAATTGAAAGTTTGTAATGACCAAGGACTGTTTACTAAGAGCAAATAACTGCAAGACTCTGTTAAGAGTTGGTGCCAAAAGGACATGACTCAATTTTAAATATGATGACATTTGAACAAGTATATACTGAAATGTTTCCTCAGTTTTGTAGATTGGACAACAATACTATTTTTATAATGAGGATTAAAATGCAAACTCACATCAACATGAATGTAGATTTTCTGTTATTTTAGTTAGTTAGTTACTAATCTTTTTCATCTATTCTTTTTCCAGCTATTCCTCTGACGGCATATGGACCAATGGCAGCAGCAGCGGCCGCAGCAGTAGTTAGAGGTACAGTACTGAAAAACTTGACAAAAATGCCCTAAACACATTTGATTGCCGTGCTCACATATAGTGGAACCCTAAGCTTTTTTGGTACAGTATTGGTAATATACATATACTGTTATATTTCATTCTAGGCTCCACCCCATCTCGTTCTGCTGGGTTTTTAGGTACGAGCAGCCCTGGGCCAATGGCAGAGCTGTACGGGACAGCCAGTCAGGAGTCCGCTGTGAGCAGTTACCTCAGCGCTGCTAGCCCTGCCCCGAGCACTGGATTCAGCCACAGTTTGGGGGTCAGTACAGCAGCTCCAATCATTTAGACTTTTATTGGCACCCGCAGTCAATTTGGTCAGTATTTAGTTAGAAATATTAGATCTTTTAACTGTAGTGTTGTAGGGCTTATACTTGGTTGTGATGGGGATGGATAAGATTAGGCATGAGTGCTTCTGAGGGACAGCTCACAGCTAGTTCTGGAGGTTGAATTGTTAGGCTATAGTTTTTGACGAAGACCAAAGAGGAAATTTAATATGAACGTGAAATTACATGGTGTTTGATAAGTAGAATAGGGTTTTGATGCAGTGTCCCAAAATTGTGCATCCATGTTTGACAGTATAATCCTTGTATAGCTTTGGATATAAGTGGTGGTGGCAGTGGCCATAGGGGTTTGTCCCGGGACAACGGTGGCTACAAATGTAGTCATGTAAAAAGTTCTTTTAAAGCATAATATAATAAATTCTAATTTTGTTTGTTTCCACAGGGCCCTTTGATTGCCACAGCCTTTACTAATGGATATCACTGAGAGAGGAAGTCAGTATGTAAGTTTCAGGCAGTTTTTCCTTATAACCTTTTGCATTGTAGTTTTAATCCAGTTTTTGTCTTTTGTCTGCTGGGTAGTAGACTGAGAACTGGAAGGAGTTGATACTGATCCACCCTGACTCCAGTCCCCTCCTTAGTCGGGACAGGGGGCTCCGTACCCCTCTCTCCTCACTCTGGTGTCTACACTGGTCGACACTGAACTAAACGCACCACCGTTTTGTCAAGTCAATGCTGATTCTGTATCTACATATTTTTCTTTGTTTGCTGTTTTATTTTAAGTGACATCTACTATAATGCTCTTCTGTTTTGGCTGCGTTTTTGGGTTGTTTGATCTTTGAATGTGATGTTTGGAGGTCAGGAGATGTAATATGTTTTGAAAACTGTATATTTGTCAGTAGTTCATACTGAATCCTAACAACCATTTGTTATTAATACTTTTACTTGACAATGTGTCACAAAATGTATATCTTGGTAGGTTTTTAACAAAACTTGATTCACTAATAATGGTCCGAGAGAAAGGTCATTAGTCGGTTACATACAAGCCTATGAACGCTGTACAATTATGTAATATATTGTAAATATTCATTTGGGAGGGAGGGGATACACATTTTTGTGTTTTGGGGTTTTGGGAAACTTTGAGGAATTTGAAATCCTCAAGTATTGTAAACCGCGACTGTTACTTATCAAACTTTGAGGGGATGGGGGTCTATGTGAGTGAAGGTGTGTAAGGAGCGAAAAAAACAAACTGTTTTCTTACTTTGTCATATTGTTTTAACTGTGATGTATATGTGTTGATTGTGAATGAAGGACTTGGCCGCAGCTGTTGTCAGTATGACGGCTCTGCAGCTGGTGAAGTATCGCTGGTGTTCACATTGGAGTCCAATGTGCCATGTGCTGTTTGTTTGGGGATTGTACCTCAGTTACAAATGTGAAATTTTAATTGACTTTTTTAATAATTATATTAACAAATCTTTCATTGTGGGTGTCATAAAGTCTTATTAACTCATGTTTACTTGTCAAGACCCACAATCTTTCACTGCATATCCACTGGAAGTCACGACTGTAGCAAAGTGACAGCTTTTTAGACCAAATCAATGAAGTTCAGAGCTAAAACATTGCATTGGCCTATCATGTAAATGTTAGCTTCAGAATAAAACACCTCTTCTGCTGAGAAATACTTTTAGGACATTTTGACGCTGCCACAGTAATTTACACTCCTCTGTTTTCACTGAGAAATAACAATCTTGTCAACACTGTAACATTTTATGATTTCATATTTCCAGTTGTTTATTCCTTTGAACAAAAAACAACTTTTAAAAATTCCTAATAAATTATTTTAAAACATTCCACTTATGTGTCCTGTCAACTCTGTTAATTTAACTTAATATCCAGTACAGACTACACAGTCCCAATGGAACAGTTTGAGACTTAGAGAATTATTCAGTGCAAACAATCTAGCTAAAAAAACATAATTCAACCTTTCCAGAATTAGGGTTTTTATTATTCTATGGCAGTGCTAGACTTAAACATGGTTCAACAAAAGTATGTCACACACTTTCACACCCTCTTCCCCTGCCTCAGCTCTGCTGCAGCTTTTCAGCCCAGTCAGGACTGGTCATACCCCTCAGAGCTTCAGAGGTGGCAGAGCGGAGAGCCCATAGCTCACAGGGTCTAATCTATGGTGGTCCTCCCCCTCGGAGGAGCTACCCATGACTCACCATGGTCACCTGCTTCTGCTCCGCATGGCCCATCAACATTGTGGCACTGGTCTTCTCTGAGTTACTTTGCATGTGCAGGTAGAGTTTGTAATGGGCCATCTGTGTGAATACTTGTTTCCTAATTATGTTGCAAATTAAAAAGAATTATTTTGTTCTTCTGTCAATTTCTGAAATTGAATTTTGACCCAGTTAAAGACTGATGTAAGAAAAGCAATTGTTCATTTAATGGTGCCTGAGTTGTACAAAGTGGCACAATGCTGGAAACTAATATCCTAATATAGTGGAATGTCACTGATTTCCTTCAGTTATAAACTATATTTTTACATTTATTTGTGATATATTCAATAACTATACTGGGCCAAGCTAAGGTTAGCAGTGTCACTTAAGTTAAAAAGGGGTGGAGCAGAAATAAAAGCTCCAGCAGCTGTTGTAGCTGTGAGTAACTGGATCAAAGCAATGACATAATTCTCTACTTCTCAAGAATGTGAATCATTTGAAATCTGTTTATTTATAGTCTTTTAAATACTACTAACAACTACTACTACTACTACTACTACTACTCCTTTTTCAGGGTTCCTCTTAAGTAGTCCCAGTCCCAGAAGAGCTACAAAGAGGAGGATTTTGAAGGGTCTCGGCGTTTGGGGAGGAAAGCTCTGCAGCTGGGCATTGTATCTTTGGTTATTAGGCTCAAATTATAACTGCTTATATTATTGTGCATATTACAATAGTAGAAAGGACATTTGTGATATATATTTTGAATCATATTTTGAAATATGCTATAAATATTTGAAATAATCTATTCTTAATTACAGAATATAGTCTGACCAGTCGAAGAGAAGAGCTATTTCTAATTGTTAAAAGAACTAAAATGATTTATTTTATTTTATTTTATTTTTTTGCTACTGAGACAACCAATTTTAGTTAAACTGTTATCTGCTAAGTTTTGGTCATTTGCCAACTTGTAGCAACTCTGTAGTAGCTGTTGCAGGCTCTTCTTATATCATATTTACACATATATTGATTATATCAGTGCCGTCAAGCCTATACCAAAGTAGAGACAATCAAAGATTAATCTTTTAATTTCTGGGGTACAGACTTTGAATCTCATAATCTGTGGGGAATTTGACTGGGTTCAAATGGTGATATCAAATTATAGATGTTTAAATTAAAAATGTAATGACCCTTTTTTTCTGTGTTGTGAAGACATTTGACAATGAGACTTTTTGCACAAATCCTTCACATAGAACCAATACAGTCGCTGACAAAAAAAACAAAAAAACAAAAAAACAAAACAAAAAACAAACTTGGTTGGTATGGTTGGTTCTAATTAAAGGTACACTAAGTAACTTTCCTTTCTCCATGAAGACAAGTGAACAGTTAAATAGTGCGCCTTTATTTCTAGAATCACATCTAATACATTATTTGTAAGACTGAATGTCTTGTTTTTCTGTAAATCCGTAGGTAAAATATGGTTATTTTTTCCATATTCACACCAATGAAAATGAAGCCTACATGGTGCTAAAGGATCATTTCTAGATGATGTAGATTTTCCTTTTACTCAGGCATCTGGTGACTGAGGGTTTTCATTTAGTCAACAATAAAATCTTGATGACTGTGTGTTTTCATGTGATGGTCATAATAATAACACCATGTGAGAGCCAGTGTCATTTAACACCACGAAATCACATAACAGGAGAAATGGAAAGTGTCAGATCTGAAGTTTGGCGCTTCTAGGGTTAAACTTTAACCCCGCGCGTGCTGCTGGCGGAAGAGGCGTGTTTTTGTACGGAAAACACTTTCAGCAAACTTTCATGAAGCGCTTTTAGTAAAAGAAGACTAAACATGGATCTGTGAAGTAGTTGGCTGGTTTTGGCACAGTTCTTTCGGTAGAGATAAACTCTTCCGCAACGAAAGGCGGGAACTAAGTGAACAACTTCAAGACTTCAAAACAAACGTGCTCCAGAAAGGCCCCCGCATTTGACAAGGAAGATTCAGGTAAGAGACTCAGTAGTGCAGTCGATTTCAAATCCAACTTTTCCCATAAATTGACTGTGATTCCTGTATCCATTATGGATGTCTTTGGGTTCACAGCTGTCGTACTTTGCCCGCAGACAGTGGTGTCTGTCCGGTATGGGGAACAGCAGTAGTGACCGAGGCGGTCAGGGGGACAGGCCCCCCTCTTATCGAGATGGACAGCAGGGAGGAAAAGACGCACGGCCCAAAATACTGCTGGACAGCACCGAGGACGCAGACCTGTTCCAAAGAGAAGACCCAAAGGTTGGGGAAAACCCCATTAAACCCTAAAGTATGGGTTTAGAGATGATGAGCCGTGTAATCCTTCCTGACTACAACCTGGATCTCTAGTGGCTAGATTAATATAAATTACCTTTTGAATTGGTGCCTTTTGTATTCTGCATTCTGCAGTCTGATTCAAGGATGCCCATTGATTGAGGTGTTGCATGAAGCAGCAATTCACTATGTTTGTGCACTTCTCTTCTTCTGTCTAGGCTAATTCAGAGATGCAGGAGTTTTTTGAATGGCAGCAAGACCTTGAGAGTTTAACCAAAGGTTCGATTCAGGCCAGACCCACAGTGTTCAGGTGGACCGGAGCAGCCAAAGAAGTCTATGTGTCCGGATCATTCAACAACTGGGCTACCAAAATCCCACTAAACAAAAGGTATTGTAGTTACATAGAGTAGATATTTTATACTTTTTCCATTGCCTGCATTTGGTGAATCTGTGAATCGAAATTGCCTTTAGTAAATGAGGGAGTGAATGTCTAATGTAGCCCACCTAATGACAAAAGTTGCTGACTTGTGTCAACATCTACTCTTAGAAAACAAATTAACATAAAATAATTAATTATCAATATATTAATTATCAATATTAATATATCAATATCCATTCTTTTCTATGTGCTTTGATCTTAGTCAGAACAATTTTGTGGCTATTGTGGATATTCCTGAAGGAGAGCACCAGTACAAGTTCTGTGTAGATGGACAGTGGACTTTAGATCCAACTGGGGTGAGTTTTGGTTGCTGAAATCACCTTTGTTTTTATGGACAAATTTGAAAACATGTCTGCCTTTGCATCCCGCAGTCTGTAGTGACTTCTAAAACAGGGACCGTGAATAATGTGATCCAGGTGAAGAGAACGGACTTTGAAGTGTTTGATGCCCTACGGATAGATTCTGAGAATTCAGCTGAAGGTAAAAAACTATTATGTTTTTGTATCAGTTGATCAAGTGGAAGGCTGTGGGTAAATTGTACTAAATTGTACACTTAAATTTCAAATGAAGTCTTGGTTTATGCATTTTATAGGTAAGTTGTGGTTTATTCTCATATAGACTTAGACTTAGAAACTTCATTGATGCATAAGGCAAATTTCTTGGACATAGTAGCTCACACATCACAATATAATATAAAGAGAAAAAATATAAATGGTAATAAATTCTAAATAAGTAGCAGGAATGGCAAGAGATTGGTGTCAAATAAGGTATAATTATATAAATGAATTCTGACCTGAGTGGCAGCAGGTCACAGTAATATTGTCATCATTTGTAAATAAAATAATATGTATGAGAGGCAAATGTGAGAGCATACAAATACTTTCTATGCATTGTTAAATTTATTAACATAAAACTTTTCAGAATTGTCCAGTTCTCCTCCGGGTCCGTACCACCAGGATTCTTACTCAATCAAAACTGAAGACAAATTGAAACATCCCCCTTATTTACCTCCACACCTGCTGCAAGTGTTGCTCAACAAAGACACCGGTGTCTCTGTAAGTACAACACAATCTAGACATAAAGGTGCACTATGCAACTTTTTGGTTTGGGTCCGTCACCGGTCTTCTCTATGGATATGTCATTGCTCTGCCTGGAATGTTCCACAGTATGACATTAATAAATGAAAGGTAGAGCTGTTTAAATTATAGGTGGTTTTATAACTGAAAAATAACTAGCAAAACAGGCATTCTGACAGTGAGCGGGGTCGCCTCTCCACGAATCTAACCTGTAACTTGGTTTAATACCATACTGTAAAACATTCCAGACAAAACAATAACATCTCCATAGAGAAAAGTGTTTAACAGACCCTCCACCAGAAAAGCTACACAATGCACCTTTTAAATATGACATGAACTTTAATTTGCTGCAGTTTTAATCTGAATTGTATAATTTTATTTCATTAGTGTGACCCAACACTGCTTCCAGAGCCAAACCATGTGATGCTCAATCATCTGTATGCTCTGTCCATAAAGGTAATTATCTCAAATGAAATAAATATGCATGGATAATCTCTCTTCTAACCTTTTGGTTGTAGACTACATTTTGAGATATTTGAGATAATACAACTAGAAGTGTATTATTGTATTGTTTTATTGTATTTTAAGGAATAATTATTTAAAGGAACACTCTTGTAACATTTTAAACTGAGTCATACACAAGTTATGAAATAACTGGCATTTCTTCAGACAGTAAACGTTACTTGGGTAGGCGTTGCTAGCCCAATTTCCCGGGGCTAAAATGTACAGATGCCAATTATTACTGTTAAGTTTATAACTTTTGGTCACATGCATATTAATTTTTTTATTGCTTATGATTTATAATGATAAATGATACATTATTCAAACACATAGACTCTCTTAACTACCCTTCACCAATATACATTATGTCAATACATTTGTAAACAATAGTTAATAGTTGGAATATACAAAGATCAGGTGTTTGTGTGCCACATTATGTCTATTAAAAATACTGACACATTTTAAAACATTTCTGGCAGTGGCCAACTCAGACCCCTTTTACATACATGTTTATATATCGCAAGTAGAAATGCAGACACACAACTGAATTGAACTGTCTCATCAGATCCTAGAAATACCCCTGTTGGCAGGAAATAATGCTATAAAAATCTATTTAGTTGAACCTACAAAATCAAAAATGTGGTTTCAAATTATTAGAATTATTAGTGGTGTTATACACTAAATACACTTTATTGACCAGACAACAGGCAGTTTGGGGAGGACAAAAAAAAAAAGCTAAATAGTGTTTCTTCATGTGATTTCAGGATGGAGTTATGGTTCTCAGTGCAACTCACCGCTACAAAAAGAAGTATGTGACAACACTTCTTTACAAACCCATTTAAAGCAGAAGTCACAGCTGTTGATGTGATGTAATATAACTACATTATTGATAATTTTTCTACATTCTGTGCATTCCAATTCAGTTGCTTTTGCACATTATAATTATTGCATTGAGATTTGTATTGTGAAACTGTGAATTTATCATTTACATGTTTTCTTATTATGAAATTGCTTTGGCTGCATTTACCTACAATTTCTACTATTCCAATTATTTTATTTTGTTTTTTTTTTTTAATAAAATCATCACCTGCTTTTGTTACAATAATAAGATAATTATTTAAAAATATCAAATGGAATACATGTCTTACGGGTTTTATTTTTTTAACTCAGATACAGAATTTGGAATCCAGGTTTTTGTTTTCAGGGTTGTACGGTTTCTCAGCGAAACAGTGAGCTGCAACACGGTCACATTCGCACACAGCAGCCTGGCACTTATCATTGGTGTCTGCAGACAGTGGAAACACCAGTCAGTTAAGAGTGAAGTGAATATTATGCACTGATTGGTTTATAGATCATGCAATATTATAGGAAATTATATTAACACACACACACACACACACCTCAAAGAAATGCTGAAGAAAATGTTCCCATTTGACCATTTACTGATTATTAATATTGTTGGAGAAAAAAGCAATTACTTGATTTTTCAGTAGATTTTTTTAATCGTTTTGATCCTAGTTTTTATGGCTTGGTAATACTTGGAAATTAGTAAAAAATAGTCAAAAAGATATTCCATGTCCGTAGGCTTTGCACAACATGAAAATCACACAACAAGACTAATATATGCTACTACAATATTCTACTTAATGATATTTAGTTTTACCTGAGCAGGTGACTCTCTGATTGGAGCAGGTGTGATCATAAACCAGAACATATGGGAGATCTGCAATAGCTGTGCATCCAGGAAGTCTTCTGGCAGTTGCATAGCAATTGTCGTGCACTTTACAACACCTGTCAAGATATTTAGACTTAAATATGCTGTAGCAAAGACGCAAACTGTATTTTGATGTAATTCATGTGTTTTTACTGGTCCAGCTCATCCACAGGGGTCCCTTTTCCTCCAAAGCCACACCAGCAGCCGTATTCATTGAAGATTAAAGGATTGACTCCGGGCTGAGCGCACTTGATCATGTTTCCAAATTGCCATAAGGCTTTAGGCAAAGTGGCACCATTGATCACACAAACTGTCAACAAACACAAAAACACAGTACAATAACTAGGTACTACAATTACAAATTCATTAAAAAGTTCATAAATAACATTCAGATCTAAATTTGGGCCCGATCATGACTAAACCAATCAAACCAAACTAAACCAAGACTACCTTTGGACTCAAAAACTGGTCAAAAATTATTACACTTTTTGGCTCACAAGTGTGAACACACCCTAAATCAAATATTGAAACTTTACCAAATCTATTACACAGTGAATCCAGCATTTTCCCATTACCTACCAGTAACAAGGAGGGTCAGGAGAGTAGTCCGGTACATGGTTGCTGTCTCTAGAAAGTGACTGCTGGTGTAGGTAGCTTTTTATACCTGAGCAAGTAAAGAGAGATAAGGGAACCATGGGGTGGGTACTGTAAAGTCTTCTTTCATACATACTTTTCATATTTTATGTAATCAATCTAGATTCTGTCTGTCTGTCTGTCTGATTTGAAAATCCACCAATTGCCGCATATTTTCTCTTGTTTTGAGAGTTCCCGTTTGAATGGCCCTTGTTGTTCTCCTGTGCACACTTTGTCCTCCTTGGGGCCTCCCAATTTAACATTTGTTGAATTTAAAGCAACTTCCCAGCACGCAGCTGAGCAAACAGCCAGCCACTTGCCTAAGTTCTCATGGTTTTGCACTGAATGTACTTTGGCCAGCATAGATCAAATATAAAGCTAAGTAAATGCATACAAATGCTGTACCGTGTGTTTTGACCATGTTATGCTATTAGATGAGTTATTATTTAGTGAGAGTTTAACTATTTCTCTGTATTTCTGATTTATGGATTTGTACAATTCGTAAATTGTCTTATGCAATGTACGTCAAGATTGTACATCGTACGTGTTAAAGATAGGCTGACACCAGGCAATTGGCTAGAGATGACCTCTTCACGAGGTTTGAAGGTTATATAATGCGCCTGCATCAGTCTTCATCACGGTTTACAAGATGTACCTGTCTCAGACCTTGTCCATCCTGCTTCTCTGCCTCCCAGCCTGTAAGTAACCTGCACATTACAAGACTGTATCACAGGAAAGATAAATAATGACAACTTTAAAACCATATCTTGACTCTGCAAACCTTTTGACTGTTAGGAATTTCAAATGAAATGTTTCAGTACATATACTGTATATATATAAGGACCTGTACAGTGGTGTTACTCATATATAGAGAGGTCACAGGAGCAGTGCATGTGCCAAAGTACAGTGCTCAGGGACCCATCTCCAGGTCTTGAGCTAGGCTTGGTCAGGTACATGAACCTTGTATCAGATGTGTCTCTCTTGGCTCCTGCAGTGCTTGGATACAGAGCTGTGTGGCAGTTCAGGGCCATGATCCTGTGCACCATGCCTGACAGTTGGCCCATTCTGGACTACACAGACTATGGCTGCTACTGTGGCCTCGGGGGCTCAGGAGAACCAGTGGATGAGCTGGACAGGTAAGTGCAGATAAGAATGTACAAAACATTTTGCTATAACCACTACATTCTTTAGTTTTGGGTATATATGGTGCGTTTCTCAGATACTCAAAGAGCCTTACATTGCATTATTCATTCACTACACACTCAGCGCTAGTCAAATAGTTCTGTAGTCGCATTTGCCTGGGGGTAGACTGACGTAGTAGTGATGCTTTACTTCTTTCTTTAGGTGCTGCCAAGTTCACGATCAATGTTACAGTGACGCCATGCAGCACAAGGACTGCTGGCCCATTTTGGACAACCCCTACACTGAAATCTACCACTACACTTGCAATGAAGCCACTAAGACTGTCACCTGTTTGAGTAAGGGTTTGTTTATTCTAAGACCTTTCTGCAGATTCTCTTTCACACAGACCAAAATCTGTACCCAGGTGATTCTCGTGTCATGGCTGAACTTGAAGTCCACAGCAGCATTCTCTGTGAAAGCCTCCATTTCCTGGATCTCACCCGCATACCTAAATCAGGGGCTTGGGGTAGTGCCTGGGAATGATCCAAGAGCTTTGTATGAATTGGGTCACAGAAATAAGACATGAGAGTCCATTGCTCTGCCTCTGGTGTTGCAACTACCTTTGTTCAGTTCTTCTTGTTTTATGGGGGACAGTTTATTATTGGAAATGACTAAATCCTTTGGTTGAAGTAATGAATCATCCTAACAAACCATATTTATCTGTTATGCTATTTGCACCTTTATGCTACAGGACAGAACACTATTGCAAACTGCAGTAGCTGTGCTGGACATCTCAGGTCTCCAGCCCTGATGTCTATTATCTATCACAGATTGTTTCTATCATTGTTTTTATTTATTTATTTATTTATTTTTTTTTTACAGAGAAAAACAACCCCTGTGAGCAATTCATCTGTGACTGTGACAGGCAGGCAGCCATATGTTTTGCTGGAGCCGGATACAGTGAAGAGAACGCACATCTCCCCAGTGACCGCTGCAAATAACTGACATACACATAGTTAATGCACTTGCTGTTCTTAATGTTTTTATTCCTCTTAGCGTATAATAACATTTCACAAGAACGGGGTGGCTATACTATAAACTACAACAGCTCTTTAATGTCTACAATTAAACATTTAGTTATTGATTCTTAATGAAGAAAGGTTCATCCTTATAACTGTCCTTGAAAATGAAATATGCCATTGTACTGCAGAAATTTACATCATAACTGAAAGAAAGAAATGTTAAAATAAATTTAAACCAAATGACTTTAGTTTATAATGTAAAATAAATTTCATAAATTTCGCCAGACTAAACCGGGAGGTGAAAAGGCAAAGTACCAAAACCATAACTGACTTCATTATTACATCTTTGAGTTGCAAGTTATGCATTGCTCTCACAGATGTAGCGGTACGCAAGGCTACAGTCTGCATCATTCCACAGTTTACGTTTGCGTCTGACCGAAGAATGGAGCTGCCCGCAGTCTTCCCCATTTTCGCTGTATTCCCAGTCATCAGGCTGGCCCTTGTCCCAGAAACTGAAGACAATAAAACATACAAGCACATGGTGAAGCATGCATTTATTACTAAGAGATAAAACATTTTACATATTTTTACGTTTGGATAGAATTGTAGTCACTTCCATCCACCCAGCTCCAGTGTCCCTCGTTATGTCTCTCAACAAGTCCAATCCAGTAGTTTTGTCTAAGGGCAACTACTTTTGAAATGTAGTCCTAGAAAGAAAACAAAAAATCTTTCAAAAGTATTAGAATGGGAATAATTCATTGCATATCAAAGACAGCATGGTACAGAATGTATAAATAAAAAATGTACCAGTTCCTCCACATTATTTATAACCAATAGATGTCCTTTAAGTCTTTGGCAGTGTGTTTCTGCACTTCTCCAAGGCTCTGGAGTAGTTGACAGAAAGTAGCAGCCTTTATCATAAGACATCCATCCTTCTCGACATTTTCCTTATTGACACCAAAAACAAAGTGGGTTATGATAGATAGATAAATAAATGATAGTAGTAGATGTACAATTTAAAGGGTTTACAATGAGGATATGTATTTTTAGAGAGAATTTGCAATTGTAATTCAACCAGTGCTTACCTCTAACTGGAGTAACTTCATCAAGATAAACCTGCTCTATAATTCTCTCAGACTCACTGTGAGCGTCAAAATGAGCTGTCAACAAAATAAATAAGGTGATGTTTAAGTTGCTCTTCGTTCACCATCGAGTGTCCGTGTTGTTAACTTAAAGGTGCACTGTGTAACAGTTTGTTGGGGGTCTGTCACTTGTTTGTTTCTATGGATATGTCATTGCTCTCCCTGGAATGACATTAAACAGCTCTAAATAACATTTATTCAACTACAGGTGGTTTTATAGCTCAAAAATACTTAGAAAAACAGACATTCTGACTTTGAGTGGGGTTGCCTCTCCTGTAACTTGGTCTGTTTTGGTCTCCATGAAGATAGAAAGGTTTAATGCCATACTGTGAAATATTCCAGACAAAGCAATAACATCTCCACTGAGAAAAGCATTTGACAGACCTTCCACCAGAAAAGTTGCACAATGCACCTTTAAGTAAAACAAAAAAACAAACAAAAAAAACTTACCAATAAAAGGTGCATTGTTGTCTGCATTTGAAAGTTTTATTTTTATTTCATTAACATCCCTGCTTATTTGAGAAACTGGTTAGAAAATTAAGAAAGTAATGACATTTATTTGTTTTACATATTCATTTCTGTAGCTTCTCTTGAAAAAAAAATAAAATAATAATACATACATTTAACTCCGGTCATCAGCAGCACAATAAACAGCAGAAGCAACAGGGCAGCATATAGGATGTAAAAAACGATTTTACTTATACCTAAAAGAAAGTTTTTTTGTTTAGAGTAAACTAAATAAAACTACAATCCTCTTGATATACCTCTTTGTAAAGTCACTGGTGTGTTCTCAGTGGACTCAGACACAAACTGATCATACTGAACTTCCATTATTGGCTGCTAATAAAAACATGATTTTGTGTTAACATGTAGCCATAGACTTCTTTATGCAGTTTATGGATGTAGCCTATAATATTTTTGGTAAATGCCAAATGCCAGCTGAAATTAAAGTGTTGAACTTACCTTATTGACAAAGGGAGCCTCTGTATTAAAATGTGCTGTTCGACCATACAGCTGTTGGACTCAGAAAAAACGATGTTTTTTATACTTCCATGGTTGAACTCTGACCATGAGATCAAAAATCCACCCCTTCCCAGAGAGACAAATTGATGACCTACATCAAACATTGCAGACATTTCAGAGAATTGTCTTATCTTATAGAATAATATAAACTTGCCCATAGTGCAAAAAAGTTGAATAAAAGAAAATTGGAAAAACTTTTCTAAAAATAAATTAAAGTCCCCTCGAAAAGATGACATATCCTGGTAGTGCCATGATTAAAAAGGAAAAAAATCTGGGGAAAAAATGTTCAAAAAGATGGGAACAAATCCTCAAAAACTTAATTAATCCTTTGAAACATCAGACATAATACAGATATCTGGGATGAAAAATAAAATATTAGTAAACCTAAAGTACAACCTTGTGTTTTTTGAACCAACCCTCAGTAGCCGCTAGAGGGCGCTGAACACTTTCACCTCACGTGACCTTTCCTTCAAATAACTTCCGGTCTCAATTTCAGACTGAAACGGAAAATGGCGGCTCTCGGACGTGTTTCGCTGGCTCTGCTGAGGTCCAGTTTGGCCCAGAACCGGCGACAGCTTTCTGCTGTTGCTGGAGGCCACGCCGAACAAGCAGGTAATTTATCTTTTCTGTAAGCATATGCGAAATGTATAATAATGATTTTGTCCCGGCTGTTTGAGAGTGACCTTGATAGCATTAGCTCCTGGTAGCGAAAACAACATCCCGTTATCAATATCAAACTGAACACTTTCTACATTATCTAAAATATAACAATACACCCATAGCCTGCTGCTCTTTGTTGCCGATGACCAAATACATTCATTGGACAGTGACATTTTGGCTCATGAATAGTGAATAACCGCAGTGACTGACCTCGCGTCCACTTCCTTTCTAACTCAAGTGATGCGCTCTTGTATTTTCTAGCCAAAACTTGGAAGATCCTGTCTTTCGTGGTTGCCCTTCCTGGCGTTGCTGTGTGCATGCTCAACACATTTCTGAAGGAACAACAACACGGGCATGACCAGCCAGAGTTTGTAGCATATTCCCATCTCCGAATTCGCTCTAAGGTGAATTTGTATTCTTGGAAATGAATATCTGCCGAGAGTGATACTGTAAACTTACTGGAGTTTTTTACTTTGTTTGGCTTGCAGAAATTCCCTTGGGGTGATGGGAATCATTCACTTTTCCACAATTCCCATGTGAATGCTCTTCCTGATGGTTACGAGGGCCATGATGAGTAAACATTTCTAAAAAAAAAAACCTCATAACTGGCTTGGGACCAGTCCTCACTCCGCTTTGTTCTGGACCATATTCTGAACTACAGTTTACTTTCTTTCTGTTGTTTACCAATGTGCTTGTTGTATTAAGCACCCAAAGTTGCAGTTTGTTCTTACCTGGGTCATATGACAAAACATTCTGTTTAAATTAAACATTAAACTTAACTCTGTCTTGTGTTTTCATTGTAGGAAGATGTGGTGAAGTCACACTTGATTGCTGCAGGGGGGGTTGGAACACAAACCGCTCTGTTCGGGCACCAGTTCTAGGGTAAAACTGTCCCTATGCTGGTGACTGTGTTCTGGGGTTCACTGAGACAGTGCTGACACCATGGCCCTTGCTGCCAAGTGCAACCAACATGCTATGTATCAAGACTCGGGGATAGACAATTTAGAATTCAGAGCTTGACCAACGCAATCATTGTAACAATAATTTCTTTTATGGAGATTGGAATGTGTGTATGGAAGGTTTATATTTTCTGGATGGGTGGGATTTTTATGTTTGTTATTTAGAATACAATAGAGCAAGGTGGGTTTTTGATTACTACATACAGTAGTCATTAGATACGTTCCATGCAGGAACATATACTAGTAATTGGATAGAAACATAAACATCTCATGAAATATGTTTCTATTGAACTTGACCTTTTGTAGTCTACATGGCAATCCTTCACTGAAAACAATGCATATTTGATTAATCACAATAAATAACACAAACTAAAGGCTGTATCATATATATCTTAACATCAGCACTGAACATCTTTTTTTTTTTTTTTTTTTTTTTTTAATTTATTTATTTTTTTGGTTAATCCTATACGCACACGCCCCCTGGTGCGTCACCGAGTTAAGCCTCTCTCCGCCTTTTCACGTGAACGCGCTTTAAGCCGAATTTAAAAATCCAGGGTTAACAAAGCCTGCGGATGTTCCTCGCCTCAGTGGTAGCTTCCTTCGGGACCCGATTTCGGCGCTTTGTTGGTAACTGAAGCGGCAGAGTGTGGAACGACAGGAAGAAGAGTAGCTTAAACTTGACTTTTTGCTGTCATAATGGCGGAGCTGTACGATTTGATAAGTAAATCTAGCCTTGAAACATCTCGGATAACTGCGTCCGTCCAGGCTGCAGTGGAAGGCGAGAGCAATCAATTGTCGATCGCAGCACTCATAGAAGCAGAGCGAGGTAAATATAAATGTGCCAACAATGCATCTTCAAAGTGTCAACGTTCATTACAACTATAATTAAAATGTTTCTTTTTGTTTTGTTTTTTTAACAGAGCTTCAAATGATGAGGAAACAGGAAAGGGCACATTTCTTCAGCACCAAAGAACAAGAACTAATTTTGAAATTGTATGAAGAAGAAAGGGATATATTAACAGCTAAATCCAACACCTCAAGTGCCTCTAGGTTAAGAGAAGAAGCATGGCAGAGAATAGCTGACAAAATCAATGCGTAAGAGTAAATTATCAATGGCCATTAAAACTTTTATATTGTTTATTGTAACGGGCATGTAATTACATTTCAGGGCTTCAGACAGTGGCTATAAAAGAAGTTGGCAACAAGTAAAAATTAAACATAAAAACATAATACAATCAGGTAGTTGGCCGACCCCCCCTTCCCTTTATAAATATATGTTTGTGTGTGTTTATCAAACTAAAGGGAAATATATGGTCTATGATCAACCATTGAATCACCACTCTGCAAAATATTAAAGTAATACTTGTTTGCTGTTATTACAGCCAGACGACGAAGAGCAGAGATGTTGAAGAATGGATTTATGCCCCCTCTGTCCCCCACAGACGTCATGCCACAGAAAGATAGACTCCGAGTAGAAGTCTTACCATCAGCTGAATGTATTGAGCCACTGAGTGATACTGAAGCATCTAATGCTTATATCAATGGTAAGTTCCTTTCACCATAGTGGATATTTGATCCAGTGTGAATATTAAAAACTGTATTTTTAGGAAAATAAACTTGTTAATGTCTGCAAAACCTCAGTGCTTCTATTATTATTTCAATAACGTTTAAGGGTTGTTTCAAATAAAATCCAATATCTTAATATTTGGGGGTGCACATTGACACAGGGGTTACTCCTGTCTGACAGGCAGACATTGCTGTAATCTATGTTGTATTACATTCGATATTTTGTTCAAACAGTATCAGGCCATCCCGTTATCCTGATGCCTGTAACAAAGACTGAACCAGAAAGCGTGAGCAGTGATGAGACAGACGTCAGTGACACACATTATGAAGGTGTAAGTGTATATTGTGGTTCAATACATAATGCAAAACATGCGATTAACATTTTTTGTTTGTTCTTTTTAGCTTGATGTGCACAACAGGAGCATGCAAGAAGTTATTTCTGTTGGTAATAAAAATGCCTCCAGCAGTAGGAGTGTTGAGGTGAGATGGAGATTATGAACTCAAAAACTATTCTAAAAAAAAAAAGGTATAATAATATTTGTATTTATCATTTTTATTTAGCAGGTGCAGAAGGATGATTTAAGATCTCTTTATTGCACATATCTCAAAAAGGAAATTGAGAATCGGGAACAGCTGATGGCTTATCGCGCACTAAAAATGAAGAAGCTGGAGAAAGAAATTTTATTATTAGATAAACAGTTAGCATGACAGTATATATTCTGTTTTACAAGTTTGATTCGTTCTACAGTAATACATTGGAACTACTGTACACCATTAATTTGATGACTAATAATGGAATATAAATGGTGTGCAAATACATTTTCATGACAAATGTAAAAGTAAAAAACAGGAGACTTTTGTTTTTGAATGGCCATTAAAACTGTACTGCATTGTTGTAGTATGGGCTGCCCTAAAGCTCTGAGGGGCACAGCGGAAGACATGAAAGAAGGAAAAAGGGGTTTGATTCAGACTATATGATCACATGAGGATCATATAATAATATATGAATATATGATAAATGTAAATACAGTAAGCCTACTCACAATACATTTAAAGGAACGTGCAGGCCTTTCCAAGTGCGCACAATGTTGATTAATACTTTAATTTACAAATCTTGATTTTCTGTCTGATTATTACTTTTGTGTACTCTGCATACTTCTGCAAAGCCTATGTAGAAAATCATTGAGAGCTTATTTATTTTTCCAATCTGGAGAATTTTTCAATAAATTATACTTTAGTAAATGCGCAGTTTTGTTTTGAATGCACAAGGCACTTTCATTGCACGTAGGCTAAACTCAGCATGCATGTACAGACTTGTAGATCCAGAAATATGTCCACGAACTTTGCAACATGCAGCATTTTTTTCCAAGTAGTCACAGTGTTATACGGATACCGTCAGAACAAAATCTTAATATTTAATGTTGTCATAAGAAACACGAGAAGCAGCATCCCAGTTTCTCCTCGGTACCGAAGCAAAGAAGCGATCTGTCTGAGTTTGAGCCTTAGACCGTACGGTTTGAGCCCTGAAGCGACTGGGATATGAGCGGAGCGCGTTCACAAACATCCAGGCATCACCAATCGGGAACAGATATCACGATGGACTATTTTCTCTCTCCCTCTCTCTCTCTATTTATTTATTTATTTATTTATTTATTTATTTGATTCTTACTACTGGTATATTGTTTTGTTTTAATATATTTACGTTGACATTTATTTTTGTTTTATTCCTATACTATGAATGGCCAAAACTGTATTGTATCCTGGGCTACAACCATAGACAGTATACAACTGTCAGTAAGTACTGTAAAGTAAACATTATGAGATAATGTATTGATTGTAAAGCAAAAGTGATTATTATTATTATTATTATTATTATTATTATTATTATTTCGCTATTATTATTTCTCCTTGTACCTTTTTGCGCCGTAGGATTCATGCAGTTTGTCCCCCCTCGTTCGCCGTACCGTCACATGACTTTATTTGCGTGTGACCTGCATTCCTCCAGTGGGTCTCTCCCTGTCAAACAGACTAATGTTTAGTACGAGGGGTGCAAAGAGCCTCTAAACATTTTTCTAGTGCGGTCGAGCTGTAAATTGTCAAACATTTTGCTTCTTGTTAGTAACTTTAGAAGAGTGCTGCCTAAATTAAAGTTTTTCACTCGACTGCCTGTTGTTTGGGATTTAAAACAAATGGATACGAGATAGTTTTCGCTTTCACAGTCAGTCATGGCAGAGCTTACACCATCAGACTTAAGAAGGTAAGATTAAAGCCTGTGTTTTAATTATTTGTTATACATAGGTAGGTTAGGGTTAGAGATGACGACATAATGTTTTAATATATTAACCTAAATATAAGGCATGTGTTCGATGAATGAATCATATTTACAAATATTTGTTTACAATCACAACGTGCAACTTCTTGTAGATGCAGTTTCTTTTTCCTATATGATGGATCAAAAGTGAGAGAAGAAGAGGATCTCACAAGAAAAGGAATTTGTTATTTTCACCCTGAAGAGGTATAACAAAGCTTTATTTTTTTCCAGTAGGGGGAGAATATCTGACGTTATTGATGTCTTTTGTTAGACTCCCATAGACAAACAGGAGTTACTTTGTGGACAGTTGGCAGGAGCAGGACGCTGTGTGTCTGAACTGTCCTCTTCACCTGTCCATGTGCTTAGGCTACGCAAGAACAAGTTTGCAATTCGCATGAAGGATGATTTCTTTTGGGTAAGCACATTATGTTACTTTCATACTGCAATAAGAATCTTCAATTGCCTATACTAAAAGCCTGTTTTCCTACCTGCTTTAGGCTTTGGGCTGCTCAGTGGATGTTCCCACTGTGAGTGTCTGTGAACTCCTGGATCACCTAATTAGCCTCTTTTGTTTCTACAATGGTTCTGTTCGGCAAAGCTACCAGGTAACATCTGTAATCTTTCATAGAAGCTGCACACCTTTGTAAAGCAGGTGTTATTTGCTGACACTTAACAGTAAAAGGAACACAATTGCCACCAAATGATTAGCTATCACAGTGAGAGTAAATGTTTCAATACTTTCATAATTTAAACAAAATATAGATGCAGTTATTGTCAATGTGACTGAACAGCTCAATAAATGAGTCTTGTTTGTTTTATGTAGCTGCACAGACGAGAGACTTTGGCTGCTCGATGGGCACAGTATCTCTTACACCATCAACAAGGATCCACTGATCTTCACCACATCTTCAGCTGCATGAAAACCATTGATTCAACAAATGTATGTGTCAAGTAGTTGCCTGCTTCAATGTATTTACAAACAGGATACACCTCTGTCATTGTGGTATTGTGCAACTGTGTGTTGTTAAGCATGCTCAAAATACAAATTATTATTATAAATGCATACATACAATGGCTTCTGTTGCAGTTAAAAGTTAATCTGCAATAGAAGCCATTGTGTGTATGCATTTGTCTCATAGTTTTGAGAAAAGGTTAAAAAGAAAAGGTTAATTTTGATTCAAAGCTATCATATGATGGAAGAATTGCATAACTATTTCAAATAACCTGTTTACAGCCCTTTATTGCCCCAGTGCAATTATGCCCCAGTTATGAAAAGGCTACAGTGTTTCCTTATGTAAACACATTTGATATTTACAACCAAAAAGTAAAGTAAAAGTATCTTCTTTTTCAGGTTGACCCACTCCTACTGTTAAAAGCAGCTCTCATTCTTCAAGCTTGCCAACGGTGCCCTCTTGTGTTGGCAGGCTGTATCCTCTTCAGGGGCAGGTCGGGTTACTATTTGACACTTGCACTAAAGACTTTGATTCTTTGGAACTGATACCCTAAATGTTGTCTTTTTACAGAGTTGTTAGCACTCAGATGACACCAGCACTAACAATGAAGGTCATGGTTCATGAGAGTGAAAATTTTATCAAGGTATGGCTTGGCATCTGTGTATAAAATATTTTGCTCTGACATACTTTATCATTTTAATTAACTACTAAAACATGTACTTCATATGATTTCAAACATCCATGCAATGCTGCTGCTCATGTTCATGTTTAGACTGTGGGATATTTACCAATTATTTTATAACCCATAACAAACTCTTTATTGTTCTCCATTTTATTTCAGACCCAAAGACTCAGTGGTACAAGTGGCTCTAGTTCATTGGGTGAATCTTTGAGCTCCGTCCCGGTGTTTCTGACCACATCAGAGCTGCATTATCTACAGTCTGCTCCAGTTGACAAGGAAATCAAGTACAGAACTTTTACACACAAAAACTAGACACAATATGAAATAATGAGAACTGGATAACAAATCAGTTCCTTTATTTACAAATACAAAGTGTAAGTCTCAATATAAAAACATTAAAGGTGCACTGTGTAACTTTTCTTGAGGAAAGTCCGCAACTTCCTTTTCTCCATGGAGATGTTCTTTGTCAGAAATGTGGCTTTAAACTTTTCTATGATCATGAACACAAAACCAGGCCCGTTACAGGTAAGATCTCTGGAATGCATGTTTTTCTAGGTATTTTTGAGCAATAAAGCCATCTGTAATTGAATAAATATAAAATAGAGCTCTTCAGTGCCATATTCCAAGCAGATCAATTACCTATTGATGGCCTATTGATAGAAACAAGAAGATGACGGATCCCCAACTGAAAAATTACATAATGCACCTTTAACATCCAACTAAATAAGAGGTATATTTGTATTTTAAGTTAAGAAAAATCTCTTATTGCAGTATAGCAAGTTTATAGCCAATATAAAATTTAATTGCCAAGACAAAAAAATAAAATAAAATAATATAATTGAAATGGTCTTCTGTTTAATCTCATATGTATTGTCTTTCCAGAGTCCACTCCACTCCATACAAAGATTCCCAACCAAGGAAGCCACGTTTGTCACGAACTTTATCAGATACCCTCTCAAATGACTCCGAACCATCTGATCCAGGATCCACTCAGTCCCCTTTAAAAACGCCCTGCAGTCCTTGTAGGTCTGATAATGCGTTTAGTCCTGGCAATGCTGACCAGCTTCTGTCCTCGAACTCTCCGCGCCCAAATGGCAAACCCGAGGAAGACGAAGACTCTTTTTACCACAGTTTTCATACCAATGGTGATATTACTGATAATAGCATAAACAGTTTGGGGCTAGAAGCAAACTGCATAAATGGAGGAACAGCAGCACACTGCAGGACAATGTTGGATTTCAGAGGAGCTGGTGGAGCACGAGACTCACGTGATGTGGGGCTGAGGAGGAACAGTGGTCACATGTTGCTCTCTAGTGGTACAAGAGCGCCTGACAGCCAGCTTGATGACGCCCTGGTCCCCTTGATGCTGTATCTTCACCGGGTCAAAGGGCTTGTATTGGCCCTGCTGGTGGAGAAGCACTTCCTAAATGACTCTGCTTCTATGGAGGAAGTGGTGAGTATATTGTTTGACAATAATACAGCCATATGTAAGGAATTTAAAAAGAATATTGTGTTTGGGTGGGATTCCTTCTTGTCCCAGTTGCCTCGGTTAACCTAGGCAAATCAAGTTTATTTGTATAGCACAATTTGTACACAAAGTAATTTAAAGTGCTTTACAGAATAAGAAATACATTAAAATCACAATACAAACAAACCAAAACATAAATACTCATCATAAGATTAAACAAAGAGAAAGAGACATTAAATGAGAGAGAAGAGTGCAGAATGAAAACCTTTCAGTCATATGCACAGCTAAACAGAACCATTGACCTGGAACAGAGTCAAAGTAGAGGCCTGTCTCGCATGTTCAGGAAGACTGTTCCAGGTTTTAGCTGCATAAAACTGAAACGCTGACTCCCCGTGTTTAGTCCTGACTGTGGGCACCAGCAGGAGGTCGGTCCCTGAGCTCCTCAGAGTGCAGATGGTTCATATGGCACTAACATGTCAGAGATGTACTTTGGTACTAGGCCATGGAGAGACTTGTACACAAGCAGAGCCGCTTTAAAGTCTCTGAGCCACAGGGGGCGGTGCAGAGACCTGAGCACAGGACGCATGTGCTCATACTTCCTGGTTTGAGTCAGGACCTGAGAGCTGCAGCTTTCTGGATGTACTGCAGCTGTCTCACAGCTCATTTGGAGAGGCCAGTGAGCAGGCCGTTAGAGTAGTCTAACCTACTGGAGACAAACGCATGGATAACTCTCTCCAAGTCTGCTTTAGACAGTATACCTTTGATTTTTGCTATGCTTTTAGATGGTAATAGTCTGCAGATGTTATTGATTTGATGTGGCTGTTAAAGTTCATGTCTGAGTCCATTATTACCTCTAGAGTTTTAGCCTGATTTGAAGGTTTTAGAGAGAGACTGGAGGAGACTGCTGTCTCTTTGTTTCTGTGGGGCAAATACTATGGCTTCTGTCTTGTCTGAGTTTAGCTAGAGAAAGTTGTTTTGCATCCACACACTGATCTGCTGGATGCAGTAGCAGAGTGAGTCCACTGGTCTGTAGTCCCCTGCTGCCAGTAAGACATAGCTGAGTGTTGTCTGGACAGTTGTGGTAGGACACATTATTGCTGCATATTATCTGGCCTAATGGCAGCATGTAGAGATTGAACAAAAGGGGGCCCAGGATTGACCCCTGGGGCACCCAGACACAAATTCCAATTTCAACAAAGTACTTCCTGTCTTCTAGATATGACTTGAACCAGTTTAATGGAGTCCCAGAGATGCCCACCCAGTCCTCTAGTCTCTGTAAGAGGATCCCATGATCGACAGTGTCAAAAGCAGCACTCAGATCTAACAGGATCAAGACTTAGACTTTGCCTGCATCAGTGTTCAGGCAGATGTCATTTGGATTTGTTCATTTGGAGAAAGTTTGTAAGCTGTTGGTAAACAGCTTTTTCAAGGACTTTGCCAAAAAATTGCTCATTTGAGATGGGTCAGAAATTGTTCAGTACTGTGGTAACATGACTGCTTTTCTTTAGGAGCGGCTTAATGATTGCAGTTTTCAAAGCTCTTGGGAATGCTCCAGATTGAAATGACATGTTAACTATGAGAGCAAGTGGTGCAAGCAAACTGTTGAGGACAGACTTTACAAAATCTAGTGGGTAACACATCGAGGCAACATATAGATGAACTGGTGACGATCTCTGAGACAGTTTTGTCAGTTACAGGTCCAAGTGACTTAGTGTCTCTATGGTTGCATGCTTGTTATTTGCGTAACCTAAAAAAATGATTTATAGATATTATAAGATCTGGAGAAGTGTCCCCTGCTTCTATGGCCCCAGTGTCATTGAAGGATGGGTCAAATGCAAATGGCAAAAATTCCTTGTTTAAATAATTCTTACTAAATACAGGAATATGAACTCTAAAATAACATTATATTTTTTCCTACTATCACGATGCTCAGTAAACATGATGATATAAAGAGGGTATGTAGCTGAGACATGACCCCAGCAATCTTCAAATTAAAAATCAAGGCTTCAGTGGAACAAGACTAAATAAAACCATAGCAGATGAACAGGCCAAGTCACAATATTATATGGCAGTCAAAACTCTAAGGTTAGAATTATGTTTTTAAAGCTCCTCACGCAGATAAGTAAAATGTTGTTGTTAGCTTTAAAAATAATAATTAATTATTTGTTCAATTAAAAAAGTGTGTTTTCATTTTTGTGGAACTCTTTGTTTTCTCTCTTTTTGCCAAAGTTTTAACACAAAGTGGCTTTGTGGCTCTGTTAATGTCATACATCACAATATCTCCCAGTGTAATCCACTAACTCATTACAATTTGAATCTGATTTAGTCCTTAAGCTTAAGTGTGAACCAGGCTTCAAACACTGTTGGTATTAATTTAAGCCAGCCCTTCCACTTTATAACTACATGAGTGCACTAATTTATCTTTGTGATGTTAATATGTGCCTTTGTGGTTTGTATCCAGTATCACAGCAGCTTGGCTGCGCTCAATGGACTCGAGGCTCATTTGAGGAGTGTCACCCCGGGACCCCCAGGCGCTCAGGGACCCTACATTTTTGCTCATTCTGACTCCATTCAGAGCACGCTGACATGTAAAGCCCTCATAATACCCACCTTTCTTTCTCTTTGCTTGGTATAGTTTTCAAATTCTTTTGATGATTTAATCTTTCATTTGCTAAGATTTCACTTTTCTGCTAGAACAAGTATTTACTTTGGAGGGCTGGAGGCATGGGCCAATACATATTATAACTCTTCACTGTAGAAAAAAACAAATAGAAATGTGTACACCTGTACATTAACTAAATTAAATGGCTGATATTGCTACAGTGCTTCAGAGGACTGAATGGTTCTATGCAAAGAACCAGGTCCCTTTCATATCCATATACAGTATATATATTGTACAGCTGTCAGTATGTTTGACTTGTCCAAACAAAGGCCAAATGGCAAACTGCTGTCATATAATAATCTATCCAGTCCATATAAAAGTCTGTTATTCAAATAAGTACAGTATTTGGTGTATGCCTGTCCATGTGCTGAACTTCCTGTTTCTCTGTAGCCAATTTGTCTGGTCGTCCTGGAGCAGCCCATGAGCGTCCCTTTGTGAGGGCCACTTCACTCCTTCACTCGCATTTCTGTAACACTGAAACTCTGCAGGAGGCTATTATCAGGTCAGTCCAGCAGCGGGACTGTGGAGGTGGTGGGACAGGCAGAGCTGATGGGGGTTTTCAATATAAATATCGGGGGTAGGGACCTGGGGTGTGGGGGGTGTACCCAATATGTGACAAGCTGCACATGCCTGCACACCTTTGTCAACATCTCTGCATAACAAAAGAAACACACAGTACTACAGGAACTTATTTTATAAACTCTCTCAATAATGTCCATACTACCTTCAGTCATTTTTATAATCTTTTGAAAAAAAAAAAATGCACTTGTAATGTAATTAGGCTGCTGCTCAGTATTTAATAATACACTTAATGACATAATCAGTAGTAAACTATATTTTTGAAAACCTTTTAGAGAGTGTACAATGTATGTTTTTTTTCTTAAAGATTAAAGAGGTTCTTTTGGGTTTAGGAACGCAGGTGCTGCTGTGTATGGAACCCGCAGTGTGGCACAAGAGACATATTTCCTTCAACATGGTGGATCGGTGAGAAACTCAGGCATCCCAAACCACCAGGACAGTGCCTTCTCTCTGCCCACCAAGGCCCGCCACAGACTGCTCAAGCACGGGGTCAACCTGCTCTAATGCCTCAAGCTTATGCACTCTAATGTGGACAATATGTCAGACAGCTCATACCGTTTCATGTGCAAAATGATTTACTGTAAAAGTAGTTTACATTTAGTTTAGCTTTATAGGCTGGTTAAAAAATAAAACAAAAAAACATAAAAATGTATTTTTCATTCCAAGTTTGAATATGCATGTTTTTTACTTGGTGTCCAATGCATTTGTACATCTCATAAGAACATTATTACAAATGCAAATAGTGTATACAGTAATATGCAAATCAAGATGTCTTTATGGTCAGTCAATTCAATGAATGTAATATACATACAACCTAGACTTGGAGTAGATAACGTCTATAAGATAGAAAACTTAAAAACAACGTATTTAAGACCTTGTGTTAAATACTCGTCATTCTCAAGTATTGTCTTATTTATTGCTTATAAAGTCTACAAAATGTTTTACTTTAGAGTCTATAAGCTAGTGCATTGTTTATTTCTAAGTATATATAACTGTTTAGGATATACTGTAGCATTGGTGCCTTATAACGTACGGTAATTAAATGTGTTCATACTGGACATGGTTTGTGTTCTTTTTGTAAATCAATCTTAAACATACAGCCTGCAGCGGCGCCTTTACGGACCTGCTTCCCACGAGGCTTCGTGCTTCCCTTTAGATCACTTCAGACTGGAGCGTGTCCTTTGAAAACACATTCTTGTAATATCTTATTTTTCACATTATAGTAATTTGTTTTTAGGTCACATTTGTAAATAGGGTCGCCCTTGATGGTCCAAACATGAAGTAATTACAGTCATTAGTAGTAGGTGAATGTGAATAGAGGAGCCCATGGCTCTTTGGGGCGCCTCATTATGCAAGCGCATTTTAAAGTCAGTAGCGGGGGGCAAATTGGTGGTTAGGGGCACGGACACAAAAGAGGGGCAGGGTCAGGATTCAAATTCTAAGTGGGAAGATGTGCCATTGTGGCTGAGCTTATATACGCGGCCAGAGATCGCACATGAAGAGTTGGCACACAGACGAGTACAGAGCATCAACTATTTGGGAGCCATCATCATGTCTGCGCACACATGGATTGTTTTATTTCTCGTTACTGTCATCACTAGTGACATCGGGGTGTACGGCCGAGTGCTGTCACTCAGGACTACAGTGGAATATGATGAACGTGCGTCTTTACGCGCGAATGTGTTGAGACGGTGGAGACGTGGAATCACGAATGCGCACCGGGAGCGCTGTGCGGAGCTCACAGCACCTTGGCTGGAAAACACCGAAGTGCCTCAGGGTGAGGCAATCCCGATGCCGCTGCGAGTGCGGTCCTTTGCACCCGGAGTCTCGCACGGATCAGTATTCCCGGGAAAATCCCTTTTCAGTTTTGTGCGCAGGGTTTATCACTGCTGTCAACAAAAAGTCCATTGCCGAAGCGTCAAAGGGATTCAAGGCCGACTCAGAGGAGGTAAGCTAAAGTATATACAACCACTAAACAATGATATAATTTCCATTTGCATGTTCATTTGTCACTACTTAGACCGTGGCTTGTATGTAGCCTACTTTTGTGACAACTAAGCAAAAACACAATCAGTCAGGTACAAGGTACTTTCTGCACCTTGTGCAGGATGAGGCACTGCAGGCCGCACTATGGGTTATATTGTTGGATTTAAATGTAGTTTGGTGTAAAGGCAATTGG
The DNA here is from genome assembly GCA_029959045.1 of Taenioides sp. WSHXM2023. Classification (NCBI taxonomy): domain Eukaryota; kingdom Metazoa; phylum Chordata; class Actinopteri; order Gobiiformes; family Gobiidae; genus Taenioides; species Taenioides sp. WSHXM2023. The sequence continues at coordinate 12,934,969 of CM057089.1, forward strand.
GACATAACAATGGCTTGATTTTGCAGCTGCATAGGCACAAGATATCTGCATACAAATGAGTCTTAGCTGGCTTATGTGCAGTTAGATGTCCTGCTGACAGATTAGGAGCTCTGGAAGTCAGAGGATGTTCTTAGGCTTTAGTATCTCTTGCATTGAAAGATCTTTGACATTCAAAAGGAAGTGTCCTTTCTCTCCACTCATCTTCCTCCTTATTCTTTTCAGAGGCAGATGTGGAGTTTCTCTTGTTGAAGGAGATTTCTTCACTAACTGTTACAAGGGCTGAGCTTCACCTGCAGCTCTCCAACCCACACCATGCTTCTATTCGACCTGTGCTTCCACCACTGGCAAAACGCAATAGCCCAACAAGGTAACCACTCAGTTCACAAACCATTCAACACATGAATGAAACACATTTGTAACACGTATTTCTTTTGTAGGTACAGTTCTTCAACTCGAGAAGCCGTGACGGAGATGAGAGTGGACCTACACTTTATCATAAAAGCTTTACAGGATGTAGCTGGAGGCACTGCTTCTCCTGAACTGAGCCTGGTGAACATACGGACTGAAGAAAGACCCCATAAAGACCGTGATATAGTCAGTGATGGTTCAGCAAGGGACCTAGATTTGGGTTTAGTTTTGGACTGTGGTATATCCTGCAAGTCCAAGAATGTCCACATCTTACATGCGCCATTCATAGTCCTCTATTATAAATAATGACTGGAATACAACCAATGGAAGCACATATGAGGAAAAATACATGCACTTTTTGACTTTTATTAATTTATGAATGTAATGTTTTGTAAAAATATATATTATTGTATAAATTGTGATATACTCTGAGTTTGACGTTTCACATTTATTTTTAAAAGAATACATAAACAGGGGCAAAAATGCAGAGTTGTGACTTCTATCAATAGATGCTGTCCACTTTGTTCAGCTGTGTGCTCTTTTTTACAGACGCTACGATATGAGCTGCTATTTTGAGACATGGTTTTCACAGTTGGTACAGAAAGGTAGAGAAAACGGCACCTGGACAAACAATGGCCCGTGCATTTGCTGCAAATCTGCTAAACACAGTCCAAACAGTATCTGCACTGTATTTGACTTATTTAGAATTACTGCGATTTTTCTGCATTTGAAGCCTCACCTGAGTTCTCCTAATAAGGGTTACAAGTAGCTCTATAATTATGAGAATTTCAAAGACACTTCTCCTAATGTACTGTATTGTGTTTATGACAATAACTTGTCAGTGATTTTGTACATTAGCCTATACTTTTTAGTACACAGTAACTGCACAAATGCCCTATAATTGTCCTACAAGTTATTTAGATTATTTAGATTTGAGATCTCATTTTAAACTGGTAGGAAGTTTTTGGATTTTAGTCAGTCAGGCCTCAAAAATGCACAGTACAGAATCTAACCATCAAAATTGTCTGTTTCTTTCAATTTGTTTAAAAAAGGATAAATAAGGATGAATGTATTTCTTCTTAAAGTTAGTAAACCTTTTCCTAAGATAACTGGAGGTACACAGCAGCAGACAGGTGCAAAACTTGTAAAAATTTCCTCTAAATTAGACATCACAATGTATAGTTGGGGTATACAAATGTGAGCAATGCTGCATTCAGACAACCACTACTAATTCTGATAAAATAGCACATTTATTAAAAAGAGACAGCATTTATCAGAATTTGCCATTTTGCAGATATATGTCACATCTGAGAAAGTTCAGTGTTGAATACATGTCTCTGTTCTCTTGCTGCAGGTGTAGCCCTCAAGAACACATTTTATACATATCCTTATTACTTTTCATATAATGCTCAAATAAACTACAACACTGTGATGGTACAGGCCATTATGTTTGGTTTACAAACAAAAATGTGTGGTATGGATTATATTCCAAAGGGTGGGATTTGTGGTGCTGAAAATGTGTTATACTAAAACTCAGAAATGTGAGGCAAACTGTTTTTTCCTAAACAATTTGAGACAAGTTATTCACTCTAGAGTTGTCCACACCTTGAGAGGTTTGATCAAAAGATTGTGGTGTTTTTTCTTTCTTACAATCTAAAAGGGGAAGACTGCTGTTACTCTGAAGCAAGGGGAGCCTCGATAATTAAAGTCTATCCTTGAACATTTTACTGTGGAGAAGGAATAAGAACATTTTTGATGCAATCCAACAGAAGAGTGACCTCAAGCCGAGTGATGGAAAAGCCATGTATTCAATAATTCAAGGCAACATAGAAACACAAAAATGACAAAATTAAAAAAAAACAAAAAACAAAACATGAGGCAGTGCAAAAAACACACCAATAAAATATCAAGTTTTTAAAAATCAAACAAGATCCTGAGGCAGAAAACTCAAACATACAAATCAAGTGGATCATAAAATATCTCCAGACCAGCCCCATTAATTTAAATTATATACTATAATAGAATGGAAGATCCCATATATTGAGAACTAATCTAATTTAAATGTTCTTTGACAGTTCATTTTATTGCAGCCTATTCATTTTTATACCAACCTGTACCAACAACCGTTCCTTTTCAAAATAAAGGCCTCACGAGAATAAGTATAATTACCCAAAACTACAAAATAAAAGTGATCGCCATCTTTGTCACACAGTATCAGTGTGAGCATGTACCTTATATACACACGCAGCTGTGTAGCATTGTTTAAACAGACAAAACATAGTGACTTTGGTGCTGAATTTAAAACTAATCCTAATATACATACTTTCTGGCACCGTCTTTTTGCACAAGGTAGTAAAGGAGAGGTCCATAGCCATTTCTCAGGTACTGCATTTGGGATACAGCAATACTCAAAAGGCAGGAGGGAGTCTTAGGGGACATTTAAGACGCATTAGTGAAACAGGCAAAGTTACAACAGCGTCCTTAGACCAGAACAAGGCATTAGGAGAAGGTAATTAGAGACATAAATAGGAGGGCCCACAACACAGCTCTGGAAATAATGAGAGTAAAGATACTTTCAGTCTTAAAATAAGGATATCATTGTCCAAAGGCAGCACTTACACCAAGCAAGATAGGGAAATGACTTCAACATAGAATATAAACATATCAGGCTTTGCAAAAGTTTTACCCAGTAATGTTAATCTTGAGGTCTATGCTTTTAGTACACTCACTAAAAAATCATATAGTTTTAGTAGATCCTCTCCTTTCATACAAACATTTTATTAAATTTACCACTAAAGAAAACTGTATAAAAGACATACATTTAAAGAGTTATCTTTTCCACTCAGAGATCAGTGCCTTAGCAGAGGATATATTTGAACAAGTCATAACCTAGCCTTCTAAAACCCTAACTAAGACTTTTGCAGAGCACACCAACAAATGCACTTACATTTAAACTGAAAATTAAAATTATGGGGACAAATGATAACAGAAGTCTCCCCCCAGTAAACATTTTTCTTGTGCTTTTTGAAGGTGGGGCCAGTGTAGGAACAATTAGCACCTATTTTGTAAATCATTTGATCATTAAGTATAAATAGACATAATATGGCTCAAATCATGGCACATTAAGATTTTTTTTAAAATAAGGGATAGTTGTTTTTTTTTAAATAAGGGATAGTTCTAACTACTTTATATAGTGTATTTCTTCCACACATAAATGTTTGGCTAAGAGGTCAAGAAGTACATTTCCTCGTCAGTGAAATATGCAAGTTTAAATTTCAATTCACTGACATTTTTAAAAAGGCATAATAGGAATATACTTTTTTTTTAACCCAGCATTTGTAAAAGTAAACAACTGTGATATAGACATTTTGTTAATAAAAAAAGGCAGGCAAAAAAAGAATCAAGGAAAAAAATAAAACAAAAAAAAACAAACACAAGCAATTAATTAAAGAGGAGCTGTGTCCAAAATGCCTAATGGCACATTAACTTTGCCTCTCACTAAATGCATTCATCAATGTCTTTCAAAGGGGAAAACAAATCAAGGCTGCATGAGTAACAGCCCTAAATCAGTATTTGGTGAAACAAATTACTACATTAAAATACATTTAAACAAGCAAGACACAACAAATGATAAAGATAAAGGCAAGATGACATCTGACAGATAAGGCTGTCGGGTAAAGGGCTGGTTTAACTGCAGTATGGTATTACCTTTTTAAGATGTCATGGCAAATTAACTATAAAAACAAAAACAGATTCAACAAACAGAAAGCCCCTAAGAACTCAAACCGTATGTTCACTTACTGCATGGTTTCCTATCTTTTCTTAGCAGCGCTTTTGTCAATCCAATTTTTTTTTTTGGTGTCGACCAGATGTTGAGTAAGAGTGTTGATCCAAGTGCAGTTTCTCGCTACACTCAGTCCAAAAAATAAACAAAAAAACAAAAACCCAATGCTTTTGTTTAGGCCCAGACAAGTCACTCCTGAGCACCCACGAGCTGCAGAAAATGACAGAGCAGGAGTAAACCCTGCCAAGTCAAGAGTGAAAAAATGACCAAGATTGTTCAGAAAGGGTCGGCATAGGTGGATGCAAAACACAATCACAAGAAGCGTGGCCAACACTCTCCACTATTCAGCTTTGATAGCAGAGTCTGAATCATCTTGCAGTGGCTTTCCAAATAAGATATTGTCCTCCCATGTTTTGCTGTCTTGTCCTGTGTGTATGCTTTACCTGTGTTGCCATCTTTGCCCCCTGCTCCCTTCTGTTTTAGTTTGTTTTCAAGTCTCTTACAGCCGACATAAGCAGAACAATGTGGGGATGAAAACCCCAAAAGCCACCAGAATTGGAAACATTAGGCTGCTGTTGTCAGCTGCATATGGGTTTGGTGTTCGAGGCCCGGACTGGACCCTGGTCTTAGAGCCTGGGGGGACCTTCTTCTTTCCCCCTTCCTCTCCTCCCTCTGTTTCCTCTTCCTCTTCATCCTCCTCCTCAGGCTTCTCCAGGCCTGGGTGAGGCTGAAGTTTTGGTACATCTGTGTTACAAATATAAAAAAAACCCAAATATATTATTGTTTTATCAGCTTTGTCAAGTTTGTTGCGCTTTCAAATTATAGTACTGATAGATGTATGCAAAATATGAATGAACAATATTACATTTACAGGAAAATATTGAAACTTACCATCTAGTGTCCCTTTCATAACATAGAGAGCACAGACTTTTGGGTTGTCATAATATCCCTAAAGGAACAAAAACACAAGTTAAATCAATGGGGTTACAACACACAGGCATGTCTTATTATTATATTATTTATATAAACAGTACTACCAAGAGCACAAATCTAAAAATATAAAAGCAAGACTAAGGCTAATCAGGTGGCAGGTGATATAATGGCTTCACAGATGTGGCACTGTTGCCAAGTAATTTGTATGGACTTCACACTGGTCATACCTCCTTCTTAAGCATGTGGTTCATCATGTGAATGTTAGATGTTTCAATAATATTTCAGATGTGTTTCTTTACAAACAACCCATACATTACTCTATTAGTTTGGTAAAAACAGTATAACCATGACAATATTCAAATTTACCTTGACAAACTCCACATTGAGCTTGCCATTGAAAGTGGACACCTCTCCTTTGACACTGAGCTTTCCTCGTCGTATAGAAAAGGGAACTATCTCGTCATGCGCAGTGCTGTGGCCTACTCGATCAAAGATATCCAGGTCTTTTACAACTATGTGCCCATTTACACGAACATCAAAAACCTGCAAAAACAATTACACCATATATTAGTCAAGCAAACCATTATGGCTGCTGCAAGGTACAACACACATAGGACAAACATATATAAACAATAAAGGATATTTATGTATACAAAAGAGTGAACACTGGAAAAAAAGATAAAATAGGGAGTACTTATTTTTGTTATTAAACACTGAGATTACCTTTTGTTGTGACTGTGCAAAGTAAACCTCTGCAAACTTCAGAACTAATATATAGTCTCCTTCATCTCGAATGGGGACCTCATATCCAAATGTGTCCTCATTGTAGCGTTCTGTTTGATACAAAATCTGGTCTTCTGGACTCGACCGGAGGATTGGCAGACGCACCCCATAATCAGATGCTGACAGGAAAATGCATCAGATGTAGATGAATTAAACAATATTTTCATAATCACTGTCTTCAAATGCTACCTATGCATTGAAAGACAAACCCCAACATTACCATGTGTGAGTTGTGCATAAAAACACAATTTTGTATCTACATTTAAGATAAGGTCTGTAATGTATAATGATGTCAGCATAATAAGCAGTTCTGTCATTATTTATATAAATACTTTACTGCCAAGGTAGCACCAAGCAGTACAATAGTGTAATACATTACAGCCAAAATGTCGCTGTGGATTTGATCACCACCTGCTTCCCCTTTGAGCAGAGGGGGCGGAGCTGTGGCTGTCTTTGCTGACTCCTACTTAGTCTGAAACTACAGGAGGAAGCTACATCGCAGCAAGCTTTACTCATAAAAATGTACTCGTGAGTCAAACTTTCACTGTGAAATGCTGAAGAAGTCATTTAAGTTAACTCTGTCTGACTGTGTCAATGCCATTTTAACTTGAAGAGAGGTTGTTGATTTAGCTCAAACATACAAACACACGCAACAGATAAATAGTCTTTCAGAGTATTATTTTATAGAAGCAACTCTTTGTTTGTTAAGTATTAAGTACATACCAGACAGCTAAGGTTCAGTTAATCTTCAGATTCAATAAAAAGTAACCAGAAAAGGTATTTATAAGGTGCTATAAAGGAAAAGGACTGACACTATCCTTTAAGACTTCTTTCACACCATACAAGACCTGAAAAAAGGTTAAGAACATATGTCCACAATAACTTACCTTTACCAACCTTTCCTTCTAATGGGTCCTTCTTGAAATGGATGCCATGCACGTCCAAATGGGCCTCACCACCGGAGTTTACAGCCCAAATCACCCGTTCGGCGAGACTGGGGCCACTACCGTCCGCCCAGCACTGCTCTGCCAACAGCAACAGCACTGCAGCAAGGAGCCCAGTGACCAGTCGAGCCGTGTCCCACTTCATGTCCACACACACAGCCTGGTCCTGGACAGAGGAGACCGTCCTTAGCAAGTTGTAGTTATCTATACTAAATGACATGACCTAATGCACTTATCTAATAAAAATGTGTAACTGATAATTCATTGTAAAATAGGGAAGGGCAATATGACAAACATTTTTTTTTTTAGTAATAAGGTTCATGAACATAGAGACATAATTAAAAAAAAAAAAAAAACTCTGAAAGTTTGCATCAAACTTTGCTTTCTGTGACAGGATTTGTTCATTTACCGCTCAATAAAAAAAACAAGTTTTTTATTGTCATTTAGAAACAATTTAATTCATTAAGTGTTAATTACACAGCTCTATTGTAATGATTCCGTACACAATTTATCAAGTCATTTAAAATTTTGTAATGAATAATCCTTATGCCTTGGCATTGCAAGTGGAACAAAAAATAACTCAATAAAACTAATAATCATTATAAAATGAACATAAAAAAGAAGAGAGCAAATGAAATCTTTTCAGAAAGTTCTAAATAACAACTTCGAAGACCTTGCTGAAATCTCTGGCAGCATGAGTGTTATGACAGATCTATGAAACAATTGCAGATTCCAGTGGTTTCCCCTGCTCTTGAGGCTCACTCTGTGATGCTAAAAAATACTACAAAGCCATGACGATCAACAAAGATTAAGTGTTTCACATGTCAGTAACATTATATTTTAAGGACACTTCTCCGTTTACGTGAAATAATCGCCGCATATGGTCACTTCACAGGGAAAGCTAGCAGTCCTCTCAATCTTGCAACATGATATCTCCAAGATGCATGTCTGAATGAAAATGAGCTGCATTTAGAGCCAGTGCAATGTTATTCAATATCGTAAATGTTCAAAGTACAATGCAATAATTAAAACATGTTTACTGCTCATCGAGAAAATAGAGTAAATGAAGGAAAGCATTAAAGACACGTAATTACTCCAAAATAGCTACATGGCTAACGTGACACCGGTAGTAGCATTAGCACAATAGCTCAGAGATTGGAAAGATGACATTTTAAAGCAATACCAGCTTCAGACTAGGTGTGTACGATTACATTAACGCATATCTTAATAGTTCTTGATAAAATTTAAAGCATTGAAAGGAAATTGAACAGAGTATCATTGTCCAAATTTTGCTAACATACCTGTCTAACCAGAAATTCTTGGTTCAGCAAATACTCACCTTACCCCACAAATATCGTCAGTGTTTTTTGATCACGCTTTATAAGTACACTTAATATAATGCTGCCGTACAAAATGATTATTATAAAAACGTAAAAAATGGTGACAGCGTGTAAATATCCCTCTGAGTCTGTGGTGAGCAGGCTGCTGTGCTGACTTTCATTCAATGTGCAGCCACTAGTGTGCGGCTAAGCTACAGTGAGTGGAGGAGGAGGCGGAAGAGGGATACCTAACTTCAGTTTGCACTGACAGGCGATTGACAGAAACTATGACCAATCAGACAACAAGAGTCTATTTTATTTCAACTTTATATTATACATAAAATGATTCATATTCTGCAGTGCGGCATATCATGGTTACTGTTTATATTACCTACGAATTAGGGTGTTTTTTTTTATTTTTTTATTTTTTTTTTTATTAAGTTAGGTGAGAAAGGCACCATCTAAAACATATTTAACATCTGTTTTAGTCAAGTGTTTTTTTCAGCAATTCAAATAAATTGATACCCGTTGAGGTGGCGATAATACATACAATTAACGCTATGCACTAAATGATTTTGTACAGAGATGCTGCTTAACAAACTAAATGGTGAATTTAGTGTATCGATTGCAGCAAAAAGCTACAATTTGAAATTATCGACTGTGTGTGTGTGTATATATATATATATATATATATATATATATATATATATATATATATATATATATATATATATATATATATATATATATATATATATATATATATATATATATATATATATATGTGTCTGCACCATGTCTACCACCCCTCCGCATGGTACACATGGTGCAGTCCGGGTCGTCTCGTCCAATCAGAAAAGTCCAACGCAGCTGACTGTACGAGATGAATGGAGATAGTTTCCATGGTAACAGCATTACCTCAGTGGAGGACAGGTGTTTCTGGATACCTTTCATCGAAACTTAGGCCCTAAAGATTTCTTTCACATCCATGGTCACAGCAGGAGTAGCTAACTATATTTACATTTTTTTCTGCCTAGCAGCCAATTGGTAGTTGGCTTCAAGTAAAAAGGAACATCAAATAGCCTGTATCTCTTGATCACAATGTGAGGACATAGCAAAGAAGCAATGGCTGCAAACACGGTGTCCCAAGCTTGCATTCAGAGCAGAGGAATGTAGTATGTATAAATATATTATGAGAGATTCACTGTGAGTTCTTTTCTTCTTCAGTTTTGAATCATGATATTGACTGGAATGGAAACAGCCTTTATCATCGTCATCATTATTTACTGTTTATTATATTTTTCACCACTATAGAAAGTGGTGGCATGTAAACATATTTTAATCTTCTACAGTCCTCTTGGCAAATACTTATGAAATGAAAATGTGCATACAACTTGGTAAAAGTATCTCTTTGGCATGCATAATAATTGCTTTGACAAGACAAGAGTGGCATATAACCACTACAATCACTGACAATAACAAACATAGGTCTACATATACCATAAAACATTAAGTGTTGTAAGAAATGTACATTTTTCCTGCTTTTTCACATAAACAACATAGACTTTACATTCACTTTGTGCCATGTATTTTCAAAATCAAACAGCAGATCAAACCTCAAACTAATCAGCCCTGATGGCTTCAGGATATTGGGCCTTGTCACCCGGTTGACTGGGAATCCCCACAGATGTACCAGATTGAGACGACATCATAGACAAGACTTGCACAGTGAAGTCTTACAAATGGACACACATTTACCTCATGGTTTTCAGTGGAGCACCAATACAGCAACACAAAAACATGCAGATAATGCACTACTGTGTGACTCCTTGGTCAAATGTATAACAGTATACTTGTTTTATCTACACAAATATACATTCACTTTCTGACAGTTCTACTTGTGTTAGAGTGACAGGACACTGACCAACAACCTACCAAACAGGAAGTAATTACGTGGGGAATAAAGTGCAAAAAACATAAGATGGACAATCATTGGCTACAGCAAGTTCAACTTTGGCTGAACTAAATTTTTTTCAGGAAGAACACTTTTTTGAGTGAGGTGATTTCTTGTTCTATAAAACTGTGAGAATTCATTTCCAGTGTTACTTGATTGGCTCAGACTTGACAAGGTTCTCTGTTGGTCCTTGTCAAGTGTAGTTAGCATCAAATTCAAAACCCCTAGTGTCTTTGTGATGCTAGCGCGACATCATTCGGACAAACTCTGTGAATGCAAAAGAAGAATTAATTTGTTAAAATTTAAATAGGTCTAACTGATAATAAAATGTAACTATTTTGAGATATTATAAGTTATATTATAATGTCCAGGGGCATTTTTAGCAGATACACATTATATATTACAAATAATTCTATATGTAACTTTAAATAATAGCTAATAATTATCTTAAAATATAAAAAAAGTACTAAATAAAAAACTCAAATAATTACTAATAAAAACAGCTACAGATGAACTAGGGTATGTATACTTTAACAAAGCTGTTCTGGGGCTATATGAACTTTACCTTCAAAATCCACAAGTCCATCACCATTTAAATCCACGTCTCTTAGAATATCTTCAGCCTCTTTTAGGCCAACCTAGAAAGATATATACAGGCTATTGGGGCACCTCTAACTTCAGGCAGTATTTTTAACTGTTCCATCTATGTCCTACCTGCTGCCCTAAAAGTTTTCTCATTGCGTCGCGTAGCTCAGCAGGACTTATAGCACCATCTCCATTTGTGTCAAACTTGTGTGAAAAAAAAACAAAAAACAGTTAACTTTGGGTAAAGATCTGTATAATCAAACTAAAACCATCTTCACACTTACCTCTCTGAAGGCATCTTTTAATTCTTTTATTCCAATCATATCTGCTGTTTCGGCAAGGAGTTTAGGACCCATCAGTTCAACAAAATCTTCAAAATCAACATGACCTCCCACTGAAGACAAACAATGAAATATTCAGGATGATTAAACGTCCTATATTATGCAAAACTGACTCTTGTGAGGTTTAAGCCATGTAAGAATGTTGGTACCTCCTCAAAAATATACCTGGAGTTCTGTTTTGTTTCACACATATTTGAGTAATCTTTATTATTAATCTGTCTACATCTCCCAGGCACACAATGCTCCGTTCCACCTTGTGATGTCATGCAGTGCAGCTTTCAAGTTAATGGCTACCTTTTACCTTAGTTGAGTAGAGATTGGTAGTTCCATAGCTGAAATCATCCAAATGATTCCAGTGAAGGTGTATGGAGTGTAAAAACACTGTGGAGCACTTCCTGTATTACCACATGACATCACAAGGTGGGAGTGGTTTTTGTCTGAAAGAAGAAGCCTAAATATGCAGGATTTGTATGTTACACATGCACCAGGGACTACAGGTGGAAATTAGCTCTAGTGCTACAACCTGGCACAATGTATCTCTCCTCTCTTAATGTATACTGTGCACTGTTCCTGTCTCATAAATGAAACTAAATACATAAAAATAAATAGTGTGAATGAAACAAAACACAACTCAAGGTATGTTTGTGATGAGGAAACAACATTATAACATAAATGAGAAAATAGCGTGATATGGGCCCTTTAACTTATGGCTTGAAACAAATAATAAATCATTATAGTAAAATGTATTTTTATACTATTTCATTTTAACCCCAGGCTATATGATAAACACAAATGTATATGCATTATAAATTGTAGAGTTGTGAGTCTGAATCTCACAAACTAACTAGTTATTATTAATTTTTTATTGGTATTTTATTTCTCTGTATATGTTTAATAATAATTTGAAAGTGCAAGGAGTGAAATAGTTTTACAGGCATTTTTCACAAAATCAATGCCTTTTGGACACTGCACATTTTTGTTGCACATGTCTAATTCATGTTTCTAAGAGGCTGGCTATATTTACATGCAAACCAAAATCTGATTCTAATCAATTTCTCGCCAACTTCTCTCTTTCCCCCAAATGTGACTTGTACCAGAAAACCTGGAAAGAGCATTTGGTAGAGGAGTGGTTAAATACATTATAACTTGGATATAACACCTATCAACCTAACAATAGATATAGATAGATATATAGATATATAGATAGAACAATCTATATATCCTATATCCAATCTGATATTTACTGTACCCATATGTGTGTTCATTTGCAATAAGACTGTGATATTAAACATGTTGTCTAATAACATATTAACAAGCACAGGAACAAAAAACATACAGTTCATGTTTATTTGTTGGCTCAGTTCGATGAGCTCCATTTCTGTGGGCATGTATCCCATGGTCCTCATGCAGTTGCCCAAGTCTTTACAGCTGATAAATCCATCTTTATCTTTGTCAAACTCTTTAAAAGCATCTCTCAGCTCTGTCATGGCCAAACACAAATATTAGATATGCATACTATCTTATTATTATCTGATATCACAATATAGAAGGATATACATATATACTTACCCTCCACTTCTTCTGGCCTCAGCTCTCTGTCCTGTAAACATTGAGGCACAAGTTACAATATTTATGAGTTTGTGTGTCTCTGGAAAGTATTCAGGTCTATAGACGTATAAAACATACCCCCATCAGCTCAGTGGTCAAAAGAAACCTTCATAACAACCCACTCTTTAACCAAATAGAAATAGGGTTAGGGTTGGCTGTATCTTGGCCAATCCCTATCAATGATTGCTAGAAATTTTAACCTTGAAGTTCACAGAAGAATGTGGCTGTGTCTCTTTTCTGCAGCTTACTTACAATGAACACAACCTTTAAAGGACAGGACAAGATACAGACACATCCCAGGAGCCTTAAGGGTTAACAGCAGGAGCGCAGCAAAGTCTAAACATAACAAGAGTAGTGACGTCAGGCTGGACCCACTGTCTGACCGGAACTCAAGACATGAAAAACATAAGATACACGAGGCAAGGGCAGTCAACACCATGACAAATTCTACACGTACTTCAACAAGTTCAGAAGTGTTTGTATCTTTATCTCTCTGCCTCCATTCTATCCATGCAGGTCTTCATACTAAAACTAGCCAAGTGCAGCTGATATAAGTATTAATTTTGACAAGTGTCATTAGAGTTAGACTTAGACAAAGAGATAATATAAATGATAATAATAAATTCTAAATAAGCAGCAAATATAGCAAGAATGTCAAATAAGATATAATTATGTACAAGTAAAAATAAAATAAAAATAAGTGATAAAAATATCTCAGCTATATATAATAGGTCGTAAGGAAAACAGTGCAAAGGTGATATGATGATTGACAGGACATAGGGTTATCTATTACTAAGGGTGAGTTGTTGTACAGTTGTATGGAGTATGTCATGATGACTGAGTAGCCCCCTCGCCCCACAGCCTTAAGGTCCTGGCCTGACCTGTGTGTGTGGAGTTTGCATCCTCCTGGCACCTTGCTCTCACCCATCAACCTAAAACATCCACAGCAAAATCCCCCAACTTAGAAAGTCCTCACTAAGCCTAGCTAATCATTAGGAGGTCCCCAAGCACTATGGCAGCTGCCCACTGCTCATGACAACCATTAACTACTTTAAACAGTTGGATTTTATGAATCAAAAATACACCCATTTTATAGTCTTTGTAAGATACAATAATAGGCACTCTTTGGAACGATGCCAGGGACTGTTACTTCTCAAGAATGTTTATTTGCCCAGATATGTTTTACTATAGCATGCACTGTCTTCTGTTCAGCGTGGTTCATAGTCTCTAAAAACAGACTTTTATGTTCCAAGAAATGTATACATGACCTTTTCACCAAATACAGAACTACACAATTGTTGGTGTTACTTACTGCCATATATACTATATTTTGAAAGAGGTTAGTCTTTTCTGCAAATAGATTTAAGGGCAAATAAATAAAGTTTTTTATTTTTTTGTTTTTTGGTCAGTTTTGTCTCTTAGCATATGAGCGTTCATGTGGAAACAACAAAGCTGTTCACTCTTTTTAAAAATAGTTTTAAAAATTAAATATTAAAACTTTTAATATTTAATTTAACCAACTCACCTCTACAGATGTGTATGAGACATTGTAACTTCAAAGGCTGTTTTCTGAAAATGCATTTTTCCCTCATAGGATCACCCCTTAAAGTAGACCTACATTCACCAAAATTTACAATCTATTCTGAGGTTAACTACGAGGAAGCTACAGTTTTTCAAGAGCTTTTGTTACGTAAACTCAAAAAGCCAACGCTTTTCAGTGAAACTATTATGCAAGTGATTCTGGTGGTTGTGTTGAGTATTTGAAGCATGAAAATTCTGAAGAAACAGCAAAGGCCTCAAATAAAACAGCCGGCTGCCAACTTTCCGCTCATCGCTCATAACAGTTTACTCGGCACATTGCAAAGACTGGCATCTCACACCTATACACTGTCACCAGAACTGTAAACACACAGGCAGACAAAGACACAGGCAGCAAATGACAACAGCCCCAAAACACTGCCACTGTTTCATTTGTAAAATCTATATGCAAATACAGTAAAACGATATAATAAAATTTAACTATTGCAAGCAAATGTGGTGTTTATCATCTACAAGAAGCATGTTGTTGATGTAATGCGCATGCTAAATTTAGTCTCTTTTCTCTCTTTTTCAGTTTTCAATTAAGATTATTTGGGCTACAACCATTTAAAACAAGACGTGCTGTTTTGAATTTAGTTGTTCAATATTCAACAACTAAAACATATATACATTTTGGTTGAAATTTTGAGCAAAGGTAAATAGTTTAAGTAAGTTCTAACTGCATTTTTTTTTTCTTATGCATATTCTATATGTTTGAAGAATCTATTTCTAATTCCTCCACGTTTTTATAGATTTTTCCCCGTAATAATTTATGTGATAAGTGTTAGCTCTATGCTAAGTGCACTCATGTCTTACCGTCTGGAGAGGTGAATGTAAACAGTTCCCCATACCAATAGAAAAAATAGGCATTAAAATGGACCATGAGGACTTTCTTTCTGTCAAAACCGTGGGCCGCATTTTGAAAGGAGACCGGACTCTGGTGGCAGCAAGACCCATGTAGAACAGCGGCTAACCTAGATTTCAAACAGACTGAAAGTTTGTTCTGGACAGACTGACCTGAATGGAGAGAGAATGTCGTAGTACAAATGATCAGGAAAGAGAGAGAGATGAGTGAGCGAGGATTTACAAGAGAGAGAGAGAGAAAGAGAGAGAGAAAGAGAGAGAGACTAGACTTGGACAACAGAGAGAGATTTATGCCTATTAAAGGAAAATAAGATTCCCAGCCTCCGATATAACTCACTTGAACTGTTAATGTCTGAACAACACAGACTTACTGCCATGTTTAGGATCTTAATTGTTCTTGCTTTGACAATGAAATGCAGATTTTCACTTCAACTGGGAATATCTTCTTGACTTTAAACCTGCCCACACCTTTGCCATTGGCCGTCACTGGTGACCCAAACAAGTCAATGTGAGCCTGAACAAATGGAATTTTGTGAGTTTGTATTCTCACAAGCATCAAACAAATCATACTGGCTCCAGTGGTTACAAGACAGTACACTTTCTGCCAGCCCCAAGCCCAAATAGTGCTGGAGGTAATATAATCTGTTGTGGCCAAACTATTTCCACAAAAACTGGGTTAAAAAAAAAGTCTACATGAATATGACTATTGAAGAAAATGGTTGTCTTTGGTTTCAACTTGGCTCTAGATGTCTTCTTTTTTATTAGACACAGTAAGTTGATAGTAACGACAGTAAAGACATTATCATAGCCCTCAAATACAAATGTACAACAGCTTCATTTACCACCAGCGCTGCACCTGTGAATTATGGTTCAGGGCCGAACACAAAGCATGTGACGTTTGCTAGAGAGAGAGGATTGTGCAGTGCCCTATTGCCTTCACACTCAACTCTCTAATGTAATTTATTTGAATTGACAGCCTATTCATATTCCCCTTGTACGTGTGACTAATGCATGTGCTGGTTTCTTCTGTTCATCTCTGCCCTCTGAGGCTCACACAAGGTCAGTCTGACCTCCAGCAGCATCACAGCAGCTCACAAGAACAACAGGAGAGGCAATCACTGCTTCAATCAACCAGCGCTTTGTTTGGAAACAAGAAGGCACTGTCATTGAAAAAGGAGACATCCCCAGCCGCTCTAATTGTAATCATTTCCTTATAAAAACATTTTGTAGCTTCCACCGTATAAAGCACTGGCAAACGCAACAGTTCAATGTAAAAAGCAAATCAAAATGGCTCTTGACAATACAGTATCTTGAATTGATTGCTATTACATAGCTTCATTAAACTAAATGTCTTAACACTCATTATTTATCCATCCAACTTACCTTCTAAATAATTCTGTTCATTCATTCCTGTATTATTTTGGCCAGTTTGTTCCAGATGTTCTCATGCTTTTGACATTTTTGAATTGACAAACATAATGGTAAATCAATGCTAAATGCATATGCATATTGATTTCCCATCACATTCAGCCATAATGGCAAAGAACACAATTCATTTTAATGCTTCAATTTGATTGTTTTGG
Organism: Taenioides sp. WSHXM2023; assembly: GCA_029959045.1. Lineage (NCBI taxonomy): Eukaryota > Metazoa > Chordata > Actinopteri > Gobiiformes > Gobiidae > Taenioides > Taenioides sp. WSHXM2023. Next base: position 12,951,653 of record CM057089.1, read on the forward strand.
AACACCAACTCATAACATTTCTATCATAGCACAACCTGCAACAGCGTACACCTGTTTTCTTCATATGTCTTTTCTTCCACTCTTAACTGGGACCAGAGTTAAAGCTTTTGTCATTGATCTTACTCCACCTCCATGTTTTCTTTAAACCATGTGGGTATTTCCAGTCTAACACACTACGACACGTTTTATTATATAAGTCCCTGGATGACCGCTTTGGCTCTATAGAAGCCTGTCTTTGGTCAAGGACAATATTTACTCTTCCTGTCTTCCTGTGTAAAAAAGCACTATGTTATCTACACACCAATCTTTTAATAACACAATGAAGCTCTAAGATTTTACACTACAACAAAACCAGCTAATATTTGTCTAAATTATGCAAATTAAGAGCACTGACTGCCACCCAGGAAATCACAAATACATTTGTGGTTCAAAACAGTCTGTTTATCTATTTCCAGCAAAATTATCATTCTCAGGCTTCACTGGAAGATACATAACATTACCTCCCTTGCACTAAACAACATCAATGATTCCCACCACTTTGTACTAAAACTGTTTCATCTGCCACACCTGTCCTCTCCAGTAGACACTACTCCCTGGCTCTGTTGGAGGCACTGTATATCCTTGTCCTAGCTTAGGCATCAATGGGTAATTGCAATGTAGCAGACTGCATTATGGACCACATTAGCAAAAACTGAGCTTAATGATTCTAAACAAAAATACCATTTTCTTTGGGCTCACAAATAAATGAGAAGCACCTTATTTCCTGCAAATGCAATTCCAACATACCAAAAAGTGGCTATAACTGTAACAGTTTTACATAAAGTGCCCACAGGGAGACAATGCAATGTTCTAATCTAAAGCTATTGACTTGACCCATAGGCACTGCAAATAGCTCAAAAAGGAGGTAACAGCTATATATATATTGAGCCAATCTTGACTTGACCTGTTCTGTATAGGTAAAAAAAAATATGAAAGGGTATGTAACAATATGTCTATAGATTGCCTATTTTGTCACATATGGCTATGCTGGTGATGCCAAATATAGGAGTGATTTTGTTATGATGCTTGTCCCAAATATCACATAGCCCACCTAGCCTTGAAAACTGCTCCCTTATGACTATGTGAATATATTTTATGCTTAAACCAATATTTACCTGTCCAAAGAGTGAGCTCAGGATGGTGCGTAATTGGCAATCGGACACTAACGAGGCACCGCTGGATCTCCGGGAGCGACGGGATGACCTGCTGGACAGTGGCACCGGGGAACATGAGGACGGGGAAGAACTGCTGACCCCGTGCCCTCCTCCCCGGGCCCCATTCATCATCACAGTGTTTCTTTTACGGTCTGCGGGCTCAAAAAGGGGAGCCCTGTCGTCGTGGCAGTCGGACAGTGACAGCTCTCGGGGCACATGGCGTGGGGCGTGCGTGTGACAGCGGCGCGAGGGTTCGGGCTGTTGTTGTTCAGGTGATGCGGGATGAGGCGGGTCATCCAGGGGTGCTATGTGGTGCTTCCGCCGATGATGATGGTGATGGTGATGGTGGTGATGGTGACGGTGAGACCTGGAGCGCTCCTTTACGTCAGACTCGCCACCCATGGGCTCCTGCATGTCCGAAGCGTGGTTGTGGCGGGACCTGTTTTGAACGTGGTTGTCCCGACTATCAGAAAGCGAGGGGTGACAAAGGGGTCTCCGGGCAGCCCCCTCTGCGGGCCAGTGGGACTCCTGCTCGGATGGATTGCTGCTGTGGAGCGCGGCGGGACGATGGCTGTCGTGGTGCGGATGCTGAGGCAGACTTCTTCGGTTCTCCGACGGGATGTGTGTCGCTCTCTTCGTTGTGGATGTTTTGAGCAGCGATGTGGTGGAATCAGATTTAGGGAAAGCTGAGCTCATTGCTGCGGTTTTCTCTACCTCTGTGGCGCGATCGTCGACATCACCCGCGCTTCCACTCCCATTGCCATCCCCTGTCCTCCCTGCGTTAAGTTGGGGCTACATCTCACCACCTGATCTCCGGAGCGTGGCTCGCACGTCGCCGCGGAGTGCACGTCACCTTTTTTCATTGATGAGAATCCTGGCAGCAAAGGCAGTGACGTGGGTGAGAGCCATAGTAAGATCTAGCCCCGTCCAACTTTGTTCCAGAAACAACTGCGACCAAAAATATCCCTTCACAATGCTCTATTGCTGAATGCTGTTTTTAGATTATTGCAAATGAATGTTTTTGCCTACGCTATTTGTTTACAGGTAGACCAGGCCAGGCCTGACAAAACATGTTTAACCCATTTAGTTTTTGAATAAATTGCTTAAATCAATATTTATCATCTTCCCCATACAATTTCAACTGCAAGTATGCACATTTAAAATTTTGTATCCCGTGGTGCCCCTTCTAATGCTGTGGGGTTATTTCTTCTAATGGTTAACCTAATCTATATTCAAAATAGCCTAGTAAACAAACAAACAAACAAACAAACAAACAAACAAACAAACAAACAAACAAAAAAATCTATTGATGTTTTTTCCCCCCACACAGTTTCCCTAGAGTTTTATTCTGTCCTGAAAAACCTGTATGTCATGCCATTGTGCTTTTCTCTTTCACCCCACAATGACAAAACAACGATTTTCTCCAAATCGACACAAAGGAATAAACATGCAGTTTGGAACCAATTCTGCCACCATCATGTGAATGGCTGACAAACTAACGTAAAAAACCCACGAAGATGAATTATCTTCTATCAGACGTCATGTGATTTATTGATGGAGAGCAGACAGCAGACAATCTGACTAGACAGAGGATTAAACTCTGCATGTGTCCAAACAGTTTCCCTTGTGGATCAATAAAGTTCGTCTAAATCATGCCAATAATCCGATATTTTCCGTGCAGCTGTAGGATAAGTAAATTACGTGTCTTATTTGTCTGAACAAAGCTTAATTAATGTGCTACAGGTTTGAACCTAAATGGTAACGTTATAAAGCCAAGAGACTGGATCAACTGTGACAATATTTTGTGTACCCACGCCTCCAAGTGACAGACCTAGGTAACTGCATCTTAAAAAAGAAAACTCAGTAAATCAATTTTACAGTGAGGCTCCCAGAAATGATCAGTATCCGTATCCGGGCCCTTTCCTTTTATAACCTATTTTATCCTTTACACCGCAGTAGAATCTGCTCTCCTGTCACTTGTTTTCTATATCAAAGTCATTTGGCAATATAATTTGGTTCTATTGCAGAACTGGTGAATATGAATGAGTGAAAAGAGCTGTCAGTGTGTGTCTCTCGAACCTTTTCACACGCAGCCTGACCAAGCAGTGTTCTTGCCTTTTCTAAAACTGGGTCAAATATGAAACAGTAGTTGGTGTATAACTTAAACCATAACGTAAACAACAATGTGAACAAACTGAGCAAATATAATCATGACATAAAATCACATCTATGTATAGCAGAGACCCTGACCATTACAATGAATTTTAGTTCGCTTTTATTTATGAACAGGTCTTAATTTTTTGCTTTTCTTTTAGCATGGATTATTCTAGTTTAATGCGTTAAGACTTACAAGAGAACAAATTAAAAAGTAAAGAAAAAATAGGAAAAAATTACTATTATTTTCATGGTGTTATAAGAGTAAAAAGACTCACTCAGCTGATTAAATAAGTTGACCATTTATTAAATGTACAGAAATGCTGCTCAAAATTTGCACAAGAACATGTTAACTTACTTTCAATGTAAACCGAATGCTTGCTCACCATGTGTATGTAAAGCAAGTGTTTCGGGAATGACCCTTTAAAACAGCATTCAAGATTTCCAACCCAATTATGGACAGCTCAATGTGAGTGCCTTAGTCGCCCAATGATGTAAACAGCTTGTGATTATAATACTTTTGTAAACATTAGTAAGTAAAGTGATCATTAGTTGAATTGCAATGGACCAGTAAAGCTATAATGACTATCCACTTGCAACAATTTGATCCTTTGTGCACAGATATTCATAAGGTGCTGCTGATTTAAGTATTGTGGCTGTGTAATTAATATAGCTATGCAGAAATACAATGTTCAAACAGAAAACCTCACAGAACAACAGGGATTGTACATTTTACAGAATCTACAAAGTCTTCTATCAAAATGACTTTCAAAGATGGCTCTGTGGCAATGGATAATGAAAAGCATTCACTTCACCTGAAAAATCAAGACAACACAATAGTTAGAGCAACGAGACAATCATTTCCAAATGTACCATTCACATAAGACCTCCACCATATGTACAAAAAAACAAACCAGATATCAAACACACTCGAATCACATGAGTAACCTGGTAAAGGCTTTCTGACGTTACAGCACAGGTCGACTTACTTAAAGTGTGACCTTGATATGTGCTTTTCTAACCATTCACCTAAGACTGTCTACCACCCTAGCAGAAGTTAGCGACATTAGCAGTGTCTGTAAACATTCATGAATTCAAAGTAGACATTGGACCTAGTTTATCAAAAACATACAGATGATGATTATTATGTTTAATATGGGCTTGTCCTTAGACACATCACCATTGCAAATTAGATTAAAAACAAGTAGCTGGATTTTAGCCCTTAAAATGTAGTTTTAAAAGAGTAAGTGCAAAACAAAGATCATGATATTAAATGTAAAGTAGTACTCAAAAAGCAAACAAACCAAAGCATTACTGTATCACCCCCTTTGTACAAAGTGCTATAACAGGCCACTGAAGATGCCCCCTTCCCCATAGCTGCATCATCATTCTTACACATATTAACATACTATACCAACATAAAGTTTAAAGCCATAAAGCTTTTAGTAATTGTTATTGTTGTTCTCTACCTGTGTCTCAACATATTTTGACCATGTAAGGCTACTATTTGGTCTTAACTCTGGTGGTAAAATGACTTGGTTATTGGTGGCAACATCCAATACAATACTTCAGTACAAATGTCAAACATCAAAAGTGTGAGATTCAGTGATTTGAAATTTTCCTTGCACTCTTTCAACACAGTATAATAGAAAGGGGATTACAGAGTAATGGCTATTAATACTAATGTGACTGTACTTGGTCCATTATAAAACATGTATGATATTGGCTTTTTAGTGCTCGGGGTGGAGATAAACGAGGCCCAATGTTTTGTCAGCTGTAATGGGGAGTTATGTTGAATATGGGCCAGAATATATGTACACAGTGAATGCAAGAGCTGGTCTGGACACAAAAAGAGTTGCTCCCTAATCATACAAACACTTCCTCAAATGCCCTGTATCTGGCCTGGACATGGTTCACTCATTTCCCCTCTCTGTCCTCCAAACGTCCTGGGGTGAAAATGTAGTCCAGGGCCTGTCTCTCAGCAGCAGCCACATTTGGGTGCCACAGGTCCACCATAAAAACCACACGTGGGCCATCTTCTGGGTTCCCTTCATAAATAAATTTTAAAAAATTAATAATAATTAATGTCTGAAAAACATCAATACATATTGGAGTGATTTTTTTTCCTATTCTCACCCTCATGAAAAGCCCTGTGGAGGAAGGAGTCATCAAACAGGAGACAACTGCCCTCGGACCAGCACTGAGGTTCTCCACCAACAACAAGCTCACACGATGGGGGAACTTTCAGACCTGAAAGTAGATCAAAAACCTAAATGCAAAATTCACATAATGAAGATCTTTATTCCCTTCATTACTTAATTTCTGAACTTTTGGTGCCTGTTGCCATTTAATAAGGAAGCATGAATAAACCAATCAGCATAACCATCAATCTTAAGGCTAATGTTGACATCAGTGTCTATGTGTATTTTTCTGTTACTACTGCACTGTGCCTTCGCTTGGACAACAGCAGACTCTTGGAGGGTGCCCAAGAGTTGCAGTTTTGAAGCTGCTCAGACCCAGTTGCACATTCTCCCTGCTACTGACACAAACTGTTCTGCCAATTACAACCTATCAAAAGACAACTTGTCTACTCCACTTACTCAGTCTTTCCATGATAATTCTGTTATATATGGTTGGATTTTTAAAGTGCTACATTTGTTCATCTTTTGGTGCACCATGACTTTAGCTTACTACCGCTAGTATATACACAAATCCTGATGATGTGAATGCATTAACTGCAGTCACAAAGTGATGGGTCTTACCCAGGTGGCAGCGCAGTCGGACATTTGTTGGACCATAATGCTCAGTGATGAGAGCCCCAGGTGTGAGTACAGAAAAACAGGCATTTCCAAACACATTGTTAGCAATGAAGGTGCGCAGCTGGCCCAGGACTCTCCATGCTTTAGGGCACCTTCTAACATTGAGGACCAGAGGCGTGCCTTGGTTCACCAGATAATAGGTCCACCATTGACCTCGTGGAGTATTGTTTGCTTTCCATCCCGGAGGGAGTGACGAGCCGCTGCGAGCTGGCGGCTGGTGATAGATGCTCTCAAACTCAGCCAAGAGAGCGGGGAAGCTCTGCTCCAGCAGCTCCACATCATGTCTTTGCACTTCTCTAGAGAAGAAAGGAGCTGAGGGTAGGTCAGGGAGGAAGAACACCTCTGGCCTCTGGATGGTTGGTCTGCTATTGAGATACCTGCCCTGGTCCCGCACCCCTTTGTGCACTCGGCCCATACCAGACCAGGTGTAGCGTTTGGCGTAGTCCTGCAGACTGTGGTACAGCCTCTGGTTTAGGCTCTCCCCTGCACTGGTGCAGCGGAAACACTCAGACGACTGACAGAAGGCAAAGCCATTCTGCTCCTCCAGCAGGGAGTGCTTTCCTTTACTCCTGAAGCCTCCCACCACTCCCCCAATGTGGCTGGACCCACTCAGGTAGCGGCCTCGCAGAGGACTGGAGCTGTGCTCTCGGCCCACTCTGTAACAGTACCACATAAAGAGCAGTAGCACACAAATGCCTATGGCGAAAGCACAAATCTCACACTCCCTTATAGACTGCATCCCTCCAGCCACCATCTCCCTCACATTCTCCAGTGACCACTCCATCTCTCTGCTTTGTGGAAGTGCTGAATGTGACAGAAACACAAAGTGCTGATGAGGGATCAGTTAACACGTCTTTTCTTGGTTGTAAAGGAGCCAGGCCTTGAACCACGTGCAGGGTATCAGAGAGCTCCTCTTTCCCCACCTCCAGTAAACAGTCAGCTGATTTGATCTGGCACTTTGTGTCTTCACTGCAAACATTTCAGCACTCTGTGACCAGGGAAGGCTTCTTGCCCGATGTTTGGCTGTGCAACATTTGTACTGTTGTTCCCTCAGATAAATGCAGACAGACACTGCACCTCGGGGTTATCTGAAACAGACAGAAAGATGCTGCCGTCACTGACAGAGCATTCATGCAGACTGTCAACTGAAGAGGATTTGGACACATCAGTTTTACATTTGACAATTTAGTGTGCACAAGCTTGTTCAGATTTTTACACACACCCTCTCTCCCTGCTCTACTGAAATCATGAGTCATGAGACGTAGCTGCATTTTACACATCTGTTCCCTCTTCTTATTGCTGCACACAGCTTTGGCTGAATTATGTAAACAGTGATACATCCCACAATAATAATTGGCATTCATAGGTTGCTCAGCAGAGCTGCATACGGATCCTCAGGGGATGGTAAACGGGTGGGAGGGGTGAGATGTAGATATTCAGTGATCATATGCTGTCTAAGAAAAACAGACATTATATGAGAATGATTATATAATGTTAATGGATGTAGGGCGCAGGGAGTGCAATGCGTCAATGTGATTAGAACTCCATGGTTCTCTCTCTCCAAAAATGGTCGGGTAATCCTGCTCCAAGAGATCCTCCCCTACATCCTGTCTGACAGCGTCAAGACGCCCCCACACCCTCACTCCATCCACTGACTGAGGCTATCAGACCCGAAAATTACAATATCACAGCCATTCAGAACGGTGCGCAATTTTTTCATAACACTATCTATCTGGATCTTAACGATGATTAGAGCTTCTCAAAAGAGCCACAGATGCAGCGATTCGGTGAACTAGCCTTCTCATGAGCTGCCTCAACAGCAATAACCCCACACCCCGTTTATTTAAAGGCATTGTGTTAAATCGTCAGTGTGTGCGTGTGTGTGTGGTGCATTAGTTAGTGGCTTTTTGTGTCCATACCTACTCAACATTCATGGCTGTGGCCAGGAGAGACTCACAGGTGTTCCTCCAGACGAAGCTGCGCACCACTGCAGTGCACACGGGAGCAGGCGGATATCACCGCGCAACATTATACGGCGTTCCCAAAATCAGAAGCAGCTCAGCCGGTTTAGACAGTCATCGTATATTTGTTAAAGTGGGACGCTGATATGCCGAGCGTTTCTCTCCGTGCCTTTGTGTGGCGGCAGAAAGGCTCCCGAAACATAGGTGTAAATAACCTGCTGAAGCTTCACCAGAGGAAACCCCGCGTCAGATTAATGAAACAACACACAAGAACATCCACACACATTTCAAAATAAAGGCTTGATTTTAGTCTTAATAATATTAACATGTTTTTGTCAAGTAGAAAGAACTAAAAACGGATAGGTCTATGTTTGGCTACAGCCTACAGTGTTTTTAAGATGCATATGAATTTCAGATATGCGCTAGGGGAGATTGTGTGTGTTTAAGAAATAGCCAAAATCACTTGCTGTATTATTATTATTATTATTATTATTATTATTATTATTATTATTATTATTATTATTATTATTAATTCATTAATTTATTTTTTGCTTAAAGACCCTTTAAGGCCTTTTATGTTTCCTTCCAACTGAAAACATGTCTTTGAGGATAACTAAGCTATGTTCAGAAATTTGCTGTGTTGATTTTATGGCTTAAAATCTTTCCAAATTGCCAGACCAGCCAGTCTTTTCTACTAAATTTTGTCAAAGTGTGTGGTTTTGGCCGGCCAGGTAAATTGTTTTAATTGTTCATTTATGCTGACAGATAGGCTAAGGGATTGAACTTTGAGGTTTTTTTTGTTTTTGTTTTTTTCCATGTGGATAGGCCCAGTAGTTACAGAGTTTTAACCAAAACATGTCAATACATCTGCAATGAGATATTAAAACAACAAATTCCACCATGCAATATGTGTTTATATTGTAGAATGTTGTAAACAACAGGCCTTCTTTCACGTCTCATGTGGGCCCTTGGGTTTGGCAGTGCAACCGGCCCCTCCAGTCACCACCACCAATAACTCACACACCACATTCAAACATGGGCATCATGGTTGATGTCTTGCCCAAGAATATAACATAATAGTTAGTAACAATATTTAGTAATAATTAATAATTGCAACACTGAACTGAACTACTGCTAGCCATTGAGCATAAAGTGCTTAATTCAAGGGGTGTTGAAAAGTTCTTTTTTCAGCCACTTTCACAAGATCAAAACTGAACTAACTATTCAGAAGTTGATTGTGGTAAATTGTATAGCAATAACAACAACATTTATTGTCCCAGAAGGCAATAGCCAACCTTACTGCCCCTAGAAAATGGCCTATACGCCCCCATGGCCATTTTATTGTGAAAGTCTCTATCCGGTATTAAAGTGTACCCAATAGCCAAACTTTGCAAACTCATGCGCCTTTCTTCCGTGTGGATGGATGATCGAGACTCACCCAAGAATGCATTTCCCACCATGCTGTGCACTGTAAAAGCATGTGCATCTTCAGCAGACAGCTGGAAGCTCACTGACCGGTGGATAGGGCTAATTAAAGTAACTGTACGTAGTCTGTGCGTTTACAGTTTTATGAGGTTGGCTACTACTGTCACAACTGAACCTGAGTTGCTGGTGCCTTAGGGCGCTTTCACACCTATGGTTCGATTGCTTTGGTCCGCACTAGTCAGAAAAATGTTACAATGTAGCAAACAGACGTGGGTACGGTTTGCTTTCACATATGCAGAGTTCTAAACGAACCAAAACAGACCGCGAAGACCATCGTCACCGGAACCGGACTAAAAAACACGCCACTTTCGATCACCATGGAGGAACAGCTTTGCCTTGTGCTCCTGGCGCTGATCATCATACATTATTTTGTACGTGTAGGTACCGTATTTTCCGGACTATTGAGCGCACCTGAATATAAGCCGCATCAACTAAATTTTCAAAGAATTTTATTTTTGTACATATATAGGCCGCACCTGTCTATAAGCCGCAGGTGTCCACGTCTTCAAGAAGTTTTCAAGTTCCGAGCATCTGCTTGTATTGCCTCTGAAAGCTTTTGTCGTCTTTTTGCATTGAGTCAGTTCGTCACGCTGCATTGATGCCGCGCTCACGTGCAGCAGCTCTGTTTCCTTCTTTGACAGTCAGATCAATTGTCTTTAACTTCAAAGCTGCATCATATGCATTTCTTCGTATGTTTTCCATGAGGAGGGTGTGTGCATGAAGCACAAAATAACTGTTCAAAACAAAATCAAATGAGCATCTTCCTCAGCACATCATCTCTTCACCTGTCTGTCTCGCTCTTGCGCCCCGTCACTTGGCGCTCTACAGCGCATGTCTCGAGCAGAAAGAGCCGCTGTCCTGTCTGGGATCATGTCAGTGTCTTGTAGGATTTCTGCAGATTTCAGGCTCTCCCGGGGGTCGGGGTTAGTTGTATCGATCATGTATGAGCGGATGTCCAGCTACTGAAGTTTGAGACGTTTCGTCTCGTCATTTACGCTTCACCTGCATTTAACACATACGGGTCATTAAGACGTATCCCACTCACTAATGTTCATTTAGCAGCAGAACTTATTTTATCACGCAGCGATAAACTGTTTTAGTGCTGACAACAGCGCTAGCGAGTGTTCTAACTAACCCTAACCCATGTTCACCGCACAGACAGCGGCGCTTTCTGCACTCAAGCTGCGCGCGCATCCGCTGTGTTCATAGACGAATAATCCGTCCATATATGAGCCGCATCGGTGTATAAGCCGCAGGGTTCAAAGTGTGAGAAAAAAGTAGCGGCTTATAGTCTGGAAAATACGGTAATTTTCTGCAATTTCGAATAATTTCGAACATGTTTCGCGACTGCGACTCCAAAGACAACTTATAAGTTATTCGACTCGCCGAAGGCGCATTGCACGCCTCTTCAGGGAGAAGAGACGTGCCCTCGCGACCGAGTAAACAGAAACATAATGCATTCCCATAATGCATTCGGTTCCGTCCAATTTGGTTTGGTTGCTTTCACACCAGATGAACCGTACCAAAGTAGGGCAGATAAAGCGATCCGAGACCACCCCTTTTTATCGGTCTCGGACCGGTTGATTTGGTGCGCACCAAAGTACCGAGATTGCATTCACACTAACGAAAACGAACCGAACTAAGAACTTTTGGTTCGAATGGGCCATTTGGTGCGCACCAAATGCTGTCAGTGTGAAAGCACCCTTAACCTGGACACACAGCACACGCACAAGTTTTCAGGAGAGGTATTAATGGTTGGCTGCAGGTTTAAGTAGTGGAGATTCAGACTTTAACCAACTGGATTTCAGCACTGAAATTGGCAACCCATAAGAGACCCATATGAGGCTACGTTTGTGGAAAATTATGACCTAAAAATTCAGCCTGTTAAAGTAGTGTCCTATCTTTTTTCAAGAACCTCCTTAAATCAGGCAGTAATATTATCTAAATCTATTTGTCAGGGCCCTGTTACCCTTACCCTTACTATTAGAGAGTCACAGTCATCATATCTCAGCCACTATTGGGCGCTGATCAAAAACGTTGACACAGAAGTGTTCAGAATGAATGTCAAAGGTCATCTAAGTTGATAGTGGAGGTGAAAGCAACTGTGGTATTTTACATTTACATAAAAAGAACATATGAAACTTATTTGATGATTTTATACTCATGAGATGTGTTAGTTTTATATTTCATTGAAAATAAAAATTAGTCATGGCCTGTGGTGTTTTACATTCATGTGGTGTTTAAAGTGCATTACTAAAAATAACTAATGGAACTTATTTGATGATTTTATACACATGAGATATGTGTACTTTTATATTTAATTGAAAATAAAAATGTGTATCATTTTTAAAAATGTCTCAATTTTTCATTTTTTTCCCATTAGAATAACACAGGGACAACCAACCCCGTAGGATGTGACAACCTACCGTGCTATGGGGTTGGTTTTCACATCTACACAAAGTCAAACAACCTATGTCTTTTGAAGAGAAGGGATTCCACCGGATCTAGAACTATCCAGTTGAACCTGACACATCAAGCATTAAATATGTACAGAAAGGGTTTTCTTGTCATATATTGTTTTAGCAGAAATTCAATTTAAGTAAAAAGTGTGACAACCATCCCCTGTCTCCTCTACTGAACACAGGACTGCCACACATATTCTGGTACTTTAAACGTTTTTATATTTGAAATGGAAAGTGTTAGTCCATTATAATTAATTTATTTAAACAGTACTTGAATGAGTGACTGCAATTACAGTTTAAGTTTTGTCAACTAAGTTTCACTTACCCTATTTGCTTTTCTCACATAAGGTTTTATGTGGATCATAGGCTTGAATTCACCCAATAAAAAAACATAAACATCAGGAAAAACTGGAAACTGGAAAAGGACTAGGCATTATGCACATGCATTATTTTCTTTACTATAGAAATTATGTTATTTGCTTGAAGAAAAAAGCTTCTGTTTTTAAGAGTAAAGATTTTCTGGGAAAATATTCTATTTGTTTCATTTTTCTATACCAACCATCAATGACACACTCATCATCAGTCATCACTTGGATGCATTGCATGTGCTTGGCCTGAGGGGGCTGGGCAGTAATGAGGAGGCCTGAGGGGACTTGCTTGAGTTGGGTTTGACATGCGCATGTAGTGCAAATATCTGACTCGCTCTAGTTACTCCCAAGCATGGGTGTATAAGAATGGACATGTTGCATTTTGAGCTTTTCCTAAAGAGTGGGCTATACTGCGTTTGATTATGACATGCACAGGGATGTCTTTATTTATAAATTATCTTGATTACACAATAGCTTACATCCAAGACATTAAAGAAGAGCCTGAGTGCTGTGGGGATGGATGGTTTCCGTGGACAGCGCAGGTCCAACAGAAACTTTTCTCATAAAAACAGAAACATTTTTCTCATAAAACAGAAAAGAATGCAATGCGCTTCCTTCCGTAGCAAAGGGTAGTATACTCATGTTCAATCATTCTAAACCTGTTGCAATATTTAAGTATAAAACTGGTCCTTAATTACATAGGGAATTATATGCAGCACCAGGCCTACTTGTTACTTTGCAACTGATCTATTATGGGATAAAACAGACTAGGTTTTTTTGTCGCTTGACTTAGTGAGTAATTATATAGGCTACTTGAAGTGAACCGTAAAGTTTTGATTGGCATTGCAACTTTATTTAATTTAATTTTATTTAATTTAACTGTGTCCAAATAATTTCCCTTGTGGATCAATAAAGTTTGTCTAAGTTTTCCACAGGCACTCGATAGGCGGAGTCAGGCAGCTGGTTGGCTCATACCTGACAAAACTTAAAAGAAAAGTCATCCCCCGTTAAAAGTGAGAAAGTATAGTTCATGCGTGGAGTGAGAAGACCGCATCATGGCCTGTCCGAAACCCAAGACCCGAGTGTACGTGTGCGCGCTGATGCTCCTGTGCGTCGTCGGTGTCCTTGTTTGCATCAGTGTGTTTGCTTCGAGGTCCAGGTGTCCACACGGAAGTTTTTCCAAAGCAGCAGTTGCCGCAGACTCAGCGATATGCTCACAGATTGGAAGGTGAGGTTTTCAATTAATGCCCAGTTTTGTGGTGAAAGAAGAGAATCAAATTACTTTTAGATTACACTTTCTCTAACTAAATGAAACATGCTTAAAATAAGAAACTGCTCGTGCCTTCCCTGGAGAAATAAAGTTTAAAAGTCATCTCTGTTTCAACAGTAGCATATAGATGTGTGTGCATTTACTATTTGTCAGATACACACGGGACATATCGATTAAAATATCTATATTAAAATTGGCTGTTGTATTTCCTTAACGCTATTTGTGCTTAATATTTTGCAATGAAAAGCACTGGATTATTTTTCACATCCAAAATAGAAGCGAAAGCAAAATAGAAAATAGAAGTGGTTAATTATGTGCATGTCTGTAACACGGAACTGTAACGGCACTCAAAAACTTAGTAGGACTATTGTTTGCCTATTGCCACAGCCAGTCTTAATAAGTTTTGTTGTATACTAGAGACATGCTGCAGAAAGGCGGATCGGCGGTAGATGGCGCCATTGCTGCACTTCTCTGCACCTCCCTTGCCAATCCGCAGAGCATGAGCATCGGAGGAGGGGCTATATTCACCGTGATGGACGGCTCAAGTAAGTTTTGTGCGATTTTCCCCCATAGTGAAAGCATTTGATACGTTTTCTCCTCCTTTGGTAGGTAATGTGAAAATCATCTCCTCCAGGGAGACTGTTCCAAAGATGCTCAAACCGGACCTACTAAAAACTTGCCCTAAGAAATTCCGATTCCTATCAGGTATAATGCAATACAATACCCCGTGAAACTTGAACCACTTTTTCTGTGTATAAATGTGAGGGTGGCAGGGGGTGGGGTGAGGAAGGGTGGACCAAGCCATTAGAATTTACATATGACTTCTTTTCTCTTAGGTCCTGAATTTATTGGGGTCCCAGGGGAAATCCGGGGTTATGAACTGGCTCACAGACTGTATGGGAAGCTGCCATGGGCCACACTGTTCCAGCCAACAATCAAACTCGCCAGGGAAGGGCTGCAGCTAAACCCAGTGACAGAGAAATACATCCCAACCATCAACAAGACATTTTCACTATAGTATGACAATTATCTCTTGTCTTGTTTCTTACAACTGTTTGGTAAAAAAATCAAAGGGAACAACTATTTTGCACCCTTAAATTGCTGTCAACTCAAAGAAATAACCATTATTAACATTAACATTAAGCCCTTTTATACAATGGGATGAGCCTCTCAATAAATATGGTGCTATGATTACAGAGTACAGTTACAGTGAGATTTGTTGTCCTCATATATATGTTTAATTTCTTATCTCTTTTGTGTTTTCTAGTAAACTGTTTTCTGATGCAAATGGAAATCCACTGAAAACTGGAGACATTGTGAAATTTGAGAAACTGGCTGATACTTTAGAGGTGATTGCTAACCATGGTCCGGAGGCCTTTTACTCTGGGAAGATAGCGCAGGATCTAATCAGCGACATACAGGAGGCAGGTACTGGCACATTTTAATCTGATACCTGTGGCATATCTAACAGTTCAGTTATGCACCGATCTGGTGAATTGTTTGTTTATAACGTTTGATTGAGCAAAGGCCATGAACAGATGCAACAATCATACTACAATAATAACATTTTTACACAGTGCACATTTATAATCTCTTAAATGTAGAGCTTTACAGTTTCATTGTAAAAGCAAAAGGAACTCATCACCCCTTCAGTAATTTAGATTTTACTTCAATAATTCACTAATGAATGATGTTGTGAACACATGTTTTCAGTTGCTTTTGCTGAGAACATTTTGTCTTCTTAAACTCAGGGGGAACACTGACACTGCAAGATTTGGCATCATTCAGGGCTTCACAAAGTGATCCGTTGGTTTTTCCTTTTCAAGAGTTTGACATGTACATCCCACCACCACCTGCTGGGGGAGCTATCCTCGCCCTGGTCCTCAACATCCTGAAAGGTTCACATCAACACTTTCTCAGAATAATGTGAACATGGCTTCAGTTACATCAAGTTAGAGCCTCATTAAAACTTGATGCCTTCACTTGTATACATGAACTGTTTATACTTCAGTGCTCAACTCACCCAAGCGCACAACGAAGCTGCGCATGGTATCAGTCTGTCAGCCGATGTTTGAGCTTCATATATAAAAGGATAGGTTACATAACATTGTTTTATTTGTTTAAAGGAAGAATTATGTTTGTTTTACAGGTTATAACTGGGATGCCAAATCCTTTAAGCTAGAAGAAAAGACGTTGGCCTATCACCGATATATTGAGGCTTTTAAGTTTGTCAATGGACTTAAAAAACACATTCAAGACTCTAACACTTCAGACAAAGTATGTTATACAGATTAACAGTGCCCCCCACTATTATTGGGACCCCTTGGGGGTATTCCGTGAAGCACAGCTTAGTACTTATGTTTGACAATCCAGGTTTATTCCAGGTTTGATGGTTTAAGACTTTTCATGGTTTGTTGTGTACTCCCACACACTAGAAGATTTTAGGATTATGATGGTGCAGCAAACATCAAATGAGCACAAAAGGGCCTAAAATAATTGCCTGTAGCCTATAATGCAGTATTTTATTATTGATCTCAAGCATCCACTTTAATTAATATCATACACTCACACATTTAATTGCAATGAATGTGTGAGTGAATGAATTCTATTAATTTAAAATGTTTTAATACAAATAATATAGGCTTATGTTTTGTGGTGTGAGTGATGATCCTCGGAATTGAGGCTTCCTGGTGAATCTGTCTTTCTGACATCTTAAACATCAAGCCTGAATGATCATTTGTTTGACTCATGCCTATCTCTCCCGTGGAACAGCTAGTTTTAACTTCCAGGATTTCAGGCTAAGCCTGGACTTGTTCAGTGATGCTGCATAAATACCCCTTAGTGTTGTTGTTGTGGTAGAACTTTGGCAGCAATTCATAGAGATTTTAGGCCACTGACACCGTGGTCCTGTAGTACAAGAATATTTTCTGTTGTGAATCACTCTAATATGAGTTGGGATTTATAAAAAGGACTAATATTTGTGCCTTGAATGTTGCTTTGTGTAACTTTTCTGGTGGGGGGGGGGGGTTCATCCAATTCTTTTCCATGGAGATGTTGTTGCTTTGCCTGGAATGTTTCACACTATGGTATTAAATCTTTCTATAACCATAGATACCAAACCAGACCAAGTTGCAGGTCAGCTCTGCGGAATGGCAGCCACACTCACAGTCAGAATGCCTGTTTTTCTAGGTATTTTTGAGCTATAACACCACCTGCAATTGAATAAATGTAAGGTAGAGCTGTTTAATGTCATACTGTGGAATATTTCAGGCAGAGCAATGACATATCCATAGAAACAAACAGGTGACGGACCCACAACCTAAAAGTTACATTGTGTACCTTTTAACAAAAGCTTGCATAATGGTCTCTCACTTGCTTACAACAGATTGCCAGAACATTTATCCAGGACAGTTTTGCGGATCACATCAGGACTTTGATCAGTGACAGGACCCATGAAGACCAATACTACAACTTGACCTCCTATCTGGACTCTATGGGGACTACACACATATCCGTCCTGGCCGAGGATGGGTCTGTGGTCTCCGTCACCAGCACCATCAACCACATGTCAGTGCCTTCAATAACTTGTATTCATTTAAAATATATAATTGCTGTGGTTTGTTTTTGTTTTAGAAATGTATTATTATTTTAATAGAGAAAGTGTAGGTTTTATGTTATGGGATATTAATTTGAAAATCCACAAAATGCCTTAACATTTATTTAACATTCAGCTGATAAAATTGGGACCTGTTCTGACAGAGAACCTCAACCCATTATTTTTCCTCTGGTTCACATCAGTAGTACATTCCTATACCACTCACTAATAAGTGTAGCTGAAGAGAGAATCAATGATTTTACTTCTCTGAACAGTGGTCACAGTGTTGTTACATTCACAGAAATCCATGAAGATGGATCAGAGTCATATATAGGGCACAACATAACTATACAGTAAACAGGTCCATCAGATTCTATTTGCATCTCAGGGAACATTGATTCATAAAGTGTTTGACCTTATAGGAATTGTTTGCTGCAAAGCCCACCAAATCTGGCAACACAAGGTTTCAGAGGAACATCCAAATGGACCCTGTCATATCGCATGCACTACTGGTGGTCATTCCAAAAATTCTTTTTGCTGATATCATTTCAGAATGAAAATACAATTCATTCCTCCAAGTCTTCACTCTAAATTACATGATTGGCTGGTAGACCAGGCCAATTAAGAAGGCCCAAGCTGGTCATTACAATCTGCAAACAGTCTGATTGAACATTATGTGTGGTCCATGTGGATATACCCAGTAATTACAGAGATCTTAAACAAAGGCTTGGTGATTATGACTCATATGATGAGTTACAAGATGCACTATGTAACTTTTTGGCTGGCAGGTGCACCATGGTTGTCTCCATGGAAATGTTAATACTTTGTCTGGTTTGTTCTACAGTATGGCAATAAACTATTTCCATGGTGACAAGCAGGGGCACCACCAGGCCAAGTTACAAGTCAGATCTGTGGAAAGATAAGACAATAAAAACTGTTTAGCACAATTTAAAAAAAAAATTTCTCTTCCAGATTTGGCTCACAAATCCTCTCTACAAAAACTGGAATCATTCTCAATAATCAGATTGCAGACTTCTGTGGAAAAACTGAAGAAATCTATCCAGGTAAGGCACTTTATCATAAACGTTGTTAGAACTGTGAATAGTCTATTTTGAAAATTGCTTCTGTAAGACTACTTTGCGTAGTCTAGCGGTTCTTTTGTGGTTTGTGCTATTCAAAATCTCCACTCTGATTGCAATTTTAGATATTTTCTTCTGTGCTCTATGTTTATTTTAATCATGCGTTGTCAGTCATGGCTTTGTTGCATTGTCAGGAGAGCGCCCCCCCTCCTCCGCCTCACCCGCTGTGCTCAAGTCCCAATCGAGGACGCTGGTGATTGGTGCGTCCGGAGGGAACATGATCGTGACTGGTATAGCCTCGGTGCGTATCCACAGTGCCAGTCACTCTAAGTGCTATGAAGACAAATTACTAATGCCTCCCAGTGTCGTGTAGAAAAGGCTGTCTCCACAAATGTCCGATATCATGTCCATAAGACCATTGTGTAATCACTACTGTAATCACTTTTTATTTAGACACTCATGAATCGACTCTGGTTTGGAAAGAGCCTCAAAGATGCAATAGCATCTCCGGTGGTTTTTGTCAACTCTGCTAATCAACCCATATTTGAGGGAGAATTTGATCAGGTAATTATTTTTTATTGTTTTTTTAATGTATCGTGTAGGCGAAATATGCTTTATTTAGACTTTATAAGAAGACATATTTGTCGCAAGTGTATAGGAGTTTGCTTTGCCAAACCATCCATTGTTTTCTTTGGGACTGTTTCAAGCCCAGATAATGTATCATTATATTTTTCTCTTTAGTCTATTCTGCAGCTGAAAAAGGGACAAAATCCTTCATTAATGTTGTTTTTTTTTTTTGTTCCCAGAAAATAATTAAAGGCTTAATTGCCTTTGGACACAAATATGATCCACAAAATGTAAAGTTATTTAATGTGGTAAATGCCGTGGAGAAGGATGGAGACTGTATCTGTGCGGTGTCTGATGCCAGGAAAATGGGAAAAGCAGCTGGATACTGACTTTAAAAAAGGACTTGATTATTGTGAAAGACTCAGGGTTGTAACGAACACGTCGTGGAGTTATTAAAGTGAACTGCAAAAA
Source organism: Taenioides sp. WSHXM2023 (assembly GCA_029959045.1). Lineage (NCBI taxonomy): Eukaryota > Metazoa > Chordata > Actinopteri > Gobiiformes > Gobiidae > Taenioides > Taenioides sp. WSHXM2023. The sequence continues at coordinate 12,971,077 of CM057089.1, forward strand.
CGGTTTGAGCAAGAATTCTCACATCCGCTGTACAAACTGCCTGAGGCCTTTCATTTCTCACCTCCAAGACAAACATGGCTAATTCTTTTCAGATAATGACAGCCATCAGTACAGACTTGTTTAATGGAATGTGTAGCTCCTCAGTGACAACACTGCACACGGTTCTCAAGTACTGGCGCATTTATTAGCCTTAACAAATGCCATGAAACGCCGTGAAAACAACAGGACAAATAAAACATACTACAGACACTCCATCTTGGTTTGCTAACACAGACGTACTAATAAAAATAGCTACCTCGTGGCCGCCTGTCACATCAGAGGTCTATATGAATTATAAGAATTTTTATCAAAAAATAATTTTAACTTTAATTTTAACCAAAATGAACTTGTTTTCTGCATAAAGCATTTTAATGACACTTCCAGTATGTGTCATATGATCATTGTTTGCCATTTTAATTTCCCATGAACCACAGAGTAATTAATCCAGATGAAACTGTTATTCAATCTGCACCTTCTGTATAATTGATCAATATGGTGTAAATTGTTATAATGCACTTGTTGCTTTGATATGAAAATCTTTGGCGAGTAACCTTCACATCAAGGTATGAACGAAAACTTTAAATCTTCACATATGTTTTATTCAGAGATGGAAAGTTCTCAAAAATACCTACAAATACTTATGTTACTGCAATTAAGTAAATTCTTGGGGTAATATGGTTTTAAGTAATAGGATTATAATATAGTATTATTAGTATAGTATTAAATCTAACCTAATCTAATGTGCACTATACTGTACTCAACTGTGATGAGTCAGTGTGATCTGTATTTTACTCCTGATTTCTACTGGAGCATGCAGATGATGCAAAAATAATCACATCAAGGAATGACTCATAAACAGGGAGTATGAGTTTTTCTACAAACAAATGTTCTGGCTGCCATAGGTATCCAACCAGTGGATCAAACAGAAAGCATTTCTTTTTTTTTTGGCAAAGAAGATTAAACCAAAAGTACGTTGATCTACACTGTGTAACCCAAACAACGCTAAATTAAACCATGGGTATAATGCAAGTGCAGCTGTAGTGGAGCTCAAGCCCTTTTTTTTTTTTTACACACATCTCTGGCTTGTGGTCATATGAAGATGGATCACTTTCATATAGATGTATAGAAGTATATGATCAATCCCAGGTGACTTATAGTAGTTTTTACTGCCCTGCCCTATGATATTTGCACTTCAGGGGGCGTTAGATTGACACTTTGATATTTTAGGACTGTCTCATAACCAAATTTGAGGTTTGAGGGTCCCTGGTAAACCTCATTCAAAATGCATCTTCCTAGCTCACTTTGACTGCTGGTGGCCAGTTTGTAATGGTTTTGACACAAAATATAAATAATGTTTTACATATTATGAAATTCCTTATAAATATCTTTGTATGTTTTAATATTTCATATATTTTAGACAATGTAGCCGATTTTAAATGTCATTTGTATGTTCATAATTTCATTTGTAAGGTTTTTTTTAATGCTAGAAGTCAAGTTGGTGTGTCTGAAACTGCATTGTGAAAGACTGACCTTTGACCTTTGTGTTGTACCCTTTGGCAGACAGGTGTACAGGTTGTGACTTGATGATAAAACATTACCCTAGAATTAAGCCTGTCCCAAAATGAGCTCATAAAACATTTCCTCTTCACTTCAGTACAATAGTTTATTGGCAGTTTGACAGTTAAAGACGGGAACACACAGTACAGGAAGGAGAAAACATGGAACAGGTTGAACCAGGGATGTAGGCTGACATGTTTACGACAGGAACGTCTCACACAATTTCTGAAGCTGGACTGCCAGATTCAAAATGCCCTATATACTAGACATATTTATGCATAATCACATTAGCCACATTCCTCATGAATCAGCAGTTAATTATTACATTACAATTACAGAGAAGAATCAAAGACGACAGCAAAATACAAATCATTATATGTGGACATTTAACACTTACAAACATATAGTACAGACATTTCAACATGTACTATATAATATATCTGATAAAGAGGGTCAGTGTCTAACATTCAACCATTTGGTCACTTACTATCAAGAGGTATGTCCATTTAAGCTTATGTTATTGATTTTGACAGAAAATATATTGAGTTAATATGGAAAATAATATATAAAAAAAATAACAGTGCCTTAAAGTGCATTGCAGTGTATCGGTCAGTCTTAACTTATTTGTTTTATCAAGTGCTACAGAAATGGAACCAAGAAATTAACAGTCACGGCTGTGTCAGAAGTAACCCTGACCACCAAATTACAGCATTATTGATGTCAATGAAGAAATCGGCAGTAGGAAGAGCACGAGTGAGACTCAGAGGTGGAAATGTACATAATTTTAGCCAAATATTATAATTATTATTTAAGTAGAAGCAAAAAATATGTATTATGTTAAACTTGATGTGAAATAGTTTTCATTTGGCAAAATGTACTACTTTCACTGCTGAACCCATGATAGGCACAGACTGTGTATGCTAAAACAAACATACCCATTAAGAGATTTTCTTACATACCAGGGACAATTTGATCAATTAAGAGCAATATTGTAAACTAGTAGCCTAATTTAATCCCGACAACATTTTTTTTTACTAAACTAAGTTTACTCAGAATGATACAAATACAATTTCTTGTAAAAATCAAATACTTTAGTAAAATTATAATTTCCACTTTTAAGACTATTAGTTAGTTTTAGTGGTAAAAAAAAAGTATTGAAGTATACTTTGATGACTACAAGATTGAATAATTACAGATGTATATCAGCATTTAGGCATTTAAATACAAACCTGACCAGTGACATTACCCATTGTTGCGTACTACCTGTTGTCTTCGAAGATTGCTTTGTTCATCTAAAGTGCACAAAATCGGAACAACAGCCATGTTTTGTGTTCTCATTTACATCAACACAAGGGCCATGAGGGTATTCACAAGTGGACATTTTGGAAAGGGGGGCGGCACACCAAAAAGTCTTGACCTAGCAGTTTTGCCCACATCACGTGACTAGTCGGCCGTAGGGTCTGTTGAACTTGTGTCATAGCTTTTGTTGGGAGATTAACATAGAACACACAATGTGGAGCTAGGCCCTAGCTGCCAACATTGGTTCCAGTCCTGGTATAGACTCCCAAAAAACCTGGTTCACTTCAGCTTTTCCACCGCTGCCGGGATGCTACTCCTCCTGACCTTGGCGACCATTTGATTGAAAACATCTCTACTCCTCATCACCATTGATCGAGAGTCTTTGAAGATAAGTAAGCAAGCAGTGGAGAGAGAGAGAGCACGCCAGGTTATTTTACTCATCTTGCCCCCATCCAATGAAACCCAACTGTGTTTCCAAGAGCACCATCCACCAACACAGTGAGTCCTCCTTCTATCATGTTATATGTGTCATAGATGTAGAGCTTGGGTCAGCCATTTTGGATTTTAACAAGGTATATGAGCACTGGTTGTTTGAGCGTGCTCTGAAGGTGACTTGTTTTTGAGTGGGCAAATATAGATATAGCTAGAGTGCCACTGGATAACATTGACATGTGACATCTGACCAATCACCTTTCACAATAGTGTAGGGTGAATTTTTTTGATAGCCGTTTTTCACCTAACCCCCATGGCTCGAGCTCATCCTTATTCTCCATATCTTCATCCTGTTCAGCTTCCTCCTCCTCCTCTTCCTCATAGTGACTAGGTTCCTCTATAGATGTTTCCAAGTGATAGCAGTAAGTTTGGCCCTCTGTGTATTCGTAAATAGTGGGCAGGCTACTTTTGAGACTGCATCGCCGACGTAGTGCTACCAGCAGAGGTTGTGGCATGGTAAAAATGTCCACATTGTTGCCCAGATCGATCCAAGCCAAACTGGAAAACTTCTTGGGATCTTTCAGCATTTCAGTGAGGTCTTTGAGTATGGCTATGGTTAAGCGGTTGCCATTCAAAGCTAGGGTGCTTAGTCTGGGCATCAAAGCGAGAAGTGGAAGCAGACACCTTAAATTATCATCATGAAGTTCAGTGAAGCTAATGTCCACAGCTACAACACTGTCTCTGTTGTTTTGGAGGTAGAAGGCAACCTGGCGGACATCCCGAGTGGACAGGGGGATCCCAGACAGGTCAACCGTGTCACTGGACAGTTTCTTCTGTAGGGTCGTCTTCAGGCTGTAACACACAAGAAAAAGAGATGCATTTCTGATCTACTGTATTGTTGGCCATTATCTAGGTGAAAACAATTTAATTTGGGTTGTAAGTGTTAACAATTTGCCTTTTTATTAAAATTTTAATTTAAAAAGATGATTGTATAGATAGCCATCTTTATCATTTTCATTGTTTTCATCTTATAACATGCACATTGAAAATAGCTATTGAATTTCTTAACCTTTAACTTTTCCACAAAATTATAAGCCATATATAGTTAGTATTAAGTTGCCTCTCTTGCACGCTCAACATTTTTCTTTGCATAGAAACTTTTATGGATAAATTAACATTGTATTATCCTATTCTTGTTTATTGAATTGATTCAGTATAAGTTAGTAATTTTCAGTGAGACTTGGTTAAGTGTTTTGTATGCATGATGTGACTGTGAAAGCGGGGGTGACGGGGCTAACTTGGAGCGGAAGGCTGACAAAGTAGAAACTCAGGCAGGGGATTTGCCAGTGTAAACAGAGGAGCCAAAACATCCGAATGAGGCAGCAGCTTGAGCTTAGAGCTGGGAGGGACATGAGACCAAATCTGAAAGGGCTCAAACTATGCATGTACCCGTCTGACTTGTTTTCAGTATTGATTTTCATTTCAGCTAATGCATTACGGCCTTTTATTCAATGGTATTGGTGAGATCAAATAGTCCCAAGGTCTGTCATGAGAGATTCTGCATTAGGAATTGCGGTGACATAGTGACTATTTGTGGATAGCTTTTAAATTTGAGACTTTGTGGGGCTTTACTTTTAACAATGACCCAATTATCCAGGTACTTTAATTTTTAAATATTTTATATTGGTTGAAATTCTGCTGAAAATGACTTAGCACAACTAATCTTAATAATCACACTCTGCCATGCATTTCTCAACACATTTTGCATGGTATACCTTGTTTGGTTAGGAGTTTAGGAGTTATAAGACCAGTATGTAGTCTATCAATATTAGTAGAAAATCTACGAGAGTAGATCCCCAAGAAGGTATCCCAAATTGGAGCTTTATTTATGTAGAGAGAAAGAGAAAGCTAACTTGTGTGATTGCAGGGATGCTGACAACAAGGATAGATGGTTGAGGCAGGCCTCTAAAGGCCAGTTAAATGTATTTAAAAAAAAATTACAATAAAATAAATTTTGAAAATGTACAAAGGTTTAAAGGTCCATTGTGTTACTTTTATGGTAGAGGGTCAATCAAATTCTTTTCTCCATGGAGCTGTTATTGCTTTGTCTGAAATTTTAAACAGTATGGTATTAAGCCTCTCTATCTTCATGGAGAATCAGGCCAAGTTACAGGTCATATCTGTGGAGAGGGAACCCCACTTACAGTCAGAATGCCTGTTTTTCTAGGTTTCTGGGTTTTTTGAGCTATAAAAAACACCTGTAATTTAATAAATATAAGGCAGAGCTGTTTAATGCCATACTGTGGAACATTCCAGGCAGAGCAATGACATATCCATAGAAACAAACAGCTAGAAACAAGCAGCCACTATAAGTTCACCATAAATTCAAATTAGTATGAATTGCAGATACTGTATAACACATGGCCACTTTGTTCTCCACAAGAGTCTACAGTCTTTATCCATTATTTACAGTTATACCTCGGCCTTTTGTATCCTGTCACTCTAGCACAACTGAAGTGTCCCGTCATAGCGTTGCTTCAGTGTCAGGGTAAATTATAATATCCTTGGGCGCATGGTGACTTACGATGACATCAGCTGCATACCTGTCTGTGGTGCAGCCTTTAATGTGTTTTTAGGGTCATGCTGGAAATGGAGAGAGCTTTTCTGATATAGCCCCGAGCAGTGTTTTACTGCTACCATTTAAAATAGAGTGAAGGCACCATGTATTGGAGTGTTTGGTTCAACAAGAAGCTGATCAACAGGTGCACATCCAGACTATAGATTAAAGGTGAATTGTGTAACTTTTCTGATGGAGGGTTGCAGAGTCCATCAAATGCTTTTCTCCATGGAAATGTTATTGCTTTGTCTGGTATGTTTCACAGCATGAGCATGGTGTTAAACTTTTCCATCTTCATGGAGCCCAAACCAGAACAAGTTACAGGTCAGATCTGTGGAGAGGCAACCCCGCTCACAGGCAGATGGCTTGTTTTTCTAGATATTTTTGAGCTATAAAATCACCTAAAATTTAATAAATATAAGGTAGAGCTGCTTAATGTCATAGTAGAACAGCAATGACATCTTCATGGAGAAAAGCATTTGATGGACCCTCTACCAGAAAAGTTACATAGTGCACCTTTAATGTGGAAAAGTAAATTATTAAGTCAAATATTTTTAAGTAGACCTGAATGCTGTGGAATGTATCCAGTATACTATACATGACCTACTTCAGTTTTCATTTCTATATGAATTATTCATCTTCTATATTCTTAGTTATAAACACAGTGATGTGCCATGATCTCTTTGCAAATAATCACTTGAATAATTATGGTTTCAGTTACAGATAGAGTAATGTAAGATCATAACTTTATCCATAATCAGACAGCCCTATAGGAAGATGCATATTGCTTTTAGCAGTGGTTTTACATTCTAATGCAGCACATCAGTATATACATGTATTTCCTTGTTGTGGGAAGATGAAGCCTAAAATTTAACACTTATGGAAGAACTTAAATAAACAAACAAATACTTTGTTTTTCTTTTACAAATACTTTTGTATTTATTTTACTTTTTTGTATTCAGTGATTTAACGACGACAATTGTTAAAGTATGGTACTATGACTTTATTTACCACCCTATACCAAGTTATTCAATTGCGTCTCTGGGTCTCTAGTGCATGTGTTTTGCTTTTCCAAAACATGACTAATCAAAATATTAATGTACTAATGTACGCTAAAGTGCGATTACATTAGCTGCCTGTGTCTTCATCCACCTCTCTGCTCTTATTGACCTCAGAGCCTTGTGTAAGACTAATGATCACTGGTCCAGTAATGGCTCCAACCTGGCAACCCTCCTCATGAGGTGAAAATGGATTTTGATCACACAACTCGCTGCTCTTCAGCTTAGCTCAGCCGGCTGAATCCAGGCATGAAAAAGGCATTCAAAGAGGAAGCAAACTCTATTTCTCTAACATTAATCTGATCTCTGAGTCTCAGAAGGACAACCAAATGTATCAAGACAAAAGTAGTTCAAAGAAGATCTAATGGATGAAAGGACAGCGCAGAGGGCAAAAAATTCATTTTCAAATGGGAGAATATTTTAGTCTCTGAAAGAAGAGGCATTTGAACCTTATAAACGAACCTTCTTGTCTCCTGTTATTACTTTACCTAGAATTTCCACAGTATGGCATTAAATGATCTATCTTATTTATGATTCTTATTAAAGTTTTTATACTAAAAGAATATTGAAAAACTTGCTCGTTACTATTAAGATAGAAAAATTTAATGCCATACAGTGGAACATTCCAAAGCAAATGTGGCAGATAGTTTTATGCATATCAAAATGTAGCTAACTCTATTTGAACACATTCTCAGGAAGTTTAAGTATCACATTTATATATCAGTAGTCGTTGTAATCAGAAAGATTGCACCTACAGCTCTAATGGCACATTTGCATTCACATAATCTATCACACAGCCATTAATAATATTACATAATTACGTAATAAAGTCATCTATTAAAATCATCTTTAAATTCTAGAGGCACTTTTTTGCATTAAGACAGGCTGCTGAGTAAATTATACGTGAAATGTATTAAAATTGACAGGTAACTTTTCATTGATTTCAAGTGTATGTGTAATTAGATTCTGAAAAATGTGGTTCAGTCATTGATTTGCATTGAACTGACAAAGGTTTCATGCTTACAAAGTCTCTTTTGTGATCCAAAGTACATTTTATTTCAAGATTATTATCCAGATATGAGTCAAAATATATGCTTTGTGAGTTGAGTATTTGAAATTGCAATATGGCCCAATTACATTAAACAGTAGCCCCTCTATATACTGGCCACTCATATCCCTCTGTTAATTTTGCCTGAGCTGTCCTCACCTCCCCCCGAGGTCATTACTCCACCGCTCACACCATTATTTTCTGCACAGTCATTTACACTCCAGCCCTGCTCTTAACTCTTTATTATGAGTTTGTTCTTCAACCACAGAAGAGCCAGACATCCACATAACCTAACAAGATCTACTGCAGGCCTTTTTCCTCATTAAATAATTTGCACTGAATTTGATAGACATTATAGAGGAGCATTACTAACATAGAAAACGCTTTTGTATGTTTGTCTGTACTTTTCTTAATAAAGCTGGAATAACATTGTTTACTTGTGACATCAGCTAAATAAATGGAAGTTTTACCTAATGATTGGGTAAGTAGGATTTGCCTATAATATTTAATAAACATGAGCAATCTAATGTTTATCTTTCTTTTATTCTTTTGGTTCTGAAGGTGATTCAAATCAGAATGAGCCTCTGCCATATTCTACAACTAAAACCAGTTGCAAACATAAAATGGCTTTCTGAGATCTGAAAATTGCTAGAACAGCCTTCAGTAGTTACAGCTCAATGATTGAATTCTGGAGGTTCTGAACTTTCAAATGAGGTCAGTCTTTTCCATGTATACTGAGAGCAGAACACTGTGTCCTCACATAGAGAAGGCATTAGTAACTCAGGAAAAGTTGGGGGTTTAGTTTTTAGCCAATAACAGCGCATTGAAGAGTACGAATAGCCTATGGCCATAGGATTATTATGACTTCAACTACCACTAATACCATATAATAGAAAGCTGGGTGATGTTTCATTTTGCGAAAGGTAAATGACATGAAGTGTGAAGCGTGACGGCTAAAAAGATCACATAAATTGCTGACCTTTTCACACAAAAAACCCCCAATGAGCACATAGGCAGCAAATCATCTCCAATGCTTCAGGCATGTGTGCAGATGTGTCAATGTATTATTTTATGTCTTTGTGTCTTTTTTATTTAAAATCCTAAACAATGACTAGTCTGATAGATTAACAGAATTAGAGGAAATAAGAATTTCAATATTTAGTAGCCACTCTCTCTCTTTAGTAGCCATTGCAAATGCTTATCAGGAGAATCAGTTAATTGCATGTCTAATTTTCGATAATTTCATTGTTACATAATTGTTTTATAATTGTTTTGTCACATTGCCATATACCAATGTGATGTTGATAGATGTGTTTGCAAGGTGCATTACAAACATGGACAGGTACATGTGCATGTTTGGGACCATTTCTGGTGCTCAAAAGGAGTAGGCTGAAGTTTAAAAAAAACTTATCGTGTCCTACCCCAATTGTTTTGGTGGTTGACACTTGGAGTGCTTATTTGTCACATGCATTTAAGTGACATCCCATTCTTAAACCATAGGGTTTAATATGACGTGGGTCCACCCTTTGCAGCTATAACAGTTTCAACTTTTCTGGGAACGCTGTCCACAAGGTTTAGGAGTGTGTTTATGGGAATTTTTGACCACTCTTCCAGAAGCTCGTTTGTGAGGTCACACACTGATGTTGGACGAGAAGGCCTGGTTGAGGTCAGGACTCTGTGCAGGCCAGTCAAGTTCATCCACACCAAACTCTCTCATCCATGTCTTTATGGACATTGCTTTGTGCACTGTTGCACAGTCATGTTGAAGAGGAAGAGGCCATCTCCAAACTGTTCCCACAAAGTTGGGAGCATGAAATAATCCAAAATATCTTGGTATGCTGAAGCATTCAGAGTTCCTTTCACTGGTTCTAAGGGGCCAAGCCCAGCTCCTGAAAAACAACCTCACACCATAATCCCCCCTCCACCAAACTTTACACTTGGCACAATGCAGTCAGACAAGTACCGTTCTCCTGGGAACCGCAAAACCCAGACTAGTCCATCAGATTGCCAGATGGAGAATGCGTCTCCACTGCTCTAGAGTCCAGTGGCGGCGTGCTTTACACCACTGCATCCAAGGCTTTGCATTGTACTTGGTGATGTATGGCTTGGATGCAGCTGCTCGGCCATGGAAACCCAATAAGTCTATGTTATTTTTATAAGAATTTCCCCAGACCTCTACACGTCAGTTTAAATGGGGTAAGGTAAGAGTACAGCAGATTGTATACAGGGCTTTCTTATTTAGGAGAAATTTTGATTTGTTCATCAAGGCTATAACTTTTGCTATTTTGGTTTTAATTTGATCAATGTGGAGTTTCCAACAAAGTTTGTGATCAAGAGTTATACCAAGAAATGTGTGGTCAGGTACTTTCTATGGTTACATTATCAATTTTAATTTGCATTTGCGGAATTATTTCACAGTTTCCAAAGAACATTGCTTTTCTTTTCATGATATTTGTTTTTTGCAAACCACACTTGTAACTTTGCAATTTCGTGTGTAGTCTCAATTACCAATCTTTGAAGGTCCTCGCCTGAACACAGAATTGTTGTATTGCCCGCAAATAGAATGAATTAAAGTTTTTCAGAAACTAAGTACAAGTCATTTATATATAAAAGAAATAATTTGCCTAGCATGGATCCCTGTGGGACACCACAGACAATGGTCTCACAGGTGGATTCATGCTGTCCCCATTGCACATACTGCTTTTGGTTTGTTAAATAAGACTCTATCCACTTTAGAGCTATTCCTCTGATCATGTATTTTTGTATCTTTTTGTAAGAGTATGCATGTGGAACGCTTTCTTTAAGTCTATGAATATCCCAATTGAATACTTTTTCGCATCAATATTATTAGTTATCTCCTCTATAAGTTCAATTAGCGCTAACATCGGTGATCATTTTTTCCTGAAGCCATGTTGTCAGGACTGGAATATTGTCGACCCTTTCTCTGTAACTGCTGCATGTCATTGTCATTTTGGTCTTAAAATAATCATATTAACCCGCTCTACATGAGCCTGATGTCTTTATTTTACTGGAGCCGTATATGGAGCCTGGCTCCAAATTCGCTCCTGTAACCGCTAGCATCATGAGCTTCATTTGAGTGGAGCCGAATGCTATGGGTGACGTCAAACTCTCTTAGTCCACTTCTTTATGCGGTCTATGGTACTAGCATGCACATAATACTCATTGCTTCTACCACTAATCTCTACAATCTATACAAATCAATAGACCATTTTAATGCAATACGGTTGAAAATTCCAGGCAAAGCAGAAGCATCTTCATGGAGGCAAGCAGGTGACCAGAAAAGTTACATAGTTCACCTTTAAGCACTGATAGTGGTAGTATTACTTCCTAGTATAGAAGTATGATCTAATGTCTATCAGTGTAACTCCATGACAACTCCCCTTGTACGTGTCTTCCCTTCCCTCGGATTTTCTGCGCTGATACCTTTAGCTGACTCATAATGAACCTGTCCCATCTCACAGTGTCTCTTTGTGTCTCCTTGACTAAGAGATTATTTTCATCTTGCAAAATTGAATGCATTATTCTCAGCATCTACCCATGTGTGGAAGAAGCAATTGCGTAAAAACAGGGAGACGATAGCCTGCCTCTTTTCATAAGGAGGATTAGTACTTGCACACAGAGCTAATACGGTATTCACTCTTTCAAACTATGGGAAATCTTTCACCACAAAGGATTAAGCAGGGGACGCAATTGTAAATTAGTATGAGCCTTCTAAGCTTTGGTTACTAAACTGAACAATTAAATTCTAAAAAGTTGGGACAGCACCAATAACCATGGCCTATAAAATAATAATAACATTTTGTGTAATTAAATAATGATCCCTTTGTCATCACAGCATCTAGTTACACAATGTTTTTTGGCAGGTACTGAATAGCCTTCCTGATGCAATTAGATATATATTGTGTCTAGAGTGTGGGTTGAGTGTCTTACCAATGGGCACAACAGGTAGGAGCTTGGAAAGAGGGTGTCAGATCTCCAGTTGGTGGTTGAAAGTTGTGCCACTGCCACCCCAGCATGTAACTATTAAATTATAGCTTTTAATCGTATTGTAGCTCTCTACTGCATCAGACTATAGAGGGAGAGAGGAGATTCTCTGACAGGCTCCTACAGCTCCGCTCAAACAGTGAGAGATACAGGACTACAGTCATACCATACTCCATACAACTGTACAACAACTCACCCTTATGTAACACATAACCCTATGTCCTGTCCTGTCATCATCATATCATCTTTGCATTGTTTACCATCTCTTGTATACAGCTGAGATATTTTTTTAAATTACTTTATTTCTATATTTTATTCTATTTTTACATATACATTTATACAATTACGCCTTATTTGACACCAGTCTCTTGCTATTTTTTATTTGAATTTATTATTACTATTTCTCTTTTGTTATCATAATATATTGTGATGTATGAGCTACTGTGTAAGTAATTTCCCTTGTGGATCAATAAAGTTTGTCTAAGTCTAAGTCTAAAATCTAAAAAATCTAAAAAAGCTAAAAAAAGCTAAAAAATACTAATAATCATAATTGGTAAAGGCATCCAAGCATCCAGCTTTTAAGAGATCTGATTGGCTGCTGTGGTCAGGTCAGCCTGTGGCCAGCTCTGTCCTGGTTCAATGTCAACTACAAAGATGAAGACCTCTCTCTTTCTCCCCTCATCTCCACGTCCAGTCTGGAGCCAGCCCAGAGCCCCAGATTTATGATGATTACATTAGTGACTGGAGGTCTGGGCGCAAGGGCTTACCATGCCTGGGATTTCCGTCGGGACATGCTCTGTCGCAGCCACTTGGAGTGAGGGGTCAGGTGGTAGATCAGCTGTCGGCAGATCTTATCCGACGACTTTATTGTGTCTGCATCCTGGAGTAAGAGATTAGAAAATTCTCAAAAGGGAAAGCAGCAATCCGATTTAACAAAACATGATTTGGTATAAAAGCAGGAGAAAAAAAAATGAAAACCGTGAATCTGATGTTAAAATTGAGATGGTACAGTTGATCATGGATATTTAATCATTTGCAAATAATGAGGGCATAAAAATATATCTCATATCTTGAAATGCCAAGCTTGTTGGCAATAATTATTTTCATCTAAGTAAAAGGGAGACTGACAAATGTACAACAATAGTGTATCTATGTGCAACTGTATACCATCTCACAGGAACTTTCAGTCAGGTGTTGGTGAAAATCCCTTCTGCATAATCTTAAAAATGTATTTGTTGAGCCATTGCACAACTCAAATTATTTTTATCAATATATACATAAAAATTCACACCTACATAATTTTACTTAAGCACGGGTGAGAATCAAGCTAAAATAGTGAAACAGTCAGAAACAATTGGGAAACAGTTTGAAATCTATTGTGGATTTTTTTGTGCCGTAGTTATTATTTCCTATGCTTTGTGCACTGCTCCTGAACAAAACACAATTTCAATGTCTTACTGGAGCAAGAAAATCTAATCACATGCAGTGCTCATTGGTGAGGAAAACACAGGAAGTGCACAGGGGAGATTCAGCCTTTGCCGGTAAACAATAGCCATATCTGTTCATTAGCTGCTTGTTATGTGGTGGCTCTGGTAGGCAGTGACTTTCATATGTAATGTGCACAAAACAAACACACTTTCTATTTTCTACTCCACTACCTTGGATTTTCTTGTTCCTGATGGCTGTCAGGTATAACACAGATAGATAGGCATGGGTTAGTTAAAAATATCATCCTGCTTTATTCATCAAGTTATTAGTAAAATCATTTCTTCATTATGGCTCTTGTTAGTGAACTGGGTTATCTGGAAGTGATGAATTTGTTTTAAAATTTCACAAGCTAAAAGTAAGAAATATTAGAAATAAATAAATGAGAGCTACAGTCCTAATATTATGCCTGATGTACTTGCGGTGTCAGAATGAGTGTTTTAAATTCTTGTGATGATGTCCCACTGCCAGATGGTGAGTCAGTTTCCTCTATTGGTTATCTAAATATAATTTAAAGGCAAATTCACAAATATAAATCTGATCACTTATTTTAGAGACTCGACCCGAATGACAACAAAAACTGGGATATAGCAAACTCAGTTTTACCTGCCCATCAAGTTTAGAATTTTGATTAATTTAGATGATGACAGGTGATTACATTGCACAAGATAAAATCAGTGCTGCGTATCATATTGCAGAACTATCTATTTAACATCATTTTAAGATGGCTTGAATGTATCTGACCTTTTTAGGGCATTGCATCTCTCGTGCCAGGCTTAGCAGCAGTTCATGGGAAATAGGATCCACAAGATTGAGAAAAGCAGCATTTTTATACAAGATGTCATTCAAAGATGTTCCCTCTAGCCCTAGATCCTGCAACACACAAAACAACATACTCAAAAGAAGTTATTAATAGCAAATATACAGAAACCTATAGTGATTTTGACTTTTCGGGGGAAAATGCATTACTGCTGGGGAGGAAGATGTCCCAGCAGTGTCTTAGACGATGTGACTCAAAATGGAAAGATAAAAGAGATGTTTGGTTTTAAATATTCATTAGTGGAGACTGCAGCTTTCATCTGCAGCAGGGAAGTCAGACCTGAGGGAGTCAGAGGAGTGTTGTGTTGTGTTGAGAATTGCCCCTCCGCCCTTAAAATGCAATAACATTTTCTACCAGCAGGAGCCTAATCTGGAGTAAAATCATGGTTCAAAATGTATTAATTCAGCTTCTGTCCATTCCAGGTTTGATTAGCAGAAAATTGATGGGAATTGAGGAGATGTGCAATAGGAGGCTAGATCTGAATTCACAGCATTGAGGCAGGCCATAGCTGCTCTGCATATGCAGATTTAAAAAACATATTATATTCTATTTTACTGTAACAAGAAAGAACTGTAAGACATTTTGAATATCCAGTTTTGATTGAAGATGAAAGCCCTCAAAGGTACCATTCTCTGCTCCACTGCTCCAACCTTCATTTACAATAGGAACCTAAGAGACAAATTGAATGCTACATTTGGGCTGACAACTGCTCAAGACCAGAGTGCAGTGAAGGCAAATGAAGCAGAGAGAGTCGTGAGAGATGTGTGACCTTTTGAGAGTGATTAGAGTCTGACAGTGAACGCCACAGCTGTACTCCACAAGCTCATCAACACATCCTCCACTAACGAAGTAAACTGGAAAGACAAGAGACTGAGTAAACCCCATAAAAGCTTCAAAGATGAGCAGAGACTACCTATAGACCATTCAGAAGTGACAGTATAAGAAAGGCCAACATTAGTGTTATCATATACAGTGTAGTTAGTACTTTTTAATCCTGTGTACCACTGAATGAACGGGAAAAGTTAACATCTGGCTGTATGCATTGTGAGACCTGGCTTAGGCCTAGGAAATATTATAAGTAGGGATACACTGATCTGATACTGCTATCTGATATTGGCATTGATACTGTAAGATTTGCTGGATCAAATCGTCTTCCAAATATGGTTTCTGCCGATATCCTGGTTAGACATATACATTGATGTAATGAGAGTACTTACTGTTGTAATTGTCCCAGAAAGCCTGATAATGTTCAGACTTATTCATACAGAGCTGTTTTGTAGTTACTTGAAGGACATAACAGCTATACACATTTGGATCAGTTTCGTCTTACTTTGTTTGAAGGAAAAAAATGCCATCTTCAGTCTTTGTACTGCTATCGGTTAATATTAGATATTGGCAGATACTTAAAGCTGTAGTATCAAAATCGGTATCAGAACTGAAAAAGCTGGGTCAGCACATCCCTAACTGTAATCAGTGGTCAATAATTAGTTCTGAAACTGATTAGTGATGGTTATGATTAGTCATGGGAATATCTTGGAATCGGACAAAATTACTTCCCCTGGTTTATTGAGTTATAATTTAAACCCTTTTTCAGTCTGGTGTACATGACTTGTTTTAGACCTGCTTACCTGTTATAGAATCTGACTCTAATGATATGGTCTCATGCACCCCCCCCCCCCCCACACACACAGGACATCTCCCAACCACCATCAGCATTGATTGTAATAGACAGCCTGAGTGGGAGGCTGCAGTACTGCACATTACTGGCTCCCCGTTCAACAAGGGTAACAATAAACATGGTGTGAACCCAGGGCGGGGGCGACAGCTTCAACCCATCTGAGAGAAGAGTAAAAATATCTTCTTCCATCAATTCACATGCACAGCAACAAGACTTAGTTCTCAGTGTGATATGGTTGTTACATTAGGCACACTTATATTCAGTACTGTATATTAAATTACAGTTTTGAGAATGCCACAAGATAAACATTTTGCCTGGTTTAGGAGTAATCCAATTATGTTGTCAGGAGTTTGCATTTTTCTCTGTTTTTGATTGGGATACTTCATAGGCACTTCGGCTTTCAAAATAAACCTAAAACATGCACAATAAGCAAAATCCTCCAGTTAAGGTGTCTGCCCCACTGCCCCAGTAGGATTGAAAAGAGTCTTATTTAAGGGCATCAATAAAGTATGATGGTACTAATTAAAGAATGAAATCCTTAAGTAATAATGCATTAATTATAAAGCAGAAAACAAATATCTTCTGGTATGGTACTTGGTGTCATGATATAGACTTAGACTTAGACAAATTTTATTGATCCACAAGGGAAATTATGTGGATACAGTAGCTCACTCATCACAATATAATACCAGAGAGTAACAAAAATATTAAGAATCACTTGCATTAACTATTTGCATATCCACTGCAAGACTTATTCCTATCTAGGACACCAATTACGCTCCTGTTTAAAATTCAGTGAAAAGAATCTCGCTCAGATCTTTTAGATATCGCGCCTCTTTAATATCTCTGGTTTTAGATAAAAAAGGTTTTTATTAAAAGTGCTGCCTATTTGGAGGGAGCTCGTCTGTGTCCCCTGTGATGTAGCTGTCATGGAGCTACCTAGTTTATGTGCTTGGTTTGATTAAGGAGGTCCAACTCTCTCTCTCCCTCGTGTCAAGACTTCACAGTAATTACCAGTAGATCGCTGACAGCCAAGAAACAGCAAAAGGGTTAAGGGCGACAATACAAATGAGTTCTGACTGTTCTCTTATTTCCAATGCTACATGTGTAACTTTGGTTGTGCATGGACGGATCACAGTTAAATGTCACGAAGAATGTGGAACAGACTGAAACAGATTCACTCAAATTCACCACTCAAGACAGAGCATTGTATATCCTAAAGATATCCTAAAGACAATTACTATTCCGATTCTCATTTGGGTGATCTGTATGTCTGTACATAGAGCTTACAGAAAAGCATAGGATATAGCGAACATTGAAAAAAATCCATACATAAGAGTTGAAATAATTCCAAATTATATTTAAAATGCTAACAGCAGGAGTGCATCAGGGGAACTGCTCATTTAATTTTCTCTTCCTATAACCAAACTTATATCGGTGCATGTCCCAAAGCCAAAAACCAAACAGATTTTTGATTTAGTGAAAGGGAACATTTAGTTGGAATGAGATACTGCACTGACTTTGTCTCTATTGTTATACTCAATAGAGGTATACCCTACCAGATGTTCTGGTAGGGTATACGCATATTCAGGCATTTGCACAGTTTCACATTCTCTCTGAAGGTAGAAACACCAAAAATAGCCCTTTTCATGGGATATGTTAATGTTGAGATGGGATGTCTCCAGACACAGGTATGAGCAGCCTAGTATAACCACAAATAGGTCACCTTCAACAGCTTTGACTGGAGGGCTAAAAGGGGTTTTATTTTTACAATGAATTCATAGAACATAACAGGTTTGTACAATATTGGGGCTGGGGTCATGACAGAAAAATACATTTGGAGCAGGGTACAAAGAGAGAGGACTGGGGCTAAAAGGGTGAACTGTATTTGGAAATAATCATAATAATAATCATACCCACGTGTGGTTATTTTGAGTTACTCATTCAAATCAAATGTCAACACAGAGAGGACAAGGACAGCTTGGTGACTCAGAAATAACACGTGATAGCTCCACTGCCAATGGCCTACTTTTAAAACAAGCACAGAGTAAAGCATAATGTGTATCATAACAAGAGGGAAACTGATTGAGGTGAAATGTTTCAAGTTAAGGTCAAACAGGAGGGTTTCTTCAGTTGGTTAGGACGCACGTATCCAACCCATCCTCCATCTGTTGCATTCAAGGCTGTGCATGGTTAGCAGCACTCACAAATTCACAACGCACTTGTAAACACGCATACTTGCCTTTCTTAGTAATTTGAGCACGTCGGTTGCCTGCTCTATCTTCCGTTCACGCAGCAGTTTTTGGATCTCTTTGATCCAGGCCACTCGCCTCATATACGGGCTATGGTTGGTCCTCCGCAGCATCCCGGGCAGTTTGTCAGATTTGAGCATCAAGGCAAACAGAAAGTCCCCTCCGCCCTTATTATTGCCCCTGTCCATCTCCCCAGTGCCATCCAGAAGCTTGCGACGTTTCTTGGAGAAATTCTCATTGTCCAAGCTGCTCTGCCTTGTCAGTCTCGAGCCCATGATAGCAGCAGCAGCAGTATTTTTTTGTAAAGCTATCGATGGAAATATTGCCAAAAGGACAGACCCATATGCCCAGATGTCCCGGATAGTGATGAGAAGCACCGTTTTGTCTGGCGCTGCTACGTCGATGTCAACAATCTCCACTTTCTTGTTTATCTTCCGCAAAACAAATCGTCGTGTTTCCGCGCAGAAAGACTCTCCCCGCAGTTTTGATGCATAAAATAAATTAAGTACCCGCGCCTGTCTCCATATATCGAGGATGCTCTGGCTCCTTCCATCCTCCCTGCGTGTCTCTGCTTTACGCTGCTGTTTAGACCCGTGCAACGTGGAGCGTCCAGCCAATCCGTGTGCCCGCCAGTCCAACGCGCGGACGTGGCTCCCCCGAACGTCAAATCTTCAACAAAAACAAAAACACTTTTATTGCGACTTGCAAACAAACATGTCAAATATGTCTAAAATTCTGCATTTGCTGTGCCGCTATCCTTGCCAGAAGACGCATTTTGATCGTCTCTAAATTCGTACAGATCCTCCTGGCTTGTTATAAATATGTTATTTTTTTCTGTGGGCAAACCTGTGGGTCGTCAGCCTTGGCACAAGTGGTCAAGTCATCTGTCAAAGCTGCGGGGTGTCCTGACTCCTGTGTCCCACCAGTGACTTTCCCGGGATCCTTATGGGGCTCTAATGGCTTCAACTACAGCACCTGAACTTTTATTTGGATGTGGCTACATTGTCCATCTATGATTAAAAAAAAAAATAAAAAAATGTTCGAGTCGATTCAGCAGTGGATCGAAATAGATATACTATTAGGCTTTAAAGCACAGTATGCACCTTTTCTGGTCTTAATTGCTTTGTCTGGAATTTTAAAAATGACCAATGGCAATGCAATAACATCTCCATAGAAACCAGTGGGTGGTAGACCCTCCACCAGAAATGTTACATAGTGCACCTTTAAATATGATTGACCGGTGGCCTACTTCAAATGGATCACCCCATGATTTATTTTGACAGTGCAAAGAATTTGAATGGGGCGACCCAAATTACTCATGGACAACAATTTTTTGTTATGAAATTTGGAGAACTGCACAAAAAAGACATTATAAAAATAACAAATTATGAAACCACCATTTCTGAAACTGAAAATTTGGAGTTTAGTAATTTCTAAAACATATTAATTTGATCTGCATCTTTTTGGAGCATAGAAAAAAATGATCCCTGATATAGTTTTTTTGTTTTTGTTTTAAGGCTTTTTACAGCTGTTGTTGCATGTAACTCGTATACCTGGAAATACCGGGATAAATAAAAATATGGCCTACCTTCTGTTATAATAACATTCCTTCTCAGCCTCTCATATAAAGCTGGGTTAGACCTATCGCTTAGAAACAACAGTGATGCCTGATTTGATTTGTTGGCCTGGCTCACGGAAAATAATGCATTTATACTGTGTGTGAAACCAAGAGCTGAAAAAAGGCACTGGGTGGGGCTCTATTCTTAGCAGCATTTTCATATTTGTTATGAATATTTAAGGATATATCAGGTATCATATTATGACCATTGACATGTGAAGTAAAAAGATAATTATTTTATGATGAGATTATTATAAATTATTTTATTTCATTAAAGTCCTTTTGCCTGTTTGAGGTTAAATAATAGCACTTTCTGAAGCTAATGCTATTGTTTTTGTTTTACATGGAAAGGTCCATTAATTACAGAGATTATCTACAAATCAGGTCAATCCTATTTACAATCTCACAGTTAAACAGCAAATTCACTATAACATTCTGATCTGCCCAAGGCATTCAAGAATATTCCTTAGAAATCAGTGTTATTATGTTGTCAGAGCACATACTTTGTTGTATATGGGGATGTGTGTGCAAAACTCCTGGTCAAAGACTGACCTCATCAGATTTTAGAAACTAAGATAGTTTGTTTAGGGCCTGGTTAGTACTTGGATGGGAGACCACTAGAAATATCAGGTGCCACAGTGGGATGCCAGTGCCAAAACTGTCACTGTGTCCATAGGCAAGGCACTTCACCCATATGAATATGGTGTGTGTGAATGTTGGTGGTGGTCAGAGGGGTCAGTGGTGCAGATCGACAGCCTTGCTTTAGTCAGTCAGCCCCAGAGCAGCTGTGGCTACAATAGTATCTTACCACCACTGAGTGAGGAGTGAATAAATAATGCACAAAACTGTAATGTAGCTTTAAGTGTCTGAAAAGCACTGTATAAGACTAACGTATTATTATTATATCTGGCAGCTGGCCAAATTCGTATATTAAGTTTACCTGTGATTGTGATCAGATTTGAGCAAAGTAGCAGTGGAAGGTCTATAGGCAGCTTTATCAGTGCATCCCAGTCTAGTGTAACATGCAGGTTTAGTTGAGGTAACACACTCCAGTATTTGTTGTCACTGATGCTGCCAGCCTGGATCCCTACAGCAGCGGTGAAGGCTGGGGCATTTCAATTGGTGCAAAGGAGGGTGCCGAATATAATCCAAATGGAGTATGGCAGTGTTATAGCATGGCAACGCTTCGGGTTGAGCCAATCACACCACCCCAAGGTCTGGCTGGATGTGGCCTGAATCAGTAAACAGAGCACTTTCTCCTGCACTCTGGAAAGCCTGCAAGATGGACAGCAAAATAAATAGTTATAAAGCAGTGGGAGAAGGATGCATATATCATACACAAGCTCAGCGGAATCGGATTTGCAAAAATAAGTGACACGCAGACGCAAAACTGATTTATCAAGCAGAACTCTAAGAAAGTACAGTACTGTACAAAGAAACTACTTTAATCTTTATCACCACTGCTACAAATCCTAGTGCTACTGCAATCACTATTACATTAAGACTGCCACTATTGCTACTGCAGCTACCTGTTCTTTTCTGTTTAGCTGAGAAAGTCATACAAAATATTTTACATGTCTTTGAGAGTTTTTGACCCCATACTGTCACTTTAATAATGAAAAAGTTGAGTTACCAATGTCCTCTGTGTCCTTTTGTCTGTCTCTACCCACTCAGTCTGCTTGGTACCTTCAAATGGGCATGAAGTGTATGCTTATTACGCTGAGAGCAGTGGCCCATACAAATGAAGTAGCACACTGCTGATATTTTGAGCCCCCATTACACAAAATACATTACAGTAAATATGAATATGATATAAATATGTTTTTGCTGTTTAGTGATTTCATTGAACCAATATACAGTCTTATTTAGACATGGTTTAGTTCTGGATCTGATCTTTGTTAATCCCTGCTGTATCCCTATTAAGTCCTTCTGTTTAACCTCTTTTTTAGTGAAAATGTTGTCTAATTCAGTCTCACATTCACTGTAGTATGTTTGACTACAATATGACACCTTGTTTACACACAACTATTACCAAACTGTAGTTAACTAAGTGTAGTGACTTGACTCATTTTAATACCATGTTTACCTACTAGTGACGTCACTGATACCATTGGCCATACAAGAACTTTTGCAGTGTGAAGAGGATACCCACTCACTGAAGGATGTGATGGGTTTCTTGTCTAGGAAAATGGTTGGGAAGTCCCTGATTGCTGGTGTGGTGGTCCTGGCAGCTGCAGTGAGCCTGTTTTTGGGAGTGATAATGGGACTGGGAAAGAGGAATCCACCTGCACAGACCGACCACTTCTACTACAAGGCAGCTGTGGCCGCAGACGCTGGGAAGTGCTCTGAAGTGGGAAGGTAAAAAAAAATAATAAAAAGCTTTAAATAAAGCATGGATTAATCTGCTGAAGAACGTGATACATTTTACATTTTGGTGAGAAAGAAGATCTTATTGACAATGGTAACATATTGAAAAAATGTATAAATGCTTAACATTGCTGTTTAATTTCAGCCACTGTTTAATTATCTTGTAATACATCAGTGGTTCACTTCTACCTACTCCTTTTCAAATATTGCATTCTTGTTTTAACTTGCCATTTTTTATATTATATATACAATATATATATATACATAAAAATACAGCATTGTTATAGACATATAGAAGTAGCTATATATTAACCTTTTTCAACAACTTCAACAAATATGTATTGCTTGTACCACCATAAAGTATAAACCTGTGAGAAACACTGAATATATATTTTTGTATTTTGTTTTCTAGAGATATCTTGAAGAAAAATGGTTCGGCTGTGGATGCTTCTATTGCTGCCTTGTTGTGCGTAGGACTGTTAAATGCTCACAGTATGGGGATTGGAGGAGGACTCTTCTTTGTCATCTACAATGCTACAACTGGTTAGTTAACACTTTTAAAAACTGCAATATTACTTCTGCAGTTTGATACGTGTTTGAATGCAACAAAACATGATCTTCCTTTGCATAAACACTGATGAAGCATGTCATAATAAACACAGTCTGCTGGGTTTGAATCAAGACATACTGTATATTAGAAATGTATGTAACAAATACTTAAATGTAAAAAATTTGTAATGCCCTAAAACTACCATTTTGTCTCATATTCTGTTTTTCAGGTAAAGTAGAAACCATTGATGCCAGAGAGACTGCTCCCATGAATGCCACTGAAGACATGTTTGGAAACAATACAAAGCTCTCCCGTACAGGTAAAGACACTTGAGCAAGTCACTGCAGAGATCCCTCACATTATTTACACTTATTTCGTATTCTAATGCTGCCTCAAAACTGGGATTAGTGAATGTATTTAGCTCATATTTCATCATTTGAGGTTAAAAATTAAAATTACTGTTGGAGATTCAGATTTTGCAGTCATACAACAACACAAAATTGATGTACAGCCTGGGTATTAAATTAAAGGCAAAATTACAGATAAGATATTGTGTTTTTGTGAGGTATGTAAGGTGTGTGTGCGCACTAATGTGTACATGTGTATGTGTGACCAAATACAAGATGGATAAGTTTAATGCTACACTGTGAAACATTCTAAGAAAACCAATATCATGACCATGAGACAAGCAGGTGATAATCACTCATTCAGAAAAGTTACATACATACATATACAGAGACAGAGAACGATAGAGCGACAGAGAGAGATAGCGAGAGACAGAGAGAGATAGCTATAGAGACTTAATTAATACCAACATACATGTGTCTTTATGTTTTTTACCTGATCTAGGCGGGCTGTCTATAGCCATTCCCGGAGAGATCCGTGGTTATGAAATGGCCCACAGGAGACATGGCAGGCTGCCCTGGAAGGAGCTGTTTGAGCCCAGCATCGCTTTGGCCCGGGATGGATTTCCTATCGGGAAAGCCTTGGCCCATGCCCTGTTCAAAAGTAAAGAGTCAATTCAAGGGGATGACAACATGTGGTGAGGACAATAGTTTTTTTTTAAATGTCACTAGTTTTTTAAAAAAAAATCGGTAATATTAGAAGTAAACAGAAAGTCCTTTTGATAGAGAAGATTGAGATGTGATGTTCTATGTGTTTATTACGAATTTACTTTTTATTTATTTTGGGTCAAGGTCTCACAAAAATGCAATACATTCTTTGGTTGTAAGCCATGATCCCACTTAGACTTCATATATCCACATAAATAAATGCATGTTCTTTTTCTCTTCAGGTTTAGAAAATCTGTTGCTTGCTATTCAAGTCAGATAACTAAAGGCTAAATATGAGGATGTTTTTTTATGGATGGGTGTTTGTATGTACAAGGATGTTTTTGAGTGACCTTTCCGATGGCACTTCTAAGATCAACTGGTTCCTGGGTTTAACTTCTTATATCCAGTCATTTCTCTTTCCCCCTTCTCCTTTGTTTGCAGTGAAGTATTTTGTGATTCGGAAAGGAACATCCTGAAAGAAAATGACATTGTTCGGTTTCCAAAACTGGCAGAAACATACCAAAGAATAGCAGAGGAGGGTCCAGATGTGTTTTACAATGGGTCTATGGCACAGAGCATCGTGGAGGATATTCAGGCGGCAGGTCTCACATTCAGATTCCTCATGTACAACTTTGATCTTTATTATCTTTGTTAACAGAACATACACATTTGGTTACTTTATATATATATATATATATATATATATATATATATATATATATATATATATATGTGTGTGTGTGATGTTTACATGCTTATTGCAGGTGGCATTATTACTTTGGATGACTTGTTGGAGTACCAGCCTGTCCTGAATGAGAACCCTCTTCGTCTGAATGTGGGGGAGTACACCATGCATGTCCCAGATGCCCCCTCCAGCGGGCCTGTCCTTGGGCTGATCCTCAACATAGTGGACGGTGAGTGGCAAAGGGCCAGTACAGTCAGCCAGAAGAGAGAGGTCAGGTCTCTCCAGGTCACCCCATCAGTGTGAACTCTCTGCTTTTGAAAACACAAAGCAGAGCAGCAGCAGTGCCTTTGTGCCACTGAATACACCATCTATGTTCAGGCCATCTGCTCACCTACTGTAGTCAGTAGTCATCTACTGGTGAAATGCTTGTAATACAAATGTGCTTTATTTAGGTCAGAACATGAGAACATTTTATACTGACTGCAATGCATATTCTTACACTTAATAGTCAGTGCTGAATGTGGTCTGAAATTATATAACCTGAGTATTTATACTAACATTTTCTATTTCAGGGTATAACTTTACAGACACAAGTGTCTCTACGGCCGAACAAAAGACCCTGACATACCACCGAATAGTGGAAGCTTTTCGTTTTGCTTATGCAAAGAGGAGCAGGCTCGGGGATCCCCGTTACCTGAACATTACAGATGTAAGCTATGAATATGATACATTATACTTAAAAAAAAAAGTTGATGATAATTTTGAGACACACTTGACAAACAACTAACCGCTTCTGTTTCTTTTAGCTCATCCAGAACATGACCTCAGACTACTTTGCAGACGGCATCAGGAGTAAAATATCAGATGACACCACACACCCTGACAGTTATTATGAGCCAGATTACTTTGTCCCAGACAACCATGGGACAGCCCATCTGTCAGTCATAGCAGAGGATGGGAGCGCTGTGGCTGCAACTAGCACTATTAACTTATAGTGAGCACCAGTCATTTATACTATAATTTATGTTATATAAAATGTAAATAAATATTATTTTTAATTTGTACTTATTTCTGTCTTCAGCTTTGGATCCAAAGTAATGTCTCGATCGACAGGAATCATTTTTAATGATGAAATGGATGACTTCAGCTCACCTTATATGACAAATGGATTTGGAATTCCCCCGTCCCCCAACAACTTCATTCAACCAGGTTTGGCTTTGTAATTATGATTTATGATTTGTCTTTGGTCAGTCATAACCCAGTGTTCTATTCCAGGCAAACGACCACTGTCTTCCATGTGTCCTACAATTATCTTTGACAAAGACAACAGAGTGAAAATGGTTGTAGGAGCTTCAGGCGGCACAAAAATCACCACAGCCACAGCCTTAGTGAGTTCTGCATCTTTGTGTAGTCATACTCTATAAACATAGCCTTATTTAACAGTTCTTTCCAATACTAGGTTATCCTAAATTCGTTATTCTTCAACTACGACCTAAAAAAAGCAGTGACAGAGCCAAGAGTTCACAATCAGCTCAATCCAAATATGACAGTGGTAGAGGAGGGCTTTGAGGAGGTAGGTACTGATACAATGCATTGCAGATACTGTTTGGAAGTGCAATTTAAAAACAACAAAACAACTGTGTGACTCTAATATATTTATGTAAAATACCATGTCAGAGTGTCCTGGAGGGTCTGGCCCAGAAGAACCATGTGACAGAGATGCTGGAGACCCCAGACTCAGTGGTGCAGGCCGTGGTGCGACAGGGGGAGCGTCTGTGTGCAGAGTCTGACCCCAGGAAAGGAGGCTATCCTGCGGGCTACTGAGGCAGGAGTGAGCCTCTCACGGCCCAATACAAGCTGAAAAACACTCACACAGACTGGCACATAGAGACATCTGTGATGTTTACACTCCAGAGACTCTTTTGAATTAAGACACTACATTAAGACATTAAAGACAGAAATTGACTGACCTCTTCAGTTGACTTAATTTCTTTGAACCATGTTGTGACGTGGCTCAAGCCACAACTATTTTTGACCTGTTCAGAGATCCCTGTTGACGTCAGTGGGTAATTTAATAACTGCTGAAGGTGTATCAGCAAACCATGGGCCCAACATGTACTTACTGTTTGTACTTAACTCAGTCTGTGACCTACACATTGTGAAGACTAGATCCAAAAACAACCATACTAAAACAAGTGGCTGTACAATGTAAAGTTACAATATTCCCTAGAAAATGATGGAAATGAGCTGCTCAAAGACTGCCAGAAAGCCGTTTTCCTGTTTATAGTTCAGAAAAAAAACTTTAATAATATATCATTTTAAAGTACTACTTCCACCTCAGGTTGTCAAAGTCAACCTACATGTTCAAAACATGTATGTATATATAACAAAGAACTGTTTTATTTGTAAAATGTTTAATATCAAGTAGGAGTTACATGAATGTATAAAATAAGCTGAAAGAGAAATATATATCAATTATATTTTTCTAAATATCCATTGTTGACACTCCATGTCTGTTGCCATGCTGGTTAGTAAATCAACTTTTTTTGTTGAGAATGTTTAGCAAACAGGATTGCATTATACATTTTATCTTTTATAAGGCATAAACGGTTCCATACATTATCTCAGCTCTCTGTTATGGTCCTGTTGTGAGCATTGTGGCCCTTTACTATATTCATCTCTAAAAGGCTACAACCCATTTGGACTTGTGCCCGTCTCAAGCTTTAGACTTAGAGTATGACATGGCACAGTGGCCTAGATAAAAACAGGACAGTCTGGCTTTTACTATCAGGCAGTGGCCACTTTTGGATTATACCTACCCACTTAGAAAGCAAAACCAATTGAAATGTATTGTATTTGTTATTTATTTCAGACTGACATAGTGAACAGCATTCCTGTGAGGGTCTCTAAATGGAAGTGCTTTTTTTTTTTTTACAAATGTACAAGGCATAGGTTGGCAACATTGTTATATAGTAGGTTTATTACGTTGCGTGACTGTGGGGCTTTTCTTTTAGGTACAAGCCTCATCTGTATTCTGGAAGCATACAGGAATCATGTGGAGCGCTGGAACACATTTGTCTTGTAGCTAACAGTGAGATTGCCCTCATTTATCAAAGAGGAGAGGTAAATCAGCTCAGCTCAGCCCATGACATTTCCTGATACAAAGTGGGACTAAGAGCAAAGTGTAAGTTAACATGAAAGCCTCACAATAACTGTGGTCAAAGCTATTAGGCAATTGTTTTGTAGCTCAAACATGCAGTCCTATAAAAGCAATGAATATTTTGGAAAAGAAAAGATTTTTTAGAAATTTAGACCAAAAGATGGCATGTTTTAATGAGAGTTCCCAATATTTCAAGCATATATTTATTTTAAACTGCTGTAGCATAACATAACAAAGGCCTCAACAAATACTAGCCAATGATTTGATGATGAAAAGCAATAGTAAGTAATCTAATTGAGATACAAGTTTTTTTTCCACTTTAAAATCGAACTATTGATATAAATTTACTTTTTTCTCTTACTTTTATTTAGTTAGCGGCACCTGTACTTGTCTTATCGTGTAAAGTCAGATCTCTATTGCCATCTAGTGGAAACCGGTAGTCTTTGCACAATGTAAAAAAAAAAGGCATTGTCAAAGTATTTCATAGCCTCATGGAAACAGGTGGAGCAGGTGTGTGTAACTCTTGATCCAAAAGGCGGAAAAGCATTGCACTTTTGTTGCACTGACTGTGTTTTCCCAAAGTGTGATAGAGCTGAGCCTGGAGGTAGTGAATCTCCCGTAGACGTTCAGCACAGTTTAACTTTGAGAAATAAGTTGTAGCATCATCTAGCGTATCCACTGCCAAAGCAAGTGTGTTTAGATCTGTTGGGAGGAAAATAAAGCACAAACGGAGTAAACAAAGTCAGTACTGGCAGAAAAAATCTGTATGCCGGACCATTACCTGTTTGCCCTTGTCTGTTTGGCTTAAACCCAGCCACCTCCATCTGACAGCGGGCCATGAGCAGCAGGGCACGGCCTTTGTCCATCACTGATCCATGAGCTAAAACAGGCTCAATAGCCTCATGCAGAACGCTGAGAGCCTGCTCAGGAACGCCCAGCATTAGCTGCAAAGACAAGAAACCCTTTTTTGATACTTGCGTTGAAATACTGAATAGAAGTCACATTTCGACTAATAGTCTTACTCAGATTGTTTCGTTCTGTCCTGATATTTATTATTGACATTTTAATAATTGTTGTCATTTCTGGGTTTAGCACTCAAGACCTGAGGTCACACAAACTTCACTACTTTAAAAAAAACTCCATAGAAGTCTTTGATATTAAATGTCCACTATTTGAAAATATTTAATAGTTTTTTTTAAATAGTTGTTTGGTCTAAATTGTATTGATTATAAATATTTTCTTGAACACATATGTATAATTTCACGTCAGATTCAACTTCTGCCTACACTGAGGCCTTGAGAAACAGTTTGCATTCAGGGAAACAGCAGCAGTGTTTACACAAAGCCTCTCTCTGTGTTGTCTGACCTGAGTGAAGGCCAAATGAAGGATTGTCTCTGAGGCGAGAGACTGCAAGTGGTGTTGTCGAGCCAAAGCCAGTGCCTGCAGGAGGAGAGGCAGCGCTGTGGAGAAGCCAGATGACTCCCAGTGGAGCTCAGCAGTGGACAGCATCACTCTGTCAAAAACAAAATCTGAGTCAGGACACTGGCTTTGGCTACGGAATACAAAATGGCACAAAAGTCTGTATAGTCTACAATATGTACAGTCTGGAGAAAATGTACGCGCTTCAATTTGCAAACTAAAATGTTCGTAGTAATGAAGGGATAAAAACATTTCAAGGTAATAACAAAAGTTGCTCTAAAAAGGGATAAAGTGCTTCAATTCTTCATTCTTAAAAAAACAGAATATAAACCAAAAACAAGACAACTGATTATCTTAATTTTTTTTCCATGTAGAAAATACAATTGTATAATTTGCACTTGACAGAACTTTATGAGCTATAACTTGTGTATTTACCTGATGGCCAGCTCTGTGCATTTTGTCTTGTCACAGTGAACTTGCAGTCTTTGCAGGACATTGTATGCCTCAGTTGAGCGATTAAGTGCCTTTAGAACGAGGGCTTTCCTGTAAGGAAAAATATGTGTTAGAGTTAAACATGTTTTTAGTTAAAGTTTAATATTTTTTATTTAGGCTTTACCTGTAAAGGCCCTCGATTTTATTCAAAGCTGACATAGCAACAAGTAGGGGTTCTGCCAAATGATATTTTCCTTCATTCATATGTTTCTCAAATTGGATTTTTAGATCACACAACATCCATAACTACAAAAAACAAGACATTACATTTGTATTGCATCACCAATTATTTTATCCGTTTCTCTCATTAACTGTAAATGTGTGTGAATAAACCTTGGCATGCTGCGTGTGTGGAGGAAACTGTGCCTTCAGATGCTGAAGAATCTCTGAAACAGCACTGTACAAGCCCTAAAACAGACACATGGGAACAAGAGTGATATATTAAGCTCTGACCAGAAGTAGAGCTGATCAATGCTTATTACTTTCCTGCATTGCTCGGCCATTTGACTAATGGATATGCAACTACAAGATGGAAAGCAAAGAGACGCAATCAAATGAGATATGTAACCTGCTCAGCATGCAGCTCGGCCAGGTGGCACAGAGCCACAGCGAAAGCCTCGGTATTGTTCTGATGGACCCCAAAGTTGACCGGCTCCAGGCTGCTCATGTTGAGGAGTAGCTGTGCTTGCTGTGCCGACATGGTGCTGTAATATACACACAAATCAGGGGACACAGATTCAGCATACAGCCTCTTTGACATACAGATGGCAGGAACAAAACAGTTTTCAGAGTGTGGTGTTTGTGGGAGAGGACTTAGCCTGACCTCTTGCCATACATTCTCCATATGGAAGTAGTCTGAGCCAGGCTGATCTCGATGAGCTCTGAGAGACTGTGCTTCCAGTGCAGTATGTCTGTGTCCTTCAGCGCATCCATCAGTTTATGCGCTGTCTTACCCTGCGTTGCCCCCTGCTGGACCAAAGACTGAATGCCCAGAGATGCCAAGTACTAAAGCAGAAAAAAATAATGATCAAACCCAGGTCACAGTTAAAATGATGCACAAAAGAAAATCCAAAAAAACATAATTTAATTAGGTCTTATGGGGCACAGAACATTATATAAGAATTTCTTGTCTCCAAATTCACAAAACACAGCAACTTTGAAACTTGCTTACTCTCAAGCAGAAATGGGCAGCCATTTTGACAGAATCCTCTGTCAATACGGTGCTGTCAGATCCCTTCATCTGCTCCAGAGTGTACAGCCAACTCTAAAAAAGAACACATGGAGAGCAGAAGCACCAATGAGAAAGGCTTACATTTGGATATAGTTACTGATCAATGTAATATAGATTCATGTTAACATATGATAATCACACCAGTGGTTAATTACCAAGCAGTGTTGTAAGCAGACGTGATCATTGGACTCCTGAGCAATACGGATTGCCTCCTGTAGAGCTAGATCAGCCTGCTGACTGAGGGCAAAGGGGAAGAAAAACAGCTGAGTGTGTAATATTTTATACAGCTATGTTATTGATCCATCCTAAATGAGAACAATATATTCACTAGTGTCCGAAACGGCAGTGCAGGCTCGCAAGGTTTAGAGCAGCGTAACGCAGGCTTCGGCCATAGCCCTCATCACCATTGCTTTTCCCCTCATTTCCAGACAAAATCAGACGATCAAAATAGTGCAAGAGGCTGTGAGCAGAAAGAAATATGTCCTGCACCCTCATACTATTCAGGTAGTTCAGGTAATGCTGAATAACAAAAAAAACAGAAAATGGAAATTATAACAATTCATCTTCAACTATATCTAAAAAGCATGGGCAAACAAGTACTCACTGCTTCAGCAAAGTCTGGGTTAAACTTTAGCATGTTGTTAAGCTCCTCTTGGAGGGCAGCAGGTTTCAGAGCTTTGTTCTCATCATTCTTCAGTAGGTACGCCTGAGGAAAAAGATATTTAAATATAGCACAACCTTGACAGCTGGTGTGGATGGCTGTTTGTCTATTTTTATTTCAAAATGAACTAATGACAGCAGCATAAGAACTAAATGAATAATTTCAGAATTTATTTAACTAAGACGCCGTGTTCACACTTACTTGTCTTGCCAAGAAGTACTCAGCTTGTTTTTGTGACAAGGGACCTTTACTAGGAGCATTATCAATTCTGAAACAAACAAAAGTTTAAGTGGTTTTGTAATTAATTAAGCCACCAACAAATCACTGAAGTAAAGGCTTCCAGCTTAACGTAATCAAAACCATGTAAACCAATGCTACAATTGGTTTTGATTAACTGCATCAACTTGGCAGCATATTAATGTTTTTGTAGTGACAGACCAATTCATAGAGCCACTTACTGCAAACACGCATATAACAAAATTTTTTGTACTTGATTAAAGAACAGCTTATTTGATTTGGATAAATGTATTAATGGATTAGTACATTATGTAATTAGTTTATGTAATTATACCCTTTATCAGAATCTACCGTACCATCTGAAGTTATTTGACTGATTGATTAATAATTGAATATCTCAATAATCTATTTAGTAACAGCTGATTTTATTGATGTAATTTATGTATGATTGTTATAAAAGTGTCACAAACCTCAGTTCTGTCTCATGCAGTGGGGTATCCAGCTCATCTTTGTCCATTTTGTCTCCTACAGTGTCCTCGGTGCTTGTGAGGTCCATGTCTGACCCATCAAAGTTCAGGGCAGATAGAGTCACCTCATCAGAGGGTTTGGCGTAGTGACTGTGGTAGTACTGCTGCAGAGACTTGTACAGCTTGTACACCTGGCTGAACGACAGCTTGTTGTAGGCCAGGAGCATGTGCCTCATAAACAGCCCTACCACAGCAAGAACATAGCAGAATTTCAATAATCATGAGGAGATATTAGCTAGTTGTAAATCACTGATCTTTAAGAATTTGTTTTGTCAAAAATAGAGGAACTGGTGCACAGATTCAAATTTTTCTTATTTTTTAAATTTATCTTTAAAGTGTCTCTAATTCAGCAACCTGTGTCTGTATCATAAAATGTGTCATAGAGATTCATTAACAATGATGGATGTAATTTGGTATGGCATGTGTAAAATAAATAAATGGTGATGTGTAAATTAAATTGAGCTATTGGTTTGTTCGTTTATATCTATAGCCACTACTTACCAACAACACTCGTTTTATAGGCCTCAGTGTCGAAAGCTGTAAATGGAAGAGTAGAAAAGAACTGTTCCATGTCTCTTAGCTCTCCATCAGCCATTTCATGAAGCCTAGAGAGGAGACGGCAATACAAAAAAGTATCTGAATTATTTTAGACATAATACCGCCATTGAATTCAAAGTCAAGGCAAAAGTAACTAAGTACCAAGTGCATCACATAAGTGATGAAAGTAAGATAGTATGATATAAAAGACAGGGTGCACACCTGAGTACGACTGCAGATGCGGTCTGTGGACAGCATTCCTCTACTGTCCTCACGAACTGTCCAAAAGGCAAGTCAGGACCCTAAGAAGAAGACATCACATAATTTAACATATTAACGCCTGATCAAATCAGACACTCACAGTACAAACAAACCTGCTGCAGCGGTAGGATGAGTTCGTTTAGTCTCCTCCTCTTCGGTAGACTGACTTTAGAGGCTGTCATCTCATAAAGCAGTGCTAAAACTGAGATTTTATACGGCGTTACCCAGTCTTTAATGCCGAACACATTAGCATGCACTACTCCGTTTGTCATCATTGGATTGAAATACAAACTCTCATGCACACTCGCCATCATTAGTTGTAGTTAGGAATGCGTTGATTCAAATGAAAAGCCGGATGTAAGCGAAGAAAAACGAAAACGCATGTGATCTAAAGCTGATAGCTAGCTGACTAGCTAAGCTTTCTTAGCTAAGTTTTGGCAACATTTAAAACAGAAAGAAAGACCGAACATTCGCAAGACGCACATCTTATAGATCTAGGATACTATTAGAATGTATACGCCTCTTTGATTTAGCTTCAAAAGTGTTTCTCGCTAGTTTTTCAATAAGCATGACTTTTCATGCGTAATGTTTGGATTTTTTTTGAACCGCCCTCCGCTCGTCCCTTAAAATAAACGTCATCACTGCGCACCCCCCCCATCGGTCAGTAGCAAAACTGTTGAACTATGGTTCAATGACGAACTAGAACACTCACACGCTAATCTCGATACATGTTCTCGATCCATGTTACATTACATTACATTACATTACATTACATTACATTAATGTAATATGCATTAAATAATAAATTTTAATCTCGGCAATTGTATTTATTTTTACAATAGGCAATAGGCTCTGATGCACTGACCACTTATGAAATTGTCTTCCCTTGAAAAAAAATACTGATTTTTGCAGATATCCATTGTCTCTAGGCTATTACACAAAGTTTTTTGTCCTGTGCGTGCAGGCTCTAGCGCTGTGTGTAGGATGTCTATGGGCTGTCTATTCAGAGGACACAAGATGAAATGGTTTCCTGGCAACCGCAGCCACTTCTCCGCGTTCACTTGGCAACTCAACACGTGTCAAAGAAGACTCTGTGGGTAATCTATTTAAAGTCAAGGTTTAAATATATGAGAAATGAACATGACTGCAGATTACATACAGTAGATTAACTGTTTATGTTGATTAACAGCTACATCTTACAAATAAGGCTGTTAATGAGACACTAGCCTATTGAAATTATCCGTTCATACATTCGCCTCACTGATACCTAGTAGAATGTTTCTTGAAACATGGGGTGCACTCACGAAATTACCTCTAAA
Source organism: Taenioides sp. WSHXM2023 (assembly GCA_029959045.1). NCBI lineage: Eukaryota > Metazoa > Chordata > Actinopteri > Gobiiformes > Gobiidae > Taenioides > Taenioides sp. WSHXM2023. The sequence goes on from CM057089.1 coordinate 13,005,483, forward strand.
ACTCAGTGTTTATCACCAACAAGCCTTAGTTGCCTGGAAAATCTGATATAAACATAATTTCTCAGCTCATAAATGCATCATCTGGAACATGACCAAATGTTACAAAAAAAAAACAAAAAAACAACAACACAGTTTTTGCCTAAATGGTTCAACTGTAATATTATTTTTTTGCAAGATCTTTTTGACCATATTCAGTGGTATGTATCATCCATAATAAAAAATCCGGTTCCAATCACTCAAAAATTTACCTCAGTAATTAGATCAATACCAAGGGGTCTCAAGCAATTAATGAAAGCACAATAAAGGCAAGTCTCAAACTATAATAACAGAACCCATTCACAACAAGAGAGAAATTACTTTCAGTTTCCATGTTGCCGTTTAAAGCTAATTTCAGCTAAAAGAAATGCTCTATGGACAAAATGAGGTCAAAGAAACACATTTTGCCTGTTATTCTGCCATTCACAATGTTGAAGGGCATGTTTCAGATAAAAGTATGTCAGTCCATAAAGTCTAGAATAAAGGCTTACAAATAGTACAGCTCTAAATAGGCTATTTTGTCTAATGGGGGTCACTGAAAACTATTTAAAATTCAGCATTCTTCATGTTATTATATTCAGTCTCTGGGTTATTGCAGAACCTTTACTGACACATTCAGGATTTTGTAGAGACCGTCACAAGCTGCTCAAAACTAATTATTAATACTGTTGTTCTACTTTTTGCAGCTGGTTTTGGACCCAGAGCTGAGCTTCAGAGACCATTATTTGTTGTCCTCCAGACTTGACTTTGTCTTTGATTCCTGAAGGTGGCTGCACCAGTTTTGTCCAGTCTGTGAGTCTGAAAAGTCCTATTTCCTGAATTTGTTTGGTTTCAACTTTTGCCACATTGCCATGTGCATCACTGCTATCACATCGCAAAACATAAGTGGAAGAAGTAAATACATTGCTTTTAAACAAAAGTATTTACCTAAATTCTATAAACAAGTAAACTATGCAGATGCATGTCTATTCATATGAATTGGACTGTCTAATAATTGCACCTACTTTTAGTTCAAAACATACTGAAGATCTGTGTGTTTCAAACAAACAAACAATACCTGATGGGCAACGTTGGTCATTTTAAAAATGCAGAGATGCTAAAAAGTCCTCTGTAGTTTCATGTGGCTCCAAGCTAATGTTTATTCCTTTGAAAGTCCCATAAATGCCACACACACACACACACACACACACACACACACACACACACACACACACACACACACACACACACACACACACACACACACACACATTCAGCCCATGTTATTTTCCTTTGTAAAATTACAGTTTCATTGGCCCAAAGTTTAATGTTTATTTTCAGACTGGCTCTATCTAGCAAAACTAGCAATGAATATGAATGAAAACATTTTTTGTCCTGAAAAATACTGAATCAGAAACTCACATTTGTAAGTGGGACCTCAACTGTACATTAGAAGATGACACATGGGACTCAATTGTTGCATTTAAAGGGGGATTCATTAGGGAAGCCCCAAGGCTCTATAAAATGGGTGTTAACGTAAATGAAATGCTGGAAATGTCAACCTGTCACAGGTACTTTAATGCATGCTCTATGGGACTGCCCTTACCATTTGACCCTATCAGGCCACCCAGTTTGTGCCCATATACTGTGGGACATGAGTCAAGTGCCTTTCATGAGCAAACCTGTGTTTGAGCAATAAGAACTGGACTGGTGACATATGCCACTTTATTTTGAAAATGTGGAATTAGCCCAAAATGTTGAAGGAGAGGATGATGGACAATACAGTATGTGAAAGAGTGTAGGGGAGGGTGAATGAGACTGGGACAGTTTTTGTTTGTATCTGTCTGCAGTTAATTAATTATGTGTTTTTAATGTCATATGTCACTTTTTTCAGTCATCTTTAATTTTGTTTAAAAATAAAAATAAATGATAATTCAAATATTTTAAGTTGCACCAAGTCATAGCTGTATCCAGTAGTAGTAGCCTACATTGCACATTCAAGGCTGAATTACTTTTATACTGTTAATTATGAGTGATTATACAAAATGTATTCTGTGCCATGGCACTATACAATGCTACATTCTTGGTTATTTGTGTCTTCCTCTTGTAGGCTACTAGGCTACTATATTTACAGCTGTCTAAAACAGTGGCGTAAAAGGAACACCAACACTTACTGGCGCTGATTGAAATTTCTCAGTGGGGCACTTTTGAGGTCCATTATTCTAATTAGTTGCATCATTTAGTTTATTATAAGACTTCACATACATTGTCCAGCAGATGGCATTGTTGAACCGCTCGCGTACATGGAGCCAGACACAGTAGACAGAGAAATGCAAATGCGCCACTGCTTGAGAATCCAGATCCCCCCGTCTTTTCTCGGCGAAGAGCTGCGTAAGAAGAAGTCGTGCTGGATAACACCTGTCGTCGCTGATATTTCTAAACCTCTTAAATAAATTGACAGTAAATTCCTGTGTCAATGCATGAGTCATCGCGAGCTTACGGCACCAACTGTTTGTCTGTGGAGTTTGGTGTTTGATAAGCGGGGAAAATCAAGCAAACGAGAAAGAATAAAATCAACAAACTTTGGCGTTGTGCGCTGTGTGGTAGCGCCCAGACACTGCCATTTGATCAGTGAATCTGCCCATCTTTTATAATGGACTGACGAATGATTCACTGTACACTTGTAGCAATAACGTTTTGTCACAATAATTTGGCCCCTACGACGTAAAGTGTTCTTTCCATCTGTATTTGGCCTAAACAAGAAAGCATTTTATTCATTCATGCACATAGTCTTAAGGGAGCACTGTTTTGATAAATCCCACTATTTGAATCTAGTTGAAATTCAGCGCGTGTCAGCTTTTAATGTAGTATTCACTCACTCTTTTCACGCAATGAATGGAAACAGCAGCATCGTAAAATAAATGACTCATGAAGTAATTTCGGTGGAATTTCTACAACGCCTTTGCACCCTATTCAACAAAAAGTTTCAACCTAATTACATAGAAAACGTTCAAGGTTCTAATCCAGATACTCGCCAATAGACACATATTAAGAGAATGAATAGCCTAATAGTTGGAGTGAATTTTACAGTAGCATTTTTCAGAATTGTTACAGACTTAAAAGAAAAATAGTATAACCACAAATAATACATTCGCAAATCTCTTGGTGCGTTGGTGAGTGGCGCTCCTATGGTGGAAAACAACAACAATCTCACCTGCCAAAGGTCGTTCAGCCACAGAGGTTTAAAGGTTTCAAAATAAACGCATTGTTTCATATACAAAGTCAGTGTTTGGAAAATGACCAGTGGCTTTGTGCACCGTAAACAAATAGAAGAGGAAACAAAAATGCTTATACCTGGTTTCAACTAACCCATAATGAATAAAGCTGAATTTCTATGTAAAATATCCAAATTGATGAATTATAAACATACTAAGTATATGCATGGAAATAGTATTTAAAGTATTACTTAGGTGTAATTTTTTTTTACACAAAGTAGCATTTTAGATCAGTTTTTTAATATAAAGCTATGCAATTACTTTTCACCCTTGCTATAAGTACCTTAATCGAGTGTGACAGAGCAGTGAATAAATGATGCACTCGAAGACTTGTAAAGCACAGCTTAAAATTAATGTATTAACATTATTATCAAGTTTTACACCATTTTCAATAACAACACAACAAGTGAATTAAAACAGCTAGAGTCTAAACCAACTATCCCAGACCACAGGTTAGATATGCTCTTTACAATGGTCACTTAGTTGCAGAATTGGCACAAAGATATCCATTTGCTCTCCCTGTAATTAAATTGGAGTAGTTTCAGTGGAAGCAATCCGGGAAGAACCAATCCTCCAACCATGCTAGGAGTCAAAAGTACTAACCTGCCACCGTGCACACAAATATATTCATTTTATCTGAAGGTCACAAGTATAGGATAATCAACAGGAGTGAGGAGATACCTGCCGCTATAATTCAAGTCATTCAAATCCTTCCATACTGTAACGTTTTGATAGGTAATATTTCAGTACTTCTTTGTAATAACTACACCGTAATTAGCCTTAAGTGTTATAATCCAATGAGTACAACTTCTATGGAATTGTTTTTTTGTTTTTTTTAATCTTTGCAAGGGTTGCATGATGAATATATATATGCAAATTAACACTTACATTTACTGTTTAGTTCACTGAAGAATAGGACATCTTTTCATTATCAAGTCAAACTGTGCCAGAGCAACTGCTCAACTGTAAAACCCTGGGAACTGTCGGGATGCCAATGTTGTTACATCTCTATTCCTCTGGCTGTGGGCCATCGCCAGGCATTATCTCACTCGCTCAACCCTGTTTATCATAACTTTGGCATGTCTGTTTGTGCTCTTTGCCAGCAGATAACAACTCTTACACTGAACCTGCAGCGCTGCATCCACCTGAGCGACAACGTCAGCTACAGTTTCTCTACAGAAAAGTACAGAAAGTCACTCAGCTCCTGCCCCAAGACAACGTGGAGCAGCCATCACACATGGCCTGTTAATTAACATGCTGAACTGTTCTAGTTTGAAAAGGTTGCTTTGTCTACCCTATACCCACTTCAAGGATTTCACATATTCTAACCCCGGTGTCCTCTATAGTGCTAATTTTGGTATGGAATGGAAGAGTAACTTATAAAAGATGTAACATAAATACTCCATTTAATTAACCTTAATAAAGAATGAAGAAAGTTTTAATTCAAAATGAACAAATAGTTTCAGGAATATTGTATAACCCTAACTCTTATCCCTAACTCCTCAAGTAAGTAGTTACTAAGAAGCTATAAAAGAAAATACCATCAGTGGTAATAATATTGCTATTGCTTTTACACTACAATAGAAAAAAGAAAACAAACATTGCAACAGGTGTTTCAACCATAACACTGACATACATAGTCTTACAAAACATCGTTGCATTTGTGCGGAAACATGCAGAATTGTAAAGTAAAACATTAGTTTACTTGTAGTTGTAGTTGAATTTAACTGTAAAATTATGAACAACATTGCAAAAACATTCACTGTAAATTTCTAGCAGACACATTTCCTCCTGGTGTGATATAATGGCTTGGTGAGCTTTTGATCTCAATAATCTCTGAGTTGGATGATTGTGTTTCTCTATAACTCTTCAAAGATTACTACAGATAAACAGATTGCTGTTTGTTGTGTGAGAGAAGCAGGACCTTTGTGTATCCTGACCCCCTCTGCCTCCTGCTGCACACTCACTGTCTCTAAAGGGATTACGTTGTCAGTTGGACAGCCCATCTGAGGTTTTTAATATCCAGCCTGAGGTATATCAAGGAACAGTCTGCCAAATGCTATCATAGGGATTTGCTTTAGTTTTATTGCAACTTTCTCTCCCCCAGATATGGGCGTGTCCTTTGAGGAGGAGAAGGCTCTGGTGTTCATCATATAGCTAACAGATATACTGTATATTCATACAAACCAGGAGTGACTGTGTAATTAATACAGCCTGCTAAGACGTCTGTACATTAAATATGTGTTTACCTTTATTTATCGTAGGATTATTATATAATTCTGATAATCCACACCTCTAATCCAGTTATATTAAAACTATCTCTTCTCAAAGATGACAATGCATTTAACATTATTCCATGCAAAAAACAAAACAACAAATTGTCACGTCACACAAACTATGGTGAATTAGACATCAAAACCTCAACACACCCATTTTCAAGCAACTTATAGAACACGTATATTGGCCTTATTTTCTGCAGTAGTGGTTTGTTTCATTCTTGACTTATAATGTGTATGATAGAAAATACACAGAAATTCACTTTAAATTCACAAAAAGAAGCTTTATTTAACAGTAAATTTAGTTAAATGGTTTATTCATGTTTATACATACACAACAATACGTGTTATACATATTCATATATTCAATTATCATATTCAGGTTAGTTTTATGCGCCAAAAGATGATCTTATTGTATCATTTATTGAGTAGGACAGTGTCAAATCCATTTCTGTGTCGCTTTAGTAAAGATCAGATGAACTGAAAAAGTGCTCTACTGGATTTAATGGATTTTGGGGAAGGAGAAAGAAAAGTTACCCAAAGCTTAGTGACCTTAAGCGCGGAGACACTTGGCTCACTGGACCATGAGTGACACCCCCTCACCACTCTCTATGTATGCAATAAACCACCCATTTTCAGCCTTTTTGCAGAAATATACCATCTCACTGAATAGACCTTGAGATGCTCCCTGCATGGTCTCTGTCTATGGAACTGAAAGACTACACACACACAAATAGCATGAAGTCTTCAGCACTGCAAGTGGCCTCTTTGTGTAATGTGTAAGGTACTGTTTTTATTCCACCCATTTAACTAGTAAAGAACTCATTCAAGAGGAAGTAGCAAATGGACTCAGACAGGGAATGATAGATTTTGCATTTGTTCACATTTCCCATCTATTAGTGTTTGGGGCAGGAGCCTTCCCTATAGGCACATATGGGCTTTAGGTTAGATATTTTGAACTATAGCAAAAACAAACAAACAAAAAGAGGCTACTTAAATAAATCTTTGGAAGCTTCTGTCGCTGTCCATGGTGCTGAAAAGATATAGTTACCAACAGCAAGTCAATAACAGGTTTGGAGTCTCAGTCCAAAATGCTATAATCATTGCAGTATATCTCCAATTAATTACACAACAGGTAGCTTAAGTTTACATCTCAGTAGCTGTAAGTCATATAGGTGGAGTTGAGAATGACCCGTATGTCTCAAGGTTGTCTCAAACATTACCAGAGACAACCACCATCATTAGATCTGGCAATATAAATAAATAAATTGAAATGCCTCCTCACATGGTGCATCTGTGTTAAATGTGTACTGTTTCTCGGTCTGCCAATGTAAACATGAGCTGTGGTTCTTCTTGGACAGCGGGGCAAAGGGGCGATTTAGATTCACCATGCGTGACGGGTCTGCTCACTTGATACAGTTTATGCAGTACCTACCCATTTGAGTCTATTTGAAGATATATATATATAAATATATATTTATACAACCTCGTTAGATGGACCTTGAGATGCTCCCTTCACTGCCCCTGTCCATGGTGCTGAAAGGCTACCGTCACAAAGCGCATCAAGCCAGTGACAGGGCATCAGGAGCTGTCTTCTCGTCAGGTATCCGCTGAGAGGGACTTGTCAGTTGTTTGTGTGTGCTCGTGGATATCCTTCACAGCCAAAGACTGTTTACTTTTGCTGAGCCTGTTTATTTGGGCTTGCTTGTGAGCCTCTTTCGTGTGGGAGTATCTATGTATGCCAGTGGGTGTTTTCCAGGCACTGTATTTTGCCACTGTTGCTGTTCTGTTCATGACTGAGACATCATAAGAGAAGGGCTGAGGGGTAATTCGGGGACATAACCACCTATTTCCTGAGCTTGAATGGATTTGAGATGATTGTATTGGTAGACATAGTATGGCTTGGAGAAGATTTGTACGGAAGGGTGTTATATAGACTCTGTACTTCACATTTTAGTTAAACCTGGATGGACTTCTCTGTCTTCCATCATTACCTTATTTTAATCCAACAGCTGCCATAAAATGCTTAATTTGAGCTACACACGAGAAAGATTTATTGTCAGTCAGTAAAATGAATTTCCGTAGCCTACTAGTACAAGGGCTGTAACACAAAACCGAACACACACTATTAGACACTATTAAAAAGTTCATATAGTTTTATTATATAACACTATAATAGGAATTCGAATGAATGAGCAGATATGCGGTTAGAAATTTTCATTGCCATTATTCAGTGATTGTGACTGTGACTACCTGTATGGCATTATCTGTGTTATACCCGCTACTTGTACATAGTTACATGGAGTACTTTTACACACCACTACATAGCACGTTCCACTTGGTTCAAACAAACAGCACTGAATATACATTTTATTCCTTCTTTGCTTATTGACTTGCTGTGTAGTGAGTTAATTTGACCGCATGACAAATGAAATAATAAAATAATATGATTTCAGTTATCTTGGAGTAAATAGATAAGGTAAAATCCATTGTGTATCTAATGAATACATGTGTTCTACTTCTATATATACATAAACTACAACCAGTAAATCACACTGGGGTTTGATACTATAATGAATCCTATTCATGGGGTTCAGCATCCTGTTATGAGCAACATTTTGAGAACCGTTAACCATTCAGAATGCATAATATTTTAAATTATCAATTGCTATGGCAACAGTTCTAATTTGTCATCATTCTGAAACCCATGGACACATTTCCAAGACTCTTATAATTGTGACACCATCAGGTATGTTTAGTCACATTAGCGATGACAAAAAGAGCAAAAGATATAAATATATTTACACATGAGGCATAGTAATTATATGATGCTAAGGAGGCTAGAGGAAGTATAGAGAAGTGATTTCTGCATGTCGTAAAAGATGCACAAGACAGATTTGAAATTTCACTCAAGCTAGTTACATAGTAAACTCAATATAGCAGACTTTGATGAACTACAGAAGCCTGTGCAGATCTCCAAACCCATTACTAGACAGCTTCAGCTCTGCCCCACACAGATATTTGAGATAGCAGTTTGTTTTAATCCTGTGTGAATTCTTCTTCCTGCATCAAATACCTCAAGGACACAGCTCTTCTGCTCCCACCTGTATCTATCCAGTGTTCTGCTATTTCAACATTCACAGTAATTCATTTACATCACTGCAACACCATTTATCATGTTTTAGTACGCTGCCAAGATCAAGGCAGTCTCAAAAGGGTGGCATAATTATTGGTAGTGATTTGAATCTGTGAAATGATGGAGTTGGAAAATATCAACCAGGCTTCCTTACTCTCTGCAGCTATGGCAACCGTAATCGTTTTCAGAGATGTCTATAACTGTTTTCAGTCTCTGTCAAGCTCCTCGCAGTTGGAGGTGAGAGCAGGTTGTTTCAAAGACCAATGATCGAAGATTTTTAACTTTCGTGCAACCTTTCTGGTACTATATTCCAAGGCTTCTCCAAAATGAATGGTTGACATAAACTGCAAGTTGTTCACTTTAGTAGAGAAAGTGGTCTGTAGCCTTGAGAGCAGCTTAAAGTTTTTATTTATTTTTTGTTAGCACTTCTTTGAGCATGGGTTGCCTCCAAGAACATGCTTCATTGTTTGTTACGGTTAAACCAAAAAAGAAGAAAGAGCTGTTTATTCATACTCCCAAGGGTTGGTACTTGAGTGGGTTATGGGGTAAGTTAAATTAGTCTACATTCTCTTTGTTGTGGTGAAGTCTATGTAGCGTACAACATAGTGTAATAAAAGTGCAGTTGAAACAGCATAGGAAAACAGGAGATAAAAGCATGAAAAAAAAAATTGATAATGCATTTCCGGGTTTAGAGTTTTAGTAGGCTAGTCTTGCTGAGATTTGAAAAGTAATTTTCATGGGAGCTCTGGCTCCTAGAAGAAACCTGCTCAGACATGGAGAGAGCATGCAAACTCCACAAAGAAAGGTTCCACCTGTCTGGAATTTTAACCCACAACCTTGCTTTGAGGCTGAAACACAGATCTCAGATGTTCCTGTTTTCATGACATTGGCCCCCTGGAGGCAAAGATGCATACTGCACATAGTTGCGCACAGCCATTTGTCTGAAGCTATCCATCACCTGTGAAACATCATTACAGTGCAAATAGGATGATCCTTACACTGGCGTACAGTGTCGCACAGATCGGCTCCTCAATCCATTTTTCGAGGCATCAACACAGACTCCGCTCCCATTGTCCTTATGTCAAAATGACATCCGTCTCAACCTGCCCAATCCAGCTGACCCATCACATATCATTATGGGTGGGCTGGTGGACAAGGGGCTGTCAGGCAAGAGGTGGAGAGGTGGAACTCGGGAGGGGATCATATGATTGTATACATTTATAATACAAAGCACAACTCAAAGCTTTTGTAATTTAAGAAATCTGTAGCTGGTTTATGCCCTGTTACATTATCAGACTATTCTTGAGTAGAATTTTTGACTACCTTTTATGCTGAGTAATACAATGACGAAGCAATTATAATTTTGAGACTTATTTATTGTGACGTGAGAGCGTTTTCTAATTACATCACAGTTTGGACAATCCTATTTTTGGATGTTTACTTTTTTGACATGAGTAATATTATTTAAAGTAACATTTTTTGGCTTCTCCATCCACCTCTGCTGGTTTTGCCTTACTTTGCAGAGTGCAACACAGCAAGTACGCTGACCTTGAAGGGTCAAACTCTTGTAGAAGTAACCCCATGTGAAGAATTCCATTTTGGCAAAAAAATACCTACTAGACATTACTACTTCATCATAGAATTCACTTGTGTGTGATAAATGCTCCTATAGTTGTGCCACAAACCTCTTTTTAATTCACTAAACAATACAATATTTAATCTTATCTCACGATTTTAGAATGTATCTTGTCAGGTGCACTGGGTAACTTTTCAGTGGCGGGTTCGTCAAATGTTTCTCTCCATGAAGATATTATTGCTTTTTTTGGAATGGTTCATAGTATGGCATTAAACCTTTCTATCTTCATGGAGACCAAACCAGACCATGTTATAGGTCAGATCTGTGGAGAAGCAACCCCACTCACAGTGAGAATGCCTGTTATTTTTGAGCTTTAAAACCACCTTCAATTTAATAAAGGTAAGGTAGACCTGTTTAATGTCATACTGTGGAACATTCCAGGCAGAGCAATGACATATTCACAGAAACAAGCAGGTGACGGACCCTCCACCTGAAAGTTACATAGTGCACCTTTAATTAATACATCAACTAATGTAAATAAAACCGTTAAAATGTTGCTAACAGAAAACCTGCATACTCGCTCTTAATTTTACCTCGTCTGGGCAGCTTCGACTGTAAAACTGCTACATTTTAGATTCTAACCCTATACATAGCCTGAATTGAGAATAATGATGCTTTCTTCTCTTTTCCTCTGGCTAAGGCTCCTTACAAACGTCACTAAACTCCACTTGCTCTTGAGTTAAATTGGCTGCACAATCACAATGCACAGTGTGTCCGGTGCTTATGTTCTCTAGCAGTGCTTACAGAGCTGGTTTCTGCTGTGCTGGAATCTCTCGGATCGCCATTAAATGAAGCTATTGGAATGATCGCTTTCTTTGTACTGCTTGATGAACTAATTTTAAGTATGCCTTGTAATAACACCATTAATACTACACTTAGAATTATCACTCCATTTTTGCATTAAAGGTGCACTACAAAACATTTCTAGTGGGGAGTGTGTCACCTCCTTGTCTCCATGGAGATGCTATTGCTCTGCCTGGGTTGCTCCCCAGTCTTGCAATTTATTGATTTAGATGTTTTATTCCTTAAAAAACATGCATGCCTACAGTTAGTTAGGTTTGTGCTCCACAGATCTAACCTGTAAGTTGGCCTGATGGTGGTACCTGCTTGTCTCCATGGAGATGAATAAATTCCAGGCAAAAACAATAACATCTATATGGAGACATGCAGATGGCAGGCTAGTGCCTTTAAATAAGTTTGGCAAATTAGCTAAATTTTTGTAATTTGGTTAGAACAGTGGGAATAAAGCCAGATTTCTGCAGTGATGAAGCTGGTTGTATTAAAACATACACAGAATCCTTAGCTATGTTAAGTTACAAACATGGCATTTTTTTAGTCTGTTGGTCATAATTCTAACTAAACCCAGATGAAGACCAGCTATAATTGAAACATGTTGGCTTTGGCCATTTAAATAAAGACCTTTTAACTATACTTTTCCTCATATTTTTCTGGAGTACCTGGATTTTGTTTTATCTTTAGTTTATTCTATTTAACATTAGTTTTCTATTATTCTATACGTTGGCCACAATCATTCACAATAATCATATATAAAGCAGATAAAATGGCAGTATTATTGGGTAAAAGAACAGATAAGTCTTGATCTGCTTTTGTTGTTAAAGAAAAGCCACACTGAGCTGCCTGAAGTGAGTGATACGCCACTGTCATCCGGGGCTTTGATGAAAGATCTTTCATTTTCTTGGTCACTAATGGGAATTCTTAGTGTCAGTGAAGCCCTCATTTCAATTCCTGTTTTTAATTCATGATTTAATTTCTTCAGGGCCTGGATAATGAAATGTTTGCCTCGCTATTCTCTTCCGGATTTTTGGTGAGGGAAATTAAATTAAAATTGCATTCATTCATCTCATCCTATTGAAGAAATGAAACTATTTTCTGAAACAAACGCTACTGTGTGTCCCATCTACACTCCCTTACACACGCACCGTAAATATATCCAGCAGCTTGTCATTTGAAGTTACATAAAAATCTACAATGCATTCGCTTCCTGTAGGTTAGACACCCCACTATTAAGCGACATTTACAACAGCGCAAGGCCTTTGAACAACCCAGTAGGAGACGGGACCTAGTTAGTAAAGAAATGTACAGCTTTAATGCACACTCAGTTGTACAGCGCCAGGTAGTGGGGATGGGGTCCTTGCCAAGGCGTAATGAATTCAGATGTGGAAAGACTTTGCTTTTGACTTTACATAATTAGGTGAGATGCAATAACGCTTCGACCTTGGAAGGACACACCTGGATAACAAGCGATCAAACAGGCCCATCCATCCACACTAAGAGAGCAGCCCAGCATCGCCCACAGCACAAGCTCATTACACCTTAGACAGGGCCATGGACTGGGCCTTTGATAATCAGAGCGAATACATGTAGGAGTAAGGGTCTAACTACAAATGTTTTCAACTACGCTTTCTCCTGTAAGGTTTGTTTATTAGAAGAGGTCGGAGCATAGCTGCTTGTACTTCATAGCTACCTATATATCAAACCTATATGTAATTTAAAAAATCTGCTGTAATTATTAAAGGTCCTATATTGATCCTCCATTATTAGTCTATCTACACCTTCAAAGCTCAAAATGCTCTGTTCCACCTTGTGATGTCATCATGTAGTGGTCGTTTTGGAATTAACCGCTACCCTTTACCTTTTGTTCAGTAGAGATTGGCAATCACAGAGCTGAAAGTCTAAATCTAGTGAAAGTGTATGGAGTTTAAAAACACAATGGGGCACTTCCTGTATTATCACGTGACATCACAAGGTGGAACAGAGTGTTTTCAGTCTGAGAGAACAGCTCAGCCTAAATATGCAGGGTTGTGTGTTAATGAAATAAAACACAAATCTGGGTATGTTTTTGATGAGGAAACAGCATAGTCACACAGATATGGGCACTTTGAAGTCCTTTAAAGCCCCAAATTTAAAACTAAAATAAAAGCATTTTTTGTTTAGTTTATTGCACTAAAAACTGTGTCCTTACTCTGAGTGGGCTTACATCTCCACAAACCTGACCTTTCCTTCTTGTTTCCATGGAAATGTTGTTCCTTAGGTGATAATATTTCACAATGGCATAAACATACCAATCTCCATGGGGAATGTTCTGAAGATTTTAACTTTTTATTTACATAGAGTCATGTTGGTGATGTGCCACCTCCAGAAAGTTACATACTGCACCTTTAAATAATTACCATCAAACCATCTGTCTATTCATCTGACTTCTTTTTATTCTGTTTTTATTCTATTCATTCAATCAATCAATCAATCAGTCAATCAACCACCATATAGTGTACACAAAAGAAACTAGTATTACAACTATGTAAGAAAGTTGACTAAAAGGAACAACACAGTGAACAAAATGGTTTTAAGTAAGAACTGAGAAAAGTTTATAGTCTCCGACTGTGTAAGCCCACCATCCCACCAGAGGATACCCTATAACTGCACAGTTTATCCCAAATAAAAGCACTGAGTTCTGTGTGAAAGCTGCAGCTCTGCCTCTTGGATTTTGTCTGGGGGATGATCCCACAAGAGACGCTAGAAATCTGAAGTCCTGTATTTATGTTCTGGTTTGGGAGCCTGTACAAACTGATATAAAGCCGCACAACGTGAACAAGAAAACTCTGGGCTGCATGAGGCTTGGGCATTGGAACCTCACAAATATTTTTTTTTAATTCAATTTGAAATCTAATGAGAAGCCAATGAAGGGTGGATAATACAGTGTCCAAAACAACGCATTGTGAGGGCTAAAGGAGGAATCGCAATCCAATATAGTACCAGTGCAATTTATTTAGCGACCCTTATCACTAAACGATACTCGAGAATCCAGGTGCAGTCACAGAGGGCGGTGTGTTTTAATGTATTTATGTAAACTTGGCCTGAGTCCAGCAGGGTAGATGATTTCATTTGTCTGAGCAGAGAGCCAGATTTAATGGGATTACAATGTGCCTGTTGGAGATGAGCTGGAGATGGTCTATTCATCCACTACTGCACGCTCATTAATGCTTATTCTTCACCAATTTAACCAACACGTCTCAATAAGGGGAGCAGTGTTTAAGATACAGAGTGGTAGTTTTGCATTTTGTCTCTACAGGCTGTGATCTGAAAGATTAAATAGATGTTATTATAGTTGTGAAATACTGTGGTTAATTGGACTTCATTGATATTCACTGTTACAGCCTTAGACGGGGCTATATAATTTTTAATTGGGGTGATAAATAAGTTTGGAGGATAATTTTTGGCAGAGTTTGCACAAGTATTTCTCATTTTGAAGTCAGTTTTGTGTGCTTTGTGGTTATTACAATAGAAAACATTCACAAGATGTTGAATATTGGATATTATTATTATAGTTTACTTTGCAAACTCAAGACTGGTTGGTACTATTGTCAAAAAGAAGCTTTGATCCCTGGACTACAGTTATTTTGGAGTTACTATCACCCCCATCCCCCAGGTTTGAGAGTCAGCTCCAACTCATGGTGTTGGCTTTCTCTGTGGTTTGCCCTAAACTCTGGAACGCTCTACCCCTCCACAACCAAACAGCCCCACAGTTAAGTCCCTGTATCTTAACATGTCCTTTGGCTTCAGCTGTGTGATCTTCTGGGTCTTTTGTTTATTTTAATACATTCTGAATGGGACTTATTTATTTATTTTGCTATCTCTGTTCTATAACATTGGATGCAAGAAACACTTCACAGTTAATAATGAACTTTTTATTAAAAATGATTCAGGCCTAGTAACTACTTATTAACTAATATTCTAATTCCTAGCCCTAAGTAGTTAAGCCTGAATCATGTTCAATAAACTGTTAGTAAACTATTTGTTCATTAGTAATTTAGTTTTTCTTCATTCTTTCTTCATGATGTGATCTGTGTAAAGTGCTGCTTTGCTTGTTTATTTCCTTATTGTGGGAACAACAGTGAAAAACAACAACAATAAGCTCACCTGCTATGCCACATTCAGCTGTTGTGTCCTTCACCACAGTCTCTGGAGACTGAAGGAAATCTGGAGCTCTTGAAGGCAGGAGCTGTTGCTTCTTTGCACTATTGACCAAGAGTGGACTCAGATGGCCGGTGGGCATCTCCTCTGTAGAGTCCTGTCCTGTGAATGACGTCAGTTTGTCCAAGTCTAGATGCTATGGCTAAGCTTTTATCCACTTTGGCCTTCATGGATTCGGCCTTGGACACTTGGATCTTTTTATTTCAAAGTGAGATTGTAGTGTATCTTTCATTATGTTGGGAATGGTGCAAAAACAAATTACTAGCAAATTGGAATATTGGTATATAAACTATGTACATAGTTAGACTGTTTCAGTGTAATTTCTTTTTTAGTATTATTGTATTTCCAAACAATTCATTTTGTATTAGCAATAGTACAAACATGTAAAAAGTAAAAATTTAATCTAAATTCTGCCACAAGAAAAAAACAATCTTATTCTTTATATTAGAAGAGCACTTCACACTTTCTGGGGGAAGGTCTACTCCTACATGGAGATGTTACTGCTTTGCCAATAATGTTCCACTGTATGGCTTTAAATGTGTCTGTCTCCATAGAAACAAACAGGTATAGAAAGTGTATGTTTTTCAAGATATTTTTGACAAATCAAACATAGGTGAATAAATGCATCATTTTAGTTTAATGTCAGACTATGTGACATTACAGGCACAGCAATAACATCTCCATGGAGACATGGAGTTAGTGAGTTCCCCACCAGAAAAGTCACATAGTACACCTTTAAGCTTTTGAAATATATCACTTAGTAGAATAAAATTGTTGCCCAAGTAAGACACTACAAAAATAATACTCCAAGTAAAGTTGGTTTGCAATATAATAAAGTTTCAGTCCTATAAATGTTAGTGGGCGACTCAAAGTCATGCCTATGCACCTTTGAGGATCTAATCACTGGCTCTTTGTTGGAGGTAGACTTATTTCTCCATCCCTCCTTCTCCTTCTCCTCCTCCTCCTCCTCCTCCTCCTGTGTCCCTGGGCCTCGGGATGCAGCCAACATGGAAATGAGATGGAGCTCATCACAGGCTCTGGTCGTGTCTCTCAGGCTGAATCACACAAACGTTCCCATGAGAAGGCCCCCAGCTCCAGCTCCCTCCTCCACCAGGAATTAAGGAGAGATTTCTATAACGCACAGGACTTTTGCACCCAAGGCACCACTTTGAGAGGCGAGGGGAGTTAACAGTCAAGTTTAAAAGATAGAAGAGCACAAGAGATAGGCTTGGTATTAATTATACACATATCATTAAAGGAGAGTGGATGGAGGGAGCCAGACATTTGGATAACTTTCACTGCCTTTTACTGTTAAGATGAAATGCAGAGTCCAGTTTTCATCATTAGCAACAAAAAACATTGAAAAACAAGCAAATATTTACAAATGAGGTATTGTCAATTTAAGGTAAAATCCGTTGGTTTCAAAGTGATGAAAAATGTGCACTGTTGCTATAGTAATTAACAATTCAAAACCAAATATTATATATTTTAAATAATCAGGAGTACTCAAAATGATGGCTATAAACAGGAAAATTAAATCCATGAATAAGAAAGGTTTGTTATTTGAAGGATGTGTTAACAAAAGTGTAACTCACTTTTTGTAAGAAACCTCTCAACTTTATTTTATCCGAGATTTGTAATATTAAGGGTGAAGAAAAGCCAATCTAACTTGAGTAAGTGTAATTTTTAGGTTTTTGCCTTTATCTGTCTAAACTTGTAAATCTGCACACAGACCCTTTGCGAAGTTCTCACAATATGATTAAAACAATTTATGGTAAAGCAGAAGCAATGGTACAAAGAAAGTTAGCCTCTTAAGTAGACAAAAAGACAGAGATTATAACAGTATTTACAGGTGGATATATGGCATATTTAATTAAAGTGGTAAACAGCTTGAAGAGTTAGTCATAATACTTGTTGTGCCCAGACTTGGATAAACAAAAGGTGTTTTTCTGGGAGAATATCCAAACTAGAAGGAAGCAAAGTGAAAAGCTGAAAGAAGTTGTTTAAAATGTGTAATGTATTAATATTGTCTCCACAGTGTTAAATACACTTCCAGATGCTAATATTTCTTGCTTGTAATTCCTCTACTTTTTAATAATTCCCAAATAGATCTTTTTATATTCCAAAAGCAGTATTTCACCGTTTACCCCAGGATTGCACACTACATCTAGTACCTACTTTATTATCTCTGGGCAAATAGCAAAGTGCGTATCTTACTGTGATCTGGTTTATGCCTTTTTGTTAAAATTAAGCACTGCTGTCATCTCCGCAGCAACAGCCTGTACCGGGCTGTGCATGAGTGAGCGCACTGCCAACCAGAGGAGACAGGATCTGCATTTTATTCCCAATGGACTGCCTATTCTGCAAAACAAGCTGCGCTCCCCAAACAGAGTAAGACCTGGAGTGCAATGTGGGTGAAAATATCTCACAGGCTCAAAGATCTGACAAGACTAATGCGATTCATCAGAAATAAGGCACCGTCCAACAACATGTAAGCAAATAGACTGAAGGTTGTGGTCTGTAGTTTATATTTTATTAGCCATAAAAGCCCCCTTAAAAGTTTGTACATTTCAGCAGAGGCAAATGTGAGATGACACTGCAGATCTGTCCACTGTGATTAGCAGCAGTGACGCACAAAAGGGTGATTTGTTGTGTGACTTTAGGCCCTGGCCACCTACACACCAGCAGCTCCCCTGTCTGCTGTATCTGAGCTCCTGGTCTGTTGTATGTGAGCTCCCAGAGCACTACTTCATCTAGAAAGATGTCAGACATAATGTTGACAGTTAATGTGGTCGTTTGGTGCATGGCTGCCAGTGAGGGCTTTTCAATTAATACAGCCTAAATGGCAAAAATGCTCAATTAGCTTTAATGTATCCAGCCCCTCTGATGAATGCAGAGTAAGAGGAGAGGGGACACAGTCGTTTATCTGTGGCATTCACCTATAATGACCAAGCTCACATCAGTGATACTCAGCACTCACAACAATGCAGCTCTGCTTCAAGTGTGATAAGAAACACACAGGACAGTGATAATCTCTATAGTACATATTAATGTATAAGATGTATTGTATTGTATTTATGTATTTATTTTGGGCAAGTAAACAATTTACATTTCAAGATATCCTACTTGTGAGAAAACCACCACTCCCCTGAATCACAAAATAATATTTGCTTAACTTTCTCATTGCTGATTCTTCCCTCCAGTACACTGGTTATCATCAGCTACATCAGTAACCAAAAGAACCTGAGGCAGAGTGAAGGAGAGAGAGCAAACATACAAGCAAATAGGCTCTGAAGGTGCTTTGCCCAAGGGCACAACATGAGCAATGCTGGTAGCAGGAATCGATTCAATAACCTTTATGTTTGTAAGTGACAACCAGAAGTTTTGCTGGCCCTGGATTATTAACTTAGAGTGCAAAATCATTACTAAAATGTCAGCATAAAACGTTATGTGATAAAACTTTCAGGTTAGAAGTATTATTTTTTATTTTTTTTTATAAATTTTTGATTAAATTTATTTACTAAAGTAAATATTTAACATTCTCAAGACCAACTTCATAAATTTGTAAAATTTTATATTTTTAAACTAGAGCAAGATTTTAAAGAATCAGTAGAAAACTCAACAAAAGACATTATGGCAAAGTCGAGCCATAAACAAGACATGAAGCTCTGCCACTTGTGTCCCCCGCAGGCAAGACACACAGTGTAAACAGTCTAGATATGAAACATCGGCAGGCTTCTCTTTAGCCTTTGGAGAGCGCTCAGCCCCTCCAGTGCTCGCAAGGACAGGGCTATGGGGTGTATGGGGTGTATGTTGTGTCTGTGCTTTGTTTTTCATCATATCAGATCTCACCGTGTGTGGCGACAACAGCACAGATTTACAGTTTAGGGATTTTATTGTTTGTCTTGTGTTGCCCTCCCATGCAACTGTTAGTAAAAGAGAGAGAGAGAGAGAGAGAGAGAGAGAGAGAGAGAGAGAGAGAGAGAGAGAGAGAGAGAGAGAGAGAGAGAGACTGAAAGAAAGAAAGCGAGCAGAGAAAGATGGAGCTGTCTTCAGGACTCCAGCGGTGGCTCTGTGTAATCCCTCAACTCTTGTGAGCCTGGGTTTTAGAGGCTGCCAATCAGAGCTGGATTAGACAGTACTAACAGGATTGCCTTGGAAACATAATATTAATTTTAAGATCCCTAAATTCCTTAAGCCATCCTAGTGCCAACCCCACTTCTCCATACAACAAAAGCACAAGACAAGTCTGTAGTTTCACTCGCATATCAAGAACTTCAAACTTTTCAGAATTCTTTCCCTCAAACATTTTTTTTTCTAATTGTGTCAGTCAAACTAAGTGGTGGTAAGATGCATGGTGGTTTTCTTTTTTGTCAACCGTCAATCATTAGAAACAAGGAAGTATAATATTAATAAAAATGTATTATAGAAATCATGAACTGCATAAATAGTATGTGCTATATTCACAGGAATTCCTGCTTTGTTGCCAGTGCCTTTCAAGGGTCTATTCAAATTGAACTGTTAGAACAGTTTGAACCATTTTGCTCATTTCTCTCTTGTATTTAATTTGTTGTTAAAATGAGATCACACATTGCCTTCTGTATATAAATAATTGTAAAAAGAGGCAGTCTTTTGATATGAATGGATCCAAAAGATTCAGATCTCATAAAAAAAATCGAAAGTCCCATCACTAATTCAAATCAGCAAAAGCTAACCACTCTGCCAAACTCTGTATACCACACCAAATGCTTAATCTACTAAATATTTGTATTCTTTGCATTGGCTACCCTCCATACTGCATTCCTCAACACATGGTAACTATCTCCCAAATTCTGACAACTACAATACTGTGTGTGTGTGTGTGTGTGTGTGTGTGTGTGTGTGTGTGTGTGTGTGTGCGTGTGTGTGTGTGTGTGTGTGTGTGTGTGTGTGCGTGCGTGCGTGCGTGCGTGTGTGTGTGTGTACATCACCCATCTGCTCTAAGCTATCACCAATATGGTAAGTGGGTTTTGTGCATTCAAGTGTATAATTCTTATTTTTATTGGCTGGAAAAGCTGGTAGTAACACTGTCTTTTAGCTTCTGGTGATTTAACTTATGCTCTTTGCTGACTTGGCTCTTTTAGTATTCAAATTCCCCTCACTTTTTATCCAGGTTCATGGGAATTTAGTGCCTGTTCATTCACAGTGGATGTACATTAGTAAAGGATCTTTCAAGTGCGGCAGGAACGATAGTGAGAAAAACATATTTCAGACTTCACATGTGCCAATTACCGTGAAAGAGTGATTAGGCTTAAACTGTTAACCTACTATTTCAAATCTAGAAACGACAAAAATTACACTGCATTTCAAAGTGTAGGGAAGAATACTTTGAAAAAATGTATTTAGTTACAGAATACAAATGTCTGCATTAAAGGGCACATATTACATGTTTTTGTATTTTGGCCTTTAAGCATGCACTCACACACAGTATCTTTACTTTGGTTTCTCATGTTTTAGAACTTAAACATGACATGTTAATGTATACATGCAGTAGAAATTAATGCGATATGATGGCAGAAAAGCTTAAAGCGATGATTTATGGTGATGATTTATGGATTTAACAACGGTGCGGGGCTTTTACCTGCGATGTAAAAATAAAATTAAAAATTAAAATTAAAATAAAAAGTTTTGTGACGGTTTAGGTGGAGCTGTTTCACTGCACAAGATTCGTCAAACAAGCATTAATTAAGCAAAATATATCATCAGGTACATTTTTGACAAGGGCACAATGAAATGATTAAAAGCTCAAAAAAAAGTAAAATTTTGCATAATATGTGTCTTAAAAATGTATCTGAGTACTTTATTCTGAAGAAAACTTTCACACTGAGTTTATATTATACTTTATATATATTATTATTACTTTATATTATACTTTATTATTATATTATACTTTATTTTATTACTTTATATATTACTTTATACTTTATACTTACTTTATACTTTATGTTTTTGTACCTTTTGTTGCCCATATTTATCCCTGACCGGAGAAGGACAAATGGTACAGAGAGGTATTTTCTAATTTTGGTCAATAATTTCTTGCCTTTTGATGCCTAAATTGTGAGATCAAGTACTGCATATATTCCTATGATTTTGGAAAAGTTACTCAAAATGTGTATTATTTATTGTATATGTATGTAAACACACAAACCCTAACCCAACACTATCTATGTCTAAGCTGTCTGGTTCCTAGTGGGACACGATGGTGGTGATAAGGCCATACAAAAGACAGACATTTGTATCCTGCATGGGTTTAATGGCAGCACATCTGCTCATCTGGAAATAAGAGCAAACCCATAATCCCCCACACCTGCTGCTGGCTCCTGTTCAACTCCCCCAGTGCAGATAAATCTCCCACATCAGCACAGAGCGGACACACAGACATCCCCACATCTGAGGCCAAACATCTGGAACTAATGCCCAGAAAAGACTCTATGTGATGGGACTGAATTATTCCTGTCTGCCGTGGATGAACTCTGTACTTCACAAAACGGAGAAGAGGGGAGGAAGGACATCTGCTGTACATTGCCCCAGAGCAGAATGACATAAAGAAGCCAAGTCTCTTTCAAAGGACAAGGCTGTTTCTTTCTTGTGTTTGACAAAATTTGTGAAACTGAGATCCTTTCTAGATCTGTAAATCACTGATCACAATCCACTCGTCTCTTTATATACTTACTTAAAGCCTCTATTGTGTTAATTTTAGATTTTTGTAATAACATTATATCCTTATCAAAATGTGGCGTTGTGCTTTGTTTCATTCATTATGTTTAACACACAAATCCTGCATATTTAGGCTGTTATTCTCTCAAACTAAAAACACTCTTGTAATATCATCAAGTGGTAATACAGGAAGCACTCCTCTGTTTATTATATGCCTTCACTAGGATCATTTGAATAATTTCAGCCCTGAAATTGCGAAACTTTGAAGCTACATTTATTGTTTTAGCCTTGTTGAAACTTCTTTGCGTCTTAGTGCATGAGAGGATATTGTAGACTTTCTGTGGCAATCTCAATTGATCTAAAGATAAAAAATTATACATTATAAAAGGCAGGTTATTGTAGTGTATTGTAGAGTAAAGCAGTTCACTTAAGGGTAAAAGTAGCAGTACCCATTAAAACTACCACTTGATGACATCAAAAGGTGGAACACAACATTCTGAGCTTTGGCTATGCTGACAGCCTAATAATGCAGGATTAGTCAAACATGTGTGAATGAAATAAAACACAACTCAGGTATGTTTATGAGGAAGTAACATCATTTAAACATGGCCGAAAGCTCACATGAGTCAGTTTTGCGTAATATGGGACCTCACATCAGTAGAGTCCGAGGTCAAATTCACCTTAAGACAAGGACTAACAGTGCAAAAACAACAGGCATATTTATACAGACAAGTTACTTTATAAGAACATAACACTTAAGTTGAATGTAACTCACACACGATATGAACAATTAACTTAATGAATTTATTTATTTTTGTCAAAGCGATTTAATTGATAGCAGATAGGAGCAAGGAGAGACATTCTGTAAATTGTCGTAATCTGTTTTGGAAAGGTTTGACCTCAGATGTGAATACTCATTTTAAATTACATCATGACTCATTATTATTTGTACAGGTATTATTATATTTCAGAGATTCAAAGTGTTGCTAAAGGACACAACCAAGCTTCCCCTTTCCTTCTGTAAGCAGTTTCTTTTTACAGCAAATGTTTGGCAGGGCAGGTGCAATATTTAACCTTAATGATATTGTGTCCTATTCAAGCCTCCAATCTGTTTGTGGCAGTGGAGGTGAAGCTGCAGCAACTAAATGGACACCATTCATTTTCATATGATTTTAAATTTCTGTCTACTGTGGACATAAAACTACTAATAAAATCATCTGTATGTAAATACCCCTGCTCTCTCACAAGCCCATCTTTTTCTATTATGGACTAATAGTGTTCAATTTAATCATACCACGTAATGAAAAGCAATGACTCATATATCTTCAGGCAGGACTATTACCGTGGTTACAGATACCACTGATTTGTTGGTGTGTTTTCCATTGCAGAATCTGGTACAGTCTGATTGGTGCTTCCTTTTGCCTGTTGGCCCGCAGCGGCACAGAGCAGCCAGCAGAGGTCTTTTGCTCAATGTTGTGGTCATTAGTTCAAGACCATTGGCTTCATAATCTCACCTGGGAAGAACAGGTAATGGCTCCTATCGGCGCAATTACAGTGGCGTTCACAAACACCTATCCGTTCTTGTCATGTTGAGGGATCCTGGATTTCCGTGACCTCGGGAGATAAGTGGGTGCTGCTGCGGCATGTGCCTCACAGCTGTGACACTATTCACACTCACAAAATGCATTCAGTGTTCAGAAAAGTACTCAGTGCACCTGTAACCGTAGAAATGAATATTATAGAGGTGAGTACAGGTTTGGTGTCCAATAAAAACAGCAAAAGAGAATTGAAAGGGACAACTTCACACGTCTACACACACCTGTTTGGCCCCTCATCCAAGAGGCTTCTTCAATTCTGACAGGGGTCTGGTCAGTTACTGCATTAAATATCTGAAGGGTGGAGCAGCTAATTACATTGAAACTAAAATCCGTGTTGTTTACAGTAAATAGTCTGTTACCAGAAATACTTTACAAGGTTGGTTCCTTTGACATGTTATAACTTTCCATTGCATTGTTGTACCAACGACACCTCTGTTTTCATCCTTGCTGAGATCTTATTGCAAATAGCTCTATCTATGATCTGCATCATCAGAGGATACAAATAATACACCTTACAATGTAACAATATATCCAACAATATAAGGTCTAATTCAGTGTTCATGTTTGTATGATGGTCAATAAGGTTGTGTTACAATGTGAAAGAACCAATATCTTATATAAATATCTCAATATAAAGCCAAGGAGTACTAAGTAGTGGGGTACATTTCAGCTGCAGAGGGTAGATTTATTTATTTATTTATATTTCACTAGTAAGTAGGATCCTCAAATACTGCGCTACTATCTGGGATCCTCATCTATCAAAGGACAAGAGTAAACTCAAAAGAGTTCAGAGAATAGCAGTACATTTTGTAACTTCTGACCATGATCCAAAAAACAGTGTAACATCTATGCTCCAACAAAATTCTAGAGGAATGACAAAAACATCAACAACTTATCCTAAAAATTAAAAAAACAATTCATAGCAGTTCCATCTACCTAATCATCCAGACAAGTATTGGACCTTAAAATCCAATATGAACCAATATAAGAACTTGCTTTTTTCCCTTCATATTACGCACTCTCTCTCCTTTTATTGGCATAACATCTGCTTGGAGTTTGTCAATAAACCAACCAGAACCACAATCATGGTTCAAAAAGGTTAACTATCCTGCAAAAAGGTCTTCAGTCTTACTGGTTATTGCATTCTTTTCTGTCACAATATATCATATAACTTCAAACTTTTTTATTGTGTCAGGCCTAATGGGCATATAGTTAAATCTCACAGTCACAACTAGTTAAGTTATCCTCGTATACCCTGTTTAAAAGTCGACACTGATTGTCTCACTTCCTCCGAAACAACACTATGACAGAGGATAGTGACATTTCACAGGTGAGTGCGCCTCTGGTCCTCAAACCACACAAAGGTCAGAGTTGTGTGATAAAGGAAATCTGTGCACAGTGTTATTTGAGCTGATATCCTCCAAACATCAGACAGGCTCATGTCACTTACAAAGGACTACAATGGACAAAAAAGTTCAGAATTTCATATTAAAGGTCGACCCAAAATGTTTGTTTCCATTCTATGATTGAATTGTTTTAGATCAAGACTGTGGTCACAAGATACACAGATAACCATTCACCCTCACAATTTACCACACTATTTGTCCAATTCCATAATTCCAGGTTTTGCCCATACCCCATTTTGTACACTTAACTTTTGACACATAAAAACTTGGCCCCTCACTTTTCTTCAGATTGGTGGCAAAGTGGCGTATGCATTTCTAACATGAGTGAACAACCTCTTCAGTCCCAAAATGGACTCCTGCTCACTTCACTGCCTTACATTTTGCGCCGTTCAAATGAAATCTTTTGGATTTGATTGATTTCCAACTTGATCCATCTTTGCACCTGTGCCTAACCACCTCCATCAGCTTGGCAGAAATGCAACCAGAGAGCTATTGATTTTTGTATCCCTGGAATTACTTAGAGAAGGAATATCCACTCAGCTCTCCACTCCACCAAAAATAATTTTTTTCTCCCCTAAATGGTTTCCTATATTTTCAATTCAACAAACCCATTTAATTCAAAGGTAGCATTACTGTGGCTCAGATTGAACATTGGCTCACTATAGCAGAGAGAAACCCAAAAATACAGAGTTTCTGTTGTGTGGAAGGGCCATGCGTCCTGCTGTGTCCAGTCAATAGCACTGCAATTTATGGCTACTATTATGGCTTCAAATGAACATTTATACAAGAATCAAAAATAATGGATCACTTACAGCTTCCTGTATAATGGTTGCTTTAGTATCCAGAAGGGAACATTAAGGTCAATTGTCCACTTCTCCCCTCATCCACAATATTATGAAACATAAGCATGCATCAGCTCATCAGACTCAAGAATATATAGCATAGTCCTTTTATATTTAAAGGGTCCATATTACACTATTTTCTGATGTATGTTATAATGTTGTGTCCTCATCACAAACATACCTGGAGTTGTGATTTGTTTCATTCACACACACACACGTTTAACACACAAACCTGCATATTTAGGCTGAGTTCTACTACTGCTTCATGACATCACAAGGTGGAACAAAGGATTTTGAGTGTTGGAGATGTAGACAAACTAATAACGCAGGATGATGTTTTTGATGAATGTTGTTACACATTCAGATCTGTGGAGAGGCAAGCCTGCTGACATAGTGTAACTAGGCTATAATAATAAAGTATAAAGTCTAGCTTTGCCTGAAAGTGGATTTATAGGACAGTCTTTAATACAGTAAAGGGACAATAAAAGCAAATCTGGTTTTGACTGTTATGGCTATAGTCGGTCATCCGCTAATGTGATTATATAGAACATATGCTGAATTTACTTTAAGAGCTAAAGCAGGACTTCCTGTTATAATGAAGAGACAGAACCTTAGATTGAAAATGATTGGTGTACAGTCCCTGACAAAAGTCTTGTCGCTTATCCATTTTGTAGAAACAAAAGCTTATAACCTGACTTTAAATTAATCGATTGGTTTTAGAAATGTCTCATATGAAAGCTAAAACCCTCCCAAATTATGCTCAATATACTAAAATAAATTTGCTTCACTGAAGAAAGATTGATCATTTAATGAACACAGAAAGGTCAGATTTTGGCAAGACAAAAGTCTTGTCGCCTACAGAAAATTGAACAAATAATTTACTTCAAATACAAAAATATGTTGCATAATGTCAGTGAATTAAGTAGTGGTGCTGTGAGATCCATATTTAATATCTTGTATGACTTCCATGAGCTTGAAGGACTGCATCCATGCGGTTCAACAATGATTCATACAATTTGTTGATGAAGTCATCAGGAATAGCAAAGAAAGCAGTCTTACATGCCTCCCAGAGTTCATCAAGATTGTTTGGTTTTGCCTTCAATGCTTCCTCTTTCATTCTACCCCAGACATGCTCAATGATGTTCATGTCTGGTGACTGGGCTGGCCAGTCCTGGAGCACCTTGATCTTCTTCGCCTTGAGGAACTTTGATGTAGAGATAGAAGTATGCGATGGAGCACCATCCTGCTGCAAAATTTGACCCCTTTTATGGTTGGGAATGTAAGAGGTAGCTAATACTTCTTGATATTTTAGGCTATTGATATTGCCTTCCACCCTGCAAATGTCTCACACACCCCCATACTGGATGTAACCCCAGACCATGATTTTTCCGCCACCAAACTTAACTGTTTTCTGGGTAAATCTTGGATCCATGCGGGCTCCAGTAGGTCTCCTGCAATATTTGCGGCGGCTGTGATGTAATTCAACCGAGGATTCATCTGAGAAATCCACCTTCTGCCACTTTTCCAGTGTCCATCCTTTTAGCAGGCTGTGGGCCTTGGCAAATGCCACACGTTTTTTTAATTGCCTTTTGTTTAGTGCTGGTTTCTGTGCACTGATTCGACCATGGAGGCTATTTCAAGACAGAATTCTACAAACTGTTCTGGTTGACACAGGGACTTGAGGTAACCAGGCCTGGTGGAGCTCTGCTGCAGTGGAAAAGGGGCTGGCCTTGGATTTTCGAATCAACAGACGGTCCTCCCGAGCAGTTGTCTTGCGGGGTCTGCCGGACCTGGGCTTGTCAAAAACATCTCCAGTCTTTTCAGATCTTTTTCTTATTCTTTGTACTTGACGCTGAGACACATTGAAGGTGTCAGCCACCTCAGCAGTGGATCTGGTCTTCAACCTCTTGATAATTAATGCTTTGGTCTCAGGGTGGATCTTAGGCATGTTGTCAGAGGTCAAGTTGCAGTTGATGTGAAGGTCTGGTGTGCTGGGGTTCTTTTTATACACACCCACTAATTCATTGATCAGTAACTGATCACAGGTGAGGCTGTAATCTAGGATTGGGTGCATCATATGACAAGGCGACAAGACTTTTGTCTTGCCAAAATCTGACCTTTCTGTGTTCATTAAATGATCAATCTTTCTTCGGTGAAGCAAATTTATTTTAGTATATTGAGCATAATTTGGGAGGGTTTTAGCTTTCATATGAGACATTTCTAAAACCAATCGATTAATTTAAAGTCAGGTTATAAGCTTTTGTTTCTACAAAATGGATAAGCGACAAGACTTTTGTCAGGGACTGTACGTCTGTTTACATTGGAAAAATTATCTTTTTCATTTTATATGGATTAATGTTCTCATGTGGATGAAGTTACATATAGTAGAGATCAATATGGTTTTAATAATATCTCTAGAAATTTCCAATAGTTCAATGGATTCCAAGCTTCAAATCCATCATTGAGCCCTGAATATATAAATGACCAAAATGGCAGTGTCTCTTCTTAAGTGACTGACCACTGAAATGTCAAGAGAAGAAAAAAAAAACAGTTTAACAGAAGTGGCACGCTGCTCTGCTCCCTTGTCAAAGTCACCTTTAGTGTCACTACTTCATGGAAAGCTGCCCAATGATGAGCTGCCAGGTATTAAGCATTTTTAATCTCACTTAATCTCCCACGAGTTTCATCCAACCTTCCACTTTTCAAGGAGCGCAAACTTTTATGACATGCACCTCACCTTTTGGAGTCTTCTTCTTTCCTTCATCTCCCCTCTGTCCCCCAGGTCTTGGCAGAACATTGCACAGTGTTACATGGACAGTATGACACAAAGCAAACTAAGTTCATTATTAAAGCCTGCATCTCGTGCTGCATTCACTCTTTACCCTGAAAGAAATATCAAAATGGATTAGAAGAGAATGAAATAGGAGGTAATCCCATCTCCAGGAAAATATAATCCATCTTTCTCATTACAGACTTGGCGCTATGACCCCTATGGCTGGATATGGTGTGCGCAGTGAAACTTGACAATAGAAATGTCATCACCAAGCATTCAAACTCAATTCCACACTTCTCGTTATGGGTTGGGAGACTATCCCAGCAACTTTGGGCCTTAAGGCGAGACACTGCAGATGAACAGGAAAAAATAGTAAATTTAAAGGTATCAGTTTCAAACTGTTATGTTTTTTATATAAAAATAACACATTTTGTGCAGAACTGTTATTATTACATTATTGCAAGATTATACAATGTACTATTATACAAAATTCAGTGACTTTATGACAGCAAGTAGCAATGTATACTTACTTTGCAGAGTTGCAGAGAAGTTAGCATTTTTACATAGCTTTTATGACCAATAAGGTGTTTGACCCATGAGCTAGCCACAGTTTTCTGAATAGTTCCCATTCACCATACAAGTACAATAGTGCATCCTTTGATATAATATACAAGTATCTGAGTATGTTCCACCTTGGACCCATAGAAGTATTGGTATGCATCCCTATTATCATCCCTAACAGCAACATTCAAATCCTACTGAATACATGTTGAAATATAAGTTAATTTGTCCTTGAGGGCTTTCTTTTGCAAATATTGAATTAAGTGAAAGTCCATTGGTTTGTAATTACATTTTCTGTATTGTTTTGTTCTTGTCCTGAATTGTATATAACAAAATGTATTCAATTTGTTGCAAGAGAAAGGATGGCCCTGGGGTATATTATCATTATTATGGCTGCATATTCTACTCTATTAAAAAAGTCCTGTCCTTTATAGGTATGTAGGAACAAACTTTTGCAGCCATAACTGTGGGGTCTAAGATGGTGCATGGCGGTCTGTAAAGCTTGTAACTACAATGTCCATTTTCATTGCAAATCATATTACCCCAATGGGATATGTAATTAAGTCAATGGATTTTGCAACTAAATGAGATTGTTCTACTTCAGATTATGCTCCCTCCACCGTAGAGCACTGTTTTGCGACTATATGAGGTTAAATTAAAGTTAAACAAGGGCTATAGACCAGGAATAAACTAGGTCTACACCAGGACCACCAGGTCACTTTGTAACTATGTACATTTTCTGGTGCAGAGTTTCCATCAAGATGTTTTTGCTTAGCCTGAATGTTCCACAGTATGGCATTAAACATATCCATTAAGCATGTACTCAATCGCAGATGTTTTAGTACTCAAATATACCTTAAAACAGGTGGTATCACTTGCTTGTCTCCAAGGAGATAAATATGTTTCATACTGTGTAACATTCCAGGCAAAGCCACATATATATAGTGACAAGCTGGTGGCAAACCCTCCAACACCAGTGAAGAAACTGAAAATCAGAAGAGAGAAGTTAGATTCAAGTCTATTGTTGCATTGTAACACTGGAATTTCCCCATTGTGGGACAAATAAAGATTCTCATATCTTCTGTAATACATATAGTGTCATCATAGGCTAAGAAATGGGATGATGAAGGACCACTAGATCATGTCACAACATGAATACTGGTCTAAACCAAAACCAATACTATATATCACTAATCATGAAAAAAAAAAAAAAAAAGAAAAAAAAAAGAAAAAGACTATACATACAATTTGAGAAGGACTCCTCAAAGACTTTACTTTTCCACTTTCCACTTTCTTTCTTTCTAGGTGATGCCATAAAAAATGATCTGTAGATTTGATGTATAGTGGTCTACAGGTCAAAGTTCCCCTGAGATGCAATTGAGAGTGGACATGAGGCACAGCATGATCCTGAGATGAGTGAAAAATTTCACAGAAAAGGTGATACTGCCCACACAGGTTAGGATAGGACCAGAGCTGAGATTGGGTTTGCATTTTAATCTATTTCCAGGGCAGAAAGTCATTTCAGAAGACGGATAAAAGTAACCACAGGAAACACAAATAGATTCCCAATGCATGCTGAATTAATTTAAGTGTTTCCAGTGTCCAGTCTGTAAATACAAATAAGCGAGGTACATGTGTTAATGTCTGTTGTTTTGTTTTGCGTTGTATTATGAGCGAGAAAATTGGTGCAATGCTCCTTGCCTCTGAAGTGCGATGAGCTATTTCCATTCCTGCTGAGTATAATTATGATGGATATGCATGGTCTGAGCGGAGGAGGAGGAGGAGCTGGGGTTGTCTTTGTGTTTGTGTGTGTGTGTGTGTGTAGGTGTGTGCAGTTAAAGGCTGAGGCTGATATCTGAGGAGCTGTTACAGGGCAGACAAATGCACAGATTGTGTGGGTGATGTCCTGAGATGACAGGTGCGAACAGCCAATAGATAATACAATGAAACAGCACTAGAAAAAAACTAAACAAAACTGAAAATCTAATTTCTTCCTTTCTACTTTCAGTTTCTACCTTTGAACATAGAAGTTATTGAAAATGCACAGTTGAATGAAGTTTAAAAGCTTTGTGTTCTTTATGCACTTTGGCACTTTATCATAGCAGTGTAACT
Source organism: Taenioides sp. WSHXM2023 (assembly GCA_029959045.1). NCBI lineage: Eukaryota > Metazoa > Chordata > Actinopteri > Gobiiformes > Gobiidae > Taenioides > Taenioides sp. WSHXM2023. The sequence goes on from CM057089.1 coordinate 13,036,801, forward strand.
AACTACCTGCTGCTGTTCCTACACTATTTAGGTTTGGGACTAATGAACAATTAGGTAACTTAATGAACTGCGAAAATGTGAACAGAATACTGGGGCCAATAATGAATTTAGTTAAAGGTGCACTGTGTAACTTTTCTGGTGGAAGATCTGCCACATGTTAAAAAAAAACCTCATTTATCTCTATGGAGACAAGCAAGTGACACCATCAGGTCAAGTTTGTGCCATTTAAACACCTCGTTGAATCAGTGCAAGATAGAGATGAATTTAAGATAGTTAATGTGATACTGTGGAACAAAGCAAAGTATTAGCATCTCTACTGAGGCAAAAAGATGGTGGACCATTCACTAGAAAAGTTACATAATCTGTAACAAATTGTTGTAGCTTCTACAGTAATTTTTACAACTTGCTTTGACATATAACATGTCATAACTGTAGCTTGAAATGCATAGTGGGACAGAAAATCATTACAGTTAGTAAAAACTTTTTCTACAATAGCCTGTTGTAAATTCCAATTAGTTTTAATTACATGTAAATGTTGTATTTTCAAATGTTTCCACACTGCACACATTCAGTTATGAAGAGCAGAGACAAAGAGGAGCTCAATACTGCACTGGTCCATTTTTCACCACTGTAATAAAGTTTATAGGGTAGCATATTGTTTCAGTGTTCTGGCTTTAAGTAGCCTAGCACTTAGATGTGAACGTGGCTTATTAAACGTGCATAACCGCGCTGTTATCTGTGACTACATATGCACATTTAGAGCCACAGACTCGTTTACATGAGTGCGTGAGTGAAATGCCCGACTTCAGGTAGACCACCTGCGTGAAGTTGGCCCCCTGTCAAACGCAAACCTACACAAAAACTGTCAATCATTTGTGCTCCGTTTATGCTGTTTTGTGCTGTAAAAAGTTTTCTTTGTGCTGCTTTAGTTTTTGAGATATTAACGATTCTTTTATAGGTCATGTTGGGGTCAGCCAGCAAAAATTACATAATGTAATTTCCGCTCAGCTGACGGCGGCAAACTCTGCAAAACTAGTGAAGATAAACAATCTCAGGCTGTGTAAAAGTGTATTATTATATAAAATATGAATCAAAAGCAAGTTACTAAAGACTGAAAGACTGACATACTTTTCCACAGCCTGAGATCGTTTATCTTCACTAGTTTTGCGGAGTTTTGCTAAAGCCGCTGCTGTCATCTGAGCGGAAATTACGTCATATATCATATGTATAGTTCTGCAAAAATTATAATAAATAATTTTAAAAATATACTAGCTCAAATGAAAATTGTCACAAAACAAAACAGCACAAAAGAAATACAAACATGTCGTATAATTCTCTGCCTGTTTTGAGGCTTTTTAACATTTTGAGGGGCTGGATAACGTCATCGGCCGAAAATAAAACTGCTCTAATATCATCTTTTGTGGGGACCACCTTTGCTAAAGCTTTAAGTGTATAAAAGTATTCGAATATCAGTGTAAATCACATTCTGGTTTAGTTCACTAGTGAGGTCCAGTAACTGTTGTAGGGTTCCACAGCTGTTGTAAGGACTGCTATAGCTCTAGGTTTAACTGCATAAAACTATTAGAACATGAGTGTAAATGACATTATGGTTTAGTTCATCTGTGTTGTCTTAGTTGTCTTCTATTGTAAGAGAACGCTTTGGTTAAATTGCACTTTAACATTTTGTTAAAAGTGATGGTTAGTTGAAAGTGTTGTTAGTGTGGGATTATTTCATAGGATGCTAAAGAAAAGAAGTGAAAATATGCAGCATCCATATCTCCTGTAACAAAGAAAAATTATTAAAGAAATTCACAGGTACATAGTCGTCAAGGCTGATCAAGTTAGTAAAGTCAAGTTTTTTGTGATCACAACCGGCTTTAATAAGGCCTTTATTTTGGCCTTCATTTTGTTTTTAAGAGAGCTCACCAAAATATACGGAATTTCTGGAAGAACCAATTACAATTAGGGAGTTTTCAGGTACCAGCTGGACTTTTAGGATATTCACGTCATTAAAACTCAATAGGCAAAAACACAAAACAAATACCAATTAAAAAAAAAGAAAAACATAAAGAAACAAGGAACTCTAAAACTTGTGGATCAGAACATACAGTTGACTTCTGCTGTCACACTCTGTACTTAAGTGCAATTTTCTGCATGTAAATCAGAGAAACTTTCTATTTTTTTTTTTTTTTACATTTTGCCACAGTAAATTTACATTTTTCTTCACACATTTTACATTTACAATACATAATATCTCCATTTGTAAACCTGTAAACCTCAGGTGGCAGGAGGTAAAATAGAGATTAACACTTACTCCATATGTGTTTTGGTTGAGTAATATAATTTACTTCAAAATAATATTAGTCAATGAAGTAGTGACCCAAAGAAATACTGAAGTTAGAGTAAAAAAATATTTGGAGAAACTACTACCTCAGTAATTGCACAGAATCTGATTTATACAAGTTCAAGTAATTGAAAAGGGGTAAATAATAAATAATCCAGTACATTTTATTTCGACAGCACATTTCATAAACAAAAACTGTTTCCAAACTGCTGCGCATAGAGAAATAAAAAATCTACAAATCTTCAAACAAAATAAAACTGAAGTAGAAGTAAGTATATTCAGTCCAAAAACAAAAAAGGTTTAAGTTTCATTGTTCTGTTCCTTCCCAGATGAACAGCTCCACGTTTGGCGAGCAATTCATCAGGGGCTAAACGCCGAAAGAATCAACCTTTTCCAGTGTCACCTAGCCCCCCACGGATGGAGAATGAACTTGGCAAGAGGTATTTTACTCCACAAAGTAGTGGTCCAAAGAAATACTGAAGTTAGAGTCACTAAAATATTTGAAGAAACTACTTCTCCAGTAATTGTAAGCAAAAAAATCATCTTTATACATTTAAATTAATGTAACTGGAAAGGACAAGATAAATGAACAAAATCTGGTATTTTCAAAGGGTAGACCACAAAAGTACTGTTACTTCAAACTAAATATTACTCAAATATCACTCAAGGAGTAAGTACATTGACTTCATAAACTACTCTGAGAAGTACAATTTCTTTAAAAAGTTAGTAGACAAGAATTAGACGATAAGGATAGACCAGAACATGATTTTTGGTTTACTATATAATTATATAATTGTTCTGTTTCTTTTCAGATGGGCACCCCCACAATCTCCTGGCATTTCACCGTGGGCTGGATGGCGATAACGACCACTTCAACCAAGTGGATCATCTGGCCCAAGGACCAAGGGTGAACGTGCCAGGAGGTTTGTCAGAAATGTTCTAGTGGCATTTAGGATGAGATAGTAAACCAAAATTGTCTTATGCCAACTTTAATTGTTCTGTTTCTTCTCAGCTGAGGTAAGGCCAGTTCCCCATGGGTCAGATGGTAATTATAACCACCTGAACTTCCCACAGCATCTTCTGGGCTATGGACCAAGGGGGAACTTGGCTGGAGGTATGTCAAAAAACAAAACAAAAAACATTTAACAGATCACATTAAGCTAAATTGTTAAATTTAGAAAAGATACTTGAATAGAGGTTAAAGTGATACACTTGAGTAATTTTATTAAGGGCGACAGTGGCCTTGTGGTTAGAGCAGTGGTTCTTCCAACCTTCCCACTCTGACCAAGTTCTGTTGTTGTGTCCTTAGGCAAGACACTTCACCCATATTGCCTAGTTTGAAAGTGGTTGTCACAACTCAACAGGGTGATGACCCAAAAGCAGACTAAAATCCAGGAAGGTTTAACAATGATTTATTTATAGGAATTATGAATATTGCAGGGATGGGAGGCAGGTCCGGGAGCAGCAGGTAAGTGTGGAAGGCAGGGTTGAAGTGGCTGGAGCAGCACCAAGCGGGCTGGCAGAGGAGCTGGAGCAGAGAACAAACGGAGCAGGTATGTAAAAATTGCAAAATACACTTGGCAAAGATTCAGAAAAAAGGCAGACGCAAATGTTCTGGCGTGGTAACGCCCAGCCAGTTCCAAATAAGGCAAGTATTGAGGCAAGTGCGGGGAAGGAATAACGGGAGAAACAGCAAATCCGGAGTGTACTATGGCTTGTCTGAATAAGTTCGATGAAACTCCCTGATCAACTCAGGGTGCAGAATCAGAGCGTGGGACACCCAGGATTGTTCCTCTGGCCCATACCCAGCCCAGTCCACCAGGTATTGGAGGGCGCAGCGAACATCTAGGAGCTGACTCATGATAAAGACAGGGTGATCATCATCAGTGAGCCGGGCGGGAGGAGGGGGTTCGGTTGGAGGGGACAACTCACTGGCTTAATTTGAGACACATGAAATGAAGGATAGATGTGAAGGGATCGGGGCACTTCCAGTTTAACAGCAACAGGATTAATAATCTTAGAGATCTTGAATGGTCCAATAAATCTGGAGAAAGTTTTTCATTCAGCTCTTAGTGAAATATTTTTAGTCGAAAGCAAAGTGGTCTGACCTGGAGCATAAGACCGATGGCGATTGGCATAGAACTTATTTTGTGCAGCCGTTTGACACAGAGCTTTTCGAGTGTCCACCCAAACTCTCCAACACCTCTGTAGATGAGACTGGACCAAAGGCACGGCAATCTCTTCAATAGGGAAGAGGGGGCTGGTAGCCTAGAGCACATTCAAAGGGAGAGCGGCCTGTGGCCAAGGAGATTAATGGATTATGGGAATACTCTACCCAGGTTAGATGATTGCTCCAGGTAGGACTGCTGCCCACAATGCATTCTAGTGCTACCTCCAGGTCCTGGTTAGCTCTCTCAGTTTGACCATTAGTTTGGGGATGGAAACCAGATGACAAACTGACAGTCACTCCCAATGCCTCACAAAAGCCTTTCCAGACATAGAAATAAACTGAAGCCTCCTATACCAGCGACAAGATTAGCAGTTTCGAGGGCAGAGGGCAACTTGGGGAGAGCGACAGAATGAGCAGATTTTGAAAAGCAGTCAACAATAGTTAGAATTACGGTATTACCGTTTGAAGGTGGTAAACCAGTGACAAAGTCAACTGCAATATGGGACCATGGTTGTAAAGGTATTGGCAGAGGCCGGAGTTGACTCGCTGGTGGCTGATTGGAAGACTTGTTCCTGGCACAGCTTGAGCAAGCAGCAACATATTCATGCACATCTGCCTCGATAGTGGGCCACCAGAAGCAGTGTTGTAACTGGCCCGGGGTACAACCTATGCTAGGGTGACAAGGCAGTTTAGAATCATGAGCCCATTGAAGTACCTTTGAGCGCACAGCTTGGGGCACAAACAGCCTGTTGGGGAGTCCGAGGCCAGGATCAGGTTCAACCAACTGAGCAGAACGAACAATAGACTCCATCTCCCAAATGACTGACCCCAGAACACAGGTGGCAGACAGGATGGTTCTTGTGATCGGTCCAAACGACAAAAGGTTGCTCCGCTGCCTCCAGCCAATACCTCCATACTTCCAGGGCCAGTTTGACAGCCAGCAACTCCCTGTTACCCACATCATAGTTCTGCTCAGCTGGGGAGAGGCATCTGGAAAAAAAAAAAAAAAAGGATGAAGTTTCTCAACTGTTTCTAACCTTTGAGAGAGAACAGCCCCCACTCCAACATCAGAAGCATCCACCTCCACAATAAACAGATCAGGCTGGATGAAAACAGGAGCTGTGGTGAAGCAATGTTTGAGGCATCAGCGGCTTCCGGGGAACAAGTGAAAGGTATAGAGGTGGAGGCAAGTCTTGTTAGGAGAGCAGCTATTTGACTAATCCTTGATGAAGTGTCGATAGAAATTGGCAAAGCGCAAAAACCTTTGGATCTTGCTGGGGTCTGCCTTTACCTGACCAGCTTCAATGATGTAACCACCCAGGAAAGAGACAGAGGAAGAGTGAAATTCACACTTGTCAGCTTTTACAAACAACTTGTTTTCAAGTAGTCACTGTAACACCTGCCAGACATGGATTTGATGCTCCTCCTGGTCACAAGAAAACACAAGAATGTCATCCAGATAGACAAAAACAAAGTGATTTAGAAAATCTGAGGACATCATTGATCAGAGCTTGAAAAACAGCTGGAGTGTTAGTTAATCCAAAAGGAATGACCAGGTATTTGAAATGGCCCATGGGAGAATTGAACACTGTCTTCCATTCATCTCCCTTTCTTATGCGAACCAGATGATAGGCGTTGCGCAAGTCCAGTTTAGTAAAGATGGTGGCCTTCTGGAGTGGTTCTAAGGCTGAAGAAATCAGAGGAAGTGGATACTTGCTTTTAATAGTAATGTTGTTCAAACCCCAATAGTCTATACATGGCCTTAAAGTCCCTGCACCAACAGGAGATGATGCTGGATGTATGATACCTGCAGCTAGAGAGTCTTTGAGGCAAGTCTCCATTGCTTCCCTTTCAGGCCGGGAGAGGTTGTCTAGGCATCCAGTCAGAAGTGGTGCACCAGGTAGCAGATTGATGGCACAATCTTAAGGATGATATGGTGGTAGAGAGAGCCCTTTCCTTACTGAAGACTTCAGCCAAATCATGGTACTCTGTAGGGACAGTGAATAAATCAGGGGGTTTAGTCTCGACTCTTTTGGCTCCCTCTGTGGCATGACTGAATGAAGTAGCATGACAAAATGTACTCCAACTTACAACTTTGCCAGCAGACCAGTCAATAATAGGGTTGTGCAGTTTCAACCAAGGAAACCAAGGCAAGTGGGCATTGCGGAGAATCAAACACATAGAAGCAAATGGACTCATGGTGATTGCCCGAGAGGATTAGATCAGTTGGTTCAGTTTGATGACTGACATAAGCCAATTAAAGGCACTCACCCCTCTCTTTTCTCGCAGTGGTTCAGTGGCACTTCCTGCTTGACGAATAAGATTGGAGTGTAGGAAGCTCTGTTCTGCCCCTGAGTCAATCAATGCTTGCAGTGGAAGAGTCTGATGAGGATACTTGAGGAGTGCAGGTACTTGAAGGCGTGGGATGTGGAATTCTGAAACCAGAGACTCGCTCGTCAGTACTCCCACTCCTACTGATGAGCTAAACCTTTTGGGCAGACAGGACATGATTTTAAGACGTGACCAGGCTGGCCGCAATAGATACATTCACCTGCTGTGATTCTCCTGACGTTCTCCTGCAGTCAAGCAAGTACGACCCAGTTGCATGGGTTCTTCCTTGGGTGGCACTGGAAGTGCAGGCATAGATGGAGTGGTGAATTCTGGAGTTCTGACGGGTGGCGGTACAGACCCTGGGAGGTAGCATTAAGCCCTGGAATCTCTTTCACGGTTATCTAGGCGAATGGACAAAGAAATTAAGACCTCCAGAGAATCAGATTTACCACATACAGCCAACTCATCTTTCATTGATTCAGATAGGTCATACAACAAGACACCCTTTAAGGGCCTGTCATCCCAGTCTGATCCAGCTGCTAAAATCTTGAACCCCACAACACAACACTTCTTTGGCATTGACTGAGATTGAGCAAATGCTTAGCAGCTACATTTGGGTGGGCAAACACCTTCTTAAATTCTTCCACAAAATAATAGCTTATAGAGCTAGCTTCAGCACTGCTTAGGAAGGCTTCTGCCCAGTCTAAAGATCTTCCTTTTAATAATCCAGTCAGGAATGACACCTTAGCACTGTCTGAAGTGAAAGTCTGATAGTGGCAATCAAATACTAGAGAGCATTGGAGCAAAAATCCTTTACACTTCTGCAAATCTCCTCCATAAGGCTCTGGGGCTGGAACTGGAGACTCCGAGGCTGGTCCGGATGGCTGAACAGCATTAGTAACAGGGTTACTTTGAGTGGGAGCTAAGGAAGGAGACAGGTGTTTAGCAATACTTTCAACAAGTTGCCCAATCTGGGTTACCTTGTCGGATAATGCCTGTTGACCATCCGTAAGCATTTGGATTGACTGGTGGTGCTCTCCTAGTAAAATGCCATGGTTGAATAAGGCATGATTGACCGCATCTGTGTTTGCTGGGTCCATGTTTGCCAGATCGTGCTGTCACAACTCAACAGGGTGAGGACCCAAAAGCAGACTAAAATCCAAGGAAGGTTTAACAATGATTTATTTACAGGAATTGTGAATATTGCAGGGATGGGAGGCAGGTCCGGGAGCGGTAGGTAAGTGTGGAAGGCAGGGTTGACCTGGCTGGAGCTGGGGGTGGCGCAGGAGCAGCACCAAGCGGGCTGGCAGAGGAGCTGGAGCAGAGAACAAACGGAACAGGTAAGTAAAAATTGCAACAATGCACTTGGCAAAGATTCAGGGAAAAAATGGCAGCTGCAAATGTTCACCACTTAGGTTAACTGACGATTTGGCAGAGGTGTGGAGACCACAGGCTTTTATACTGGTGAGGAGATGAGAAACAGGTGTGCAGGTCAGCCCAGCCAGTTCCAAATAAGGCAGGTATTGAGGCAAGTGCGGGGGAGGAATAACAGGGGAGAAACAGCAAATCCGGAGCGTACTATGACAATGGTGTGTGCATGAATGATAAAAATGGTACTGTTATTTCAAACAAAATATAACTAAAGTAGGAGTAAGTATATTTAGTCCAAAAACTACTGTGAGAAGTACAATTTCTTTAAAATGTTAGTAGAGTAATGTTAATAAAGTAGATAAGACAGGGATAAGGACAGGCCAGCACATGATTTTTGGTTTACTATGATGAGATGTTTTAACTTTAATTGTTCTGTTTCTTCTCAGGTGAGGTGAGGGAAGTTCGAGGTGAGCCAGGCGACCAAGGACTTTGGGTGAATGTGGCAAATAAAACCCAGCTTTGCAGTAAAATGTGAGTAGATTAGACAAAGAGAAGAGGATAAGGATAGGCCTGCACATGGTTTAACTTTAACTCTTCTGTTTCTTTTCAGGTGAACAGCCCAAAAATGTGCATGGAAGAGTCTGGGGGGCAGGCTGCCGGGGGGCAGGTTGCCGGAGGCCAAATGATTGGAACCAAGGATCGAGGGGTAACTTGGGTGGAGGTATGTCAAAAATGTTCTAGTAGCATTTAGCATAACACAATTTTGAACTTTAAATTTTTTACTATTCTATTATTCTGTCTCTTGTCAGGTAACCACGTCTAAAGAAAAGAAGAACCCAGGTGGCAGCTCCCCGCAGGCCAGATGGGGATTTCAATTTTTTATTTATATAATTTTGTTAAATTAAAAGATATACATAAGGAAACAAAAATAGACAAGGGCACTAGCCCTTGAATGGCCAGTGTTCCCCCATAGACCCCTGTTGAAGAGCTTAGCACCACTAAAGCTCCTCCAACCAAAATGTCTGGTGCTGCCCCTGCTCAACACTACACGTAGCAGGGAGCAGGGGTGAACACTACACAAAAGCCACTGGGTAAACAAGCCTCATCTGTCAGCCAAGTCCAGTCTTAGCAATATCTATTTTAATCCATTCATTTTTCCATTCTGGGAAAATGGTTCTGGTCTGGTCGGTTCTGTGGCCCCGCGTTCGCACCTGCGCAGCCGGGCCGGGGCCGATGGCGTCATCGCACGGTCCTGTTTGTTTGGATGTCGCGTGGCGGAGCTGGTGCTTTTGGTGGAGAGGGTGGGTTCAGCGCCATGGGCGTCTATTGAGTGGTGGGACCGATGTGGGTCCTGCTGAGGTGCGCGCTCCTCCGTGGGTTTGTGGATGTGGTGGCGGTGCGGGGGAGTGGGGGTGGCCGGGGGAGAGAGACTGCAGGGCATCTGTTGCTGTCTTTGTCGGGGGTGGGCGCGGATTCCCCGTATGTTTTGGAGCGGACTTTGTTTCGTGTTTTCCTCGTGTACGTGGCATCAGCGCGCGCAGGGCTTGTGTGGTGAAGTCGTGCGTGTGCATGTGCTTTAGCCCACTTCCTCCAGTCAGGACTTCTCAAATTGTTTTCCTTCCTGTTTACAGCTGGAACCTGTAGTTTTTCTAACGTTACTAGCAGTGGCCACATCTTATAAAAAAACTAGTTCACTGTCACAGAGTTTTAATCTCGCGATAAAAACATTAACGCGTTAAAATTGTTTTGCGTTAACGCGTTAATAGCGCGATATTTTTGACAGCACTAATTATTTTCCAAAAATTGGACATAAAGCTATTGAATCAATAAGAACCATCAAAATATAAGCTAAAGATCATATCTGATGGTGGCCCATTTTAGCAGAAAGGCCTGGCCCAGTTTACCTGAAGACTTTAAGGTAAAGTGAGCCACCATCAAATTGTTCATTTTTAAAAAATTATAGATTAGCTAGACAGACTAAATTACATGTTTGGGCACACACAGTCACTACATGTATTACATATCATTTATGTAGCTGTAAATGAATGTTTTATTTAGTTATGAACCTTTAGTTCATAACTAACCCATAGTTTTCACGTTGGACATTCCTGCCAGTGCACAATGTCACTATCGTGCTCTGCAGGCTGAATGACACTAATCAAATGTTTGTTTTTTTGTGAAATACAGAAGAGAACAAATTGAGATCCTTTGCATAAACTGGGAGTGAATATTTAAAGAGCCAGGGGGCTCAAACCTTATGTGGCTTATTTTACCTCAATATACCTCAATATATGCTCAATATACTTGACTTCACCCTAGATTTGCATAATACACCCTTTAAGTGTTGTTGGCATAATGTTTCTTGCTTGTAAACTTGTATAATATTGTTTGTTTGCTTGTACATTTGTTTGGTTGATTATTGTATTTTTTTAATATAAATTTAATTTATGATTTAATATATGATCTCACCATATATTGCCGCATTTGTAAAGATTACACAATTACAAAACAGTAGTTGCTTCAAATTACTTTTTGGATTAACATTTTGGTTTGTCTGTGTCTGTCTCAGTGTGAACACGATCTTTGGCATGAATTAAAAAATACCCCAACAAAAACCTTTAAAGTGTTCCCAGCTCCCACCTGTAAATATGATTTACAGTAATTTGCTGAAATATTACAGCAATTACATGGAAGCAAAATTGCCAGGTCTTTACTGTGAAATTTACAGGAGATTTGTTACAGTGTAGAAATAATCAAATATTATCTAAATTGGTAGGGCAAAAATTTTTCAAGGCATCCAAAGTCTTGTCAGCCACTCATGCCAAGGGAAAAACATTTTATATGCTTCTGTCATCCACCACAATGGATAAACTTTTCTATTATAACAGCATAAGCCAAAATCTGAACTCCAAAGAATCAACTGGAAATTGCTTTTTTCAACTTGCTTTCTGGAGATGATGTTAGAAGAGAAATCATTCACGTTTTTTCATGAAGTGAACAGCCATACTATTTTTGTCATTTGAACCAGATCAGCAGATCAGCAACATCTCCTTTATTTTTAAAACATTAACGCATTGGCGACATTTTAAGCTTTTTTTTTTAATTCCATTTGCTGGAGCAGAATTTAAAGGTGCACTATGTTACTTTTCTGGTGGGGGTTCCACCACCTGCTTGTCAACATGGACATGTTTAGCCAAGATTGTTCCTCAATATATTTGTCTTGAATTTATTCAATACATTCTAAAAACACATTGAAAAACATGTATTCTTACTATGAGTGAGATCGCCTCTCCACAGATCTGACACGTAACTTGGCCTGGTGCACGCCTGTTATGTTTCCAAAGGAGATATATGCCATATATAATGCCATACTTGTGGAACATTCCAGGGCAAGTTACATATAGTGCACCTTCAAGTCTTTTCATTGCGGCTTTACAGTTGTATAAAACATAAATCACAAAGTCATGTCAGTTATTCATAGGAATCACTTGTATTGTCTGCACTGTGTAACTGCACCTTTCAATCTGATTTATTCATAGTGAAAGCAATTTTTGATTTATTTATTTCTTTAGTTTTATGAAAATGTTTTGAAACATGAAAGGATCCGGCCTTCACATTTGAAATAAAAAACAAAGACGATAATCAAATCATGTAGTTTTTGCCTGTGCAAACACAATGTTTTTCACAGATGAAATGCAGTCTCTGACACCCTGTGTGCCTTATCAATAAGAGCTCATCACTGCTTATGCTAATGCAAGAGCACACCTTTTCACTTACCTTTATCACATACATCTAGTGAGGGTTTCATATCTATTCTTAGCCCTTAAAACTCACAATAGTGTGCAAAACTATCTTAAAGGATTAAAGATTTTGACCCATGAGTCAGGAATATGTTTTAGTTTGTCTACTTAGTCCTTTCTGCCACTATTATTGCGTCACAAAACAGAAACTACTGTCATGGATAGTCTTATACAGTTGTTTCCAGATGGCTTTCACCAGACTCTGCACACTTTGTATCTTTGTCTTTCTTTCTCTTGATGAGTGTGGCCCATGTTTAGGCCCTGCAGCTTGGTAATTACCCAATGAAATCCTTTGCAAATTGCATAGGTGTCTCAATTATCTGTATTGGCAGTGCAATGCATAATATAAACGGCATTTATCTTAGCCACAAGTAATTACAATCAAATACACACCCTTTAAATGAATCTGATAATATAATCTAATATATATATACAATATAATTCTATTCTTTATCTTCTCACTCCAGTGGAAATGCAAAGCAGCACTCACACAGATGTGTTTGTCTTCTAAAAGGGTGAACATATGGCTCCTGTTGAGATGCTTGTGCCCACATTTATTAAAAAGTCCTTAGTGAATATAGTGCGCTTTTCTGCTTACTTAGACAGAGATGATTCAGTTAATGTGCAAATTAGCAAATGTGTGTTTTGTACTGAAAATTCCAGCATCAAAAGACCGTGAAATATTTCTCATATGTTTCTTTATCAGAAGTGAAAAGCAGCATTTGCTCAAAGTGATGTCTTTATGAAGCAAGGTTGAATACACATGTTTACAGAAAAGACAGAAAAATCTAAAGGTTAAGGAAGAAGTGAGTAAAAAAAATGTGCTTGCATACTTTGCAACAAATTTCATCTTCCAACCCTTTGGTACTATAATATGACTAACACATTTCATGTCAGAATTTTGATAAGAAAATAGTTGGAAGGCATTTTTTCTGTATTTCTAACACTGCATGAAAACATAGCTTTGCATATGTGTCTATAATAGTTTAGGCTACGCTACTCTAACCTTAGGCTGTAAACATACAAGCCATATCACATACACACAATCATCTCATTCTGGGTCCATTTTGTCGTTTCTCCTCTGGGGTTTTTTTTAATCACACATTTGCTTCCTCTCATGCAGAAGTTCTGTTGCACAAACAGATTTTATGTGAAATGTAACTTCATTGGGACTACCACAGAGCCCTGTATGTGCCCTTAATATCATCAAGATATACTCAATTGAACTATAGTAATTAATGGTCACAATTAGAGTACTCACCTATGGGAGCAGAGATTGAACTGCCAAACTGTGGGACCATGCTACCAACAATGTTTATGTCAAGAGTGGGATTCGAACCCCCAACTTTCAGATAAGATGAAGAATTTTAGCACCTGATTAAACATAACTATGTAGGAAAGCTCTGTTGATCTGAAAGGAAAATAAGAACTCAAACCAACTGGATGTGGCTTTTTTCATTATATCTTGCTTTCTGCAGATCATTTTGAGAGACACTTCCTTCCATCAGATTTACTTATGTAAGCCTTGCCAAATATGACTAAACAGAAATCAAACAGTGCGTCCTCACACACCACGAATGTGATGAATGAGACTGACCACAAATAAAGCAGGACTACTAAACCAGGACTAGAACAGGAACAAACCAAGTCTACTACCACGTCATGACTAAAGTGGCCACAAAGCCTAACTAAATTAGATCATCAAAAAGCCTGAGCCCCAAAGAACCCTCAAAATGTAAGCTTTTACTCAACCAAGAGAACAACATTATTTAGCCTACGCCTAAGAGAAAAACCTGTAAAATTCAGTTGTAAATGTGAATGACTGCAACAAAGACGTCTATCCAAAACTGTATTCACCTCAAACTTCTTACACTTTTCCATTTATTTTCTGCTTTAGGTGGCAGCAGTAGACGCAGCAGGCTCTGTCAGACGATCTCACTTGGCTGCTCTTGATGTAATTCATCATTTTGAGAGTCACAATGCACCAGTCACCAGTCTCCTTCTCCGCACGCTGATACGGGGATATGTATGTGTGCGGATGGGAGAGGAGGCAAAGTATTTAATAAATCAGTTCATTGCAGTACACAAGACGCCTCAGGGCTTTACATGCACAAACAACTCCCATACGACAACTAGAGATTCCAAAAGACAGATGAGATAACCAAATATTAAATAGCCCCTTTAAAGGAAACACATTTTTTCTTTGTGTTATTGCTCAAGAAAGCTGATAGCCAGATGAAGCAGCAATTAAAAGCATAATTTCCAATGAATGTTTGCGTGTTTACAATCCTTTTTATAAATTCAAATGGCTCCAAATTAATTAAGTAACTGTGCGTAACATAATAGAGCAACAGGAGATTAGCAGCAAATTCATTTACAGGACAAATCCAATAACAAGTGAATAATGGTGAGAGGACTTCATATCCTGATGGGAATAGCACAGTCCATGTTAGGTCACAGTAACTAGTCTCTAAACTAACTGAATGGGGCAGTCCTTGAATAAAATCTATGCACCATAGCTTGTTAAATGGGATTTTCAGTACTTTCAGCACATTAATAGACATGGCTTGTGTCCACACATGTTTTTTTATACGGAATTAACACATATTACATCTGCTTATGTTAAAATTTATTGTTGTCAATAGACCCACTGTCAACTGTCCTTGAACATGACATTGTCTTTTGCAGTGTCTTTTTAAACCAGGATACTGAACTATACCTTATATCTTTAATATTTGAAAGTGTGAAACAGTTCAAAAGATCTAAAGTCTATATTACATATTTGAAATTACTTGTCAGTAATTAATTTATTAATAAGAAAATAATAATAGTGCCTTTAATGCATAATTTTGCTTTTAAAAGCGCGGGATTATGCCAGTTTATTTCAAACCATTTATTTAAAAAAACATTTCATCAAAACTAACTAAACCTTTGCTTTGACCTTCACTTGAACTCTGAACAAATAAATTTGTAAAATGTTTAGTATCTACACTAAACACATATGACTGTGGCCTCTTTCATCTTCTCTTCAAACAGGGAACATTAGAAGAACTGTTCACAACCCAATATGTGTGTGCTACTTTACTATGTTATCCCTTTATAGCATGGCAATCAATACAAAAATAATGAATAACCTATTTCCAATTTAGGCATGAATGCTATCCCTTAATAATGCAACTTCTTAAAGTGTATTCATTAAAAAGGGATGACAGTAAATGCATGCTCTTTTCCCTGACCTTAACCTGGGACTTGTTTAGTGCAGGCTGGTACATGCTCCTTAGCCCACATACACGAGCTTGCTTTTGTACCCACTCTGACCCCCATCTGTCAATAGCCGCTAAAAGCAATGCATCCCTCTTTCATTAAAACCAGATAAAGGCCTTATTAAATCCACACATTATTAACCAATGATGACGCTGAGGAGAGCTTTCCGGTCAGCCTTTAGTAAAACTTGTTGACTAGATCTGCGGTGATAGATTGTGTGGAAAAATAGCAAGGAGAAGAAAATAGGGATTTCCGCAAGTCATGAATCGCTCTGTGCCAGGCTGATGTAAATCAGAGGACAGAGTGGAAAATGATGGTGCGTCTCCGGGATGTGCAGCCATAACACTGGCACCCAGAGATCACCTCTAATGCCCTGGACACAGCACAAAGTCAACCCTAAAGACGGGTTATACAACAAACAAGAAGTCAAGAAATGTATGGACAAGTACTCAAAGTCCATTTAAAAGGACTAGTATATCATTACAATTACTGATACTACTCTTATTTCTTGGTTGGTGGTACTGTTAACATTACATTTTACCTAAATGCTATGTATTCTTGTCTATATGCTGTATTGTACATAACCATAGCTACTTACTGTACACAAAAGTTTTGTAACCTTATAGTTTGACTCTACTTGCAATTATTTTCATGCTATTTTGTATCTTAAAGGTTCACTGTGTAACTTTTGTGTTGGAGGGTTTGCCATTTACTTGTCTCCATGGAGATGCTATTGCTTTTCTTTGAATGTTTCATGGCATGACATCAAATTTAAATCTTACATTTAATACAATTACAGGTGTTTTTATTGCTTATAAGTTCAACAAAAAAACATGAATTTAGATCTCCACAGAATTTACATCTCCACAGATCTGACCTGTAACTTGGCCTGGTGGTGTTACTTGCCTGTTACCATGAAAAGAGATATGCTTAGTGTCATACTGTGGAACATACCAGGCAAAGCAATAACATCTCCATGGAGACAAGCTGGTAGCGGACCCTCTACCACAAAAGTTACACAGTGCACCTTTAACTAAATATTCTAGTTAAATGTACCCATTCTAAAATTATTCCCTATTTTATAGTATAATGTAATATGTCACAAGTAAAATATAGCATTTTGAATTCCCTTTATGATGCACCATGCTTGTGACTTTTAAAAGAAGCGTAGCTACTGTATCTCACAGTGGCTATACCAAAAATGTGAACAGTTGCACCTTGTGTGACTAATCTGATTTCTTTCTTGTTTGTTCATACCTGTGCAGGTTTAGACAAAGAAAATTATGCAAGAAATTATAGGTTCTCCTCCAAACAGTTACTCTAAACATGCATCATAGCATCATGCAAAAAAAAATCCACTGCTGATCAAATTAGTTTTGTGCATGTGATCACAGAGCAATAATCAGATTTTATTATTACGTCATCTGATTCTTCTAGTAAATATATCCCATATGTATAATAACAATATAATAATATAATAATATAATATATGTGATCCTGAGCTGTTTTCCTATTTGTTGTCATTCCTTTTGACAATACTTGTACTGAGGTGACTGAACCCCTGTCTCCAGACCCCACATGATGATGCAGTTGTAACATCCGTCCCGTGTCTCATTGGAATGCAGTGGGCACCTCTGGCAAAGTAAACCACTGCTTGGCAGCAATGGCGGGGGACATGACAGCTACAGTCCCTGTGCCGTAAATCGGCCCTCCACACTTCATAGGGCACAGAGCAGCACCTGTGTATTGGGCCTCGACTCCACAGAAAATTCAATCTGCCCCGCCATGCAGCGACTGTAGCCCGGCTTGTCCTGGTGAAAAGCATTTGTGTTTCATCAGCAACCCATTAGTTATAGTGTGTGTTTATCCTTGAGAGAGGGAGACAGGGAGACAAAGAGAGGGAGAGAGGGAGAAGTGGTGAGAGAAACAAAAAAAGCAAAGTTCGCATTCCATCTCTCTTTTAAGCTCCTAAAATATAATTGTAAATTAAAGACAAAATAGATGTTGTAGAAGCTAAGGATTCTAAAAACTGTTAAAGACTGTTGATATTGCAATTAATAGTTTAAAAAAAATCTGTTGCTGAAACCATGAATATATGATACGTGTTCTTTGAGGCGACCAGTCAGTCAGGATGAGTAGATATTTGATGCACAAGGACACTGTTGGGTCAGTTGCATGTTGAATGGCTGAAATGTGGATATTGTCTTTTCTGAGTATTTTTGGGAACACCCCACAAAAACAGATTCTGGAGGTGCTCTGGCAGATAAGCCTCATTAAATACAGTTAATTTCTCTTGATCTGACATGATGATGGCCTCTTTGGGCTTGGTAAACTTTTTGATTAAGCTGTGGACTATTAAACCTTTATTGTGGCTGCTCCCTACGCCAACATTCAAAATGACTGCTTTTGCCTCTTGAATTGTGTCTTTGTTATGCACTGAATACAATGTGATGGATTTCAAGCTTCTCTCTGTTGTTTTTTTTTTTTTTTAATTAAGACTGACTGACTGACTAATTCATGAAGTGTTCTTAATTGTTGCCTGTTGCCTGGTGCCTCTTGTCTCGTCTTGGTGCTGCTGCTGAGTGCTGAGGACAGATGCTAAACAACTCCATTCAAGCCTTGTGTCTCCTCTCATTGTGGGCACCGCGGCACACTGTGCACTGTCTGTGATTGTCTATGTGCAATTTACCCAGCAACTGCCAGCCCTCTGTCTTCTCCACATCTCTTGTGGACCTTTTCTTAGATCACACAGAATTGCCTAGCAACCTTTTTCCTCTGTACAAATACCAATCTGGGCACGGAGCGGCGCAGGGTGACCGACGTAATTATTATGCAAGAGAGACTAACCAGAAATTTAGCTAGCGGCACCCCTCAAAGAACAATGCCTGACTATCCTACATTTTTAGATTATCTCCATGTCCCTTCATACTACTACCACTACAACATGCAGACAATTATACATCTAGTATTTATTTATTTATGCTTTCATCCTATACTAATCTCATTATCCTGCCATCACACACAATTTGCACTAAAGTAAATACAAACAATACAACAATCTGCCAGAATCAACTAGCAACTCGCCTACAATAATATACACATGACTATTTATTTACAAATGCTGCGGTTTATTTCCACAAACTTAACATTACTTGAACCCTCTGTGACATATCTTGTCCAAAAGAGATTGAAAGTGTGTATGTAGCTGTGAACTCCGACCTCCTCTGATCTGTTTTGTGGCGCACTGACAGAGAGGTTTTCTTTCCTCAAGGCAACACCAAGAGTGATCTGTTATTAGAAATGTGGCCAAATGTAAGGCTAAATTGTGTGCTCTGGCTGTGTGGTGAGAAAGTTTTGACATGAAGCAGCTGCTGAAGCGGTACTGCACTGAGCGTGTGTCTGCTACCTTTGACTGACAGCTACATTGTTGTGTCATAGTTATGAGGATAGCAAGTATTACATCTAGTAGTAATACTTGTAATACACCAATGTATGAACAACGAGAAAGGCCTTTTCTACCTTGTCAAGATCTTCTCCCAAATTACATTGTTTAAAATGAAACATCTGAGGTAACTGTACTTTGACATTTGATATTCTGAAAGAAGATTCTCCACCGACATGTCTCCATGGAGATAGATACGTTTATTTATAGTGTGGAACATTCCAGGCAAAGCAAAACATTCTTGATGGAGACAAGCAGGTGGGCGGACCCCCAGAAAAGTTACATAATAGATAATTTAAATTGGACGTTTTTTGTACTTTTGAGAGATTTACTGATATGTTTTTTTATCATGGTCGATGCCGATACCGATGGCAGATAAGCTGTGATAATATTTTAGGGCCAATATGTTGGGGCAATTTTGAATATTTTCCCCAAATTATGTAATTATGTAAGATAAAACAAACTCACCCAGAGCCCTTTTTTAATTACAAACCTATAAGAGAACTTTGTAGTTATGTTTTGTGCAACATCTCTTCATATTTAAGAGTTAGAAAGTTTTTTGTGTATTTTTTAAGCAGCAGATTGACCAAAACAAAATATCGTATGTTGGAGATTTAATGCCAATACACTTAAAAAGTCCAAATAGTGGTCCGTATATATCGGCTAACCAATATATCAGTCTATGTCTAGTACTTTTTGGTGTTTGCTATTCCAAGGAAAAGGTGCAGTGTACAGTTGAGGAATTATCCAACATAGCACAAAATAGGTTAATTATTTTAATTTAAAACCATAAATTATTAACTATGCATTATTAATTAAATGTGATTGAAACATTGAACTTTTAATTGGAAATGTATTCCTGTTATTTTGTTCCGTGTCGTCATCACTTGATGGATAAGATATGATGACACTTTTTAAGGTTAAGGTTAGACTTCTGGTTGATACAGAACAAAATTTCTAATTGAGTCATATCTAGTTACAATACTATTACCTGAATACCTGCATCTATGTACATTTGAAGTAAGAAGAATGACAGAGAGATTTTGTGCATGTAGCAGCTGCTGAGGCTCTAATCTGCCTGTTGGGCTGTGAGCAAACTGGGTGACAGCGCCCCTTTAACACAATCTGCACAATTGTGGTTTAACAGTGCTGCTATTTACCATTATTGATTTGTATTTTCAACAGTGAATTTGGCTGAGAGGGAGATGGATTCTGAAACTATTTAAATAGCAGCAAATGACTATGTGCCTCTCCATGTGAGAGTGGAGAGGAAAGTGTTGGGAACAGCTGCCGGGATCTCAAACCTAATGTCATTGTTTATTGGTATTTCTTGCTTTTATTCTTCAGAGAAAGCCTTTTCTTTCCTCCAGATCTGCACAAGCCTCATCCTGCATTAACCCTGTTTTGAAAGCGTCTACATCTTTTCTCCATTGTGTCATGCTGAAGCTGCTGCTCTGTTCAAGAAAATCTCAGGGAATGAAAAGGAAAAAGCAATGTTGCAGATAGGATTTTGATATTAAACCTTGATCCAATAAGGCTGCCATCTCCCCATGTGTTTGCTGTGGCTTGTCTTGTCTCTGTGCGCCGATAAAGATGTTGTTTTGAGTCAGATTTTTGTGATGGCAGATGAGGATGGATAGACAAAGAGTGCAGAGTGGATTAGTGGATTATACGGGCTGTAGGTGTAGCTCCTCACAGTGCAGAATAGGGGCCAACTCGCTGCTATTTTTAAGGCATATAGAAGAGGACATGGGAGAGGAGGAGATGTGAAAGTAATTTACACTAAATTCAGTATTTGATTTGAACATGTTTGCATCATATCTGAGGACGCAGACATCCCAGGCACAGCAATACCACCACCATGGAGACAAAAAGTTACAGAATAACAGTAAACTACACATGAATATTGCAATAAGAACAAACGTTATTTTGAATTTGACAAAAACTCAGTTTACCTGAAGTGAAATCATAAACATAACAAAACTCTGACCAGAACTATTCAATGACTACATAATTTTGACCAGCATTTTCAGAAAGCATGGCATCAAAACACTTTTCAAAAATATATGTAGAATTTAGAATGTAGAAATTTCTTCTGTGAGCTGTACCAAACAAAATTCCAAAACTTGAAATCCTGCAGTAAGTCTTGTATTACTAAAGGAAGTTACAAAACAGCAATATACTCTCAATATATTGAAAGTTAAAACTCTTACCCACCTTAATTGGGTAATACTATGCAGTAACGAGAACGTTCCAAATAAGCCTAGTTTGGTTAACACTAATGTTGATTGTCCTGTGATTCCAGCAACAGGTTAAAAATAAACTAGCAGCACCAGATTTGGGCCAGGCTGGAGGGAGAGGTAATCTGAAAGTGTGTGGCCTTAACAGCAGGAGCTCCCTCGGGAAATCACACAAGTTCACGGCTGCTCTGTCCAACAACATCCAGCAACAGGCAGGAGCAGACAGACAGGACCAGATGGACAGGAACAGACAGACAGGACCAGACAGACAGGGACAGACAGACAGGACCAGGCAGTCAGGACCAGATGGATAGGACCAGACAGACAGGACCAGACAGACGGACAAGACCAGACGGAGAGGACCAGACAGACAGGCGCATACAGACAGGAGCATACAGGCAGGATCAGTCACAAGGGATCAGATAGGACCAAATGTCTCAATAAAATCAACCTCATCTTGCTTCCAATGTTTGAAAACATACACTAATTAGTTTAATTGGCAACTCCGAAGTACCTTAAAGAGGTGGTTACCCAGCCTTAGGCCTAAAGTTAGTGAAAAAACTAATAATAATGCTTTACATTTGTATTGCGGTTTACAGACCTGTCGAAGCCTCTTAAAATGCTCCACAGCACTCATTATTCATTCAGTCTATACTCAATGGTAATAAGGTGCTTCTGTGGCCCTGGTGTAGACTGACAGAAGAGATGCTGTCAATCTGTACCATTAGCCCCTTCGCCCACCAACACTCACACACACACCACATTCACTAGACAGGGTGGACCACAACCACAACAGAATTTGGTCGTAAAGTCGTGATAGTAGGTTTTGCTATGTGCTATTTGAACCAAAGGTCTTTTAAAAGTTCTTTTAGATCAACCACTTGTTATTGTACTTATTTTGTGCGGCTGCTCTGTCTACATAGAGGAAGGTTAGACTGTGTCAGGAGCTAAAGACATCTGCACTTGCGTTTCAGTAAACAAGTACTTATTTGTACAGAGAAGTAAAGTAAACAAAAGTAAGACTTCACTTTTACACTTTTTGAAACCCCAAACTTTGTATTTGAAGAAGGCCTCTGTGGATGCTACCCAGGCAAAATAAGAGCAGTGGATGAAATCAATGAGGGCTGAGAGGGTCTTAAGCCCTTGTAATATGAGTGTTATATTGTCTGCCTCTCCCTGACAGCTCAGAAGTGGGGGAAAATAGCTCAGCGCCTGCTTTCCAAGTAACACACTGTCAGACGAAGCAATATGTTGTCCAAAATGTCAAGTGGATAACAAACCAAAAGCCTCTCTTGCCATTACCTTTCGTGACATTTTTCAAAATTAAGCAGCGTGATGAGAGATATAAATACCATAAGGAGCTCGTTGTTCAGAGTGAGGCATAGCTCCTCCTGTGAACTTGTTACAACACAAATCTTCAACCAGTACTTTTTCTATTGGAGTTTTTCAGGATTTCACAGTTACTGCACGTAGCATATAGTTTCTGCCACCTCAACTGACCTACATTCAGTGATCCACCCACCTGCACTGATAGACCTTTATATAACCAGCTAGCTTAAGCACAGTAAATAGGATCCGTTTGAATAAACATGGAATTACAAAAGAATGCATTCCCATTTGGTAAAACTCTTTGGGCTATATAACTGAGCACTTACCTAAGGGAGCAGGTGCAAAATGGCTGCCACATCTTTGTCAGATGGCCCAGGACAGACTAGTTGCTGAAAACAGTTTGTGATTGGCAAAGTGATTAAAGAGAATAAATAATTCAAAGCCCATAGACAAAAGTTGGCTGATGTTTTATCAGTACTAGTTCTATCCATGGGTTTCAGAATTTTTAAAAGTTAGGATCATTGCCATAAGAATTAACAATTCATTCATCAATCCATTTTCCTCCACTTTATCTGCAGCCGTGTCACCTCTGCATAAAAAGTGGGAGTCTAAGCAAGAATGCCCAGACTTCCCTCTCCACGCACACTTCCTCCAGCTCTTCCAGGGGTTCCCAGGCCAAGGGTCTCCACCCAGTGGGACGTTCCCAGAACACCTCTCCAGACGTCCAGAATAGATGCATGAGCCACCTCAGCTGGCTCCTCTCGACATGGAGGAGCAGCAGCTCTACTCCATGCTCCTCTTGTGTGACTGAGCTCCTCACCCTATCTCTGAGGGAACGGCCCTCCCCACCCTCCAGAGGAAACACATTTCAACCTCTTGCATTTGCAATCCTTCCCTCGGCCTTGTATTTATATTTATATCTTTTGAATGACCAAACGTTCTCATAATGGCACCATATAACAGTAAGATGAACCCCATACCTGTATTCCCGACATGGCGCAGACATTACACAGTTGGACATCAGTTATTATTTGCACTGCAGTTTTTACTCATTACCAACCATAGTTTTCATTGTCAGGTTTCCTGGATGTCTTGAATCAACAGATTTTCCACTATTTTCCCAAGCACCTTATTAATTGTCAGTTTTTTCCTGTCACCTAAAGCTTCAACAGCAGGCCCACAGTTGCCATAGTTACAGTTTCTTAGACAAAAATTGAATAAAAACCTTTTCATAGTTGTCCTTCAGTGGAGGCTGGGACAGTCATTTCCGGTTTCATAAAAAGTGTACACCACATTATTTACAAGCCTATAAGTCGAAGAGCTATGGTTTTAAATATTTAGCTGTAAATCTCCTTCTTGAGCTGGAGGCCTGTGGGTACTGTGCTACTATCAGTGCATTTAATGCACAGATTGTGTAACATTATGACGTTATGACATTATACAGCCACATCACCTTGAGGCACACATCAGCAGTCTCACTTTCACCAGTCTACCCAAAGGCAGGGGTGGCTACAGAAGGATCTGTGGAGAGAATCAATAATGCAATGTAAAGCTGGCTGCACCTCAAATATATTGGACATTTAACCCCAGTATTATATAACTGTGTATAGACCACTTATGCAGGCACAAGGGAAAAATAAATGTTAAGCTATAGCAGCTTTGGAGGTGGATGACTCGGTCTCAGCCATCATATGTCTCACACTTTTGTGTCTTGTAGGAGAGGCGAGCAATATGTGATACAGACTTTGAGACAATAGTGATGGTGATTTTTGTCCCATTGCCCACACCTATGTTTTAATAGGCCTATTAAATAATAATTACAGAGCATTATTCATTCATTCACTCCACAAGCTACTATTGTAGCCACAGCTGCCCTGACTACCAGACTGACGGAAGCGAGGCTGCCAATCTGTGCCATCGGCCCCTCCACCACCATCACTCATACACACCATTTTCATACTAGGCAATGTGGGTGAAGTGCCTTGCCTAAGGACACAACAACAGTTTTTGCCACTGGTGCCCCACTGTGGCACCTGATTTTCCCAGCGTCTCCCATCCAAGTACTAACCAGGCCCGGCCCTGCTGAGCTTCTGAGATCTGATGGGATCAGGCTTTGACAAGTTGGTATGGCCATAATACACTGCTTTAATCATTTTCTTTCTTCTTGTATCCTACAGTTGACTGTGTGAGCATCAAGATATGTTAGTGTGGCAGAAAAATATGAAGCTGAGGTTTATCACAGGTCTAACAATGCCTCTAAATCATCTCATGTCTTGACATTATAGCGTTTGGCGATTAGAGCAGCAACCTGTAAAGCAATCAATCACGCCTGTGTGGTTTAGGCAAACATCTCCAGGAAAAATACATCTCTCCTGTTTATTGGAGTCCCAGAGTTGATTTGAAAACGTGCGCTGGATGATAATTTCTTGTGTGCGTAAAGTTGTGGAGGGGCCCAACTCCTCCTGTATAGTGGATATTGATTGTAGTATTGTGACTCAGGGTAAAATGCATGTGTTTCGGTGCGGGGCTGTGTCTATGGCTCCTCCCTCCGCATTCCCATTTTGCTGGCGCTCTAAACACTTGACTTTGACTGCAGCGAGCAATCTATCAGTGTCGTTAAACTGTAGGCTGTGCACGAGCACCAGCTCTAAATCCCACAGCACCAGGGAGCTGTCATGTGTCACGTCTCGTCATATGCATCCTGCCTGAAGATGAGTTTTTTTCTTACTTTCACTGTACCAATAAAGCACAAGATGAATGGTAATTTGGTACATGTGTGTGCAATCTGTGAGCTGTATGCTTGTGCTGAGATAAGGCAATGCGTTACTGTAAGGTAGAGGGATGGGGCTGGGCAGAACTTGTAAATCCAGCTACTAACTACTACATCCAGCTATGAGAATCCAGTACGGAAAATGCTTGATACAGATCCAATTTTGATAATGAAATGATGAAAAACAAAACAACCAATGAAAAGATATAAAGAAATGATTATAGCTAAGTATGTAGAAGAAGGAATTTAATCTAGGGAAGTTAATGTGTCATTTTGAAAGTACACTAAAACATTTTGAAATTTTATGTCTAGAGTAATTTGACTTATTGTTATAAGAGTCTGGCAGAAGCACATTATTGCTCTAATGGTATTGTAAAAGGGGGGTGGGGCCGTTTGCTTCTCCCCACTCCTTTTCAGAATTTTTGATTTGTAGATTATATTCATGATTGGTAATGTTAAATATTTTTTTTATGTATCTTTTTATTATTGTTTCAATTTATCATTTATCAAATATCCGAATAAACGTATTACTATTTATTTATTTATGATTTAACCCATTTGTATCTGAGCATTGTTTTCTTTTCTAACAATACTAACAAATGCTATTAGTTGCTGCTTGTAAAGAGAATTAGTTGAGGATAGTCAAAGCTTTCAAACGAGGTATAAGATTTTGCCTTTCATCTATACTAACTTCAGACGGTGAGAAATACAGGACTACATTCATACCAACTGTACAATAACTCACCCTTATGTTCGCCTGTCCGATTATTTCATCTTTGCACTGTTTTTTTTCCTTACGACCTCCTGTATATAGCTGAGACATATTTGTATTACTATATTTCTATATTTTATTTTTACTTTTACATATACATATACATTAATTATGTCTTATTTGACAACAGGCTCTTGCTACTTTTGCTTCTTCTTTTGAATTTATTATTATCATTTTTATTTTTGATGTGTGGGCTACTGTGACAAAATAATTTCCCTTGTGGATCAATAAAGTTTGTCTAAGTCTAAGTCTAAGTATTGTAATGCAACTATTCTTTAACAACACTGAGTTTGATGCTCTGTTGTATTCAGTTAATTTGATCAAACTCTTACTGTGTTAAAAAAACACAATACCCTACTGAGAATACTCTGTAGTTATGCTATTTAAACTGTCTTTGTTAAAATGCCATGTTATGTCCGCGTTCAAACGCCTATCTTTTAATATTAGGTTTACAAACAAGCAACAAATCAATAAGCTTTGAGCTGTACAGTCTGTGTTATTTCGAAAAATGATGGTTACATCATAGAAAAGAGCTGTCTGGTTTGGTTAAAAAATACATCCACTGTTGTTATTAACCATGAATTCATTGCTATGCCTGCAGTCTCCCACTCCCACACAGGATCTAAAAACAGACACTTGTTCTCTGACAACTGACAATGCACTGATGTTTTACCACAGTTTATTTACCATATAATATTATTGTACATACATGTGGCTCTGTGACTGAATCGCACACTCATAAAACAGAACAGAACTCATTTCAATGTAGGATTAAAAAAGTCCCTGTACACCATTCACTTGTTTGTTTATTCCCCGGCTTGATTATTAAATGCAAATCACAAAATCATTATGGAAATCAAAAAATCACCATGTTGAAATCGGCTGCATGTGTGGGCTGTACATCTTATACCACGAATATCTGTCAGTTTGGCTCCATGCTGTCTCATAGTTTCAGGAGCATTTTCTGGACTGCGACAGTGTAGTTAGACCACCAAAAAGCAGCAGAAATCGCCTCACTGTGGCTTAGCTAATCTTTCATTTGTTCTGCTACCCATTTTGCTTATCGTGCCATTCTCGTTCCTGTGCTGTTTATAGCACGTGATTGATGTACTTCGCTCTGCAGAGGTGCCCCTGCCGCTTGAGGGGGATAAAAAGTCAAGGAAATATGTTTTATAAGATTAACAAATCATTATATTATTATTATCATCGTCATTGTATTCCAAAAGGCAGAGTGGTGGAGCCGTACTGTCCGGGCCTCCATTACTAATCACAGGACTTGGGCTTGGATTTAAGCGCAGACCAATCGATAGAAGGCAGCACCCTGCTATTTCCACAGAGAAGTATTTTCATTACACTCAGGTTTTTCTGTAGATTGACGCTGTTCTCTGCTTGGATTTATCGTATAGGTCCACTTCATGTCTGAATTGATTTGAGCTCACTGGTGCAGAGAGAGTGTCCCAGGGCACAGCTGGGATGGGGCATAGGGGTTGTGGAGATGCGTTGGTGGGTGGTACGGGTCTGGTGCCGGAGCAGAGGAGGCCCCGCCCACTTCAGGGAGCAGTGACAGGTGGGCGTGGCAGTAATCCAGGAAGGACTGCTCGTACCTGTACATCTGCTGGCTCATCTGCACACAGAGAGAGGAGAATACAAAAAGCACAATAAGTTTTCAATGTTATGAACTGACATTTGGCCACATAATGCTTGCCATAGAGTTAATATTTCAATTTTTATTTAACATTTTTGGTAACACTTAAAGGTGCACTGTGTAACCTTTCTGGTGGAGGGTCCGCTATCTGCTAGTCTCTATGGTGATGTTCTTGCATTGCCTGTAATGTTCCATGGTATGACTTTACACATCTACATCTAGCATTTATTCATTACAGGCATTTCTATTGCTCAAAAGTACAATAATTCTTTCTGTGAATAGGGGCGACTCTCCACAGATCTGAACTGTAATGTAGCCTATTGCTGTAACCTGTTTGTCTCCCTTGTGATAGATAAGGTTAATCTATACTGTGGAACATTCTACACAAAGCAATAATATTTCCATGGAGACAAGCAGGTTGCAGACCTTCACTAGAAATGTTACACAGTGTACTTTTAACAACACATAACTAGAGTTTTGTTAGCCTCAATAAAACATGAACAAAGACTTAGTTCATTAATTAACCCAACTCCTAAACCCTTAATTAAGTACTTACTAAGCGTGAATCATTCTTAATTACTATTTGTTCATTATGAATGTCTTTCCTGGATACTTTATTAAGATTAATGAAGGTGTAGTTATTATAAAGTAGTAAAATTTTTATCCAAATTTCATTTTTTGTTTGCAGGAATGCATAAAATATTATATATATAACAAAACAGAAATAAAAACACTTTATGAACAGCATGCAAATCTAGTTGGAAAAAATATATTAATAAAATGACAAGCAGATTTTCTGTAAGGTCATGCAAACAAAATAGAGGTTCAATCCTATGAAAACACATGAATTATTTGTCTCAGCTTGTTAACACTTGTGAGATGTACTGATGGATGGCAACAACACATCTCATTTAAAGTGTTGTTTGCTACACATTATGATAATGCATGACATTATTATTTTTTTTTTTTTATTTAAGTCGCAGTCACAGAGCAGTTTGACAAATAACAAAAATGGCACACTGAAAAGTTTTTAGAAAGTTGCTCCTGCCTCATCCCAACTTTTTCAGATTCATAATGTTTTAATTCAAATGATCTTATTCATGATGATACGGGC
Source organism: Taenioides sp. WSHXM2023 (assembly GCA_029959045.1). Classification (NCBI taxonomy): domain Eukaryota; kingdom Metazoa; phylum Chordata; class Actinopteri; order Gobiiformes; family Gobiidae; genus Taenioides; species Taenioides sp. WSHXM2023. The sequence continues at coordinate 13,065,393 of CM057089.1, forward strand.
AACAGCTCAGTTTCTAAATCGGCAAGACTTTTCTGTCTTGTATTTACATTTTTCAGAGTTTCTTTTGTTTTAAGATCTGGCTTTACACTGAAAGTATTTGGTATTGATTTGCCTCATACAGTCAGGGCACAGCCTCATCATTAGTGCGAGCCCCAAGAACCTAGAATCTCAAAGCCACTGAGAGCAGCAGTGATTTATATTATGCAAGATGAAAGCCCAGAGCCAGTGTGCACACATATTTTGGGTTCTCTCTTAAATGAAGTCAGGACTGCATTTAGAGGAGAGTGCTTATTACATTACAAGCACTTTGCTGATTCAAAGACCTCTCTTAATTTGGTGTGCTGGTGCGCTCTGAATCATGTCAATTAACTGTTATAAAGCGCCATCATTCGCTGTTCGGCTCATTAATATCATTAGTTTTGCTAGGCATTTTTATAATGCTAACACTTAAGACCAACATTGCTTTAGAAAATATTCGAGCTAATGTCATTATTCAAAAAATAAAAGTTAAATAACAAGCAGAATAAGGAGAGCAGAAAAATGTTAGTCTTACAGCTTGGCCATTGTTCAGGCTCACCTGTGCTCACTGGTCTGTGAGGCCAAAGATGGCACATTATCAGACGGAAGTAACATAGATACCATCTAGTGGAGAAGTGTGAGAAGACAACAGGGCCAAATCTGATTACGGATGGAAGCTTTAAGTAATAATGACATTTTTAGACTGGGCACGGAGAACAAATGATCCATGACTCAAAAATGTAATAGAGAAGGGTGTATCATAATTACATTGCTAGTCTAAATCAATGTAGTCAGGATTTCTGAATGAAAAATGACGACGTAAGATTAAAATAATCAATAGGTCATTCATATTCTGCTTATTTGTATTTGATTGTGGATGGAGGCTAGCCACTAAACAAGGCAGGAGGCAACATTACGTGAATTGCATCAGTCACAACATTAGAAAAAGAGAAAAAACTCCCACAAAAGCCAACATTATAGTATACAAAACATAACAATTATAGTAAATACCACATATATTGTGATGTTTTACAGTCTAAATAAAAAACACAACTTCAATACGTTTAATATCTTGCCACCTCATTCTCAAATTAAACCGTGTGCTATTAGTCCTAATAAAATATGGACCATAATAAAAATTCCATGCATTTCCAAATTTCAGTCTGATCAATCTGGCAAATGATCACTTGAAACTGTCATAAATATGTTATTTAAAATCTCATTTCATAAACCTTCACTATGTGTATATGTGTAAATATGTTGCCATGTATTTTGTGATTGGATCAGAAGCGGATTTACACCTGATTGCTGATTTGGCACAGAACACCATTGTGATAGGATTTCCCTTTCTATTTGAAAATCCAGATATGAAGGCCACTGTTTGTAACCTTCATATCTGGATTTTCTAAAAAAACAAAACAAAACAAAAAAAAACAAAAAAAAAAACTCTCAAAAGGTTATGTTGTTCTTTGTATAGATTATGGCTTTTTAAAGAGGGAAGATTAGTTGAAAACACTCTATTGTCCAATTCAACACCTGAACTTTGCACACCACTTCACTGTGGGTTGATCAAATATTCATGAACAACAATGCCATGAATGCAAAGTGGGCAAAACATGCACGGTTGGAGCAGGCCTGGGATACGCTGTTTGCTCGGAAATTGCTGTCAAGGGAAAAGCCTTTTACTACCTACTATGCTCAACCATTTGCCCCAATAGAAAGAGTAAATGCTGTTGGTAGGGTGCTTGAACCAAAATGGCCTCTTATAGTGTAAACAGAAGGATGTTTATCTGAGCACTAACACCCTTTGTCTCCCTATAAATGTCCATGTTTTATAAACAAAAAAAACAAAAACAAAAAAACACTGAACTTGAACTATGAACTTACCAATAATAGCCAATTTAAAATATTAAAAGTAGTAGAAAACAAAACTTGAGGATTTTAAAGACATTTGGTTGCCCTTTTTGCGAATTGTAAAGAATTTTGACATCATCAAACTGTCATTCTAGTTAACTGAACTGTGTGTTTTAAGGTGGGGGAGGGTCTTAATTTTTGTTTATTTATTTATTTTTTCATATAATGTCATTTTATAATGACAACTGACAATGCATATATAACATAACTAAAAAACAGTCAACATTTCTTTAGTATTTAAGCAGCTTAGAAATCAACCTGAATGATGAAGTGAAGTTACTTTAACATAAAAAACGTAACAATCTGGTTTATTTTTTCAGAGTGTTAGATATTAATATTAGATTTATTTAGTTCATACAATTATATTCTTGTCTTAGATTTAGACTTAGAGATACTTAATTTATCCACAAGGGAAATCATCTGGACACAGCAGCTCACACATCACAATATATTATAATAACAAAGAGCAAAAATATAAATGGTAATAATAAATTTAGGAATAAAGTAGCAAAAATAACTGGAGAGACTGGGCTCAAATAAGGCATAATTATATAAATGTGTATACAAGTAAAAATTAAAAATACAGTCATATAGTAATACAAATACATATCAGCTATATACAAAAGGTTGTAAGAAGAAACACTGCACAGATGAAATAGTAGTAGAAGTTTATCTGTTACATTATGGTGAGTTGTTGTACAGTTATATAAAGTATTGAATGGAAAAAAATCTTGACAACCCTTATATCTATATAGTACGTGGTTAAATAATAGTTACAGGACAAAAAAATGCTATCAGATGTGAAAAGAATAGACAATTTGAACCAATGCTCCCTCTTATCCTCTCCCGTTGTGTAAACAGGCGTGTGTTTACTGACGCAATAATAAGCATCGTCTCTTCATTCTCCTCTATTAAATGTACACAATTTATCTGCACCTGAATCTAAGGCCTCTTCAAACAAGCCATGGTCTCTCTCAGCCAATCAGACATGTCCTGGCAAGCTCAAGGGACCCCTACAGATGTGGAAATAGGCTATAGGTCCTTTGAAATCCCTCCACTGCTCCACTGTATAAAGAAGACGGATATAAACAATGTATGGCCTTTTTGACATTAATAAAAGATATTTGTTGATTAGAACAGGCAGTTTGAAGATTCTTGCGTCATATGATACTGAAATGGATGGTAAGAGCTGAACTGCCAAATAACAGTAAATAATTATATTGGTAACTATTTATTGAGTACACTTTGTTAATTGTTAAATTAATTTTAAAAGATTCATTTATTTGGTTCATAATGATGTTTTATTCTGCTGCTAATTAGACATTTACTAATACGTTCCTAATAATAAATTAATAAAATCTTTATTATGGCTTTGTTAGTATGATTTTAGGACATATTACTACATGAATTATAATCCTAATAGCCTTACAGGTTAGTACTACAAGAAAATGTAGTTTGTACTAATGCAAAATTGACTATCATGTCAGTTCATGTTATAATGTTGTTACCTCCTCAAAAACATACCTGGAGTTGCGTTTTGTTTCATTCACGCATGTTTGAGTGACCCTTTATTATTACTCTGTCTGTAAAATCCCTCAGTCGTCCAGGTAGAATCCATCCAAGCTGCGAAACATATTTGACCAAATAAACTTTTGTCCAGTTGACAAATTGGATTTCTCCTTTTTCCATTAGTCTGTCTACATCTCCAAAGCTCAAAATGCTCTATTCCACCTTGTGATGTTATGAAGCTGTAGTTTTCAAGTTAACAGCTATCTTTTACCTTTAGTTCAGTAGAGATTGGCAATTATAGGGCTGAAAAATCCAAATGATTCTAGTGAAGGTGTATGGTTGAAAATACAGTGGAGCATTCCCTGTATTACCACATGACATCACAAGGTGGAGTGTTTTCAGTTTGAGAAAAGAACACAGCAGTGTTACAGTGTAAATTAAACAAAACAAAACTCATATGATTTGATGAGGAAACAACATTATAACACAGATCAGAAAATAGCGTCAAATGGGCCCTTTAACACTTATGCAAACTAATAAGAAGTAATAAGAAGTGTATAATAAATGTAAATTAGCAGCAAAATAATGCAATGTAAAATAACATAAATAAGGGAGAAATAGAAATGAAACCACATCAAATTAACAACTTCCATGTATACAAATTAGCAGCTAGATATGTAAATGTACTCTAAAACTGTTACATTCACAATACTACATAATTTTACTACTCTCATTTACTACTCCTATTTCTGATGCTACTAGTACTATTCTACCTTACACTATTGTAATTCTCCAATAGTTATAAATTGGGCCAAATGTTCTGCTCGCATGCAAAGCCTCTCTATATACGCTTGGGACAGGAGAACTATGATGAATGAATAATAATAATAATAAAACAAACTATAGCTTTAATACATTTATCATAAGAATAAGAAAAACAACACGGGTACATATAACCATTGTAACTACTTCTTTATCTATTAGCCAACTTCTTACCAGTAGCCAGAACACTACTACATTTATGAATTATCTTGTTGATTTGAAATTGATTTGATTGGACACCTTTGAGAGTTTTTGCCCTGAAGAAAATGTATGGCCATATACATTCCTCATTCCTGCTCCAGTCTCGCCCTACTTACAATCACGCTACATTGATTCAAACCTTTACACAAGAGCCTGACACCGGCCCATTTATTATCATTATGTTCAAGGAAAATGCCTCGCTGCTTCCGCCCGAATTCACCATCTATTTCTCCAAACGTGAAAGTGGCGGCCCCCTCACACACGCTTAAAACACTTTAGCGTATCATTTAGCAATGACACAGCAGAGGGCCCAAATTGCAGCAATGTCAAATTCATTTTTCTGCTCAGCCATGACAAGCCGTGTGGTGCAACATGGGCTATGTTGAGGCTGCAGGTAGGTGCACTGTGAAATTGACACATTAAAACAGACCAGGTCATCTGAATGTTATGAATCACTTATATTAATTGTTTTAAAGGTGTACTATGTAACTTTTTGGTTGGGGATCCTTCACCTGCTTGTTTCTATGGATATGTCATTGCTCTGCCTGGAATGTTCCACAGTGTGACATTAAACAAACAACTTACATTTATTCAATTACAGGTGGCTTTAAAATACCTAGAAAAACAGGCATTCTGACTGTGAGCAACATTGCCTCTCCACAGATCTGACCTGTAGCTTGGTCTGGTTTGGTCTCCATGAAGATAGAACGGTTACCATACAGTGAAATATTCCAGACAAAGTAATAACATCACCATGGACAAAAGCATTTGACGGACCCTCCACCAAAAAAGTTACACAAATACCCCTTTGATTAATATTTGATTAATATTAAATACTGCTGAAAATAGTTCCAATACAATATTTGTAAATACTACGTAAAGGTGCACTATACTTTTCTGGAGATTTGCCACATGACTGTCTTCATAGGTATGTGAATTTTCCACAGTATGGCATTAAACTTATTTATATTCCTGAAAACAACAAGTGATACCGCTAGACGAGAAATTATAGGCCAGATCTGTTTTCCAAGGTATTTTTGAGCAATAGAAAGAGCTGTAATAAAATAAATGCAAGAAAGATAAAATGAATGCCACACTGTGGAGCATTTTAGGCAAACAATATTATCTCAAGGGAGACAAGCTGGAGAAAAGTTACATAGTGCACCTTTAAAAGTACTTTTCATTTGTATGAAAGAGTATTACTGTCTTGTAGAAAAGATGAGTAAATTAGGTTTAAATGATAAAAAACACCCCTTTCATGCCATGAGTATTTTCATTCCTATTCAGAACAGAAATAATGGGACACTTTGATTTAATCTTTTGATAAATAACTCAAAACTACCTTTTATTTCTTATTGAATTCCATAATTTCAAAGCAAGTCTTTGGCTAGACTGAATTTTGAAAGCCATCAATATGAAGTTCAAATGTACACATTTCTCCTATTAGAACTGTGTATGTACCTTGCCTCCTCTCCTCCTCCTCACACGCTTTGGTTGGTGCAGCCTGTTGGAGCACTTTGCCTGAACTAGCACCTCTGCAGATTACAGAAAGTGTGCTCCCAGCCCACAGTTCACTAAACAGTCGCACTTCATTTTACAACAAATAAACTTCAACATGTACTCTATCCAAGGTCAATCACTTAGCACACTTCTACAGTACTTTGGTGCAAACATAAAAAGTGTGAGTTAAAAGTGCAGATAACTTACAATTCAGAAATTCTATAGGGTAACAAAAGTCAGGGAATATTAGTTCTGATCAATTTTGCTCCCCTTGTTCTTTGGTGAGAATCTCTAGTACTCTCCATAATCTCACTGCTGCATATGAAATCGGACTTGGTGTATAACTGTAGATGGAGAGGCTATCCCTTTCTACCTCATTATATCAAATTTAATTTCAAGTACTGAGGTAAAGTTGTATTATTTGAAAAATTGTAAAAAAGTGCAACTCTAATCTGAATTCAGCGAAAAACTTGGAGATAAACTTTTGGAAAACCAATCGAGAACAATTTGTGATAGCTAGCGAGCCTGTGAAATCAAACTATACTGACCTGCCTAAAGCTGACTATACTGTCAATTTTGATGTAATATGTTTTCTTGAGTAAAACATTTAAAAGTTCTTAATTCTGCTTACATGAATGTAATGCATAAAAAACTCAAAAATCTTTATCCACTCATGTCACAAAGTTGACTGGTATGTTTGGTTTCAGAACTCAGGTGCTCTGTCAGTCTATGGGTATAATTAGATTTCGACAGCACATTGGTGGTGCAGGTCAACAAAAGACTCTATTGAATCTCAGATATACTTGACTGACAGTAAATGGACACGTGAAGCCAGTACATCATTGCTAATGGCACTGAGAGGAGGAATCTGCAGATCGAGACCACTTCAACCGGCTCAGCATCAGGATGAATGAATGTGAAATGAAACACTGGGAAGAATAAAAGGCTTTTTGGCCATAGGAGCAGTACCAGCGTTCACGTTTAATCAAGGAAGTAGGGGAAATGTTGGCTGTTATGATTGGAGCTTTTATGGAGGTGAGTCACTGACTCTGGGCTGGACTGGGGCCAGGAGATCAGTTTCAGGCTAGGAGCTGGACAGACCATAGTGCTGTGGGTGTGATCACCATCTACACTGTCTGAGAAAGTACCATACCTCCACAGAAATAAGAAATGGAATTCAAATCTCCTGGTACAAAAGCTATCTAAGAATAGGCTGTAAGTCATTATTCAGGGAAAGACTGGAGATGGGCCAAGGTAATGAAGGGGGCATCTGGAACAAGCCTGACTTATCTCTCCTCTGTGATCTAAAACTGCACGAGAAAAGCCCCAAATCTCATTTTAGACTGTGAATCATTTCTGTTTGGGCTGCGTGGACATGACAAACAAGCCCAAAACAAATAGCATTAGACTTAGACTTAGACAAACTTTATTGATCCACAAGGGAAATTATTTAGATACAGTAGCTCACTCATCACAATATATTATCATAACAAAGAGTAAAAAATAAACGGTATTGCAAAAAAGATAGCAAGAGACAGGTGTCGAATAAGACATAATTACAGCTCATATTTGTACAACTCCACTATACCTGATACACAGATAGTTGCCGTAATAGGCTTGGAGTGGTCTATAACTACTTTTCATAACAGATCAAGCTGTCCTCGGGCAGCCTGACATAAACATGGCTGCCTTATTGCACTGACCACTGAGAAATCACCCAGGTATGTGTAGAAGTGTCTGGCCCAGTGGCACAACACTGCAATGTGATATGATTACCGCTAGGACTATATGGTGAAAATCTCATCCCTGTGACAATCTGTTGTGATATTATATAAGGGTTATATTGCCAAGTTGTGATTTACAATTTCTCTATTTAATGCACCTCTATGCTCCAACACAGACACTTCTCAACACCCACATACCCTACTGGCTCACCTTAGTGAGTGAAAGCTGAATTTAACCAGTCACAGCAACGAATAAAGTTTCAGAAGAAGCAAATGATTTTATTTAGCCTGCCTCTTAAAGGCAATACAGAAATAAGCTTATGTGATTTGTGATTAAATCAAAATTGTGATAGGAATTTTTTGCCATATTGCCCAACCCATATTTACCACTATAGGTTCACAATTTACTGCTATATTACATGCTAACTAAAGAAACAAAACAACTTATATTTGATTGTGTTTACTGAATTATTATTGCCAGTTTCTAAGCGACACAATGTTCAGTTATGGCTCTTGTATTTAAACTTTCTCGTGATTCTACCTAATGAAGCCCCCTGCTGGAGTCTGACATTTGTGTCCGTTTTGTGCCTGAGTTAATCTCGTCATTAAACAGAGCTGCAGCAGACAATTTGGAAGTGCACAGCTGCTGCACAAAGAGCCAGAATGACATACCTCATTCTGCCTGTACCACAAACAATCTGCTCCCTGTTTTTACATGATGGACTCATACAGCCTTAATACAAAGTCAATGTGACTATAGCTATTGGGCCTTCGTATATTTGGGAGCATTGATGCTGCATTTTGTTTTGAAATAGCAAAATGGTCATTCTGTTTTATGCAGAGTGGTATACATAACACTAGAGGAATAATGGATACTTTTGCTGTGGCAATTGTGACAGCTATTTGCTGCCTAAAGCTAAATTCAAACAGAAAATAATGTAGAGACAATACCAAAATTGTAACTGATCAAAGGCCGTAAATTGACATATAACAGAACGCAGGGAACTATACATCTGCAATGCAAGACATATTAGTTTAATACTATTATACTGTGGACAATTTAAACCAAAGCATTAACATCTCCATAGAGACAAAACAGGTTGGTTGGTTAAACCTCTTTGGCTTTACTGTCAGTATGGTTCTATTTGGACTAAAACACAATTCAGATTTCCATGGACATGGTTCGCTTACATCATTCATAGAGAACAGAAAAATACACATTTACATTTATAGATTTATATTGTTGATCTGGTCATCTGATGCATCACAAATATTTCCTCACAGAAATCAAAGGCCTCAAAAAGCTCAACTTTTTTTGCTCAATAAACAAACAAAAAAGACAACCATTTATTATATCTACGATGTTTGAGCAGGGTATGAAAAATTAATAAGTGGTTACGAATGCTACAAGCAATGCAACGCAAGTGGTGATAAATATTTATGCCAAATGATAGGGGGAGACAACGCGCTAACTGCCAAACTGACAAGATGGTAAAGAGCAATTACATGGACCTGACACAGAGCTGAAGAACAATATGAGATGAGTAGAGTCAGATTACACTGTGTTCTGAATCTGCCCTCCTCAAAACATAAGCACCAAAATCCTTACCACAAACAAAAGGACAAATCCACCAAGTCACCACAACCAAGCAAAAACAGCACTATACAGGGACAATGTAGACACACAGAAAACACTGGCAGGAGACCATTCACTGCCATGTTCATTTAAAAGTGCTTAAAAGTGCATTATGTCACTTTTTTTCTGGGGAGATTCCACCACCTGCTTGTCTTCATGGAGATTGTAATGCTTTTCATGAACTGACCTTGTTGCTCATAAAGTTACAGGTCAGATCTGTGGAGGTGCTTTATTTTTGGAATAAAGACAGCTCTAATTGAGAAAATACAATATATATATATGTAAACACCAGGAAAAACAAAATCATCTCCTTGGATACAAGCGTCAGTAGCTCAGTAGTGCCGGTATACTGTCATTGTGTCCTTGGGCAAGACACTTAACCCACCTTGCCCCCAGTGTCTGTAAATATGTGTGAATAGGTGAGTGTTTCCTTGACGTAAAGTGCTTTGAATGCCTTGAAGGTGGAAAAGTGCGGCCGTGACCATGTGACCAAGACGCTTGGCCCTCCCCCATAAAAGTTACATGTGCACATTTAAATAGCAAATGAGATTCACAAGGTAACATTTGCATATCCTTGGACAGTGGAAGAGAATCAGAATGATAGACAGATCAAAGTTCCCTGTTTATCCAACAAAGTGGGCAAGGATCAAATGGAGAACTGAAAGCCAGGAGTGCCACCTCTAAGATATAATTTTTCTTGTACTGTTCAAGAAAAATCTCACATTTTTTGGCAGCAACTTTACTATTGTATAATTAGGTATCCATTACACCTCTGACAAGTCAAGTGTGACAAATTCTTGTATTTGTCAATCATCCATTTTTATTAAGAGCAAAAATTATATGGAGATTTTGTTCACTTTGAGTAATTTTACACAGTGAACAATTCTCCACCATAAAAGAAAATGGTGAGGCTTGATTTAAAATAGGTGTTAAAAGTTCTGTGTGCAAATTTCCCTCTTTTAATAGTGAACCTCTCTCTTCAACTTTATGCTTTCACAAAGAATGGAAAAGGACTGTAAAAATCCTATAATTAAAAAATCTTACAACTGTAATTGTCCATTTCACAGAGAGCACTCGAGAGTTGACTTATAGATAATGATGAAACACGCAAAGACCTTGATCACATGTACAAAAAACCCAATTTGCCCACAATAGTTAAACTGACCATATTACGCTATTTTCTGATTTATGCGATAATGTTGTTCGCTCATCATTAACAGACCTGGAGTTGTGTTTTGTTTCATTCACACATCTTTAACACACAAACCCTGCATATTAAGGATGAGTTCTTCTCTCAAACTGAAAACAGTCTGTTTCACCTTGTGATGTCAGGAAGTGCTCCACAATGTTTTTAAACTCCACACACCTTCACTAGAATCATTTGGATGATTTCAGCCCTGGAATGACAAATCTCTACTGAACTAAAAGTGAAAGCTGTTAACTTGAAAATAATAGCTTCATGGCATCACAAGGTGGAATAGAGAGTAGGCAGACTAATAATAAAGAACATGTGTAAATGAAACAAAACACAACTCCAGTTATGTTTTTGAGGAGATAACATGGCTTAAAGTTCAAAGAGTCAGTTTTGTTTTGTATAGGACCTTTATCAATAAATCAATAGTGGGAGAGAGAGTTGTGCAATTAATCACATTCTAATCTAGACGACTGTTTCAAATGATCAATAAGACTTCCTGTCAGTAAAGACGTGTGATTTGGAGCTGAGTGGTTAGGAATACATTTAATTTTAAAAAATACAGATTTTACGCCATTTTTATTTGTTTTTCTTTTTTTTTATGTAATCATGAAATAGTGATCCATCATTGCAATGAAAATCGTGATTTGTTTTAGCCCAGCTCTAGAGGGATGCTTTTAGCAGCTAGTTATTTCAGCAAGTAATGAGAAAAGAAAACCATGTACATCCTTTAGTTGGTTTTCACTACAAAACCCTGGGTGAGACATGAGACCTGCCTGCTTTGCTCATTGGCATATTAACAGCACCGTGGTTCGAGCCTGAGGAGGTCTGCTGCTCCCTGTCAGCTGGATAATTCACTCAGTGGTCAGCACAGACAGGCCTCTCTTATCATTGCTGTCACCCATGGGTGCTGCGCGGCATGCTAATCACTGGGAAACGCTCTGCCCTGATTGGTGCTTGGCCTGAACAAATGAGACAGACGTGGGAGTGCTAACAGGTGGTCAGTTATATTAATTAAATAAAGCGTATATATCTGCAGGGAAAGCCAATCAGCATATTGTTCTGCTATATGTTCATTCAAATGAGTGCGTTGTCAGAAATGTTAACAGGAATGAATGTTAACAGGAATGCAATTGACTTTTACTAATTATTGCTATGGATTTAGTCTGGAGTACATTCATGGGCTGATTAGTAGTTTGGATACTATAATTTGCAATGGGCAAAAATGTATGTCTCCAATTTTTTTGGCCATATGCAAAAAATAAATAAATAAATAAATAACTACAGAAATATTACTTTATATTCTTATTTGCAAGTCTGTTATAACCTTTTAATCAGGTCTTTTTGCATCATTTTTATTAGTTTTTATTTTAAACATTAAACTTTATATTGTATATATTAATATTCATATTTAAACAATAAACTTAATATGTATATTGATTATTATATGTATATGTGCATATTTCCAAAACAAATATTGCAATATAAATATGTTTTAATCTAATACTTCTTATTTTGGAAGTAAAACATTTTCTTTTTAGGAGTAAGCAAAATAAATCTTGTGCATTTTAGCCCTGATCTCGCCTATCTGAATTCAATTTATGATCAAGAAATCTCAGCATTATTGTATTAATATTGTCATTATTGTGTCCAAAACAACAGACATCTCTCTTCTGTCAGTCTTAGTATTTTCCAAGATAACCTAAAAGTCTATAAAACAGATTTCTTACCATGTATTCTTAATTATCGACTGGGCTTGCCAATTCTGGTAATATTACATTATGTAATATTAACAATGATGTTACCATCATTGTTTTATTCACTTTTTTTTTTTTAATCACATTTACTTTGATTGGGAGCTCACATAAGGGAGACAAACAAGTTAAGTTTCAGAAAGTTTCTTTAGCTAAGAAAAAACAACCTGAAGAATAAAAACAACCTAAGAAATGTTGGCTATATTGAAAAATGCCACATCCAGATGCCCATTACTGTCTCCCCAATCCAATGCTGACAGTCATCTTAAAGTTTCAGCACATCTGCTTGTGTTACACAAAGCTCATTGTCGGCACACACTTCACTCCTCAGTGTAATTATGCTTCCATTCGATAAGCATTTCACATTTGTCAAAATAGCCATAATCCTTCAGATGCAGGATTTATCTCCTCCTAATGCTGCTCATCCCATTTTCAGCCCATCAGTGTTGGCACAGCCTTCTCAGATTTACTGTTATTTACTGGGCGGACAATTTATGAGTCACCACACAGGCCTTTGTGATATATGAAGATATAAGTAACCTGGATATCTATGCCAGCATCGACTGGCCATGGATTGATCTGGATTTGGACTTGAGGCATGTGCAGCTGCGACCAGCAGGACGGCCAGAGGACATCAGACCTGCAGAGCTGTTAGTTACTGGACTGTGTTTGCAGACAGAGTAATTGGCTATGGAAGTAAATAATATGATTTAAATGACCTGAATGGATTTTTCTGTGTTATCTAATTATGGTTCTAAACCAAGATCTCCCAGCTTCCCTCTCCCCATACACCTCACTTTAATAGAGAGCAACTGATACAAGGATCAAATATTAATTATTCATCAATTAATCACTATTTAATGTAAATCTGCTGCTCTGCACTTTATTAAAAACTACTTATGTGCAATTTATCTTAATGGATTATTTTAACATGTTTAACATCTTTCACACATGGATAAATGAATGACCCTAATACACAGAGCCCAGTGTTGCCATGGACAACCATTAGCTCAAGGCCAGTCAAACAGGAGCATAAAAGACACATTTGATAAAACACAAATGTCATTAATAGATTTTACATATAATGATTCTGCATATCGATTTTGACAAATAGTTAATTTGTGATTTGTAAATACATTTTCAGGCCAAAAATAATGTCTGGTGGTATTTTCTTATTTACAGTATGGCTAATCATTGTCATTTAACCCTTACAGTGTAATTGGGGAAACATTACAGAATAATTGCAGTATTGATTTGAGGTCATGTCCTGAGGTCCTCATTACTGTCCTTGTTTCTTCTTTGTTGGATGGATGTGAGCTGCACTGCTGTCTCTTCTCTGCCTGTTTTCCTCCGTCTTTACACTCCCACACTCACACTAACATGTGCTTGTGCTGCTTGTCAAAACAACCATTAAATGCCTCAGTCTTCAGAAATGAATTATACAGTTACCGTGATTTATTTTGCCAACTTAAATCCTTTACCTTGGGAGGACTATGAATTTTCATTGTTTTAATTAGTGAGTTTTATACCTCTAAACAACAGACACTGCATGTTTATCTAGACACCACAGTGCTTTAAAGAATTACACACACACCATTTCTAGCATCCAATCAGTGCACGGAGCAACATACGGGATATCAAATAACATACCTGTATTGCTGTATTGTTGGACCAAATCTGATTTACAGGGATAAAAGTCTTAATGCACATGAACAGATGTATGGTAAATATGAAATATGTTTTGATGATCATTTTTAAAGTGTAAAGAGTTTATCTGCCTTGTGGAGAGAAGAGAGAAGCAAATATACTGAGGGCGCTATTTTAGACTTTTGTTTTGAAGTGTAAACAGTCAAAACAAAAAAGCTGGGTAAAGTAGTATTTAATTTTGAATTATTATAATTATAAACCAGGTACACTTTGTGAATGATAATTTTCTGTTTTTGATATGGAGCAACAGTGTCCCAGTGGTTAGAGCACTCATCCACCAACACAAAAATCAGAGGATCGAGTCCAGCATGCTGCCGTGGTGTTCTCAGGCAAGACACTTTGCCAAGTGTGAATGCCGTTTGTGTAAGAGTGTTGTTGGTGGTCAGAGGGGCCATTGGCAGCTTCACTTCCATCAGTCTACCCCATCCTCCACTATCTCCATCAGGTGAGGAGTGAATGTAGAATAATGCATCTTTGAATGTAAAAAGAAAAAGCTGTCAAATGCATTCTTATTTTATGACTTATTGTATTTATCACACTTGACTATTTAACAGATGTCAAAATGCTAAGTCTATAATTTTTGCACAACAGAAGAACTAAAGTTTGTATGATTGCCCACCAACATTCCCTGACAACATAGAGTGTTGAGAGAAATCAGGCATGCTAATAATCTGACTGATACTGATTGGAATGTACTGGAAATGAGTTGGGACCATTGCATTAGATGTGTTTACAGTGATTTAAATGATGACTGTGGGCCTAAGCAGCTTACCTGTCAGGACTGTCAGGAGAAGGCAAAACTAACAGAAAGAGCACCAAGAGTAAACTATTTCAGTCTCTAATGGAGTCCATTTTATCTCTGTGCTTTGTCCAGACGCAATCCCAGATCATTTATTGGGCCGAGAAACATTTAAAAGGCTTGAATAGCTAATGATTATGGAAATAATATGGTCGTCTTGGTTTAAAAAGATGTCGTTTTCATAAGGTCCAGATCGGTAAAGCAGTCAGAAAGGTTATAGTAATTAGACGTATAGCGGCTATCAGGAAATCACTGTCTTTGTAACTTTTCTGGTGGGAGAATGCACTACCTGCTTGTCTTCATGGAGATGCCATTGCTTTGCTTGCAGTATTCCAGAGTATGGCAATAAACTTATTTTTTATTATGGGTGCTGTAACGCTTAAAAAAAAAAAATGCATTTTACTGTGAGCGGGGTAACCTCTCCACAGACCTGACCTGTCACCTGTTTGATAAGTTTAATGCCATACTGTGAATCATTCTAATCAAAGCAACAACATCTCTTTGGACACAATCAGGTGGAGCTGATTTTGTCCAAAAGTTATAGAGCATTGTTAAATTTTATCCAACCACAATCATTTTCAAGCATTCAGTAACAAAAAAAAAAGTTGCAACTGTAATAACAGTGTTCTGGGTTGAGCTAAGGACAGGATTTACCTTATAAATCTAAAAACTGAAATTTGGGATTAAAATGGCACCCGGATAAGCACAGTTTTAGGGTCCACACATCAAGAGAGGGGCCGCCATAATCCACTTTAGAGCTCATCTACTTTGTTCTTTATTGTATTTCTCCTCCATCTGTTACCATGAGAATCTAGTCTGCTATGTGCTAATTAAGGGCACTTCCTGACATCTACCTGAATAGTACACGGTAATTAGCTATGGCTATATTTATGGTAGTATTGTGAGTAAATATTACTTAGTCAAATCATTATGGTAAATATGTATGCTGGGCAGGCAATATGCACTAATTATGGCTTCTCCCTTGTATGAGTGTCATCATACTAGTCGGTTTCTTGGAGCATATAGTCATTTCGCTAATACCTTTAATCCTTGCACCTGAGAGCTCTCACTGGAAATAATATGGACATGTTTGTTAATGATGTGGAACTAAATACATCTGAAGTCACTCTCAGCCCCTCTGTACTCTCACAATTGGTTGATTATTTTTTGGGTGTAAAATGTATACATACATGGTCAGAATAACAGTATCTAGTTCATGTTTTCATCAAAGAAACATTTTCAGACGGCAACGTTTTCCGTATGGCTAATATGGACTATCACCAAAGCAAATGACTCAGTTGGTGCAATATTAGTTTATATTAGGCTAATGCATATTTGGCTGAAGACCCTGGCAGTGATCGGCTCATGTTTTGGATCTCACTGGAGGTGGTGAAGTAAACCTATTGTATAAATGTCACTGCGCAGGACAAGGATGTTGAGGTTTGATGCTCAGACCGTCTCATCCCTGTCCAGTTTCCATGGTGATAACTCTAAAGAAAAAAGACTGTACATTGAACTGCCAAAGACAGGAGCCATGCATTTGTCTGCCACCTCCACCTGTTGTTCTGTCACCACAAAATCCTCTGTGTAACTGGGAGAAGAGAAGGAAATGCCTGAATTATATTATGTTTCAACACAATTTTGTATAGTGTAATGGTCCTGCTATAAAACATTGCAAGTAATGAAAATGACTATTACTTACACTTTAACATTTGATTGCTTTTCTACCTCCAGTGTGCTTCACATAAAGGAGTGTGAGTAAAAGGGCTGCACTGCCTCTGCTCTGTACACACACACATAGGCCTCCATAATATGATGACTTAAGTTGCTCTCTGTTATGGCTATTTGTGTTTGTAGCTTTTTCTTCCGTTGTTCAAAACAATTAAAACTGCATTTTCCCCATTTTTTTAAATCATCAGCTTTACATATATGCCTATACCCACATAAGCCATGTGCGAATTGCCCAGTCTCTTCCAGAGCCTAATCCAAAACTGTACAGCTGACACGCTCGCTCAAGAGACGTGTTGAGAAACCCAGGCATAATTTCTACTGTAGACTTCTCTAAGTGATGCAGACAAAGCCGAGTATGGGACAAATTATTGTGGAGTTGAATAAGCAGGAGAATAGAGGACAGAAATGAAGGTGCACTGCGCGCTGCACCTCGCAGGAGGAGAGCGCGCCTGCTGCTGTACATGTGTGGACCCAATCTGAAAGTTTAAATATCTGAGATATTTAAATACTGAGGGTTTTTTTTTACCAATATTTGCAATTTGCAAACACTTGGCTTTTTTTTTTACATTTAAAAAATTTAAAATTTTAAGCAAAAAATTCTCCTTTTGATTACGCATTTCACATCTTCAAGAACATATTCCAAATAAAAACAAAACATCTTTTTCACTTCTCACTTCACAGTTGACAGATGGACAGTCAAATCTCTGTGGAAACTATGGTGGCCCCAAAATATTTCAACATCAAGCACTGGTAAAATACATCAGAGAGATTGTTTACTGTTTCTTTCTTGAGGAGGGCCATTTGGTTGAGAGCAATGGATCTTAAAATATGCTTGAACTTGAGCAGTCCTGTGTGATTTTTGATGTGGGGTAAAATGTGAGGGGACAAAGAGGAGTGCTGCAGCAGCTGTCAGATCTCGTGAGACCACTCCACACTGAGCCAATAGCAGCACAGGAGAGGTGGAGGGTAGGAAGGGTCCAGGAGGAAAAGCACTGAGTAAGGAAGGAGATATGGCAATATATATGTCTACTCCACTCTACTTATTCATTTAGGCTTGATCCAGCAACCTGTGTAATTGTGTGGTGCTGCTTCTGACTCTATTACCCACAAACTGGCACAGGAGTAGGCACTGTGCGTAAAGGGTCTTGCCAATGCATGCAATAATACGACAACTGTAACTGCGATCAGGCTCTCCAAAAGCAAACCTCAAATACATTTGTTTTCAATGACCTTTCACAAGGACAGTTTGGGTGGGGGTAAAACTAAATCCAAAACAGTACAAATGGCCATCAGTTGGTTCACTGTCTAAGGCCTTATATTTCAGGATATATAATATAGATATATAGATATACAGATATATATATAGATAGATTAGATAGATTCTAATTCTGGCCTTGCTTTCAACCATCTCCAAAAGGAATGGATATAAATATATATTTTACTACAGCTGAGCCATGATGAACAGCTTCTTTATTATTTTACAGATGAAGAAAGCAAGTTTTGTTGGAGCCTGCTTGTTCAGAAATCCATTTGCACATTCCTCATAAACCATCTAAGTGATAATTAAAGAAAGTATTTTTTGTCCAACAGCTACAAAGTAATTTTTGAAGTAGGTGCCATTTTGTTTTATTATCTTTGACTGGATGATTTATAACAGAGCACTTTCTGCAGACTAAGACCACTGTGAGGTTTTAACATTCCTTATAAGCAATTCACTTGGAGCAAAAAGGAAAATCTTCCCTGCCAATAAACTGGGAAGGAAACTTTGAGTAGGTACAAATGGACAATATGTCCACAAAAGTAACATTACAAAGTGGACAAGAGCAGGTAATAATGGCTTTACATTAATGGACTGCATCCATTTTGGATAATTTAAGGATTGTTTCATACTTTTGCTGTTTTGTTATAATGACAAAAGCTTTGCCTCAGACTATACTGCACCGACTGTTATTTGCAAGCAATAATTCATATAAAAAAGTATCAACTATGAGCTAAACTCTTAACTTGTACTTCATTAATCATAATCAATTATTCTTTCCCTGCTTCACAAAAAATAAATAGATTTTCAAGTGTCATTAACAAATGATACGACCCGACAATATTTACACACCAACAATTCCCAAAACAGATTAATTTTCCCCAATGACATTTTCCTTTGAAATATATGCAGAATCTATCATCTGTCTTTTAACAAATAAAATTACTGAGCAAAAACAGCCTGTGTTAGCTATTCAAATCTTTAGCTACTACTGAGAAAAAAGTATTTTCAAATGTAGATTGCACACTCAATATTTGCCAGAAAAAAAAAAAAAAAAAAACATAAAAATTGGCAAAATACCGAAAATGAAAGCAGCAGATTCACAATTTCTCAGTCAGTCTCGACATTTCAAAGTGTACATTTTCCACCTAATACAACATACTCTCAATTGATTACACAGGTCTCAACCAGTCCAAAAAATAAGTAGCTTCAAACTGAATTCACTTCACAAAAAGAGAGGAGTCACTGTGGTCAGGTTATATACCTCATATGAGTGAAGGAGAAATAAGGGAGGCCAGCTTCTCTGCAGAGCTGTGAAAATGATGGTTAGTTCCCAGCACTGTCACATACACAGTGCGAATGCATCACTGACCTTTTGTACCGGCACACGCTGCTAGCACAGGGAGCACAATCAAACCGGCACCACGTATTTATGAGTATTGTAGGGAATAGCTCTTGAATATGTCTACCTGCGCTGCGCTCTTTGGCATGGCGTGTCCAATATATCACTTGTCACTCAAACGCTGACTCCATTCTCCTTGGGCTCCCTGTTCAGGCTAATGCAATAGGAGCGGCTCTAGTGCAGGCTCTTTGCTGTTTGTTTAGTGCTTGAGATAACCAGCCAGTATTTATGAGGGACTTGACTGCCAGCTTCATAAAACGCATAATCTCCTGTTTGCCAGAGGACGGAGCGTGTAAGTCAGCTTGCTTTGAATCAGCATTGTTCTATAGACCCTTATAGCCCAGTCGTATGTGTGTAAACAGTGCATTTTCGATGAGGGCATTAGCATTAGCCAATATAGCAAAGTCTGAATAATCAACATGGCTTTGTTGGTTGATTACATGTATAGAATAAGAACCAGGTAGAAAATTGCAAGGGTAATGGGTTTTAAATGGTAAATTGTCACATTAGCGCCTTAGTGCCCAAGGACACAAAGACAGCATTCACCTGTGGGAGCTGGAATCACACCACCAACCTGTGGGTCACTGTGTCTGACCGCTGATGATGGTGATGTTTTATGTCAAGAGAGGGATTTAAACCAGCAACCTTTGGATTAGTGGACACTCAACCAACTGAGCTACTGTCTGACACTGTGCCAATGTTGCTTGACAATTTCCTGTTTCAAAGGATTGTCCATCCAAAAGATTTTGATTTGAATTGTGAATTGATATGGAAACAGTCTCGACTTTTCATCTCTCTCAAATGTATGGAGAGAGTGGCCCTTTTTGCATTTCAGGCTTAATAATATACAGTAATTTGATGTTTGATGTTTTGATGTGTAGTTTGAACTACTTTGAAACTAAGGTTGGGATAAGGCCAATACGGCACAGCCCCCCTCTGCACATGTCTTGGAGATTAGACAGGTTTTTGAAAGTTATAATGGCAAGAGATTCTGAAGTCAAATTAAAATTTGCTTTGAACCAGTTCCTGACATTTTCGGGTGCCAGCAGGTAGACAGGTGAGATGGGAGCGCTAATGCTGGAGAGGAACAAGGTGTTAACAGCAGACTCTTCACAAGCTTCCCATCTCTCTCTTTCTCTCACTCACTGTTTCTCTCTCTCAAGCTCTGCCGCTCTGTCTTTAGTTTACTTCCTTAAATTTGCTGTGTCCTCTTTTAGTTTCTCTCTCCTTCATGCATTTAACCAGCCCCCTAGCCTGATGGTCCACTTTATTAAGACAAATGAATGCCATCCATGTGATCCGTTTCTTTCTTTCGCCACAGACTCTTCCTCCCCCTTAAACGTACATAGGGACATACACAGGGACTTACACAGGACTGAGCTGTCACCTTGGCCAGGCTTGACAACATCTCCCCCCGGGGGTCACCTTGGAGATAGGGAGGTTCATAGTCTCATAGTGCAAACGTTTTGATGCCCTGACAAAACTGCAGCAGCACCCTTCTGTATAGCACTGTATAGCTCTGTCCATCTCTGTCACATACTGTAATAAATCACATCTGGGGAACAGAAGGGAACAGGGGAGGAGTGGAGGTCACCAACCCCAATGCTTCCTCCAGCACATTTGAATTCAGGGCTATGATGATAAACAATGTGCCATAAAAGATGCCAGAAGGGAGTGTCTAGGGGTTGTGTTTTTGAAGCTACATCTATTGTGGAGTGGGCAAAAGCAAATGCATTTTCATTAGAAGTGCTTTTTGATTATAGTGCGCACATTGCTCAAAAGATTAAAGGTTGTCGCTGAGTCATTTCCTGTTTCCAGAAAGTTTTCAAATGTTTTTCACATACTTTCAGTTATGAATTTTCCTGACTCTGAAATGTGACTATAAAACCTTCAGTGTAGGAGTGTGAATGACTCGGGTTGGCTTCAAAAAGGCACAGAAAAAACATGCGATAAGAGATATTTTTCAGAACCCGTGTAATGTTGAAAGAATTAGGCTTTTACGAATAATTTCATGTGGGAAAAGTTACCAGACGCAGTTATTTCTTTTTGTATTATGCTGCAAACTACAAATACTGTTATTAATCATTCATCATTATTGTGGGACTACTTTTTGCCTTTTAGCAGAGATAAAAAGACCACTGACTTCAAGATTCTAAAAAGTAAAATTTCAACTCAAGTTTCAAAAGTTTTTGGAATGTAAAAAAAAAAAAAACTAAACAAAAACAAAAACATAACATAACATAAAAAAATATGTGTTCCGTCTATAATTAATTGACTAAGACAGCATAAGGAGTTTTCCTAAAATTCAAGTGCAGTATCATAGTGCAATTCTTATCAACTATCACATAATTATTCCTTAAACATTTTACTACTGATATTGAAAAACATGTTACTTAAATAACTATTCCGTACTATAATTAACTGACCAAGATTGCATGATTTGATTTCCTAAAAACAAATGAGTAAACAAGATATAAACTCCATGCTGCGTGTTTATGCAACAAATAAACCCATGTATCCTGATAAAGCTGTCACCCTATCTCAGACACATCTCTCGTTCATCGTCGCCTAATATCCCATAATCCTTTTCATTTCCTGTGTCTCTGTAATACTGATAAACCCCTAATTATCCTCACTCTCTAAATACACTATTTTAATTTTCAGCCAAATCACTCATTTCCTCTCCAACAGTCTGTGATAAAGCATCTGCAAATCACATCTCTACCTCTTCCATCATTTTCTATTGCTATTTATGCATCCATTCCCTCCTTGTGTCTGAAATCCCACAGTGGAGGCATGCAATACACAACACTTACACACAGAAGCACCCCGTTGGCCTATGAGATGAGAGTTGCGCCCTTATTTGCACTGCAGTTGTGTACAGCCCTCAGTCTCCCGCGGCGACACAAGAAGGCCATGAGGACAGCGGATCTCGTCCATGGGCCCGAGGTTCAATTACTGCAGTTTCCATGGAGCAGTAAATGACAAATTAAGTGTCTGGCTCTGTACACTGGAGAGAGGGGGCTGTGTCAGAATACTAATGTCAGCTGTATGTGACGGCTGCCAGAGACACGTCGGCACATCCAAGTTCAGCAAAAAAACACAAAAAAGACAGATATAAATATTGGCTTATGTTCAGAGTTTTTAGGCTTAATGGATAAAGAATCAGATTTAAAACAACTTATTTATCATGGTATAATGGTTGTTTTTTTCTTCTATATATGAATGTGAGAGTGAGTGGTGTTTAGTGATGTATGGGTGCATTCATACTTGCATAAACAGTAACACGTACCTGCAGTACTACAGGATCAAACATTATTAAAACTACTACTAACTCCTACTACTACTACTACTATTATGACTAAACTATAAGCTCAAACCAGAACCAAACCCTTGTAATTATTAAAACGTAAGGCCCATATTAAGCTATTTTCTGATCTACGTTATAATGTTTCCTCATGAAAAACATACCTAGAGTTGTGGTTTGTTTTATTTACACATTTAACACACAGACCCTGCATATTTAGTTATTCTGCCAAACTGAAAACACTTTGTTCCACCTTGTGATGCCATGTGGTAATACAGGAAGTGCGCCACTGTGTTTTTAAACTCCATACACCTTCGCTAGAATCATTTGAATAACATCAGCCCTGGAATTGCCAATCTCTACTGAGCTGAACTACCGCATCATGACATAACAAGGTGAAACAAAGCATTTTAAGATGTAGACAGACTAATACTGCAGGATTACTCAAACACATGTGACTCAAACAAAAACACAACTCCAGGTATGTTTTTGACGAGGTAACAACATTATAACATGGCTAAAAGCTCACAAGAGTCAGTTTTGCGTAATACAGAACCTTTAGATCCCACATGTTTTAACTTTTAATAAAACTCTTGTTCTCAATAGATACGCTTGCATTTAAAGTGCATTTGATGTATGAGTATGTAAAATCGGTGGCTCTAATTTAGCCCATAGTGAATTTCCTCTATCATTAAAAATACATTGGATAAGCAGCTGCACAGGCTCTGCAAAGGGGATAGTGTCTGAAATCTGGCATAAAACTGATGCGAAAACAATTTGTATTACTGTAGTGTTCAGGCATTTTGTCCACTCTTTGCCTAGTCAAACTTGAGCAGGCGTGCGATGTAATTAAGAGGTAGTGAGGATGAATATGGCAGCTAATACAAGTGCTCTTTTGTGTCCATTTATGTCAGAGGACTACGTGGCTGGTGCCACATGAGTGCTCCCGTGAGGCTCTTCTCAGCTAGAAAATCAAATCAAAAACAGATCCAGCCCCATGACCCATAAGACTAAACAGTTTGACCTTAAACTAGTGCGGCTAAACATAATGAGCATATGGCCCAGAACACAACTGAAATATGTGATGTTACAGATGCACACTATATCAAACATGGATCTTGCTGGCAACACCAGAAGTATTGCAGTGCAGTGCAGTATGTTTGAAATAGCTTGAACTGGAAACCATAGTGGCGTTTCCCTTGTAGATGCCTGACCTCCTGTAGCGGCTGCATCCCTCCTGCGAAGGCAACAGGAAGTACATAATACATCTTATATCCTTTTATATGCAATAAAAAGTTCAAATACCACAAACTACTAGGTTACAAAGGAACAAAGAAAGTAAACTTTACAGTTCTTTTGTGAAGACATCACTATTGTTCTGTTTATTGAAGACTTTTCACAGTGATAAAAATAGCATCTTATTATTCACAATCCATATAGGTGTCACCCTGTCAGAGTACATAGGATACTTTAAACTGTGAAAACAAAAAATCTGGAAAAAAAAAATAATAATAAAAAAATAAAAAAATAAAAAATAAAATTCCCCTATGTTTGTAGTTACAGCAGTGTAAGCATAAATACACTTGTACGTGTGTAGGTATTTAAAGCGTTATATGGAAGGACTTCATGCTTAAAAATGCACAATGGAGATGTTACCGCTTTACCTGGATTGTTCCACTGGATGGCATTTTCAAAACTGTCTTGCATATATACGATTACAGGTGATTTTATTGCTAAAAATAATTTGCATAGTGTGAACAGGGGACACCTCTCCACAGATCTGCACTGTAACTTGGCCTGGTGGCGCTACCTCCTTGTCTGCATGGAGATGGATAGGTTCAAGCCCTATTGTGGAACATCCAAGCCAACCTAAATAAGATGGTGCACCTACTAGTTATTATACTAGTTATTATTTGAAATGTTAAATGATTTAATGCTTAACTCAATGTAATATTTTGGATAACACAACTCAAAGCTCTAGATTTTAAGAACAGAAATTGGATTAAAGCTTTTGAACTCAAGCCAAGACAATAATATTGGTTAGAACAAGAAAACCCAACTATAAACACCTAATTGCCAGTGCTACCACTCTGAGGCTAATTATCCATGGATTTGTACACAGACCGAGACCTTTCTATTTTACACAGCACCATTTATTCCAGCAACAAAAATACCACCAAAACATACGGCTGCAATTGCACTGGAGGGAAACTATTGTTATGTGGTTTTGTTATGATAAACTGGGGATGTTATTATCACCAATAAGAAACACAGCCGCTGCAATGGTACTATTTGTAGACCATGTGAGCGAGTACAAGTAGTAAACAAAACCACATACACTACTATAAAAACTTAACGCACTGAAAGAAAGTTTTAAGCGTTCGAATAAATCAGCTACACAAAAATGTTAGCAGTGGGTGTTTCCAATGTAGCGTGTCGTATCCACCATCATTAGCAGTGTGTGTAATAGAAAAGCAATTGTGTAAACATGATTATTCTGGCTCAGGCATAACTCATTTGGCATGTCACAACAAAGCTATTATCAATCAACTAATTAGCCTTTTTCTGTAGAGCACAAGACCATGGTGCCAGGATAAAACGACAGATAAGAATTCAAAATCATCAAGTAGTTTTTCACAGATTTACAACAATTTTAAAGGTGCTTTGAGTAAATTTTCTGGTGGAGGGCCCGTCAAATGCTTTTTCTCCATAGAGATGTTATTGCTTTGTCTGGAATGTTTCACAGTATGATATTAAACCTTTCTGTCTTCATGGAGACCAAACCAAAACAAGTTACAGGTCAGATCTGTGTACAGGCAACCCCTAAATATGCAGGGTTTGTGTGTTAAACATGTGTGAATGATACAAAACACATAAGGAAAACAACATTATAACAGAAATATATATGGTAGAAATATTTAAGTTCAAAAGTAAATTTTTCAGTTTGGCCAATGTTGTTATGATGCTTCTAAAAACACTTAAAGGTGCAGTACGTAACTTTTCTGCAAAGGCATACAAGCTGGTGGGCTTGTCTAAACTGAGATATTATAAGTAGAATAGGAATTAAACGTATCTAGCATTTTAATAATGCATTGTGAGAGTGGGGTCACCTCTTCACAGATCTGACCCATCTCTTGTCCTTGTGGCAACACCTGCTTGTTGCCATGAGGATAGAGACGTTTAATGCCATATTGTGAAACATTTCAGGTAAAGCAACAATGAAGACAAGCTGTTGGCGGACACTACACAAGAAAGGTTGCATATTGTACCTGTGACATTGAAACATATTATGAGAGACTGTAGGTGTGGATAACAAAAACATTGAGCTATTACATGATTTGCAGTTTCTTTGTGTTTTAGCATAGACATCCAACCAAGGGTACCACAAATCGATCTCACCCTCACACTCTGCCAAATGAGTTTTCTGTGCTTCCTTCTGGACACTGCAGCTCTTTCCACTTTTCCACTTTTACAACTCGGGCCTGAGACAAAGTGCCGTGAAAATAGGAAGTGTTGAACCTTTCCTCAGAGACAGTAAACATCTGTTTTCATTGTATTCCATTGTTAAGTCACATCCATGTCCAATGGCTGGAGCCGGGCCCAGAAAGCACTGGGCAGCAGGCAGGGACAGCGTCAACTAGCCTACACACAAACACAAGTCTGGCCATTGTTTTAGCCAATCAGGACTCTATTCACACTAATTATGTTGGTGTTAGTGATTGACAGTTATCGTGTTAAATAGACAACTTTTCAATGAAGGAGTAATCAGCTTTCCATAACAGGAGGAATTTGATTTACTATTGTCACTGTGGGTACAATTAAATGTGTTACCAATCTTACTCATTTCAATCAAACTAGAGCAAAACTAATTATTTTAATAGCAGACTTGGTCAATGAAAACCAACTGGTAAACTTTTTGTAAATTTGGAAAATGTTTCTATTCATATTGGTAAGACTGAATGTTGACCTTCTTGCTGCGAGACAAATGTCACACAGCCTGGGACAGGCTGTCCCAGCAGTATTGAAGGATGGGTCAAATGCAGAGGACGACTTAACACAATAACGTGTACCTTAACTTTCACTTAATTAACTAGTACAGAATTGAATTGCGTATTTGTTATTTATTCAGTGGTTGCGATAACATGTTGAGTCATGACAGTTAAAGGTGCACTATGTAACTTTTCTACTTGTTGCCATGGAGATATAACTGCATTGTCTATGTTCCACATAATGTTCCATAAGGAAATAAAAAAAAAAAAAAAAAAAGAGGAGCTCATAGAAAAGTCATCTCCATCTACTTTCTGAATGATGAACAACTAGGACTGTTACCATAGCGATCAACAATTTAAAACAAAATATGAATGGGAAGAGAAAATGTTGCATTTATCATGAAACTGAAGAAACTGAAACCAATTAATTGTACATGCCCGAAAAATCTAACCCAACCCAGCCCGAATCCATCCCCGCACTGACTCACACTGAACAATTTCCCATAGGCCTACTTTAAGACTCCCACAACAGAGCCCACACATGTTCAGACAAGCAATCACACTGAAATATGTACACCTCAAGCTGTGCTGCTTTAGAGGCTGCAATTTGAATGGTTGTTTGTGTGATTTATCATATCAAATATACAAAGAAAATCTTGTCCCTGCTCTGTGCTAGCTGACGTAACCAGCGTGTTGAGTTCACACAGGCCTATAATGATGTTACAGTAGTGTGTTAGCGGGGGTGGTGATGCATGAGTAAGCCCCACACACAGTCCAGCTTTCCTCTGACTTGACAAGTTGCAGATTGAACCAAGCACGATGGCAATTTGCTTTTGTGTGCTACTTGCTTCCCTAAAACGCCGAGTTAAAAGAGAGACATTTCACAATACGTTATGGCAACTGAAAACACAAAAAACATTACAACTAAAACCAATGCTGGCACTAAAATGTTGTGCAGAAGAAAGCATCTACCCATCATTGATTCACTAATATGTTTAGCCAGACATTAGAGGCTGAATGAGATGGCTTTAATACACTGGATTGCATTTGCTGCGTTTAAGTAGATGTTGGTTTGATCGTTTTTGACAACAGAGACACAAAATGACATTTAGGCTAAAAACAGCAAAAGCAGTGAGAAGAATAAAAAGTACACTGCCTCTTATGACTACATCTGGGTTACACTGTTACAGAGCAGAGGAAGATTAAGCAAAGAAATTTCATGTGAAGTTGAAAGAACAAATTCTATTACTAACGCTATATTATTAAAGATAAAAGATACAGATAAAATAACTGTAAAACATAATACAGTACAACACAAAAGAGAGAAAATGGGTTAAAACATTTCGTATGTATAGTGTGTAATTCATTTTGCTATATTTTTGCTATATATTAATTTTGCTATAAATAAAAGTTTTGTGATCAATGTGCATAAGCAACCACATAATTTTTGAAACTATGCAATTGAGTGAGTTAACATACGTTTTCTTCTTCCCACTCCTTTTTCAAGAAATATGGTTTTCTGTTGTTTACAATGTACATGTAGCATGTATATGATGATTTTTTTCTCTCTGGGCACAAACTTGAAACAAAAAACAAATCAATCAATAACTGCACTTAAGATAACAAGAATGCTACAACTGTCTAATATGGAGCAAAACAAAAAAAAAATAATAATCAAAATGTCTAACTCTTAAATATTTCTTCAATGTTAATGTCATAAACAGGAACAAGACAGGCTTTTAATCTGTGCCATTTAACACAAAACAAATGCATTTCTCCATGTCTGAACTCCTCTTCTAACATCTTTCACATGCTACAGAGGATAAAAAGCCCCTAGCTTATCTTTTGACCATTTAAAACAATTAGATCTTGTTTTGATTAAAATTCAATTAATTGGCCCAGCCCTATCTAGAATAATTCAAGCTATACCACAAAAAGAAAATATTCCTGCAATAATAATAGTTAACTTAAAGTGATTTATAGTGCTAATGGTGATGTGAAATGTCTTCAAATATTGTCTTTACTTGGAAAATGTCTTCAAAACATGCAATTATAACGTGATCTTTCTGCGAAATAATATATGCAAGAAAATGTGGAAATCACACCATGAGACAAGATAATGAGTTGTGGATACAGCCAGAGAAAAGATGAATGGAGAAAGAAAGTAAGCCCTTTCTCCCGTACAGTAGAAAAAGACTATAACATGACATTTTTGAGAAATAATAATCACTAATAGAAGAATATATCTGAGCAGTAACACCAACCAATAGGAAGCAGAGACCAGAGGCAGGCGTTCCCAGTAATGTCTGACATCCATGTGCTGCTGCAGATCAATACGAGTCCTGATCTCACATTGATGAAACGCTGTGTGCTGTAGCTCCAGGGATTATCTTTGTCAGTGATTTATCGAGACCTGGGGCCAGTGTCCAACATACTCCCTCTGTCCTCACCATGTCTCAGCCTGTCCACCTTTCATTTATACTGATGACAGCACTCTGTCATATGAGAGCCAGATACCACAAGTGCATTGTTCATATGTAAGTTGTATCCTTTCAGAAACACTCAAACACAATCATAATAGGCTCTACAATATTCTATAATACTATAATTGGAACCTTTGCTACAAATGAATGAGATTTTTTCACTAGATTATGTTTCAAGTTGCTCAGTCATTCTACAGTTGTTTAAGAAGCCATTATTACAACTCAGTTTATAACAAGTGCCAGGTGAAGCAGAGCCAGGATACTGATGACGAAGTATCTTTCATATTTAAAGGTGCACTAAGTACATTTCTGGTGGAGAATCCACCACCTCCTTGTTTTTATTGCTTTGCCTAATGTTCCATAGTATGGCATTAAGCAAATGGATCTCTAAGGAGACAAGTAGATGAATCCACCAGGCCAAGTTAGAGGTCAGCTGCGGAGGTGAGTCTGTTTACAAGAATACATGTATTTCAAGAGAATGAATTTTTTTTTAGCAATAAAACACCTGTATTAGAATACATGCAAAATAAGCAAGTTTAATGCCATGCTGCGGGAGTATTTAGTCTAAATGTAACTTAAATTGCTGTTGGTAGAATTTGTTTGGTTAAAAAAATACAATACAAACAAAAACATTAATTCTTCTTCATTGATTTAGCCTTGTTTCATTATTCATGTGAACAAGCTTATTGCAATTCATTAAAGGGATGTCCATCATGACTTGCCTCTTTTGCTTGTCAACACTAAAGGTTAAAGTTTATTGGCAAACTGTACAAAACTCCTCTAGACAGAATCATCTCATGTCATTGTATCCTCTGATTATAGAAATCCTCAGGTCCATAAAACACATCTTTGTGGGGACTAAACACAAGCATGATGGTTAGGGCAGACAATCAAAATGTGCCTGTATAAAACAAATACAACAATGTTTTAGATTAGGCTTCCAAGGCACACCCTATATTAACGCCTATTGTCTTGCTGAGAGAATAAGCCAAAAAGATGAATGAATTCTGGACCCGCAGAGCCAGTGTGGTCTCTGTGCCAAGATAGACAGACCAAATAATCGCACACAGTTTCTCTTCTCCACAGTTCAGCACATTTGAATGCTGTGCCCAACAAGTGAAAAATTAGGTTAATATTTGCCTGATACCAAACCTGCAACTGATTTGACACCAACCCGGGCTGGAGACAAGCCATCCCTCCTATCAGAGTGAGTTACATGCTTTTTAGAAAGAGCCATGTAAAAATATTGCGCTGTGACAAAGGGGCCGTCCCATTTGTTTGGAGTGAAGCGGAGTAGGCGAATGGATGCTATCTCCTCCACCTCACCACAATACCTGTCAATGCACATGACACGGAGGCAAATATTGGGCCATTTCCACACTCATTTTCACATCCAAATGTTGTGGCGGCGTCTTCTGCTCGTTCGCTGTTTGCTCTGATTGCAGGGATGGCTTTGGGGCAATTCTATTTATAGGCTTTTTGGACCAAATGTGAAGAACAAAATGTGGGTGGTGCTTTTTCATAAAATGTCAAGATTTGTGTTACTGTATGTCTTGAAGGAAGAAATGTGAATAAATAAAGTAGTGGCAGTCTAGGTTTTCTCTTAAAGGCATTAGCAAGTATTCTGCATGTGAATAAATTAAACTTCATTACACATTGGATGGCAAATGGATTCTGAGTATGTAATTACTTGTGCAACTTTTTAAGTAGGTTATGTACTGTGAAGTTCAAGTGACAGCTGTTACAGGTTATGGTATGAGCAATTTCCTTTACGAGAGTACAAAATCAAAAAGCCATAAACCCAAAACATTCACAAAAGGTAAAATCCTCCAACTAAGGTAGTCCTGACCTAGCTCCAGATCTGATGCCACCGCATCACTGAAGAATGGCTCAAATGCAAAGGATAATTTTCCCTATGGGACAATGTACCTGTGCCTTAAAGGGCCCATATTATGCTATTTTCTGATTTATGTGATAATGCTGTTTCCTCATTACAAACATACCTGGAGTTGTGTTTTGTTTAACTGATACATGTTTAACACACAAAGCCTGTGTGTTTTTGTTGTTTTTTATGAGATAACAACATTATAACATGGCTTAAAGCTCACAAGAGTAATTTTGTGTAATACACAATTGGCCCTTTAACCTTACCTAATTTGATTATTTTGTGGTAACATCTTTGTAGAGAATATGCTTCCTATTGCATACAGTTACAGTCAATTGTACCAACTACCAGAGCTGTTTAATATTTAAGCTACTGATAGTTTCATTTTATCCCTGTTGCCATGGTAAAGGAAGCTCCATCGTAGGCCTATTCACCACTTTGTGTGTCAACCTGCAATATTGTATCATCATATTCACTTATTCTTCAAACACCAGAACTGATTTTGTGGAGGTTCACCATCATCTTGCCAAAAAAGATCAGTCGAAGTTTTTCAAAATTCAGTATTCCCCTGTGGGTTCACTTGCATATTTATTTGCTTGAAAAATTTAACAAGAGAGTAAAATTTTAATCTGATTTATAATTTTCCGCTGAGTGTATGCAGCTTCATGACATTTCAATCAATTGCAGCCATATCTTTAGCATGCTAACCACCAGTCTATCCTTCACCTCACTTTGTCACTGCCGCATAAGGGAAAAGAAAAAACTGCTGATGCTCCAGTTCACATTTCTATTAAGCTCCGGTTTTCCCTAAAGATGACAGGACTTTGATTCGGGATGTTTGCAGTCATTTGGGATCATGTGAGTTTCCGTCACTCACACAGCGCCAGGCTGCTTTAGTTAGTGGATCCTGATGGGATTTCTCTCCGATCCAAGATCCACATCCGGATAAGATGGCACTCCCGATGATTTCTGTGCACTGCATGTAAAAGGCAGATCTCTGTCGTGATGGGGCCCAGGCTCTGAGGACTGACACAAAAGGCCATTACAGAAACAGCACTGAGCTCAGACTGTGTGCGCACTACTGTCTAAAACTGATGTCTGCAGCTCACATGTCAATCCTTACATAACTATAGAGCTGTCCAAAAATGAGATTCAGATACTCATTGATTCTGAAATAAGAATTAGTACAGACACTTATTTCTACTGGAATTAATACTGAAATGATTGGACAACGTTGCTGAAAAGTTTTAGAATATCATCATCAGTCTATATTTATAGAGCACACAAGGCGACCAAAGTGTTTTCCAATAAAATCAACACTAGGGCTGGGTATCATTAAGAAGTTAATGATACGATACATACCTCGATACATAGGCACAATACGATAAGTTTTTTTATTTCAAAAAATTCTAAGCAATTCGACATGGTTCAGTAAAAAACAAAGGCTAAATCAAGGATGTGATATTAAAAATCTTTATTAAACCACCATTTTGTGCATAGTTAATATGAAAAATGCCCAGTTTACTCATCAAAATAGTGAATATGTCAAATGTATAGCATAAACAAGTTTCCTTTCTCCAAACAAGCAACACAATTGTAGCTCTTTCACAAATCCCCTCGCAATATATCGATACCGCAGCCCACGATATCAATACTGTATCATCAAATCAAATGATATATCAATATTCCAATAATTTTGCACACACCTAAACAACACAATTTAAAAACATGCAAAACAGAAAACAAATTTTGCAAAGAGTTGCTGCATTACAAAGTGTTCAAATCATACACACATCCATACACCAGTGTACGCAGACAACAGGGGCGAGAGATGTGCTTTGCCCAAGGACACAACAACAGCATACACCTGATGGAACTGGGATTGAACCGGCAATGCTAACCCCAGACATGTATCAGTATGTAAAGAAATGGTATTGCAAGCACTTTCTCTAATTAGCAGAAGAGGAAAACGCAACACTGCAGCAGAACCCCCTCAAACTACGAAGACCACTGCCAATGCAACGATGCGCAGCCAGACCTGGACTCAAAGGATGTAACATTTTTTTAGTTCACAGTTCAACAGTTCACAGAGTACACTAAGCAGTGCAGGTGCTGTGGTGCTTGTTCAGCTATAAGGAAAATGATATCCTTAAAATGTGAACCACTCAAACAAAGTCGCTTTTTTGATTTTGAACACTGTTTTGTTACTTACTGAAATGTCAGAATCCATTACCTGCAATCAATTTGAGAAGCATAAAGCATACTATCTTTGCAAATACCACCAAATACATTGAGGTGTTTTCATCCCATATACTGCAGTTATTCAACAAAACAGCTGTACTTTTTGTTTCTCTTCTCTTTCCTTCTTGAACTATCACTTTAAAAACAAACATAGCAGAAGTCTAAAAAGCCTGAAATGCACAAATCCACTGACATTTCATATGTTGCAGTGATACATTTGGCGTGCAGTATAGTAGGATTACCAAGCAAAAACTCAATATAGTCGAGACAAAAGGATTAATATTACAGGCTTAAACTGCTTATGACATCTTTTTCTGCTTTATAACGAGATGGAGAAGATTACGTGTTCAGGCAGGAAGTGTATTTTGGAGAGCGGCTTTCGAGAAACATTGAAAATACCAAAACAAGCCTGACAACTTATAAGTGTAACAAGATTATGCTAATTCCTGCCCTAACAGTTTTAAATTAGTGTTTCTTCTCAAAAAACACTGCAAAACATTTCAGGTTGTGCTTATGTTCGGCAAATGTATGACAGGGCTGCTATAATAATGAACAAGACTTGGCAGCGACTTTGACTGACTCTCCATTTTGTCCCATCACCGTAGCAACATGATGAAGCGCTGAGAGTTCCAGGGGAAATCACAATAGTATCTTGAGCTCGACTGCAGTCTTAAAAACAACGTCCCTTGTGGCGGGAAAAAGAGTCTTGTTTTGAGACAAGGCAGAAAATACTATTTGCCATCAACAAGCTTCCTAGGGGTTTATGTGCCAAGTCACGGCATCATTTGGTCTTTAGTACGAAGCACTGAGTAAAAAGGACACCTGGAGTACAGTAAAGGTCCTTTACTGCAATGATTAGATACTACTGAACACAACTTGTTCTAAAAATCCATGGCAAATACTTATTATTGCTGTTAAAACACTAAAATGGTAAATGGTCACATTTTTAGCAACCACTCACTCATTCATACACACACTCACACACCATTGTACACTGACACTGGGGGCTAGGTGAGTTAAATGTCTTGCCCAAGGACACAACGACAGCATTCATCTGCTGAAGATGGAAGATGGAATTGCACTGCCAACTTGGGGAACAGTGGATCTGACCGCTGAACCAGTGGTGTTGAAACCAGGATTTGAACCGCCAACCTCGGATCAATGGACAAACACTCTACTAACTAACTACTAGCTAAAGTAAGTAGTAAGTGGTTTTGTTATCTCTCCTGAATGGAAATAGTATTTTAAAAGTGCATTATGTAAGATTTCTGGTGGAGACTGTTATTGCTGCAATGTTCCACATATGAATCTCCATGGAAAGAAGCAGAAGACAAGAAGGTGGCAGCCCCTCCATCATAAAGGTTACGTGCACCTTTAAGGAACAGTTCATTCATCTCCAAGTTCTCAGCTGTGAATATAACTGACAGAATCGCCTGCAGTATAGCATCCCGAATGAGTGTAATAACCCTAATTAAATGAATCATCTCCGAATGAGGACCTAAATAGGCAGCAATTGCTACAAACTCTGTAGAGAAACGAACATGGCTTCAGTAACTATAAAACAGCATCAACACAACGTCTAATATTCTGCTGGTGTATTATTCATTCTGTCAGTGGTTGGTGCCCGACATTTTATAAAGTGCCAGATAAGCTGTCGAATCCCATTATGGAAAAGTATCACTGATTGAGTACAGAGGCTTAAAGAGCCAGAATTCAGGGCATGTGATTACTGATGAGGAGATAGGCCACAAGAATGGAACTCTCACTATGGGATTTTTGAAGTACAACATTCCCAGAGAAGCAAAACTGTTATTTGAACAAGACATTTGGGAACATTTGGGAACTAGAATTTAAATACTAAAAACAGACTGTGACAATGAATTCAACCGACCTTCAACCTAAAAGTTCATACTCCAAACCTGTGATGGACAATGCACACTGTCAATGCAAGACACTTCACTCAACTTGCCTTTTTAGTGGCTCTAGGACTACACAGTGTAAAAGAACATTAAATGTAAGCAAATTCAAGTAGGCCTATGTTACTAGAGGTGGATGATGTTGACATGATGTTGTTACTATAACAATACTAATGAATGTTGGCAAGCTATCAGAAATGTACCAAAATGTGTCTTTAAATTTATTAATTTAAGTTTAAGTTTAAGTATCACACCACTCTGAAAGGACTGTACAATTACCCACAAAAGGGAAGAAATATGACTTTATAGTTTAGTGGAAATTTACAACACAAGTCTGTTTCATTATTATTTTTTTACCAGCTGATTTTGCAAAATCCATCTGAAAAACTAGATCTAATGCAATAAAACAGCATTCAAAATAATATCAATAATTTCATATATTGCAAACCTTTGTTACCAAATATTATAGTGTCTAAGCTCTACCTTCCATATGAATCTCACTGGATAATATGCTTTTCTCAAAGAAAATAAAATATTGGAAAAGAGAAATGTCTTTACATGCTACACTGCACAGGAAGATCATTGTGATGAGATGAACATTAGGCACTGTAGGAAGGCTGCACTTGTGTATTAATAAAAGCAAACCAAATGTGTGTTCTAAGCCAAAGTTTCAGGAAAGCGACAGCTGACAGACAACGTAGATAAGCATCTAAACACATTTTTTTTTTTATAAAATGCTTCAGAAATGCATTCACATGATTCAAGCACTGGACAAGGGGGACTCTGAGAAAAAACGGTAATGGAAAAAATCACTTTCCATTACCTGTAGACAGACACATAGTGAGTGTGCCAAGACGGATTTAGCAGCAAGGTGACATCCAATATTTTTTAGGTTAGAAAACTTTAGCCACTTCTCCTTTAGTTAGCAATGGCTTGTGTTGTTCCAAATGGCGTTAGACAGGGCAGGGTGGGTATGTGCTGGTACAGACAGCTCGGTGACAGTGAATGCTCAGGGATATAACAACTATCTACAGTCCCAACTCCCACCAACGCATATATACCATATATGGATTCCCTGACATTTCAAATAACAGTGCACCAGCTTTGACCTTGGATTACTATACGCTACCTACACTGTAAGGGACATTATAGTAGAATTACATTATTCTTGCTTTAGGGTTTAAGTTGTATTCACAGAAATAATCAACTATGTAAAGAAGTTTCATCTGCATAAGGAATTTATCTTAGGAGTTGGCCGTATTTTGCAATTACTGCAATCCAAGGCGCTCTGTCTGTCTAGAAAATACAATAAAAACGCTTTATTACAGCAAGAAAATCACAGACATATATTACACCCCAACACATTTAGTATGACCTTAGTAAGGAGGCAGTCCTTTCTTACAATTCAGCACCTGCTTTAAAACCTATTTTTAGATATCCAGCAGTCCTAATCATTTTATTCATAATAGACCAATGTATGTTGCCCAGACTTAATATTAAAACAGGAGCC
Organism: Taenioides sp. WSHXM2023; assembly: GCA_029959045.1. Classification (NCBI taxonomy): domain Eukaryota; kingdom Metazoa; phylum Chordata; class Actinopteri; order Gobiiformes; family Gobiidae; genus Taenioides; species Taenioides sp. WSHXM2023. The sequence goes on from CM057089.1 coordinate 13,101,891, forward strand.
ATTATATGGTTTATTATAGACACTGGAATGTTTATCCAAAACTATTTAAAGCAAATGTCTAAGAATCTCCTATGAATTCCTTTGGGAATCATGCCAAAAAATCTTTCTGGGTCTATTACTGATCAAACTCCATCCAACTTTTCTAATTAATACGCTTGAATTACCTTACTTAAGACAAAATAAAAAACGGCAGCAAATGCACATGGGAAACAGAAAATTTACAATTCAGTAAGAGTAATGCTGCCTGAATCTGCATATAATATTCTGTTAATTTATTAAATCCACCACCTTTGGAACAGTAGAAGTCACACTAAATATTGCTTTAATTTGAACATTTGGTGCAGTGGACCAGCAGAATACTAATAGCACATAGGACTTTATTAAAACACACCTTTAATAAAGACGAAATTTGTTTTAGCTGATTTGCCATTTCTCGAGAATAATAAGAGCTCTGAGTACAATGGAGGAGAAGTTTAATATTGCATTAAATATTCATTACGTTTGTGTGGCTGCGGGGGCCAGACCGCTGCAGATGGAAGGGCAAAAGTTAGAGCCTTTCATTCAAATCACTTCAATGGAAAATTTGATTCACTGTCAGATCTTTTTAAATGGACTAGCCTGGATTGATTATTAATATTTTTGTTTTTCTTCTAGGTGAGTTACATTATTAAACCTAAAGCCGAAACTACATAAAGTGTTTATTTCATTACATTTCATGAACTTGAGTCTATTGATTTTTACCTGTAATGCTAACTTCAAAGCAGTTAAAAGGAGTTTTTCACTGGCTCCAATCCAATACAACTTAAAAGCACAGAATTCTGCAGTTTTGTACCTTACATAAGATACAAAAATATATCTGAAAAAAAACAAAAACAAAACCTTTTAGGCAGTTTCAAGTTAGTGCCAACAATGTACCATCTACACTTAACAAAGGTTTTCCCTCTCCACCCATAGTCTCTGGTAAGTGAATGTGTGATTATCTGATATGAAGTGCATTTACGAGTTAATGATGTTGTCAGTCAGAGCTGCCCTCAATTTAAAACAGAGGTTTGAGGGTCAACAAAGCCTTGACTTCTATTTCTCTTCTCAAACATTTCTTAAACTGCAGATGTGCCCACAGTAGAAGAGGTACTCCTTATTTGGTATGATCATTTCAGAGCTGGAATAGTCAGATTTCAACTTTGAATCATGCAGTTGTTGTTTTTAACCTTGTTTGAAGGGAGGGAGGAATCTATTCAGAAATCAGTTCTCACTTTTACTTAATTTCCATTCACACAATTTGAAATACAAGCTCTAAAGAACGCACAAACCATATGAATAACTAATCAATTATAGGTGTACTGTCTAAGAAGGTCCACCACCTGCTTGTCTCCTGGAGATTTTATTGCGCTGCCAGGAATGTTCCACAGTATGGCATTAAACTAATACATCTTGCTTTTTTTTCCATTATGATATATGTTTTTAATATCTAGACAAACTCACCTCTCCTTACATCTAAAGGCCGCCACACACTACAGGATTTTTCGGTTTTAAATGTTTTTTAAACATGCGACAAAAAGCGCACACTGCAGACACAAGGAGAATCTTATGAGATTTTAAATCTCTGATGGCAAAAACCTGCAGGATATGACTGAGCACCACAGACTACAAAGTTGTGAGTGTACCTCATGTCTGCTGTTTCCTGTCTGTGGTAAAACGACTTACTTTGAGACTCTTAAGTGTTCAAAAGATCAGAGCACTTCTAGTTTAGATGAAGACAAAACTGTGTTATTATTATCTGGGAAATGTGGTGCAACACTTCAGATAATTATTTTTAATGCACAGAAGGTTGGCGATAAAGTACACAAGAAGTAGAGTCACTATCGCTAATCTGCAGCTTCACCTCGATCCGTGCGCTGCGTGGATGTAAACAGACACACGTGAGGAGCTACTCTCGCCTTTTTACTTTTAAAGAATGTATATTCAAACGGGATTAATAATGCAGTTTTGTGAACTGGATGTCATTATTTGCGGAGGACAAATTCTATGGATAATGTGGATGAGATGCTGCAGGTTAAATGTACATTTAACCTACATTTAACATTTACGAGAGGTGAGTAATAAAATCTTCTCATTATTTTCGCTGTTTACTGAGTTTGTATCTTGCGCCTCTGTGTGCGTCACTCTGTCTGCTCCTGACGCTGTATTATTGGCTGCTACCATAGAGTTGCTGATGTTTGGTGGTTATGATCTGACAGAGCAGCTCAGAGTCACGCTGACACCACACACATGAGGAGCACAGAGGCTTCAGAATCGCACACGAAGACACAAAGTCGGGTCACGCCTCCCTGAACTCGGGAAGAAGCAAACTGCAGCCAAAATCGGACAAATTCTCCTGTAGTTTGTGCCGGCCTTAACAGTCATTTGGCCTACCAATGTCACCTACTTGTCTTCATGGAAATAGGTTAGGCAAGTTAAATGCCAAGCAGGTGATAGACACTCTATCAGAAAAGTTACATAGTACACCTTTAAGATATCCATCTGTCAGAATGCAGTTCAAACCACAACTTAATGCTTTTGTTGTGTTCTTGGGCAAGATCGTTCACCCACCTGGCAGGAAAGGCATCTGACATGAAAACCAACCCAAGCACTGTGCATATGTAGTGTAACATACTTGTTGCTATTCACCTTTAAACCTGTTGCAAACTTAAGCTCATTGTATACGTTATTAGGTTTGCTAAATAAGGACATCTAACGCAGAGTGAAATTCAATAATCTTCGTGATGAAGCATGGAGGAAGTGCATCGTATTTTCTGGCTCTCCCATTCGAGGTGTTTAACAGGTCGGGCCGCATGCTATTAGCACCACATAATGAGAAGCATCAAAAACATTAATTGGATCATGGCGGAAATGCTAACATAAATTATTAAAACAACACTGTCGCCATCGCCACATTTACAAGCTATGTTTAGATGCCAGTGCATTACAGTGTAACGTTAAGGGGTATGATGGACCTCACGTGGTGCTGGCTTATTAAATGGATTCCACCTCTTCACCGAAGCAAACACCTCCAACGCCAACATCTGTCAAAAAGTGAATCATGGCTCAGACCTGGGAGTCGGACTGTGGAGGCACGCACAGCTGTAGAGAAACAAGCTACAGACAGCCTCACACTTATGGCTTGCATCCTTAAGGCACTGCTATTTAATATGTATAGTCTTTTTTTTCTATAAGGTTGATGTTCAAAACGATTATGCAAATCTCCTATTGACTGCTTGTATGCAAAGGTCAGGAAGGGCTAAAGAATTCTCAAGAGATGTCCAGATGTTTATCAGCTCTGCAACAATCTGGCAGACCTATGCTTGCAAGGACTCACTCCCACAAATAAGAAAGAACCAGACAAAGCAAAGTATGAAATAATGGACTATGTAACATTTTTGGTGGAGGGACTGCTGCCTGCTTGTCTCTGAGTTGTAACTGATTCGCCTAGAGCGTTTCACATTACTGTATTAAGTTACATAGTTCATATAATACTACTTTAAAAGGGAAAGTTTTTAGAGAGTCTAGACAGAAGAACTTAAGGCTCCACTGGCTTTACTTTTGTTCACTGTAAGGGATGTCGACTTGGTCAAAGCTCATTTCTCATGTACAACTAAAGACTCCTCTGTATGCTTCTGTTACTCTAATTTATGCATTTTATATTTTGGCTGTAATAATTTTAGGTTGTCAGAGGTACAGAATTGCTGGAAAGTATAACAGTAAATTTGGACCTTTGGTGGGATCCTGGACACTGATGAACAAGATGCAGCGTAGATATGCAAATGGACATATCTTTAGAAAACAAAACAACTGCAGAATTAGCCTACCACTAGATAGATACTCGTTAAAAATGTCTTAGTTGTCTATGTTTTAGAATTATCTTGAACTTTATCGGATCTAGTCAAAGATCCCCAATTAACTAAAAAAAAAACTTTGTGGTGAAAAAGTAACTGTAAAAATTCAAAATCACGTGAAATCATAGTATTGTGACAACACTACACTGAGCCAAAGCCTACTTTTAAGCACAAAGTAATGTGTAAATACATGGATGATTGTTTTATACTTTGACTGATTGTCTGCCTTTTTATCAACCACACAGTCTACTGCATCTAATTTACCAAATGTACTGAAATCTTAAAAAATGACTAAAAGAATCCACCAGTCCAATCACACCAACGGTGGTTTTAAATCCCACACAGTTCTTTATGAGGTTTTGATCATACCTGGTCTCCTATAAATTTCCCCATAGACGAGCTGTTGTAAAGATTATATTGCTAACCTTGATTTTGCCATGGCAGAACATGCCTCTAACACGTCTTATTGCAGTCACATGATGGAAGGCTGCAATCTGTGCTTTTTACATGCCACAGATGAGGAGCAAGCTGCCACGCTGGCACACAACACCCAATATTTTCATCATCTCTCCACATTTCCTCTCCCTAACATTTTAAAGAAAAGTCTCGAGATGTATGATCTGAATGGAAATACAGACTTCCTCTCACACAAACCATTATTTTTAATAAAGCTACAAGGAGGAGCCGGATTGGAGGAGTTGGAAACTATGAAAAATAAATTTATGAATGATTAAGGCTACTTCTGACCTCAATTGAGACTTTTAAATTAGGTTACATTCATTGGCCTAAAGTATACACAAGTAAAGGTGAGTAAAAGAATGCTTTGTAAAGTAATTAAACATGTCTACCAAACCCTACAAAAAACACAAAGGAACAAAACAAAAATGTATACTAAGAATACTAATTGTGAGAAACTATATTCTGGGACTGTTACTCTTTCATTTGGTGGTATTCACAATACAATAATTAAGTACTGTATTCAGTACTTACAATATACTGCATACAATATACAGCTAACATACATGAACACTCACACAGACAGTGGCTCCCTCTTTTCTGCATCACTCGAGGAAAAACTAAAACTAAAACAGGTATTCAGTATTTTTATTTCAGTAGTTTTATAAACATTAAAAAAAAAATGGAAATGCAAATTAAAACCTGGAAAATATATCTTATGTTCATTAAAGATCATCATAGTTGCCTATCAACATCAATGGCGCTTCTAAATAAAAAAAAAAACATTGTAAAATATAAATGTAACATTTTCTACCTCTAAAGTGCTTTATATCAAGGAATCACTCACCCATTCACACATACATTCATTCGAGAGTGTCTTGCCCAAGGACACTACAGCGTTACATGCTGCATACGTGCCGTTATGCTCCCATCATTATTTAGAAAATGCTCTTCTTGTTTTTTGTGGCTTTAACTTCTTGGAGATGTGTCAAATTAGAATTTCTATTTAGCTTCTGTTTGAAATTTAATAAATAGCTAAAATTTCCATGTTTATAAATACTGACCTTTACAAACTCTTTCAACAAACTCTCCCGATATTTAAGAACCGAGGTTGTAATCTACTTCTAACAGTGCCTATAGTCCTACAGCAGTCACTAGCTTCCCTTAGTGAGTCTACCCTTTTCACAGCCAATTTTAATTATCTTAGAGCAGGATCTCCTCACCTTATTAATACCACGAATTCTGCCAAAGAACAAGAATTGCCTTTGGGGTTTCGGTGGGTGGATTTTCAGCATAATATTTCCTACTCCTCCTGATTTGGTGGGTGGACAGGGGGACTTGCAGCTGCCGTATGAGCTCCAGAGGATGGCACACAAGTTTTTATGTTCTCTTTTTTGTCAAAGAACATGTCACAGGATGCTTCAAAGTCTTCCTAAAAAATCAAGTTATTCCTGGTTTAGTCCCATTTTTACCCAAGATCTAATGCTACGTATTTAATATTACTTTAGAATCTAGTATAACTTTAGCTCTGGTATTGCCAGCATTTTATCTTAACAGTGGATTTTATTTTTTTTTTGTGCCAGTATGATAACATGACACTGCTGAACCCTACAGCCTTTGACACAGTTGACCATCAGATTCTCCTAAAACGCCTGCAGCGTGTCGTTGGGTTGCAGGGCTCAGTCCTAAAATGGTTCACTTCATACCTGACAGGAAGATCCTTCTCAGTCAAAGGTGAGAGAGTTTCTACTCCTGCTCCTGTCACGTGCGACTTGCCCCAAGGGTCCATCCTAGAGCCTCTTTTATTTTCTTTATACATGCTGCCCCTGGGTTTAATTCTAGAGAAACATCAGATTAAGCACCACCTCTATGCTGAGGACACCCAGCTTTATCTTCCTTTCTCCCCAAAAATGGCTCGTCCTTTGCCACTCTACGTGTGTGTCTTGTGGAAATAAAAAAAAAAAAATGGATGTCCTTTAATTTTCTCCAGCTAAATGAAAATAAGATAAGTTATTCTATTTGGACCTTACACTGACACCTTCACATCTGACATTGGGCCTCTTGTTCTGTAAAGAACCTTAGTGTTTTTATGGACTCTCTTTTAAACTCTGAGAAACAAATTTCAAATGTTGTTAAAACTAGCTTTTTTCAAATTGCTAAATGAAAACTAATCCTAACACGCTATAATTTTGAAACAATCATATACACTTTTGTAACCAATAGACTGGACTACTGCAACTCGCTCTATTCAGGCCTCCCTGAGGGAAGATTGTGGGACAAGTTACAGCTAGTCCAAAATGCGGCTGCCAGACTGCTCACGGGTCCAAAAGGAGAGCCCATACACCCATTCTAGCCCAACTCCACTGGTTACCTGTTAAATACACAATTGATTTCAAAATTGTATTATTTGTTTTTTAAATCACTCAACTCACTCGCACCACAGAACATCACTGATCTTTTAACCCCACACTCTGCCCCTCGGTCTCTCAGGTCAAACTCTCTCGATCCCACCTCAAAACCAAGGGAGGTTGAGCTTTCTCTGTTGTGGCCCCTAAGCTCTGGAATGCCCTTCCTCTTCATCTGAGATCATGCTCCTCTACCTCACTTTAAAACCTTCCTAAAAACACATTTTTCCAAGATGGCATTCAACAGCCCATGCACCCTGCTCTGAAGCTGTCAACTTTGTGTATTAAGCCACTCTTTCATGTAATATTTTATATATTTTACATTTGTTTTATTGTTTCATGCTGTAAAGCACTTTGATGCAACATGTTACGGTTGTTTTAAATGTGCTAATGTTGTAAAATGTGTTTTTAATATGTAAAATGACTTGACTATGTGAATAATACATTTCTAAAAAAAAAAAATTAAAAAAAATTAAAAGACAAAACTCAATGGGTTAAAAGACAGAGTAGTGAGCGGGGGGTAGGGGAAAATGGGAATGGCACCTTGAATGAAGGACTACAGTATAAACTACTCAAACATGCATGAATCATTCACATTACAACTTCAAGTGAGTTAATGAATAGGGGAAACCCATTATAAGCTCAATTCAATTTAGCATTTTTGTGTCTGGTTTGGTAGTTTTGGCCTTTTGTGTCCTGCCTTTTTTCTGGTTTAGTTAAGGCTTTAGTTCTGGTTTTGTCCTGGTTCAGTTCTGGTTTAATCCTGATTTAATTCTAGTTTAGTCCTGGTTTAGTTGCAGTTTCGTTCTGAATTAAACCTAGTTTAGCCTTGGTTTAGTCCTCATTTAGTCCTGGTTTAGTTCTGGTTTAGTCCTGGTTTAGTCAGGATTTCATCTTTGTTCATCCCTGCCTGGTTTAGCTTGGCTCTTTACCGACCTTGTTATACTCATCTATCATCTATCTTGGTTTCTATCTTCATTTCTGGCATACTCTCTGCTGCAATCCCCACCCCGCATGTAGTGCCACAAAAAGAACCCAGTAGAATCTCAGTTCAAAGTGTTCATCAGAATTCACAAGTGTAGTTTGCAGTGCTGAAGCCGACCTGCTGAGCTGTGCTGGAGGAAATCTATAGTAACAAATTAACTCCAAGTCTGATGAGCATGTGCAGAAGATAACAGGCCTCTATTAGCAGCCCCTCTCTGCTAATTGAAAAACACTCCTAATAGCATAAGTGCTTCCATGTGTGGGGCGGTTAAATAATGCACCAGAGAGCACAGTGACTTACACCTGTGGTTCTCAAGCTGTGGTGCCAGTTCCTGATCAGGTTTTCTGATTGTTTAGTGTCCAGAGATTTTCCTGTGCATATGAACTCAGAGAGTTGTGCTTATACACTCATCACGGTGAATAATTACAATACTCGAAATGCATAGGGTAAGTGAGAATTAACTTTAGTCCACTGCAACCCATTTAAAATTAATTAGCTTTGAGTTATAAGACAGTAAAAATCAGGTACAGCCGCTTTAAGACATTTTCTTGGCTTGATTATGAGGTTTGCTATGCACTAACAGATTTTGTATAGAATTTAATTTAAGTTTAGACTCAATATTGTGCCGGTTAAAGATGCACAATTTAACTTTTCTTGCTTGTGCTCAGAAGTAAATCACACTTTTAGTTTCAAATCTCCCAAATTTGTGTAGTATTCAATGCATTCAGTTCATACAGTTGTAGTATGTTGTCACCATAAAGCTTACTAGCTCCCAGTGAGGTCTGGGGTCAGTATGGTACAGCTCCAGGCGTAGTTAATGACCAAAAGAGATGATTGGACAAGAGAGAATGCCGAGTCAGGCGAAAACAAAACAGCAAAAAGCAAATATAAACATAAAATAATAATTCATCACCAAACACTGACTTGATCTTGTGATAAACCGCTGTAATTCCAGTTATGGCAACTTTAATACTGAGCCGATATGCTCCCCAAAACAAAGCTAGCAGCTGTTTCCTGTTTATGGATGTATGCCACTCACGTATAAAGATCAAAATTATTACAGTATATTTCCAGTGCATAACGCACCTAACATGAGCCAAACTCAATGCATTACATTACATAATACATGACCCGCTCCAAAGCGCCCCCAAGCCAACCGTGCCAATGGAAAAGAGGCTTATGTAACTTTGCTGATGAAGGTCCACTACCTGCTTACCTGTTACCTGTAACAGATCTATGGAGTGGAGAGCCCACTCACAATAAGAATAAGCAATACTTGCAATGAAGATAGACAAGTTAATGCCATACTGTGGAATGCCATTAAGGTGAATATTACACAAAAAATTTACTATTGGAGACATTAAAATCGTGACAAAAATTTGAGATAAAGAATAGGTTAAAATTGTCAGCTTTCTTATCTTGTGTTACCTAATCTAAAATGTTGGAGAAGTGCATATTGGACCATCTAGCCATATTTATAGCTTTAGGTTTGAGGCTAAAAGGCATGTTTCAGACATGGCAGAGCTCTTACTTTGATCTACCCTGCACTTGTCTGTCTGTGTGCCATTCAATAAAAAGTGAAGGCCCTCTTCATCACTGAGATCAGGAGATTGTACTACATTTGGAGTATTGTGATGCAAATAGCTACAGACACCATCACCTCACAACACTGCTCTGTGAGACACGGGCCCAAATCATTTCTCTCTTATGTCTCCAAAATGAAGACTGCTTCAATAGTATAGCACTTACAGCGGAGGAAATGAATATTTTATCCCTTCCTTCCCAGGTATATGGATGAGTGGGTGACATTGACAGAAATGTGTATTAAAATTTATTTGGATATTAACTAGTGCTGTCAAAAATATCACACTATTAACAGGTTAACGTAAACAATTTTAACGCTGTTATTTTTTTTTATTGCAAGATTAACGCTTTGTGACCTAGTGAAACTACAGGTTCCAGCTGTAAACAGGAAGGAAAACAATTTGTACGAAACTGAGAAGTCCCGGTTGGAGGAGGTGGGCCAAAAAGCACAGCACGGCCGCCCATGCACGCACACATGCACGACTTCACCACACAAGACCTGCACGCACACCGATGCCACACACGCAAGTAAAACACGAAAAAAAATCCGCTCCAAAACATACGGCGAATCCGTGCCCACCCCCGACAAGGACAGCGACAGAAGCCCCCGCCTCTCTCCCCCAGGCCGCCCCCACTCCCCCGCACCGCCACCACATCCACAAACCCACGGAGGAGCGCGCACCTCAGCAGGACCCACATCGGTCCCACCACTCAATAGACACCCCATGCCGCTGGACCCACCCTCTCCGCCAAAAGCGCCAGCTCCGACTTGCGACATGCAAACAACAACATCGGCCCCGGCCGACCGCACAGGTGCAAACGCGGGGCCACAGAACCCCAGGCAACCACGCCCGAGCACGGCATGGCCCAAAAGTCCCAGCGCGTGTGCACCCTTGGTACAGCAGGCGCTGGGGCAGACAAACACAGTCGCACTAACTGGAGATTACTGGACGTCCCTCAGTAATGAGAACTACCTCAGGGTCACAGCACATTATTTCACCCACAGTGGGAACTTCAGTCGCTTTGACTCTTATGAAGACAGAAGAGAAGCACTTCACTCACACTGATGCAGAGCACTTCATGAAAGTGGAACATGAGAGTGGAACGAGACACAAAGTTGTCTCACTAACAATTGTTATGGTTTGCAATAAAAAAATAAATAAAAAAACATTTGCACAAAGCAAGCCTATCCACTTTTCTATGTTGATAAGAGTATTAAAATTATGATTCAAGGGACAAAAATGTGCGATTAATTTGCGATTAATCGCAATTAAATATTTTAATCAATTGACAGCACTAGTATTAACCTGATGACAATACTCACATGATGTTTTTGCAATCCATCAGATAAGTACCAAAATGGTTGTCAAAAAACACAATATTTTGTTATGTGTAAGTAACCATGTTTGTTTTTAATGTGTACGGTCTCTCTGAGAATCTGCCCTCTGAAATCAAGGAGATAGGATACAGTTCCAGATCCACTCGTTTTTGCAAAGTTATTTTGTCAAAGCGTATGATTCTGGCTGGCCAGATAAAGTATTAACCACAAAAGTACATCTATAAAACAATAATTATCTCGCACACATAGGTGCCATAATGAATCATCTAAATGCATTTCAAAATATCACAACTCAAATGGTGTGTATATTTAAAAGCAGAAAAATGTTAACTATTTTTAAGCAGTTCGATTGATCTATGAAACAGCAGGTCTTCGTTTTTCTTACATGACAAATCCCCAAACCCCATGGTTCCTGCAGTGGCCCAACCCAAATGTGACCTTTTCATTTTCATTGGTAGTATATCAGGTATATACTACTGGTATAACTAGATGAATGTCTGCATTTGACATATGATATTTGGCTAGCTGTGTAAAACTATTACAAAAGTGTATTTGCAATGTCAGCCCAGCTCAACAAATACTAAAAGAGCATCTGGCCTTTTGTGAATATTTACCTTCTAAAAAATACTAAAACCTGTAAACATTTCTATATTAGATGACGATATTGAACTGTAGACAGGAAAAGAATCCACACAGAAAAGTCACTGCTGAGACTCTGTACCTCTGATGGGCTATTAGTTATTCTAGCTAACAGAAGCCCCATTAGCTTTGCCATTTAACCACGTTCTTGCACCAAAGCCACAAGATTGATATGCCGACCATCTCGCCTCCAGCTTCACTTTCCGCGTGAGAAATGCCCTGCCACACAATCTGACAAAGAGCTCATTTACCTGTTGTACATGGAGAAAAGTGTGCGTTTGTGACATGGCACAAGGAGGGAACAATGTCAAGATATTATCACTACTACTACTACTACTACTACTACTGTCTACATTTTTTGGCCATGTAGTATTCTGCAAATGTTTTAGACTGTAACAGAGATGGGTAGCAGTCGATTACATTTACTTGAGTAAGTAGTAGTTTTCTGACACCATACTTCTATAAAGTAACAATACTCAACTTTAGTACTGACAAAAGCTTTATGTTGATGATAATAAATGATTTGAATATTTGCACTTCTTACTCTTTACCTTCAGATATGATTTTTGCTTATGATTTTTGCTTGCTTTTTTGTATTGTTTGTCTATTCTTTGAAAATACTGTGAATCTGTGCATTATTTATAGTTTTGTCTGTTTATTAGTTTAATTCACTCATAGGATTTTCAGACAACATGAAAATCCTATGAGTGAATATACACTGGAATTTCATGTTGAAAAACAACATGAAATCCCAGTCTATTTCAAACCCACAAACACTTTAAGACAAAAGCTGGTCCATCCTAAGGACAAAACACCGAGCCACAAACAAAGCAATGTGCTCTACTCCATTCAGTGTAGTGAAGACTGCAGTGAGCGCTACATTGGAGAAACAAAACAGCCACTTCACAAAAGGATGTATCAACACAAACGGGAGAGCCAGAGTGGACCTCAATCTGCCGTACATATCCACCTAAAAGCCACAGGCCACTCCTTTGAGGACAGTGAGGTCCAGATCTTCGCCAGAGAAAAGAACTGGTTTGAGAGGGGAGTTAAAGAGGCTATTTTTGTCAAGAAAGAAAATCCTTCCTTGAACAGAAATGGAGGTCTCAGACATCATTTGTCTTCCATTTATAACTCTATCCTCAAACTCAAATCAAAACAAGAAAACAATAGGAATAGCCAGGTCAGGTCCAGAGGTGTGAAAACACCCATTATGGCCCTGAATGGTTATGCTAACAAGACCCCACACTCAGTGCATATTCAACAGGCCTAGCTAACTAACAGAAACTGTAAACAAATAAGTGTGGTAGTCTCAAAGTAATTTCATTGTAGTTAGCTCTTCCCTTCAGGCAGATATAAAGCAGTGTCCACCAGTATCTGACCAGAACTGAAGAAGCAGCTTGGATGAGCTGCGAAACGTATTCGACCAAATAAACTTTCGTCCAGTTGACAAACTGAATTTCTCCTTTTGGCATGAATTCTACCTGGACGACTGAGGGATTCTACACACATCTTGAGAACAACTACGAGCCAGCCATCGTTGGACTAGTAAGAAAGCTGGAAAAGGACACAAAAATGTTAGCAGAGAAGAGGAATAATTTACGCTTTAACCTCAGATGTCAACAGAAGCAACTTATTCCCAAGGCTTTGCAGAAGAAAGCACCAGAACCAGGGCATAGGGCAGCTAGGTTAACCCACTGTTACCTGAGAGGGATGCTCAGCCTTTGAATCAACCATCTCAATTATGACATTGAAAACTTAAAATTTGAAATAGACAGCTTACTAAACAGGATAACTTTTCTAGTCCCAAAAGAAATGTTTCGAAGGATCAACGACTTCATAGCCACGGGTCAGTTGAGACAACACAACAAAACCAAAGAGTGGCACATTAGGAAGTTTATGCAACTCTAAAATCAATATCACAGGAACAGAAACCACCATTAGGAACAACAAGCTCACGGAGACAGAAGCTGAAGACCTTAGACTGAAATTAACAGCTGCCAAACCTCCACCCTCCAATGTAACACCGGAGGAAAGAAAGGCCATTGTTGCTTTAGAGAAGGACCACAGCATCAACATCCTGCCAGCTGACAAAGGGAGAGGCACTGTGATCCTGAACTCAGCTGATTATGAGGATAAGATGAACAGCCTACTCAGTGACACCGCAACCTATAAATTACTAAAACAAGACCCCACCAATGTGTACAAAAAGAAGATCACTGATTGCTGGAAGCTGGAGCTGTCATTGATCGACAGCTATATCACAGACTGTATCCTGGTGACTCTATCCCTTGCATCTATGGCCTCCCAAAGATTCACAAACAAGGAGTACCACTCAGACCCATTGTATGTAGCACAGACTCCATCACGTACAATGTGGCCAAACAACTAAAAACCATCTTTGCTCCTCTGGTGGGTAACACGGAGCACCATATTGAGAACACAGCTGAATTTGTGAACAAAGTCAAGCATCTCCAGTTTGACCTGGATGAGACAATGGTTTCCTTTGACGTGACCTCTCTTTTCACTTGTATCCCTACATCGGTAGCGGTGGAGGCAGCAAGAAGGAGACTACTGCAGGATACCAAGCTAGAAGAGAGAACCAAACGTTCACCCGACCAAATCTGCCAACTGCTGGATATTTGTTTAAATACCACCTATTTCCAGTTCAGAGGAAACTTCTACAGGCAAATCCACGGCTGTGCAATGGGCTCACCGGTCTCCCCTATCATTGCAAACTTATACATGGAACAATTTGAACAGAGTGCCCTGGCCTCATATCCAGGCACTCCACCCACGCACTGGTATCGTTATGTTGATGATAATTTTTCAAAAATCAAAATTCAAGATTTGGAACCTTTTACTGCACATATCAATTCTGTAGATCCAAACAACTCACGAAGATGCCATTGTGTTATACATTGGATTTCTTAGGCTGTGCAGTAACGATAGGAGAACACCGGGGACTCCAGGTAGAGGACTTCAGGAAGCCCACACACACTGACCAATACCTGCTTTTTGATTCACACCACCCACTGCAGCACAAACTTGGAGTTATTTGGACATTACGACACAGGGCTCAAGTGGTTCCTACAAGCAGGAATATTTTAAAGTAACAATACTCATACTTTGAGTACAAATCTTGGCTACTCTACCCACCTATGGACAGCGATCATTGCTGAAAAATCCCTATGCTACAGACAAACTCCACTGTTCCCAGATTTCCTCTATTTCATTCTTACTTTACTAATATTAGAGTGTGAAATCCTTGACATGTACCCTTTGTTCCCTATCAGTTAAAAAACCTTTCTATTCCAGTCACAAGACAACTAAAATTGATGTTGAAAAGATGTGCTGTAGCCAGGATACACCATAATGTTACATATCAGTTTTATCCAGCTTTTCTACTACGTTTCAGACATGATCGACCCAACACAATGAGACATGTCAAGCTCTGGATATCGTCTTCAGTTGAGGACAGTGAGAGAAAGTGCGGCCTGAGTAACGCTCAGTACACGGCCTTTTTCTGACTTAAGACGTATAATACAATGATTTATAGAGTCTGTGTAGAATATAGGAAATGAGTGGTGTGGCAATGCAAGATAAAACTTCCCTCTGAGAGCAGAAGCGACAGACAAAGAGTGGGAGAAAGATGTCGCACTAAAATGTCTCCTAGAGGTATAGCCGCGAGAAATTTTCTAACACAATTGTCCCTACCAAACCTGTCCTTAATATCCATGTTGACGAGAAGCGAAACAAGCAGTACTGTGCAGTGGAGCTACTAGATATAGAGAGGTCATAACTGCCTATGCAAAGTTGCTGGTTTGAGTCCCAGTGTTCTTGATCATACAGTCATGTCCTTGGGCAACACACTCCACCCACTGTGGCTTTACTACAGGAGTGTGATTGGAGGTACCAATCCAGCTTTTTCATTTCTGATACTGATTCTGATACTATAGTTTTAAATATCAACTGATACCAGTGTAGAGACTGAAAACAGCATTTATTTCCTTAAAACAGAAATAAAAGAAGACAAAGCTGATCCAAATGTGTTATGTAGCCATTATTTATCACTCTAATAACCACTTAACAACTTAAAAGTTCAAACATTAGGGGCCGACTATGACCTGTAATCAGTCTTATTACATAAATTTATATGTTCAATCAGGCTGAACCTATATTTTTGAAGCCGATATCTGATACAGCAACTTTTTCGGTATCTGCACCGATATCCGTTACCAGTATCAGATCGATGCATCCCTGGAGGTGGTTTGAGAGCAGAATGCCTACTCCAATGACAGTGTCTGGCAAGTTGCTATAGGGAGAGCATCTGATATAAAACAAACAAGCACTATATACATTTTTTCTGGTGGAGGGTCTGTCACCTGCAAGCCTCTCTCTGATGTTATTGCTTTACCTATACTGGCATTTAGGCTTGTCAAAAGTATTGAAAATCAGATACTAATCAATTATAAAACTAGTATCAAGACTAGATATAAGACTAGATGATAATATAAAAGAAATTACTATTATTTACTTCTGAAAATTGATATTCTATGGTCTAAAGAAAGAGAAGATTTTTATCATTCTGGTATTGGTATTGGAATCGGTATTGAGTTTAAAATTTTAGTACCATAACAACACTAATAGCATTTAACTGACTTGGTAGGTCATGCAGACAAGTCTTCACACAGACAAGCAGATCAGTATTTTCTGTATTTTTTATAGTATGCTTGAGCCAAAAAAACATGATAGATCAGTGTATAATCTCATACTGTGGAACATTGAGCAAAGCATCAACATCATGGAGCCTTGCCTCTAACTGATCCCCAACAGAAAAGTTATATAATGGCATATTTCATGTTTTTTGTCTAGTGCAGCCCAGGTTTTGTTAAATTAAAAAGGAAAAATACAAGACCGTAAAAGTCAAATTAAACGCAAGTAGATTGATCTGTCTCAGTGTCCAATGTCTCAAAGCAGTTCTGTTCAGGGTGACTCATGTGAAGTCCTGCTGCCCCGAGCTTGATTCATTCATTCATTTTCTCCAGCTTATCCTTATTCAGGGTCAGGCCGGCTGGCACCTGTCCCAGCTGACGGAGTGTGTGAGGGGGGCACAGAGGAGGAGGCGGGGGGCACCGGGACAATGGACAATTAATCGAGAGGGCTGACACTGTGGGTACAGCCAAACTCAAGGCTAAATCTGTTCCGCTCCTATCAGAGGGGGGCAGGGTATAAATGTGGACTTTAGTGAAATAAGCTACAACGAAATGTGTTTGAATAAGAAGTAGTAAAGGTTTACAACATCTAAAGTTTAATAAGAAAACATGACTACTTGAACTACTGCTAATTACTGCTGCTACTAACATCATTTCCGTGACGCTGCTTCTACCACTAATGCCACTGCCATCAAGGTCAAATAATTTAACAATAGCAATGTAATACAATGACAGAGTGAAAGAAATGTTATTTAAATAGCAAGTTACTTCCTACTTAACCTATTCTATTAATTATTGTGTATGAGGACCTCAAAAACTAATGTTGTAAGTATAGAGCAGTGGGTGATGGTAGACCTGTCAAGATAATTACTATAATTAACTTATCATTTTATATATATGAAAACTGCAACATTTTGGGGCTTGTATTTGTCGTGTGTACAATTTCTTCGCAAACATGTGGAGATTTTGAATATTTTTGTTGTAATAAAAATAGATTAGAACTGCAGAACATTGAATAAGTGACTTACATGGCTAATTATTGGTTAATTTTGTTATGTATTTGCTGTAGCCCATGCCTTTTAATGATACTGTTTATTTAAAAATCATTTACTGGGATTATCTTGGTTTATTGTTATTGAGTCAGTAGCATAAAGAAGTTTCAGTGTTATCATTTATTGCAGAATATCTCTGTAGCAATATATCATGTTTCAAAATTTGTTATCTTGACAGGCCTAAGTGATGGGAGATGGGAGGGGTAGGTAAAAACAGAAATGTTCAGAGTGCTCAAATGCAGGGTGATACAGGATTACTCAAACATGTATGAATCAGTAGGTCAACATACAGGTTTGTGTATGCAAATTGTTGGGAATACCATTATGGATAAAAGCTCATTAAAGTCTTTTTTTTTTTTTAAATCTGTCCCCTTTAAGCATAATACATTCTATTAAAACAATTATCTTCACTAATAATTATTAATTAATGAATTAATCATTGCATTTATATAGCGCCTTTCAAGACACCCAAGGAGCTTTACAGTTCATTGTTCATTGGCTCCACACTTGGTGATGGTAAGCTACCATTGTAGCCACAGCTGCCCTGGGGCAGACTGACAGAAGTGAGGCTGCCAATCTGTGCCATCGGCCCCTCCCCACTATTTTGCACTGCCTTCCAAAATCATTAGAAATCAAGTCACTAGCCTGCTTGCCTCAATTTCTCAGTAAAACACAGAGGGAGCTACAATGTCTTAGCTAACATATCACAACATACAAGACAGCTCAGGCAGCTGCTGGGTTCACCATGGGGACATTGAGCTGTTTTACATGACTTTAGTATTGAAGGCAACAATTTACACTGACATTAAACAAAATTATAGGAATCAGTCTGAATGCTTTGGCCTGTGTTTGGCTCTGTTTTGTAGATGTGGGTTAATTTAGGTCAGTAAGCCACAGTAAGTTCATGAGGACAGCATTTACACTCACACCAAGAGTCTCATTTGCTGTCGCCTAGAGCTCGCAGAGGCAGTGATTTATTGTTTCTAGACGACTTCTCTTAGAAAATGACACTATACAGAAATAAGTTGAATAGAACAGCTAAGTGTGTATGAGTAAGTGGACTATAAACAGGAGTTTGGCTGGGCAAGAAGGAAAAGCTATATAAAAAGTGGGATACACTGACAAAAATGGAGCAAATAGAAGCATGCCAGTAACAGCATTCAGACAATATGATGTAAATATAATAGAAACATGTTGTCTGTAAATGTATGTGTTTGTATTTGCATTTTGTTTTTGTCTTCATTTTTTTACAGGCTCTTTTTGCTGCAACATTGATTATATTATTCAAATTTCCAAAAAAGTTGCCCACCTCCAGGCCCTATTAACCCTAATTTCATAGTAGTTAGTCCAGTGCCATTATTATTGTATCATTCATATATTATTTTCTAGTGTCTCCATTTGTGCCCTGACTGAGTTCTGTCTTTAGTTCCATCCAGGCATATTGAAGTTAAGCCCCAGTCTATATTTAGTAAGCTTTTTGTTCTCAAAGAAAAACTAAATATAAATGTTTTGTTTTTTCTGTTTGACAAAGACTGTGATGGGCAGGGGAAAGCAAGCCAGGCAAACATCCCAAACAAATGGACAAACCAGAAGGGGTCGTGAACTTTTGTGCTTTGTGGTTTTGCAGTACACAACACAGCATCCAATATTTGAGATTTAATTTGTGCTGTTAAGCTGAAACTCATTCTGGCCAATATAACTTTACCCCAAAAATCTCTGAACAGCATAATGCAGCCTGAGAGCTATTCCTGCAGTAGAGCTCCATTGCCAAACAGGGATGAGTGCATAATTTATCTTTTATTTGGCCGAGGGCTTTTATTACGCTGCGTTCTGCCTGCTGTGACTGCATGAAGTCAATTTGAACTAACTAGCGAGTAAAGCCTTAAACACACTATCCCTCGAGGTGGGGAAGTGGATGGGAATACATACATAGTTAGTTTATATGACTCTCAATATTTACAGATGCACAACTACACAGAGTATACAGTAATTCTCACAAGACACAAGACAAACGCACAAGGGATGGCCACCTGCACAGTAACTGGAGCCCATACATCATAATCAGGACAGATGGTCATTTGAGAGCAATTAACCAACTGGCTAATAAAATGCAGGGCTGTTTTATGCCAAAAAGGAAAGGTACATTTCATAGTTGCTTGAAAGCCATTTTATTTTGTGGGCAGAAAAGCTGTTGCTACACTCCAAGCTGATGGTGTGTATATTTTAGCTGTAAAATATGATTCAGAAGAGCAGCTGGGTAATCATATGGAAACAAATAGATGAGGCATATTGCAAATACAGTCACTGTGCATGGAAGCTCCTTACCAGTGGTTCTCAAACTTTCTGAGAAGAGCCGAAACCAAGATTAAACCAGGCCGGAAACCAGAATTAATTAGGATAGACCAACCTACACTAGGACTAAACTAGCAGTATTCTTTCTAGATGTAAGTCTGTCTTAAAAGTGCACTAAGTAATTTTTCTGCCAGAGGCTCCGCCAAATTATGTCGACATGGAGATGCAAGGCCACTCAAAGCAAGAATGCTTTTTATTTCAAGATAATTTTGACCAATAAACACACTTCATGATAGATTATTTTAATTCCATACTGAAGAACATTACAGGAAAAGCAAAAACACTGTCCTCCAGAAAAGTTACATAGTGCACCTTTTAACTAACATTAATGAAAACTTTAAACCTGACCTTAGTCAAACTAGGAGTGACAGGAGTTAACAGCAAATAAATCAAGCCAAATCCAAACTGAATGAGGACTTAACTAGGCAGTATAACTATAAAATGACCAGACCAGCACTCAAGCAGTCCTGAACAAGAAATCTAAATAAGCATGTGACTCAAACATAATCAGTAACCTATTTAAGCCAAAACCAGGGCTAATGTGATCTTAATCCTAAACATGGACTGAGTGCACTTATCTATAAGATCAAACTCACCAAAACTCTACAATAATCTATTTCAGTTTTGTAGTGTGAAAAGTTGCAAACAGCGGTGGAGCCTTATCACAGTTTGAGAACCACTGCTTTGTACACACCAACACAGACAGAGGAGAAAAGAAAGTCAATATCTTTTTTCCTCTTCCACAGATTGTTAGAAAATTTACCTCTCATGCCGCGCAGTGGAAATGGATTTTGGAGTAGGGGGGCAACGGTCATACCTCACATTCCCTGGAGCCTGAGATGGTGTACGTGTACGGTCCTGTCCCGTTAACCAACACGTCCATAGTCTCTGAGTGGGACGGCTTGTAGTCCACATAGTACTCTTGCAGTGGGGAGCTTAGGGAGCGCTCTGTTTCTCTTGTCTTTTTCTGCCTCTTGTTAACCGCTGCTGAACGCTGCTGGAGTTGTTTGATACTACTGGGATAGCGCTTCCAAGAAACATAGATAACAAGGAGAATTATAGCCACCGATAGGAGCAGGGCCACGCTACCAGCTATGATCTTGTGGAAGGACACAAATTCGCTGTCGGGTAATGGGATAGTTGGGGAGGCCTCGTTGGGGCTTGGGGTAGACGTAGGGGGTGCAATAGAGGTGGCTGTCCTGTTGGAGAGAGGCGTATTATCCACAAAAGGTTGAGTGGGCAGAGGCACAAGCTTGGGTTTAAAAGTGCTCGTGACCGTTGTGGTTGTGGTGGGGTTAGGGCTTGGAGTTGGTCTGCAAATATTGTAAGTCTCCACAATATCGCTCACTTTCTCACCTTGGGATTCCTTCGGGTTGGTGCATATCATAGCGGTTTCCTTGTTACCCTTAAAGGTCTTCAACCAAGCCGCAAGAGGGCAAATGTTTGGGTTACAGTACCAAAGATTCCCGGCTAGACTTATGGTAGTGAGAGAGATCCAAGTGTCCACGGTCTGCTGCGAAATGTTGGTGAGTTTGTTCGAATCCAAGTTGAGAGTTTGGAGATTTGGGAGGCATTGGAAAGTACTCGGGTCCAGTTCTTCTAGTTCATTTCCAGAGAGGTCCAGCTTTTGCAAGGAAGTCCACATCCATGGCGGGCCCTGGGTTAGCAGTCTTATCCGATTCCACTGTAGGTATAGTGCCCTCAAGTTGGTCAGCCTTGGAAAGTGTGCCAGATTTATTTTGGAGAACTGATTGTGCTCCAAATGCAGTTCAACTAGCTTAAGGAGTCCAGCAAAAGCATTCCTCGTCAAGCTACGTAGTCTGTTGTAGCCAATATCAAGAAATTCCAAGTTGCGACACTCAAGGAAAACCTTCATAGGGATAGTCTTTAAGGAATTGGATCGTAAGTGCAAACTCAACAGTTTTCTTAAGCCCACAAACTGACTGGGCTGGAGAACTTGGAGCTTATTATAAGAAAGGTCAAGGTTGCGCAAATTGGGGACGTCATGAAAAGTGTTATTTTTCAGAACCGTGATTTTATTTGAACTTAAAATGAGTTCTTTGAGTCTCCGGATACCATGGAAAGCCTGTCCATCCACAGCGGTGATGTAGTTGTGGTCAAGATAGAGCCAGACTAGTTGGCTCAGGCCGGCAAACTGGTGAGAGCGGAGGTTCATGAGGCTGTTGTAGCGCAGGGACAACCCTTGTGTGGTGACTGACACGTTCCTGGGCACGTCTCGAAAAGCGTTGGACTCGCAGTAGATTATTTTCCCATCGCATCTGCAGCTTAGGGGGCAGGGGCGCTCCCGGGGGCCACTGGGGGCAGCAAACAGCCAAGCGGGCACAGCCAAGATGAACACAAGCCATCTGAACAGCACTGCCAGCCCTACACACACAAAGAGAGAGGAAACTAATTTGGTGAAGAAACCTGCACTCAGCATTCACAGAAACAAATGGAACAGAGTAGGCAATGAAGCAGGAAATCAAATATTACAACCAACCAGCGTCTCTATAGCTGTGAGGCGCCATCTGCATACTGCCAGTGACAAATAAACACTTGCATAAAGTCGTGTTCTTGAGACATGGCAGCGGCTAAGTGATAACCGGGAGCATCAGGCGTGATTTGTCACAGAGTTGGGGGAAAAAAGTCCCTCTCCACAGCCTGCAGTCATCACTCAGTATCCGTAGGGGGCAAATACCAAACGTCCCCCCCCCCCCCCCCCCCCCCTTTTTTTATTTTTTTTATTTATTTATTTATTTTTTTTAAAGTTAATCTAATCAGGAAATCAGACAAGACTTCAAACAATTCCCGTTACATTACTTGAGTCGCACTTACCCATATTGGCACAGTGTCTTCTCCTCCGCTGCTTCACGGCTGGCTGTTGCATGCGTCCCAGCTCCACATGTTAGAAGCACTCGGCGTTGCGTCCAAATAGTTGGACATGGACCCTGGTACAACGTGTGCGCGCGCCGTGAATACAGCCTCTTTTAGCGCGATGCTGCAGCCCGGGTCCCCCCTTCGCGCACACAGCCACACACCTGTCGGAGATGGAAGTGGGTCCAGAGGGTGTGCATTCAACCTTTATGCCTTTAGTTTCCACAGGCGCCGTACAACAACGACTCGCTGCATATTTTAGTCTGTCACTCTGTCATCGGAGGAGTTCAAGCTTCTGTCCTCTTCAAAATCACATTGTCTAAAAGCTGTGAAAACATTTAAAACCACGAGATGCCAATTGTTGAATCTACACTGCCTGGAAGAAATATGAAAAGCATTCAAGTGAAGAGGTACAAAGTGGTCCGGAACAGGATAAGTTAGCTGTGTCCACGCCTGGATGATGGCTGAGGGGCTGAGGGAAAAGGCGCAGTCTTCAGTGGATTACGCCGGTTGACCGCGGCATCAAGAATAAATCAGTTGTATAGCAACAGGAAAGATGCTGGTGTGGGATTATGGCGAGTGCGCTGCTGCTCGTTCTTAGACCCCGTGCGCCCTCTGCTGGACATTCCGGTGCACCACAATTTGAACCCACGCGAGCAGCACGAGCAGGGAGCGTGTCCATTACGTGAAGGACAAGGTCGGGAGAAACTCTTTTCCCCTACACTTTGTAGTTTGGAAAAAAACAAACAAACAAAAAAACATGTAGTGATCGTGGAGTTTAATTGAAGAAAGCACAAATGACAGCATGTCATGTGACAGCACAAGAAAATATTAAACCGGGCCCGTTCAACCTCAGAAGTTTGCATATGCATAGCGCACATTTACTAGACATTACACAAAGTAATATAAGCGCAGACATTGATCTGCTCTAGCTGCACAGTAGGCTACTGTTGGCCTAGTTTTTCTCAGTCTTGGTCTAGTTTAGCCCGGTCCAGTGCGGTCTCTTGGATGCGTTTCAATCCTTATGGTCTAGGACTATATTTTGTCCTGCTTTTGTTCTTACACAGTCAGATCTTTTCTGTCTTTGCCACGTTTACTGGAGTCATTAATGTATACATGTTGTGTGATCACAGAAGTTGAAGGATATATAATTGAAATGAGAAAATGTCATTAAGTAGTACTGTAATGCATCAGAAACTCTTGACTGACAGTAATTCCTGGAAAACAACAGATGGTGTTGTGCTACATGTGCCTATTTTCTAAGTTATTTCGAAGTAGTTATTTTAATTAACACTATAACAACACAATGGGTTATTAAAACACACTACCCATCAAAAAGCATTATGCACAAACATAGCGTGCTTTTAAAATCCCATAATGGGGCTTTAAGTCTAGGTCAAAGTCATCACTTGTAATGACTCCCTCAGCCCTGCCTCTGAATGAGCTGCATAATTACCAGTAATAGACATTAATGAACATTTTAGTCTCCATTACAGGCAGTTTGTGACAAAAATGTGAGAACAGGCAAATAAAGCAGTGTCACCAAGTGCATCGGCAGCTCATACTGATTCTGTTACTGTTAGATCAATGGGCTAACACAAGGTGAAGGACGGACCAGCTACACTCAAACACCAGGTACATCCAGAGGACAGGCTTGCCCTAACAACTTAAGTCTTAAGCACACACAGAAAAATGACTATGGCACTTGGGCCTATACAGTATTTAAGTGCATTTTTAAACTGAAAATGAAACTACTTACAAAAGAACCTAACTTGTTCCTAAGTAAAATAATAAATTTACCTTGGTTTTAGCCTAGTATCTTTTTAAGTTACAAAACAAGAACATATTATATACAGTATATTTTGAGGCCTTTCCTCACCACCTCCATCTACACTTTTTCTTTTTACTAAGCACAATTTCACTTGGTTGACTGTAGAATATACTTTACTTGGTATGTTTGTAAATCCCACCATTATTCATATACTTCTATAAAAACAGTCTTGTTGCCTGGGGAAGAAACCTCTGCTTTTGTATTGGCTTCACTTTGAACTGAAAGTTTTTGTTCTGTATGTTTTATGAACACACATACATGAATATCAGGAGACAAATATTCTCTATTCCCTTCTGTAACACTTCAGATGCACATGGTCCCACATTGGTTCACATCGATTCCCAAAAGAACTCTGTCATGTCCTACTTTTTACAGTCACTGACAGGTATAAAATAATACATAGGAAAATGCGTGCTTGAATAATTTAGCGATTTACAGCAGCTAAGCTGTAGGTTTGATGGTTTGGTGGACTCACATACTCTGAATGGGGCCTGTACACTTACAGTGTTTCTTCGTAGAAAGTCGGCATCAAGAATTTAGCATAGATTACAATCATTCATTCTATATATAAAGCTGCAGCCTAAACCTAAGCAAGAGTTTCATAACCAGGGTTGGGGGGACCCCACTGGGTTTGTGAGCAGAGGGTACACGCAATAATTTCAGGAAAAAAAAAAATAAATAAAAAAATCTATGGTATTTCCTAGTAGTAAATGTTTTGACGTGAACATACTTTGAACATAAATGACTTTAAATTATTTTATTAGCACACTTACTAAATAATTAGATCATACATATCGGGGTACTGGAGTATGATGTAAAGGGGTACTTAGGGAACCTCTGCCCTAGGCTGTTGGTCAGTATTGTTTACTTCCTTCCTAGACTCCTAGACTCATGTTGCCCCAGCCTCAGTTGTTATAATACAGCAGGTCTCTGTGTTAACCTTGTCACCAACTGGGGACAAGACAATAAACTATAGAGATTAACAGAGAAGACAATAATGGTTCATGGTACATTTTGTGAAACACCAACAAAGACAATCATCAATATACCACCACATTTTGTTCTCCTCTAAAGCTTTGTTGTTTTGTTTTCACTTCTATAATAGTTGTTTTAAGGTGCAACTTTTCTGGTGGAGGGTCCGTCACCTTGTCTCCATCGAAATGTTACTGCTTTGTCTTAGACTTAGACAAACTTTATTGATCCACAAGGGAAATTATTTGGATACAGTAGCTCAAACATCACAATATAATATAATAACAGAGAGTAACAAAAATAGATGGTGTAGCAAAAAGAGCAAGAGACAGGTGTCAAATGAGACATAATTATAAAAAATAAATGTATATGTACAAGTCAAAATAAAATAGAAAAATAAGTAATAAACCTTAAAATAAGCTATAAAATCACAGCTATACAAGAGACAAGAACGACTGTGAAGTAGAATGTTCCAGGGTAGAGATTAAACCTGTCTATCGCAAGGGAGACAACTAAAGTCTACTTTACAGTTCAGATCTGTGGAGGGGCAATCCTATTCACATAGAGATTTATTGTAGGAAAACCTGTAATGAATACATGCTAGATAGATGTGTTAAATACATTCCAGGCAAAGCAATAACATCTCCATGGTGACAAGCAAGTGACGGACCTTCCTCTAAAAAAGTTGTGCAATGCTTTTTAACACATTATCCATAATAAGATTCTATTAATGTCTTTATAACTCACATTTTTGAACAGTCAGAAATAATACGTTGACCCTGACAATCGTGACACAAAATTTCAATATCATCCCATGCTTATACCACCAACAAGCCATATTCAGATACAACAGGAACATCATAGAGTAATTAGAGGAGGATTGAATGGCATTTTCAAACAAACTCTTTCTGAGCTACTTGTTTTCCACTTGTTTTCCTCAGCCTTATCTTGTATTACTCTAAGGTCAAACAAGCCCAGACACGATCGGAATACAACAGTGACGGATGGGCCCACATCAAAATGCCAGCAGCACAGAGCCTTTAAAAGAGATAAACTCATGTCATATTAAACAACAAAGATATCGTAACGCCATATGCATTCTCCTCACTTTGCAAATAACTCAGCCACCAAATTGCTTCCTATGAAACTTTAATGACTGTCTATGAGTGACTGAGCCCTGAATAATACAGGACGAGAAGGGCCTGCTTTTGCAATATAATGAATCCTGGAGCTAGTCGATGTAGAGGTGTGTAACAGTGCCGATAATTAGGGCATTTTAAAAAACTTGACGCAGGTCCATTTCACCTTGGTCTCCCGTAGCTGTAATTACATAGCAACAGCTAAACACTACTAAAAAGAGGTCTACTTGAAAATCTGTCACTTTACTCACTGTGTCAATAAATCACACACACAAATCAGACCAAAATGCTTTCTTTGTTTGGATTATGCAGTTGACCTTGAAATTGGGCTTGTCTTCCCTGCCGACTACTGACTGTGTCGCTGATTCAAACTTTCTCCACTTTTAAACCTGGAAGCACCAAGTAGTTTTCTGTGATTGCAAACTTAAAAATGATTCCCCTGAACCTTTGATTTTTTTTTATTTATATGCTGTTTTATTTTGGGGGTACTTCGAGAGTTGCTGAGTCTCTGTACGTGCAAAGATTGACGTTAATGATGGATACAAAAGTTATAGACTTTACACAGTTCAAGTCTAATTTATAGGTAACTAAAGGATAAATGCTTTAACTTGTTGCCAGATCAAACTGTCACATTAATGCATAGACGTTCTAGCAACTGGTCTAAATAATAACAAAACCAGGACTTGGGCAGATCTACACTTTGACTCGGAGAGATTTCACCTGGGAAACCCTGGCTCTCTTTCATACTTAGCAATGTTAAATGGTTTTGTATGGTATTATACTGCCTTATTTCAATAAACAAGAAAAAATAAAGAAGAAAAACAACAAAAGGATCTAATTCACTATGTGTAACGTTTCTGGTGGGGGGGTCTGCCAGACGTTGCATTGCATAGCTTGGAGATCTATGGAGAAAGATAAGTTTATTTAACTACTATTGTATTTTTACTTTTACATTATTAGGTATAATGTCTGATGAAGCTGTTCCCATTTTTTGCTTTACATTAGCACCTCAGTCCTCAGTAACAGGTGAAGTGGCTGTTCCTGTTACTTCATCCAACTGCCTTGTGTTTGAGGACACAATGAAGCCCGGGAGAGTGCTTTGCTGTCAGTGCATTATAAAGATATCATAACGGGCTGCTAACCATTGTGTATAGTTTCTTGCAAAAGGAGTTTCCTACAGAGTGAATAATGTCAAAAGATTCCTCCATTCATAACACAAAGAACAACCATACGCACTAGAATACCGGGTAAACAGAATGTGAACATGTGATTTTGGGCTATTTCTTGCAACATTTATGAGATTGCGTGCTGCTATTGTCTTGAGGTAAAATCTGGAATAGTGGTGGGACAGTGAGAAGTTGATAGTAATGAGGGCGAACAGGCTTGTTACGGCAGACTAGATGTGACCCTAATCTAACATGGCTCCAGAGACGTATTACTGTAGTGTGGTATATGTCTTACATCAGTCTCGGCCTCGCGAACCGTCCAGCTGCAGGTGATAACAGCCCATTGTGCCAGCGCCTCACCGTTTTGCATCAGAATCCAATTGGAAAATCACGTCTCGTCCCCAAAATGGTTTCCTATTAACACAAGAAAGACATTTGCAGTCACAGCTTGGCAGATATTTTGATCTGGAAGAGAGACAAGTGTATATATTCTATTTGGTTAATACAAAATGGATGGGGAATGTGCCAAAACATGTCATTCAATCACATTTACTATTCCCACTGTTGCATAGTTGTTACAGTTATCAAATCCAAAGGAGGCAAAGGGGCATTGTCAAGCCTGTGTTATGCAGGATGTTGATGTTTTAGGGAAGGATCCTGGGGGATTTAACATTTTTTATAGCAAAGCTCCAATTGAAATGTGAATGAGGAACAGTTCTATACACTCCTCTGATTGCCTCTGAGATTCTATGGTCTAGAAACATATATCACATACGAATTACTACCGGTGAAAATATATAATGATTAAAACCACCTCTAGTGCCAGTGGTTCTCAAACTTTTCACACCAGAAATTTATCACACATGAATTAGGGGTAAACATGGTCTAAAATTAAACTAACCCATGAATAAGGTAGTTCTGAATTATGGCTAAGGCAAATTTGTCTTAAAAATTCTAGTGGAAATCTTGAAATTACTGAATACATCTGCAAAAATGTGCTAAAGCTGTAGAGGATGTAACATTCCATTGTGCCAATATAGTCACATGTTGCTATGAGACAAAAACACAAAATGAAAAATACCTAAAAATCTCTAGTTATAAGATTACATTTCCTGCTATTGAGTTATGTTTTAACTCAATAAAACCCAGGATTGCTCCGAGAGGGATGCTAAAGGTCAGGGTGAGATTCCTGAGAAGCAGAGTACATGTCTGGGGTCCATCCATCATGTCTGCATTAGTGACAGTAAAGCTCCAGATTAGAGTTCATATACTAGTTCACATTCACCTTAACGCAGCGGGCAGGAAGCTGCAGCCGCACACTGTGAACTACATGAGAGGAAGCAAACGTGCATGTGAAACTACTGTTACTGTGATATACATAAAGCAATCTTTACAACTACTGCTAAGGTCAAGTGCTCACCACAGTGGTACGAGCTTTAAGGATTTCTGCTTATAATATCACACTATTGACTGCTGCCGTTACAACCTTGGATCACCATTGCAAAGATCAATCAGCCTATCTTTATTAGAGCCCTTTACATCACTCATGGATGACCAAAGTGCTTTCCAATAAAATCAACACAATATAAAACATTCAAAACATTAAACAGTGAAATAAAACAAATGTGTAAATTGTCACTACATTGCTGAGTGTTAAAAGGAGGTCTGAACAGAGCCTTTAGAGCCTGGATTTAAACAGGCCAAAGTCTGTGAAGATTACTACTATAAAGGTGACTAAGACTACTAAAAATGAGTTGATGATTCAATCTCCAATTCAACATACCGCTGTTGTTTTCTTGGACAAGATATATAGGCCTAATTGATCTTAAACCTCTAGTGTCCACTAAATGAATATACATGAATGGATGATTAACCAAAAGAGGAAGGACAATTACCTACAATCAATTTTACTACTACCACTAAGATTCTGCCATTATCATGACAATTTGAAATCCCAAAGCACAATTTCCTCCAAAAAAATCTGCAGATAAATAATACATCTTCTACCACTGCATGAACACTTTTTGCTTCAAATATATCCACTTCTTGTTGTCTAGATTATCTGATTCAGACATTATCTAAACCGCACCTTGGTTTTTCCAACAGAAGATAAGATGCTTTTGATGCACTGATAGCAGCTCTCAGAGACAGAGAACAACCCACCCCTCTTCTCAAATAGTATTCTTTGGCCTAAATTTCACACATGCTCCGTCTCACTATTTTCTGCACGCCCCTGCACGGTTTACCTCAGCTTTTCCTGAATGACATGTGATCTCCTGAGACATGTGCGCGAGAGGAGTTCTTTGAGGGGCAGATTTGGTTTTGACATTCAATAAGAGAAAAGTGTGTCAGTGAACGTGCTCTCGGCATTATCAGATATAACCATCCCGCTGTAGTATTAACAATCACACCTTGCCTTGATCCTGGATTTATCCCTGACTCCCACTTAGTATTGATAGCTAGTCATTGTGTGGTAAAGGGCATTTTAGATGGGTTTCCTGTCTTTTTAACTGAAAGTAGGCGCTATATCAATGTCAAAAGCTCAAAATATGTGTGCATTTCTGTTTGTGTGCACAAGGGGTTGCTGTTACCTTGCACTGAAACTCATTTAAGGCTAGGCAAGGTTCTATCTGATTACAAGCAGCAAGAACAGCAAAAATTAAAATCGGGAATCAAAAAGCAATTAGGGTAAACAGTCCCCCTGGTGTCTTTGTTTTTACTTAAACTGCAGATACATTTTGTTGGACTGGAACTCACCAATGACCAGCAAGAATCTTAATCAATGAAACGCCAGAATTGAATTGGAAAAAAACTCAGAAGAATTTGCAGACTAAAGATTTGGGGTTTGAGATGTGTGTCCCTGAAGACAAGCGCACGCCTCATTTGCCCTCACATAAACAAAATGCATGCTGTATATTACTTTAATGACTAAACAAATCTAATAGCTGTATTCATTTTAGCTGCCTTTCCCCGAGGCAAACAACCAACAAGCTAATTTGCAAATAAGGCGCAGAGACGTAGACAGCATCAACAGCTGATCAAACGCTAATTATTACGCAGCGCAAACGAGCTTGATAGCGCATATGTGTGCCTTAAAACGCCCACACGTAAGAAGAAGGACACAGAGAGAGAGAGGGATGGGGTGAGCGAGGAAAGAAGGAGAGGCAGACCGCACGTCGCGAGGAGAGCAGCGGGGAGGAGGAGGGGGGATAGGTCCACTGGCGCTCGGGAGCCCACAGAAGAAGCCGCTATTGCGCACACACACTGTAGTCCGCTCCAACTATGAAGCGCATACCTTTTCTGTGCGTGGAGAGCCGTGTGGACGGTCTGTGGAAGAACTTAAGTTTTCATTCTCTCTTTTAATTGAAGAGGAAAAGTGATGGTCGGTGCGGATGCGCGGGGAGGCTGTGTGAATGTGAACTGGCGTGCTCCCGTGGTGACAGCAGTTTAATGCGCTCCTTATCCGGCTATTTCAGAGGATTACTTTTTCCATATGTGAGGGATGGGTAAGTCATCTTTAGAAATATTGTGACACAGTTTCAACCTCTTTAGGCTAATTCATGATAAAATGCTATTAGTAATTTAATTTGTCAGACTGCAAATTAAATGACTAATATTATTCCTTTAACCTTACATTCTGTGTGGTCTGATCAATTTGCTATAAATGCAAGCTAAAAAGTGATTCATGTCTTTCATTAATTCTTCATGAACAGTTTTTGATGTGTGACATGGACATCCAGCAGCTGCTCTCCAAACGATCTCATGCTTGGAGACGACATTTCTCATTGCTTCCTTTTAAATAGTGGTTAGAGTATGATTTTTGCCCCTGTGCCCACCCTAACAGGTTCTGGGATGCTGGACTGGAGGTTGTCATGTCTCCTGGTGCAGGCAGCGGTCCTGCTCCTGCTCAGCGAGGGGGAGAAGATGTGCCCAGCCAGTTGCCGCTGTGAAGGCAAGATTGTCTACTGTGAGTCGGGCATCTTCCAGGACGTGCCCGAGAACATCACGTTGAACTGCCAGGGCCTTTCTCTGCGCTACAACAACCTCCTGGGGCTGCTGCCGTACCAGTTTGCCCACCTCAACCAACTCATCTGGCTCTACCTGGACCACAACTCCATCAGCAGTGTGGATGCTCTGGCATTTCATGGCGTCCGAAGGCTCAAGGAACTCATACTAAGTTCCAACAAAATAAGCCATCTTCATAACAATACATTCAGTGCAATTCCTAATCTGCGAAACCTGGACCTATCTTACAACCAGCTCCAGTTTATCCACCCAGGGCACTTTTTTGGCCTACGAAAATTGCAAAACCTTCATCTTCGCTCCAATGGCCTCAAGCAAATTTTTGTTCGTACGTTTTTGGAGTGTCGGAGTTTGGAGTTTCTTGATTTGGGTTACAATCGGTTGAGGAGTCTTACACGAACAACATTCTTGGGTTTGTTTAAGTTAAAAGAGCTTCACTTGGAGCACAATCAGTTTTCCAGGATTAATTTCTTTCTTTTTCCACGTCTCACCAACCTGCAGGCCCTATACCTACAGTGGAACCGCATTCGATCCATCAGCCAGGGTGAGCGCTGGATTTGGCAAAAGCTGCAAAAGTTGGATCTTTCTGGGAATGAGATACAAACACTGGATCCTGTGGTTTTTCAGTGCATGCCTAATTTACAGATCCTCAATCTAGAATCAAACAAACTCAGCAGTGTCCCCGTGGAGGCAGTGGCGGCTTGGACCTCTCTCACCACCATCAGTTTGGCAGGAAACTCTTGGGACTGCAGGCCTAGCATCTGCCCACTAATGGTCTGGCTCCTAACCATCCGGGACGCCAAAGACATCAGCATGATCTGCAGCGGTCCCAAGAGGGCGCAAGGCGAGCGAGTGGTGGACGCCATAAGGAACCACTCCACGTGCCCGGACAATGTGTTCTCAACCACTGCTCTACTTTTACTTCACACGTTAACCGCAGCTAAAAACATCACAAGCCAGCATCCCCCAACTGTACCTCCAGAGCTGGATGTTCCTGAAGCCACAATGCAGATTCTGACCCCTCCTCCTGTCTATCACATAAGCACGGACACAAAGACGACCAAAGAACAAACTACTTTTGCAAGGACCACTTTACCTTTCAAACCCGAAACCCCCACTACATTCATCCCTGAGATACAGTTCGAACACATGTCTTTCCACAAAATCATTGCGGGGAGCGTGGCCCTGTTTCTGTCTGTGTCATTGATTCTCTTAGTTATTTATGTCTCGTGGAGGCGCTATCCCAACACCATGAGGCAGCTGCAGCAGCACTCTGTCAACCATAAGAAGAGGAAAAAGACCCGCAAGCAAGAGCAGGACCTAAACTCCCAACTCCAGGAATACTATCTGAGCTACCATTCCAACTCAGAGACAATGGACTCCCTGGTGAATGAGGTACGGCCTTGCACATGCACCATATCGGGATCCATAGAGTGTGAGGTCTGAGAGAAAGCTCATTCAGCCCTTAAGAGAAGTGCAATTGCCCGGAGAGGGGTCTAAATGATGTTTTCTGTGAGCTGAAATGCTTTTTATCTCTTAATACATGGTGATGGATTTTTACAGAGCTGAAAGAAATACTTGAGGGCATTGTGTGATATAATTACGTGCACTGAAAGAAAGAAGAGGAAGAAACAGACGGGCATAGAGATATATTTGGAGCGGGGCTAATTATTGTGCAGACTGACACAGGAGCTCTGAAGGGGTCATGCACATTGGCCATGGAAGAGGACAGGTAATGACTGAGCCTGCTACTAGGGGAAACTTGCAGTGGCAGAAAGACTGGCCGAACATTATCTCTTGATATGGCCATAGACTTTTAAATCCTACAAAGGCAATTTATACAGACTGATTTTAATTTATACACTATGGCACTGGGGGAGTACGGGAGCATCTTTGGGTATATGTGTGCTGTGCATCTATCTGTGCCATTTAGTCACTGCTGGTTGTGTCCCTCTTTTAAGTTGAAATAAAATTAATTATTTGGCAACACTGCAGAATATTTACCTTACTGCAGAGTATCTACACTGAACACAATGAAACAAATGGTAACAAAATACAATTATGGTTTGATTTGTACATGCTAGAGTTGTTTCTACACAGAGACAACTATCTTCTGTGAACTTTGGTTAAGTCACATTTTGTGACTATAAAAATAATTCTTACACTATCAATACACTTACATTTTATTACAAACACGTGTCCTTATTAAATTGTTGATATACATATCAAATCTATTAACGATGTGATAACCAATTCTTTCATTTGAAGAACAGTTTTTTATCCACTGCAAATAAACAGTAAGTCAAAACCAAAAACACCAACCATCACAAAAATAAAAGTTGTAGCATTGAAAATGGAACAAAATCCATCTTTGTGCAGAGGCTAATTTTATGTTATGTCTGAAATAAATTGCTAGTGAATATGGTGGAAGAAACAAATTGTGAGCAAACTGGTGGAGTATAAAAGGTTGTGTGGCTTTAAATTTAGAAAAAGTAAAACCCTGAAAAAAGCATGAAAAAGCAGGATTATAACTTTTTATAAACTATCAAAAGCTGTACTCAAGTCATTGTTAAGAGAGTCTTCTATATCCAAATTTAATCAAGGCTGACTACATTTTCCAAGAAGCCCTCTACACAAAAGAGTTTCAGTTTAAAAGATTTAAAAACCTGTGTCATACCTTGAACTGGCATTAGACAACTTTGCATGAAAATAAATAAACCTTCAGGACATGTTTGGTTGATAAATACAAATAAACCATGCAAAACTTTTTGGTAGGTGGGGAAATACTTTTTATGTTTGTATGACGTCACTGTACTCTCAAAGGAGACATATTTTGCAAAACTGACATTTTTCAGCGTAATTCATGCATGTTTGAGCAGCCCATTTTTCTACAATCAAATTCACATTTTCCCCACTTTTCGATGACATTTAAGGTGACCATAAAGGGTAGGTCAAAATCACCGCCACAGTTTCCAACTCAAAGTCAGGGAACTTGTTTATTTTATTAAGTTGTTTTAGATTGATATAAAGAGTTAAAATGTCTAAAATATAAAATTCGGATCCACAGGTATCACACATTATAACTATTTAGCAGATGAGAGCATAATATGTCTTCAGCCTATTAAAACAATAATACATTTGACTGGGATGGGATCACTGTTCAGACCCATGTTTTGTTTTTAAAAATTATCCACTAAAATAACAAATATTTTTGTTACAATCCAGTTCTGACTGCTACACTTTTACCATTGCTGTTTGTCTTATCTCCATCATTTGCAGCTTTTCTTTCTCTTAACAACCTGCTCAAGACTTTTGCACTGTTGTATGGGTCCAGCAGAACTCAATAATGAAGATATTGACTCTCCATAATGGATTTTCTATCATTTCTGAATATGCATAATTTGTGTAAAGACTGTGAGGCATTCAATGTGATAATGATGTATGATTAAAAGAACCCGTTGAATTTAATGGAAAAACTGTGTGTTTGTCAGAATGCCATTATGCTACATACAAAAGCATCCCCCTTACGCAGGCTATGCATTTTGCTCCCAACGGCACACATTTTATTGGATGAGCTGATGTATTGGGCTATAGTAGACATATTTCCCATCACGTGTCAGTATATATAGTGTTTTCTGGCTTCATTTCGCTGTCCTCTGTTGGCAGTGTATTGACATTATTTATTAAATCTAGGCCTCTCCAACTCAGGATATATCAGCCCTGAGACACTGCCAGCCATCTTCTTTTGTGAAATAAAACAAATGAGTGGCTACATGCTATTTTATAGCTCCGGTTGTAAATTGCTTTTAATGGAAAACGGCACCAAGATTTTTTTTACGCTGTATTGAAACAAAGGCTGAATTAGACAAATTTTCTTTATTATACAATCACAAGCTTGGAAATAATTCACTTTAGCCATGGAGGAAAATGAGAGCAACATCTGAGAGACTATGGGTGTTACGGGTCATGGCAGATATGCTATTAGGTATACTTCAGTACCTTGGTCTGTCTCCTCTGCTCTGTCCTACTCACCCCTCCTCCTCTGGCCTCCATTTTGTTTCTCAGATTTTTTTTTCTCTGACTGTGAATGAGAGTAAATTAACCTGTACCAAGGGACATATGTGCATGTGTTGAGCCAGGCAGACCACTACAGCGCCTTTTAAATAGACTACAAGAGTAGATTTGTGCTCAGTAAAAATCAAAAGCTTAATTGTAATTAGTTGAGCACAGCGCTTATTTTTAATACATTTTAGAAACCTCTTATGCTTCTGATGTGAAGAGGGAGTCAAGAGCTGTAATAAAGCAAAATGGTGTACTTGCGAATAAAAATGAATGAATGAATTAAAAACTGGTTATATTTGTAGCTTATCAGGTGTCTTGCCCAAGGACTCAAATGCAGTAAATACAAGATCATTTGAGAGTAGCTTGGGAGTTATAAACAGAGATAACGGACTACATATGTCTAATTAGTACAAGTTTGTTTACCAGTGGGATCCAGAGATATGAACAGTTAGTATAATGCGTTATAGTCTATTCAAATCTGTCTATGCTTCCATTATCTCTGAAGTCGGAGATGATAAATAGAGCTACCCACAAAGAAATATCATAAAAGACTGCGCTGGACCTTGGAACAGCTATGTTATGGAAATCTTCCCATCAATAGTGAGAGCTGCAAACCGAGAATCAGTTTTTAACATTGACTGAATATATAAATGGACGCAGCCAACTCGCTAGCCACCACATTCCAAATAAGAAGTGTTCATGGAGGCACTTCCGGCTCCTTCGACTCTCTTTTCAGTTTACTTTACATAGAGAAATTGTCACTGCTCTCTCTGTCACGGCTGCTGTGAGCCTTGTAATATTGGTCTTTAAAATGTTCATATTAACCTGCTCTACACGATCCTGGTGTTATCATTTCATCATTTTGTCTGTTAATAAATTCCTATTCCTAATATGGTGTCTGGCTTCAAATTCGCCCCTGTAACCGTTAACATCATGAGCTTCATATGACTGGAACCAAACACTATGGGTGGGGTCACACTCCCTTAGTCCACTTCTTTATACAGTCTACAGTTATAAAATGACAACTACACCACATTTTATGGCAGTCAGTGTCAGTGAAAAAACATCAGACAGAATCTATGCCAAATCAGTATTACGCTATTACGCTCAATGCAATATATGAAGTCATATCAAACTTTTATTAAGTTTTATGCACACTCCAGTCTGAGGAGTGTGCAAAGACAGGTCAAAGGTCATGTGGCTATAGATTAGTGATCTCATATCATTCACCCTTTAAACATGACTCAGATTTTTCTCTCACCCTCTGGGCAGGAGTACGGCACGCTGCCAACTGAATTCATATCCATATATTTACCTCACTGTGTGCATAGTATATGATTAATTTCTCTCCAAAAGCCAATGGGAATATTAATAAGGCCATAGAAAAAAATCCACAAAAGGAAGAATGATTTGTTGACTCTACTTGTGGCACATATTGTAATTAGTGTTTGATTTGTCATATTGTGAGCGATGAAAGGCGATTCTGCAAGTTTAGCCAAAAAAAGAAGATGATTGAGCAGCGGTCAGCATAACACATGTTTTGTAGAGAAATTACAGGAGAGTTCTTCAGGCTCCCACTGAAGGCTGAGAATATGGTGTGCTAAGAACTACAAAATACCTGCTTTTAATGTGGAACTATTTGTCTGACAATACCGTAATTTCCGAACTATTGAGTGCAACTGAAAATAAGCCGCATCAACTACATTTTAAAAGAAAATTTTTTTACATATATAGGCCGCACTTGTCTATGACCCGCAGGTGTCCACATTGTAATGAGACATTTACACAGAAAGATACTAAATACTGGTACATGGTTTTCTCCGGCAGAAAGAGCCACTGTCCTGTCTGGGATCATGCCAGTGTTTTGTTGGATTTCAGCAGATTTCAGGCTCCCTCAGGCGCGGGGTTAGTTGTATCGATCAAGTATAAGTGGATGTCCGGCTGAAGTTTGAGACATTTCTTCTCATCATTTACGCACTCACCTGCATTTAGCACATATGGGTCATTAAGACGTATCCCACTCACTAATATTAATTTAGCATCATAACTTAGCGTTTCAACTTCATGTTAACCGCACAGACAGCGGCACTTTCTGCACTCTGGCTGCGCACACATCCGCTGCGTTGATAAACACATAATCCGTCCAAATATTAACCGCATTGTTATATAAAACACAGGGTTCAAAGTGTGAGAAAAAAGTAGCGGCTTATAGTCCAGAAATTACGGTACTCATAGTTTTCACCAACAAATTCACAATGACAATAATGAATATAACTCCTTTTTTTGTCATAAACCAATAAGAAGGTTGCACTGGTGCAGCAGCAATAAGAACAAAAGTTGAATTGACTTTTTGGGGTTGTGAGTGCAATAACCTGCCTCCTCACGTGCATTTTGAGTCAGATTCTTTTCAGCTTTCAAATGTGAGAACATTGGAACATGACCCCTTGTATGGTTCAACACACAAGCCAAGAGACCTGATACTAAAACAACAGATAACTGTAGAGATTTGAGCTGGAAAAGCTATTGAACTTGAATGCCAAATTATTTGCAAACTACAATATATAAGGTGAACTGTTTGCAGTAGTGACCTATAGAGGGCGAAGTCAAAAAGAAAGATGAGAATTATTAAATTATATGATTAAGAAATACGTCACCATTACTGCAAATATTAATTCTATAGTACACTGTGCTTACACTACTGGCTCAACAATACATACTAGCACGGTACAGGAGTTGGAGAACATATACACACTTCAGAGATGAAAAATGTCTTGAGTTAATCGAGGTCTATTGTATAGTGCCATAGGTTTCTGGTGCAGATAAACACACCCCCATAAGAAAACCATTATGTACAGCTCAAAAAAATACCACTAAGCCATATACTGTACGTACACTCTGCTAATATCCACTGTTAAACGTGCCTGTATATAAATAAATAACACAAAATAGCACATCTTTACATGTGTTTTCATGTTCTTCATTGTTGCTGTGCCCATGCTTTCACAGTTAGAGGCCTTATTCACGGACAGGGACATTTTCAAGGATGATAGTGTCAGAGAAGGTCTAAACTGGACAAAAAGATCAACAAGGTAAACAAGAGATGTTTTTCATGCGTTTTTATTAATCCGGTCTGGCTGATGTGAAATATGAACAGACCAGAATCATGGCAACAGAGTTATATGATGTTAATGGTAGTTGTAGTAATTGTAATACATAATTGTCAAACACTCGGCGCAGGGCATGTTTTAATCTCTGTATAAAATATAGTTTTGTACAAATGAGGTAGTTTGTAAGATAAGGATTTATTGATCTCACAGTGGAGAAATTCACTTGGCAAGTATGCTCTTAATACACAAGAAAATTAAAGTAATAAAAGTGTGCATGCAATCAAAAATCAAGATAAGGACCATAATGATTTGACCAAAATTGATTAAACAGTGCAAGAAGTCTACAGATATTTGCACAGTTGTGTTGGAAGGGGATAAAATGTATAGTGAATGTAGTGCACAATCCCACATTAGTCTGACAGCAATGGGCTGTACAGTCACATTATATTGTATTTTTATTCTGGCATCTAAGATTATTGTAACAATTTATAAATAACTACAATAAATAATAAAGTCATAAATTCATAATGATTTTTAGTTTATTATTATTATTTTTATTTTTTTTTACAAATGATTCTAACTTAGTACCTACATTTATAATCTGATTCATAACCCTAACCCCTTAATTAAGTAGTTATTAAGTTTGCTCTTAGTACTTCCCTTTATAAGTTAAATTAAGCCTGTATTTGAAAATATGTTACTCACAAATGAAATGGAAACTCTTCATGGATGTGCATTCACTGAAAGCACTACATCTTAGAAGAGGATATAAACAGGAGCGGTTTTCTATAACTATTTGTTCATTAGAATTACAGTAACTCTTTGTTCATAGGTTAATCAATATTATAAAGTGGTACCAAAATGAGTACTTACTTTTTTCACATCCTAAAGTCAAAATGCTGAGTACCAAGTCAATAATGTGAAAAGATTAGCCTGGCCCCAGAATCGACTCACTGAACTATGACAGGACGTGGCGAGAGAAGTTTTCCAACAGGATTGCTTCTTTAGCTTGTCTTTTGTGCGGTGCATGTCACCTGTAAAAACCCATTTGAATATTAATGCTGTACGGTCTTTGTTAGGTGTCTCTGGGGACATGGGCGACAATGGCCTCTCTTCTTTGTGTTCATTTCAAATGCAGCCGATGAAGACCTCTCACTGTCCTCAGAGCAAATCTTTACTGGGAAATGGGTACTTTCATTCAGGTCTCTTTGACTGTTTGACAAATAGAAATGATTTGTTTTCAGAAAATATTCCCTTTCAGTCATGTTCATATCCATCTCCCCCGTGCACCACTTGAAGCAGAGCAAATATGACCACCCACCCTCCTGTTCAAGTGATGGAAACTACACCTATAATTGGTAATAAAAGCTTACATATTCTTTTATATATAATTACATCTTCTTACAACATCTTTGTTCCCTTCATATTATTTGTTGTATTATTGGTAGTAAGGTCACTTGTCTTATAACAGAAATATCATCCATTATGTTTTACTCAAGACAAAATACTGTGTTGCTATACATGTCCTATACCCTGAAACCCTGCAGTCTATGAGTTTATATAGTGTGGCGTTTCCTGTCCTGAAGCACTACTCCTTCACATTGACAAAAGTGAGCTCTGCCAAGTTGGGGTCAAAGTATTCTCTAAAGTACTTAAGTGAGTTATCCAATCAGAGGACAGACGTGCTATTGTCATCATTTTCTGAGCCTGTCCTTGTGTGGAGAGGGGGTCGACGCACTTAGTTCATACTGAAACTATACCAATCAGTGAGATCATTATGGCATGTACAAGAGGCAATTCAGATTACATTTTAATAATATATTTAAATCAGTGGGGGTTAATAAATTGTAGGTTTCCTGGCTGATCAGAATAAAAGATACTCAACCAGGAGTCAGCAGTAGAATAAAGGGCTAAGTGTTGGGACATAAGGAAAAAAACAAAAAAACAAAACATAACTGGTATTCCTGGTATTTGATTTGACTGTATTTTGTCTGACTAAAAACTAATAAAAAATGTCTTTCAATGATAATTTAATGAATTACTAAATAGCCCATTTTATTTCTCTGAAGTCTGCGCCAAAGCACATGCTTTTATAGACAGAGGATGGCTGTAGACCTCAATTAAAAAGACCCAAAATGATCACTGACAATGTGAAACAATTGGATCTCGATTAGATTAAAATACTGACTAACTGCACAAGTAGGCGTTGTGCTTGTTCCAGTCAAGAGGCTGCATGAGTTTTATGGATATTATGGGTTTAACAATTAAAATATCAGAGGAAAGAATACAGTAAGAATATACATAATAAAAATCACATTATGCTGGCACATCACTGCTATGTGGTTTGGAATTGTCCTACTGTTACTGCATTTTGTACTTGGGATTAATAAAGCACTGCAAAGTATCTGGATTTTAAAATTATGTATCTGGGACATAGAATTCCTGCAAAGAAAACAGTAGATGGATAACTTTGCAATCTACTTTTGGCAGCAGGAAAAAGCTATCACAAAGAAATGGATGACACAGACTAAACCAACTGTCAAGGACTGGGCTCAAGTAACAAAGAACATTTCTAAAATGGAAAAATAACCTTTTCGTTAATTTGAAAATGGATCCGTTTATCAACCACTGGTCTAGATGGGACAGTTCTGTCAGAGAACATATGCCAAACAATGTCTAAATCTAATTAAGCAACTAAAATAG
Source organism: Taenioides sp. WSHXM2023 (assembly GCA_029959045.1). Classification (NCBI taxonomy): domain Eukaryota; kingdom Metazoa; phylum Chordata; class Actinopteri; order Gobiiformes; family Gobiidae; genus Taenioides; species Taenioides sp. WSHXM2023. The sequence continues at coordinate 13,143,167 of CM057089.1, forward strand.
AGAAACCTTTGTCTGCAAATAATGACACTTTTTGATGGTAGGTATTGGAAAACAATACAGCTATTTCTATATTACTATTGGTTCATCTAGAATACTCATGGAAGTCACACACACACACACACACACACACACACGCACACACACGCACACACACACACACACAGTGATTAAAAATGACAGAACTAATTTATTTAAACTAATTTATTTATGAAGAGCATCACTCGCTCAGCCTGATGCATTCACGAACACACTAACAAGCTCATTTGTAAATCAAATTTCCAAGGTCTATAAACATGCAGTGAAATATACGTGTATTATGTATTATGACCCATAGATGAGGACATTAAACTGTAGAGACTGTATCCACATTTCTCATTTCTCCAAGAAGGTAATTAACTATTGGCTCTTGGACATGGAAAGTCATTTGCTGACCACAAAATGTAAAATTTATAACTCCAGTATTTATGTACATTGATGTGGGATCATCAGATGATAATTTTCTTTTGTCTCTGAAAACATGCTCAATGCTGATACTGTTGAAAATGTTTATATATTTTTTTAAGTGCCTAACTTAAATCTGCACAATATAACAAAAACACAACTAGCATACAATTTGCAGACAATCCCCAAACAACCTCAGTGATTACAAAACTATTTCCATGACTTTTACAGCTGCATTTTTAGCTCCATGTGTCAAATGTCAACATTAAAATTTAAAGCACCACGCCATGATTTTTTGGAATATGCAAAGACAAACAACTAAGAAGGGAGGGAACTAAGGAGGGAACAGCTGTAGCAATCTTCCTCTGGATTGTCTGCAATCTATATTTTGTTGATTAAGATAAGATAAGATAAGATATGCCTTTATTAGTCCCACAGTGGGGAAATTCCAGTGTTGCAACGCACAGTTCAAGAACAGCAGGAAAATGGAACATGCAATAAAATCAGTAAAATATGAAAAGAAAAACATTACATTACAAAAGGATCTACCTCACACTCATATATGTGACACCCACAACTGGTTTTTATGTTTTACTAGAGTTAAGAGGAACTGTCTTTTAGCATGGCCCGACAGTACATTTATTTGTTTTGTTTTTTTCAATCTTCTAAGAACAAATTTTAATACTGGTTTAAATTAGATACACACTGAATCAATACAGATTTTTCAGTTCTGGGACCAAATATGGTAAGATGTTTTTCAGTTTCAGTGATCAGTAATTCAGCAAAAGCATTAAAGGTGCATTGTGTAACTTTTCTGGTGGAGGGTCTGTCAAATGGTATTAAACCTTATGTCTATATGGAGAACAAACCAGACCAAGTTACAGCTCAGATCTGTGGAGAGGGAACACCATTCACCATCAGAATGCATGTGTAATTGAATATATGTACAGCTGTTTAATGTCATACTGTGGAACATTCCAGGCAGAGCAATGACATATCCATAGAAACAAACAGGTGACGGACCCTCAACCAAAAACTTACATACTGTACCTTTAAGTTCAAACACTGTGAGATGTTAGTCTGGCCAGTAGTTCTTATTTGGTACCCCATGTTTGTTTAGATCAGTCCTGATACACTGTCTGTGGCAATCCATCTCAAATTTAGATCAGATACCTGTTTAAGCATGTTACCCCACCACCCACCGCAGGTATTTCTCTGTAAATGATTCAGAAGATGAGACCTCGGGAATAAATAAGTTTAAGTAAGGAGAGATAAACTCAGAGCTATAGGATCCTCTCAAGAGCATAAAACACAGCCAGCTCTCCAGCTGTTCAAAGTGCTGCAATCTGTTGGAAATGCAATATTTTTTTTAGATGTTTTGGGACATTGAATTGAAATGGTTACAAAGTGGGGTTACATGGTGCTACAATCTCGAAGCAAAAATGCCATGTGCAGTCATTTGCATAAACAGATAAGTGTCTTTTTTTTTTTTTTTTTTCAAATCGGCTGAGGTAGATGTGAGGTACCACACAAACGCATCATCCGTGCTAGAATCTGGTGTTTACACTGTAGCAGATGTTCATCAAAATGCACAGTCTCTATCAAATAAAACTGTAATTTACTTTTGTATTATAGTGTTTTCAACCATCAAGTCAAGTTTGGCGTGATGAAAATATGAACTTAATCCTTGATCAAATCCATTGAAGTTTACTTGGCATTTCACAAATTATTCGCTGCAAGTAGAGACAAAATAAAACGACTTATTTTAATATTTGAAAACAGTTTCAGCTCTCATTATTTTCAGCTTTCTTTTAAGGACAAGACAACATGCATAGAAATGAAAAAATTAGTGCTGTCAATCGATTAAAATATCAATTGCGATTCATCTCATGAATGTCATAGTTAACTCACGATTAATCACAAATTAATCATACATTTTTGTCCCTTGAATCATCATTTTAATACTCTTATTAATGTAGAACAGTGGATAGGCACCGGTTTGTCCAAATGTGGTTTTATTGCAAACTATAACAATTGTCAGTGAGACAACTTTGTGTTGGATGTTCCACTCTCATGTTCCACTTTCATGAAGTGCTCTGCATCAGTGTGAGTGAAGTGCTTCTCTTCTGTCTTCATAAGTCAAAGCGACTGAAGTTCCCACTGTGGGTGAAATAATGTGCTGTGACCCTGAGGTAGTTCTCATTACTGAGGGACGTCCAGGTGCGCGCTCCTCCGGGGGTCTGTGGATGTGGTGGCGGTGCAGGGGACTGGGGGCGGCGGGTTTCGTATGTTTTGGAGTGGACTTTGTTTCGTGTTTTCCTCGTGTGCGTGGCATCAGCGCATGCGCAGGGCTTGTGTGGTGAAGTCGTGCGTGTGCATGTGCTTTAGCCCACTTCCTCCAGTCGGGACTTCTCAGTTTCGTACAAATTGTTTTCCTTCCTGTTTACAGCTCCTGTAGTTTTTCTAACGTTACTAGCAGTGGCCACAGCTTATGGAAAAAACTAGTTCACTATGTCACAAAGAGCTTTAACCTCGCGATAAAAAAATAACGACGTTAAAACTGTTTTGGTTAACGCAAATACTGATTTGTTGTTATCATTCGTTATTATGGCTGTGGTTGAAGGAAGGAATTCTTGGTTGATTATAACTAGTATGGTGTGGTATGCTTTTATTTGTACAAGGGCAGTGTACGACAATACATTAGCCATGACAAAAGTCATAGGAGAGATGCCAGGTTATAGCATGAATGCTAATTTACACCTGTAGTCCCTTAGCAGGTTGGTGGAAATGTTGAAAATACATATTCAATGTATGTTGATAAATAGACCTCAACTTAGTTAAACAGATATTACCTAGGGTTACATTGTTCAAATACTATTCTAAAAACAATATACAACCATACACATAAGCACATACATTCTTACCCTCTTCATCCCTCCTGCCCTCTATAGCAAGGCCCAGTATATCCACACACACATTCTACTGATCACTCAAATCACATTCATGTAAGTAAACTACAGAAGAGGCTCCAAATTGATAATTTATGAATTTTTCCTATTAACCTGCTGTGTCTCGCATTAACCCCTCTCACCCTACAGCAAGGCCCAACATTCTCCTGATCATTCAAATGTGTTCACATTCATCATTAATGTGGTACACAAACTCGTTTAGAGCCACTTCTTTGTCAGACGTGCAAACATTTGAAAACCTTTGCAGGTTTGAATCTCTGTTGGCAAATTATTCTTGAGTCACAGCAACAGAGAAAAAAAGAAAAAGGTTACATTTGGAGACTGCACTCTCCATGACCCTGTTACTACTACTACTACTACTACTACTACTACTACTACTACTACTACTACCCTGTGCATAAATTCTTAAGCTAAAGGGGGTGTGGCACAATCTCAAAACTATCTTGAATCTCAGTTATCTCATAGATCTGACCAGGCATCTGACCCAACCAGCATTTACAGGATGTGATCATAACTATTAAGGATGTACTGATAGTCCATGCCTTCTTAATAAATGAATTAGTCTACTAATAAAAATGCTGGTTAACTAACACTCCATCAACCGATTAATTGGCTAAATGACTAAAGGCCCATAGCTACTGGGACAGCCCCTTTCCATTCACTCCAAATCCTCACAGAGAAATGCAAAAATGAACACAGTTACATTCTCTTCAATGACTTTTATATCTCGTTTCACTGCCTCTCAAATCCAGACAGGAATTGTATTACAGCACTTTTCCTTTTGCAATCATCCTTTCATTGTTTGTGTGATTTATTCCCCCTGTTTCGGTACCAGCTCTGCTCCTCCCGCACCAGGGAAATCAAGCAAAGGGCAACTACAATTATAAATGTATAAGATTTACAAGCTGCACTCAAGTCGTACTATGCCATAATGTGGTCTCTATGGCAACACAAATGCTACACACAACCTCTTAGGATATCTTTAAAGTTACACATGCCCAATTGTTGAGTTCTAGGCATCTGACATCTTTAAATGACAGACAAACTGAGACTGACAATCATAAATAAAGGATTACTGTGTCACTTGTCAGATGAACATAAATGAGTCCTATAATTCTTTAATAAGGCTGTGTTTTAATAAATAATACACTATGACATAACTATTTCAGAAGTGGTTAAAGTACATATGACAGATTTTGATGTTTTTCTAATTATTACATGGTTTAGTGAACTGGATAAATATTATTCATAGTTTTACATCAGTTAAGTCCAAAAATACAGGAAGAATTTAGGTTTTGGCCTTTGATTATAGCTGCTAGTGAATCATTATGGAATTACCTAGTCTGTATACACTACCAGTCAAAAGTTTGTACTCTCATTCATTGTTTTGTCTATATGTTTACTACTTCCTACATTTGATAAGAAGACATCAAATATATGTAAAAATATGTAAGTAAAATGTATGGAATTATACAACAAAGAAAAAAAACGTTTAATAAAGTTTATATTTTATACCTAAATCCTTAAATTAGCTTGGTTGGAAATATTTTGTAGACTTTTTTTGTTTACTAAATCATTCCATACACCTTACTTCATATACTGCATGTTTTTGCCTTCTGTATGTATATAGAATGTAGAAAGTAGTAATTCTATAGAAATAAACATTGAATGAAAGTGCGTCCAAACATTTGACTAGTATATGCCATATCTGCTGCCCACACATGTCCAACAAAGAATTCAAATGATAAACTTACCAAAATAATAATAAAAAAAAACTCAAAGAAAAAATGATTTGTCAAATTTGTAGTCTTACCTGTCAATATGCTCTTTAAGAAATAGTGTTCCGTCTTACATAAAAGCATCACCTACATGTGCTAAAACTTCACAAAACTAAATAATTTCACATACTATTTAGATGCTGCAGTGTCATTTGTAACTACAAGCTCCCCGTCCAACCAAGAATTAAAATGATAAACTTACCAAAAGAAAAAATTAAAAAACTAAAAGAAAAAAATATTAGTCAAATGAGTATTCTTACATGTATATGCACTATAAGAAGTACTCTTTCATCACGTACATGTGCTAACTTTCCAAAACAAAATAATTTCACTTACTGTTTAGATGTGCATTTGTAACTGCGAGCTCCCCGATACACGGCCTTACAAATCACTGTAACTTATTGCCCGTGTTACATCTTTTTTCCTGCTTTGGGAGGGTCCAGTTGACAGGCGTCCCACAGGCTCGAGGCTGGGCTTTTCGTCTGCCTGGTGAATGATGGTGGCATTAGGGGCAGTAGAGGCAATCGGAGCGCACGGAAACATCCTAATAAAGATTAAAAGTGCCAAGCCTGGTTTTATTACTTAGAAGATGTTAGTGGCTGTTAAAGGCAGGGTAAAACTGTGGTGGAAAGAAAGACTACTGAAGATGTGTACATCATCAATATCATCTTTGCACTGTTCTTCTTATGATCTCTTGTATATTGCTGAGATATTTTTATTACATATTTCTATTTTATTTTATTTTTACTTGTACATATACATTTATATAAGTACGCCTTATTTGACATCAGTCTCTTGATTTTTTTATTTTTTTGTCTTTGTTATTATAATATATTGTGATGCTATGTGAGCTATTGTGTCCAAATAATTTCCCTTGTGGATCAGTAAAGTTTGTCTAAGTCTAAAAATGTACTCAATAACAAAATACTATTGTTGCCAAATTTGTAATATGCATGAAAATACTACTCAAAATACTTTTTAATGCAATTTTAGATTATTATTATTATTATCATTAACAACAACAACAACAACAACAACAACAACAACAACAACAACAACAACAACAACAATAATAATAATGATAATAAAATAATAATAATAATAAAATAATAATAATAAAATAATAATAATAAAATAATAATAATAATAATGATAATAATAATAATAATAATGATAATAATAATAATAATAATAATAATAATAATAATAATAATTTTACATCAGTCTTTTATACAAAACTTGATTATATTAAACTCATACTGTTTAAAGGTTTCAGAATTAATTGTAATAAACTGCAGATACGAGAGAGGTCTGACAGCCATGCATTGGGATTATGATAGGGAGCTGTACTCAGTAACTCACATAATTTTAAATGCAACAAAGTATAATCACAAAGCTAGAATAATCCTAAATTACAAGTACATGTTTAAAAATCCACTCAAAAAGATCTGAAATAACTACTCAATTAGTAACAAGGATATTTGTAATTAGTTACTTTGCACACGTGAGCAAGAGCAGGAGTTAGAATGCCGTTGGATTAGTACATCTGAGAGGAGGCTGGGGTTTCCCATTGTTCAGATTATTCTCAGGTTGCTATGGTACCTTAGATGAAAAACCTCAACAAGGGAGAGAAGAAAAAGCAACAATAATACATCACAGAAAATAAAATAAAACTAGAAAAATTGTTATATTAATAGTGCGCTGGATCAAACCATCAGTCACTCAGACACTATACTCATACTCACTCAAGAACACAAGAAAAGTATAGAACCGTTTTAAAGCAACCATCTCTACATTTGTTTATTTTTCTAAGTGTGAAACCTGTTCCCCCTTGCACACACACATTTCCATATTTTTTTTGCTCCAGGGCGTACCATGGGCAATGTAATATAGCACTATGTAGCATTGCATTTTTTTTAACTTAAATTAATCAGTATGAAGACTATTGTGTTTGGGGAAAAAAAGCATTTAGAGAAAAAAAGCAAAGACCTGATGTCCCTATATGGGACTAACCAAAAACCAAGCCACAATCACATTCTTTCTATGGACGAATAATGAAGTATAACACAGAAAACACAGAATAGTTAATAAGGAGTACTATAGTATACCCATGTCTTTCAAAAGTCTACAGGTAATCAGTCTCATTAGGAACCCCATTACTTGGAAAATGACCTCACCTGCCACATGCTGCAATGAAATGAGCAATAAATGATTAATCACTGTACATTACAGATGTCATTATTCCAGTCTTACCAGTTATGGTGGTGAATCTATAACATCTAGGGCACAAATAGAGCTGTAAAATATGACTGTGAAAGCGCATTCACAATGTGCTATAGGTTTCCACAGGGTCATTTTGATATGAAGCAAGAGGATATAGTAGTTGTTATGCATCGCAAAAGAACATTTGTGCGAAGGCATTTCATCATTCATTCAAAAGGCTTTTTCAGTTCTGACAGGCTTCTGGTAAGTCACTGCCTTATATCTGTCTGAAGGGAGGAGCTAACTACATTGAAACTAAAACCAGAGTTGTTTACAGTGAGGAGTATCTGTAATTAAGTCTATTGAATTAATCCGGGTTTAAACTGAGCCATCATTTGCAGTTTACATGATTGTAAACTGCAAATTATGGCAGTAATTCTGAGGCCAGTGCTTAGTTCACAGTTTAATTAATGTTTTATAATTAAATCAATTACAATTTAACATTAATTTATTTTTTGTCAACTTGAGTATTATAATAATATGAGGTTATAATGTCCTTATTCTTTTCACCACGTGCCCTCCTTTTCATATTATTAAGCCCATTTTATTTTCAAATGAGGACTCGGAGGACTTGGATCAGCATGGATGCGCGCACATCACAATAGGATACAGTCTCATTAGTGCTGTCCCTTTGTGGCTGGACACTTTTCCTGGCTCCAGAGTGAAAAGGTTTGGTCATTCACTCCAGGCGCTTGTTGAAGAGATGAAATTACACAGTGATGGAAGCAGTGGCTATAGAGCAGATAAAAGGCCCCTGTAGGCCCATCACTAACACTGATGAACAATGTCTTCTGGATAATAATCCCATCATTTAAGAGCTGTCTCACGTTTATGACTAGGGTCTGCCCACTGTCGTCCAATCATCATTTAACACAGGCGCTGTTGATATCAGTGCTCAGTTCAACCGCCAGTGTCCCTTCTATTATGATCTGACATGGGATCAATAAAAAGGTAGAAACTACTGATGCGAAAGTGACTTCAACTTGAACCATCTTATAATGTACTAGTATATTTTCCTTTTACATTTGTGTTTCCTGGAAATCTCTGAACTTTAAACAGTAAAACATGATCTTGAGAGGAGGCGGTTAAGGTACACTGTATTGTTTCCATAGGGAAATCTGTCCTCTGCATTTGACCCAGATGTTGATCTAGGCTGGGTCAGAACTAGCTTTGCACCTTGGAGAAGTGTCCAGATGTCTCTACAACATGATGTAAGTCAGTGAGTTAGAGAAATTTGTTAGCACCAAATATCCATCTTTCTTAAAAGGCACTTAGAGAGTTCTAGAGTTAGAAAGAGGTCTATTTAAGATATATTATTCAATTCGTATTTGTGAATAGAAATAAAAATAAACATAAAAAGATATTACACTATTTACCGTCTTAATAAAGGATAAAGAAAATACTTCATTCATATTTAACACTTCAGATTTGAGAATGATTCAGGCTTAATTGCTACTTAAATATGGATTAGCGTCAGGAGTTAGCATTAGGGTATTAAGTGCTTACTAAGCCTGAATAATTCTTAATAAACTAAGTTGTTCTTCATGTCTTATTTAGAGTTATTGAGGTGTACTTATCAGTGCATGTTGTTTTTATTCATGGTGTAAATATGTAAGAGAACGTACAGCTAGAGCTGCTTTATTTACCAGGTTGAAAACAAACAATAACATTTAGTCGGGTGAGAAATGACTTAAGGGAGGGATGAATGCAGGTTCTTGTTGTTTGTTTGATAAAGAAAAACAACATACTTGAATCATGGGGAGGCTGGGGGAACTGTGGTCTTGAAGTTTGATAACAGTGATTTGTGGTTGCTTTATATTCTGCATGTTTCCAAACATCGACCCCTGCTGAAAATGTTCCTCGTGTGACATCAATAGCACATCCAGCCTGCTCCACTTCACTTCTGATGTTTTATATGCAGTTCAATACGGCGCCCATGTACCAATGATCGCCCTCTAATAGCTCATGACATTTAGGAAGAAACTGTCTGGCTAAACAATTAGCAACAGTCCAAATTTGTACTTTAAAGGGCGCATGTAATGTAAAAACCTTTATGAGCTTTTAACCAAGTTATCATTTGAGTAATCCTGTATTGTCCTATATTTGAAGCTTGCATGCCTACCCCATATCTCCGCCCACCCCTCTATACTTTTGATTGTTCAAAAAATTAAGAAAATTTTTAAAATATCTGAGTAAAATTCATCTTGCCCCGAGATATGTTCTATAAGTAGCTCTTGATGTAAGAATAAGTCGGCTGAGTTCTATCTGCATTTAATTATGAAGTGTTTTATTGTCCGATAATCAGGAAGCGTTAGCATGCTAATTGTTGCTTAAAGTCATGGTAAACTCCACTCTCGACTCTGGAAGTTGGGAAACATTCCTATTAACTCAGAATCCATAAGGTAAGCGAGGGATAACTTTGGACCATTTTAAAATTACCTAGTTCTGTTTTTCATAAGACTGTAAAAATCAGGTACAGTGCCTTTAAATTCTTTTTACTGCCCAGTACTATTTTTTGTATTATAGCTTTTAAGAAACAGGACTACTTAAAGACTGCCCTCATGCAACATTTATGCATAACATGCATAGAATTCTGAGAAACACTCCTGAAACCTCCATTTAGGTTCAATGCCTGTGTCTCTACTATAAATACTAATAATGTGAGTGGTCATGTATTACAAATGCTGTCATGGTCAGTAGTTTAGCTAAATCCTTGTGCAGAAAAATGCTGTACATTTCTGATGGAGCCACTTTAATCCAAGCACAATGTCTGTCTAAACACCATGCGTTAACATGCTGTCTGCATGTAAAACGTCTGCATGCAAATACATAAAATATCTAGACTGTCTGCATAGCCCATTAGGATTAACATTTATGTCCCTTATATTAAACACCACCATGTCTGGATGTACGCTTTTTACATTTCATCTGCAGTGAGGAAAGTGAAAATCATTTACTATATGTGCCACTGCTATCATTTCAATTATACAGAGAGAAACTCCTATAAAACCTTTACCAAGAACGTGAAGAACTGACGAAACTGCCAATTTGTGTCTCTATTGCCACATTGTATTTATAAGTATTTTTATTAATGAATGCAGACACATAGACACTTTATTATGGCAAAGGAAATTCATTAATATACTAAACATATGTATTAATTCATTTTATAGACAGTGCATAATAAGATAAGATAAGATAAGATAAGATAAGATAAGATAAGATAAGATAAGATAAGATAAGATAAGATAAGATAAGATAAGATAAGATAAGATAAGATAAGATAAGATAAGATAAGATAAGATAAGATAAGATAAGATAAGATAAGATAAGATAAGATAAGATAAGATAAGATAAGATAAGATAAGATAATCCTTTATTTGTCCCACAATGGGGAAATTGCAGTGTCACAACGCAAGTTACAGAAACAGTAGGAAAATAAGAGCATGCATCAAAATCAAGATAAATAATAATAATAAGTATTTACAATCAACTAAAAAACACAACACTGTAAAGCTAAAAGGCACAGGAACGTTGCACAATAAGTGTTTTTGATTCTGAGATGATTGTGTACAGTGCAGTGATGGACAGTGGTGGGTAAATAAATAATAGCAGGTAAAGTGACTTTAAATAATATTGCACATTGTTATTATTACTATGGAGATTACACATGGTTGCTATGGAGATGACACATGACTAGCATTGATCATTATACAGTCTGACAGCAGCAGGAAGGAAAGACCTGCGAAATCTCTCCTTTACACAGCGAGGGTGAATCAGTCTGTCACTGAAGCTGCTCTCCAGAGCAGACAGGGCGTCCTGCAGGGGGTGACACTCATGGTCCAGCATAGACATGAGTTTAGCCAGGACCCTCTTGTCCCCCACCTGCTGCACCGAGTCCAGAGGACAGCCCAGGACTGAGCTGGACTTCTTGATGATCTGGCATGCAGACTGAGCTGGACTTCTTGATGATAATGACCTATGATAACTGTAATAATATGCAGAGTTAGCCTGAAAGCAGGTTTTTAATTGTTAATGTTGGCCAGATGTACAGAACACATCTGTTCTCATGGTTAAGAACAGTAAATAATGTTAGTTATAAAATATCTTAACTCTTTCACTGCCAGCCTTTTTGTAAAAGGAGCCTCTAGCCTGAGTTTTTGCCTAGTTTCAACAATCTCAGAGGAAAAAAAAGGAGTGCTACAGTAAAATGTAAATGTGTAAATCAAAGGCAAGATTCAAGTCTCATATTTTTATTATTCTTTGTTCTTCCATTTGTTATCAACAGTTGAACAATATAATTTTCATCATTAAAATCCATATTTGTAATTATATTGGCCGACCTGGCAATGTTGTATTCTCACCACTAGATGCGATCTACGGTAATACTGTATTAGAACATGTTTGCTTTGGCCTGACAGAAGAAGAGCAGGTGAGCCTAAACAAAGGTCAGGTGAGCGGAGGGGAAACAGGTTTCACAACTGCCATCTACTGGTTTAAAAAAAAAACAAAAAACAACAAGATCTGTCTTGTATGTGGCTCTACTGTGACGTAATGAAAAACAGAAACAAATTCAAAGGTAAATAATTAACTTACATACATAAAAAGAGAAGTCATAGGAGTTTGTTCCTGTCTCTTGTTCCTGCAACAACAATAACATAAAGTGCTACTGAAATGGTGACGTTTTCATGGTATCAAGTTTGAAAGAATACATTTTCTTCATTTAGCAGTAGAACAATGTGATTCAACTCAACAGAGAGAAGTGTTGAAGTTTAGTCTGACAGTTGTCTTATTTCTTTGTCCAGAGGCTACAGTGACCCACTTTTCTCTCAAAACTAAATTTATAAGTTTATAATTTCCTACTGACTGCAGCAACCGAGATTTTAGAATACAACTGATGTGTACTATATGATGCACAAACGATTCAGAGAGCTTTTTCAGATGTGTTAACCTCCTACGCTGTTACACCATTCCGTAAATCTCTCAAATAAACACACTGGACATATATCAGATGACTGCTCACTTAACTCAGGCTGACCTGTGTTATATATTCAGCATCTGCTTATTCAGGTTAAGGTTCAGGCAATAGCACGAATATTCTGTCATCTTTGGTAAAGAAAACACTACTTCTACTTCCAGTACTAAATCAATAAAACTTGAACTATACCATTATCAAATACTAATATTAAAGGTGCATTGTGTAACTTTTCTGGTGGAGAGTCCTTCCTATCATCATGAAGACCAAACCAGACCAAGTTACAGGTCAGATCTGTGGTTAGGCGATCCCACTCACAGTCAGAATGCCTGTTTTTGTAGGTATTTTTGCTATAAAACCACCTGTAATTGAATAAAGGTAAGGTAGAGCTGTTTAATGTCGTACTGTTGAACATTCCAGAGCAATGACATGTCCATAGAAACATGCAGGTGACAGACCCCCAACTGAAAAGTTACACAGTGCACCTTTAAATACTACAGTTTCAACACCATAATTTGTCACTATCACTACTTCTGCCCCCCTAGTAACCACAACTCTAGTAACAAGTGTTTTTAGTGCTTAAGGCAGGGCAATTAATCCACTTTTAAAAAAAAAAATTGTGATAGATGAATATGTGGGAAAACATTTACCCCAATGAGAGTCTAACTTTAATTTTGTTTTCATAGCGCGACAACTTATCTTAGCGTGACATAACTTTTTCCTTTTTGTCAACAGAAGTGACACATGGCTCACTTCCCTTCCGCCAACGGCACTGATGCGGACATGCTGTGTTGTGTGCATCTGTGCAGCAACAAGGGAGCCAGCCACAGTTCAAAGCATAAGTACAAGAGAACTATGTAAAAATGTATGTCGAAGTAACAGAGCGTAGTCAATGTGTATTTTTTTGTTTTGTGTGTGTGTTTTTTGTTTTGTTTTTTGACTGTAAAATAAAATATTGGCCAAGTGCGTAGTGAGAGAGTAGAACATGGCAGAAAATTCAATTTGGCCAAAAAAGACCTGGGCAGTTAGGCTGTGAGGCTGGTGATTAGTTAAGATTAGCAGGAAAAAAAAAAAGAAAGAGAGAGAGAGCCAGATCACAATTCCATTTTGATCAAGTTTCATATACAACAGGGGTCTCCAACCTGTAGCTCACCAAGGAATATCTGAATTATACATATTGCGTTGAATCACTGTGTTTCTGTACAGATGCCTTCCCTGCCAGCATCTTACACAGGCAATAAACAGCTCCGGTCTGTAGATAATTTAACATCTTGTCCATTAGAACTTTATTTATATATCACTAAGAGGGTTTACTAATCTGGTATAAAACAGGATAATATTATGACCAATTACAAAAGCTGACAAAGAGAAAGAATTTAGCAAATCTTTAAAAATGGGGGGAAACTGACACTTTGACTCAATTTATTCGAGACGAGACACTCAAAAATTCAGATCAAATTGCATCCATCTGCGCAAACCAACTTCCATCTCCCCCTTTTTATCACCCATCTGTCACAAAACTGGCTCAAGGTTCAACCCATTTTGCAACAATAGTTTCTAATAGACAATGGATGAAAAATGTAACCAAAATGAAGACTTAAACAGTAGGGATGGCCTAATATGGATTGGGGTTTTTGTGTGTGTGTGTGTGCGTGTGTGTGAGTGTGTGTATAAACATGAGGCCGTATGTTTAGCCTAATTGCACTTTCATTTCTACTGTAACCCACTAGTCTGTCTAAAAATACTGATGCACTGGGGACAAAATGCGAATGATACATGGGCACACAGAGACTGGGGCAGCTTAGAAAAAAAAAAATGGTGGCAAATATCGGCTGAATTTTCAACACTGGACTGATACAATTATACCAATATTAAAGCCATACATCACCCAATCCTAATAAACAGATGTTATAATGAGTTTAACACATGCATAGAAAAAATATACCAAGTCAGGCCAAACATGTTGTATTAGTTCAGACTAAGTTTAAAACATGGCTGAACTTCAGTTCACCCTGTGGAAATAAACAATGTTACTCTACTTTGAAATGTTATTGTGCGTCCTCTTGCTGTACAAATTAGCATTTACCAAAACATGGCCAACTAGAGAAAGGAAAGAAGAAACAACAAAATAATTATATAAGGTGTATGCTATATAGCCTCGGGTATTTTGAACTCACATTTTCATTTAGCTTAGCTCAGTTGATGCACAAAGTCTCAACTGTCCAAACAAGTGCATAGTGCATAATGTGAAATTTGTAGGGAGGTTTTACTCTTGAAGGTTTTATTAATATCCAGTATTGAGCGCAGCTATCTGTCGACAAAGTCAAGTTATACAGAGCTTGAACTGGGAACAAGGACACACGGCATCAAAAGAATGCTAATTTCGCTACACAACCACTGTTATTGTTTTGATGAAAATTGCCATAACTTGAAAAATGATTATGCTTTCAGCCATGCTCGGACTTGTGTGCCAATCCATTCCACGCGCTGTGGTTCTGCAGAGATAATGTTCCTCTGAATTACTCTGTTTTTTCATTCAGCTGAGGATAAAGCCAAACATTTTGTGGATTTTCACGCAGTTTCCACAAAGCCATTGGGGCTATTGCTACTAATACTGCTTCTACTAGTACTGTGTGTGTACTATGTCCTAAAATAGTTGGTTACATTTTTACAAAACCACAACAATTGAAAACCATACTGGCTCCTATTACTACTTAACATTACACTAAACATTTTAGGTTTTATCTTTAAAGGTGCGCTGTGTCATTTTCATGGAGATCCCTGGAATATTCAACAGTATGTTAACCATTAAACATATCTATCCCGCTTTTCTTTTGTTTCCCATTTTTTTCCAGGTGTTCTTTTACAAAAATATATCTTGATAAACATGCAGTCGTGCTGTGAACAGCTGTTGAACATTCCAGGCAAAGCAATCAAATCTCCATAGAGACAGCCAGCACATCCAGCCCAGAAAATTTATAATGGATCTTTAAAGTGACATAATGAAAGAGAGAACAGGGAAACATAAACATTATACTTATTTGACCTCTATACGTTATGTGTAGCTAGAAATTACCCAACATTTTTTACTTTAAATTTTCTTTTTTAAGTACTCTGCAATCAACATTACATAATTAATGAGTGATATTTCTCCGTTGCCGTGGTAAATATTCCCGACTCAGTCGTAAGCACGTGGAGGGGGTGAGATCTAACGTTTTTTTTTTATCTGAAAATATGGTTTCCATCCTCCTCCTGCAGTCAGGCTTAGGGGAGCGTGTGTGTGTGCCAGACTTCACTGGGTTTAGCACAAGAAGCACAACTTATTGGATTAGGGGGTCCTCCGTCTATGCTCATATAACTGTAGGCGTGTGAGCGTGCTTGTATGGGGGGGGGAGCTGCATGTGGGTGGGTGGGCAGAGGGAGGGATAGAGGCTGTAAATACAGGGTAAATTCCCATTTACTTTCACATTTCATATGCAAAATGTGCTCACAGAAGCAGTTCTTTTCATGTTCACGGGTTAGGAGTTTAAGCGGACCTGAGGAGCTGAGTCCGGGAAAACCAAACCAGGCCATGGAGGTTTGTTTCACGTGGATTTACCTGTAAACAGTCACTCCACAGTCGTCCCCATGTGGGTTTTTCACAGCATGCGCCAGAGAGCACTTCAGACGCTTTATTGCACTGCAGAGATTTCTTTAACACTACAATTGTCGTATGATTTACTGACACTCATACAAAAGATTGAGCAAAAACTCAAAATGTTGCCTCAAAATAATATTTCCTCCAGAAAAACTTACAAATGAGTGAAGTGTGATGAATACATTTTTGAAGGAAAGTAAAGTACTTTTGTCTAGGGAAATAGTCTCCCTGCTGGGCTTTACAAGTGCTGAAGGGAAGTAGGCTTCTCATAATTAAAGGTTTTAAAGTGCCATACATTGTTATTGTTAAAACTATTTTATGTCACTGATACAATAAGGCTACAGCAATAGTCTCTAAATGTAAAACATGATCTAATGAATTAACACCATAAGGAAACACACAAGTATCATTACTGAGTTGAAAAGGTTAATTATTTAATGCTCTACAGCTCAAATGTTTATGAACGAATAAAAATAAAGAAAACGTTTTCCGTTAGCTTTCATTTATTGAACGAAGTCAATATTAGGGATGCACTGATATAATTCTGGTATTGGATATTGGCGCTGATTCTGAAAAAAACTGCTGGAGTGAATATCAGCTTCTAAATATCACTTCAGTCGATATCCTGGTTGGATACATACACTGATGTAATAAGACTATTTACAGGTCATAGTTGGTACTGAAAGTCTCATAATGTTTGAACTTGTATTTACAGTATTTAAAGAGCTAAATAACAGCTAAATAACAGCTACATAACACATTTGGACAAAACAATCTGCAAGGATGTTGCATATTAGAAGAACTTCCCTTGTTTTATAATTACACAGCAAAATCCCAAGCTCCAATTACTACTGACTGAACAAGTAGTACTACAATGGTACTACCCACTGTGAGCCAAAAGTTAAGCCTCACTTACAAACAAAAGTATTTCGAAAAAAGTAGAAAGAAAATTTTTGGTTATTTTCCACATCTGCACAAGTTAAATATTTAATCGGTAACAGCAAAACTAACACTGATATGTATCTAAAAAAAAAAACACACAGAAAAGCACACACAAAGCAATGGGATTTGGTCATGCTGCGTCCAGTGTCATTCAAGCATGCTTTGATTGTCAGTGTGCCCTTTTCTTAGTGGCTCCCGTACTGAGATAAAGAATCGCAGATGCTGGGGAGGATTCTTTGCATTTGGCTTTTTATTATTTATTGTGCAGTCTGCGCGGGAAGGCATGCAGTGAAGAGGCAGTAACACAGTGCTCAGAGCCTGGGAGAGCTGGGTAATCACTTCTGTCTCCTCTCTGCAACAGTGCAACCCAAAATTAAGTAGGACGACATATTTACAAATCCACAGAAGTTAGGACACTGCCTGAATAAAACAGAAGGATTTGCACGCCTCAAAATCCTAATTAAATGTGTGGGTCTGGTGTGAAAAAAGAAGACAATTTAATGATGAAATTAGCAGATTGTGAAAAAATGCTAACAAATTTAGCTTTCCTACCATATTTCTAAACTCTGTGCACGTATTTTGGAGATTGCTTTGTCTGGAATGTTTCACAGTATGATATTAAACCTTTCTATCTTCATGGAGACCAAACCAGAATAAGTTACAGGTCAGCTCTGTGTAAAGGCAACCCCGCTCACAGTCAGAATGTCTGTTTTTCTAGGTATTTTCGAGCTATAAAACCATCAGTAATTGAATAAATACAAGGTAGAGCTGTTTAAAGTACATTCCAGGCAGAACAATGACATGTCCATAATACAACCAAAAAGTTACATAGTGCACCTTTAAAGATATTTCTACCAATTTCTTGCATAAGCCATTACTTTTCACTAAATGTAGCCACAAACTGTCACAAGGCGATCCACAGTAATTGGGCTGGATACTTTAAATAAAATGAGGCAAGTACAATGTCTATGGGCATGATTTGCTGTTGTGTTAGGATTTTGGTTTCACAACATGACAAGTTTCGCACTGTCCAAACTTTTCTTTTAGAGGCTGTGCAACAAAGTGCTTGTTTCTCCCCACTCTGACTTGTATGTTTTTGATAGCCAGGCTTCGACAGATAAGAAATCAATGGGCAGGCGTTTAATTGCCACAGCAGGGGTCATGAATAAACTAGATGTATTCCTCTCACGTCTCCTGTACAAGGGTTTGACGGACGGTCTTCTCCTGCCAATAGTGCCATTCCTGGACCCATTGGCATTGCCCTAAAAGACCAATAGAGGTGCCTACCTGCAGCTCTAACAAGAAACTGCTGCCTTATAAAGCAGTGCTGCTGGGAAGATGGGGCAACTAGAGAACTTACAAATATACTAAGTTGTATTACTGCTCCTACTACAATGATACAACAACTAAGCTGTTACAACTAAAGGCAATGCCGTGCTGCTGGTAGAAATGGGATAAATACTACATTGTACTACTATTTACTACCCATACTGTTGCATTTACTACTACTACTACTACTACTACTACTACTACTACTACTACTACTACTACTACTACTACTACTACTACTACTACTACTACTACTACTACTACTACTACTACTACTACAACTACACATAAACTTCAACTTTATTGCTCCAAAATGGGAATTATAAGGTCACAGTAGCTCAATAGTACAATAAAAAATAAAACTAGAAAAGCACTCAGAGAGCGCAGACCTCCGCCAAGCCCCATTTAACGCAATGCTAACGAAATTTTCAAAGTGATCCAGAATCCAGGATTTCTTCTGGATCATCACCAAAATTTAATCATCTGTTGGATTTACCATTCGGAACATTTCCTGAAAATTTCATCAAGATCCGTCAATAACTTTTTGAGTTATCTTGCTAACAAACAAACAAACAAACAAACAGACAGACTCAGGCGAAAACATAACCTCCTTGGCGGAGGTAACAATGGAATAGAACATTGGTATATATAACAGTGAAACATGAATAAAAGTAAAATAAATAAGTCAAAAGTACTATAGATGTACTAAGTATAAAAAGTACTAAACAATACAGAAAGTGAATTTACAATATACAACAACTATCCATGCAGTATAACAAGGATATGTATTACTGCTCCTGCTACTACCACTACTAGTTTAACTTCTGCTGTTACTACTTCTATAACAGCTACAAACTCACTCTACTTCTGCATCAAACTTTTGACCTCTTGACTAATGGTGCTCTGACTGCTGAGCCATTCTCTGCCAATAGTGCCATCCTCAGCCCAGTGGCACTCCACCTTAAAAAGATGAATATATGTGCCTAACTGGCTCGCTGACATTGACACACAGTGAGTCACAAGCTATTTCAGTTTGGCTGCTGGCTAGTCCTCCTCCCGCCTCCCTCACCCCCCTGCTTCGTGGTCATTTGTTTGCCTCCCTTGCCGGGCTGTTTACTTGTAATTTGGACATCTGTCAAGGTGGTTTGTTTGCTCCCCCTGTGGTGCGATTAGGCCACCTTTGCCAAATCTGCACAAGACAAATGAGGTTATGACAACTCTTGGCTGTAAATGCAAAATGAAGCTAAGTGTTTGGGCCTCTTGTCATGGGCATGGTTCAGGAGGATAATTAAAGTACAATTAGGTGACTAAAGAGATAAAACATACAGGTCAAATGAGTGTCATCCTCTCTACTGTCACTTGTACTGACTTCATAGTGTTCTTTTGACCACTACATAACTCTTGTACAATTTTGTACTTTAAATTTCAATAACATAATCATTATTGCTGCTGCTGCTTCTGCTGTTGCTACAAATTATTAAAATCTTTAATAATCCTTCTAAGTGTTGAAAATGAGCATTTTCGATGCATCTGGTTTGTCCAATGTAGTTCATAGTAAGTACATAACAGATCTACAGCTTGGTGTATAAGGGGTAATAATTAAAACAACATATTAAAGGGCCTATATTACACTCTGATCTATGCTATAATGTTGTTTCCTCATCAATATACCTTAAGTTTTGTTTTGTTTCATTCACACAAACGGTGCATATTTAAGCTGAGTTCTTCTCTCAGACAGTAAACACTTAATGACGTGATGCCATGTAGTAATACAGGAAGTGCTCCACTCTGTTTATAAACTCCTAAACTCCGTTCCTGCTTTTAAATACACCTTCACTAGAATCATTTGGATCACTTCAGCTCTGGAACTGCCAGTCTCTACTGAACAAAAGGTAAAAGGTACTGCTTCATGACACCACAAGATGAAACAAAGCATTTTGAGCTTTGGAGATGTTGTTTAACTACATCTTTTACTGATACTGCAGTGCCCTTACTATTTCAACTACTAGTAGTACTATTCCTATTACTACTAATACTCCTACTTCTCCAACTACTACTACTACTTCTACTGCTACTATTCTTACCACTCCAACTCCTCCAACTACTACTACTACTTCTACTACTCCATCTACTACTGCTACTACTGTTACTACTACTACTACTACTCCCAAGTCTTAATTTGCAGAGTTGTTGTCCTACTGTCCCTCTGTATTGGCCACATTGTTCTCTCAACCACTGTAACTCTTGCACACCATATGAGGAACGAGATATGGGCCAATTAACCACCTGCTGGTCAAGCTGTCACTGTGCCCCCCTCCTCATGCACGCTGATATTTTGCAGGACCACTGGTAATACATGGATTTAGTGGTATAAAGCCAACAGAGCGAGACATGAATACAACCAAGTGCTTGTAAATTCACTTAGCTTTCCACAAGCATTTGTTCATCTTCTTAATGAACAATATTGGCAGCGTATCATTAGCCCAGCACTTAGCTTCTTAATGGCCAACAGCCATGCTTACATCCTGCACTGTAGTCTCAACAACAATCAATACTGAATCATTTCGGCATTCTTGCCTTGTTTAATTTTGGGGTGATTTTGCTGGCTGCTAAAGGAATGAGTTAAGCCCATGTTTCTAAAAGTGCAGAGGAGAAAAACACAGGTGACATGAAGGGTTATTTTAAGGCATTATGCTTTTGTCTAGTATATGTTGTAATATGACATGGATTATAATTATATTTAAATAGTAATATTAATCTAAAATTACTTGATAAAAGAAACAAGTCAGTTGACTTTGGTTGAAAACACAAACGTCATCACAGCAAAGTGCTGCACTGCTGGCTCATGCTGACGACTCCGCCTATGGCTGGGGGTAGGTGAAAATGGGACTTTTCAAAGCAATGGCATCTTGAATGCAGGAGAATACAGGCTGCACAAAAATGCATTAGTCACTCTAAATACAACTTCAAGTGAGCAAATTAGAAGGGAAACAATTATAACACTGAAGAAGAAGAAAAGAAAAGTTGATTTTGCACGATTAGAAAGCAGTTTTATTTCAGTACAATTTTGTTTTTTAATGGGAACTAATCCTTAGTTTTAGTATTGAGAAATGGAATGCTGTTACTGTTGTTACAATCAATTATCATTAGATTCTAACAATGATCGTGTGTCCTTATTTGGACCTTGTATAAACATCCATACCTATTTTATAGTCTAAATTAAGCTCAGTAGGTTAGTTGAAAAGCCTGAGAATTGAATAAGTCAAACCAGGCCCTGGATGTGTTACACTGTGCTGACAAAGGAAAGAACCCTGAAAGCTGCCTGCCTCTCCTTGCAAATCATTCATAGCTGATAAAAGTTGTTGCAGGGTTCAGCCCTCTCAATACGTTTAATCATCTAATAAAAGCATTATTTACAGCGGGCATTGCGGCAGACGGTGCTGCACACTGCAGTCTCTGAGCTCCTGTCACTAACTTGGCACAGGTTTCAAATACATACTCCGCCTTGTGTATCTGCAGCAACAATGAAGGCGTGTTTTTTTAAGGTGTGTCAAGAAGGTGTGACTCTGCATGTAGGAGTTGTTTGTGAGAAAACGTGTGGCCAAAAGTTTTCAGAGGCTTGAATTTGAGCTGTGATTACCAGATGTAGACTAATAGACAGACAGCACTGCAGTGAGAGAGGGGAGCCATCGCGGGACTTAATTACACAGTTGTTTATTTGACTGAAGAACCTGTCAGATCCTATATACAGTTCTGTAGGTGTGGGGTGAAATAACATTGCAATGATCCCTGGTGCAGAATAATATATGCAACTGCCAATCAAATGTAAACAAGGTGCCAGCAGGTACTTAAACACATTTAAAGGCCAGATCAGAAGCAGAACATAAGAGTAGATACTAAACAGCTTACACTATACATGATACATACTGTTTTCAAGTGATACTATAAGTGATACCCTATTATTATTATTATTATTATTATTATTATTATTATTATTATTATTATTATTATTATTATTATTATAACAAAAGACATGTTGATTAAACAAAGCAAATGAGTGTCATCCTCTCTACTGTCACTTGTACTGACTTCATAGTGTTCTTTTCACCACTACATAACTCTTGTACAATCTTTTAATTTCAATAACATAATCATTATTGCTACTGCTGCTTCTGTTTGCATCTGGTTTGTCCAGTGTAGTTCATAGCTCCTACTGCTCCTCTTATTACTACCATAAAGTCTTAATTTGCAGAGTTGTTGTCCTAATAAACTGCTATTTTTGCTGTTTTCATCATTTTGAAAATTAAAACTTTTTTAGCATTTGTTTTTGCTGTTTGTTATTAAAATGTCATCTAATCTGTGAACTACGGCGTCCAAGTAATTTCCCTTGTGGATTAATAAAGTTTGTCGAAGTGTAAGTCATTAAAAGCATTAAAAGCAACACTGTTGCTTCAAAATAGTGCTAATTGGAGGGTAAGGTCCATAGCAAAAGAAAATTGAATTCTTTCAATAAATAAACTTTTGTCTGGTTGACAGAATTCAGTTTTCTTATGCTAATTAGAAACTGCAATTTACTTAAAAGTAATAAAGTAAATGTTTTATCCCCTTTATCTGTGCATAACATTAAGCAGCAGCACTTACACTACATGTAGGATAACTACCAAAATCCATAAATAGAGCAGTTTCATTGCAGTGAGAGACTGGGAGTGGCCTTCAGATGAACTATGCACCGATAGAGGGTGGGGCCCAAGTCACCTCTGCAGAGTTTCACTCAAGACTCAAGAGTCTCCACTACGATCAGCCCTCAACAAAGCAGGAATTACTCAACGGGTGAACGGATTATTAGTTATCCACTTTCAGGTAGGTCTTTATATATTTATTTATATTATATTACAATGGAAAGTAAAAAGTAAGTTCCTCTTTTTGTGGCTAGTTGAACTGATAACACCTGCAAATAGTATGCTAAGATAGCATAGTTTAGTTCAGTAGACATGTAGTTTAATTCCTCCTTATATTGTAGTATACATAGTTTGTTACCATGGCAATCTTGACTTTTGTTATCCCTAGTTTCTGTTGTTGACCTGTGCAAGTGATGTGTTCTAACTTTAGAGAGCTGGGGTTAAAGTGCTGCACACAGTTACATTTTAAAATCATCACAAATGGTTCAAGGCTGAAGGATCAGCAACTGTTTTATATCATAGGCTTTGATCTGAAATATTTTCAGATTGTGGACTTTATTAAATGTTTCATCTACCAGTCAATAATGTCACATCTTTTTCTTGTAGGTTTTCAATGGCATTTTCAAATACAAAGTTAAAAGTTGCTGTGTTGTTTCTGGTTCTTTACACAGGTAAGTCTTTTACTTTTTTCTCTCATTTCTCTTTGCTAACTTTACTAATAGGGCAACAGAAAGTACCATCTTCTAATTCTGCTGCTTGTAATATAAATGGCATTGCTTGAAAATAAAACATTTTATCACAACTCTTAAACCCATCACATTCTACTTATGTTTTAGCAAAATATTTTCTGTAATAATAACTTAAGGTACAAAAAGGTACAAACAAAGCAGTAATTTAGAATAATACGTTGTGGCACCATAGAAGCATTTAATAGTTTTGCTTTTATAAACTTTGAAGAAAAACAATGGGACTATAAAACTGAAACTGACATTGGTTTTGATTGAGATGGTCAGGTTTTACAATGAAACAGCACAGTGCCTTCTGCCTGCCTGATACAAAGGGGCTAGTCTGCCTCGCTCCTGTCTGATGACCTGCCTCTAAAAGTCACTAAATTACATTGCACAGGGTCAACCAACCATGTACTTAATGTAGGTACATCTGACAAGTTCCTCGCATAGTATCCATTTAAAAATATTTCTGCTGCTACGGCTGCTGCTGAGGGTCAAACTGTTTGGAGCGTTTCGAAAAGCAAGGACCCTGAGAGAGTTTATTGTCCCCAGTAGAGGAATTAGTGCCTGGCTTTTGGCCAAGCTGCACGAGTTTATATAAGAAAAACATAAAACGCTCGGAAAATTAAATCAAATGCCCACAGTGGGGACAGTCACAGAGCTTTAAAGACAGATTAGGTGCTATGGGAGATTGCCCTTGTTTTGTGAAGATGCGCAGATTATCTTTAACCACAGCCAAGAGTTTTGTCTTTGTTATTCTATATAGCCTCTTAAAACTACTCAGTTGTTGAACATTAAAACAACATAATGCAACTTTTGCTCTTGAATTCCTCACTGGTTGTTACCACTTTAATCTACAAAATGCTACATCTGCTATAGCATATCAACATTAGACTATTATTATTTCTGCTAATATGACTAGCCTATAGAATTGCTCTTCTGCGTAATGACAGAAAGAATGTTGTATAATTTTTATATTTTTTTTTATATGCTTTTATTATTGTTTGCACATGATGTAGTCTGACGCTCGTGTGACAGTGGAATATATTGCCTTTGACCTGACATTTCCAGAGCAGTTTCATTTGTTAGCAGCTCCAGGTACTCTGTAGTATGTGACACCATAGGCGGTAAAAATGAGACAGTAAAGAAGACATACTGGTAATTGATAATAAAGACAAGAACATGTGAACTAGGGGTGGGGCAGTTGAAATAGTTTGCATTTTTGGTGTCTAATATAATGCTACACAGAGCTACATGTAAATACCTGTTAAAGTGTGACAGTTTGACTCATTTGAAAAAATGTGTGTTGTCTAGATTCCTGTTTGTGTTTACCCCATGGGGATTCCTCAGAGTAAATATTTGTGTACCTCATGCATGCATAGTTAAACCTTGACATACAGGTGAACTGCAGAGGAGTTGAGATACTGACAAAAAGTGAAACAGGTGTGGTGTGCATTATTAGAATTAGTTGTCTTTTGTTTTGGAAATCCAATAGAGATATGTATCCAAACATGCTGGTTCTTGTAGTTTAAATACTAAACACTAAATGGTATTTGCTATGTATCTGATTACTATAATGAGAATTACTATAATAATAAGTAATAACTACAAAGCCAGCCATTCAAACTCACCCGCCATTCCTATGCAGAAATGTCCCGAAACAAGCCATATAAAGCCAAAGCATTATTTTCATAATTATCTTTTGTATGATTATATAAACTAGTCTTTCAGAGCTCAGGACAAGGTTTGCAGTTTGGTATCGCAAAACATAAGCAATACACTGACCAATAAATGCAGTTATATGCTTGAATACATTTGTTCATTAATGATTAGTAATTTGTTTTATTTACTGTCAATGGCCATCTTCATATTAGCTGAACCTTTAATTTGAAACTGTTTACTATAAGGTTACTGTGAAGGCCAGCATCATAGTCAGTTGCTGCTCAGCACTTATCTGTACTCAAAATGTAGCTGGAGACATCAAACATGAAGAGCAATTAAAGCACAACTCTATGTGGGTGTTTGTCACTACATTTAACTGCCTGCCACTTGGATCAGGCCCATTTTTCATTTCAACACACACTCGTAGCTTTCATCATTTACCAATATATTTCAAACAATTAATGAGCCTAGTGGGTTTTAGATAAGCATGCATCTCACTTTTTTGTCCAAATCGCCACTTTTACTTAGTTCCTAGTGTGAACTCTTAAATCCTCAGATTGAGTTAAGAGGCTAATTAGTCTCGGATCAGCACTCCTACTTCCCTTCAGAGTGCTGTGTGCACAGGCCCAAAGCTTGAATGGCATTAAAAAGTACAGAACAAGATAAATTATTTTATTTATTTATTTGTTTTTGGGCTAATGTGTGTATTTTAGCATGAACACTGACTCCTCCGCTTTCTCCCGCAACCATCTATAAAATGTCTTTGTTGGCATCCTTTTATGAATGCTTACTCACTCCTAGGGCTGTGCATTTAATCAAATTTTAATCAAGGCTGAGATGATCTGAGTTATTTCTAATTGCCAATGATCAGCCCGGGTTGTGAGGTCCACTGCCAATCCTCTGTCAGTAAAAATATGTGGTTCGGAGCAGAGTTCAGAAGAAATACAACTTTTTTGTGTCAAAGCAAATTGAAAAGAAAATGAAGATTGTTCAAAATGAGGAAAAATATTGTGAATATTTTTTTTTTGGCATATCTCCCAACCCTGCTCTCTCTTCTGTATAAGTCTAAGCTTTATCTGGGGTGGCCTCTCTGACTTAATCTTGCAACATCTTCAGCTATGCACCCTGTCTTTTCCCCAATGCAATTGATTTTACCACGCAGCGGTGCAATCTTCGGTAATGTCTATAAAAAGCACGCCACACTGAAGTAAATAACACATATTTTCCTGTTGATCTGTTAGCTGGAAATTGCAAAATCGTTTTAGCATTTAAGGGAGTTTGGAAAGGGCCAATTGTGATGGCTTGACAACATAATCAGAGAATCTCCAAAACAGCAGCTTTTTCAACTGGCAGTCTGCAGTGGTCAGTTATTAAGTATGGCTCAAATTGTACAAAACATTTACAATACTGAGTTTGTATTAACACGTAGTTGTCTTACACTGTACAATATATTTTATAGTATGATCTGACTGGCTTGTTCATTTTGACAGGTGCCATAACTGCGATGCAGGTGACGTCGTCAGGACCTCAAACCATTCAGAAAGCCAAAGGGGAGGCAGTCACCATGGGGTGCACCTACACACCCGGAACACAGGACACAGGGGAGCTGGACATAGAGTGGTCCAATGTCAGTCCAGATATGACACAGAAAGACTCACTGGTAAGATCTACAAGCTATAAACTGTCATCTTTCATTAAGTAAACTATATTTCGCAGTTTAGGGGTATATAGGCATGACTCCCTTTTATGATTGAGTATTAATGGTAAGAGTATTAATGGTACATCAGATAATAACCAATAGCCAAAACTCATAAGAAAATGAGGACTGCAATAAACTAGTATTTTGATATTTAATCAAATCAAGATTTTTAGTAAATGTTACCCAGTATAAGATGAAGTAATGCTGCTCGAGGCCATTCTTACGAAGCATTCAGGCAGAATATTTATAAATCATAACAAAAAATGTACATGTAATTTATGTTGTATTTACTGCTTTGTCTGGGCTAACTCTAAATCTAACTCTCAGCATATGGCATTTAGAATCAGTATAGATCCAGATAATGATGATTCAATTACAAAATATGTTGACGACAATCTCAATAATTGATTAGTTGTGATTAGGTTGTTGCAGACTTTTTTCAGCTCTAATTCACTGCTAGACAGGGAAGTTGTCACAACTCTAGTAAAACCTGCTGTATGTGATCTAAATGTGAACAATGTATGCGTTCCAGATCTTATCGTTCACAGGAGGCAGTACGCATTACTACGGCACCTGGGATGTTAAAGACAGATTCAAGTTTATTGCAGACCCACAGAACGGCGACGCCTCAGTCTCAGTGTCCAACCTACGCGCTTCGGACACAGCCACGTACCAGTGCAAAGTGAAGAAAGCACCCGGAGTGGACACCCGTAAAGTCACTCTGGTGGTGATGGGTGAGTACGGAGACGTGCCTTAGATACCGGTCCAACCTGTTGACTGTCTTTGCCTTTTGTCTTTCGTCATGATACCTGTCACTCACTGGGAATGTGCCCTGCCAGTAATTGCGCTTAGCTTGTTTTTAAATTTGCTTTGCTACTTGATAACAACAGGTACAGTACTAAAGGGCACTACTTTGACTGATAGGAAGTTGGGAAATTACAATTCTGATATGTTTACTGCCTAAAGGTAAGGTAGTAAACGTTCAATTTAGAACAAAAACTACAACCACACGCTACCATCTGAAATAATCTCATGCACAAGTTATGCAATGTTTGCACGCCTGACCAAACGATGGCTTTTATCCAGTCAAACATGCACACATTAGTGTGAGTGCAGAAGTATGAAATGTATATATGTGTATAGTGCGTGTGGTTGTGATGTATGAATCTCTATGACTTTTACCTTTTTGCAAGTTGTTTTTCATGGTATTTTATTGGCATATATGCCATTTTATATCAACCTGTCCAGGGACTGCAGGTGGAAATTAGCATATTTGCTATAACCTGGCACAAACATATTACCTCTTTTGTGTAGGTCAATGTTTTTATGTGCATTGTCCCTGTCAAATAAACTAATAAACTAAACTAAACTAAACAAGAAAATTGTCTCTCATGAAGAAGAAAAAAATATCGCATTAAAATATATATTTATTGCTGGGTTTTCATTTGACATCACAGCATTCTAAAGGACAAAGGGCAGCTAAAATTAAAACTGTTAAAATGCAAAATGATGCTGTAATATAGTGAGTTTTAGGGTTTAGTGACTAATTGAAAATCCCAGGCTCAACATTTGTGAATTTATCTTTTGGATATTTCGTGGCAAAGTACAATGTAATCAACAGGGAAATCTGGTCCTTACCCCCCATTTGGGAGTATGACATTATCATTTGAGAATCTGAAACCCACCAATATATACGCTGAATTGAATTTAAAGTTGCAAAAGCAAAAGGAAACTGCAGGTCATCTTTAGTTAATAATGCCACAACAAAATATAAGACAGAATGTAAAGTTAAATTATATTTTTGTTTGATCTTTCTCAGTTCCCCCGTCAAGACCCAAGTGTTGGGTTGAAGGTGGCGAGGAGAAAGGCAGCACAGTCTCCCTGCGCTGTAAGGCCTCGGAAGGCTCCACGCCACTCACTTATTCATGGACAAGAGTGTCAGGAGGATCCATGCCTCCAGCCGCCACCCAAGGTAAACCAAATATAAACTGAATTTATTTGTCACAGCAGCACTCTGCAGGTTAGATGAGTGTTTATTAAATATACCATTATTATTATGCATCACTTATATAGTTAGAACAGCAAAACAGCACTATAGTTCTATTTTAAAAAAGGCCACATGGAGCTATTTCAAAAGTAAAAAATTAAATAGACTGTGAAATAGCAGTAGTCACCTAAAAGCACTCATTTTGAAGGTGCTAAAAAGCCTCAATTTCTATCACAAAAAGATGGAATCATGTAACATGCTTTTCAAAAAATAATTTTGAGTGTTTTAATTAAAGCATAGAGCACAGAGTTTGTGGTCATTGAATTAGGAATATTAGCACAAGTTTAGATGTTAGATGTTCATTTTTAGCTATTGTGAGTGAATAGAACCTTTGGCTCAATGGAAATAATATAATAATATAATATACTAGCATCTTGAACTCGAAGATCATCTCACTTGCGATTCTAAATGTTTCTATATTCCACATTTATTTTCTATTCAGTGCTTTTTCTGAACCTTTTTACGTTGTACAATACTGTATCACTTTGTCTTCATTATGAAAAGCCTGTGAATTCTGTGTTCTCTCATTAAGACTATTCCACCGGGGTGCTGTTGATAAAAAACCACACAGACAGTTATGCCGGGACCTACGCATGTGTGGTGAAGAACGCCGTGGGGTCAGGAGAGTGTAAATATGTACTGCACGCATACAATCGTAAGTCACTTCTAATTGTACTCTAAATATGCTCTTTTCCTCTGGCCATGTTCTTTTTTTTTTGTAACTCTGTGACTCAACTTTATTTGTTGAGTCTGTACAATCTTAAAGGGGGCATATTATGTACAGCACTATTATGAGCTTTTAACCAATGTTACATTTGTGATCCCTCATCATTAGCTTACTCAGAGTTATATTTCAGTGGATTCATTATCATACATGTTGGAATAATTATGTATTGTTTGGCATTCATGACGTGAGTGCGCAAAAAATTTTCAAAAGTTTTCACCTACCCCGCTATACCTGCCCAATATTCTGTACTTATTTGGGAGTATTCAAAAAAATCTGAATTTTGGTTATATGCATAGGGTTAAAAATGTTAAGTAACAATTTTTGAACAATGAAAACATGTAAATAAAAAAATGACAAAATGTAAAATAATGATCTATGGTGATAACTGGGGATGATGGGAATGATTTATATATTTTACGTTATATACTAAATACCAGAAAAAATACTGTCTCCTTTACATATATTAAAAGTATGTGTGATGAAGCTAATGTGTTAAATGTGGTACTTACGTGTGATTTCTATGTCCTTATTTAGCGACAAACAGAGTGGGCATGATCGTGGGGGCCGTCATAGGTGCCCTCCTGCTCCTGCTGCTGCTCCTGCTGCTCATATGGCTGCTCATCTGCTGCTGCAACAAGAGGAAATATGAAAAAGAGAGAGCCAATGAGATAAGGTTAGCTCAACTCAGGCCTTTGCATTTAGTGCATCTTTGAGCAATAAAAATGCATGTAATTTAATACATGCAAAATGGTTCAATTTAAGGCAATAATGTTGACTAACACGGAGATTCTACTGTGCGTCAAAAACATGCAATTCTCTCACAAGAGGAGGAACTTAGTGGCTATGTACTAGAAAAGCTGTTTTTATTCATTAAAAGATTTTTGCTAAGTGATCTGAGTCATTTGATAGGAGCGCTTAAAGTCATAGACGCACAATTGAACCGTTAATGGAGATATTGTTGGAATTGTGTGGAAGTTAGATAAGCTTTAGATTTCACACAAGACTTTAATTAACTGAGCCCAAATTGTTTTCGAGCAGTGTGACCTTACCCAGCTTTTAAACTGCCTTCCATTTTGGTGATGCACATGAAAGACTGGATTTTTTTTTTTTCCTTCAAATTAGCAAAGATCAGACTTGCAAGTCTTCAATAGAACTGTTGTTAAAAAAAAAAGTATAATATCAAAAGCATCGCCAAAAGATATAACAATGATTAATCAAAGTTTATTTGTTTAGCTGTAGTGCCTAATAACAGTCTATATGGGGCTTCACAGAAAAACATTTAAAAACACAGCAACATCAATGTCCCAGCAATCTAATCATTTTTGCTTATCTTTATTAAGGTTGTCAAAAAATCAATACCCATATAGTAATCAATACTAAAGCTATTGATACTAGATATTCTTTTGAACAAGTATCAATATTAAAGCTACTATCTGTAAGTTGGTTTGATTTTTCTTATCAGTAGATGGCAGATGTGAAACCTGTTCCCCTCCCAACACCTCCCAGTTGGGCTGTTCAGGCTCAGCTATAATGACTGGTCTTCTTTTGTTAAGCCAAAGCTGGTGTGATATGTGAGAATACAACAGGGGCAGGTCAAACAATATAAATACAGATGGTAGCTTTATACATTATATACACTAAAAACAGTTTGATTTTTCCTGTATAGTTATTGAATGGTCTTGATCTCTATCAGAACGAGTAAGATCATATGGTATTTTAAAGAAAGTAGTGCTGCACAATATGCAAAAAAGATGTGCTATTTGATGCTATTTACAAACTATGTTTTGTAATGTGAGAGCGATATTATTGTCATATTTTAATGTGCTTTTGGACACAAGTTCAGTTAAATTAAAACAAAAAATACACATGCCTTCATTTACTAGTCAAACAGGATAAAAATAAAAACTTAAAGACAAAAACAAGACCAATTCAAGTCTAATTCAAGTTTTTGCCTTCCAACACCAGTACACTTCTGTAAAATAGAGAACTTTGTGTTGTTGCAATATATTTATTTATTTACATTTTTGTGATATTGATAACTGCGTCAGCTAATATTGGAATATTGATACTTGTGTGATATATTGTCCAGCCTTAAAAGAAAGTCCTATTAATGTGTGTTGAAAATTGTATTCTATTGTCTAAAAAAGTGTTTTTAAAGTGCGTATGACAGGTTTTAATGATTCTTTAATTTCTGCTTAATTTGGTGCTATAATACCTGTTGTAAATATAAAGAAGCAGTTTGTGAAGAAGAGATGAAAAATATGTAGAAAATGACAGCAAGGAGAGTTCTGTTTTAGAAATGACGTCACACTAGGGGGAATTCTGTCCAAAATTTAGGCACAATTTACACTTACAAAACACATTTTTCTGATACTTTAAACACGATTTCAATAAAATAAAGATGTTTTCTTATATTTTTATTTGTCAAATAATAATCTCTGTATACATTAGAGGAGTTTTGGCCTACAGACTGGTAAAGAAAGTGTAAAATGTTTTGTGAAATCTTAATGATGTTAACTGTGTTTTAGTAAAATGTAAAGTCCAACCTGTCATAGGCCATTTAATTACCTTTTCTTAGTATCAAAATCAACACTAATCTCTATATGCATGTTCTTTTCAGGGAGGACGTCCGACCCCCAGAGAGCCGTCCCGCCAGCAGAGCCACTAGTGTGCGCTCTGTTCTGAGCTACCACACACACCATGGGGTCCAGTACAGCGGCGTGAGGGACCCCCTGTCCAGTATCAGCGAGTCTGCCCCCAATGCCATCTCCACAGGGGGCTCTGTCAGGAACTCACAGCGCTCTAACAAAATCCCAGACCACACACACACCCTCAAATATGACCCCCAATATGGATACCCTGTGTGACGGCACTAGTCAGGTTATAGTGTATTGAAGATGTACAGAACAATGTTTTATGCATTTGTAAATGTGAGTGCAATTTGTATATAAAATGTCTATGGGCAGAGCAGTTTAAAATTGTATTGTTCTATCTGTCTGTCTCATAGTTCTCATAAAGATATTACAATATTTTTGCTAAAACTGTAATGTGTAAATAGTTTGGTGCCTTTTATGCATTTATTGTAATCAGAGATGGATAGTACAGTGTTTTAATAAATATGCTGAATACAGTATTTTTTGTTGAAGTCCTAATTAATTATAGGAGTTAGTTAATTAAGATAGTCAGACTAGATATCTAGATCAGTGTTTTTAAATGTTGCTGTTGGTTCATTTTAGCTATAGTGGAGTTTGTTACGTGTGTTGAAAAAGATGCAGAACAAAGTGCTGCAAAATTGCCTTTTGATTTGCAAAGCTTTCAGCCGCTCGTGCAGTGACTGCGGTTACATTTACCTGAAGTGGTAACCCTTAGCTGCCAGTCTCCACAGCACCAGGCTGTGTCAGCACTTTGCACACATCCTATACACAATGTACAGAATCTAGGAGGGTATATACTGTATATGCCTATGGCCCACCTCTCCTCTGCACCGGTACAGTGCCTTCAAAGGTGCGCTGCATTAATAAGACCTGCTGCAGGGGGGGGGCTGGTGGTCCAGGTCAGTAATTCATTCAGCTCCAAGCCGCCTTCAGGGCACTACCTCCCTGCACTAATCTGTGAGGGCCTCGCATTTGTTTACAAGTATATAACAGAGCATCGCCAACAGACGCAACATCACATGCCTGTTGGATTCACAGTCACTGGAAAGGAAACTATTGCTTTTACAGCAGAATTTTACAAAGAAAGAATGCAAACATTTCATATATAATCCTAGGGATCCTTTGTTTTAAAATGTGCACTTTTGAATTTGTGGGTGTTAGGACACAACACATTTCAATAATTCAAAATTGCATGTAAGTTCACAGTTATCAGCAACATGTTTTTTTTAGTTTTTCACTGCCTCTAGGCAGTGGCAGAGTTAGCAATTTGGGGGCTCTAGGTGATCTTGAGTTTGGGGCCCTCACTAGAATGCACTGTTGTTGTTTTTTTGTTGGTTTCTTTGTGTGTGTTTTTTATATGTATTGTCTATTTTTCCCCATTGTTCTTGAGACACGCATATCTCTATTTATTTGAATTCTGGTGGTTTGGAAACGTGTCTTATTAGTTAGGAGGCCTACTAGCTAGCTGAAAGTAGTTTTATTTTTTTGCTGGTACAATTACATTTTTGTTTATATCCATTACATATGATCATGATTATGCTATGATTATGTTCAAATTAGGGTCAAGCTGTTTTTCCAGCCCTTTTTTCTGGTGCATTTTCACATTGAGGCTGGTGTGAGCAAAAGAAAAAAAAAACAAAACATCCAGCTACCCTATTGTGCACAGCTTTCATTCTGTAGTCTGATTACTTTTCCTATGGAAGCCCTTTAGGCAAAGGACATAGTATCCCTGGTTAAGGATTTAGGTTAAGGATCTAAACTTCAAAAACAAAAATCTATCGGTTATATTTCTGGGTTATATTTCTCAGTTTTTAACAGAATGTCCGTTTTTGCTGATTGCTTTGAAGTGGAAGGTGAGATAACACTTTATATTCACAGCATCAAACTTCACACAAGGACTTAGGTGAGATGAGAAAGAATCATGGAACCGAGGTGTTTCTTACAAGGTGAGGCAGACAATTCAGACCATCAGACCAATGGCTTTTCAAACACTGAAAACAGCACAACCATTGCATTTTAAAGAGCCGCTAAACGCCTGTGTTAGAGTTAACTCCGCCCACAGTCAAAATTTGAAAAATCCAACAACGTGGGCAGTACTCGGCGAGTTGGGGCACGTGGGTGGGGTGATGGTGTAGGGCGGGGCTTGACCTATGAGTGACAGCCGGGTGACAGCGCTGGTCAGTGAGAGAGAGCAATAGCATACAGCCAATGGAGGGTGACAGCGACGCGAGTTTGGCCACGGAGTGCAGCGAGGTATAGGAGGGGCTAAGAGAGACTCCTCACATACCGCCCATAGACTGTGAGCTGACCGTGAGCGGCTGCACTTGTCACGTAATAACTCTGCATCTGACTCACTGGCGGCTGTTTGTCCAACCTGGAAATTCAAATGTAGTGGCCATAGTTGATCCTAAAGAGGCTGGTACAGACACGGCTTTTGACCCAAAAGGTCGATTTTTAACAAATATGCACTAAAATGTCAAAATAAGGCCAGGGATACGTATACAGTTCTATTAGAGAGTATTTATTTCCTGGGTTATATTTTGCTTGGTCCTGGAATATTTAATTCATCTAAAGTGATATGTTCTTTGTTTACTAAAATACTGTAACAAAAATGTGTGAGATGTGTTCTGTATACATTATTAAACAGTGAACAAAGAAAATGAGTGTCACTGCAGATTGAGCGATAAGGGATTATAATGTCCACACTGAAGGTCATTGGAGGGTGATTGGCTTTTCTTATCAGGTAAAAGCCTGTGCTGCCGGTGGTGGCGTGTTTTGTATATGTGTGGGCTAACCATTTTCCTGCTGTGGTCCAGTGTGGTCCAGTGTGGTCTGTGGCAGAAACCGGCTGACTGGTCCTGGTTATGCTCCATGGGCTGCAAAATAATAGATAAAAACATTACCCAGATAAATAAGCCACATGCAGTAGCTTTGTTAACTAATGCAATGCTAGTATAATATTAACAGCAAAACAACAAGCATGATTTAAGGCTTGTATAGTGTAACAATACTAACAATTCCAACTCGATTTTAATACTAAGCAAAAGACACTATACTCATTACCTATTTCAGTACTACAATTGCATACTTTGCAACATTAAAAAGAGATTTTTCAACACAAAATGTTACAGAGTAGCTCCTCCAATTGCACTATGACCATTCTCAAATTCAGCTTTATCTTATCAGTATCATTTTTGTTTAGTAGTTTTAGATTAGTATCTAGTTTCAATACTAGTTTTAACAAAAAGTACAGATTCTTTTGGCTACACTACAGTTGGATAATCATGTAAGTCAGTTTCTGTTTTTAAATTCTTTTGACAGCTGCAGTCTTCTCCATAATATAATTTCAGATTTATTTTCAACCTACAACAAAACTCAATTTGTCTGTATAATTAGCACAGATGCTGCTCATAGTTAGGGTCACATGCAAATGGAAACCACCACAACTACCTCTGGTTGATGCAAATGTAGGATAACGTTGCTGTATAAATCTGATCAGCGGTCCAGGCTCCAGAGAGTTCACCTTGTTCTGTTGGCCTCCTTCAGACTTCTCCAGGCGAGGATTAATGCTGGGATCAACAAAACAAAACAAGGGATTCTTCAGCCAAAGCCAACAACGGTATTGAGTCATGCAACGCATCAACAAACAAAGGCTATGTATTTAGAGAAGGATTCAGGGCGGTTTTCTTTAGATAACCATTATTGAGTCTACCAGGGGTAAAAGAGGTTATGGGAATTTACCAACAGCATTTTGGACAATAAGGACAAATTCATTACCAGGACTAAATCAATTCCAAACCAGGATTAATCAGGGAATATTCATGGGTTTTAGCTTTCGATTATACAGTATGTAACATTTCGAGAACTGTTACTGTGGCTAAATAAAAAATGTTATGGCTACATTTTTTATCATTCTGAAACTCATGGATAGTAGGTACAAGCCAAGTTTAAAAAGGCACAAACTAATTTAAAAACTGAGAAATTTGGCAAAACTAAACAAGGTAATCCACAACATGAACAAAATTAATTGTATGGTGATTTTAAATAAACATGTCTTCTCTATTAATTTATAGCAGAAGCCTTTATGACGCTGTTTATTCCTGTATCTGCAAAAGTATGGCTCAATTTACCTTGCGCTAAATAGGGCTCGTTCAGGCTTGTTCAGTACGTTCCGAGAAACGTACTCAACAATTCAGTTCAGTAACTGAATTGATTGAATATTGTTACGTTATTGTTAACGGGAGAATGTTGAGTTACTGTGGTAATCAGGGTGGGCTTATATAAGCAATACGCTTCAGCCCAATCCTTTTTGGTTGTTGTGAATATATTGAAAAATATATATTGTTTCTGAATGTGAATGACCAAATAAATCTATCTATCTATCTAGCTATTGAGAATTGCCGCATTGACACTTGTATTAAGACAGGATTAAAAGTGGCAGTAAAGTAACTAGCTTGTTCTGTTCACTGTTTTCTTTGAAGGTAACAATGTCACGTCTGGTTTGGAAACTGCGTGCATAATTCCATCTTGCCTCTTTGAAAACTGCACAAACAGCGGACATCAAAAAGAGACACAGGCTGCTGAGGCACAAGTTCTCCTCATAACGCTTTAAACGGCACAAGCTGCCGGCATAAGGACTATCAACATGTTGGGAGAGAGTAAGTTGGCCATCTGGATAATAACTGGCTTGTTTGCAGTCTGCACGGTGTTCTTTAACCTCTTCATCTTGCTGAGTAGCCTGTCTCACTACCAGCATACAAAGCAGTGGTCCCCCAGTGAAACCATTGTAGTGGCTCTATCTGGCGCCAACTTGGTTCATCAGCTTATCTGCTACCTCTGGATGACTATGGATGAGATTGACAGCGAATGCAACATCCCGTCTCTGCCTTACAGTATCCTCCTAGTTCTTCTCTTTAGCTTCAAATTTACAATCGTGTGGTATGTCAGTTTTCTCACCTTTTACTACAGCATTAAGTTAGTCCACACGCCAAATCGCTGCTATACCACCATCCATGCAATCATCCTCAAGCACGTAACCCTTGGACTGACCCTCATTCCTCTGTGCGCTTTTGCCGTGTGCATGCCTATTATGGTCCTGTTTCAATCAGAAAAAACACACAATATCACAATAATAAATCAAGATTGCGGCATCAAAACCCCCGAGACCTTTGCAGCACGAGTCTATGAAGTTATGGCTCTACTATTGGCAGATGTGTTCCCTGGACTGCTCATGATTAAGTGCTGCATTTCCATTTCTGTCCACTTGGCGACCCATCTGCGCCACATGAAAGCTAGTACCAATGGAGCTCACCGGCCAAAATTAGGATCCCAGTTGCGGGTTATTCAAATGGCACTGTCCCTTGTCACTGTCTTTCTGGTCTTCCTTGTAGTGGACCTGTACGTGAATTACCAAATAGCAGTGTACCATGAGAACGTTATAATGCTCACATTTTTATTCACATCCATATTCACCACTGTAACCCCTATGGTGTTAATCTATGGGAAAACATCTTTCTGGAAATCATTCTTACATGAATTTAACACTGTCCTTGATGAGTACTCCTGCTTGTCTTGTCTGAAGGTTCCCGAACAAAAGGCTGAACGGCACTCTCCTGTGAAATATAAAAAATGAGAAAGTCAATGCTTTGCTTTGTTTGTGCTACACATTGGAGTCCCAAATTGCAAGCCGACTAAAAACAGTGGGCAATTTGTATCTTAGTGCAAGCAATCTCAGTAACGATTTTTTTGGTTTCTTTCTTCTTTTCAATTGATCAGCGTGAAGGCAACAAGAGTAATGGCATGCACAGCACTGGTGAGACAGGGAACTGTAAAGCAATCTGACCATAACTATACAATAGGCTGCTGTGCTGAAGTTTTAGAGAAATGACAAACAAAAAAGAGTGCTTTAAATAAGGTCATTTCACTTTCTACTAGTAGGATACTTTACTCACTAACCATGTCGTTTACTTAAAATTTGGTTTACCTTTGTAAATACATAATAGACAAAAATGCTCAAGATTGAAGATATTTGTAATTTTGTTAGTAAATGTGTCTCTTTTTTCACAAATACATAGGTCTATATCTCTAAAAGCATTTTCCTGGACTGCACCATGAATATTTCATATAAAAATAAAACTAATAGTTTTGTAAAATACATCAGCATACAGTCTGCTTGCACATGATGTAACCAGGTAGCCTTCTAAAAATACTGAAAAATACATGGTGGAAGTACTGAGCGTATTAATAAAACAAGAAAGTGCACACATCCTGAAGTCTGTTTTTTGTTTGACCACGAAGTAGAAGAGGTACTTCCTCCCAGGCAGGCTATAGGAAGGTGGGGACAACAATCGCTGGATTTCTCTGGGTGGTTGCAATACAAACTTGTGCTGTAGACAGCTGACAGCAGGCTCACTGTGTGTTTGTGTAGGACATCTGGGCTGGGTGGATAATCTCTGCACAAGCAACTCTTACATAGTAGCAAGAATGACTCAACTGGAAGGTAGGTAAACTAAGCCATAATCAATCAAGCAACTTTGCCTATAGTTTCACTGTGGCATTTGGGTGATGTTCTTTATTATATGATTTATTGGGAAATAGTTATTCAATGAGACAGCAAATCCAAAAGCCAGTGGGCCATACCAACAGCGATACAATATGGCTGAAATGAACTGCACTTGATCATGTCATAAATAGTCAAACATTATTATTTGTTTTCTTGCAATGTTCAAAATGGCAAATATGTACTGCATGTCATTAATTCCATGAAGCAGCCTAAAAAGAGAATTTGCTAAGATGCTAAATGTTGCAAACAAAATGGCTCCTTACCTTGTCCCCCACCTGTGCGCCGTCTCCATGCTTGACTAAAAGTCTTATGCTACAGGTGACATGGGCTGATCTGCGGCTTCA
Source organism: Taenioides sp. WSHXM2023 (assembly GCA_029959045.1). Taxonomy (NCBI): domain Eukaryota; kingdom Metazoa; phylum Chordata; class Actinopteri; order Gobiiformes; family Gobiidae; genus Taenioides; species Taenioides sp. WSHXM2023. The sequence continues at coordinate 13,182,602 of CM057089.1, forward strand.
TGTCTTCAGCATACGCGCACTAAATGATGCAGAGCTGTAGAAAATGCAGAGAAAAGCTTTTTTGCAATGCCCCACTAGTTCACACCCTCTGGCACCACCTAGTGCGCTTCAAAGAGCGCACGGGACAATGGAGCAGCTAAAGTAAAAAGGCATTATTATCCTTTGATGCAGAGAGGTTACAGTTACAGACACTGCCTTTAAGCACATTTTCTGCAACTTCTGAAGTAGGCTACATGCTTCTTAATGGTTAATGATAAGGGAAATGGGAGTGATGGTAACAGTGGAGGAAAGGAACTACATGAATCTAGATACTTGAACAAGGCATGGGTGCTGGTTTTTCTTCTGCGGTTTTATATTACTATAAATTATAAACTAAATTGATTTTCTAATTCATTCTGCCGTGATTTACACAACTAAGCCCCTACCATTATACCAAAGTAGCTCTCTACCTACTTTTAAATAAATCAATACTTGTTTAATTATTAAAGTATTCAAATGAAGTTGTTTCCCAGAGATTAATGTCCATCCTCTAACTCATCATTCAAAATCTGACGTTGATTATTGCTTTATTTAGTGCATAACTCAAGAGACGGTACACACACCAACTGAGGAAAAAATACGCACTGCGCTCAGACAGAGATCATCAGCAGTGTCAGGGTTTTTCACTGTGGTGTGGGTGTTTTAAGCAACTTTTAGTATTATTGAACAAAAATGTTGATCACTTTTTTTTTTTTTTTTTTTTTAAATTAGTTTGAGCTTTTGCTGTGGGCCTGTAGGGTGGCTCCACTTATCTGACTATGACCAGTCAGTTGCAGTGCTGACACAGAGTTGCTTTTATAGTAAATAATAATCTCACAGGTCTTTATAACTACTGAAAAAATGGCCAAAAGTGCCATAAATGTTCTGAATAAAAAACATGGCTGAAAACGAGGGCACGGCCAGCAGTGGACCAGCAGGTAGTGGTACTGGGGATCAATTATTATAGTTTTCTTCAAATGTTTCTGATTAGAACTGAACATTTCTTAAGTTCTTGTTTAAATCTTCAAATTCTTCTGTTTCTTTTACTGTTTTTCCAAAGAGCAAATTCTTTGGTGTATTGTTTCAAATGATTTTGTACAATTGTCTGACAATTCTCACTTGAGAGTGAAAAGAGTAAAATGGTGTCTGTAAATTATGTAAAGTGAGAGATACAGGACTATGTTCATTCCATACTCCAACACACCCTAATCCTGTCAATCACTATTACATCTTTGCACTGCTTTTCCATACGACCTTATACCTGAGATATATTTTTATTACTATATTTCTTTCTATATTTTATTTTTACTTGTACACACCAGCGTCTTGCTATTTTTGATACTTATTTAGAATGTATTCTTACCATTTATATTTTTTCTCTTTGTGATTATAATATACCGTGAGAAGTGAGCTATGGCTAAATAATTTCCCTTGTGGCTCAATAAAGTTTGTCTAAGTCAAAATAAACACTTAAAAATCATGTTCTGTCTTCAAGAGCCTCATATATTTAGGCTGTGCATAATCTGAAAAGTTTTAACTCAACGCTTCACTGAGGTGTGTACATTCTGAAGAAAATGTTCAGAATGTACAATATAATACTTCATCTTGTGAATTTCACTAAGGACTTGGTTATTTGATTTTGCAATATATACAATGGATTCTGGTGTTTATATGAATTGTTTTGAGAAATGCATTTAAAGCTTTGAAAAATCAGTTCTGATCAGAAAATTGCAACAAAGCAACTGTAACTGTAAAAAAATGTAAATTAAAAACTTGTATATTAAAAAAGTAAATTCGGTTAAAGCAGGACATCTAGAATATCAATAATAGTGTAATATAATCAAATGTAGTTACTGTGACAATGTTTTATACCTACAGTAGAGGAAAACTGTATCTTGAAAGGAGCGGTGCAAGCACCACAAGTGTCCCCAACATCAGTCATACTATGGGCTATTTATTAGGTGTGTGTAGGTGTAGTATATCTTCAATTAAAAATTCAGCTTTTCTTATGCATAAAGATCCCATTAAGATCTTAAAAGTTTGAATGTGCTTCTCATGCACAATCATACTAAACAGACCATTTTTTTTATTTTAGCATTACCTGAGAAAAAAACAAAACAAAATAAAACAAAAAAATATCTGTGGTTTGATTTTTTTTATTTTTTATTTTTATTTTTTTACTTTTAAGCCAAAGGAGCTCTGATTATTATAAAACCAGAATCACTGGGCACATCTTATTTCTCTTTCCTCGCTCTTGAATAGGTGGGTCTCACCCAGAGGAGCAGAGGAGGGAGGAGAATGGAGCAGAGGAGGGAGAAGAGGAGAGAGGAGCAGAGGAGCAGAGGAGGGAGGAGAGGAGAGAGGACAGAGGAGCAGAGGAGGGAGAAGAGGTGAGAGGACAGAGGCACAGAGGAGGGAGGAGAAGAGGACAGAGGAGAGAGGCAGAAGAGACACAAGCTGGGGGTAAATGGTACAATATCTCCTAGTTCCCAAGTTTTAATGTAAAATTCAAGATTATTTTACATGTCAAACATCCTTTATTGCTGTACCTGTACTGAAATTGTAACATTTGAAACAAATAATGTTCCCTCTGTGGTTTCCTTCCATTGCTTTCTCTGAGCTTTGGGACACAATTAATATGGCTTGGATGATCGAGGAGAGGAATCAGGGAGAAGGAAATGAAGAAAGAGAATTGAGATGCGGCCATTTTCTTCTTGAAGCCGGAAGGACATGTGTACTCCCCTGCACTATATAAGGGTGTGAACATTAGACAGGCACCTGCAGAAGCCTACAGTATAAGCCAGTTTTTCCATAGAGATGCTTATAATGAAATTTGTGTTGTTCTGCTCCTGAGACAAGAAAACTGAGTGACTGTGTTCATGACTATGTGTGAAGAGGAGCTTTACAAATCCAGATTAATGTTATGAACCAGCCATACACAACTCATAAACAACTTCCCAAAGTGTGGCTTCCCCTGATAACAGAGTGGAGTAAAGATCTCAAATTTCCTGTCACTTTTGCTGTTATAGTTTTTTTTAAATACATAAATCATCACCTTCAGGCAAATATGACGTAAAGATGTGAGCTCAAACGTGTAAATTTTCACAATATCAGGGCAGGTACTTCCATGGTAGTTTTAAAAAAGGGTGCTAAGGGTTGTCATTTTCACTATAGTGGTGTAATTAAAGTGAATACAACAAAGTTATCCATAACATTACAACTACAAACTGGGGTTGTTAAAAGTTGCCAAATCAAATGCTGATACCAAAACTAGTATCAAAACTAGATACTCATTTAAACAAGTGTCATTACTAAAAATATTACTTAAACAGGACAACCAGCCTAGCTTTATCAAAACTAGTATAAGACCACAGTAATTATTATTTTGTATTGAAAATTACAATCTATTTTTTAAAAAGTAATCTTATTACTATCATTATGGTATTGAAATCAGTATCAAATATCGAGCCAATTCCTTAATACTGAAATAGGATACTACAATTTCAAATTCTGACAACTACAGACAGGGAAACAATACCGAAGATTATTTTTTATTTTGAATACAAGTCATTAAAACGTTATATTTATATATATTAAAGAAGTAATTACATCAGCTTCTTACCACTTTACTTTTCACTCACTTGGGGCATGTCTCTGTGTTTGACCATCGTTTGTCTACCATAAAGAAGAAAAAGCAAAAAAGTTAAAATTTTGTTTCAAATTTATTAATTCGAGCTCAGTAAGCAACAATTTGTTCATAAAATATACTTATAAAAACACTTTGATCATATACTATAGAAAAAACATCCCTTGTGGAAAAATTTTATCTAAATAAAATATATCTACTCTTGCATCTTAAGTAACACAACAAAGTTCTCACATGCATAGCCATCTGTACACATTTTACATCTATAAAAATAAAAAGTGGTATACAGTGTGTAGATTTGATGCTGGTTGCTGTACCATCTGGTTGTGCAAAGGTATAGATATAAATAGATCCTGTACCCTACCGAGTCTTCTTGAAATATAAAGAAAACTCAAACTTGTACCACCCAACAGTGAAACAGCAGTGTACGGCTCACAAAAATTGAATTAAAAAATCTGTAAAACATTCATTAAAGTCATCCAGTGTGTATTCAAAGTGGGGGCGTTTGATGTCAACACCAACGCGGGTTACATTGTTCTTATACTATATTTTAGCCATTCTACTCCCATCTTTTGTTCGATTGTACGCTAACGCAGCCTGTGTGCAAGAGGAATGGCAGAGAGCTTGAGTGAACAGAAGTCATCCAGTGTCACACCAACAAAGCGGGAAAAAAAAAAACATCTTATACAACTGTAGCTGGCAGTAATAAAGAAAATGTATACTGTCGTCAAATATTAAATAATTCAGATCCTTGTTAAAAGAAAAAAATAAAATTCCAAATCAGAATTATACTTTTATAAGTAAACTATTCAGGATGGGGGTCCACAAACGCTATTGCTTTGCCTGTAATGTTCCACAATATGATATTAAACTTATATAAGATGCATTTATCCAGTTACTGGTGTTTTTATTGCTCAAAAATACCTTTAAAACATGCATTCTTATTGTGGAATATTGGAGGTAAAGAAATAGCATCTCCATGGAGACAAGTAACTGGCCCTTTTTGTAACCAAAATGTGATGTCACGTTATTGCAGTAGTTTATTTGAAATTGAAAGTTATTGTTTTGAGTAAAACTAATTTATTGTGGTGATAAAATGTGCTAGTGGCATGTTTATACATTTTGAATTGGGAGATAGCTAGGCCAGTGAGTCACAAGTCAGTGTGCACATTGTACCAGTCCAAATTTGGAAAAATATCTAGAACTTGCCACATGCCAAATTGCCCCCCAAAATGTTTTTTTTTTAATGCATATTGCTATATAATATTTATACTGTAGATGCATTTTTTCTTTTCTTTTTTTGCACTACTGAAATAATCCAACAGTTCGTTTTGGACTGCATGTAAACTTGTATATTTAAATATTCCCTCATGACCACAACTGATTTTCAAGAAGTCATAAAAAAGTAAAAAGAGCAAAACTCTGGAGCTGGTGGAGTGCATTGACATAATTAAGGCTGGATATTGCATCACTGCTAATGGTCCAGTAAACACAGTTTGTACACAGCCATGGCCTCAGTGAGGGGTATGCTCGTATGTGGGAAACATTGACTTCCGTGTTTTGGGTGGTGGCGGGGGTGGTTTGCTCTCAATTTTCGTTGGTAACGGAGGAGAAAACTGTTGAGAAAGAAGACACAAGTTCATTTCAGGATTTAAATGGGAATCTGAATATTTTTAGCATTTATGCGTCATTAAATATGCATAAGCGAAGGGCTGCTGATATATATACATTTTACAGGCATACATACATCTGAAGGAAACCCAGGGATGTCAGTCTCATGTGGGTGCTTTTTGGGAGGCATGGGTGGGGGGGTCCCTGGGGCGTCAGTGGTGTTGGTGTCATTATCACTGAGAAGCGAGGAGTAACCTACAAGAGAGGAAATAAAAGTTTTTCAAAACTGCATGTGACCTGATTAAGACTGAAGACTTCACCCTCTTTAAGCGGTAAGGATTTATTGCTCTGCTGTGAGCGAAACAACTATAAAACGCAACATGTACTTAATAGTTTCTTTATGTAGTGCACATTTAGTGACAAACACAAGCAATTATCACATTTTCAATAGCCATTTCTTTTCTACTTTAGCAATAGTCATTTCCCTATTACTAATACCTCCTAAGCAGTATTTCTCTTGGGTTGTTTGTGGTGCTGTATAAACAAACGTTGTATATAGAGGTGACATTTGTAATGACATTTACTTGAGAATCACCGAATAAGGCTGATACTGTTGGATACATTGAAGCAAAGTAATCACAAACACCACAATTGGACAGACATACTGGAGCTGCGTGGTGTGTTTTCAGGGAGGGGGGAGGCTGTGATAGGGCTGAGGGGGCTGGACAGAGTGAGCTGAGACGAACTGCCTTGGAAAAGAGAGAGAGTCAACCGCCGGTCCCCCAGTTGTAAACTCTTGGGTCTTGGCTGCTTCTCTGGAGGATTCTGCAACAAAAGACAATTTCCATTTAGAACAAATCCCAAATGAGTCACGGAACTGCCATGTTATACAATGAGCTTTTGGAACAAATGAAATCACTTTATTTGGTATTGGGATCGTTTTAACTTGGACTTTCCCTCCTGGGCCTGACAGAGTATATAATCTAAACCACAGTGTGCAATCATTTATAGCAAATTGTTTTAATATTCAAACTGGGTGAAGGAGAAAGTATTTAAATCTAACTAGATCCTAGCTCTTGCAAACGCTTAGGCACATTGTTAATGTTCACATTAATTTTTTTTTTTTTTTTTACCCCCCCAGACAGCCAAGTAAAGCGGGGATGGGCCGCCAAAACATAGCCACATTCATTCAAGTCATTACACAGTTCTTACTTCCGGGTTAATGATTGTAACAAATACTTTCTAAATTGCTGCAGACACACAAAATGTACTAATTAACACAAAAAAGTCAGATACCCCAGCTTTAAACAATCACTCTAATTAAAAATTAGAGGCATCTGGAATTTCTTAAAAACATAAGCCACTGGGGTTAAAAACGTGTAAGTAAAAAAGGTTTGGTGGTCAAACAGAAGTAGGAGTAGTTAAATTAGATTTTGTTCATCCAATCACACCCCTGGGAGTCTGTGATAATTAAAAGAAAATGTTAAACCGTGGACCACCACACACTGAGACCGGATCTGTCGGAAGTCTTTTATCCACAAAATCAGTATTGCCCTGTTTTTAATCCTAGAAAGCTTTTAGAAGATAGTTCTTGACTCACTGCCAGGCAGAAATAAAATAACAACATCGACAAAATAGCTACCAATTATTAAGTCCGACTGGGGACATAATTAAAGCATTTAAGTCAAGACTCAGTACAATTGTTATTGACTCAACAACATCTTGCTTCTGTTTCTTTGTTTTCTCTGACAATTTAAATCCTTTGATTTGCTTTAACACCATTTGAAATATTAGTGTCACACTGGCCTTACCTCAGCTGAGTCCATTTTTTCAAGTAGGACCTGGGACTTGCTTACACTCCACTCTTTTCTGTTCTTCCGAGAGATCCTGTTGTCCTCCACTAAAACTGAAGCCCTATTATCACTGGGACGTGACAACAAGGAGCTGTAAATATGAAAAGGAAATACACAAGACAGGGAACAATCAGAAAACATAGGACTTTTAGTCTTGAGCTGAAACACTATGTGAAAATCTACAAATGTATACTATAAAATTGCATGGGATGAGACAAAATGGTGCATTCTGTAATAGCTTTGTTGTTTTCATGACAATTGTGTTAAAGTATTTAAACCACAGGCTACATACGTTGTCTTAACTGCTGTAAATATATCCCTGATGAATAGTATACAAGACGACAGTAAAAATTCTGTGTTCAGTCAAATATAAGCTCTTTTATAAAAGCAATATGGCGCACTGAATACACAATTTTAATGACTTGCTAGCTAAATGAAAAGGATGTTTTCTGAAGCATAAATGTAAATGATCAAAATAAAACTAAGCATATAATGTTTTCAGAACATTACATTCTCTTTTAGCCTTGGTTGAGACAGTAATGTAATATTTTTTCTCCATAAATCAAAATAGAGGGCTTTTTTATTTGTACTTCCATCGAATTTCGTAACAACTATCATTTTCATTTTTCTGGTCTCTATCTATCAAAAGCTACTGTGATGAAACTATTCCCTGCAGAGATGGAAACTCAAACTCTAAAATAAATTGTCAAGCAAAGGAGACAAAAAGAAAATGTCTGACTCTTGGGACGAGACACAGGAAGGTCCGTCAGAGGAGGAGCTGGACAGTCCAGAGGAGGCGGTGGACAGAGTGGACACTACAGACATGCGGCGAAGGATGGAGGAGTGGATGTAGGGCATCACCACAGAGCCCACATGGGTGATCTTCTTCTCCGTCAGCGAGTGGGGCTGGGGCACACAAATGGGATTAAGCATCAACTAGGGCGCTTGGCAGAGGAGTTACAATGAAAAGTAGACTTGTAGAACATTGAAGATCTTTTAATGACGCCAACACTGCAACCCCATGATATTTCAAGTTAAAAACAATTATCTGTAATGGTGTTGAAAAAGGCGTGAGATTCAATACTGATTTTGATACCACAAGGATCATTAAAAACAAAAGTAACAGTAGTAACAAAAAACAGTAGTAACAAAAAATAATAGTAGTTGCTTAAATATTACCATGAGGTATTTTTTTTCTGATATTAGGGATAAAACCCATTCAAAAACAATCCTGGAAAGGTCCTGTTTTGTCCTAAACATGTATTATTATTATTATTTTTTTTTAACACTAGTTTTCTTACTATCCGGGTAGCAATTTTTACAATCCTCATGTATATGCAATATGGCTGTAACAGCTGCAATAAATGTTAGTTTCTATATCAGTCATAATATTCATTAGTAAACAAAGTTGTACAAGTAAAAGTGCATAATAGTAATGGTAATGGTAATGGTAATTATTATTTCATATAATGAACAACAAAAAAAGGAAAACAAAAAGCAAAACGGGTTGCTACAGGTTGGGTACAAGTTTCTATTGGTATTAAGATCTATAGCAATGTTTAGTAGTTGAACCTTGATTAGGGGGTTTCAGATTTCTAACTGAACACACCAAAAAAACTAGGTTTAATTAAATTTATTAGAGGTAATTCTAGCTTAAATTATTCAATTTGTCATAGTTCCTTGATAGCAGCTGCCAGAATGAAGCAATGACGCTGTTCTTATAAAGTTTTCAGGTGCCCTTTGTCTTACAATCCACACACCGGGACTGAAGTAGTCAACGGACAGCCCATACGGTGCCAGTGTCACCCCATTATGGCCTCTAGTTAATAAAAAACGCAATTTAGCTTGGGTATGGGCAATTTTATGAATCAATCGAGATTAAAAATCCACTGTGGATCTTGGCAAAGAAGGTCGTAATGACAGGGAAAACGGGGAACAAAAGGCTAGCTAAAGAGAGATTTATGGTTCTCCTTTAATGTAATGTACACTCTAGCATGAATGAGAAGTGTTTGATAGAAAGGCAAGCAGGCCAATAGCTTAAGCTGGCACCTCCTTTGGGTTAAATTGAGTTTGCAGTTGGCACCGTACCAAGGTTACCACACCGTACTGCCTCTCCACTTTCTCCCTGAGCTCTTGGAAGCAGGTGACCAGACGGTTGTGCAGGGGCTTGAGCTGCTCCGTCGCCTTGTCCCCGTGGATGTGAATACCGTCTGCCAGGAGAGGCATCTGGAGGAGAGAGTGACTTTAGTATGGCAAACCTGCTCCAACTGGCAACGTGAGCAATGACAGTGAGAAAAGAAGGCTGCTTATACCTGTAGGGCAATGAGGTGTTTGAGGACTTCAATCCGCTCGTGGTCCTCAGGGTGCTGTTGGATGTAGGTGTCTGTGAAGAAAGCCTATGGGACGAAAGGTAGGCAAGGGCATAGAGGAACAATCATTTGATTATGGCCATAAGGAACTCTGCGTTAACGTTTACATCAAAAAATCCAAGCACCTTGTACATGAATGCATTTAAAGAGAAAAATGTAACAGATCACATAAAAGATGTTTTGAATGTTTTTGAAGATATTGTCTGATTTACACTTAAAGATGCACCATGTACTTTTCTAGTGGAGGGTACGCCACCTGCTTGCTTCTGTGGAGATGGTATTGCTAGGCTTGGAATGTTCCATGGTATGACATTAAACTTATGTCCAAACAATTGAATCCAAGTTACATGTCAGAATTTGTGTAGGTCACAGTGAGAATGCAGTTTTTCAAGCTTTTTTTGAGCAATAAAATCTCTATTTTGCATTTATTCAATTTGCATAAAACCTTACTTTCATAAAGCAGAGGTGCCGCTGATCAAGCCAATAACCCCTCTTTGTAATTACTAATCACCTCAAAATATGCACTCAGCTTATCCTCTCTCTCTGTCTCTAGGTAATCGTGACCAAGATCCTGGCTCAAAATCTGGAGACCAGTCCCCAGTCTGTTGCTCACTGCTCCTGACGTTACCTTGAGGCACTGGTTTAAGGATGGGTTAAATATAGAGGTCCAATTTCCCTGCGGGGATCATACGTCTAGAAAAAAATGAATCCAAACTGCTCCAGGTCGTGCTGAGAGCAAACTTCACTCTTTCAAAAGTTTGTTGCGTACAATCCACTGTGACTACTACAATCCTCTACTTTTGTCAATAGTCACAGCTTGTTGCTTGAGTTCAAGTAAAAGGCAAACAAAACAAAAAAAAGATCCAGAAAAATAACAGCTCCCAACAATTCCCAACTCAACTGACATACTTGAATAAAAGATTTCCTTTTACCCTAGTGCATGCTGGGAGAGAGATAATCTCACCTTCTCATAGTTGGCCAGGCCCCCCATGACAGCGGCGTCCACGATACCATTCAGCATCATAGACAGAGGGTTGATGGACAGAGACGCGTCACAGGCCTGCTTCTGAACCAGGTTACTCAGCTTCTCATTGGTCGACTCCATGGTTTCAATGGCATTCTCCAAAGGACTAAGTTCTTCCTGCAAAATGATTACACTGTTAAGCTCTTTAGACAGATGTTGACCTTTGCATTTTACAGCTCTATTTTTGTGCAAACTCAGCCCAGTGACAGACATGTTACAAATAATTAATTATATTTAACAAAATGCTAAAATAAATAGCATTGTGGCAAAATAATGTAAAGGTAATGTCAACACCAAATACTGTTAATGCTTAAAGGTCCTATATTACACAAAATGGACTCTTGAGCTGTAAGCCATGTTATAATGTTGTTACATCCTCAGAAACAATTTTTGTGTAACCTTTTATTCTTAGTCTGTCTACATCTCCAAAGCTCAAAATGCTCTGTACCACCTTATGATGTCACGAAGTGATAGTTTTCAAGTTAACAGCTACCTTTGACCTTTAGTTAAGCAGAGATTTGCAATTCCATGGCTGAAATGATCAAAATGATTCTAGTCATGCATGGAGTTTAAAAACATAGCGGAGCACTAATTGTATTGCAATGTGACATCACAAGGTGGCTTCAGTTTGAGAGAAGAACTCAACCTAAATATGCAGAGTTTGTGTTGTGAAACAAAACACAACTCCAGGTATGTCTGTGATGAGGAAAAAACATTATAACATAGCATAATATGAGCCCTTTAATAGCACTTTACTTGCTGCTAGAAAAGTTAAATTTTTTAACAGAATACAACTAAGCCAGAACTTTTTATAAAACTGCAATGTGTTCCCAGTTGACACTACATACATATACTGTTGTGAATGTTGTTAATAAAATACAGATGTATGACCTTTAATACTTATTTCTTTACTTGTTTTGCAAAACTATAAACAAATCAACATAAGAAAATGTGTCCTTACCACTGAGACAGATTTGACTTCGAACCACTTGAGGATCCCTGGGAATCGATAGGCAGTAATATATGTTGTTCTCTCAATCCACATGGTCTGAAAGGCAGCATTAACATCAATAAAAAAATGAGGCACTGACATTCAAGTGCTTGTATTAATCTTGGAACGTGTACATAAACTTGTTCATGTATATTTGGGGGATTTAGAGCCTAGCCACCTTTCAGAGTGGATAAAGTAAAATTGAAAAAAGTGCTTACTGCAAATTCATTTTCTTTGTCTTTTTCACCTTTCTGGAATGGCCTTGAATATTGAAACTGGTCCACTTCATTTGCTCTGTAATAGCTGCAGAAGTAACAAAAGGAAGCGAGTTAGCGATGTGATCAAAGATGTATGAAATCAGTAGCATTTGCCAGAAAATATGTCAGCCGTTAAGTCTTGTACCCACTTTAATATCTGCTCTGGTACTCCCTTGTCCTTAAATTGGTGGGGCACTGAGAGAGCAGGCTTCACTGTGAAACACTGTATGTCTGTGAGGTTCAGCTAAGGATAAAACCAATATTGTGAATCAGACTTTGGAGATTTATTGTGAAGCTATTCATCATAAAACAAAGCTTAACTGAACAGTCCTGACAGCTAATAAGGTATGGAGAGAAATGCTTTACCATCCCTTATAGCAGAGTCTGTCTTGGGGACATGGCTGCGTCACCACACAATTACGAAACACATAATGGCACTAAGTATGCAGCTAGAACATAGATTAGGAACACTGTGTAAAACAATTACAAGTGAATAAAGACAATAAAATGTGACCTTTATATCCTATAGAAGCTTGAATTTAAAAAGCCACTACTTATGTTTGAACACTAAAGCCTCAGACTGCCTGTAAATATGCACCATTTTACGTTTTCAACAGTATTATGAGGAATTACTATTTTATGTATAGCCACACTTCTCTTGCTAAACATTTAACCCTGATGGTGGAAAAGACAATGCTGCTGAAGCAGTAAGCCGCAGTCATTTACACGGTCATACAGATCAGAATATATTTAGCCCAAGCAACTTTTCAGATCAGATCTTGGCGGACATATTAGGGTCACAGCCAAGACGCTATTGGACCACTCAAGATGCTTAAGGTGAACACCGTCAAGAAGAAGTATTTGCCTTTTGTGGTGAATAAAACCCACATTGTTTATCTATTAAAATAAGATTACAGATATTCAGTTTTCAACTGTATTATTACTACCTGCCTTTTTGAATTGAGCAACAGCTTTCTCTGGCATTTAATGTTGCTCCTGTACAATGTATGCATTTATGCTTTTATAGTGCTATATAGTTATAATCTATGACAAATTAATCATTATTTTATTGATTTAAAATTACTTAATGAAAGAAAGAAATAAGTCCACTGACTTCTGGCTGTAAACTGCATCACTGCTTTCTGCCTCCTCTTGTACAGTTCGTGACCGTAAATGTCATCAAACCCTGCTGACAGCCCCTTCTATGGAAAGCTACACTGTTAGGGGAAAACTTTTTTTTTTCCCAGCAACAGCATGTTAAATACAACTAAATGTGTAAATGAGAAGGGTAAACATTTAATGCATTGTTAAAATTCTTAGAAGTTGATTTTGCATATTATGTCTCCTTACAACAAAAGGCCTGACCTCAGCATTCTGCTGCCTGGAGTGTTGAATAGGACTTGGCAAACAGGCTGTGCCACAAAAAATGCTCTTTCTGTAAAAGCTTGATAAAGTAGCAACATCAACAAGAGTGGCAAACAAAAAAAAAAAAAAAAAGATCTTTCAAGGATACACTGTCCGGGTGAGTTACAGATGTTGTCTCCAGGGGGCGCTGTGCTTGTCATCCGGACGGCATTCGGAAACTGAGAGAGTAGCCTTTGACTGAATTCTTCAAGCCATTCGTACTCTTTGCCCCGGTATATGAACATTTTGTTCTGGAGAAATAAAACATGGTCAGGCTGTTGTATGAGGTCTTCATTTGTTTAACAATGCACAGGTAATGATGTAGCAGTGAAAGGCTTTCATGTACTCCTGGTACATTCAAGTCTTATCAAAACCAATAACTTTAATTGCAGGTCTGTTCAATTGCCAGTGGCCTCAAGTACAGGCACCAAACAAAACCTATGAATGAGGGAACTGAAATCTCTCTACACACAGGAATAATTCTCTTACCCTGAGAAAAGAGGGGAATCCAAGCCCATAGTAACCAACTGCAAAGTACTCTGGCTGTGGCCGCATTGCGTGCATAATATTTTCATAGAACTGAGCCTGCTGTTTCTGTGAAAAACATCAGTTTAGTCAAAAGAACAGACAATTAAAAAACAAGTGACAACTGTGTGGTCTTGTGGGAAAAATATTTAAAGCTAAATATTCAAATGTTTCAACTTCCTTTTATTAAAAGGTGCATTATGTAACATGTCTAATGCAATGTCTGTCCCCTGCTTGCCTCCACAGAGAAATTACTGCTTTGCCTAGAATGTTCTGCAGCATGGCATTATGGCATGCAAGTGTTTTTGATGCACAAAACTATTGTACCTTGAAAAACATGTATTCTTGTGTGAGAAAGTCTGCCATGCCACAGATCTATAACTGGCAAAGAACTGAGGCAAAGAGGCAAAGAGGCAGTGACAGACCACCCACCAGAAAATCTACATAGTGCACCTTTAAAAATCCACTGCCAGACTATATTTTTTCTTAAGTAGCTAAATTATATTACAATGGCCACTAACCAGCAGTCGGCTCAGCTCCACGAAGTCGAACATGTGGCTCTCGTGCATCTTGGCCAGCTGCTTGCCCAACTCAATGGCCTTCTCCCACATCTGAAACGACATGTGCACAGATAAATTAAGAGAAGACGTAAAACACAGAGAAAAAAAGCAGCCAGTCTGTACCATCTGTCGAATAAAAAGAAATCTGAATACATGAGCTAAACCTGTAGCTGCGCAAATATTCTCACAAACTTCATTGACGATATTCAACTATTTAATGACTGAATTAAAAAGACAGAATTTGGATCATTCAGTTAAAAAAGGGCTTTATGAGTGAGATTATCTATGATCATTTAATTCCAATTTCAAAATGTTGGAAAGCTGACGGAACAAATAAAAACAGAATACAAAATCATCCAATTCAAAATAACAAGTATATAGGAAACAGTTGGCCGTGGGTGGAATAGCTACCAAATTGTATCCAAAATTATCAAAACATCATTCCAAGCTAAAAATTGTACCAAAATATTATCTCTATCATGTGTACAAAAGGAAAAACGTAAAAAATGGCACTGAATTTGAAATACGTTTATTCTCTTATTTGATTCTTCTACATAAACGTAACAAAATTTGAAGTATAATTCTGATTGTATAATGCACACAACTTAGAAATGCTTGCACTTTAAACAGACTACTGAATAAAACTGCTAATGTTTAAGAAGTTCCCATTTCTATTAGGGAATTTGAGAGCAGTAAAAACAGCAATGTAGTCAAAATGTCAACAGTTTCTTATTTTCCTTCTCTGGAGAAACGCTTTCAAAATGAATGTGGGAAAGCTGGTCCCAGGTGAAGTGTGTGTTAATGATGTACATTTGTGTTTTCAGGACTTCATGTTTGCAGCCTGGAGGTGAGCCACAACTGCTCTCCTCTACTCTCTGGAGTGGAGAGATATGTGGAATGGAAACCGCTTTGACCACAGGGATAAATTTTATAGAGAATGTATTTTACCATTTTACACAGGGCATGTTTGACTTACTTATGTGCCCAGAGTTTGTTCTGCAAATTATTTTTTCATAAATACAGCTAACGGGGTATAAATGGTATGGTTGTTGGTATTATTCTTACTTACTGGGTAATATGAAGCAGACTAGAGCTGTAAAAAAAATGTGATGTGGAGGAATAGAAGCAAGTCTGCCATGACAGCGGAGATCCATTACTTTCTAGCTGGGAGTAAACTTTTACCTTGCCCTTGTCCAAATAACATATGATCTCCTGGAAAAGCCTTTCTTTGAGCTCCTGTTGGGTCCACTGATGTTGTCCATCACGTGGTATCAGATGAGGGGCACAGGGTTTGTCCGACCACTGGCAGAAAAATTCAACTTTGAGACACAGTTTTGAAGAATGGTGCAATAAAGTCATAAAAGCTTAAAACTGTAGATTTTCTTTCTGGTACCTCAAGTAATTCAGCATGTAGCAGCAGAGTGTATGATGCCTCTGTGTAGTTCTCGCAGTCCAAATGCAGGTCCCGCAGTTTGTACAAATAGCTGGTAAACAATGGATTGGATAGTGATTTCATTGATATTGCATTGATTTTCACTGATATAATGTCATTTTATTGCATTAAACATCAGGACTGGTGAGTTTGTTTCAAGAGTTTTAAAAACTTCACAAGCCATAGAGTATCTAGAGCTCAAACTATATATTGCTAACAACAACACAGCAAAAAGAGTCCTCATACTTGGATGTACAAGTTTAATAGTTAAAAGATGTAAAACATATCAACATGTGTAATCCATAAAGTAGAAAATGCCCAATTTGTTACCATCCATTTCTTGGATACAGTTTAATGCATAATAGTGTTGTGACTTACCGAATGTAAATGTCCTCTCTTTTCTTCTCTTTGTAAAAATTCTGAGAGACACAATGCACTGATTAATAATGCAATCTAATATATACTTCTACACATGATGCACAGGTCTGTGGTAAATGCAGACACAGCGTACCAGCACATTGACAGTGCAGCTCATACGGTGCTCAGGGCTTTCATCGTGTGTGATTGTACGGTACGCCAGGAGGTTCTCCAGCAGACTGCTGAGCAGCAGAGCCAGCTCCTCTCCCGACTGTGACAGGTATCTGTGGCGTCTGCAATACTCCAGCAGCCTGAGCACACAAGAGCAGCCTCTCTTTTACTGACAACATTAAAAACGGATTATTGTTTTGCAGTTTCACTTTCCGCTTCTGAGCGGTACAGTTTATTGATTGGATTTTTCACACAGTCCTAACAAACCATCTGTGTGAAGCTGCGTCCTTAAGGGCTAAAATATAGAATGTCCTGAATTCATAGGGCCAATACACAGAGCGAATGCCTTAATACAGAGCACTGAACTGTAACATTGTTCTTTTACAAGTACAGTACTTTGGAGACAGGTACTACGTGACTTACGTTTTTTCCAGCAGGACTTTGTACTGCTCATCCCCTCGGCCTCCTTCTACCTCTTGATCCAATTTTGTTATCAGTTCATTCTCAAACTGCAGAGATAAGAGGGGAATTAAAGCATACTATCAAACACATCACAGGTGTCACATTTAGCCAGCAGCTACTCAAGTCAAGTTGAAACAAAAACACAAAGTGTTAGTGAGCGTCTGAAGAAGGCAGGAAGTACCTTTTCAAAAGTGCGTCCTGGGCTGAAGTTGTGCTCACACTGCATCATATCAAAAAAGATTGGAATAGTGTCTTTCCTGAGCTCTGGCTCTGACACCAGAGTGACCTGCAGGATGGGCCCAACCATGGCTGGAATAAACTTAATTTTGTTTTGGCCTGAGGAAACATAAAACATAATGCACTGAAATAGCATTGCATGAAAGCAATAAACTCTTCTTCTTCTGCTCGCAACATACAGAAGACAAATTTAATAAAGTGGCAAACAAAGAACAACAGCATGGTGAAACCGAGCAATAAAATAATGCGTTGTTCTTTATCTGCGACACTTGTATGAATAAAATATGCAATTTCACAAACTCTGTGTGAATAATCATCTGTTATAGTCAGATGGCACTCACCAAGATTATTCCACATCTCTTTTATTTTAAAGCCCATAATCTTCCTCATGTCTCCATATCTGAAACAAATTCAAATTATAGCACCATTCAATTGAGTGTCTACCTAAATATATTTTACGGATATGTACAAAAGACTGCTCACTTGTTCACTATCTTGGTTCTTTTCTCCTGGGAAAATGTCTCCAATTGCAGTGTCTTATGTGTGATGAAAGCCACGGTCAAAAGAAAGTAGTTATCCCACAGCTGTGAATAAGGGATGAAATATTAATATCATAATTATCTTCTCATAACATTGGCTTTTGAGTACTCTTTTGTGAGAATAACCTCTGCGGAGACAGGGAAGGACCAGACTTACCTGTTTGTTAAAGTGGGTCGGGTCAAGGAAAAACTTATTGAGCACATCTGAATACTGGATAATGGCTCTGAGAAACACCTGCATCTGCACCAGGTTCATGACCATCCAGTCTGCAGGGAACACATTGCCCATGAGGTCCATGAACATGTGGAAGGTCTCCATGAGGAAGTCCTGGAGGCAAAAATAACCTTAAGACACTACAACATTAAAAATACACAGTAATGATAACAATAATGCGTGTTTAATTAGTCTGCATTGCAAGTACCAGCAGCCTTGAATATGAAGCCTACAGCGTGATTCAAAAACTAAAATCGCATCCGTAACAAGAGAACCTAAGTTTAGCCTAATTAGCTTGACAAAGTTGCTCAAATTTAAGGTGCATTGTGGAACATTTTTGGTGGAGGGACCTTCAAATGGTTTTCTCCATGGAGATGTTATTGTGTTGTCTGGAATGTTTCACAATATGGTATTAAACCTTTCTATCGTCATGGAGACCAAACCAGACCAAGTTTCAGGTCAAATCTGTGGAGAGACAACCCCGCTCACACTCAGCATGGATGTTTTTCTAGGCATTTTAGAGGTATAAAACCAACTGTAACTGACATTAAACCACTGTAACTTACATGTATTTATACTGTGGAACATTCCATGCAGAAAAATGACATATCCATAGAACTAAGTAACAGACTTCCAACCAAAAAGTTACATAATGCACCTTTAATGCTTGTCCATTCCTATGTAGAAGCATGACCAACCAAGAACAAGATTTTCAATTCACCTTCCCTGTTACCAGATTTATGCCATGTCTGATTGATGGATGTTTCAAAAATATTAATGGCAGAACAAAATGTGTTTCTCCTCAACAAGTATCTAAGAAAAGATTAAGGATAAAAATTGGTGTGAGCTACGAATTTTACTGATCTAGTTTGTCTGTAAAAACACACACATCAAGTTTCTTTAAAAAGCCATCAACCATTCATTAATATGCACTCACAAAGTCTGGGTCACAAAGCCTTAGTCATACATTTCCATCTTTGAAAAAGCTTTTTCTACCCTAAACATTTACAGAAGTTTAGGAAAAAATTTAATAATTTCTCTGTACCTCTCAAGCCTGAAAAATACACACCAGCACCAGACGTAGAGGTGCATTTATGCTTTCTTTTCCCACAGTACTTATGGTCTACTCACCAGCTGTATGACACCTTCAGTAAATTCTGAAAACCAAAACCAGTTAGTGTGACTACATTACCGTGAGCCCAAAATATCTCCCCTGGCTCACTGTCACCAAGTAAAATGGCTTTAAAATTTAGCTTCTTGGACTGAAATCTCCACTCAGCTAAACATGGAGGAACAGATATGACATGCCATTAGAACCCATTGGATGCATGAACATGTCTGCATCATAATACTTAAAACTCCTATATTACACAAAATTAACTCTTGTGAGTTTTAAGCCATGTTATAATGTTGTTACCTCCTCAAAAACATACCTGGAGTTGTGTTTTGTTTCATTCACACATGTTTGAGTAACACTTTATTATTAGTCTGTCTACATCTCCAAAGCTCAAAATGCTCTGTTCTTTCTTGTGATTTCATGAAGCGGTAAATTTCAAGCTAACAGCTACCCTTTTAGGTTTTGTTCAGTAGAGATTGGCAATTCCAGGGCTGAAATCATCCTAATGATTCTATTGCTGGTGTATGGAGTTTAAAAACACAGTGGAGCTCTTCCTGTATTACCACATGACATCACAAGGTGGAACAAAGTGTTTTTAGTTTCACCTAAATATGCAATGTTTGTATGTAAAACATACGTGAATGAAACAAAACACAGTTCCAGGTATGTTTCTGATGAGGATCATAACATAGATGAGAAAATAGCGTAAAATGGGCCCTTTAAACTACATTACTGTTTGTAATCATGTTATACACTGGAATGGTTGAATGAAGGGAATTTATAACATTATTTAATATCAGTTTATTTTGATATCCCCTCTGAACCAATATAGCTTCTAAAAGTCTCACCCACCTACCTACCTACATTCCTAAAACAGATACAAGGGATTTACTAGAGCACTGATAGCTACATGCCCGCATACCTAATCTGCTCATACTTTCTAATGGAGAGTCTCACTAACATCCTCATTATGTCTGCCCAATCCAGCGCATGAAATGTCTATAATCAATATTCTGTAAGGAGCTGTAAGTGGCCCGGATGGTTTAATGTCCGTTATAGATGAGATGTTTCAGGACAAAATGAGGCAGCACAAGGAATCACTTACAATAATATCTAGTCTGGTCTTGAAGGTGCTGATGTAGTGGGCGTAGTGCATGTCGTCCATTTGCTTCAAGATTGCCGTCATGCAAGCTAAATAGTGACCCTGGAAAAAGACATTAGTTCAGAATGGGAACAACAGCCCCTTTAGGACGCATATTCGAACAAAAATAGTAGCGTTTCTGATCTGTATGGTGATTTCCATTGTGGAATAATATCTGTATTAAAGGTGCAGTGTGTAACCTGCCTGCCTCCATTAATGTTATTTGCCTGGAAAGTTCCTGCTAGGTTTTTTTTTTTTTTTTTTTTTTTTTTTTTTTTCCCATTTTATCAGACACCTGCAATTGCCTTAACTAACTGAAAATTCCAGGGAAGTAATAATATCTCCATGGAGACAAGCAAGTGGAAAGCAGCAATATTAAAACCTTCAGTTGTGTTTTTTATATTTCTGTACAAGTCACATGTTTTCAATAGTGCCCTTATTTCTTTTAACATCTCTTTGCACACTGTTCTGTGTTTTATATGTATTAAGATTGACAATGTGAGCCTCCATCTCACTGTAGCACATATTGGTAATGTTATTAATATGAAAATGAATGCAGCGGGTGAAAGCTGTCAAGGGCATTTCTGAGTTGAAAAGTGACTTACAGTGAGTGGGGAGGATCTGTCCATGCCAATGACTGTACGGTTAACCCTGCGCAGAAGCCGATCCATTATTAGCTGAACATGCCCTCTGGTGGCACCCTTTGAACAGACACAAATGAGAAACAAATGACTCAAGATCACTGGAGAGCAGAGGTGTGGCATACAACATCAGGCAGATAAAAAGCATATGAAATCTATCTTTGAATAAAGGACTCAAGAAAAACAGCAAACAAAAAGGAACAAGGGTTCTCAAACCTCTGGCAGGGCATTGACCTCATCTCGAATTGCAATTACTGTGACCACACATAGACTTGGCCTTCGAATCTTGTAATAAAAAAGGTAGCTACTTCATCTCTTGAACCACAAAATTTTAAGTTGTGACAATAACAAATCGACTGAAATACAGAATAGTAGGTAATACTTGATACAGTGGATCCTCGATATGTACTCTTGCTTCTGACCATCAAATACTGTTGTGGCTAAAACCACTTTGTCAAAGTCTGATCTCAGAGACTCAGGAGGACTGGGCTTAGTTAGTACTTGGATGGGAGACTGCTGCAAATACCAGGTGCCACAGTGGGCCAACAGTGGTAGTGGTTGTGTCCTTAGGCAAGACACTTCACCCACATTGCTTTGTATGAATGTGGCGTATTGGTGGTGATTGGAGGGGCCGATGTCGCAGATTGGCAGGCTCACATCTGTTATGTCTACCCCTGGGCAGCTGTGGCTACAATAGTAGTAATAGTTTACCACAACCAAGTATGGGATGAATGAGTAATTAACAAAATTGTAATGCGACTTTGAGCATTTGGAACAGCTCTATATAAGACTAAATTAAATAAAATATTGTGAGGGGAATGGGATTGGTGATAATAGCAAAAAGAACTAAAATGTCTACAGGAAAAGAGCAATAGTTCTCTGTGTGTGCATCCGTACTGTCATCTGTATGACTAACTTGGCAATGTCCAGGTTGATGATGTGTGCACCTAAAGCCTAAAATTGCTCCAGTCTGCCATAACCCCATTAAGCTTGGCTGCTCTGTGACTGGAGTTTGTATCTGTGACTCCATCTTGCAATCCACACCCAAAATGAATCAATTCCTTCTCCACAATTCCAGTTATGGGCCTATCCTAAAAATGTCATCATTTACAAATATTATTTGAGTTTTCTTACAAAGGTGATGAGATTTTTGAGCCACATTAACTTCTCGGATGATAGAGGATTTCTATTAAAACTCAATACGTCTTAAATTCTACTAGCAGCATCACACTTACGTAGTCAAGGTTATGTACTACTTTGTAAAGAACAGTGCTGTATTGATGAATGTGAAATGAGAATATGCCAATACTGGAAACATAAGTTCTAAACACAGGGAGGTTAACTGAGGTCAACTTCTAATGATGCACTTCTTCAGCGATAAATACATTTATTCAAGGTGGGGGATGTAACTTGCAACATAAGCAAACATAAAATTGTATTTCTCTCATACCATGAGTAGGCTAACTGTATGTAGCTACTCTATCTACATACTACTTGTATAGTTGATACAAGTAGTATCTACTATACAAGTAGTATAGTAGATACTACTATACTACTTGTATACTGATATTTGTATATCAACAAATACATTACCTTAGTTTTTATCTATTAAAGTGAAAATTAAGTTATTGCAATTTACACCCTCACTGCACTAATGAATCTCACTTTTGAAAGACTGCTATAGGTGTCTAAATCTATACACCAAACCTAAATCAGGGAAATGTTAATTAAATTGGATTACTTTTAGAGTGTTGAGTTCTAGTCAATGTTTTTGTGGACGCGTGCCAAGCTATCCCTGAACATATTTTGCCACATCTTTTTTAACTGAGT